>CM033721.1:25156241-27556241 GCA_019671005.1 Hibiscus mutabilis
CGCTTTGACCAGAATTTTTCCGGTGGTGTGACCAATAGTCATATGGCAGGCAGTGCTCTTGTTAGCATGGTTGAGGATGATGCTGAGTGCTACACATGTAATACCAACTCACATGCACAAGTACATGTGGCTTCCTCCAACTCCGACCGATAGATAGTGGATTCAGGTGCCACACACCATGTGACACATGATGCAACTAAGGTGGCAAGTGGCTCGGACTACAATGGTCCAGGTAAACTAATAGTGGGCAATGGCCATTCATTGGATATTTGTAAATCTGGATACGCTGAACTTCATACAAACTCTCGTACTCTGGCCCTTAACAATGTGTTTCATGTTCCTTCTATCACTAAGAGTTTGCTTTCAGTTTCAAAGCTTGCTAGGGATAATGATATGTTCTTCGAGTTTCATGCAAAACAGTGTCTGGTCAGAGATGAGGCCACTGGTGACACGCTCTTGCAAGGACAGGAATGTGGAGGACTGTACAAGTTTAATGTCGACTCAAAGCTCGAGGGTTATAGTTGCCAAATAGAAGCTAATACTGCAAAGAATAATAGCCATTCCTATGATTTGTGGTACATGAGACTAGGGCACCCTGCTCATAGCTCTTTAGTGAAAGCATGTAATCAGATTGGTGTTGTATTTCCTTTGCAAATTGATAAAAATGAATGTGTAGCTTGTAGAATGGGCAAGAGCCACAAATTACCTTTCAAGGAATCTACAACAGTCTATGATAAACCTTTTCAGCTTGTGTTTTCTGACTTATGGGGGCCTTTACATATTGTTTCGAATGGCTTTTGTTATTACATTTCATTTGTTGATGCGTGTACGAGGCATTGCTGGGTTTTCTTTCTCAAGACCAAAGATAAAGCCATGCAAGCGTTTCAAATGTTTGATAAAATGGTTCGCAATCAGTTTAATACATTAATTAAAAAAGTGCAAACAGATTGCGGTGGAGAGTACATGTCAATCTCTACATTGCTAACAACTATGGGAATCAATCATCGTCTATCCTGCCAACATACATCTGAGCAGAATAGCGTAGTCAAAAGGAAACATCGCCATATCATTGAACTAGCTCTTGTGTTGTTAGCTCAAGCTACTCTTCCATTTCGATTTTGGTCATATGCTGTTGCCACAGCAGTATATCTTATCAACAAATTACCTACACGAATTTTACAAGGGAAATCTCCATTTGAAGTCTTACATAAGAAGCAACCCGATTACAGATGCATGAGGGTTTTTGGGTGCAGGTGTTTTTCACATCTTCGGCCCTATCAAAACCATAAGCTGAGCTTTAGGTCACAACCATGCACATTCCTTGGCTACAACTCTAACCACAAGGGTTATCGGTGTCTTGGTCCTGATGGGAAAATTTATATTTCCAGACATGTAGTTTTGATGAACACTGCTTTCCCTTTTTCAGGTGTAAATGCCAAGAATTCTTCAAGGAGTGAACCTAGACATAAATTGGGTGCTAAAATTCCAACAGTACAAGGAGCTGACAAGGTGTGTATGAGAGCAAACACTCCTAGACAATGCGCAGGCTCCATTTCAGTGTGGTCTGATTCTCTGAGTGGTTCTGCATCTAACACTGGAAGCCCTAACAACAATGTAGAGTCATCTGCATCATCAACCAGCCTGCGAAAGAAAGCAAGCAATGGAGCAAATTCAGTGCATGGAAGTGGAAACTCGCATTAGGATGAATTTGCATCTGCACCTACATATGATAATGAATCTGTGATGGCTGGTAGGAGTAATGGGCATGAGCAATATGAGGATACCACCAGTCATGTCCATGATGCAGTTGAAGAAAGCCAGGTCGATGGCCCTCCTATATCACATGCACCATTGGATCAAAGAAGGGCAGATGCAACACAGCCAGCACCTGTTACCAGACATCATATGATGACTCGAAGTAAGTGTGGAATTTACAAGCCAAAGTTGTATGCAACCATGTATGAAAATGAAGAAGTAGAATCTAATTCAATTCATAAAGCCCTTGAGTCACCAAATTAGAGCACGGCTGTCAAAGCATAATTTGAAGCTTTGGAGAAGAACAACACATGGAGTTTGGTTGCATTACCTGAAGAAAGATCAACAGTGGGCTGTAAATGGCTCTTTAGAGTCAAAAAGAATGCACATGGATCCATTCAACAATATAAAGCACGACTAGTGGCTAAGGGGTTTTCTCAAATCCATGTTATATGCATGTCATACTAGGCCAGACATTGCTTATAGTGTCAACAAGCTGGCACAGTTTATGCATGCCCTTTTTTTAACACTTAGCTGCTGTGAAGCGTGTGCTACGCTATTTGAATGGAACACTTGATTATGGTTTGTGGTTTGCAGCGTCTACAACACCACTACAACTAGTCGCGTTTGTTGATGCAGATTGGGGTGGCAGCATGGATGACAGAAGGTCTATATCTGGCAACTGTGTTTACTTAGGAGGCAATTTGATCATGTGGAGTTCAAAGAAACAAAAAACTGTATCAAGGTCTACAACTGAAGCTGAATACAAGAGTTTAGCTGATGTTGCATCTAATGTAACATGATTGGATAATTTGTTGAAAGACATGGATGTTGAGGTTACAAACACACCAATAATATGGAGTGACAATTCAAGTGCAATAGCCATGAGCGTGAATCCAGTGTATCACTCGAAGACTAAACACGTAGAGCTTCACGTTCATTTCGTAAGAGAAAAGGTGGCAGCCAACAAACTGATGGTAAACTATGTTCCATCAGAGCACCAAACTGCTGATGGAATAACCAAGGCTCTATCTAAAGACTACTTCAACATCTTTCGACAAAAACTGAGAGTTGCTCTTTCAGAAGTGGAAAGTGGAAGAAGCAGGGAGCATGTTGAATGCGATCTAGAAGAGTGACGGTTGTGCCAGCTTGGCAAGGTGGTTATACAGTTTTGCTAACTCAGCATGCAAACTGAATCTGTTATGATATCAGTTGCAGACTTTAACTCCATTAGGGTTTTTGTATAAAAGCTTGAGCTTGGCTCATTGTAAAGCATGTTGGTTTAATAAAGCAATCTTCTTTCTCTCTTCATTTTTAGTTGGTTTTTCAATAAACACGTTTCTAAATATGGTGCTCTACGCCTATCTCAGGCACATACCGATATTCGACACTTACATCCCGGTTCAAATAATATAGTGGTCTATGTTGCAGTTCATTACCAACAGGGGCAAATTGAAAATGACTAGCACTTTCCGTTTGAAATTTCTTGCGCCTATAATTGTAGCTGGAAATACCTCTATGAAAAACATGTAGGCATAGAATTTGAAAAAATCTGATGAAATTTTGAATATTCATTGATCATTCCTATGACAAGGATCAAATTAAAATCTATATGTTTCTATGCATGAGGGAGATTTCAAGTAACTTGGTATCGACAAGCTTATACTAAAGTATCAATGACAGACTTGAGGATGAGGCTCGAATCATCTACGGACTATCCCGGTCGCACTTACAGATTCTATGAAGGAGACAAAGTCTTTGAATTAGGTTATGGCCTAAATTACTGGAATTATTCTTATGCATTCATATGTGTGTCCCAAAAGAATCTTCACTTGAATCATTCTTCGAGTTTACATACAACTAGGACCTCAAATTCCATCAGATACAAAGTTGTTTTAGAGGTAGGTGCGAAACGGCGGAAGTCTTGGATCAAATGAAGTTCACAGTAAGTGTTGGTATGAAGAATAACATGGAGACGGCCGGTAAGCATCCGGTATTGTTGCTGGTTCAGTAAAATACATGGCCAAATGCCAATATATGTGTGAAAAACATTTATTGATTGGTCCTCAGAAAAGACAAATTGAAGTTTAAGCTCATTTCGAACGTCCAAGTAAACAATGTCTTAGGATGCTTTCAATTTGAGGAATTCAGTCCGTTTCGGAGACTTTTGTGGCCTACGGGCGAACCTAAAAATTAGGCATTTAATAATAAATATTAAAAAAAAGAATTTTAAGAATAGACTCCTAATAATAAGTATTATAAAAAAATTAAGGCTCTAATAACAAGTAATGAAAAAAATTAAATTTTAATAATATGTACCTATTAACAAAATTGGACCCTAATAACAAATATTACCCTAATAACAAATATTACAAAGTTAGACTCTAACAATAAATATTTTTAAAAAATTAAACGCGTATAATTATAAACAATGAGCCCTAAATAAGGGTGGACCCTCGGCGTCGCTATTATGGTCCACCTCCTGATTCCAAGTTGCCTCAAATAGTGATAAACCAATGTCATTAGCTATGTTTATATAGACTGCTAAATGAAGGTGAGTGTTTTTTTAACACAAGTAACCTTTCATTGAACAACAATCACAAAAAAGATTACAAAGATCAATGGGTGGTGAAGACACCCAATTAGCAAGAAAATGACAGCAATTCTAGAACATCCAGAAGAATAAGAGAATGAAGCATCACAATTATTCTTAAAATAACCAACAGGTGGGGGAACCCATTGCCGAAAAACATCCGCGACGTTATCATTCATGATATTTTCTTTCTTTGTTCCTTCAACGAATTGAGCTGACTTCCAAACATCAATGGGATTCGAGACTTCATGAGAGAAGGTCCATCGATTTCTTGCATTACATAGGTTCCAAAGAAGGAAGGTGACAAGTTGTAAACTTTCACCACTGTCAAGTCTTGCGAAATCTCAACCATTTGGAAAAGCCTGGGAAACCCTCCATTTTTGGACAATAGTTAAATTCTGACGCGTTCCAGACTGCTAGGGCAAAGGGACAGAAGAAAAGAATATGTTTCACACTCTCCATTTCGCAACAGCATCATGAACATTTTGGATTAGGAAATTTCAATCTTGAATGCAGATTAGCACTTGCGGACAAAGCGTTGTGACTAGCTTTCCAAATGAATGTTCAGATTTTTGGTGGTACATTAAGCCTCCACATAGATCTCCAGAAACTCGTGTCTGTCTTTAGATCCAACTTTGTGATGCTTCCTTAAGGGTTTCCTCATTTCCCATTAAAAAATGGTATTCTGACTTTACCGAGTAAATCATCAGAGACAGAGGGTCCTCTTATTGAAATTTTTAAGATGCAATCAACTTCAAAATCATGGAATAGATCTCTAAGTTTTATCACATTAACAAGGTGAGAAACACGAAAATCGTTACAGTTTTCAGGTCTAGCTGAGGCAATAGAGTGTTCAGGAAGGTTAGGGGTCTATTTATCCTCCCATATTGAGATATCAGATCCATTTCCAACATTCCAAATAGTGCCATTCATTATGAGATCACATCCACTCTTCAAGCTATTCCATGCCCACGACGGGTTATGGCATTTAGGGACTGTAAAGATATCCACATAAGGAAAATAGATTCCTTTCATCGCCTTTGCCAGCAAGGAATCTGGATTTTTAATGATTCTCCACACGTACTTAGCTAAGAGAGCAATATTGAAGGATTGGAGGTCACGAAAACCCATCCCTCTTATTTCTTTTGATTGGCACATTTTTGCCCAGTTAATCCAATGCACTCCTTTCTTTGGATCAGTAGAGTTACCCCACCAAAATCTTCCAATTAAAGAGTTGATTTCATTGCAGAAAGATTTTGGCAGTAAAAAACACTGCATCACGTAAGAGAGAATAGCTGATGCAACGAATTTGATAAGAATTTCTTTCCCAAATTGATGGTAATCCAAGGTACCAACTTTCTTCTTCCATTTGATTGAAGCCAGTGAGCTTTCTAACTTGGGCTGATGTTAGGTGTCACGTGGCTAGAGTTCCAACCAGCCCACCATGCGGCCTTAGGCGATGTGACTCGAGACAAACGCCTAAGTAAGCCTTTTCAACCCTCTCGGAAGATCAAACTTCCCAAGCACTGACAAACGCAAAGCGTTCTACGCGGAATCGGATCAAACGAGATGAGCGAAGAAGAACTTCGAAAGAACGCTCAAGAACAAAGAAAGAACACAAGAACACTCAGAGGATTTAGAGTAAATGCCTTTATTCCTTGGAAACTTAGATACATGAAATGAGGAGGGGAAGGCTTCTATTTATAGTTGAGTCCCCCTAATCCGACGGTCTATACAAATTTACATCGGCGGTTAAGATCAAAGCCCACCAACCACAATGGTACAATCCTGGGAATATTCCCATCTATCTATGGTAACAAATCCTATTTATACAAGGCAAGTTTACATAGGTCAAAGTGGATAGATATGCCTTCTAGAATCTCTCACGGATCGCGCTAAGTCTGGTGGTCTCATTGGGCCTAAAATCTCCATCTGAACCTCTTGGGAACCCTGGTGTGCACCCTGTGGTGCCAATGACTCGGGCCTTGGCTGGCGGTCCGTGACAATCTCCCCCACCAAACTTGGTGACGCCCTCGTCGCGCCTCTCGAACAAAGTTGAAATCGATCCTGGAGCTTCCTTCCGCACACCTTGGCTTGCTTCCAACTCGGAATCTGGCTTGATTGTCTCCCCATAAAGAGCACCAGACTCTGATTCGGTTGTCCCCCCATAAGGACTGCTCGCCTTGGCTTGCACCGCCATGCAAAATTAACCGTCTCAGGCACATCTTGATCGTAGGAACTTTTTCCTACCAGTTCTGACTTGCCCCGATCTGGACTCTCTCGATCCTTGTGCACAAACTTGGATGCCTTCACGTTGAACACCGAACGAGCCCTCGGAACTCTGAAAGGTTGCTTTGGCCCGCACCAAGTCTTGGCAACTCCATCTGATGGGTTAGGTTTTCTGCGCCATACACCTAACAAATCCGACAAATCAAACTGTAAAACACTATCACCGTGTTCAAGACGTACCTCACTCATTTTCCCGGCATTTACTCTACACATCAATATTTCGTCCCTGAAGTTTGATGCCCCACTGCTCATCGGCAATGCAAAACCCATCAACACTCCTCTTCCATTGAAGTTCGATGCCTTGGCCACCTCGCTCATGGATGGCTCCTCGACGGCCTTCATGCCAATTGCCTCGAGCAACTCTCGCCCATCCAAGGTAGTGTCCCCAACTGTCGCCTCCAACTCGATGCCTCCTTGGCTTGGAGAATCTTTGACAAGCTGAATGGCTGTCAGCTTCTTGGTTCCTCGCCCGTTGTCTCGGCACACATACACAACGCACCATTGTCTTGGATCCAAGATGCACACGACGTTGGCAAACGGAATGATGAGAGCTTCAATACGGTCAAGGAAGTTTAGTCCCAAAATAAAATCAAAGTCATCTAACTCGATTACCTCGAAATTCTCATTGGCCTTCCAATCCCCAATCTGCAACTCAATCTTCCGCACTGTTCCCACAACTAGAACTTCCCTTGAATTCACAGCCTTGATCTTACCGGTTGAATCCACAACTTTAAGACCAAGCTTCTCAGCAGCCTTCTTGGACATGAACATATCGCTTGCCCCGGTGTCCACCAAAGCACTCATCGATCGTCCCGCCACGTTGATGTCGACAAACATCAACCCATTCTGCTTCTGGCCCTTCCTCGCCTTGGCAGAATTCAATATCATCGAGCCAAGCTTCGCAGCCTCATCACTCTCGGGCTCATCCTCCTTGGACTTCTTGACTCGATCCGGGCACTCTCGCGCTAAATGAGGCCTCTTACATCGGTAACACTTTCGATGTACTTTTTCTACCCTCGGCTTCCCTCCTTTGATGCTAGCGATTGCACCAACTCTACCGGGTTCTCCATCTGACTCGTCGTCCTCCTAGACAATGTCATCGAGGCAGCTCCTCTTCTTGGGATAGTCTTTCATTACGTGTGGACCATCACAATGGTAGCACCTTATAGATCCTCGATCCTTTCGATCATCTGGCTTCACATACCGGTTTGGCTTGGTCGATGGCCTCTCTTTGCCATCATCGCTGCTATCTCCAGACACGTCCTCGTCTCTCCCACCAATACCCTTGTCATGGGGCTTGGAAGACTTGGACTACATGGACTTGTAAGCATTGTAGTCGGTCAAGGACTCCGCAATGGCTAGGGCTTTGGAAAGTTCCTACACATCCCTCTGCTCTAACTCGGTCCTGGCCCATGGCTTCAATCCATCCATAAACATGAAAAGCGCATCCTTCTTACACAAGCCGGGGATAAGGAGTTGTAGCTCACTAAACTCTTGGATGTAATCCGCAATGGATCCATCATGTCGAAGCCTCCTAAACTTGGTCCTGGCTTCTTTCTCCATGTTACTCGGGCAAAACTGCTGCTTGAACTTCGCTTGGAACTCCTCCCATATTCCAACGCCCATGCCCTCACTATTCTCATCAAGGCACCTATGTCGCCATTATAACAAAGCAACGTCAGTCAAGTAAACAACAGCAGTATTTACCTTCTCGGCATCGCCTGTGATGCTCATTGCCCGGAAGTACCGCTTCATGCACCAAATGAAGTTCTCAACATCTTTCGCCGACCTGTTCCCCTTGAACTCTTTTGGATTCGGAATCCCCTTCATTGGTCTAGGTGTTGTCGTGGTTAACACACCGTTCCGCATGGCAGCCTGATAAACCATCACTTCTGCCTTCAGATCCACTATTTCCACCCTCAATGCCTTCAACATGGCTTCGAGAGCATTTCTCTTTCCCTATGACTGATCACCCTGGTCATCCAGCTCCTCGAGCCGTGTATCCACCATGTCGAGTCGCTCTGCAAAATCCTTCATAGATCCCTCAAGCCTGGTGACCCTCTCCTCGAGCGCCGACAACTTGTCCCTCGAGTTTGCTCGACTTCCTTTGTCAGCCTGGGTCTCCACACCCTTCTGGCTCGCAGCAGCATTCTCTCCCTTCTTTGGTGCCATCTCAACTCGATGTTTCGTGCCTCGAACTAGCTCACGTCGCTCGAGCAAGGCTCTAATACCAACTGTCACGTGGCTAGAGTTCCAACCAGCCCACCGTGCGGCCTTAGGCGATGTGACTCGAGACAAACGCCTAAGTAAGCCTTTTCAACCCTCTCGGAAGATCAAACTTCCCAAGCACTGACAAACGCAAAGCGTTCTACGCAGAATCGGATCAAACGAGATGAGCGAAGAAGAACTTCGAAAGAACGCTCAAGAACAAAGAAAGAACACAATAACACTCAGAGGATTTAGAGTAAATGCCTTTATTCCTTGGAAACTTGGATACATGAAATGAGGATGGGAAGGCTTCTATTTATAGTTGAGTTCCCCCTAATCCGACGGTCTATACAAATTTACATCGACGGCTAAGATCAAAGCCCACCAACCACAATGGTACAATCCTAGGAATATTCCCATCTATCTATGGTAACAAATCCTATGTATACAAGGCAGGTTTACATAGGTCAAAGTGGATGGATATGCCCTTCTAGAATCTCTCACGGATCGGGCTAAGTCTGGTGGTCTCTTTGGGTCCAAAATCTTCATATGAACCTGTTGAGAACCCTGGTGTGCACCCTGTGGTGCCAATGACTCGGGCCTTGGCTGGCGGTCCGTGACATAAGGGAGAAAAACACTAATGATTTACTGTTATTTACCGTTTGGCCTGTAGCTTGTTGGAAACAATCAATAATATTCTTGACCACCTCACAATTAGCTTCATATGCTTTTGTGAAAAGGATGCAATCATCTGCAAACATGAGATAATTCACAATAGGACATCTTCTCCCCATGCGGAAGCCAAAAAAATATTAACATTTTGTTTTTTTTTCAATAATTCAAGAAAGGACATTTGACATGAGGAGGAAAAAGAAAGAGAAAAAAAGGTTCCTTGTCTAATTCCTCTTTTTAGAAAAAAAAAACTCTTGTTTCCTTTCTCCATTAACAATGAGAGCAAAAGATGGTGAAGAAATGCATTCCATGATTCTGATGGTCCACCATTGAGAGAATCTCATCTTTTCCATTATACATCTGAGAGTGAACTAGTCAACCTTGTCGTATGCCTTTTCAAAGTCAAGTTTAATTGCCATAATACCAGCAGATCCTTTACTTTTCCTTTTAATCGCATGGAAGGCTTCATGAGCAAGTAAAATGTTGTCTTGGATAAGTCTTCCGTTTACAAATGCTTCTTGCATAGGAAATATGATGCCCGGAAGGATCCCCTTTAATCGAGTTGTCAAGATCTTTGAGATAATCTTGTAGATAAAGTTGCATAAGCTTATAGGACGAAAGTGGTTGACATCCTCATGACTTAGTTTTTTTGGGATTAGCACCAAGTCAGTCTTGTTCAGGTTCTGTGGCATTACCCCAGATCTCATAAACTCATTTACAATACCAAAAATATCTTTCTTAATGATGTCCCAGCATGAGTGAAAGAAAATACCTGAAAATTCGTCCGGCTTCAAAGACCTTTTTATCCAAAGCCTCGTTCATATCATTTGTGATAATTTCAGGGATGATATCTAGGATCCCTTTTACATTTGCATTAGGGTCCTTTGTGAACAGAGCAGTAAAATGGTCCTGCAGGAGATTAACAACTCCTTTTTCATCATCAGTCCAAGATCCATTCATTCGTTTCAGCTTCATAATGGCATTTCTCCTTTTATTTTGTATTATGAAAGATCATATTATTTTGTATGATTAGATACATGTCCGATATGTATATTAAAAACATGAATTTTCCCAAAGACGTAAGCATGATCCAACTTCCCATTTATTAGTGGTACCCAGAAAATCATAGTACATCTAGAAAATTGAAGCACCGACTTAGACAATTTAAACATTGATTGAAGGCTTAAATGGCAATAAAAGTTCATTTATTCACATCCACCACTACACACTGTAATTGCTTTATATAAATATATTAACCAAAAGCATTTTTGCCGGGTTAACTTGCTAAACTAAGAGATGGTAGCACCACTAAAGAAAAACTCAAAAAGGGCCCCTAGATGACTAGATCTGGACCAATATTGGCTAATTCCATAGCACTCCAATCTAAATCAGAGATAAAGGTGGACCGAATTAATGTTAGATTATTACATATAAAATGATTCCACATAATATCATTTCAATCAATAAATGAAAAGGCTGACATTAAAGATGAGAAGTGGGATTAAGGCTCTGTTCGATATTGTTTTAATTTGAAAAATACGGTGAAAAAATGATTTTAATTTTTTTTAAAATTGTTTAGTTTAAAATTTGAGTGTTTATAGCTACCGTTAAAAAATTAATTTTAAATAAATAAAATATTTATTTTATACATTATTTTTAAAAATATAAAAAATTGATAATATAAATGAGGACAAATAAGTCATTTAATTTAAAAGTACTCTTAAAGAAATTAAAAACTAAAAATTTCTTTTGAAAAAAAAATATTTTAAACTAAGCAGAAAAGGACCCTTGACCTGAAAAAAACTATATATTCTGCATTGTTTTGAGCATTCCAAAATGAATCCCCTCCCCCCAAAATAGTACCCTTGTTTTTATTTTTAAATCTATAACATTTGTTACAATAAAAGTAAAATTGGTGGAAATACAATTCGACTTTATTGTGCATTCTTTTTCTAATTAAAATATGTTGAAGACGGTAGGCCAACAATCCAACTTCAATGTAAAATACTATTCAAAGACAGTGCGTGTTCCCTTCAACTTCGATTTTTTAATTGAAAAAGCTATTCACTATTCAAAAACGGCATGTGTTCCCTCAGACTTCACTTTCATCGTAAAAAATGCTATATTTTTTGAAAATAAAAAAGTAAAAATCACATTTGTGAAAAAAATCAAATACCATATTTGTGTAAAGTTTCCATTTAGTGTTTGATGGCCTGAGTCGGATGGGGCTCAAGTATCAAGCTTGGTGGAGTAGTCTGACCCATAAGATATGTGTACTTGAAAGAAAACAGTTATAAGATTTAAGGTTAAATTAGGGGAAGGTAAAAAAAAAGAGAATTTTTTTCATAAAACGGTCATCTAAAAAATTATTTAAGAAATTGATTGTTTTCTACAGTGACAAAGAGAGTCGTCACCAGCCGCGGACAACATTCATGTCGATTGTTTGGTAAATAGAGGATTGAGCTAATATTAGCGTTGAGAAGCTTGTACAATCAACCAAATAACCAAGAGAGGGTGAATTGGTTTTTGAGTAATAATTGTGGAAGCAATGGAATTTAAAAGTTTGACACAAGGATTTATAGTGATTCGACTTTCTAACCAAATTCTACATCCATTACCTTAGCTTCCCACTTAGGATTTTCTCAAATTCACTCTCGATTTCTTTCCTTTTCCCCGGCTCAAGGAGATAACCCTTACAATAGAAGACTTATACCCCAAAGTCTTGTTAAACACTCTCTTACAAGAAAAACAAATAAACAAACTAGAGAAAACTCACAAGGTTGATTGTTTGCAATTCTAAGCTCACACCCAAAATCTAATACTTGAGCATATATAACAATTAAGCTTACAAGTATGTTCTACAAAGAAAATTGGCAATTAAAGTAGAAAAACACTTTCTCTATACATGAATGTTGGTAGTGTTGTTTCTTGTTGTTGCATGACTGCTTGATTGAGTTTTAAACTCTCAAAGGAGTTTATGGTCGTTACTATTCGTTGGGGTTGGTTTTGAGTTGTTGGAGACTTTAAGTCTAGTCATAAATGCAGTTCTAGGCTTGTCGGTATCAATACTCGAGGTCTGGTATCGGTACCTGCCTTAAGAAGAAAGAGTCGCTGGAGCATTTAATACACATGGGTACCAGTACGTACATAGTATCGGTACATGACCCTTCGTATCGGTGCAACTATACTATAGTTGTACCAATACTCAATTTGGCTACTAGAATTTTGCCAAAACAAGGGGACAAAGGGGCGTATCGGTACTCGAAAAACCGTACCGGTACGAGCACTTTTGGGTATCAGTATGGTCAAACTGTACCGTTACTTAGAGCTTGTTTTTGACATTTTGGCTCTTTAAAATCATTTTAAACATGTCAAAAACGCTTTGAAAACATTTCAAACATATTTTTCAAGTTTATGGACTTTTGAAATATTTTCGCAAATTAGTGTAAGTCAAAAAAACATTTTTTAAGTTATATCAAAATCAAATATCTCAACAATCTCCCTCTTTTTGATATAATAAAACTAGTTGAAAAATTATTTTTGCGAAAGCTCCCCCTAGAAAAATAGTTTTAGAAAAAGAGAATATTTTTTTAAAAAAATATTTAAAGCTCATTTTTTCTTTCTGAAATTGAATTTTTAAACCTATCTCTCCCCTTTTTGTTATATCAAAAATAATTTCAAAACTAAGTTTGAAATCGCATTTAAGTTCAATACACCAAAAATTGAAAGGTTTAAAACTAATCGTTGCAAATTTAGTACTAATTGATAGGAGATATCAATTGTTGGTGTAAAATAACAATGGAGAAAAGAGAAAAAAAATGTTTACATGAAAGAATTTTTTAAAATGGCACAAGCATCAAGAAATTGTTATTCCAACAATTCAAGAGAAATATATTGAATTTAAAATAATAAATAAAATAAAACAAGAAATTCAATCAAACATGTCATTTATGAAATTGAAACAATAAGCATACAAGACATGGCAAAAAGGAGACAAAACTGTCATTTTTTTACTATGCATACCAGTATGGAGGAGTTCATATCGGTACTTTGTTGAAGGTCATATTAGTACGGTATGAGCTGTACCGGCACCGAAGGCACGAAATTGGTGAAAAAATGCAGCAAAAACAACTTAAAAGACCTTACAACTTAGTTTAACTTCATACAAAGGCTCTTTAAGTACTAGATATACATTTTGCACATTTTGCTACACATGCTTATCAAAACATAACATATAAAACATACAAAGTATGGATTTCACCAATTTCAACCAAACATTACAAGTTTAAAGCCAAAAACACAAAAATAGACATATTAGGCCAAAAACAAGTAACTAGTGCAATTTGAGACTCCCCCTAACGGTATGCAATTAGGCACAATATGAAGTCATACAAACATGCTTAGATCATCATCAAAATCAAACAATAAAGCCTTGATCAAACAATTGCATGAAACTTAAATTTTCCACTTGAACTAAGGTAGAATGTTAAGTCTTCCTTTTTCAAGTGTCATTCCTACTTTGTGTGTCATGAGCTTCCAAAATTTTAACTTTGATCATCAATGGCTCAAGCACACCTACAAATAGATAATCAAGTGATTTTTGGTATCCAAATTGCTTTGGATCTAATGGAATTAGTCAAAAAAAATTAGTCTTCTTAGGAATCTATTTTTCAATATCATCTTTTCTCTTGAAACAATGAGTCCTTTTGGGACCCTAAATATTTTTAACACATTTTCCATTTATAAATCAAGGGGAAATAGAAAAAATTTGTTATAACAAAATTTGATTTGGAGCTACCTCAATCTTCACACTTTTGAAAATTTTTGTTAAACAAATTCTTTTTGAGATCATCAATTTTCCAACCTTTTAGAAGCAAATTTTGTAAATCCAAATTCTTTTTTCTCAAAATCTTCAAACTTTGCTTCAAGTTTGAGATTGGTTTTATAAAGCAATTCATTTTCAATTTTCAATTTTAAAAGCAACTTTTTGTTTTTCAAAAATGAGGCATTGAATTCCAAAACCAAGTCATCATAGGCTTCTTGTAACTCACCAAAAGTATAAGAACTTAGATTAGATGAGTTAGAAGTTACCCTTAAATCTTATTCGATGGCCATGAGACAAAGGTTGGCTACCTCATCATTGGTGAAGTCCTCTTCATCACTCCATGTAGCCACAAATACCTTCTTTTTATGACTTGATCCCTTCTTATTGAAACGAGGGCAATCATAATTGGTGTACCCCGACTTCTTGCACTCTAAGCATTTGATGGGATCTGTCCTCTTCATTCTCGATTCATGTCTTGATTCTTCCTTTTGTTGCTTCTTGAAGAGCTTGGACATCTCTTATTCTTCATCTTCACTCTCTTCTTCAGTCCCATCCTCTTTAATTCTTAAGGAGGATTTAAGAGCAACATTAAATTCAATGCCTTGCTCTTCTATTTTCTTCTTTCCCTTTGACATCATCATCTCATGGGTTAGCAAAGATCCTATAAGCTCGTCAAGCTTGAGCTCCTTCAAGTTCTTTACTTCAATGGTTATCGTCTTCTTAGAATCCCATGAATCAAAAAGTGAGTAAATCAACTTCCTCACAAGCTTGTCCTTTGGGATCATCTCTCCAAATCCTTTAAGTTTGTTGACTATGATGGAAAATTGATCGAACATAGCTTTGATATCTTCTTTTGGGTCCATCTTGAAGTTCTCATAGTTGAGGTTTAGAAGTCTAATCTTGGTTTCATTCACCTCATTTGTACCTTCATATGTGACTTCAAGTTTGTCTCATACTTTCTTAGTATTTTCACAAGAAGAGACTTTACAATATTCTTCTTGACCAAGTGCACGAAAGAGAATGTGCAAGGCCTTTGCATTTAGCTCCATCTTCTTGCGATCTTTCGCATTCCATTCTGCCTTGCTTGTTTGTGGAAAGAACATGACATCAAGAATAATATCCCATAGACGATAATCTTTGGCTCTCATGAAAAACTTCATCACGTTCTTCCAATAAGAGTAGTTAACACCGTTGAAGTAAGAAAGCTTGTCGATGGATTGCGCCATGATCTCCGGTTGATATAAAATGGTTGATCACTTCAAGGATCGAACCTAGGATGTTAATCTGGCATAAAGACGAAGCTTTGATACCAATTGTTACGATCAACCGAATAGCCAAGATGGGGTGAATTAGTTTTTTGAGTTATAGTGGTAGAAGCAATAGAATTTAAAAGTTTGACACAAGGATTTATAGTGGTTCGACTTTCTAACCAAAGTCTACATCTATTACCTTAGCTTCCCACTAAGAATTTTCCCAAATTCACTCTCGAATTTCTTTCTTTTTTCTTGGGCTCAAAGAGATAACCCTTAAAACACAAGAGTTATACCCTGAAGTCTTGTTAAACACTCTCTTACAAGAGAAAAAAAAGCAAACTAGGGAAAACCTCACAAGGCTGATTGTTTACAATTCTAAGCTTACTGTTAACTCATAGAAAGTACTGATTTTTATGCATATTTTACAATGCTTTTGCTTTTTTTAGGTATATATGTTTGCATTTAGTTGTTAAAACAATACAATTGCATAAGGAGTTAGGGAGTTATTCTTTTGCCAATGTGAAGGGTTGTTTTGTTGGCATTGATGCAGGTTAGGAGCAGAGCATGCTTAGTAGAGTAATGCAGATGCATGAAGCATGAAAAGTAGAACAGAATTGCCGAGTCGTAGTTGGCAAAGATGGACCAGCAATTCCCACGCTCGGTTGGCAAAGAATGGATGTCTGATGCCTGGTCAAAGTAGCCGTTGAACCAGTACACGTCAGCCCTAAAATTCAAAAGAAGATAAGAGGATAACGCGTTTTATCCTAAATGCGGAATCAAATTTCCAATTCAAACCCACTCTAGGGTTTTCTACGCGTACCTATTTAAAGGAAGATATCGATCAATTGGAGGTAGAGCACGGTGGTGAAAAATGAAGCTAGAGGCTGTGTGGTTCATCATCTTAGATCGAGAGCTCTGGAGCACTTGAAGGGATGCATCGACAGATCTCCTTCTTGCCTATTATCTTAGTTTTATTTTTATTTAAGTGATGATGTTGAGATACGATAATATTTTGTGGATGGATTCCCCAACCATGAACTAAGCTTTTACAGTTGGTTGGGGATGTTTGCGATTAACGCTCAGTTTATGTTTGGTTTTTAATAATTTGAATGCCTTGCCATTATTCTCTATCTGGCTAGCGCTTCATTTCCCTAAATTCTTTACCATACGACAGTTGGCATTGTATGCTTATTATGCCTTAATATCTTAACAGACTTAAGGGGTAACTATCAGTTGCCAGGTACTAAGGAGAGAAGCTTCGACAGAAGATGTTCAAGTAGATGAGCTTATTTTGGAAGTGAATCTACCCCTTAGGAGTATAGATTGAAACGTAATCAAGTTAAATGAAAAAATTCACTATAGACATATAGGGGTTTTAACATGGTTAACTTAGGGTATAGCCATCGACAAAGGCAATTCCACTCTTAAAATCTGTTCGGCAATAAATCTAAGGCATGACATTATTAACAGCTGGCATAGCTAACGTAAAATCCAGGCATCCCTTCCCAACGCTCATCACCTATTTGAACACTTCTTTTTGCCAAACTATTTTCACTTTCACTGCATTCTTTTAATTATTATCTAAAACAGAAATTTCAATCAATCTAAACATTTTTGATTCCTTTAACAAGTAAACCATTAAACAATTAAATTTTTGGTCAATCTATGTGGATACGAAACTTGGCTTATTGTTGTATTACTTGCTGACCGTGTATACTTGCACGCAATAGACTTACTCTTGGCATTATTTCTTATATATTCCCACTGCATTTTCAATCTTTTGCCAAGCGTCAACAAAGTTGACACTCACACCAAAAACTTAACACTTGAGCATATATAACAATTAAGCTCACAAGTGTATTCTACAAAGAAAATTGACAATTAAAGCATAAAAACACTTTCTTTATACATGAATGTTGGTGTGCTGTTTCTTGTTGTTGCATGGCTATTTGATTGAGTCTTTTAAACCCTCAAAGGAGTTTGTGGCCATTACTAGCCGTTGGGACTCTAATTCCAGTCATAAATACAGTTCTGAACTTGTCGGTATCAATACTTGATGTCTGGTATCGGTACCTACCTTAAGAAAAAAGAGCCATTGGCTACTAGAATTTTGCCAAAACAAGGGGACAACGGGGCGTATCGGTACTCAGAAAACTGTACTGGTACGAGCACTTTTGGGTATCGGTACGGGTCAAACTGTACCGGTACTCAGAGTCTGTTTTTGACACTTTGGCTCTTTAAAATCATTTTAAACATGTCGATTAAAATCTCAATGTTTAACAAATATCTAAACTTAAAAAACTTCTAAAGAAAAATAAAAATACTAAAATACTAAAATCATGATGTCGATTAAAATCTCAATGTTAAACAAATATCGCGACTTAAATAATTTTTTTAAAATAAAAAATTAAAACACTAAAATCATAATCCAAATATACAAATTTAATATATTACATACATAATTTATTGTAAAATATTAAGATGAATAGTAAAATTAATTTATCTTAACCTGTTGAAATTTATCATTTATATCTATATTATAATATTAAAATTATGTAAAGATCAAAAAAAGATAAATAACAAATGAAAGTTGAATTTGTTTGATTAATTCATTCAGTGTATTTATAATTATTTATATAAAAATAATAAATATATAATTATTATTTTTCACTCTACCTATCGCATCAATTGAGTAAGCTACCTAGCGGGTATATAAAATTTTCTCCAAAAAAGACAGACCATGCAGTGAAACTATGACCCTTGTCGTTTCTATAAAATATTGCCTTTTCTCTCTACTCTGTCTCCGCTGCCCAAAGAAGTCACAAAGATGCAGCTCAAAAAACCCTCTCTCCTAGCCCTCGTTCACATTAGCTCACTCCTGCTTCTCTTCGCAGACTCAACTCGGCCTCCATTTTCCTGCGACTCATCTGACCCACAAACCAAATCTTACCCGTTCTGCAACACTACACTCTCCACCAACCAAAGAGTCCAAGATCTAATCTCCAGGCTCACACTCGATGAGAAGATATCCCAGCTCGTTAACACGGCTCCAGCCATTCCAAGGCTCGGCATCCCCGACTACGAATGGTGGTCTGAAGCCTTACACGGTATTGCCTATTTCTCCACTGTACACACAGGTATGCGCTTCAACGGAACAATCCAATCCGCCACTAGTTTTCCTCAGGTCATTCTCACCGCCGCTTCCTTCGATGTTCATCTTTGGTACCGCATTGGTCAGGCAAGTATCTAACTCGGAAAACACAAAGACCCCTTTCTTTTTCTTTTTGTTTTACTGATTAATACTTCAGTTCATTGCTTACAGGCAGTTGGAAAGGAGGCTAGAGCAATATACAATGCCGGACAAGCAACGGGGATGACGTTTTGGGCACCGAATATTAATATTTTTAGGGACCCGAGGTGGGGAAGAGGGCAAGAAACACCGGGCGAGGATCCTTTTGTTACTGGGAAATATGCAGTCTCATTCGTGAGAGGAATCCAAGTGGACAGTTTTGAAGGAGGGAAACTTGGTGAACATCTTCAAGCTTCAGCTTGTTGTAAGCATTTCACAGCTTATGATTTGGATAACTGGAAAGGAGTCAACCGCTTTGTCTTCAATGCAAAGGTAAGCATAAACTCTGCACTCTGCTTGGGTTGAATTGATTTGGAAGATCCCATATATGTTGATGATTTATCTGTTCTACTTTCCTCTTTTTCTGGATTTCAGGTTAGTCAGCAAGATTTAGCAGATACATATATGCCTCCATTTCGGAGTTGCATACAGGAATGTGTGCTTATAATCGTGTTAATGGAGTCCCCAATTGTGCAGATTACAATCTCTTGTCCAAAACAGCAAGAGGACAATGGGGTTTCAACGGGTAATAACGAAAAACTATTGTCCTTTCAATGTTAATCATACAAAAAGGACATGTTGATTCAGGGAGATGATAGTATGTGTTTTTCTTGCTTAAAATATAACCAGGTATATTACATCAGACTGTGATGCTGTCTCCATCATTCATGAGAAACAAGGATATGCCGAGTTACCAGAGGATGCTGTAGCTGATGTTCTTAAAGCCGGTATGCGATAGCTTCGTTGCCATTAACTCTGTAATTTGAACACTCATAGGTTGATTTTTAGTGATAAAAGGCTTGCCAATGTCGGGGCAAAAAGGAAAATGTGACAAAAATCATGTGTGAAATTCAAAATATGGTTTTAGTTTGTGTATATTGCTAGTGGCATCATTTTCAACATTTTTGGTCCATGAATTTACAGGAATGGATGTCAACTGTGGCAACTATTTGAAGTACTACACCAAAGTTGCTGTTGACAAGAGAAAATTGCCCATATCTGAAATTGATAGAGCCCTTCATTACCTTTTCTCTGTTAGAATGAGGTTGGGGCTTTTCAATGGCAATCCAGTTAACCAGCCTTTTGGTAAAATTGGTTCAGATCAAGTCTGTTCCCAAGAGCATCAGAATCTTGCTCTTGAGGCTGCTCGCAACGGCATTGTCCTTCTAAAGAACACCGAAAAACTCCTCCCGTTTTCCAAAGTGAAAACTACTTCCCTTGCGGTAATAGGCCCGAATGCCAATGCTTCGAGAACACTACTTGGCAACTATGCAGGCCCTTCTTGCAAAACTGTTACACCTCTGCAAGGGTTGCAAAACTATGTCAAAGACATCAGGTATCACCCAGGTTGTAATGCAGTTAACTGCTCTTATCCTATGACTGATCAAGCTGCGGAAGTAGCAAAAGGAGCAGAATATGTGGTGCTGGTGATGGGATTGGATCAAACCCAAGAGAGGGAAGAACTCGATCGTGTAGACTTGATTCTCTCGCCGAACCAGCAGAACTTGATCTCCACTATTGCGAGAGCTGCTAAGAATCCGGTTGTTTTGGTGCTTCTTTCTGGAGGTCCAGTAGACATAAACTTTGCCAAATATGATAAACACATCGGAAGTATTATATGGGCTGGTTATCCAGGTGAAGCTGGAGGTCGTGCATTAGCAGAAATCATATTTGGTGATCATAATCCAGGTGAACTCTCATTCAGAGCATGTATGATAACAGAAGTCAGAAGACATTCTTAAACTAATGATAAATTTAACAAAGTTGTATGCTTCATATATATATTTATATGCAGGAGGGAGGTTACCGATTACATGGTATCCACAGAGTTTCGTTAATGTACCGATGACAGACATGAGAATGCGCCCCCAACCATCTTTGGGCTATCCTGGACGAACTTACAGATTCTACAAAGGACCAAAAGTATTTGAATTCGGCTATGGTCTCAGCTACACGAACTATTCTTATGAATTTCTCCATGTAGCTCAAAACAAGGTCTACTTAAATAATCAGTTGAACTCTCCAAAGGTTAAGCTTGAAAACTCAGATGCTCTCAAATACATACCAGTTCCAGAGTTAGGAACAGAAGCTTGTGATAAGAGAATCCCAGTCACAGTTAGAGCTCAAAACCATGGGGATTTGGCGGGTAAGCATCCACTTTTGCTGTTTGTCAGGCGAGCAAAAGCCGGTAATGGGAGGGCAGTGAAACAACTGGTTGGATTCCAGAGTGTTAGTCTGAATGCTGGGGAAAGAGCTGATGTTGAGTTTGAGTTGAGCCCTTGTGAGCATCTTAGCTCAGCCAATGAGGAGGGTTTGATGGTCATTGAAGAAGGGTCTCATTTCTTAAGCATCGGAGAGAAAGAATCAGAGATCACAATCGTCCTATGATACAAAGGACTAGCTCCACAAAACAGTTGAAATTTTACAGAATGAGCCACTGTTGTCTATCTGTAATCCTGCTATCCAATAAAAAAGCTGTATTGTCTATTTTGAAAATCATTTTCACTTGCAAATTATGAGCAATAATTCTGTATTCCCTACAATGCTATTTCTTCAGCTACAAAAATAAGAACATATAAGCAAAAAATCATTGCAGTAAAAGAATGAGAGCCTTAGAAATTCCAAGTTATCAGTCTCATCACCACTCTGATTAAGCTATCACTCTCACAGCATTTTTGATTTCTTATTTAAAAAAAAGGTGTTTTCCTCAATTTTTTAGGGTATAGGGTTTTAGGGTAATGCTTAAGGTGCAAGGGTTTAGTGTACATGTGGAGAGTATAAGGTTTATGGTTTAAAGTTTAAATTTTAGGGTAAAATTTTGGATTTAAGTTTTAAATTTTATTGAAGGGTTGTGTAATTTTTTTTAGACCTAATATATTAAAATATAACCCTAAGAAAAAATAAGAACCTAAAGAAAAATGATAACATCAGTGTTTATTAATGATTATTTAGCTATATATTCCCTGCATTTATTTTTTTATATTATTTTTTGGTGCCCTTATTTATGTCCCACATTAAAAATTAGGTTTAGGGTTTGAAGTTTAAGATTTATGGTTAGAGTTTAGGGAATTTGGGGTAGGTGTATTCTTTAGAGTGTAGGGTTTAAAATTTAAAATTTAGGCTTAAAACTTAATTTTTAGTAATTTTTGAGCATCGAAAAGAGATAAAAGATTTTTGTCCAAGATGAATAGAAATACTCAGCTCCTTTTGGTGCCCTCAATTGATGTCAAAATAGGGATGGTTAATTTTAGGGTAAACTACATAAATGGTTATTGAAGTTTGAGTAAGTTTCTATTTTCACCACTTAAGTTTGAAACGTTATGCTCCAGTCACTAACGTTTTCGATTTGTAACAAAATAGTCACTCATCCGTTAACCTCCGTTAACAATGTAATAACAGTCGACTTGGTTTGACATTTTTAATGAATTAATACCCTCCAATAAGATTATGATACGTGACATCATCTTATTCGAGAAAAATACTTGAAAATTTTGAAAACAAGCCTCTTGCAAAAGATCCCAACGCCCAACCAATGAACCAAGCCAATGCATTGATATAATTATGACAAAACAATATAAAATGCAAAACATATGGGGTTTGAACCTAAAACATTTTGAAAGAACACCAAATGCCCGTTAACTGGATCAGAAAACCTATCTCTTGTAGAAGCAGCAAGTTTTACTTACTCACGCTATGTCTGATTTTTTTTTTTTGCTTGGCAAATAAGACTTTATTAATAGTTAAGGAATGCAAAACCTATTATGTGTGCCTCATTAAAAACTTAAAGGAAAAAAAGAGTACACACGAACGAAGCACAATATATAATCAAGCAAACACCTCCAGGTTTAGTACTAACATCACCTAACCCAATATGTATAGAACACTAAGAGACCCAATATATCTCCCAAAATTGCAACATTACTCCCTAACAAGAAAAATGAATTCTCCTAACTAAAGCAAACCACACCTCATAATAGAGATGTACGTCCACTACTCCCACAATACAAACTAATCCACCTTCTACTGAGCTCAACACCATTACATCAAGCAAACTAAGCACCAGCCAAGAATAAGAACAAAGCAAAGTAATCCACGAAACACTAACATCCCAGATTGAACACAAAAGCAGCAGCTCTACTTGTAACTGTCCAAAAGAAATTCTAAAATACCCCTCAAGTAGAGTAACTACCACGAATCATTACACCAAACCAACCACCAAAGATAACTAACTAGACGTTGAAACCAAACAACACACAAGCTCCATTGAAACCCTCACCCCCTAGCACCAACGTAACATGCATAGTTCAATCAAAACCATCCGCAAGAGACTACAACTAGACCAACTCCATAATCACCCAAGCCTCCCAAATAACTTATGTAAAAACAAGAAATACATCAAACAATTACAATAACGCTCATCCAAACACAAACCTGAGACGTACAAAACACTTAGTTTTTTTGTAACTCGATCTTTACCATTTCTTCCACCACTTCTTCTTCATTTCCGACTATCTGCACCCCCAATATTTTTCCTAAATCAAGCGCTTCTCTTACCTCAATATACATCGCCTCGTTACTATTCTTCTTATCGAATTTCCTTCACTCTAATTTTTCTTTTACTGATTTTGTAATGATCTGATATCTTGCAATATCCGAATCCGTAGGAACATGTATAACTGAGTCCTTAAATATAGCAGCATCATGCCCAGACTTTTTGTATTTTTTAAGGCCCTATCCTTCTTTTTTTTTTCTTTCATAGAAAGAGATTTATCCCTCTGAAATTATTCCTACTTGTGACTGAAAATTCATTTAGGAATCCGACGGTGTTGTGCCCCCTGCTTCTACATTGTTTGTGATTTGGTTTTAATATTTTGCATCATAGATAATAAATTTTGTTATGCTGCTTTCATCCGGATATACTTTCAATGAGGAGTTCAATCTAATTGGTTCATTTAGAATTTAGTGAAATATCGAAATCTTTGCTATAGAAAGTAATTAGAAGTTTGGTTCGTTGGTTTTAGTGTAACATATATAAGGATGTGAGATCGTATAAGCTTAAGCACTCAATGTCTTTCGATTTAAAGATGGACAGAAATTCGGATAGTCTAGACATTGTATAAGAAAATAATACAAAAACTAACCATCAATTAATTGGTCTAACGTACGAAACAAGATGTTAGATCCCCTATGTGAGAGTCTTAATAATTCGAAAACAGTTGTACCAATGTCTCATACATAAATTATCACGACTTATTCCAATGACATTAAACACTTCTAAAATTTAAATCTCACACCATTCGAACCCTAAACCAAATCTTCTTTCTTAGGATGTTATATTTTCGTTTACCTTTTCCTTTTGTTATCCTTATTCTTTTTCGAATCTTGCTTCCTTTTCTCTTCTTTCTTCTTTCTCTTCTCTCGAATTCGAATCTTCATTTTTTTTTTCTCTTTTTCTCCGCTCCTTCTCTGTGGCCCTCTTTTCTTCTTTTTTTTGTTTCTCCTTTATTTTCTTTCTCTTTTCAATCTCTTTGAGCTCTTCTTTTGTAAGTTGTCTTTTAACGTTGAAACACATTTTACTTGTCTGGAAGATTTGATACTAATCTTCTCTTCAAATATAAAGGTGAAAACTTTAGGGTTTTATTGATGATTTGTAGTCTGTTGGTTTACAATGTTCATTGTTCTTATCGTAGCAACATCAATTGCATGTTGCCGTCCAAAGGCAGCCGTGGCTTTTTCTCACTTTTTGACTCCATTCAATTCGTTTCATTCATAAATCCATTCACTAAACAATAAAAATGACACCAGACATAATATAGTTTTCGGATCTTGTTCATATATCTTATTCAACGAAGCTAACGAACAAAGGATATCGGTGGTCTCCACGACGTATCAAATTAACTGTTTTCTTTTAAGATTTAACGTTGGTTAATATAATAAAATAAAGAATCTAAAAGTTACGTTTCATTAAATAATATATTTATTTTATAAATAATAAAGAATCTAAAAGTCGAAAATAGATTGTTGGCCACTGCTCATATTTGGAGGGAAATTCGAGTCCGTAAGGATAAAGTTGTTTGGCATTGTTCCCATTGCATATACCTAGGCATACTCTTGTTGTTTGGATGGTAAGCGACTTTTTTTTTTAATTAAAAAATCTTTTTGTTCTTTTAGAAAATAAGAGGTCTTAGAGTCGCCACCGGTCACTTGGCTAAGGTAGACCGAACACAAAAAAATTAGAGACTCGTGAAATTGAGTTCGAGAGTTGGCTACGTGTGAGGAAGTGTTAGCACCCTCACAACGCCCGAAATCGGTACCAAACCATATATTACTTTTAATCGATGGAAACGTATGGAATTCAAATTAACGTTAATTAAATATTCTCAACTGAGTATGGGCTCTAGTTAAGTGGGCTTAGTCAAATTGGTGGGTCCGAATTAATTAAACGTTTAATTAATAAGGATGACGATACAATAGACCATAGATTAAACCGACATCGAATAAGGTCGACTGTCGTGTTAAATTATGGTTCAAATTATGTACATCACCTTTATGTATGATGCAAGCATTTAAACATGATGATATGGTTTGTCAACTTTTAATCAATGTTTACCTTCGGACGGTAGGAATTAATCTAAATATTTGGTCAACATCCATTGAGTAAAGACTGTTACAACACAAATATCGGAATTAATGAATACCTCCTTTTCAGGGTTTAAGTTAATTAATTTCCATGACTGATTATAAAATTAGAAACCATATGAATAACAATTAGAAATGCATGGTAAGGAAATGCTTGAACAATAATTAATGATCTAATTATTAGTTAGGTTAGACTAATATTAGCCTTAAGTTAATTTAGCCTGGGAAGAGACTCCTAATGACTTCCAAATTATCTTGAACAATAATTAATTTGATTAATTTTAAACTAGTATCCCAATAAGCCAGGGATTCTATTTAAAACGAACCAAACTAGTTAGATCATGATTTGAATTAAACGTCCGTCTGAGCTTTGTCAATTTTATCCTAAGGGGTAGTTAAAAGGTGTTCAACTAGTTTAATAAATTTAACATTCATTCCAATGAGTCAAGGATAAATTTAAACTTATTAAACTAATTCGAACCTTAAATCTAACTATGGCTCTAAAAATCTAATCTTAAATCTAATTTAATTAATTTAAAGATTATGCCCCAATAAGCCGAGCGCACACTTTAGATTAATTAAATTAAATTACCCTAAACTATACTAAAAAGGCCTACCACCTAAAGTTTCACTTATTCTAAAAGAACCTATACACACACCCCATTAAGCCAAGGGTATGTTTTAAATTAATTAAATTAAGTTCTAAGGACTAACTATCTAATATAGGGCAAATAGACAAGGAAATAAACCATGCACAAAAAAGGGGGCAACAAAATATATCCAACATGTGAAATATATATCATAAATTAAGTATATAGTAACATATACAAGTAGCATCACATAACAAACCATATTATATAGGTATTATAAACATATATTATACATACTACACATTATTTTTACAACCATATTATACACTAGAAGTGTATATTACGTAAAAACTATATGTTATATATGACATGTGTTATGTACTTAGAAACTACATTAGGTATCATGCATTGCATACATAAAACTATATACAACATATATTATACACATAAGCTACCTGTATTGTAACATATATTGTATACATGTTGCATGCATGCATATAAATTATGACAAGGGACATAAATGAACAAGAACAAAAAGGACTGAAATTGAAGAAAAACAAAAGAAAAGGGACGAACATTAAGCCTTTATGAAGAATAGGGCGAAACAACAAAGATAAGGAAAACCAAGGACCTAGGCTGAGGTTTTAAAAAGTGAAAGGACTAAATACGTGATTATCAAAGGCAAAATGGTTGCGGGCGTAATTATCAAAGGCGGAAGCACCTAAAAGGGAATTATCCTATTTTAAAAAGGGGACCGAATATAAAACTTATTTGGAAAGCGTTCGGCCCCCTTTTCCCATTTTAAAAACTAATTACCCAAAATGCCCTCTACCTCACTCTGAAACGGGGATAAACACCGCCGTGGTGTTCATCCCTAAACCAAGAAACCTCCCAATTTTCCAGATTCTAGTGGTTTCTCTACCGCGTCAGTCCCGTTCGACGGCGGTTAGCGATTCCCAAAATCAACTGATACGCTCGTTTTTCACTCCAAACCCCGATCTACCTAGACCTAAACCCTATTCCACTTAAAAACCACGAAAAACCCCTTTTGCAGAAACAGAGACCGAAATCAAACTTCTTTTGTTCGCCTGCCCTTTCGCCGACTCACCATATGTGGCCTCGAAGAGGCCGGTAGGCTTATCGCCAGCGTGGAAGAACGACAAACGCGAAGATGAAACGACGAAGGTAAAACCCCGAATCCTAGCCTTTTATTTTTGTGTATATATGCTTCGAAAAAAATGATAGGAGGAGATATACCTCTAAAATTGTGTTTCTCCTGTATTGCTTGTTCTTAGAAATCCTCATTTCGAACTCGGGTTTACAATATTTGGGGCTTTGTTTATATAGCCCTTGATTTACAATCCTCTTTAGGAATACATGAAATTGGAGGATAAATCCTATTGGTTGCCCTCTCCGATTGTTTGTATTGGTCTGATCTTTTGTATGCCTTTGCCTCTGAAATTATCCGATATGGCTACCACTGTCTGAAATGTGTTTTTTTGTTTGTTTTCCTTGCATGTGCAATTGAAGGTGGAGGAGGGGACTGGATTTGGATGGACTCAGGCGCAGCGGAGGAGGACAGCAGCGGCAAATGAGGAGTCATGAGCGTGTGAGGAGCTGGGAGGTCAGACGTGAACCGCATGTGCGCGTGGGAAGTCGAAGGGACGGGCGCGCGAAGGCTTTAGAATCTTCCCTGCCTTGATCTTGGGAAGTTATATTTGCCTTAGATCTAACGATTGGGAGCTGGCTGTGCCAAGGAAAAAATATATAGTTAAGGTTTCTAGGGTTATCTAATTTCGGCACTTGTTGGGCCGAGATGTAATAATAATTAACTCTCTTTTTTGGGTTTTGATTGTAAATGGTCTTTGCAATTAACATGGGCCTTTGTTTAATATTAACTGTTATATATGCATTGGGCTTTATTTGTTATAAGCATTATAAACATTAATAAAATTGGGCTATTATTTATTTAACTAAGTTAAATTTTTGCCTTTAAGATTTAAATTACATAATACTAATTATAATACTATATAAAAATTCTAATATAATATACTAATAATATTTTAGGGTTTGCCAATTGGGTAATAATACAATAATAACCAAACATGATAATGGATAGCGTTATATATCACTAATATGTAATACTTAATTGTAATAAACACATAATGCTAGTAACATCTTTTGTTTCTTTTAGCTTTAATGAAATAGATAAACAAAGCCCTTTATTACGAAATATAAGATTCAAAGCCGGGTTAATGCCCTAGATAAAATTAGTAATTACAGCTGCCCCTATTTGCTTATCCTTGTGGAATAAGAATAAAGCAAAGACCATAGCACTAATTTTATCCGACTTTTCTGTTTGAAGATTCCGAGCTGTGAATTCCCCTAGAACTGTTCACCCTTCCTCTTCCTAAAATCTGGAGCTATGAGTATCTGCCTCCTTCGCTCTGAAGTCTTGATGTGGTGAGTTTGAAATCCTTCGTATGAAATCCTTGAGCTATGGGTATCTGCCTCATTCGTTCTGAAATCCTGATGTTGTGAGTTTGACATCTTTCGCCTGAAATCCTTGAGCTATGAGTATCTATCTCTTTTGCTTTGAAATCATGATGCGGCAAGTTTGAAATCCTTCGCTTGAAATCCTTGAGATACTAGTATCTATCTTATTTGCTCTGAAATCCTGATGTGGCAAGTTTTAAATCCTTCGCCTGAAATCCTTGAGCTGTGAGTGTCTACCTCCTTTGATTTAATGCGACGAGTTTGAAATCCTTTGCTTGCAACCCCTCCTCGGTCTTTACTTTGTCATTTAAATATCTGTGAAAAGAGATGAAATACTATGATGGTGCAAGTTAACATGATCCTAACTTAGGGATGTATAACTAAGTGTGATGCATGAATGATAACTTTCTTGGACACTTTCTCTTCTTGGCCCCTCAACTTTGATCTTCTCTTGTTTTTCTCTTCTCTTCTTGGTAGTCACTTGGGTTCGCCCTCTATACCCCCTTTCCTGGAACCCTTGAACTTATACTCTAAGTTAAATTTTCGAGTTTTCACTTTAGAGATTTCCCTTCCTCTAAGCGCCCTATTCAGATTTTCACTTGGAGGTTTTTTCCTTGTTTCTTTTCTTTTCTTCTCTTTTTTCTTTTCTTTTCTTCTCTCTATTTTCTTTTTTTCTTTCTCTCTTTTCCTTTTTTATTTTCTTTCTTATTTCTTTTTCTTTTTCCCTCTTTCTCTCTTTCTTTATCTTCTTTATTCTTCTTTTTTCTCTTTTTTTCTTTTTCCTCTTTTCCCCCTTTTCTTATTTCTTTTACTTTTCTCTTTTTCTCTCTTCCTTTTCTTTTTTCTCTTTTAGGCGCCCTTTCGGGTTTTTTCCTCTAGCTCTTGGATTTTAGCCCGAGAAGCATACAACGTCTTTTCGAATTTGCCTTTACAATCCAAAAACAACCTACACTCAATAGGTTAAATCATAGTAATGTCGAGAAATCCTTTGCTTTTTTAGAATCTATATGAGTCTATCCAGGGGATTCATGGGAAATAGACAATGGAAATGAAAATAAGGTTTTTTTATTAATGTTTAAAGAATAATTGGATGATTTTGAAAGTCATGACAAACATGAGGAAATAGAAAATATACAGATGGTACCGCTTGCATGAATGATGAGAACTCATCGACTGCGATAAACCTCTCACTCTCCGTCCTTGACTGAAGCTCCTGTTGACCTGTGGATTGAGGTGTAACCCTTTGATTGGACCAGAGCCCGTTAATCGGATGCCAAACGCAAAGTTGATCTGGATCGCCTTTTTCCAGGTTTTCAATTCAGATCCTCCTTTGTCTTCAAGGCGCCCATATTTGGGTTTTCACCTTGAGCCCTCATTTTCTTTATTTTCTTTTTTTTCCTATTTCTTTTTTTTTCTTTTTTGTTTTTCTCTTTTTCTTTCTTTTATTTTTTTCTTCTTCTTCTCTAGCATAGTACTTCTTGAAAGAGTCCGAGTTTATGGGATTACTTAACACTTTTCCTTCCATCTCCGCTAGGATTAACGCTCCTCCAGATAAAGCCTTTTTCACAACATAAGGCCATTCCCAATTGGGCATCCACTTCCCCCGGAAATCTCTTTGATTCAACAAGATCCTCTTAAGCACCAGGTCCCTCTCTCGAAATTCCCTCGGGTGAACCTTTTTGTTATAAGCCTACACCATCATCTTCTGATACATTTGGCTGTAGGAGATGGCCTTCAATATTTTTTCTTCAATGAGGTTCAATTGATCAATCTTGGCTTGCATTCATTCGGCTTCATCCAACTTTACTTCGTTCAAAAGTTAAAGTGACGAGATCTCTACTTCGATGGGTAATACTGCCTCTATGCCATACACTAAGAAATAAGGTGTTGCCCCAATGGGGGTTCTCACAAAGGTCTGATAGGCAAACAGAGCAAATGAGAGTCTTTCATACCAATCTTTGAAACTCTCTGTGGTCTTTGCTATGATCTTTTTGATATTTTTATTTGCCGCCTCTACTGCTCCATTTATCTTGGGGCGATAATTAGTGGAATTATGGCGGACGATTTTAAAATGCTCGCATACTTCACTCATCATCTTGTTATTCAAGTTAGAAGCATTGTCAGTGATGATCCTTTTGGGTAGACCATAACGACATATGATTTCTTTCTTTAGGAACTTACAAACTGCCACTTTATTGACGTTGGCATACGAGATGGCTTCTACCCATTTGGTGAAGTAATCGATAGATACAAAGATGAAACAATTCCCATTAGAAGCCTTTGGGTGTATCTGACGGATGAAATCCATACCCCAAGTAGTAAAAGGCCATGGCGAAATTATGGCATGGAGTGGCACTGGCGGGGAGTGTATCTTATCGGAATAGATCTGGCATTTATGACACTTCTTTGCATAGCTAATGCAATCTTCCTCCATGGTTGACCAGAAGTAGCCATATCTCATAATTTTTCTAGCCATTGAGAATCCACTAGCGTGAGTTCCACGCAATCCTCCACGGACCTCAGTTAAGATAGTTTCAGCTTCTCGAGCATTAACGCATCTAAATAGTATCTGATCTTTACTTTTTTTGTACAAAATCTCTCCGTCAAGGATATAACCTGACGCTAGCCTTCGGATAGTTCTTTTATCGTTATCGTTGTCCCCTTTTGGGTAAGCCTGGAACTTGATGTATTGGAGAGTATCATGATACCATGGATTACCATCCTCCTTCTCCTCCAAACTATAGTAGTGGGCTGGTACCTCAAAAGTCAACATCTCAATTGGCTTCATCTCGGCCTTCAGGCTCAATTCGAACACGACGACCAAGGTTGCCAGGGCATCGACCATCTGATTATCCTCCCTCGGCAAGTAGGTAAAACTGATTTCTTCAAAACCCTTGACCAACTCTTGAATCAATTCGTAGTACTTGATCAATTTTGGATCTCTAGTCTCACATTCTTTCCGGAGCTGGTAGATCACTAAGGACGCGTCTCCAAAGACTTGGAGTACTTTGACTTTCCTTTCTATGGCCGCACGGAGTCCCATGGCACAAGCCTCATATTCGGCTATGTTGTTGGTGCAAAAGAATTCCAACCTACTCGTAAAGGGGTAGTAGACCTTGTCAGGAGAAATTAACACTTCCCTTATTCCATGGCCTATGACATTAGATGCTCCATCAAAGTAAAGCTTCCAACTCTCACCCTCGGTGACGGGCTTCTCCACGAACAAAGCACCGATCAAATCTTCATCCAAGAAGTTAAAATCCAACGGTTCATAGTCGTTTGAAGCACGACTTACCAAAAGATCTGCCACCACACTTTCTTTTATCACTTTCTGGCTCACATAAATGATATTGAACTCTAACAATAGCATATACCAACATGCCATTTTCCCGGTTAGTGCTGGTGCTTCCATCAAAAACTTTAATGGATCCATTCGAGAAATTAAGTAGGTGGTATGATACAACATGTATTGTCTGAGTCGCTTCGTAGCCCATACCAAGGCACAACACAGCTTTTGGATCAATGGGTATCGCGTTTCACACTCGATAAACTTTTTGCTTAAGTAGTAAATTGTACTTTCCTTCTTGCCAGAGTTGTCGTGTTGCCCCAACACACAACCCATTGAATTTTCAAAAATTGCCAAGTACAAGATTAACGACCTATCCAGTACTGGCACACCCAAGATCAAACCATTGGTCAAATATTTCTTGACCTCCTCTAACGCTTGCTGACAATCTTTGTTCCAAATTCTCGGATTATTCTTCTGGAGCAATCTGAAGATGAGATCATATTTCTTGGTCAATTGGGAGATGAACCGAGAGATGTATTCAACCTTCCCAAAAATCCTCAGACTTCCTTTTGAGTTTGGGGTGGCGGGAGTTCTTGGATTACTTTCACCTTATCAGGGTCGATCTCGATTTCTTTCTGGCTTACTACGAAATCCAAGAGTTTCCTAGATATAATTGCGAAGGTACATTTGACGGGGTTGAGCTTCAACTAGTACTTTCTAAGCCTCCAAAAGAGTTTCTACAAATTTTAGATATGCTCATTCTCGGTTCGAGACTTGGTACACCTAAATCTTCTTATGAATCATGTCATGGAACAAGGTCATCACGGCTCTTTGGTAGGTTGCCCCGACGTTCTTTAACACGAAAGACATTACCTTGTAGCAAAACGTACCCCACATGGTTACAAAAGTGGTTTTTTTTCATGTCTTTGGGGTGTATTTTAATCTAAATATATCCCAAAAAGCCATCCATGAATAAGAACCAAGCATTTTCGGTAGTGTTGTTAACTAATGTATCGATGTGGGGCAATGGAAAGTTGTCTTTGGGACTTTCCCTGTTAAGGTCCCTATAATCCACACACATGCGTACCTTTCCATCCTTTTTTGGTACTAGCACTATGTTGGCTACCCATTCTGGGTATTTGGAAACGTTCAAGAATCTTGCTTCGAACTGTTTTTGTACTTCTTCCATGACTTTTAGTAACATGTCCATTCTCATCCTCTGGAGCTTTTGCTGGACAGGCTTGCATTCCAGCCTTATAGGGAGCTCGTGTACCACGATATCCTTGTTCAATCCTGGCATATCTTGATACGTCCATACAAACACATCTTTAAATTCTAGAAGTAGTTCCGCCAAATCTTTTCTAACCTTTGGCAACAGGGTATTGTCGATCTTTACCTCTTTCCTTTCTTCGTTGGTCCCCAAATTCAAAATCTCTAATTCTTCTTGATGTGATAGGATTTGCTTTTCCTCACTTGCCATTAGCCTTAGCAACGCATCTAGGACCTCTTTATATTCCTCATCGATCTCTGCCAAATAGGCAGGTCACTCAAATCCAGCTCGAGATTAGGTTCTGAATCATTCATACAGTTTATATTAAGAGGCATGCACAAGTTTGAAAGTATGCATTGGGAATGGAAAAGAATAACTTGTATGAAATAATAAACAATTAAATAATGAATGGAATGAATGTTATATTTTCCATTTGAGAAGGGGATATAGAAAACGTTCATTTTATTGAAAGTAGATAGAAAGTGACATAGTTGCCCTTTTACAAAGGATGTATGTTACTTTCGGGCCAAAAGTAACGTGGTTATTCTGGGCATTACTTTGATTCAGGCCTAAAAACCAAAGGCATGTCCACGCAAGTCCAATTGTTAAGCTCTTCACCAGAAAGCACGGGCGGATCTTAGCCAAAGGCTGGACAATCTTGTCACCCTCACCGATCACATTAACTTCCATCTCCTCCAAAGTTTCACAGGTTAGTTCTTCACGGAGGCATCTCTCGCCTTCTCAGATTGCCTCTTGGACTTCCATCTCAGTGTCCCTTAATCTGCCAGACTTGAAAACACGCTTAAAGTCCTCATAATTAATGGGAGCCCAGGGAATGTCCTCCTCTCTGAAGTGGGTCTTCCTTTGTTTTTGCCTCTTCTTCCACTCTTGTTTCCTTTACAGGAAATTGGGCCTATAGCCAGGCCCAAAATGTTTGCTCTTATGGATGACGCTTACAAGTCAGAGGCGTCATTCCAAAGTGTTCCCTAAGCCTTTTCCTTTCCTCTCCCTCTTTCCTAAGGTCTCCGATACCACTATCTTGGTGCAGTTGGATAGTTTAGGGCAAGGAATCCGGCTCCCTTCGGCAACGAAGGTAGCGTTAACAAATCCCAAGGTCCTAAAAGCACATTCTACTGCCTCCTCATCGGTTTGGATATACGGTGCATCAAAAGTCACCAAAGCGATGATGCCTTGCTCGACATTGACCGTGACCAACTTCCCCTCAATAACAAACTTCAATTTTTGGTGTAGCAAAGACAAGACTGCACCGGCTGAATGTATCCATGGCCTTCCCAACAGACAATTATAGGATGGCTGGATGTCCATGACCACAAAATCAACGATGTACTCACTAAGACTAATAAGCAGGGGTACTTCGATCTTCCCGACCACATCTCGTTGGGTCCCACGAAATGCTCACACTTTATTTTGACAGGGCTTCATGTGTGAACTGTCGATTGGAAGACGTTTCAGAGTAGCCAAAGCCATAACATTTAAAGTGGATCCATTGTCTATCAGCACTCCCGGTAATACACGCCTCTTACAATGGGTAGTGATGTTTAGGGCCTTGGTGAACCCCCTACCTTCTTCCGGTATTTCATCGTCACTGAAGGTGATGTAATTGTCGGAGGTGATATTGACAAGTATCGTATATTGTCAAATAAATATTCCTCAATCTCAAATTAATATAAAAATAATGTAGTATAGAGAGAAGAAGGGTCGATCCATAGGGACTATGGAGCTTCTGATGTAGAGAGGTTTTGATTCCGAATTTAGCGTGAAAATAAAAATAATGGGGGGGTTTGATAGAGTAGGAACTAAAGGTAAAATAATAAAAACGAATTTAGAGAAAATGATGGAAGTAAATATTTTTGAGAAAAATTGGTTAAATTAATTAGCCTCAAGCTTTGCTTAGCTTCAATTCAAACTGAAAATGAAAAAAATGATTTTTACTCTGGATACATGTCGGTTACAGTCTATAAGGCCCAACCCTTGTAACTTGTTTTTTCTCCGTTAAACCGATAATCCAAAATTAATTTTTAAATTTCAGTTTTCTAGCTAGACTAACCACGACTATCGCCTTTAGAATAAAACAGTTTTAAAATCTGAAAAAACCTAACTCGGACTATGTTGTCTCGATGAGAATAGAATCTGATCCCAAGTTCCCTTAACGAATCCGTCGCTAAGTGTGTTCATAAGAAGTCAAATTTGCCAAAGCTGATCCTTCCTCCCAACTATAAATCTGAACAACATTCAATTCAACGCTAGCTTTTTGAAATGAAAGCATAAAGATTTTTAATAGAAAGGCCGATTGTCGATCGAAGTTTCTAGAAAATCGAGAATGTAATACGAAGATGTTGAGCGCTTTTTAATTCTCACAAGGTGAATTGAAGCTTCGCTCTATTTAGCTAAGCATGATTATGGTAAAAATCATACTTAGCATTTTAAAAGAAAATAAATAATAAAAAACTAAAAGACAAAAACGTAAAGAGAATTTTATAAAACTTCAAAAACAAGAACAAACTAAGAATGAGAGATGATGATAGCTTACCCCAAATGGGGTAATTATAGTATTCTGAAACTCTAAAAATAACCTAGAAATAATAAAAGATAAATCCTTAAAATATTCAAATTTAAATTCTAAAAACAAAAGATAATTCCAAGTTTGAAATTCAAAACGCAACTGATCTTGCTTATCCGCTGTTGCTAATGTCACCTTCTAGAAGCTGTTGAATAAATCTTCTAGAAGCTGCTGACTGGGTGCCACGTCAGACTTCATGCTTAGAGTCATGCCCACTAGCCCAACCTTGACTCTAGAGAATAAAACTATAAAACTTTGCCCTTTTGAGTGTAATTTCCAGAATTAAAGTCATGCATAGAAAACACACAAAAATATCCAAATCAGCGTCATGAACTAACCATTAAAGGCATAATTAAAGATGAAAAAGTAATCATTTAAGCTACTTATCAAATTCCCCCTCACTTATTCAATGCTTGTCCTCAAGCATGCCTTAGTTAAATAAAAGAAATCTTAAGTTACCAATCCGTCATCCCACAATATGTCAAGGAATGCCAAATGAATCAGTGATCACATCAATTATCGGAAACAAGGTGACAATCAAGAAAATAGGCTCAACTAGTAACAAGTTTAAGCAAAATCCGAGACATTCCAATTATCCATCAATTTCAATGTAGCAAGATTCAATACCTTACAAGGGTTAACTCATTATCGCTCAATGTGTTTCGGGTAAAGGAATCGCTTCAAGCCAAGATTAATAAAGACATTACCATAGGCTTGTAAGAAAATCAAGTCTCCACTACTTATAATGAACAAGATGCATTAATCAAAAGGTCTTTAATAATGTTGTAACGGGGCTTAGGTTGGGGTAGGGATAAGGACGAATGATTGGGTTAATAATGTCAAGACAAGAGATGCTAAAATATAAGTTCAAGTCACGAATTCAACAAATCTGAATAAGCATAATCAAACAATCAACATTTTCTTTCTTCGTCTTTTTTTCGAACACTTATTTGAACCAGATTTTTTTCGAATGCTTCTTCCTCTCTCTTTTTCGAATGCTTCTTGCTTTTTTTCTTTTTCGTGGAACAAATCGATCTTTGTCTTGACATGAATATCAAAAGAGGGTAAAAATAAAAGAGGTTTTGGTTTAGTAATAGGGTAAAAACAAAGAAAAAAGGTAAAGGCACAAAATTGGTTCACTAATGGATATAACTGGGTAGGCAACTTTGGATAGAGAAGTGGTTCATCCTAAGTGCCCTAATCATTTTAAAACATCTAGTTCAACATGTAGTCTTGACATGCATTTAGTTACAAGTTCTAGAACATCAAAATTAATCTGACACACTTAATCAAGAGCATGAGCAAAAATAAAAAGTATGCTCATTTAGGCTCAAATCTTACAAGGAGGTGTAATGTGCATTGAATCAAGAAACATATCAACCAATGAACTCGTGGAATATCAAGCTAGATTAAATAGAAAATACCAATATTGCCATTTTACTATCATGCTTCCTAAATCTGATAAAAAAGTGATTATAAACTCATATAGTATTCAAAGAACAAAGCAAAAATCAAGATTAACAACGAAAGATTTCAACAATTCAATCAAGGCAACTCAATTTCAAGCATATAAACAAATGAGGGTTATTTGATGCAAGCGTTCTCTACCCACTCACTTAAAGCATATTGTCCCAATATGTAAATGAAAACACAAGAGAGAGAAAAGAGATACTCCCCGTTCTAATAACGACCGTGGCCACGACAGCGATGAATGGTACCCGGACAAACTATAGTGGCGCAAACTGACGGCGAGTTCTCTTGTAGAAGCCGACGGTTCTCATGTGCGCACCATGGTGGGGAAAGCCAAAGGTTGTCGAAGATGAAGGGGAAATGGAGGTGTGCGGCTGGTGAAGAAAAAATAAAAGGGAAAAAGGTAGGTTTAGCTTGAATTTGATTATGTGAGGAAATAATAAAACAGTAAATAAAAAGTAAAAGAAGTTGTCTAGGGAAGGGAAACATGGCTTATCAAACGTGGGGTCCATGGGGGAAGTTTAAAATTGTTTAAAAGGATTTAAAATAAGGAAAAAGGTGATAACTGATAGGATGGTGGAAAATGAGATTTTGAGTTCGGCTAATGTGCACCGATAGGATGGTGGGGTTTGCTAAAATACACTGAAATGACCATTTTTAATTCCCCTTCATCATTTGTTTGTCTTTAAGGCCCTCTGCTCGCAGTATGCAATTTCCCATTTGTATTTTTTTATTTTCAAAATTTTTTTCATGCGTGACCAAGCCATTCAAATCTGGGGAAATTCTGGAAATTCAAATAAAATAAATCTAAGAAAAAAGTAATAAAATTGAGTACGAAATAAAAGTTAAATAAAATAAAATAAGATAAGATAAGATAAGATAAAATAAAATAAAATAAAATAGGTTGCCTCCCATTTAGCTCTTTATTTAATGCGTTTAGCTCGACGACCTGATTTAGACTACAGACACTACAATAAATACTTCCTCCAATTCATGCGCTTTGTCCAACTGAGAATTTTCCTACGGGAAATTTTATGATCATGGCATTCCTTCATTTTTCTGATAAAATATCTCTTTTACTATTCAATTTATCCGGCGGTAATTTTAACTCCAAATTTGGTGCCTATGAAATGGAAGGTAATATTTTAGATTTCAAAGGAGTTAGGCGCAAGTTAGAATAAATATTTTCCAACTCCCTAATTTCTTTGTCGTGATCTTCTAATTCTCTGTACATATCATTGGATATGTTAGTTTCAACAAGTTCACCAACTAAAGGTTTATAAATACCAACGAAGCTAAAGTTTGTCATAGAATCTAGATGTTTCATTGCCTTATAGACATCAAACTTAACAACCTCACTATCAAATTCCATGGTAAGAATGCCACTCCTAACGTCAATTTTGGTATTTGTCGTACGAAGGAAGGAACGTCCGAGAAGGATTTCTAAAGAAGTGTTTGATCAATCATTTTTTATATCAATGACATAGAAATCCGCCATAAAAATAAGGCCGTTTACCTTTACTAAAACATTCTCAAAGAGTCCTTCGGGGTATATCACGGACCGGTCAGCCAGCTATATTGTCACTTTCGTATCTTTCAAAGGCTCAACAGAAAGTAAGTTGTATAAAGAAAGAGGCATAACATTTATAGAAGCGCGTAAATCACACATTGCACGTTTAATCTCAATCTTACTGATTTTACAAGGAATAGAAAACATACCTTGTTCCTTTAACTTTAGTGGAAGCTTTCCTTGAAAAACTGCTGAGACGTGTTCCCCCAAGTTTACCTTATCATAACCGGTAAGCCTTCGTTTGTTTGTGCGAAGGTCCTTCAATAATTTGGCATACCCTGAAACTTTTTTAATCACATCAATGAGAGGTATGTTTACCTACACTTTCTGAAAAACATCAAATATCTCATTTTCCTCGATTTGTTTATCACGTTTAACTAACCTCGGAGGAAATGGAGGTGGTGTGGCATAGGGGGATGGCGTGGAAGGAGTTTACGATTGATCATTCTTTTTCTTCTGGGATCTTGCATCAACTTTTTCTTTCTCCTTCTGGGATCTCGATTCATCTTTTTTCTGGGATTCTATGGCAACATCCTCTGGGGCTGGTGGTGCAATAATAGTGCCACTCCGAAGGGTGATTGTACTAACATTTTCTCGTGGGTTCGCCTCGATTTGAGATGGTAGCTTCCCTTTGGATTCTACACAACTTACTACTAACGTAAGTTGACTCATCTGCTTGTCAATTTCTTGAAAGCGCGCTTTGGTCTTTAATTGAAATTTTTCTTGGGATAGCGCCAACCTTTCAATAATCAACTCCAACGACGGCTTTTACGGTTGATATTATTGTGGTGTATATGGTTGATAAGCTTGATTTGGTATGGGATTTGTCCATAGTTGAAGTTTGGACGGTCCCTCTACCCCGGATTATAAGTGTTGGCGTGAGAGTTGTATGGCCTTTGGGGAGGTCCCAAAAAATTTCCCACTGAATTTACTTGAGCGACAATATCTTCCTGTAACATCGGACAACAATCAGTAGGGTGGTCCGGCTTTATGCATGTTCTGCAAAGTTTAGCTGTACCTATTTTACCTGCAACAAGAGATTGAACTATATCAACTAATTTATCAATCTTATTTTCTAATGAAACTATACTTGCTTCGTGAACTCGTTGAGAGGGTTCACTAGAAGGGTGAAACTGTTGAGAGTTAGCGACTATAGTAGAAATTAAATTTCTAGCCGCAGTCGGATTCATGTTCACAAGTACCCATCCACTTGCTGCGTTGACCATCTTCATCTCTATAAGGAGTAAGCCTTCGTAGAAGTATTGAAGAAGTGTTTGTTCCGTCAGTCCATATTGTGGACAATTTGTGCATAATTTCTTGAATCTCTCCCAGTAGTCATATAATGACTCAATATCTTTTTGTCGGATTCCTAAGATGCTTCGCCTTGGCTACAGGGATAAAACATGTCAAGAAAAAGTCGAGCCATATCAGTCCATGTAGTAACCGAATTATACGGTAAATCAAATAACCAATTTTTAGCCATATTGGTTAAGGAAAAGGGGAAAGCACGGAGTATGATTTGGTCTTCAGATACACCCTATGGTTTTGTGCTTAAACAAACCATGTGAAATTCCTTGAGATGCTTGTGCGGATTTTTACTGGGCAAACCATGATAAGTCGGTAGAAGATGGATTAGGCCCGTCTTGAGTGCGAATGGTGTTTCTCTATTCTGGAATGTAATGCACAACGGTTATTGCTCTTGAGGTGCCACGACAATAGTTTGGTCGTCGTCTGTCATCGGAATAGGCTCTACATTGTTGTATTCAAAGTGTGTTTCAGCGTCAGAAGGTGTTTCTAGATCTAGTTCGGTTTGTTGTTGTCGTTTTTCTTACTATTGTCGCTATCTTTTTTCTCAAAGAGTTAGTGCGTGTAGTCTTCGGGCTAATGCTTCGATCTCTGGTTCAAAATCTACTAGTTCTCCTGGATTCTTCTTGGTCACAAATCAAAACAAACTTTATCAGTAACTTTGCCGAAGTCCCCGGCAACGATACCAATTTGACAAGCGTCGTATATTGTCAAATAAATATTCCTTAATCTCAAATAAACATAAAAATAATGTAGTATAGAGAAAAGAAGGGTCGATTCATAGGGACTGTGAAGCTTCTGATGTAGAGAGGTTTTGATTCCGACTTTAGCACAAAATAAAAATAATGGGGGGTTGGTAGAGTAGGAACTAAAGGTAAAATAATAGAAACGAAATTGGAGAAAATGTCGAAAGTAAATATTTTTTAGAAAAATTGATTAAATTAATTAGCCTCAAGCTTTGCTTAGCTCCAATTCAAACTAATCATCGAAAAATGATTTTACTCCAGATACATGTCGGTTACAGTCTACAAGGCCCAACCCTTGTAACTTGTTTTTCTCTCTGGTAAAACGATAATCCAAAATCAATTTTTGAATTTTAAATTTTTGGCTAGACTAACCACGACTATCGCCGTTAGAATAAAATAGTTTTAAAATTTGGAAAACCCGACTCGGACTATGTTGTCTCGATGAGAATCGAACCCGATCTCAATTTCCCTTAGCAAATCCATCGCTAAGTGTGTTCATAGGAAGTCATATTTGCTACAAGCTGATCATTCTTCCCAATTATAAATCTGAACAACATTCAAGTCAACGCTGGCTTTTTGAAATGAAAGCATAAAGATTTTTAATATAAAGGCCGATTGCCGATCTAAGTTTCTTGAAAATCAGGAATGTAATACGAAGATGTTGAGTGCTTTTTAATTTTCACAAGGTGAATTGAAGCTTCGCTCTAAGCCTTTGGATAATAGGAAAATTTAGCTAAGCATGATTATGGTAAAAATCATACTTAGCATTTTAAAAGAAAATAAATAATAAAAAACTAAAAGAATAAGAACGTAAAGAGAATTTTATAAAACTTCATAAACAAGAACAAACTAAGAATGAGAGATGATGATAGCTTACCCCAAAAAGGGTATTTATAGTATTCTAAAACCCTAAAAATAACTTAGAAATGATAAAAGATAAATCCGAAAAATATTCAAATTTAAATTCTAAAAACAAAAGATAATTCCAAGTTTGAAATTCAAAACACAGTTGATCCTGCTTATCCGTTGTTGCTGACGTCAACTTTTGGAAGTCGCTGACTGAATCTTTTAGAAGCTATTGACTGGGTGCCACGTCAGACTTCATGCCCAGAGTCATGCCCACTAGCCCATCCTTGACTCCAGAGAATAAAACTGCAAAACTTTTCCCTTTTAAGTTTAATTTCCCGAATTAAAGTCCTGCACAGAAAACACACAAAAATATCCAAATTAGCATCATGAACAAACCATTAAAAGCATAATTAAAGATGAAAAAGTAATCATTTAAGCTACTTATCAGATATGGCCGATGATTCGATCCAAATTCCTAACTGAAATATCACTTGTAACGAAAGTCTGATTTAGAACCTTCAACAAAGCATCGCGATGTTTTTCTGATTTGAGCAGGAGATCGAGTACCGAAATCTGAGCCTGCTATTTTCGAAGTTGTTCCACGACGTTATACTCATTGTGCTTCAAGAATCTCAAAAATTCTTAAGCCTGGGTCTCCGTGGTTGGTTCCTTGATCTTTGGAAGTGGTTCCTCCCCGAATATCTTCCCTAGTTTGGCCTCAGTTTCCTTACTTTCTTCTTTCTATCTTTCTGCTACTTTGGGTGCTTCGGGACTGTAGCACCATCCACTTCTCATGAAATGCCCTACACTGTTTACCCTTTCGGGACTCGGTTCTACATGCCCATCTCAGGCGAGTTTTATCCCCGTCGCTGCCTCTTTTCCTTCTTACGAACTGGAGGAGCCTAGTACCGAAACACTTACGGTATACTTTCATGGAACTAGACGTGTATCCTTGAAAGGAAAAAATGTCGAGGCAGAAATTATAACCTTAGGGGCACTTTCCTCAACTGGCTTGAAACTAAGGACAAGTGGTCTCTTTGCGTTGTACTCAAAGTCTTAACTCTCTAACACACAGATTTCATATTTCTTTATTCCTTCATCTCTCTTGAAAAACTTGATTTCTTTGTTGCCCATTATATTCTGAATTAACTGGCGGAACTCCCCACAATCATGTATCTCATGATCCCCTGACTGATGATATTCGCAGTAAGGTTCACAACCTTACTCATGACTAACATTCCTCAGTTGATGAGACACGCCATGCACAACTGTTGGAAAATCCATCTCAACGGAAACTGAATCTCGGACATACTCACTTTAACCTTTCGGGCATACTTTTCTTCAATAACATTTACACCTTACCCCCGTAACTCGGTAGAGGGTTGTTGGCTGTGCTTGGCTCCCCTAACTGGAAGACTCCGGTCTGGATCAAATTCTGAATGGAACTTCTTGAATGCCATGCAGTTTTCAATTAAACGCCCCGGAACATCGGTGTGGTACTCGCAGTGTACCTTATACAATTACGAGTAAATTTCTTTGTACGACATTGGTAGGGGAGCAAATGACCTATTATCGCTTTCCCTCTTAGGTCCTCTGTCTTCTTTCTTGTTGAAGCTTCGGGCGTTTCCTGCCGTGGCTTGGGGTTGGGTGATGGTGAGGTTCTTGACAGCCTTATAAGTGTTGTTAACCTCGTGATCCTTCTTCTTGTAATGCTTGCATGACGGTTTTACCAAGTCAATTCTCTCACTCTTAATGGTAGCCTCGATGCGCTCGCCGGTCATAACTATTTCTGCGAAATTGTTAATAGGGTTACTGATCAAATAATCATAGAGCGTCCCCTTTATCATGTCCATGAACATCGAAGATATCTCATTTTTACAAAGCAGGGGCTGAACTTGTGCTGCTATATCATGCCATCTCTAAGCGTACTCCCAAAGGCTTTCATCACATTTTTGTTCAATTCCTTACAACAGAAGTCGATTAGGGACCATGTTAATTATGTGTTTGTACTGGTCAGTGAAAGCTTTGGCCAAATCTTTCCACGACTTGATTTGGGCTCGTATTAGCTGGTTGTACCACCTCGAGGCAGATCCTACTAAGCTGTCTTGAAAGCAATAAATCAATAGCTTGTTATTGTCTGTATACCCAACCATTTTCTGACAAAACATGGCCAGGTATATAGTGGGGCAAGTCATCCTGTTAAACTTCTCGAATTCTGGGGTCTTAAATTTGTGTGGGATTTCTATATCTAGGACCAAACTGAGCTCTCTAGCGTTTAATCTGTAAGGATCTTCTTCATCTTCCTTTACCCGAAACTTTTCTTCGAGGTCCTTTCGGGTGTCCTCCAACTACTTTGAGAACTCTGCCTTCACTTGGTTTAACTTTTCCAACTCATCAAAGTTTGGGATGCTATCTCCGACATTTTCAATTTTTCTGAATGTCACGCCTGGCTAAGCTGGGGCAGAGGCATCAGCCTGATGAGGATAAAATACCCCTTGCGGGGGTGAAGGGTTGATAAAGAGAGGGATCTTAAAGATAGGGGCATACGAGCGATGCCCTGAGTCTTGGGTTGGGTTCTCGACAATACCCTTTCCACTTAGATTGGATTGTATCATCTGAGATATCTCCTTCATCATTTCTTTTTGGGACTTGATGATGGTGTCCCTTAGTTCTTGTTGAGCCCATTCCAATTGGCCTCTAAGATCGGCTTCCAACTTTGCAAAGCTTTCTTCTATTATCCTTTTTTGTAATCGAGTGCGATATAGGTGTGGAATGATTGTAATTTAAAGAAAAATGCTTTCTTTAAAATAAGAAGTCTTTTAATTGATCTTAGTAATCAAACAAAATATGCAAATAAATGTGTCATGCATGAATACAAAGAGCGACACTGACTTCGGCAAATATCATCATTAAACAACTTGCACTAATGAAAACATTTTTTCGTTACAATAACCAAAGAAAACCCGCTACGCGTATGGTCTTAAGCTAGTATCTAGGTCGATGATCTCCCTCAAGATCCAAACAATCCTTTCTTCATCCTCGGATTCATCTTCCACGCGGTCTTGAAGCTCGCTAGCATTTTCCACTAGAAACTATAACTTTGGAGCGACTTCTTGCATTTTAGTCATCAAATGTGCCAATTCTTGCTCTTGCCTCCAAATAGTGTAAGCGGCAAACCGTAGTCGCTCCAAAGTCAGCATCTGATACACTTGAATTGCCCCTCTAAAACTTACTATTTGGTATTTGAATTGTTGAACTTCAGTTTCCAACTCTTCAATACAAACCTTCAATACCTGGTTTTTCGAGCTACTAGCTTCCAACTTCTAGGTAGAACCCATATGCATGAGGAAAGACTTCTCCAAACACTTTACTTGAGCTTTCAGTGCTTCGCTTTGGCGCCATTCCTTCTCAAGCTACTTTGAGTGAGAGGTCCATAAATTCTCCATCTCTTGTGTCATAGTGAGCACTTGGTCCTTGTGCTTGTAATACTTCATCTTGTAAGTCTCAACTTTTGCTTTCTTTTCCTTAAGCCAGAGCTCCAATCCTCCACTTGGCCCGTCCTTCGCGATTCTCTTGTTCTTGTTTAACCTCTGTAGTTTCTGAATTTCCTCAATCTCCAACTTGAGCTCAAGTTCTAATTCATCATTCCTTCTTTGCAGGCCTCTAATCTCCCCCTTGAGTTTTGTTTTATCCAATTCAAAGTTGAACCTATCTTGGTTGGCTTTCTCTTCGAGCTGAATAAACCTATTTTGTTCCTCTTTGAGCTGCTTTCTCATCAAATCAGCTTCGGTGGGGAGCGTAGCCAATCTTTCTTCAACAGACCCCCTATTATCCGGATCTGACTTAGGAATATTGTCGTTGATGCAGTTGAACCACCATAGTTCATATTCGGGAGTGACCTCGTAAGGAGCACTCATGATCCTAACTCATCTCGCGTTGTTCCAAGCTGAAGAAGTAATGTACACCTTCCCCTTGTAGCCTTTTTCAGTCTCATAGTCCATGTTGAACTCGTTCAATCCACTTGTGGCCGGCACGAACTGCTTAGAACCATACTGTCTCAAAACCAAATGGGGTGTGTAAGCTTTATGCCCCCAAAGACCGAGTAACAGTACCCAAAAGTACTCCCCACATCTATAAAGGATATTCATCTCCGGTAGCCACAGAGCTCTCCAAACTATGTCCTTATCCCTTAGATGCCGAAAAATATCTAACCAAACCTCGTCGGATCTCCTGATCGGCCAATCCCCTTTTCGTACGAACTCTTATAATGGTGAGAACTTGCCATCAAAAATAGGTCTTGAGAAATGAACATTCGACCAAAAGTGACTGTAAAGCCAAAACATCAAAAGCTGGGTGCATCCTTAGAAACGACCCCTCCGTACCTTCTACAAAATCTCAAGGACCAGAAAATTTCTGTTAAAATCACAGGTACTGGATTGGTTCCTCCACCAAGCGGTTGAACAAATTCAATACTGACGGGTCGATAAGTCCCAAAGCCTTCAAAAATAGCACTAACCCATAGATCAAAAGCGTAAAAGATCCCGCTGAACTCGACCCACGGGATGTACTGAAGCTAAGACCAGAATTCCTTCCCACTTGAGATACTATCTCTTGTTCCAAGTTGTAACCTGATTGTCGACCTAAGATAAAAAAGTATCTGAGAACCTACCAAGCTTAGCCCAGAAGGATTTGTTCTTGCTTGGTTTTTAATAGACACAGTTCTTGTCGATCTTTTTGCAATTTACGAGGGCTCGATATTCTTTAATTGTCGGGGTCAAATCGACGTTGCCAACTGTGAAACAACTATAGGCTAAATTCCAAAACCTCACCAAGGCTTGAAGTAGTGATTGATCGATGAGAACATCTAACAAGTATGCAATGTCACCATATTCGCCTTTAAAAGCGTCTCTTGTCTCAAAATCCTAACTACTCCAAACTGACCTTAATTCGGACAAATCATTATAATTCGTATTCATGAAAGTCTCAACTAACATCGTAGACCCAAACCCGGTAGAAATACTGTCTCCATCATGGAGTTGTTATCCTTTTGACCATGCTTGTACATCAGAATTATTCCTATCATTGTTGCGGGCCAAATCTCCCATTGATCGAGCCTTTAATTTTAGACTATTTCCAACTTAGTGTGCTCTTCATGATATGAAAAAATATGCAAAATAAAAGAAAAAAAGGAAAAGAACATAAAACAAAAAAGAAGTGTGTTAGTTGCAGGATATACAATAAATTAAATGAAGAAGGATAAATACAAAAAAATTAGATGAAAAGAGAAAACGAAAGGAAAACCATAATCATATGAATTCTAGTTCACTACGGTTGTCTGCATGGCTCTAATAGGGGTGGGCTTCCTAGATTCTCACATATGTGGGTTAGCTCTAAACAAGGGTACCTGAACCTATCTTATCACCTACTAATGGAACAAGAACCCTAATTTTGGCCCATTACAAGCTTGCGATTTGGATTCGGTTCGAGGGAAAGCACGAACTAGTGACGTGGAAGGCTGCTCACGTGTCAAAGGTGTGGATTCTGGAAGTGAACTACCGACCCGTGGAGGGCTACTCACGTGGGTATGTGGTGCTTCACTCCCACTTAAGGAACAAAGCTCGAGTATAGAGCTTGATGATCATGATGCAACACATGTCGTTGATTCCTTAGAAATTAAATGGTAATTAATTCGAAAACCAACAACTATCAAAGCCCACTTAATGAATGCGTTATCCTCAAGAAAGAGAAAATTAATTAAGGTAGATTTAAATTTTAAAATTTCCATCGGTAGAAGCAATATTTGATTTTTGGCTTAGCTCTCTTTTGTTTTGTAAAACAACAGTCCTCAGCGGAGTCGCCATGCTGTAGCGACCTTTTTTTGTAATTGAAATTTTTTTTTGCTGTTTTAGAAAATAAGAGGTCTTAGAGTCGCCACCGGTCACATGGCTAAGGTAGACCGGACACCAGAAAACCAGAGACTCGTGAAATTGGGTTCGACAGTTGGTTACGTGTGGGGAAGAGTTAGCACCCCCCACAACGCCCGAAATCGGTACCAAATCATATATTACTTTTAATCGATGGAAACGTATGGAATTCAAATTAACGTTAATTAAATGTTCTCAACTGAGTATGGGCTCTAGTTAAGTGGGCTTAGTCAAATTGGTGGGTCCGAATTAATTAAACGTTTAATTAATAAGGGTGACGATACAATGGACCATAGATTAAACCGACATCGAATAAGGTTGACTGCCGTGTTAATTTATGTTTCAAATTCCATACATCACCTTTATGTATGATACAAGCATTTAAACATGATGATATGATTTGTCAACTTTTAATCAATGTTTACCTTCGGACGGTAGGAATTAATCCAAATATTTGGTCAACATCCATTGAGCCAAGAATGTTACAACACAAATATCAGAATTAATGAATACCTCCTTTTTAGGGTTTAAGTTAATTAATTTCCATGCCTGATTATAAAATTAGAAGCCATATGAATAACAATTAGAAATGCATGGCAAGGAAATGCTTGAAAATTAAAACCCTAAGCCCACTAAAGTCCTGTCCTAAAAGACCCAAATTATGAAAATTTAATTAATGATCTAATTATTAGCTAGGTTTGTCAAATATTAGCCCTAAGTTAATTAACCCTAGGAAATGACTCCTAATGTCTTCCAAATTATCTTGAACGATAATTAATTTGATTAATTTTAAACTATTATCTCAATAAGCCAAGGATTCTATTTAAAACGAACCAAACCAGTTAGATCGTGATTTGAATTAAACGTCCGTCTGAGCTTTGTCAATTTTGTACCAAGGGGTAGTTAAAAGGTATTCAACTAGTTTAATAAATTTAACATTCATCCTAATGAGCCGAGGATAAATTTAAACTTGTTAAACTAATTTGAACCTTAAATCTAACTATAGCTCTAAAAATCTAATCCCCAATAAGTCGAGCGCACACTTTAGATTAATTAAATAAAATTACCCTAAACTATACTAAAAAAACCTACCACCTAAAGTTTCACTTATTCTAAAAGAACCTATACTTAGTTTAATTAATCTAAACACACACCTCATTAAGCCAAGGGTATGTTTTAAATTAATTAAATTAAGTTCTAAGGACTAACTATCTAATATAGGGCAAATAGACAAGGAAATAAACCATGCACAAAAAAAGGGGGGCGACAAAATATATCCAACATGTGAAATATATATCATAAATCAAGTATATAGTAGCATATACAAGTAGCATCACATAACAAACCATATTATATAGGTATTATAAACATATATTATACATACTACACATTATATTTACAACCATATTATACACTAAAAGTTTATATTACGTAAAAACTATATGTTATATATGACATGTGTTATGTACTTAGAAACTACATTAGGTATCATGCATTACATATATAAAACTATATACAACATATATTATACACAAACTACCTGTATTGTAACATATATTGTATACATGTTGCATGCATGCATATAAATTACGACAATGGACATAAATGAACAAGAACAAAAAGGACTGAAATTGAAGAAAAACAAAAGAAAAGGGACGAACATTAAGCCTTTATGAAGAATAGGGCGAAACAACAAAGGTAAGGAAAACCAGGGACCTAGGCTGAGGTTTTAAAAAGTGAAAGGACTAAATGCATGATTATCAAAGGCAGAATGGTTGTGGGTGTAATTATCAAAGGAGGAAGCACCTAAAAGGGAATTATCCCATTTTAAAAGGGGAACCAAATATAAAACTCATTTGGAAAGCGTTCAACCCCCTTTTCCCATTTCAAAAACTAATTACCCAAAATGCTCTCTCCCTCTCTCTAAAACGGTGTCTTCATCCCTAAACCCATAAACCTCTCTATTTTCCAAATTTCGACGGTTTTTCTATCGCGTCGGCCCCCACTTGACGACGGTCGTCAATTCCCAAAATCAACTAATACGCTCATTTTCACTACCAAACCCCGATCTACCTAGACCTAAACCCTATTCCACTTAAAAACCACAAAAAACTCCTTTTGCGGAAATAAAGACCGAAATCAAACTCTCTTTGCTCGCATGCCCTTTCGCCGACTCACCATATGCGGCCTCAAAAAGGCTGGTAGGCTTATCGCCGGCGTGGAAGAATGACGAACGCAGAGATGAAAATGAAACGACGAAGGTAAAACCTCGACTCCTAGCCCCCCTTTTTGTGTATATATGCTTTGAAAAAAGGATAGGAGGAGATATACCTCTAAAATTGTGTTTCTCTTGTATTGTGTTTATATAGCCCTTGATTTACAATCCTCTTTAGGAATACATGAAATTGAAGGATAAATCCTATTGGTTGCCCTCTTCGTTTGTATGTATTCGTCTGATCTTTTGTCTGCCTTTGCCTCTGAAATTATCTGATATGGCCGCCATTGTCTGAAATGTGTTTTTTTGTTTGTTTTCCTTGCATACGAGGTTGACGGTGGAGGAGGGGACCGGATTTGGACGGACTCAGGCACAACAGAGAGGACAACAACGGCAAATGAGGAGCCGGGTGCATGTGAGGAGCTAGGAGGTCAGACGTGAACCACACGCACGCGTGGGGAGCCGAAGGGACGGGCGCATGGGCGCGTGGAGGCCCTGGAATCTTTCCCGCCTTGATCTTGGGCCGTTAGATCTGCCTAACGACTGGGAGCCGGTTGCGCCAGGGACAAAAGAGATAGTTAGGGTTTCTAGGGTTATCCGATTTCAGGCCCTGTTGGGCCGAGATGTAATAATAATTAACTCTTTTTTTGGGTTTTGATTGTAAATGGACTTTACAATGAACCTGGACCTTTGTTTAATATTAACTGTTATATATGCATTGGGCTTTATTTGTTATAAGCATTATAAACATTAATAAAATTGGGCTGTTATTTATTTAACTATGTTAATTTTTTTGGCTTTAAGATTTAAATTATAAAATACTAATTATAATACTATATAACAATTCTAATATAATATACTAATAATATTTTAGGGTTTTTCAATTGGGTAATAATACAATAATAACCAAACATGATAATGGATAGTATTATATATCGCTAATATGTAATACTTAATTGTAATAAACACATAATGCTAATAACATCTTTTTGTTTCTTTAAGCTTTAATGAAATAGATAAACAAAACATTTTATTGCGAAATATAAAATTCAAAGGCGGGTTAACGACCCAGATAAAATTAGCGATTATACATGCTTATACTTGGAAGACTGCCTACAAAGGACAGATTAATTGCTAGGGGGATGCAACTGGATACTGCATGTATCACATGTAGTTGTGAAACTGAAACTAGAAGCCACTTGTTCTTCGGATGTCGAGGCGCAAGTGAAGTTTGGATTAAATTATTTTTTTCCAAACCTTTCTCTCATTAAATAACAAACGTATTTCTTATTTTTGTAAAGGTTTTAATGAAAATTTAGCCCTTAAATTATGTATTTTGTTTGTTTTTAGCCCTCAAATTATTTTTTGTCAAAATAGATTCTTAAACTATTATTTCTTGTCACTTTAAGTCCTTAAACTATTTTTTAGTCAAAACAAGTACTTAAACTATGTTATTTTTCTATTTTCAGTCCCTAAACTATCTATTGGTTAAAAAATATTTATAACGTGTCAACATCTTATTGGTCGAAATAAAGTTTTTTGAATTAGATAATTATAAGACTTAAAGTGACCAGAAATAATAGTTTAAAGACTAAAAACAAACAAAATGTATAGTCTAAGGGTTAATTTTTCATTTAAGCCTTTTATAAACAACAATCTTGTTTCTTTTATGTTAAATTATTAAATTGTTATTTAACCTTTTTTATGTTAATTTAAATAAACGAAATTCTTTATTTATTAAACTACACCAGATACGGTATACGAACTTTAAGTTTAATATTGATTATACCACTGAACTAAAAATCAATATTATTTTTACATTGAACTTAGTTTAGCCTTCAATTATACTACATGACCGTTAAAATCCCTCCACATCATCGTACACGAACCGTTAAGATCCAATCACATCATCGATTTTAATGGCTTAGTGCTAGAATTGAAGTATAAATTAAAGTTCAGTGTTAAAATAATATTGATTTTTAATTCAATAATATAATTGATGTTAAACTTAATATCTCCAACAAAACCAACTTTACTATTCACATAAAAATTAAACCTTAGTCCCTAAATCCTAAACTATAGTTTATAAACCCTAATTCTAATTTATAAATTCTAAACCATAAAAATTAAATCATATCCCTTAAATCATAAACTCTAAACTCAATACTGAATTATAAACCCTATTTCTAGTGTGAGAGCATAAATAAGAGGACTAAAAAATGTATCCTAATTGATTTAGTAAACAAGTTCAAATGTTGTTTATATGTCCATTCGATTCGCCGATCAGTTTGCTACCCTTTTCTATTTTTGCAAGTCTTTGACATTCTATTCGTTCTTGGAAGAGAAGACAAGTGGAGTAATACTTTTGGTGGATTACTCCTCACAAGTAGTTCCATAATCATTGTCAATTTCAATCCAATTATCTATATGTATATCTGATTAGGTTAATTAATCAGTAGCAAATGGATTTTCCCTTTTTTTTTTAATTCTGGTGCATGAAATCCAATACAATGATGAGTAGAAATCTCGTTTCACTAGTGCTACTAGTGTTTCTCTGCTTCCATGCATCAATCACTCAAGGGGAGCAGGCAATATATAAAGATCCAAAACAGCCGGTTGAGGCAAGGATTAAAGACCTTCTGGGGAAAATGACCCTAGAAGAAAAAGTGGGACAAATGACGCAGATCGAACGTACGAACGCTTCCGCCGACGTCATGAAGACGTACTTCATCGGCAGTGTCTTGAGCGACGGAGGAAGTTCACTCAAGGTAAATGCCACTGCAAAAGACTGGGTGGACATGGTGAACGGTATCCAAAAGGCTGCGCTTTCCACTCGTCTCGGGATCCCGATGATCTACGGGATCGATGCCGTTCACGGCCATAACAATGTTGTCAATGCTACCATTTTCCCGCATAATGTTGGCCTCGGAGCAAGCAGAGATAAATACGTTGTTAGGGAGATTGGGACTGCGACAGCAGTCGAAGTCCGAGCATCCGGCATTCCTTACGCTTTTGCACCGTGCATCGCTGTGAGTGTATTTACACAAGTTTCGTTACATATCATTCGCTGTTCCTCTTTAAATATACATGTTTATATATATATATGTAGGTTTGCAGAGATCCAAGATGGGGTCGATGTTACGAGAGCTATAGTGAGGACCATACAGTTGTGCAAATGATGACAACCATCATCGAGGGGCTACAAGGAGTACCCCATGGTGACATGAAAGGCATGCCATTTGTCAATGGATCGTACGTCATAACTGATCTAACCAAATTGAATTCTTGATACATATATAAACTATTTGATTGTCCCATTCCCTTGGTGTTATGATGTAGAACAAAGGTGGCAGGTAGTTCCAAACACTACGTCGGGGACGGAGGCACCGTCGACGGCATTAACGAGAACAACGCCATCGTTGACGACTCAGCCTTGTTCGGCATACACATGCCTGCTTACGTTGATTCTATTGCTAAGGGTATTTCCACCATCATGGCTTCTTACTCGAGTATTAACGGAGTTAAGATGCACGCTAATAAACAACTGCTTACCGACCACCTTAAGGAAAAACTTGGTTTCAGGGTTTCGTCATCTCGGATTGGGAAGGAGTCGACAGGATAACGTATCCCCCTCATTCCAACTACACTTTCTCAATTCAAGCTTCAGTAATGGCTGGTGTTGACATGGTTAGTTCTACTTATAAATTACATATTGTTGAAGTTGAGAACTTAGATACTATGAGATACTATGAAGCACATGTATTTCAATTTAATGTCGTACCCCGAACCCGATACATCCCCATTCCGGGGACATATAGGGTACGGCTTGAGTACTCTCAGTATTTCATTTCCGTATTTTTTTATTCTTTTATTCTCTCACATTTTTTGTGTCTTTTTTTTTGTTTCTTTTCAACTTTCTCTTGCTCGTATGATTCAATTATAAATATATAATTATGCGTCGTGTCATGTTTATATAATTTTTTATGACTTTCTATCTTTACATTTTTTTATAATATAAAACTTATTTTATATTTGTCGTACCCCTATCGTTCTCACAACCTGTAATTTTAAAAATTATCGTTTCTCGTCGTTGTTTTTGTACTCATACCTGTATTTGTTTCCATATCAGTGCAACATAGCTTAGATATGAAGTAACGATTGATGATTTTTTTTCCAGATTATGGTTCCCTATGAATACAAAGAATTCATCAATGGCTTGCTGGGTTTGGTAAAGAAGAATGTCATTCCCATGAGCCGAATTGATGATGCCGTGACAAGAATATTGCGTGTCAAGTTCGCCATGGGACTCTTTGAAAATCCCTTGGGAGATTATAGTCGAGTTAACGAGATTGGTTCCGAGGTTAGTTCTTGCAAAAACTATAAATTTTGTTTTAAATTTTTAGTTCTTTTTCTTTTGTTATTTTTAAAAGTGGGCTGCTTTTGATGAAACTGCAGAAGCATAGAGAATTGGCGAGGCAAGCTGTGAGGAAATCGCTTGTGTTATTGAAGAACGGGAAGCCAGGGAATCCACCGCTTTTGCCTCTCCCGAAGACTACCGGCAAGATTCTTGTTACCGGAACCCATGCCAACAACTTGGGGTATCAGTGCGGTGGTTGGACCATTGAGTGGCAAGGCGTCAGTGGGAACAACTGGACGGCGGGCACCACCATCTTGGACGCCGTGAAAAAAACCGTCGACCAGAACACCAAAGTGGTGTACAAGATGAACCCTAACGAAGACTACGCCGAGAAGACAAGTCTCGACTTTGCCATCGTGGTGGTGGGTGAGGTTCCTTACGCGGAGACGAGAGGTGACAGCAAAAACTTGACCATCCCGGATCCTGGTCCGCAAATCATCGAGACCGCTTGTAAGGATACCAATGCGTTGTCGTGATCATTTCAGGGCGTCCCGTTGTGCTGGAACCGTATCTTGACAAAATGGACGCCGTGGTGGCGGCGTGGCTCCCCGGAAGTGAAGGACAAGGAATGGCTGATGTTCTTTTTGGTGACTGGGGATTCACAGGCAAGCTACCTCGTACGTGGTTTAAGAGCGTAGATCAGCTTCCGATGAATCAAGGGGAACCCAAATATGATCCACTTTTTCCATTGGGTTTTGGACTTGAGACACAGCCCAAATCACAGGGCGTCAAACATGACTTGTAGACATGAGACATTCAATTTTCTTGCCTTAAAATCGGCCACTCGTAATGTTTTGTATTTGTTTTTTTTTTTTTTACATTTAGTTAATTTCATAAGTATTTTTTTTAATTAGATCAAGAAATTAGATTTTGATGCCAGTTTTGATGTTGGTAACAACAAGTTTATACATTAAAAATATTAATCTCCTTTTTTTCTTTTTAATCTTGTATTAACCAATTAATATAAATATTTTTAAAAAAATTTAAAATTTAAAAATACATAATACAAACATAGAAAGAATTTAAAGATAAAATTTTAGTTTTAAGTAAAAATATTAAGTAACCTACAATAGAAATATAATTTGAAACTAAAAAATTACATATATTAGAAGTATCGAGTCGGTTCAGGTACCCAGTTACAAAAATATTTTGGCCCAAACCCGACCCAACGACCCAGAAAAAATTTCAGGTTGAGTACCCAGCCCAATCTGGTAATTATTTTAAGGTTCGGGTCGATGGGCCGGGTCAACCGAATCAAGTATTTTTGAGCACCACTAATATGTATGATTTAATTTTAATTATACAATATATTAAAAAATGTAAGAATAATTTGTAAATATTAAGAGAAAAAGAAGGTTTCAAAGGCTTTAGGGCATAGGGGTTAGATCATACTTACAATTTAAATATTTTGATGTCCAAACTTGATTGAAGTACCGTGCTCATGCAAAAGAACAAATATAGAGACAATCCTTTTTTTGAAAAAAAAGAAGAAGATCGTCTCTATATACATCAAACAAATAATTGTGGCATAAAGGCCAACACGGTTCCCATTTGCTCGCATCTTACCACAAACTCTTGTAGAAAAATTCAAATGCCCAGTTGAACCAAGTAAAACTTTTTACAGTCTTCATATTATTTTATTACTGTTTTTACATGATGGAGCAAGCATCAGGGTTTTCATCACTGAACATGTTGATATAGCGGTCGTCCACGGTGGTCTCAGTCACGGTGGCCGTGTCGGGAACCTTCCTCACATGGTTGGGTGGTGCTTTCTTGTCATAAGCTTGAGCCACGTACGGATTCGCCACCATAGTGTAGGGCACATAAGGCCACAACTCCACCTTCTTCTTGGTCGACTGGGCGGCCGCCAGCACTTTCTTCGCCTCCACGTAACCCGTCACCGTGGCCTTTTGTAGCTTCAAGTCCACGTCCACGGACTTGGCCCCTACCAAAAAAAAAAAAAATAACAGAAAGCATTAAGAAAAAATAAACAGAAAATAAAACGTTAAAATTGATGAATGGTATATGAAAGGATTACCCTTTACGCCGGAGAGGACCTTCTTAACCTTACGGGCACAACCTTCACAATCCATCCTGATTTTGAGAGCTACGGTTTGGATTTGCTTCTTCTTCTTTTTCTTCTTCACGCTGCTAAGAAAATCCGAGATGTATTCCAAGGTGCCTTCTACTCCCATCTTTTATCAACTTTCTTTTGTGTGTGTGAGTGTGTTTTCAATACGAAGAAGCTCTTAGCAAAGTAAATGATAAAGAGTTGCAGAGGAGAAATGGAAAAGCTTTGAAGGATATAAATTGGATTTTGATCCAAAAAAGTAAAGAAATGTATGTATATATATAATGTAGGATGGGTGTGTCTTGGGATGAAGACAATGACGGCTCCTCCACACTTGTTTTTGTCTCAAACAAGGACCAACACAAAATTTTACGTTAAGAGATAACTTATAAAATTTTAAAGAACGAACTTATAAAATTTTAAATGGGATAAAAATATATTTTAAAATTTTCAAAAAAAGATGATTGTCCCTTTTAATACTCTCGGTTCATCTCTTGTCTTAAATAAACATAAAATAAATGAAAAAAAAAGAAGCGTAAAGACTAGAGAGTAGGGAGGAGGATACTCTTGGTCGGCATGGCATGGGAATTGGGAAGCTTCAAGAATTAGAGGGAAAATGTAAATTTAACTTAATATAATAAATAAAGCATATCTTAATTTAAGATGATATAAAATATTCCTCCACGAAACTTCCTTCGCACATAATAGACGAATAAACACAAGTTTATTGCTTTATAAACTCTTCCCAAGAGTTTAATTGGTAAAAAAAAAATTAGATGCATAAATATTTACGAGAGAATGAACTGAATTATCTCAAATTTTAACGATTAAATCGAGTTTGAATTGATGTTTTAAAATTATCATTAATATTGTAAAAGCAAAACAGGTGAAGTGTCCCGTGGAAGGACACAAATATACAAGTTTTGATAATAGATATTACATTCTAAAATTCAGTTTAATATATAATGTATAATAAATTAAATAGATTGGGATGGCATCAGCAGCTGCCACGTGAGAGAAGATCCGGAATGACAGGCCGAAGTAGAAGATTCTGGTGGCCACGTGGCAGAGGAGTTTAGTGAGTGGATGGAGTTAGATTTGAAGCTATTGAAACTGTCCCACCTATGAAATTTGGTGGGTCCGTTGAGTCGATTTGGGATTTGATTGGGCGGTGGGACTGCGACTGTACGTGAGTATACAAGATAATAACCCCCAACCCAAAAAAAAAAAAGAAAAAAAACAAAGCTGAAATGAATGGATTTGGCTGAGTATCGTAAACGCTTAATCATAAAAAAATGTCTAACCTATATTATTTTTTCAGTTTAGTATCTAATATTTTATTTTGGTCATTTTAGTACTTAACGTTTTTTTTCTGTAATTTAAATTAATTTTTTTCATCAACGACCGTTAAAAAATATCTTCATCCAATTATAACATGACACGGGGCCCGTTTTTTATTTATTTAATTTCTAAATTTCTTTAAAAATATGAACTTCTTAAAAAACCCCAAAAATTTTAATTTCTTTTAATCAAACCCTCAAATTATATTTCCCACACTATCTTGCATTCTCCACACGTCGACAGGGGCGGATCCAAGAATTTAAGTTTGGTGGTTCGCCTATTTACCTTATTTAGAGGTTTAAGGCTTTGAATCCCCAGACAATCAATTTGACTACAACAAAATAAGTATAAAAATACATTTTGTTAAAGAAATCTCTCTACTTAAAAAGAATTAAAAAGGTAATAACAATCCCCAATTGATAAAAGTGACGAGAAAGTTGAATTGATAAAGGGATTAACCATTTTTTCTTGTCAAATAGAACGTTTAAACAGATAAATGTGATATCGTGAAAGTTCTTCCGAGTTTTAAAGACAAAGGTTATCAAAAGTTCAAGCATTTGAGCATTGACCCAAATGTAATTTTTGTAGCAGTAATTTAAAGTATGAAGGGTGACCCAAATATAACCTTACACATAATTGAGTGACCGAAAAGTAACCTTACTCATATTTGACTGACTCTAATATAACCTTACCCATATTTGAGTGACTCAAATATAACCTTTAATAATTGAATGACCCAAATGTAATATTACCCATAATTGAATGGCCTTTGTTATAGTTTACCCCAAAAATTAATAATGGGTCACGTAACCCACCAGGTACCTACATACATTCTCCCATGCACGTCGACAGTTCACCGTTCACCACCTATGTAATGACCCAGATTTCGGGTTAGCGAATCGAGTCTTGGATCCGAGTTTTGGGCCTTTATGTTGGGAGTCCAATTAAAGAATTGGACATAGGCTTTGGGCCTTTATTTAATGGTGTGGAGCCCGATATCTTCAGCCGATTTGCTTGCCAAGTGGTGGAGAAGATTGATTTTTAGGTGATAGTGGTGGAAGCAAAAATTGGAAAAATTTGACACGAGATTTAGAGTGGTTCGACTTTCTAACCAAAAGCCTACATCCACTACCTTAGCTCCCCACCAAGGATTTCAACCAATCCACTAAGAATTCTTCCCCTTTTCTAGGCTTAGGAGGCAACCTCTTACAACCTAGACTCATAACCCAAGTCTAGCATCCAAAGCTCACAAACCGAGCTTTGGGAACTCTCTCAAACCGAGCATCCAAATTGATTTTTCCATTTCGCTTTTCATGAATCGGGTGAACTTTTTGAAGATATGAACCATCTCTTCATGCTCACTTTCCTCCTGACTTGAATCTTTTTGATGGCTTGTGGAGGAATTAAGTGATGGTATTCACGTTAATACCTTGCTTCATGATCATTTTTCTTCCCCATCTTCTTTATCTCTTCTTTCTTCTTCTCATCTTCTTTTCATTTTTTCATGATTTCATAAGTGATAAGAGACCCTATGAGTTCATCTAGCTTTAGAGTCTTGAGATTCTTGGCTTCGATGATGACAGTCTTCTTTGAGTCCCATGACTCGGGAAGAGAATAAATGAGCTTTCGGACAAGCTTGTCTTCCAAAATGATTTCTCCATATCCTTTGAGTATATTGATGATGGTGGAGAATCTATCGAACATCTTCGTGATGTCTTCATCCAGTTTCATCTTGAAGTTCTCATACTCAAGGTTGAGAAGACCAATCTTAGTCTCTCTTACTTCGTTTGTTCCTTCGTATATGACTTCAATCTTGTCTCATACTTCCTTGGCATGTTCACAAGAAGAGAGCTTGGCATATTCTTCCGGGCAAAGTGCACAAAGGAGAATGTGCAATGCCTTCGCGATTAGTTTCATCTTCTTCTTGTCATTCGCACTCTAATCTTACCCTCTTTGTTGTGACACGAACGGTCCATCTTCAACAAGATCCCAAAGGCGGTAAGTCTTTGGACTTGATGAAGTACATCATCATATTCTTCCAGCAGTGCTAGTTGGTCCCGTCAAAGAATGATGGTCTATCGATTGATTGCACCATTGAAACCGGTTGATTGTTCGGTTGATCAAGCTTACTGGGATTACCTCAATAGAATGTTAATCCACTCGATTGAGCCTCACTCTAATACCAATTATAGAGCCCGATATCTTCAGTCGATTTGCTTGCCAAGTGGTGGAGAATATTGATTTTTGGGTGATAGTGGTGGAAGCAAAAATTGGAAAAATTTGACACGAGATTTAGAGTGGTTCGACTTTCTAACCAAAGCCTACATCCACTACCTTAGCTCCCCACCAAGGATTTCAACCAATTCATTAAGAATTCTTCCCCTTTTCTAGGCTTAAGAGGCAACCTTTTACAGCCTAGACTCACAACCCAAGTCTAGCATCCAAAGCTCACAAACCGAGCTTTGAAAACTCTCCCAAACAAGAGAAAACTTAGCAAACATAAATCTCTCTCCAAAGGTTGACGTCTCTCCAAAGGTTGATGTTTGCACACTAATGCACTCACCCAAATCCTAGAACACTTGAGCATACATTAACAATTTGAGCTCACAAGTGTTTGTCTATACAAAGAATGGAAATTTAAGCACTAAGATAATTTTTGCATAATAATGTTGTTGACTTGAGGATCATTAGTTATCCATAGATGCTTGGAGGTCCCTTTATACTCCCAATTGAGTTCCTAGTCGTTGGAGACCGTTGGGGATGAATTGGAGCCGTTGGGGCTTTTATTTACCCTAATAAATGTAGTTCTAGAGCTGACCGTATCGATACGCTGGTAGCCGTATTGGTACGTGTTCTTCAGAAACTAGCCGGTGGGCTCTTTCCAGCTTATGCGTATTAATACACTTAGGAGTGTATTGGTACGGCCTGCAATTCAAATAGCCGTTGGGGTTTTTGTCACGTAGGTGCATCGAAACTCTAAGAAGAGTATCAAAACGACCCATCTCCGTATCGGTACAAGCAAGTCCTGTATCGGTACGGGTTTTGGAAGTTTCAAATAAACTGTATCAAAAATCCTAAGACGTATCGAAACGGGGTATATTGTATTGATACAGTTGAGCTGAGAACTTAAGTTTGACTACTTTAAAACATTTCAAAAACACTTCAAAACTTTTTGAAACCTTCTCAAACATATTTTCAAGTTGTTTGGACTTAAAAATATTTTTGGAGTTTTTTTCAATTTAGTCCAAAACCATTTTTTCAATTATTTTATCAAAACAAACATCCTAACAAATGGTCTTATCCAAGTTGGGAGAGAGGATGTGATTTGTGGTGTTTGATTTTTAAATATGTGTTGTTGGTTGGAAAAAGGGATAATGTTTTTATGAAGAGAGAAAATAGAAAAGGTAAGGGTTGTGTTGGAGAGAGGAAAAAGAGAGAAAGTGAGAGAGAGGGACTTTCAAGCCTTGTCTTTCCACCGTCTAAGCTGTCGTGGCGCTCACCGCCGCTGCCATGGGGTAGATCTCGCTGAGACGCTTCCACCAGTGGTCATTGTGTCGTTGTCGTCGTCACTCGTGAAGGAGGAGCTCGAAAAGATTCGAAGAGGTTGGCAAAACACCTTCCGATGCTCACCGTCGTGAGCTGTTACCACCGCCACCTAGAGTGTCGATCTATAGCTCGCCGTGCACATCTGGCCGATAAGAGCTTCCATACGCATCTCTTCTGCACGTGGGCGTGACAAAACTACAGTAGGTAGTTGAAACTAGCTCGGGATAAGCTGTTGGGCTAGCTATGGAGCCGGCCTGCTAAGCCGCAGGCCAAACTAACTAAAGTCGGTCGTCCAACCGAGCCAGCCGCTACCGCGCTGCCATTGACCATATCCAAAAGACCCTACCTGGGCATTTCTCGATGTTCCAAATCTAGTGGCATATTTTGTTTCGTCAAATTCGAACTCGACGTTTGACCTTGTGAATGTAATAAAGGGATGCATGAATTAATATAGTTTCATATTCATTGGTATACGAGGATTATTTGGGATCATATATCAAGTCAAGTGGAATATGCGAGAAGCTTGGATAAGGATTTTAGCGATATCGGCTTAAGGTTAGTACACCTTGAACTCCTATTGCTTCGTGAGCATCATAAGCGTAATTGCCTTGCTTGTTAGTGGTTGCAAAATAGGTTGATGATAGATAAACGTGTGTTGATGCCGGTATTATAACACTTGATATATCTATGAGATGCATGATGATGCTGTGAATATGATGAGACTCGTGGAGACCTTAAAAACTGTGCAGGGTCGTTTGAGATGCTCGTATGATTACTTGACAATTGATTGATTGGTTGATGAATTGTGATGCTTTGTATGTTTATTCAAATAGATTGACATGGTTCGATGGAAAATGTGTGTAAGAGAAAAATAATGGTAATGTTCGAATTAAATGATTATGAAGCTAGTAATTAATATTAATTTATTAATGCGCTGGCAAACAAACCCCAATGACTTTCATAAGTTTTAGGGTAATTAATATTAATTCATGATGATGGTGCGAACCCATGAATAGGGTATCGGTAGAAGCCTTAGCCGTATCAGTACGCATTTAGGGGCCGCATCGGTATGGGTCAATCGTATCGGTTCTTGTAGAAATTAATGATTTCCAATGAATAGTTTTAGTATTAGTACGCATGTAAGTACCGATACTCAAGGGTACCGTATCGATACTTGTGTACGAGTACCGATACCCGATACAATCAATAATATATAAATACAAGTTAAGGATGGAAATCAATATGAATATTAATAATGGAATTACACCTTGAATAGATGAGATAACATGGATTAATGGAGCTAATGAACGAGATTAATTATATTCGAGCCTAATGAGACATGAGTAATAAATCGGTAAATGTTGAGTGACTTTTTTGTGATAAAACTATAGGGATTCTTGGTGGATCGTGTGATTTTGCGTGCCAAGTACGAGCACTTGTTTGGTTGAGTTACCATTGATTGATAGGATCTGGATACTCAGTGAGAGGATGAATGTTTTGCAACACCATGGTTGAAGATTCTCGAATGTAGGATCTTGATGCTTAGTGGACATGGGCCTCATTCGAAGATGCTTGATGAGAGATTTCGAGCATGGGTGTATTATCCCGATGCTTAGTGGTCGCAGGCCTCACCCCTACGGTTGTATGATCCCGATGCTTTGTAGTCACGGGCCTCACTTAGAGTAGACAATCTTGATACTTTGTGGACGCATACGTCACTCGGAGTAGACGATCTCGATGCTTTGTGGACGCATGCGTTACTCCTATATTGTGGTAAAATACTTGTATGCTATATGATTTGGCGGGTAGAGGTAGTGCCATAATTATATGATTTTATTGCCATGTCTTACGTATGGTTGGGCCTTGTGTTCTACGTATAATGAGTGCTATGATGTGAGCATGTGTTTAGGTGACTTGTGGTAGCGCCATGTGTTGATTTATCTCTCCTTATTGCTCGTACTAGCTTCCATGCTTATGTTTATGATTATCATGAAGTATAATAGAGTAGATGTGTACTACTGAGCTTTGTAAGCTCAGCGCTCGAAATCGTTGTTTTCGTGCGTAGGTTGATCGTTGGATCGTGGGATTGAGTCTGTTTTTCTTATTTTTGAAATTGTATAAATTAAATCAAATGTTTAAATATTTTAAAATGAATTGAAGCTCTTTTGTACTATTTTGATTATTTAATTATATTTTCAATTTTGGACTTTAAATGTTTGGAAATAATTTGTTTGGGCTAAACCTAGTTTGAAATTTTTATAGTTTTAGATTGGGCTTGAGGCCCAATGGTGACATTCAGGTCGAGGGTGTTATATTTAGTGGTATCGGAGCTTAGATTTAGCCGGTTCTAGGAAACCTCAGGGTGGTATAGGTGTTTTGGTAAGGTGTCTAGTGAATAAAAACCCTTAAATTAAGTTCATACTCTTTAAGACTGGAATCTCGATGGTGCGTCCAATGTTGCAATGATAAAATGGTTATGATCGTGGTCGAGAAGGCCAAGTTAAGTGTGTTGAGCTGCTCATGGAAGCGATTCCGTGGGCAAGGACGCCCTGAATTATTGAGATACGAGTTAGTTGAATGATACCGGAGTCGAGGATGTGTCCTCCTTCCGCCATCTAAATGGTGTCGTCGTTGAGTGTTGTGGTCCTTCTGAAGCCTTTAGATACGTTATGAGAGTTTATAGCAAGGAATCTTCATCGTTGTACGTGAATAGCAATTGTGTTGCGGGTTTGGACAAATCATTTTCAAAATCGATTAGTGGATGCATGTTGGTTGGAGGAACCTTTGTTCACTTAAAAGTGAGTCTTGTTGATACTTGGAGAGTATCATCACTCATCTCATAGCGTTTCTCGGAGATAGTGGATTCGGGATCCACTAGTTCATTAGAATGTGGCCGAAGTTAGACGTTCTACGGGTGTGAGAGAGCTACCTTCTTGGGAGTTGTTGTACCTTGGAAATTGTTTTGGTTAATCAAACACGATGCTAGCTAGTAATGCCGAGAATGGTGCTCGAGGCTCTGAGACCTCGAGGGTGGTAATGAGGATGTTTGGACCGTTGCCCTTTTACCATAATTTTTGTGGGGGTCATTTTGAGAATGATACAACGGGGTTTTGAGACATATTTGAATGGTGGGCATATGTCGATGTGTACAGTTCAATTCTTAGGAGCTTTCAGACTGCCAGAGTGTTTGTTTATGCTTCTTGGAGGAGTCGTAAGGACTTTCTCCCTATCAAGAACATGAGTGGATCTCGAGGTAAGGCTGAGTTGGACGTCAATGCACATCGCCCTTGTTAGAGGACAACGACCCAGTTGAGAAAGTCAGAGGTTCAGTTTCAAAGGTGCAACCCAGAAGATGTTTCCTTTGTCTAAGTGTTTCATCCAATGAAGAATCGAGCTTGTTCTCTAGTAGAAGTTGGTTTGTTGAGGTGGTGTTTATACTGTTTTGGTTTGTAAAGTGGCAGTGAAAGACCGTTACTTGTCTCCTTAGGAGGATGACTTGTTTAACGGATTGTGAAGTACCCTGTGTTTTTCCGGGATTGGTACGAGAATAAGATGTTTACAGTTAAAGTTTTAGAGGCTAGTAGTTAGAATGAATTTGGAATGAGGATTTGTCTCTTTAAGGTGTGACGTGGTAACGGTGGATGTCTATAGTGACGTTTGAGGTGTTTCAGCTATGATAAGGTGGGAGCCACCACTTTGTCTCTTAGAAATAAGTTGATGCTTTATGTGACATATGTGAAATTATAAGAATATGAAAAGATGAGCGTTGGCGAGATAATTACCTTAATGACCTTGTGAATGGAATGGTTATTTATTGTGTAATCAGTCAGGGAAGCAAAGGTTTGAGACTTCGTAAATGCTTTTGGTTGTATCATAGTTCCATTGAGGTAAGCCGAGGAACATTGGTGGGGGTCTGAGCTACGTAAGACCTTTTTGCTGTAACAGTGGTTCTGACTTGATTAAGGCCGAGTAAGATTTTGATGATTGTTGATCGTGTGATTGACCACCACCTAAGTGAAGTGAACTTGATAAGTGATGGGTTGTATGAAGTTAGTTCATTTAGAATATCATGTTGCTCATGTGGGGCGATCAAGGATCGCAAGCGATGGTCGTGTAGGAGCGTATCGATGCTAGCTCAAAGTGGTACTGGTACTCGATTCTTTTGGTGCCGGTACTGATTGGTCAGTACGATACCCGCGTGTTTCATTGGTTAAGCTTCAGGTAATGATTGATTTTCTTTAGAAGTTGCGAGAGGTAGTATCTAACTGTAACAAGAGGATACAATATTGTGATTAAATTTAGGTCCGGTGGTTTTTGATGGGCTTCGAGATCTTGTTGTGGGTGCTTTAGAGGAAAAGATATCAAGGACAAAAATCCCTTATATATGGTATAGTGGCAGTATATGGTGAAATTTTGAGAGCGATAGTTTGTACCAAACTTTCACCGCGTATTTTGGGAGATAGTGTGGAGTCGCGCTTTTGAGTTCGTCATAGTTTTTTTTAAAAGGTTGTCTTGCCATCAGCTGGGAATCTAACATTGAGTTCGTCATAGTTTTTTTTATGCTTCGATATTATTTACTGGAAATTAAGTAGGTTACGTAAACCTTGTAAAAGATTCGTGAGAGCACAGTCTCGTTGGAATTACATGGAGTAATGATATAGTCTTTGGTGGATTTCTTGTGATGACAGATCCGAGTGATGGTACATATGACATGTCCTCCAAACATCTGATAGTTTGGGGTGTAAGACTCTTGCGTAATTGAAAAGAAATCCGTTCAAGGGAGTGAAGAACCAGTTAATGAGGTAAGCCGTTTTATGAGGAGTGGAAGGCTCTATTCCCAGCCAATAGCAGAGGATAGAGATGCGGTATAAAGGAAAACTGCTGCTGAAGAGCCCGGAAAAGAATATGACAAAGATTTCTTCAAGGAAAAACCGATAACATATCATGAGCCTATAAAGGAGTTAGAGGCTCAGGAATTCTTGAAGATCTTAAAACATAGTGAATACAACGTCATGGAGCAACTTCACAAGCTTTTAGCTTGAATTTCTATGCCTTCGTTGCTACTAAGTTCTGAGGGCCACCGTGAGGCCCTGTTAAAGATATTGAACTGGACATTTGTGCCAAAAGAGATCACAACTAAAAAGATGGATATGTTTGTGGGAAACATTGATGTCAACAACTTCATCTCGTTCAATGATGAAGAGATAAAGGGTGAAGGAACAAGATCTTGCAAAGCTTTGCACATCACCACCAGATGTAAGGGACATATGTTACCAGGTGTCCTAATTGATAATGGGTCGGTGCTAAATGTTCTACCATTAGCCACACTGAAAAAGCTACCAATAGATAGTTCTCATATGAGAGCTTACCAAAATACGGTTAGAACATTTGATGAAACTCAAAGGGATGTGTTAGGAAATATTGAGGTGGCTTTACAAATTGGACCAACGACTTTCGATGTTGAATTTGTAGTTATGGATATAAGACCTAGCTATAGTTGTTTGCTTGGGCGCCCATGGATTCACGGAGCAGGAGCAGTCCCATCTACTTTACACCAGAAGCTGAAGTTTGTGATAGATGGTCAATTAATAACTGTCGGTGCGGAGGAAGAAATCATTGCATCAATAACCACTAATGCACCTTTTATCGAGATCGATGAGGGTGTGCTCGAGTGTCATTTCAGGACGTTGGAGCTAGTCAATGCAACCTTTGTCACCGAAGGGAGTAAGGTGCCAGAACCTGAGTTATCAAGCTGTGCGGAGATGTAGGTAAAGCAAACGCTTGGGAAAGGAGCTGAAATTGGAAAAGGAATTGAAAGAAGACATCAAGGAAGGTTGTATCCTATAATAATCTCAGCAAAAAAGGACCGGTTCGATTTGGGCTTCTAGCCCAACAAATAGCAAAGAAGAGCTGAAATCAGAAAGCATCAAGAGATGAGAAGAGCTAGATTGAAGGGAGAGGAAATCGAATGGGAACCGATGACATTCCCACCCTTGAACCATAACTTTATATCTGGAGGTATGCTGGATCCAAATACCTCAGCCAGTGAAGAAGGAAAAGAAGAGAACACTCTATGTGAAGCATTTGAAAAGCTGAGTATCAATGTTGTGATTGACAATGAAGAAGAGAACCAGTACCTGTCAATGATCCGCCCTTGCTCTGAGCTTGACAATTGGACTGTTGAAGAAATTCCTGTAGTCTTTAAGACATGTTCAGAGTAATCCTCAAAATCAACCCTTTTGCTCCAGGCCCGGAGACAATAGGGGATCTTATGTAAAGGGCCTACGTCAAAATTTCAATTTTGAAATTCAATAAAATATGCATTCCCTTAAATTTTGTGTGGCAAACTTTTCATAAACCAAATGAAAACCATAAAGTTAAAAGCATAAAAAACATTCCATTCATTTTGTTTCTTCCTTTTGTATATATCTTTTGCCTATTCCTTTTTTAGGTTTTCAGATATCATTAGCATAAATGAATCTGAATCTGACTTCAAGGTTGACTTTGAATTGCCTCTGGGCTTGGAAGAAGTTGGAAATATTGACGATGAGGAAGAATATGATGTACCTAGTGATATGCTCAGAATGGTAGAAGAAGAGAAAAAGCAGATTCTACCATATAAAGAGAAACTAGAGATATTAAACCTCGGAATCACATAAGAAAAACGAGAGGTGAAGATTGGTACTACCATCACGGCCAAAACCAGACAAAGTTTGATCGAGCTCTTGAAAGAATTTAAAGACATTTTTGCATGGTCGTATCAAGATATGCCCAGTTTGGGCACTGACATTGTCATGCACAGGCTCCCTATAAAGGAAGGATGTGAACCTGTAAAGCAAAAGCTTAGAAGAATGAAGGCTGAAACACTCATCAAGATCAGAGATGAGGTAAAGAAGCAATACAATGCAGGATTCCTCGAGGTAGCAAAGTATCCATAATGGGTGGCGAATATTGTCCCGGTACTAATGAAGGATGGAAAAGTACGAATGTGTGTTGACTACAGGGATCTCAATAAGGCAAGCCCAAAGGACAATTTCCCGCTCCACATATTGACACTTTTGTCGACAATACAACTATACATTCACTTTTTTCTTTCATATATGGTTTCTCCTGGTATAACCAAATTAAGATGTGCCCAGAAGACATGGAAAAGACAACTTTTGTGACGTTATAGGGAACTTTTTGCTATAAAGTGATGCCCTTTGGACTTAAGAATGCAGGGGCAACTTATCAAAGGGCCATGGTCTCCCTTTTCCATGATATGATGCATAGAGAAATAGAGGTATAGATCGACGATATGATTGCCAAATCTTGATCTGAAGAAGAACATTTGGTCAATTTAGAAAAGCTCTTCCTAAGATTGAGAAAGTTCCAGTTAAAGCTCAACCCGACTAAGTGCACATTTAGAGTCATATCTGGGAAATTATTAGGTTTTGTTGTAAGCAGAAGAGGAATTGAGATCGATCCGGATAAGATAAAAGCCATACAAGAACTTCCCCCACCTCAAACACCGAATGAAGTTCGAGGTTTCTTGGGACGATTAAATTACAATGCATGCTTCATTTCTCAGCTAACTGATAAGTGTGATCCAATGTTTAGGCTACTCATGAAGAATAATCTAGGGACTTGGGATAAGGAATGTCAAATGGCTTTGGAAAAGATCAAAGAACAGTTGAGCAATCCTCCAGTTTTAGTACCACCTGTTTCAGGAAGACCATTAATCTTGTATCTAAAGGTCTATGAAAATTCCATAGGCTGCATGCTAGCACAACATGATGATACTGGAAGAAAAGAAAAGGCAATATATTACTTGAGGAAGAAGTTCGTTGATTATGAAACTGGATATTCGTCAATTGAAAAGCTATGTTGTGCTTTGGTTTGGGCAGCTAAAAGGCTAAGACAATACAGGCTGATCACGTTACATGGCAAATCTCAAAGTTAGACCCACTAAAGTTTATGATGGAAGCTCCAGCCTTATCAGGAAGATTAGCACGATGGCAGATGTTACTATCGGAGTTTGATATCTAGTATGTGAGCCAAAAAGTGATAAAAGGAAGTGCCATGGCAGACTTTTTGGCAAGTCGCACCTGTGATGACTATGAAGCATTAAACTTCAATTTTCCTGATGAAGACTTGATGTGTATCACAGAAGATGATGAAGCTTCAATAGATCTTGGGTTATGAACTTTGATGGTGCAGCAAATGCATTAGAAGAGGTATAGGGGTAGCTCTGGTATCAGCAGAAGGAGATTATTACCCTTTTACCAGTCGTTTGAAGTTCTTCTACACTAATAACATGGTGGAGTATAAGGCTTGTATAATGGGACTAAGAGAAGCTATAAGGAGGAAAATTCGTACTTTAAGAGTTTTCGGGGACTCTACATTAGTTATTTATCAGATATATGGTGAATGGGAGACAAAGATGCAAAGTTGTTGGGATACCACAAGCTGGTCCTTGAGTTGACCAAAGAATTTGATGAGATTACTTTCAAATATCTCCCTAGAGAAGACAACCAAATGGCTGATGCTTTAGCTACCTTAGCCGCCATGTTTAGGGTAAATGAAGGCTCTGAAATGATACCCATCAGGTTATATATGCTTGACTCTCCAGCTCAGTGTTATGAAGTAGAAGAAGAGATGGATGGATTACCGTGGTATCATGGTATCTTGCATTATGTAAAATTCCAGCAATACCCGCCTCAACCTACAGAGAATGAAAAGAAAATGATCAGAGAGATGGCATTAGGGTATGTCCTTGATTGAGAGATTTTATACAAAAGAAGTCGTGATCAAGTGCTCGTAAGATGTGTGGGGGCAAAAGAGGCGCAGTAAATTGTGGAAGAAGTTCATGAAGGAGTTGCGGAACTCATCCTAGTAGTTTCATAATGGCTAGGAGAATCATGCGTCTTGGGTATTATTGGTCAACCATGGAAGGTGATTCAATCAACTATTCTTGCAAATGCCACAAGTGCCAAATTTATACTGACAAGGTTCATACGCCACCTCAACCTCTTCAGGTTATGACAGCCCCTTGGCCATTTTCTATGTGGGGCATTAATGTCATCGATCAGATTCACCCTAAGGCATCAAATAGGCATCGATTTATCCTGGTAGCCATTGATTATTTCATGAAGTGGGTAGAAGCAGCCTCATATGAAAATGTTACTAGATCCACAGTTTGCAAGTTTTTGAAAAAGGAAATCATCTGTCGATACGGCTTGCCTGAAAGTATCATCACCGACAATGCTTCAAATTTAAACAATAGGATGATAAGTGGAGTCTGTGAGCAGTTCAATGTCTAGCATCATAATTCGGTGGTATATCGCCCAAAGATGAATAGAGCAGTGGAAGCTGCGAACAAGAACATTAAGAAGATAATTGCAAAAATGACTGATACATATAAGGATTGGCATGAGAAGCTACCGTTTTCCTTATACGCTTATCGAACTGCAGTAAGAACTTCCATTGGGGCAACACCTTTCTCATTGGTATATGAAGTAGAAGCTGTGCTACCCATTGAGGTTGAAATACCATCGCTCCGTGTCTTAATGGAAGCAAAGTTGGAAGAAACATAATGGGTTCAAGCAAGGTATGATCAGCTGAACTTAATCGAAGAGAAAAGACTAAAAGCACTATGTCATGGGCAAATGCATCAGAGAAGGATGATAAGAGCTCATGAGAAGAAAGTTCGTCCAAGAGAATTCCAAGAGGGGGATCTGGTGTTGAAAAATAAATTGCCAATCCAAAGCGATGCTCGAGGAAAATGGGCACCGAATTGGAAAGGACCTTACATTGTAACAAAGGTTTTCTCAGGAAGAGCATTAATTTTAGCCAAAATGGACGAACTCCAAAATCGATAAATTCATATTCAGTTAAGAAGTATCATGTTTGAAGGAGAAAGAATAGAAGAAAAGAAAAAAAAGAAAAAGAAAAAGAAAAGAAAATAGGGGTTCAAAATAAAATCCGTAAAGGGCGTTTTGAAACCAAAGGAGGATTTGAGTTGAAAACCCGTAAAAGGACGACTCAAACAATTTGCAAATAAGACCTTTCTCGGGGATTGGTTTGGGAGCTTCATGATTTTCCGCATAATCATTATCTTCAGGGTCTACTCAACATAGAGAACATTCAAGGCATCTTATGAAGTCATGACATGAGGAGTTTTGGTTTCTGATATCTGAATATCTTTTCTTTTCCTTGAAATTTCTTTTTGTGTTTGCCACAACATTAATAAATTTTGTTGTATAGACCTTTTCTTTCCTTCTTTGACATCTTTCCATAAAGAATCTTGCGTTGAAATGAGAATTAAAATTTGACATCACTTGAAATATTCATAAGATTTTTTAGCATTACTTTGAAATTTGTCTAGAAGGGTATTGGAACTATGAGGTATTCAATGGTCAAATTTAGAGCTAGGGCATAAAAAGCAGCAAAACATATAAGGAAATACTAGATGGAAATAGGTTTTGCTACAAACCTCGGCGGAAAACCTCAAGAGATGCTTTAAGGAAGCATGTTGCAAAACAGAGTTGCTTACATGAGATATTCTGCTTTCTACAACAATGAGAGCAATTTTACTGATATTGGCGGGAATAGCCAAGGCTATGAGACATTGGGAGAGCAACAAGATTCTAGGAAGCTTGTCACTGAATATTGATGTATCAACCACAATGATAATAGAGTGTTGAAGAATATGAGGATGAAGTCAGTTCTTCCAACCGGGAGTACAAGATAACTGGATTGAGTGAACAAATGTGCAAAGATCATATGAAGCAAGGAAGCGCTAAGAATGAAAATGGTAAAACAGAAGTTATGGAGATAACTATCTATGATTATTTAATCTATCATCAAAGCGTATAGTCATAATTTTTAGATGATTTCTCATGCATTAATGATGGAAAACCGATGCATTTCCCATATCCTCACAGAGTTTCATTCTAGGGTGTCCTAGCAGCAAGGAGCTTCCCTATTTGAAAAAATCAAGAACAGAAGTCACAGGAAGAGATGAATAATCCATGGTACGAAAAATAAAGCAAGCAATTGTGAAGATTACTTTCCAAGGAATAGACGATGGAATTTTAACAAGAAATTGGATGGGCCAAAGCAGACACACACACTATCGGATGCCAGAGTTGAGAAAATGTATGAGATGATATAATCTGAGTTTCCTGGAGATTCATAGTTTTCTTCTGTGTTAATTAAGAAAAACGTTAAGAAAAAAGAGCAAAATAAATAAGACATGCATTCATGACTAGGCATCCCTAGGGGCAAATGCATCTTATTTGGATCTTTTGCATTTATTTTGATAGGTTTTAGAACCTGCCTATTCATTCGGGCGTTTGGAGAATGAAACCTGTTTATCTATTTGAGCATTAGGAGAATAGAACCTGCCTATTCGTTCGGGTATTTGGAGAATGGAACCTGCTTATCTATTCGAGCATGAGGAGAATAGAACCTTCTTATCTATTTGAGCATGAGGAGAATAGAACCCACCTATCTATTCGGGCACGAGGAGATATAACATGCCTATCCGTTAGGGCATTTGGAGAATGGAGCCTGCTTATCTATTCGAGCATAAGGAGAATAGAACCCGTCTGTCTTCTCAGGTGCAAATGGTTTGGTAATCGGTGAAAATCAATGTCTTCTTTTCTTTGTTCTATTCCTGTTCCACCGGAATGACCAAAGAGAGGCAGCTGTTGTCACTAGATTTCACATTGACTTTAGTTGTTATGTTGTAGTATTGACAACATTTTTTATTAAGGTGACTAATAATGTAGTTAGGTATAGTATTGATAATTTAGTTGTAAATATTTAGTTAACGTTAGAATTATTGAGGTGACGTATAATATGTCAATGTGTTATAATTAGTATAATTATTGGTTAGAATTATTAAATGTGTCGTATGTTTTAATTAGTATATAGTTGTTTATAAAGAATTAACATAGGTTATATACATTAGATATTAAACCCAAAACATAGAATACATAGCCCAATTGAAATAAATAAACGGTCCATTAGGATTTAATTTAGATCAGAGTCCATTAAAAAAATATACATAGAAGGTCCATTACACAAAGGCCCATTTGGCCTGATTATTATTTCCTAAAGGGTTTGACCATTATATGCGCAAGTGATGAAGAGCCATTGGATCAAGGGAGAATAGATCCAACGGCACGAGATCACACACAGGGACTGCACATGGATCACCAAAAGCCGCGCTTCTTAGTCGTTCAATCAGGATACTATCCAACGGCTCAGATCGCTTTGGAGTGTTCACAAGCGGATCACCACTCGTGCATGGCAGCCACGCACACAACGTTCCGGATCTGGCCAATCACTCTATCTTCTCCGACGCTTCACTCGCTCCGATTATTCCTCGCCGACGTCGTTTGAGTCATCGGAAACATACAAACAGAAGAACAAAAGAGGTTAAATCCCTAAATCGGGCAGAAACAGTTCAAGATAAAATCAATAGGGATTAAAATCCCTAATTCAAAGCCCTAGCTGGAAAAATCAGAAGCAAAACAGGAAGGGATAATCTCTAATTCAAAGCCCTAGCGAGAATCAAGCTACAATTGAATATGCAAAAGGCAATTCAGAACCAAAGCAAAAGACCAGAATCCCCAAATCGGTGCCATGGCAAAAATCAAGCAATTAGAGGGGAAGAAATCTGGGATTTAAGCTTAGGATTTAGGCAGCTCTTGTACTATAAATAGCACTGTAAATCATTGTAATAGGGACAACAATTTCCAGAGAAGAAATCATACACACAAATCACAGAAACGCTAGATATATAGATAGCATTCGGAAGTTAGCAAGCAAGGATTGTAATCAAAGATTCAAGCAATAAGATAAGCAAGTTTCTGGTAATTTTTCTATCTATTTACTTTCTGTTTCGAATTAAATAAAGAAAAATGATTTGTTTTTACCTTGTTTTTATCTGAAACACAACGGAGATTTGGCCTTGACAGAAATCCGGCGAAAAAATGACTTTGGGGTCATCGGAATCTAGAAAACTAATCGAAATCTGGTAATTTCACTGCCGTCAATGACGGTCGGCACGGCGAATGTTCATCGTGTTCTTCATAAAATAAAGAACACGATGAACTCAACAGAGGATTTAAAGGGTGGGGTGTTTGATCTGATTTGGTGAATAAAGAAAAAAATGAAATCTGTTTGTTATAATAGCTATTTATAGTGACCCGTTTGACCCGACCCGAAATCAGATATAACCCACCCCTATCTTTCCCGGATCTTGCTATAGCTCTTCAGTTTCAATTTCGTCATTTTTCCTTTCATTTTGGCACCAAATTTTTAATTATTTTCGAATAAACCCTAACATTTTGGTTTTCTTTCAAATTAGTCCTTTATTCATATTTTCTTTTTTTAATATAAAAAACCCTTTATTTATTTAATTTTAAGGAATTACTTATTTATTTATTTAATTAATTATTTCTTTTATGCATTTTATGTATATATTTGTATGTATGCTAAACTTTAAGATTAGGGACTTAAAACTTAGATTGGTGACATGTATGTTGTAAAATATTCTTCATTTTCAATAAAATACACTTAATTATATTTAAATCATAATAATTAAAAGGAATATAGACATTTCTTTAGGATTATTCACTACTTAGATTTTAATTAAAAGACTTTAACATATTTAATTTTCTTGTTGATTTGTTAAAAAATGAAAACTTAATTAATGCGGTGCCTTATCAAACGGAAATGACGGGTTAGCGCCAGGAGTGTTGGCGGTGATTAAAGTTCATTTCCAGGGCGATAAAGCTGTTAAAATAGTTTTACATTCATTTTACGGATAAATAAAATCGAAATTTTGTGAACTTGCAAATTCCAGTCTTTAAAATGCTTTTTCAAATCAATTAAGGTACCAATTTTTTTGGGCATTGTGGGGGTGCTAATCCTCCCCACACGTAATCAACCCCCGAACCTGTTTTCTCTTGTTTTCGTGGACCAAAATGTAATTTTGATAAATAAAAACTTTTTCTCAAAATACCATTGTTTTAAAAGTGATCCAATCACACTTTTTTTAAAAAAGATTGGTGGCGACTCCGTGATTTTATCAAGTTTTTTCAAAATGTCAAAACCTTCCTAAAAAAGGGTTGCGACAGCTTGGCGACTCCGCTGGGGAAATTTTGTTTTTTTAAAAACAAAAGAGGGTCAGGCCACAAATTGTTTTCAAAATGTTTTTAGAAAAGGAATTTGCAAGTTCACAAAGGTTTCAATTTATTCGTCCGTTTAATGAATGTAATTCTATTTTACGCATTTAAAAATTGTTACAAAAAGTTCTATTCCCGAGCTCCACCCAATTGTTAAGTGAGGGGAAAATGCTTTGCTCATGTCAGAATATTGATTCTCCGTATGAACCTAGCAAGTACCTTCGGGACTCATATGTCTCATGTCTTCGTAAGGATATTGATTCTTCGAGAAGATATAGGAAGTGAGTCCTCCTAAGTTGAACTTGGTTCGTTTGAAACCTATAATGGGTGAGAACCAAGGGCTTTGCTACCCTTAGTAGGGGACAACAAGGACTCAGGCACCTTTTAGAACCCAACTGTTTGAGAACTTAGAGCCCACCCCAATAGAGCCATGTGGAATACCTAGGGTTTTGAGTCTGGTCAAAATCATTGCGGATAATCCGTGGAGACATGTCCTGGAGTGTTAGAATGCGCTACCCAAAATTATTCGTGAAATTATTTTGGTCTCTTTATTCTGATTTTTTTCTTTTTGTCTTGTTGTTTTGCATATTCATTCATGCATCATCATTCCATTTCATCGGGTTTTGACATTCAATAAAGTTGTTTCTAAAAGTAGATATTTTATTAAACCAATGTTATTTTGTTTGCATTCATGCATTTGCATCATTCTTCTGTTTGTTTGGTTGTTTTCTTCTTTGCTTCGCATTGCATTCCATGCATACATGACATAATAAGAATCTAACTAAAAATGACAGAAAATCAAAAATAGCAAAAACCAACCACAAGTACGCTACTCGGTCTCAAGTCAGAGCAATGGAAGACAGAGTGACAGCTCTAGAAAGAAACTACAATAGTACCCAGGATAGGTTAGACAAGCTGGAGACATATTTGAAGCAACAAATGGAGCTTGTTCACCAAAAGACGGTTGGTTCAATTGCAGTTATGCTAGGCTTTAAGGACCCTGACGTAGTGGAAACCAGCGAAGAGGCAAATACTATTCCAAAATTTCAAGGAATGTCATTTGTTCATCTAAATATACCTCAATCTTCTAGGGTCAAGATTTCACCATATTTTGCTGAAACCTTAGTACAGAATGATAGAAGATAAACTCTGAGGAAGTCATCGAGGTGTCTGATCTCGATGAAATTTTCGAAAAGATGAAAGCTGAGAAAAAAAAATGGGAGGATCGTTATGAGAAATTAGAGGGAATGATTAAATCATTCCAAGAAGGTTGTATATATGGAGGGATGGATGCCAAGGATTAGTGCCTAGTGACTAATTTGGTGGTGCCACCAAAGTTCAAGTTCTCTGACTTTGAAAAATACAAGGGAACAACGTGCCCTGCAGCACATTTGACTATGTATTGCAGGAAAATGTCAATGTACCTTGAGAACGAGAAACTGCTTATACATTGCTTCTAAGATAGTCTAGTAGGGTCAGTTGGGTGCTGGTATACGCAGTTAAGTCGAGTAAACATCAGATCATGTAAAGATTTTTCCAGAGCTTTCAGTGGGCAGTACAAGCATGTTTCAGACATGGTTCCAACCTGCTTAGTTCTATAAGGATTAAGAGCAAAAGCATCATGAGAGCTTCTGTCAGTACGCGCAGAGATAGAGGGATGTAGCTGCCCAAGTCCAACCACCATTACTGGAGAGTGAGATCACCCTAATGTTCGTAGAGACATTAAAGGGTTCTTTCTATGATCGCATGCTCAATCATGCCACAAAGAGTTTTGCAGACATGTTCATAAATGGAGAGTTAATACTTGCGGCAATGAAAAATAGAAGGTTGGATTGTGGGGAAACTAAGAAACCCTACAAAAAGAGAGACAAAGAGGTTAATGTTGCCAATGTCTATAATCCCAGTTACTCGAAGGGGGTAGTCTTCAACAAACCCAATGTCTCGACCACAACGCCAGCAATCACAAACCCACCGAAGGAAGAACGAAGATATCAAAGGAGCTCGAAACCATATTTTCCTTCTATCACGATGACATACGCAGAATTGTTTGCTGAATTGATCAAATCCCAGATGGTGCTGCCAAGACATATTCCTCCATTCCCACCACCATACCCACCATGGTATAACGAGAAAGCACAATGTGAATACCATGCAGGAGTCATGGGGCATACCATTGAAAATTGTACTACATTTAAAAGGGTGGTAGATGATTTAAGGAAATCAGGGATGTTATCATTCGATACGTCGAAAGATAAGGGAAACCCACTGCCAAATCATTAGAAGATATGTGTGAATGCAATCATAGAAGAGAAGTATAAGGTGAATAAGGAATGTGTTGCTGAAGTTAGAGCTCCCATGAAGTGGGTATGGGCTCAAATGGTGGCAGTAGGGATGTTGGAAGAAGGAGCCCAGAAATTGAATATTGAAAATGAATTGTATTGTGAATACCACATGAAGGAAGGACATAAGATTAATTGTTCCTTAGAATTTAGGCAACTAGTTCAAAAGAAAATAAAGGAAAAAGAACTTGAGTTCTTTGAGAAAGAAGACAAAGAATGTTTGCTGGATGTATGTGCATCGGATGAGTCATCCTCTAGAAGAAACTACACCGGAATGAAGCCTTTGGTTATTAAGGCTAAAAAAAGAATTGGTGAGCCAACAAGGAGTGTAACCCTACAGCTCATAATCAAGGCACCAATGCCATTTCCCTACAAGGATAGGAAGCAAGTCCCTTGGAATTACACTTGTAAAGTGACATCCCTAGGAGAAACATCTGTTCAAGGGATTGAAGAACCCGTTAATGAGGTGCGCCATTTCACAATGAGTGGAAGGCTCTATTCACAACCAATAATAGAGGATAGAGATGTTGTGCAAATGAAAGCCGCTACTGAAACGCCTGGAAAAGAAGATGACACATATTTCTTCAAGAAGAATCTGACAACATATCATGAGCCTGTAAAGGAGTCAGAGGCTCAGGAATTCTTGAAGATCTTAAAACACAGTGAATACAGCATCGTGGAGCAACTCTACAAGCTTCCGGCTCGAATTTCTATGATTTCGTTGCTACTGAGTTTTGAGGGCCACCGTGAGGCCCTATTAAAGATATTGAACCGGCATTTATGCCAAAAGAGATCACTACTAAAAAGATGGATATGTTAGTGGGAAACATTGCTGTCAACAACTTCATCTCATTCAATGATGAAGAGATACCAGGTGAAGGAACAAGATCTTGCAAAGCTGTGCACATCACCACCAGATGTAAGGGACATATGTTACCAGGTGTCATAATTGATAATGGGTCGATGCTAAATGTTCTACCATTAGCCATACTGAAAAAGCTGCCAATAGATAGTTCTCATATGAGAGCTTACCAAAATACGGTTAGAGCATTTGATGAAACTCAGAGGGATGTGTTAGGAAAGATTAAGGAGCCTTTACAAATTGGACCAACGATTTTCGATGTTGAATTGGTGGTTATGGATATAAGACCTAGTTATAGCTGCTTGCTTGGGCGCCCATGGATTCAAAGAACATAAGCAATCTCATCTACATTACACCAGAAGCTGAAGTTTGTGATAGATGGTCAAGTTAATAACTGTCGGCGCAGAGGAAGAAATCATTGCATCAGTAACCACTGATGCACCCTTTATCGAGATCAATGAGGGTGCGCTCGAGTGTTATTTCAGGACGTTGGAGCTAGTCAATGAAACCTTTGTCACTGAAGGGAGTAAGGTGCCAAAACCTGAGTTATCAAGCTACGCGAAGATGCAAGTAAAGCAAATGCTTGGGAAATGAGCTGAAATTGGAAAAGGACTTGGAAGAAGACATCAAGAAAGGTTGTATCCTATAGGAATCCCGGCGAAAAATGACCGGTTCAGTTTGGGCTTCAAGCCCAACAAATGGCAAAGAAGAGCTAAAATCAAAAAGCATCAAGAGAGGAGAAGAGCTAGATTGAAGGGAGAAGAAATCGAATGGGAACCAATGACATTCCCACCCTTGAACCATAACTTTATATCTGGAGGTATGCTGGATCCAAATACATCATCCAGTGAAGAAGGAAAATGAGAGAGCACTCTATGTGAAGTATTTGAAAAGCTGAGTATCAATGATGTGACTGATAAAGTAGAAGAGAACCAGTACCTGTCAATGATCCGCCCTTGCTCTGAGCTTGGCAATTGGACTGCTGAAGAAATTCATGTAGTCTTTAAGACATGTTTAGAGTAATCCTCAAAACCGACCCATTTGTTGTTGGCCCGGAGACAATAAGGGATCTTATGTAAATGGCCTATGTCAAAATTTTAATTTTGAAATTCAATAAAAGATGCATTCCCTTAAATTTTGTATGGTGACAATAGGGGATCTTATGTAAAAGGCTTATGTCAAAACCTTCCAAAATGTTAAGTTAAGGTGACTATTTAGTGAGCCTTCACAAATCTTAGTATTGCATGGTATTAAATAAGTTGAGAAGAGCTTAATGATGTGGCCATGTTATGAAGGAGCCACTTGTAGTTAATCTAAGTCTAAGTGGGACAAAAATAATCTCATCATCATTCTCATTCTTCTTGGAAGCCGAAGAAGAGAATTGAGAGAAAAGAAAAAAATCTTCATAGCTTGCATTGGAATCGGTCAATTTTTAGTGTTTGAGTTATTGTTGTGCCATAGAAAGTAAGTTCCTTCATGCTTGTATCTTTGTTCTTGAAACTAGGCATGATAATTGATGTTTAGATTCAGTTCTTGCTCAATCTAGATTACTAGATGAATTAGGAGCTTTGGTCGATTGAATTTTGTGGAATGATGAAATTATGATCGATTGAAACATGTGTTGGAAACATTGGTAGTTGTAGTGTAAACTTAGAACCTTGAAATGATTTGAATGTTGTAATTTCAAGAATAGTGTTTATTAGATCAAGTATTTGAATCGAATTAGACATTATAGAACTGTTCGATTGAAGATGCCCATTAGTGAATCTGTTTTGGGATTTGGCATAGTAAAGATGGACTAAATTGTGAGTTGGTGCTTAGAATTAAGTTAATCAAATGCTAGAATTATAATGGAATTGAGGAAGTTATTAGAATGATTTGTAAGTAACAATTTAGACAAGTTTAAACAAGTAGGAAACTACCCTGAAATGAACAGAGCAGCACTAGACTGTTTTATAGGAACTTAATTTCTTAAACAAGAAATAACGAAGAGTTATATTGTTAATTGAACAATTCTAGAGATAGATGATTGAATTAATGAAAATTTGGGATGTATACTTAATAAGAAGTCAGTCTAAATAAGTAAAAGATGAAGATTATGCAAGGAGCAGTCCTGAATTGTTGACCCTGCTTAGGGGACTGTTTGCTTAAATAACAAGTTCTTGGTTACCTTGAATTGAAATTAAAGAAAATGTAGTTACGATCTGAGTCTAACATAACAAGCAATGTGGATGTGTTACCTTGAAATGTATTGAGCATATGCATAAGTCTATGTGATGTTTTGTTTTAGACATACGTGATCGAATGAAGGATTGACTCTAATTCTTCACTAATTAATGATATATTAGACAAGAAAGGAGTCGATGAAGGGGATGAGAGGCTTAAAAGAGTGGTGATTCAAGATCAGAATTAACTCGGTTTACTTGTGAGTATAACTATGTTTAAATAAGCATGGATTTGTTGAATTTATTAAGTTACTTGGTTGTATGGCGAGGCATAAACTGTCTATAATTGCTCGGAGTTGCTAATGTTTGGTAAGATGATAGTGGCCAAGGTAAGTGGAACAATCACTTGTGCCCTTTTCGAATTGAACCATGAATTGGTTCCTTGCAATTCTTAATGTAAAGTCTCGTGTAATTGGCTATGTACTCGATGGGTTAAGAAATATAAGGAACGAATAACCAAATAGATTACATGTGTGTTTCAATAGTACATGATACTATTGCCTGGAAAGGATTGATCGAATAGATTATATGATTCAATGGTACTGAATACCATTGCTTGAAAATGCTTAAATAAATAAATTATATGCTTCAATGGTACTGATTACCATTGCCTGAAAATGCTTAAACAAATAGAATATATGCTTCAATGATACTGATTACCATTGCCTGATAGTACTTGGACGAATGGAATATATACTTCAGTGGTATAAGTTACCATTGCCTGATAAAACTTGATTGAATAGAATATACGTTCAATGGCACATGTTACCATTGCCTGATAATGTTTTATTGATTATGTCCTTCTATACTTTAGCTAGACGAGTCGGATTAAACGATTCAGTATACCTATGATATATTTGGTTATTAAACTGAACAACTATAGTGGTTGCTTGATGACACATTTCTCCTTGGAAGCATGATATTACTATTTTGAAATTATGCTTAAATAAGCTTATTGCTAAGTGATTTGAGAACTTACATTTACATTGTTGTTATCTAAGTTTTGAAGCCAACAACCTAATTGCTCACCCTGTCACTTTTCAGGTGAAACTAGTCTATAGATAAAGTTGTGGAGATAAAACAAGGTCACTAAAGGCAACAAAAGTATGTTATGTTTTGTTATATGTAAACTCCTAGAAGGTGGCACTAGTTGGAAATATCGAGCTTAAAAATCTTTAGGGTTGTAGGGGGATGTAAATACTACATTAACAAGACAAGGCTTATGTATATATATATATATATATTTTGTGTTTGGTTGATGTTTGGAAATTGGTTGATTTTTCTTTGCTAGATTAGCTATGGATGAACATCTGAATGATGTAGTCTCATATTAGGAGTTGTTTCGATTGCTTATAAGTCACATAGCTTGGTTACCTGATCATATATATTTTTCATTAAATTTGAGTATGAGTGAACTAAATAGATAAGGAAATGATTATGGGTAAAATGATCTCACACTTACGCTTAAGTTTTTAAATGGATTTAAGTCTTTGTAATGAATCTGAAATGCTCATTGTCCTTATTTAGCTTCATAGATTATGTCTTAAAACGCATGCTCACGACGGTTAATTGAATGATTATGATAACCTTAACTTTTTGAATTGTCATAGAATTATCTTCTATGTTTTATTCTAAGGATGCCTTGTATGCTATCTATTTATCATTATACATCTTTGATGCTATGTAGCTCGTGTTCGAATGCTTGTACTCTAAAGGTCTCACCATGAACCCTCTTCTTCGATTACTAACTTGTTAGACAAGTTAGATTGTCTTATCCTAGATCAATACTATCTTCTAGAACTGAGGGTTGGGGTATTACACTAAATTAAAGCCCCAAAATCAAGTTGAAATCGGATCAAGACAGAAGAAAATTGCGAGTTAATGTCAACTAGCTCAAAATCAGAACCGAAAAGAAGCAATTCGGATGATTATCAGGGATTCAAGCTTGAAAATCAAGCATTCTTGTAACTATATAAACCAATGTAATTCCATGTAAACACACGACAATTACAAACAACACAGCAACAATACAGAGAAAATATACACAAATAGCTTTTAGATTTTAAAGTGTAGCAAGCAAGCAAGTGTATTCGGCATTTCAAAAGAAATAAAGTAAGCACTTCTTTTTTGGTAATTATTTCATTTCATATTCTATGTTAAAAATAGAGAAAATAGATAGATTTTTACCTTTCTTTTTGAGAAACGCCGTCGTGTATTTGGCTGTGACTCCGATGAATACATGATTTGGGGTACGCAGGTTTCTAGAGAATCAATAAGGGACAGAGGTTTTTGATCTTGAAAATTTGTTTTTAAAAGGGAAATCAAAGTTTCAAACTGATTTTGGGGTTGGGAGTTGTTTTAAAAAAATAAAAAGGGTTCTTTTTTATGAAAAATCTGTCGTCGATAACAGCGGCCGACGCCGATGGATGACGGCCGACGCTGGTGCATGGCGGCCGGCACGGCGGATGTTCATCATGTTCTTCAGTTTATGAAGAACAGGAAGAACACTTCAGATAAAATAAAGGGAGCCGGTTTGATCCCTTTGGAAAGAAAAAAAATGAATTTTGTTTCTGATTTTAGCTTTAAGTACCAACCCGAGACCCGACCTGTATTCACCCTTCAACCCGCGCCCTTCTTTTGCGGATCTTATACTGCAATTCTTCAGTTTTCCATTCTTTCAATTTCGCCCGTTTTATTCCAAATTGACCATTAAATTCTTTTTCTCTTTCAGTTCAACCATCACATTTTGTTTTCCTTTCAAATTCAGTCCTTAATTCAGATTTCTTTTAAAACAATAGTTAATTTTATTATCCCTTTTCTTATTTTCGTTGTTCTTCAGTAATGTAATTACCTTTTTATATGTTTTCATGTATATATGTGTTTTTTTTAAAAAAAACTAGGAAGAAGTCTTAATAAACTTAGATTAGAGACATCTGTGCTGTGAAATTTCCTTCATATTTAAATAAAGCACGCTTACTTTTACTTCAACCTTAATAGATAAAATGAATATAGATATTTTAGGGTTATTAATCACTAATTAGATTTAATTTAAAAAATTCAACACATTTAATTTTTTTTTTGGTTTGTTTAAAAAGTGAAAATCAATTAATGCGGTATTTTACCAAATGGAAATGACGGGTTAGCGCCAGAAGTGTTGGCGGTGATTGGAGTTCATTTTTCAGGCGGTAAGGTCGTTAAAATAGACTTGTATTCATTAAACGAATAAATAAATCAAAATCTTGTGAACTTACAAATTCCAATTTTGAAAACTTTCTTTTGAAATCAATAAGGTACCAATTTTTAGGCGTTGTGGGGGTGCTAACCCTTCCCCACACGTAACCGTCCCCCAAACCTATTTTCTAATTTTCGTAGACCAAAAATGTTGTTTTAATAAATAAAACGTTTTATTAAAATAACATCATTTTAAAAGTGATCCAATCACACTTTTTAAAAAAAGATAGGTGGCGACTCTAGTTCTTTTTTTAGTTTTCAAAATGTCGAGCCTCCTAAAAAGGGTTACGATAGCTTGGCGACTATGCTGGGGATGTTTTTGTTTTTAAATAAAAAACGAAAGAGGGTCAGGCCACAAATTGGTTTCAAAATGTTTTTTTAAATGGAATTTGCAAGTTCATAAAAAATCTTCAATTTATTCGTCTCTTAATGAATATAATTATATTTTACGCATTCTAAAAATTGTCTAAATAAGCTCTATGCCCGAGCTTCATCCCAATTGTTTAAGTGAGGGGAAAACTCTTTGCTTATGTGAGAATACTGATTCTCCGTATGAGCCTAGCAAGTACCTTTGGGACTCATATGCCTTATGTCTTCGAAATGATACCGATCCTTCGTGAAGAAATAGTAAGTGAGTCTTCCTGAGTTGAACTTGGTTCGTTTGAAGCCTATAATGGGTGAAAACCAGGGGCCTTGTTATCCTTAGTAGGGGAAAGCAAGGACATCTCAAATACCCTTTTAGAAGAAAACCATGTTTGAGAATCTAGAGCCTACCCTAATAGAGCCATGTGGAAAACCTAGGGTTTTAAGTTTGGTCAAAATTATTTTACAAGAATAATCCGTGGAGACGTGCCCTAAAGTGTTGGAATGGTTGCCCAGAATTATTTATGAAATGGAATTATTTTGGACTCTTCTTATCTCTAATACTTTCCCTTTGTTCTGTTGTTTTGCATGTTTAATCTTGCATCATCATTCCATATCAAGAAGAGATTGGTTCTTAAAAATATTTGCCCAACTAGAAAAGTTGTTATCATGGATGAAAGGATCCTAAAGTTTGAAGATGAAAATGCAAAGGTTCGACATTGGTCTAAAGTCAATCAGCGAGTGTCTAGGGATAGTCTGCAACTGATCATGAGATAGAGACATTAGTATATGCCCATATTAGTGTCAAGCAGAATGATGTGCAGGAGTTACAAAAAATATGGGAACACTTTAACTATGAGACCAAGCAATTGTTTTGTGAAACTTATAGACACATCGTATTTGCTATATGTGAAGGTCGATGAGCAATTCTTGAAAGCTTTGGTCCAGTTCTGGAATCTAGGGTATTGATGCTTTACCTTCAATGGAGAAGATATGATACCCACATTCGAGGAATACTTGGCTATGTTCAACCTACGCAAGGTGAAGAAGAATTGGGTTTATGCCAAGCCTCCTAAGAATAAAAACCCGCACTTGAGGCTCACAGTTTTCACCGGTATGAGTGATGGATGGGTCAAGGGGCTGATATGGAAAAGAGGTTGTAGTTTCTCATTTCCTTGGTCAAGCATCAGAAACATAATTCCAGTTCACCCAGACAAAGAAAAGATAGTAGATCTCCTGGCAATTGCGATCTACGGATTGGTTATTTTCCCAAGGGTCATGGGTAACATTGATATAGCCTTGCTAGATTTCTTTCTTGTGCCCGTTGTGCTAGCTGAAACCTTCACCTCCCTGAATGCATGCCGAAAAGTGGAAGGTGTGCTCTTTGGAGAGAGTGCCCCTTTACTTCAGGTTTGGGCCCTCAGCCACTTCTAGAAATACCCAACTCTGACTCTATCTAATGTGTTTTCCCCAAACTTTTCTCATCTTCGAGAGTTCTTGGTAAAAGATTGGCCAATTGTCAAGAAAAGTAAATGGGTTGACATTTTCAAAGACCACCGTGATGAAAACATCAGATGAAGAGTTATGTGGATGGGCCATGACAAGGTTCTGTACAAATGTGGAGATTTCAAATTCCTGATGCTATTGGGTTTATGAGGTGGAATAGTGTGTGGTCCTTTATTAGTGTCCCGACAGTATGGTTCTTGTCAGTTCATCTCATTCACCACCAGTCTTAGCTCGTCGGAGTTTGAGTTCTAGTGTGAGTTCATGCAGAAGGTACAGAAAATTAGCGACTCGTAGAATAATTGCTATTATATGAAGCCAGAGTTTGACAGTCATTGCATGTTTACCCCTGACTATGATGTTTGGAGTCACATGAGAATGAATGACAAGTTCATATTACCTACACCAAGATAGGCCAAGTCTTTAGAGGAACATTTGAAGGTGGTCCCTTCTGAAGCTGATATCCTAAGGGAGGAACTAAGAAGAGCCAAGTTGGAAATAGAAGCCTTGCAAGAGCAAAACACAAGTTCGAGTCAAGACTTGAAGTAGGAAAATATAAAGGGGAGACGGATCGAGTAACGAAGCTGTACATGGACCTAAAAGAAAAGTATAAGATTTAGAGAGTTGACTTCCTCAAATTTCAGACCACTATTCAAAATGTAGACTTGTGAAAGGGACTAGAGCAATGGAAGAAGGAAATAGAGCAAGCTTTGGGCAAGGAAAAAAAAGTGTAGCAAACGAGAAATTGAGAAATACAGACGGGCACTCGTAGAGGAAAGAAAGAAAGGTAAACAAGTGGCAGAAAATGAAAAGGGGCAAACGAACCCTTGAAAAATAGAAGGAAAATGTGGTTGTTTGAAAAGAAAGGCCCATGACAACAAAAACAGTTTGCTTGAACTACAGGCAGCGTGTGATGAGACCTGTGAGAAGTTGAGGCAGAGCCAGGATTTTGTTGCTGAGTTGCAAGATAAGTTGGAAAGCTTGAACCAGACTCTCTACAAGTTTCAGAATGATCATACTAACTTGGAACTCCAGGCCAGCTTGAATGAGAATGATTCCTTGAGGTAGAAAATGGAAGAAATGGACAATATCATCCAAGAATACAGAACAAAGATCCTGGTCCTTGAAGATATTACTAACGGAGGTAATGGCTACTGGTTCACTCGCCTCAGAGATAATACTAGAAGATTTCAAGAACAGGATGAGTTCGATAAGACCGTCATGACCCAAGTTCAAGATGTGGCAAGGCATGTGATGAAGTTAGCAACTGAAGCTACAACCATTCGTCATTACATCAAACCAGTAGGAGAAGTGGGACCAAGGCTTATGTGGTTAAGAAAATCAAGGAATTAGGAGTTCGAGCTGATATGTATTCACAGAGAAATGTGTTACCCTGGTTCCAGAGAATGACTTTCATCCATCCTAGAATGCAAAAGAAAAATGCTTCACCCAAAGTTAAAATTTCTCCCCATTTTGCTGAGTTCTCTATCCAGAATGAGTTGAAGGCCAATACTGAAGGAGCTCACAACTACGAGGTGTCTGACCTCGATGAAATTGCTGACAAGGCCAAGGCCAAGAAAAAGTGGGAAGATCAATATGAGAAGCTGGAGGGGATAATCAAATCCTTCCAGAAGGGAAGCATCCACGGTGGAATAGATGCTAAGGACTTGAGTTTAGTGACAGATCTGGTAGTGCCCCCGAAAGTCAAGATCCTAGACTTTGAGAAGTACAATAGAACCACGTGCCCTTCAGCACATCTGACTATGTATTGTAGGAAAATGTCAATGTACCTGGACAATGAGAAACTACTCATTCACTGCTTCCAGGATAGTTTAGTAGGGTCGGTATCCCGCTGGTACACGCAGTTGAGCCGGGCCAACATCCGGTCATAGAAAGATTTATCTCAAGATTTCAGCGAACAATATAAACATGTCACTAACATGATTCCTAACCGGTTGGTCCTGCAAGAGATGGAATAGATGCATCATGAGAGTTTCCGCCAGTACGCACAAAGGTAAAGGGATGTGGCTGCTCAGGTACAACCACCACTGTTGGAAAAAGAGATTACCTCAGTATTTGTAGAGACCTTGAAGGGTTCTTTATATGACCGCATGATAAATCATGCAACTAAGAGTTTCGTAGACATGCTGATGAATGGGGAACTAATCTTGGCGGCTATCAAGAGTGGGAAGCTAGATGGGGAAGAGACGAAGAAACCCTACAAGAAGAGGGATAATGAAGTTAACGCAACCAATGTCTACAACCCCAACTATGCGAAAGGGGTAGTTTTCAATAAGACCGGCATCCCAGCTACGACACATGTTTCCATAAACCCTCTAAAGGAAGAACGAAGATACCAAGGGGGCTCTAAACCATACTTCCCTCATATCCCAATGACATATGCAGAATTGTTCACCGAACTAGTCAAATCCCAGATGGTGCTACCACGTCATGTTCATCCTTTCTCGCCTCCACACCCCGCATGGTACGATGAGAAGGTGTAATGTGAATACCACGAAGGTATTAGGGGGCACACTATTGAAAACTGCACTACATTTAAAAGAGTGGTGGATGATTTAAAAAAGTCGGGCATGTTATCTTTTGACACGACTTAAGAGGAAAGGAACCCTCTACCAAACCATCAGAAGTTAGGAGTGAATGCAGTCATTAAGGAGGAAGGCAAGATGATTAAGGAATGTATTGCTGAAGTTAAGGCACCCATGAAGTGGGTGTGGGCCCTAATGGTTGCAGCTGAGATGTTGGAAGGGGAAACCCAGAAGATGAAGGTTGAAGATGAACTATACTGTGAGTACCATATAGCAGAAGGACATGAGATCGGATGTTGCTTGGAGTTTCAACGGTTGGTCCAAGCTAAACTGGATGATAAAGAACTTATATTCTTTGAGAAAGAAAGTAAGAAGTGCATGATGGACGTATGTGCGACAGAAGAGTCAACCTCAAGGAGAGATCATATAGGGATGAAGCCTTTGGTTATCAAGGCTAGAGCAAAAGTTAGTGAACCCATGAGATGTGTAACCCCACGACTTCTAATCAAGGCACCGGTCCCATTTCCATACAAGAACAGCAAGCAGGTCCCTTGGAACTACGCTTGCACGGTAGCAGCCTCAGGAGAATTACCAGTTGGAGAAAAGACAAAAAAAAAGCCAATTAATGAAGTAAGCCACTTCACAAGGAGTGGAAGACTGTATTCCCCGCCGACAGTAGGAGACAGAGATACGGTACATAGAAAGGTTGCTGCTGAAGAGCCAGAGAAAGAAGAAGAAAATGATTTCTTTCAAGAGAAACCATCAGTGTACCATAAGCCCATAAAGGAGTCAGAGGCTCAAGAATTTCTAAAGATACTCAAACATAGCGCGTATAGTATGGTGAAGCAGCTTCATATACTCCAGCTCGAATTTCCATACTGTTTCTATTGTTGATTCCGAGGGCCACCTTGATGTTTTGCTGAATATTTTAAACTGAACATTTGTATCAAAGGAAATCACTACCGACAAGATGAACATGTTGGTCGGTAACATTGCTGTTAATAATTTTATTTCTTTTAATGATGAGGAAATACCGGAAGGAGGGAGGGGAGCATACAAAGCTCTGCACATTTTCACGAGATGCAAAGGATACATATTACCAGGTGTCCTTATTAATAATGGGTCAGCCCTGAATGTTCTCCCGTTAGCAATGCTAAAGAAGTTACCAATAGATAGCTCGCATATGAGAGCTTATCAAAACACTGTAAGAGCATTCGACGAAACACAGAGAGACGTATTGGGAAAAATTGAATTACCTTTGCAAATTGGACCATCAACTTTTGACGTAAAGTTTGTGGTCATGGATATAAAGCCCAGTTACAACTGCTTGCTTAGGCGCCCATGGATCCACACAGCAAGAGCAGTCCCTTCAACCCTTCACCAAAAGTTAAAATTTGTGATTAATGGATAGCTAGTAACAATCGGTGCAGAGGAGGAAATTATTGCATCAGTAGATACTAATGCACCCTACATAGAGGTAGATGAGGGTGCGCTCGAGTGTCACTTCAGGATATTAGAGCTAGTCAATACAACCTTTGTCACTGAGAGAAGTAAAGTACCAGAGCCAGAACTATCCAACTACGCAAAGATGCAAGTGAAGCAAACACTCAGAAAGTGAGCTGAAGTTGGAAAAGGATTCGTGAAAAGACGCCAAGGGGAGCTTGTAGCGAATGTCTTTTTTCCATATATATCGTTAAAATAAAAACGATAGGTTTTCGAAGAATGTTTTTGAAAGGTGCGTTTGAAAGGTGTTTGGATATAAAATATTTATTCCGTGGGGTTTACAAAAACCTCATAAAAATGGAGTCGCCACCGGCCACTTAGGTAGGCCGGACACCATAAAACCAGAGATTCAAAAAGACAGGGTTCGGGAGTCGGTTACGGATGGGGAAGGATTAGCACCCCCACACCGCCCAAAAATTGGTACTTTAATAATTACCGCTTTATTAATATTGGATTTTCCGGATTAGAGTGACGATTATTTTAAAATTCGATCATAATTGCGAATAAATTTTAAGGGTCCTGTTACCCGAGAATAAACGCCCAACCACTATCACTACGCTTGATACTGGCCCCGTTTACGCTCGGATAAAAGGACTCCGCATTAACAAGTTATATCTTGATATGCAATCTTAGTGGCAAAAACGTAAAACATGGCAAAATATTTAGCATAATAAATATTGGCATACCAGAATACTAATTTAACATAGATGATATTCTAGACTGAAACATGCATATATACATATTATTCTAAACAATAGATAAAAACAACTATAATATGTCAAAATAACAAGGCAGGAATAAGTATATATAGACGAACAGATATTTAAAAAAATGCATACTAGTAATAAAATATATTTCAACATATACGGGTCAACATATCGTATAAAAGGGTAAATACACTAACATGTAACCCTCTAAAAAACAAGGAAACACACACATATAAAATACAAAATACGCCATGTACGAACCAATTAAAACATAACATGCTTGATATGAATAACCAGATAAAACGAATATCATACTTGACACACATATATATATATATATAAACATAAAACGAGTCATATACGAGAGACATAAAATAAAATAATATCAGCATATACGATTATAATACGAACAATAATATTTACAAAGAAAACATGACTGAAATGAAAGGAAAACGAAAGTCAGTGGCAGAAATTAAAGAGCAATAATATGTAATTTGGGGACGAAATTGCGAAACAAACAAAACCTAAAAGGACCAGAATGTAATTAGACCAAGGCGGACCCAAAGTGAAAAATTCAAAAACGCGGGATGGTTAAGGCGTAATTTTCCCATCCGCCGATTCATGTAATTTAGGGACGAAATTGTGATCTTTTGAAAAATCGGGGATCAGGGCTGTGATTATACCATGCGGCAAGACAAAAATGAAAATATTGAAAACGCGTGGGATTAAGTGTGTAATTTACCCATTTAGTAAAATAATAACATCTATATAAGGGCTATTTTCAGACCAAAACCAAATTTTCTCCATTTTCGTTTCATTCTTCGCCTTCCAAATAACCCGTGTTCATCTTTTTCTCTGTGTTTCTAACAATACCCGAAATCGTGGCCGCCGCCGTATTCTCTCGCCCGCCGACAACCGCTAACCGGCGCCAAGAGCCTCAAAATAAACCAAAACGTCCCCCTTGTCGTCCTCAACATGAATTCGTGGTTGGATTCAGAGGATACATCCCTATTTGTCGTAGATCTAGGAATTACGAACCTCAAAAAAGATATTTTTTTAGACCAAAACACAAATACAAAGGGTCTTCTCCTCCCTTTAGTTCACCAGATCTGGCTTGTAGAAGCCGAAAGGCTTATCACCGAGGGAGGGAAGACCCACAAACGACTCGATAAGACTACTCTCTTTTATTTCTGTTTTTTTTTGTGTTAATCTTTCGCATATGCATGTAAAGCAAACAGGTAAGAAAAAAAGAGACAAAAATTTACCACTGGACTGCCTTTTGATTATCTTGACTGGTTACAAATTTTTTTGGTTTTACAAGATCTCTATTCTTTCTTTTTGTTACTACTCTCTCTGTTTTTTTTTGCTAATCTTTTTTTTTGCTCGCTCGCTAATCCCCGTTACAAAAGCCCCGTTTCATATATATTATCGCCTCTCGCTTTTGTTGCAACTTGTATCTTCTTTTCCAGATCGACATTTTGCTTGTTGTCTTTGGCATAATCAACGCGGGATCAATATCGGGCGCAGCGATGGCGGTGTGGTCATTTTGCGAGGGCCGACAAGTTTTCAGCCGTTAGATCGATCCGATCTAACGGTCGAGATGGCTTGAAGAACGATCGTCTGGATGAAGCCTCGATCCGATGAGACGGCGAGATTTCGCCACGTGGAGCTCCGCAATCGAGGAGTTAGAACGCGTGGATCTTACGCGCGTGGGATATTAAAGCGTCCGCGCTGCGTGGACCACACGCGCGCGCGTGCACTCGAACGGTCCATACGTGTGGAGCACGCGCTGGCGTATATTTTTTGACTTCCATCGCATCGTGGCCGTTGGATCGATCTTGATCCAACGCCCACGCTACCACGCATACATTGTAATTAGATAAGATTCAGATTTGGGCCAAACGGGCCTTGTAATTGGATTTGTAATTGGACCGTAATTTTTATTTTGGGTTTAATATATATTTAATTTTTTTCATTTTGTCAGCCCAATAATAATAATAGTATAATTATAACAGCAATACATATACATACGAAAATATATACTTATATTATACGATCATTAATTAATATAATATTCTAGTATACGTACGTATAACATCTATATACGCTTATACCCTAGATACATACGTGACATACATACACCCCTAATACGTATACATAGCTTATACATGCACACATCACCTTATATTAGTAACATTCATATAATAAATATACATGCAATATTAATATATTTACAAGTGAAAATGAGTGATTACAGTTGCCCCTCTTTGCTTGTTCTCATGAAATGGGAAACCAAGCAAAGATTCATAAGCACTCATTTTATCAGACTTCCCTGTTTGTAGCCTTGGAAAAACGAATTCTTTTGGACATTTCCGCTCTTCCTTGGCTGAATCTTCAGGCTCGTAAGTTCTTCCTATATAGAGCTTCGTCACCTTCCGATCTTGGAGCTACAGGCTCTTTTCGACATAGAACCTTTCGCTCTCATTTTTATCAGACTTCCCTGTTTGTAGCTTTGGAAAAACGAATTCTTTTGGACATCTCCGCTCTTCCTTGGCTGAATCTTCAGGCTCGTAAGTTCTTCCTATATAGAGCTTCGTCACCTTCCGATCATGGAGCTACAAGCTCTTTTCGACATAGAACCTTTCGCTCTCATTTTTATCAGACTTCCCTGTTTGTAGCTTTGGAAAAACGAATTCTTTTGGACATCTCCGCTCTTCCTTGGCTGAATCTTCAAGCTCGTAAGTTCTTCCTATATAGAACTTTTGACGTCTGAAGTCTCAGAGCTGCAGGTTCTTCCTATATAGAACCTTTCACTCTAAGACAATGAAGCTCGGAGTCTTTCTTATATAAGACTATTTGCTTTTGACACAACAGGTTTCCTATATAACCCTGTGTCATAGGTGAATTGCTTTGACTGGGAGTTCTTCCTATATAGAACTGCGAGTCTTCACCTTGGAGCCATCAGTCCCTCCTATATAGAACTTTTTTATGCGTCTGGAATCTCGAGCTACAGGTTCTTCCTATATAGAACCTTTTACTCTAAGACAATGAAGCTCGGAGTCTTTCCTATTTAAGACTCTTTGCTTTTGACACAACAGGTTTCCTATATAACCCTGTGTCATAGGTGAATTGCTTTGACTGGGAGTTCTTCCTATATAGAATCATGAGTCTTCACCTTGGAGCCATCAGTCCCTCCTATATAGAACTTTTTGGCGTCTGGAATCTCAGAGCTACGTGTTCTTCCTATATAGAACCTTTTACTCTAAGACAATGAAGCTCGGAGTCTTTCCTATATAAGACTTTTTGCTTTTGACACAACAGGTTTCCTATATAACCCTGTGTCATAGGTGAATTGCTTTGACTGGGAGTTCTTCCTATATAGAACTGCAAGTCTTCACCTTGGAGCCATCAGTCCCTCCTATATAGAACTTTTTGGCGTCTGGAATCTCAGAGCTACAGGTTCTTCCTATATAGAACCTTTTACTCTAAGACAATGAAGCTCGGAGTCTTTCCTATATAAGACTCTTTGCTTTCGACACAACAGGTTTCCTATATAACCCTGTGTCATGGGTGAATAGAACTGCGAGTCTTCACCCTAGAGCTGTCAGTCCTTCCTATATAGAACTTTCAGCTTCTGAAGCCTTGGAGAGGTGGATTCTTCCTATATAGAAACTCTCTCTAGAGCTTGCAAACATGTACCTTTATGTAAAGATATTGTTTTCTCATTTAGGATTCATACCGTGACGGTCTTCGATGTCTCTTTGGATCTGCAGATACCTGTCTGAGACAAAAACAAAATGCTATGACAAATGAATGAATTGACATGCTCCTAATTCTAGTGATGCTTGACTATTCATGATGTATGAGAGTCAATCTCTGGGTGGGCTTGTTTTGGTCCTCATTTGATCTTGACGTTCGCTTTATCCTTTCTTACGGGCATCGATACTCCGCCTCACTGTCAGGTTCAACCATCTCAACCTTTCTTTTTCTCCAATCATGATTTGGAATTTTAAAGCGCCCTTTCGGGTTTTCACTTTAGAGAGATTTTTTTTTGAGATGGGTGCCCTTCTGGTTTTCACCCAGGAGATTTCTTTTGTTATCTCGTATGCCTTTCCTGAATAGATATGACATGTGCCATTGGTTATTCTACCAGGTTGTCTAAAGCTTCCCGCCTTCTCTATCGACAGTCATTATGTAGGGAACTAAAGGACGGAGTTAACATTGTTTTCTTTGATCACCTGCATTTCCAAGGTCAAATCATAGTAATGCTCCGAAATCTCTTGTTTCATTATAAGCCTATGTTATCTTATTTGACTGAAATTGACAAGAAGGCCAGGAATGGATGCTCAAAAACACGGTTTTATTATGATTAAGGGCTTTGAGATATCTTAAAAAGAAAGGTATGACACGTATAAGTTAAATACAAGATCTCTCATTATCTTTGATATGAATGATACATGATCCTGTCAACTGGTGTAGAATTTTTTGCCTGAAGCTTCCTCTTCATGATGCTCATGGGGATACCTTTCTCCTCAGATATTCAACTTTTCAATTTACCCGAGCCGCCCTTTGCGGGTTTTCAACTCGAGTCCTTCCTTTGCTTCAAGACGCCCGGTTTTGGGTTTTCGTCCTGAGCTCTCCAATTTTTTTTTTAGAGATAGTATTTCTTGACAGCATCAGAATTTACGAGATTTTTAAGCTCGTCCCCGTCCATTTCTGTTAGGATCAGGGCTCCTCCTGAGAAGGCCTTTTTTACGACGTACGGTCCTTCCCAGTTGGGCATCCATTTTCCCCGAGAATCTTTTTGGATAGGGAGGATTTTCTTGAGTACCAGATCCCCTTCTTTGAATTCTCTCGAGCGCACCTTTTTGTTGTATGCATGTACCATCCGCTTTTGGTACATCTGACCATGACAAATGGCCTTTAGTCTTTTTTCGTCAATGAGATTTAGCTGGTCGAGTCTGGCCTGCACCCATTCAGCTTCTTCTAGTTTTACTTCGTTTAAGACTCGGAGAGACGGAATCTCTACCTCAATTGGGAGTACTGCTTCGGTACCATACACCAAGGAGTAGGGTGTTGCCCCTGTTGATGTACGAATGGACGTCCTATAGGCGAAAAGGGCAAAAGGCAACTTCTCATGCCAATCCTTGTAGGTATCCGTAGTCTTTGCTATGATCTTCTTTATATTTTTGTTTGCCGCTTCCACTGCTCCATTCATTTTAGGACGATAGACTGTGGAATTATGGTGTGTTATTTTGAATTGAGTGCACACGTCCTTTATCATTTTGTTGTTCAATTGGAAGCATTATCGGTGATGATCCTCTCTGGCAACCCGTATCGACAAATAATTTCTTTCTTTAAGAACTTACAAACTGTAGTCCTGGTGATATTGGCGCAAGACGCTGCCTCTACCCATTTAGTGAAGTAGTCTATGGCGACCAAAATGAAACGATGCCCATTGGAAGCTTTCGGATGGATCTGCCCGATAACGTCCATGCCCCACGCTGCGAAAGGCCACGGAGAATTCATGGTGTGTAGAGGCGATGGGGGTGCATGAATTTTGTCAGCGTAAATTTGGCATTTGTGGCATTTCCTAGCGTAATCGATGCAATCTCCCTCCATGGTCAACCAGAAATAACCGTATCTCATAATTTTTCGGGCTATAGACAGCCCGTTGGCGTGCGTTCCACAGATCTCATCATGTACTTCGGCTAAGATTTCCTTCGCCTCCCGGGCATCCACACATCTCAGCAATGTTTGATCATGACTTTTCCTATATAGGATTTCCCCATCTAGGATATATTTTGTTGCCATTTTTCTGAGTGCTTTTCATCATTGTCGTTTGCCCTTCGGATACTTTCAAGTTTGACATATTGCAGGATATCATAGTACCATGGATTCCCACAATCTCTTCCTGTACATTACAACAATGAGCAGGCTTTTCAAATGTCTCGCATCTCAATGGGTTTCATTTCGCCCAGTGTTTTGTTTTAAAACATGGACGCCAAGGTTGCCAATGCATCTGCCATCTGATTTTCTTCTCGGGGTAGGTAATTGAAGCTGACCTTTTCGAACTCTTTGACGAGCTCTTGGATCCATTCGTGATATTTGACCAACTTCGGGTCTCTAGTTTCCCACTCCCCGCGCAATTGGTAAATGACTAGGGACGAATCTCCGAACACTCGAAGTTCCTTAACCTTTCTTTCGATGGCTGAGTTCAGTCCCATGATGCAAGCTTCGTATTCAACTATATTGTTTGTGCAGAAGAATTCCAATCTGCTGGTGAAAGGATAATAGACGTCCTCAGGTGAAATTAGCATTGCCCCTATCCCATGTCCGAGGGCGTTGGAGGCTCCATCGAAGTAAAGTTTCCATGACTTATCATCTGAAATCTCTTCTTCGGTTGTAATGCACATCAAGTCTTCGTCTGGGAAACTAAAGTTCAATGCCTCATAGTCATCCGAAGCACGACTAGCCAGGAAATCCGCTACGGCACTCCCCTTTACAGCTTTCTGATTAACATATACGATGTCGAATTCGGATAAGAGCATCTGCCATCGGGCTATTCTTCCCGTTAGCGCTGGCGCTTCCATTAAGAACTTTAATGGGTCTAGCTTGGATATCAACCAGGTAGTATGGTATAACATGTACTTGTCCGAGCCGCTTGGTAGCCCAAACTAGAGCACAACACAGCTTCTGTACTGGCGGGTACCGTGTTTCGCAATCATTGAATTTCCTGCTTAGGTAATAGATGGCTTGCTCCTTTTTTCTTGACTCATCGTGTTGCCCCAGTACACATCCCATTGAATTCTCAAAGACCGTAAAGTCTGATTGGTGTAGTGGACGACCAGGTCATCGGTGCGACTAAAATTGGAGCGTTGTCGTACTTTTTGATCTTTTCTAGGGCTTTTTGACATTCTTCATCCCACACGCCGGGATTATTCTTTCTAAGAAGTCCAAGACCGGGTCGCATTGATTGGTTAATTGGGAAATGAAACGAGAGATATAATTCAGCCTCCCCAGGAAACCGCGGACTTCCTTTTGCGTGCGGGGTGGTGAAAGGTCCTGGATGGCTTTCACTTTATCAGGATCAATCTCAATCCCTCTTCTGCTTACTACGAACCCCAAGAGTTTTCCAGAAGTAATGGCGAAGGTACACTTGGCAGGATTGAGCCTCAGTTGGTACTTCCGTAGTCTTTGGAATAGTTTTCTCAAGTTCTGTAGGTGCTCTTCCTCTGTTCGAGACTTGGCAATCATATCATCCACGTATACTTCTATTTCATTGTGCATCATGTCATGGAAAAGAGTCATCATTGCTCTTTGGTATGTTGCTCCTGCGTTCTTTAACCCAAACGGCATCACTTGATAACAAAAAGTGCCCCACATGGTTATGAATGTGGTTTTCTCCATGTCATTAGGATCCATCTTTATCTGGTTGTATCCTGAGAAGCCGTCCATGAAGGAAAACCATGAATGTCCTGCGGTGTTGTCAACCAGCGTGTCAATATGTGGCAAAGGGAAGTTGTCTTTTGGGCTAGCTCGATTCAGATCCCTGTAATCTACACACATACGAACTTTCTCGTCTTTCTTTGGTACTGGTACAATGTTTGCAACCCATTCAGGGCATTTGGCTACCTCCAAGAATCCAGCATCAAATTGTTTTTTCACTTCTTCTCGGATCTTTAACAACATATCTGGCCTCATTCTCTGAAGTTTTTGCTGTACTGGTTTGCACTCCGATTTGGTTGGAAATTTGTGCATCACTATGTCGGTATTCAATCTTGGCATATCTTGATAAGTCCAGGCGAAGACATCCTTGAATTCCTGAAGCAGGGCTATCAGTTCATGCTTGGTTTTTGAGGAAATAGTCGTTCCTATTTTTATTTCTTTTCTCGCTTCTTCAGTCCCCAAGTTGACAATTTCCGTTTCTTCTTGGTGGGGCATAATCTGCCTTTCTTCGTCGTCCACCATTCTCTTTAACTCTTCCGGAATCTCAATTTCTATTTCATCATATCCTTCCCCAATTTCCTCTGAGACCTCAGGGCATTCGAATTTTACTCCAGGATTGGATTCGGTATAATTCATATCGTTAATCATGAGCGACCTGCATTAAATGAGAATGAATTGCATTGGGAAAGAGACGGCTTTACATGAAGGGGAATGAATATGAAGAATGCATGAATGGAATAAATGAGACTTTGGTCATTTTTAAGAAAGTGGGGATATTTTCATTTCAATCAAAAAGTTAACATAGGTGCCCCATACAAGAGATCCCCATTGTCTATGGGCAAAAACAAAAGGTTGATTCGAGCATTACTCGATCTATTCCTAAAAACTACAGTAGATCAATGCAGCTCCAGGTTATCGAGTGTCTCCCGAGATGGCAAGGGCGGATGTTGGTCAACATTTTGCTACCTCGATCCTCTTGACTATCATGTTGATGTACATCCCTTCAAATGATTTCTCAATATTTCCTCCTGGTTAAGTTCATCATTTTTCTTCATTGCCTCTCCAATATCTTGACTCTGGCCTGGTAGAACCCTCCGGAGATGAAAGTGGCTTTCAAACTAGGAAAGGACATCGACCTCCACGGAATGTCTTCTCCTTTAGATCCGGCTTTTCTTTGCTCATCTTTTCTCTTATATTCTTCTTTCTTCATTTGGACATTTGGTTGATAACCCACTGAAACGATCCTTCTTGGTTATGATATTCTTGGGTCTCGTGTTTCCTTGTAATTTCTTTCCCACCCTTTTTTCTATTTTGGCTCCTCGCCCCGAGTTTCTCGACGGTCATCTTGGTACAATTAGATAACCTAGGGTAGGGGATCCGGCTCCCCTCAAACGAATGTGGCATTTACTAGTTCTAATGCTCGGGCGAGCATTCTCGCAAAGATCTTCATCATTTTGAATGTAGGGGGTGTCTGATGTCACGGAAGCAACAAATTCATGCTCTGCCTCTACGGTGACCAATTTGCCTTCAACTACAAATTTTAATTTCTGATGCAATGATGATGGGACAACTCCTGCGGAGTGGATCCAAGGTCTTCCCAATAAGCAGCTGTAAGATGGTTTTATGTCCATCACCACGAAATCGATCACATATTCAGTTGGTCCGATCAATAGGGGCACCTCAACTTTCCCCATTGTTCCTTTTTGCGTACCATCAAAGGCTCTTACCGAGTTGAAGCAAGGCTTTAGGTGCGAACCATCTATTGGCAATTTTTGCAGGGTTACCATAGGCAAGACATTCAGTGTTGACCCGTTGTCGATCAGTACGCCTGGTAAAACATACCCTTTGCAATGGGTAGTGATGTTAAGGGCTTTAGTAGACCCCATTCCTCCCTCCGGGATCTCATCATCACTGAATGTGATATGATTATAGGCAGTAATGTGCCCTACTATCATGTCCAGGTTTGTTACAGAAATGTTCTGGGGCACAAAAGTTTGATTTAGCACTTTCAATAGCGTCTCCCGATGCTTCTCTGAACTCAAGAGTAATTCCAGCACTGTGATCCTGGCCGGTTGTTTCCGTAGTTGTTCCACTACGCTGTACTCGCTATGTCTCAAGAACTTTAGAAATTCTTTGGCCTGGGCTCAGTTACCGGTTCATTTATCTTTTGGGGAGGTTCTTCTCCAAATATCTGCGTAGGGCTAACCGCTGTATTCTTTCCCCTATATTTTTCAGCTGCTCTCAAAGCCTCGGAGGAATAACATCGGCCGCTCCTTGTGAAATGGCCTGCCTCACCGACGTTTACATCGTTCTGGCTTTGTTGGTCTTCCAGCGTAGGCTCTTTTACCTGTTCGTGTTCTGATTTTTCTGGTATGGTCACATTCGCGGCATAATTCCAGGGAATTTGTCGCATGTCTTTGAATGGGAATGGAGATGGTGCTGAAATGACGATATTGGAATTTATCTTGCTGGTTTCTCCTTGGGAGACACCTGCATTCCCTATCCTGGGAGAGATAATAAAAGGTCTATCCTTCCCATATCTAATTTTGGGGCTATCTGTCATGTGCACGTCTGATCCCTTCCCCATGGGTTCCTCGAAGAATTCAATTTGTTTTTCATTCATCAACTTCTGCACCAATTTCTTGAACTCATCACACTCTTGGATATCATGCCCTTCAGTCTGATGGAATTCGTAATACTTTCCACATTCCTTCTGCTTATTATCATGCCTTTGTTGATCACACGAGCCATGCATAATTGTTGAAATACCCACCGTAAAGGAGACTTGATTTCTGACACGTCATCCTTTATCCTCCTGGTAAAGCATTCTTCTATGACATTAACTCCTCTGCTCCCATGATTGGGCAGCGGGTTGTTGGCTACGCTTGGCTCTTCAAACTTTAATATCCCAGAATCGATTAAGTTCTGTACAAGCTTTTTGAAGGCAAGACAGTTCTCAGTGGGATGTCCAGGGGTACCGCCGTGATAGTCGCAATGCGCGCTTGGATTATACCAAGGCGGGAAGGGTGGATTGACAGGATTAACGATGTATGGTCGGACCAAGTCTGCTTCATACAACTGGGAATAAAGCTCTGAGTACGAAACAGGTAGGGGAGTGAAAGTTCTCCTCTCTTTATCCTTTCTGGTGACTCTCTCATCTCTTTGATTCGAATTTTGTGTTTTTCCCACAGCTGCTTGTGGCTGTGAGACTGTGAAGTTCTTCGGGGGCGGTATAGGTGCTGGTGGTGTTTACTTCACTTCTCTTGTTGTACTTTCGAGACCCTTCCCCACCATCAATTATGCCGCTCTTTATTGCCAGTTCGAGAGACTCCCCAGTCCTGATCAAGTCGGCAAAACTCTGTGTTGTGTTATTAATGAGGCGATCGAAGAGTGCCCCTTTCAGAGTGTTGACAAATAATGGCGTGATTTCATGCTCTGGGATAGGTGGCTGGATTTGGGCGGCCACTTCTCTCCACCTTTGGGCATATTGTCGCAAGCTTTCATTGGACTTCTGCCCCATATTTTCTAACATGATTCTGCTAGGGATCATGTCTGTTACATGTTTGTATTGCTCGGAAAATGCTTTAGACAAATCTTTCCATGTCTTGACATTTGCTTTGCTTAACTGAGTATACCAACGTAACGCCGCTCCAGTTAGACTATCCGGAAACAAAGGGATCGGTAGCTTTTCATCTTTATGGTAAGCCGCCATTTTTCTACAATACATCGTTATGTGTGCAGAAGGACATGTGGTTCCGTCATATTTATCGAACTCTGGTGTTTTGAATTTTGGTGGCAAGACAAGATCGGACACCAGACTTAGGTCGCTAGCGTCGTTTCCTGATTCTTCATTTGATTGTAACGCTTTAAATTTTTCTTCCATGAGGCGAAATCTTTCTTCCCATTTTTTCTCTACCTCATTCCTAATTCTTTCGACCATATTCAGGTCCGCACTTCTTCCTCATAAAGTGCTTGAAGATTTAGGGGTTGAGTCTCAGGTGCCCCTATTTGAAAGCTGGAAGACATTCCTGCAGGGTCAATATACACCTTCCTAGCCTGGTTTGGTGCAGTTGGTTGAACCTTGAAGTGAGCCGGGGTACCTTCTGGTTCTGGAACATTTTCTCATTCTACTCGTTTTCCAAGACTCCTTGCCAAGCCAGTGCGGTTATGTCGAAACTATAGATGTTTGTGATCAGCGATCCGATCACTAAGGCTTCTCTCGGGCCTCTTCAAGCCTTGACTCTAGCTCTCTTTGCCCTCTTTCTAGACTGATTATTCTTTCTTCCATGAGCTTTCTTTGTAGTCGGGTAAAGTATAGGTGATGAATGATTGCGGGTTAATACTCTACATACAATGCCACAATATTCATATTGTTAATATGGTTGTAAAAAATAAATGCATGTACAATGATGTAAATGTTATGATGCAAATGCAAGAATGCATGCAGACAAGGTACTGATTCCGCTGGTAATCACCCTTTTGAATTACTTCCACGGGAATTAAAGGGTCTTGATTACAACAAAATTCGTGTTACAAAGTAAAGATCCCTAGTACAAAAGATCTAATTATAACAAAGAGTCCTATAGATAGACTCTAGCTCTATCTCCTAACTTTCCAATTGCCTTGAGCAGCTTGAGGAACCTAGGAGCTTCTTCCATTCCCGGGGCTATGAAAGGTCGGAGTGTTTCAGCCTCGACAGCTAAATCATTCACATGTCTGGCGACCCGTTGTATGTCCACCATTAGGTTTGCGTAATACTGGTCTCTGTCCTGTACCATTCGAGCAGCGTCGCGTAATCTCTTCTGCCAATAGGTGTCCCCTCCGGCTGCAGCTTCCTCGAACACATTAATTCTTTCCTTGTAATCCTCCACAACTGCTTCGAGGGATCCGATTCGTGCTTGTAACACACCCACTTCGCGTTCTCTTTCTTGCAGCTCAGCGAAATTATTCCTACGGCAGTACATTCGAAGTGAGTGTTCGGCTTCCGCCATCTTTTCTTTTAATTCATCATTTTGACTTTGGCTTTGCCCCAAACTTTGAAGAGTGTCATCGTACAGTTTCTGCATTTCTAACAGTCTGTTTCGGCTATTCATGGATTTTCTTTTCCATACGGCGACACTTTCTCTCTCATGATGAACAGCCTGTTTTCCTTTGCTGATTTCTTGTCTGAATCTTTCTCTCTCTTGATCAATGGCCTTCTTGGCGGACCGTTTTTCTTCCTCCATAGCCAAACGGCAGCTTTCAATCTCTTTCTCGATCGCTCTTTTGTTAATTTCTCGTTCTTCTTCCATCAAACGGATGCCGTTCATTTTTTCTCTTTCCACAGCTATGAACTGACTCCGGCCGGCCTTTTGTATTTTTGCCTGTAATAGGAGGGCATCTTTTTGATAAAGAGTATTCTTGTCACTCAAATCTGCATTTAATTTCTTCAGTTGCCTAATGATCTCATCCCGCTCGTCAACTTCTAAGCTTGCTTTATAGAGCTCGCTCGTATGTTGGGTCTGTTGGATGTCCATTTTCTTTTTAACTTCCTCGAGTTCACTCCTTAAGATATCAGCTTCGGACAGTACCACCCTTGTAAGCTCTTCGAGTGACACTGTTGGTCCTTGATCAGATTCAGGAATCACATTATTAACCCTCAAACGTCTCCAAAGATCGTAATCTGGGGTAGTCATGTGCTCGGTATCTCCTTCCACCCTGATCCGATAACGATGATCCCAGGCCCTCATGATGGTCTGAATTTTCCCTTTGAACTCTCCTTTGAAAAGAAATTCAGTTTGGCTTAATCCGGCGGTATTGGGAATGAACTGTCGTGATCCGAACTGCCGAGACACTAAAAGTGGAGCACAAGCGATCCCTCCATGCAATCCTAACATCATCAACCAGTTGAAGTCACCACAATTGTATAGAAAATAATTAACTTTACCGAGCCATGGGACCCTCCATGCTATGTCTTCATCTTGAATGTTCCTGAAGAAACTGGTCCACATTTTTGTTTTCAAATCTTCTCTCCATTCCTTTGCTAAGTATTCTCGTAAAGGCGAAAAACCTTGGAAGGATATCCCCGCAGGACCCGCGTCGGCGTCTTCCACATGTGACTTTGGATCCATACTTGTAATAGCTGTGCGCAGCCTCGAAACGTCCTTCTTCATGTTTCCGGCTAGCATTTAAAGAAATGAAAGTCTCGACCAAGATTGCTGGTACCGGGTTTGCTCTCCGTTTCACCCGTTCAAACAAATCCAGAATGGCTATGTCAATGTTCCCGAGTACTCTGGGAAAGATCACCAAGCCATATATTCCTAAAGCGAATAAGTCCATTTTCTTTATCTCGTCTGGATGTGTCGATATGATGTCCCGAATACTTTCCCATGCAAAGACTGTATTATCTCCTCGGATTTGAAGGAGGCCACTAACCCAATCGTCACTCATTCCCGCAAAGGCTTTGAGTTTCGCAGTGTAATTCTGATTCCTTGGAGGCTTCGCGTAGATCCAATCTTCCTGAATATTTTTCTGGTTAAGTAAAGCAGTGTATTCTTCTACCGTAGGCATCATGTCCTGCCCATGAAAGGTGAAGCAGCAAAAAGCCGGATTCCAGAACTGGACTATAGCTCGGAGTAAGGGCTGGTTAATCCGAACATATAATAGCTGCGCGATGTCGCCATAACTATCACTAAATAAGTTTTGTAGCCTTTGGTCCCATCTTTCCCAAATGCTTTGAAGATCCCACAAGTCGTTCTGTTGGAGACTCACATAAGTGTATCCAGCTATTACGCGTTCGTTAGGCAGACTATCCCCTTGGATTTTTCTGGTTGGCCTCTAACCAATGTCTGACTGACAAATTAATCTCTTCTTTCCTAAGACACCTTTTTTCCATGGTGAAAGACTTTCTGATCAGGCAAACCACTTGATTCAGTACCTTTATGTGATGCAAATGCAATGATGTATGCGAAAAAAAACAAAAAGCGAAAAGAAAACAAGTCAGTACCAGATAAAATTGATAAATATATAAATAAAATAACAAAATTAAACAGAATAAACACACAAAACAACCCTATTTATCCCGTCTAAAACACCTAAGGTTATCCGCATGGCTCTAACAGGGTGGGTTTCTATGTTCTCTATATGCAGTGTTGGTGCTAGGAGGTACCCGAATTGTCCTTGCTGTCCCCTACTAAGGGTAGCAAGGCCCCCGATCATCACCCATTATAGGCTCCTTTCAACCGGGTTCAATTCAGGGGGACCCATTCGCTTATGCCCGTACGAAGGAACGACATCCTTACGAAAGCATAAGGTACTCGAGCCCCGAAGGTACTTGCTAGGCCCATACGGGAGAACGATATCTCCACGAAAGCATTAGCGTTTTCCCCCCACTTAAAAAGACGGGTTTATATGCCATATTTTAAATGCGTTAAAATAAACGCGCAATTATGACCGAATGTTAATTTAATAGTTACTTTAATCCGGAACTTCCAATATTAGTAAAGCGGTAATTATTTTAAAAGCTTGACTCTCATTTGTTTTTTTCAAAAAAAAACAAAAATAGTCCCCAGCGGAGTCGCCATCTGTAGCGAATGTCTTTTTTCCATATATATCGCTAAAATAAAAACGATAGGTTTTCGAAGAATGTTTTTGAAAGGTGCGTTTGAAAGGTGTTTGGATATAAAATATTTATTCCGTGGGGTTTACAAAAACCTCATAAAAATGGAGTCGCCACCGGCCACTTAGGTAGGCCGGACACCATAAAACCAGAGATTCAAAAAGACAGGGTTCGGGAGTCGGTTACGGATGGGGAAGGATTAGCACCCCCACACCGCTCAAAAATTGGTACTTTAATAATTACCGCTTTATTAATATTGGATTTTCCGGATTAGAGTGACGATTATTTTAAAATTCGATCATAATTGCGAATAAATTTTAAGGGTCCTGTTACCCGAGAATAAACGCCCAACCACTATCACTACGCTTGATACTGGCCCCGTTTACGCTCGGATAAAAGGACTCCGCATTAACAAGTTATATCTTGATATGCAATCTTAGTGGCAAAAACGTAAAACATGGCAAAATATTTAGCATAATAAATATTGGCATACCAGAATACTAATTTAACATAGATGATATTCTAGACTAAAACATGCATATATACATATTATTCTAAACAATAGATAAAAACAACTATAATATTTCAAAATAACAAGGCATGAATAAGTATATATAGACGAACAGATATTTAAAAAAAAATGCATACTAGTAATAAAATATATTTCAACATATACGGGTCAACATATCGTATAAAAGGGTAAATACACTAACATGTAACCCTCTAAAAAACAAGGAAACACACACATATAAAATACAAAATACGCCATGTACGAACCAATTAAAACATAACATGCTTGATATGAATAACCAGATAAAACGAATATCATACTTGACACATATATATATATATATATAAACATAAAACGAGTCATATACGAGAGACATAAAATAAAATAATATCAGCATATACGATTATAATACGAACAATAATATTTACAAAGAAAATAGGACTGAAATGAAAGGAAAACGAAAGTCAGTGGCAGAAATTAAAGAGCAATAATATGTAATTTGGGGACGAAATTGCGAAACAAACAAAACCTAAAAGGACCAGAACTGTAATTAGACCAAGGGGCAGACCCAAAGTGAAAAATTCAAAAACGCGGGATGGTTAAGGGCGTAATTTTCCCATCTAGAAACTGATTCCGTGTAATTTAGGGACGAAATTGTGATCTTTTGAAAAATCAGGGGGACTGGGGCTGTGATTATACCATGCGGCAAGACAAAAATGAAAATATTGAAAACACGGTGGGATTAAGTGTGTAATTTACCCATTTAGTAAAATAATAACATCTATATAAGGGCTATTTTCAGACCGAAACCAAATTTTCTCCATTTTCGTTTCATTCTTCAGTTTCCAAATAACCCGTGTTCATCTTTTTCTCTCATGTGTTCTTACAATACCCAGAATCCGGCGGCCGGCCGCCGTATTCTCCGCCGCCGGCCGCCGCTAACTGGCGCCGGCGAGCCTCCAAAATAAACCAAAACGTCCCCCTTGTCGTCCTCAACATGAATTCGTGGTTGGATTCAGAGGATACTTCCCTATTTGTCGTAGATCTAGGAATTACGAACCTCAAAAAAGATATTTTTTTAGACCAAAACACAAATACAAAGGGTCTTCTCCTCCCTTTAGTTCACCAGATCTGGCTTGTAGAAGCCGAAAGGCTTATCACCGAGGGAGGGAAGACCCACAAACGACTCGGTAAGACTACTCTCTTTTATTTCTGTTTTTTTTTGTTAATCTTTCGCATATGCATGTAAAGAAAACAGGTAAGAAAAAAAGAGACAAAAATTTACCACTGGACTGCCTTTTGATTATCTTGACTGGTTACAAAATTTTTTGGTTTTACAAGATCTCTATTCTTTCTTTTTGTTACTACTCTCTCTGTTTTTTTTTTTTGCTAATCTTTTTTTTTGCTCGCTCGCTAATCCCCGTTACAAAAGCCCCGTTTCATATATATTACTGCCTCTGCTTTTGTTGCAACTTGTATCTTCTTTTCCAGATCTGACATTTTGCTTGTTGTCTTTGGCATAATCTGAACGCGGGGACTGAATATCGGCGCGGTGGCGGTGTGGTCATTCTGCCAGAGGCCAGACGCGTTTTCGGCCGTTAGATCAGATCTGATCTAACGGTCGAGATGGCTTGAAGAACGATCGGCCTGGATGAAGCCTCGATCTGATGAGACGGCTTGAGATTTCGCCACGTGGAGCTCCGCAGTCGAGGAGTCAGAACGCGTGGATCTTACGCGCGCGTGGGATATTAAAGCGTCCGCGCGTGGACCACACGCGCGCGTGGCACTCGAACGGTCCATACGTGTGGAGCACGCGCCTGGCAGATATTTTTTGACTTCCACTGCATCGTGGCCGTTGGATCAGATCTTGATCCAACGGCCCACAGTTACCTGTACATTGTAATTAGATAAGATTCAGATTTGGGCCAAACGGGCCTTGTAATTGGATTTGTAATTGGACTGTAATTTTTTATTTGGGTTTAATATATATTTATTTTTTTCATTTTGTCAGCCCAATAATAATAATAGTATAATTATAACAGCAATACATATACATACGAAAATATATACTTATATTATATGATCATTAATTAATATAATATTCTAGTATACGTACGTATAACATCTATATACGCTTATACCCTAGATACATACGTGACATACATACACCCCTAATACGTATACATAGCTTATACATGCACACATCACCTTATATTAGTAACATTCATATAATAAATATACATGCAATATTAATATATTTACAAGTGAAAATGAGTGATTACAGAGCTGAAGTTGGAAAAGGATTCGAGAAGAGACGCAAGGGAGGCTGTATCCTGTGGTCATCTCGACAAAGAAAGATCAGTTTGGGTTAGGCTTTAAACCCAACAATTTACAGAGAAAGGCAGAGATCAGGAAGCACCAAGAAAGAAGGAGAGAAAGATTGAAATGGGAAGAAATTGAGTGAGGGCCTATGACATTTCCACCATTGATCCATATTTTCATATCTGATTGCCTTCTGGACCCAAATGCCCAAGTTAATGAGGAGGAGAGAGGAAAGAATGACCTATGTGAAGCATTTTAGAAGCTGAGCATCAACGCTATAATAGACGAGAAAGGAGAGAACAAGTACTTGTCCATGATTCGCCCTGCTTTGAACTTAACAACTGGACTGCTGAAGAAATTCATTTAGTCTTTGAAACAGTTATAGAGTAATTCTCAAAACCAACCATTTTGCCTTAGGCCTGAAGGCAATTAGGGATCTTATATAAAGGGCCTATGTGAAACTCTTAATTTGAAATTCAATAAAGATTCATTTTCCTTTCACCAAACCGTGTGTGGCAAATTCTTTCATAAACAAACTTCAAAGCAAAAACTAAAAATAAATCATTCCATTCATTTATTCATCTCTTTTCTTTGTATATATTCCTTGCCCTTTTCTTTGTAGGTTTTCAGATATCAGTGATTTAAATGATTCCAAGTCTGACCCTAAGGTTGATTTTGAACTACCTTTATGCTTAGAAAAAGTCGATGATGTTAACGATGAAGAAGAATATGACTTGCCCAGTGATCTGCTCAAAATGGTAGAATGAGATGAAAACAGATTCTACTCTATAAAGAAGAGCTGGAAATTTTGAACCTTGGCACAAAAGAAGAAATGCGCAAGGTGAAGATTGGCACCACCATTACAACTAATACTCGACAAGGCCTGATTGAGCTCTTAAAGGAATTCAAAGATATTTTTGCCTAGTTATACCAAGACATGCATGGTCTTGATACTGATATTGTTGTACATCGGCTTCCTATAAGGGTAGGATACGAACCTGTAAAGTAGAAGCTTAGAAGGATGAAAGCTGAGATGCTTCTGAAAATCAGAGATGAAATGAAGAAGCAATTTGATGCAAGGTTTATTGAAGTGGCAAAATATTTGGAATGGGTGGCTAACATTGTCCCAGTTCCTAAAAAAGATAGAAAAGTACGCATGTGCATTGACTACAGGGACCTCAATAAAGCAAGCCTCAAAGACAATTTCCCACTGCCACGCATCGACACATTAGTGGACAACACAACTGGACACTCCCTTTTCTCTTTCATAACACTCTGAAGAACTTTTTGCTATAAAGTAATGCCCTTTAGTCTAAAAAATACAGGGGCAACCTACCAAAGAACCATGGTCACTCTTTTTTATGATACCGGGAAATAGAAATGCATGTTGATGATATGATTGCTAAATCTCGATATGAAGAGGAACATCTGGTGAACTTAGAAAAACTTTTTCAAAGGTTGAGGAAATTCCAATTGAAACTTAACCCTAACAAATGTACATTCGGGGTTACATTTGGAAAGTTGTTAGGCTTTGTAGTGAGCAGGAGAGGAATTGAGATCGATCCTGACAAGATAAAGGCCATACAAGAGCTTCTACCACCTCAAACACATAAAGAGATTTGGGGTTTCCTAGGGAGGTTAAACTACATCGCCCGTTTCATCTCCAATTAACTGATAAATGCGATCCAATATTCAGGCTACTTAGGAAGAATAACCCAGGCACATGGAATGAAGAATGTCAGGCAACCTTAGAAAAGATTAAAGAGCAGTTAACTAATCCTCATGTGCTAGTACCGCCAGTTTTCGGGAAACCATTGATTCTATATCTGACGGTGTATGAAAATTCTATGGGTTGTGTGCTGGGGAGGCATGATGAAACTGGAAAGAAAGAAAATGTAATATATTACCTGAGCAAGAAGTTCACCGACTGCGAGACCAGATACTCCTCAATTGAAAAACTATGTTGTGCTTTAGTATGGGTAGCTAAAAGGCTTAAGCAATATCTGTTGTACCATACTACATGGTTAATTTCAAAGCTAGATCCATTAAAGTTCATGATGGAAGCTCTAGCCTTATCAGGAAGATAAGCATGCTGGCAGATGCTACTATCAGAATTTGATATCCAATATGTAAGCCAGAAAGTAGTAAAAGGGAGTGTCATAGCTGACTTTTTGGTAAGTCTTGTAATGACTACGAGGCATTAAATTTTAATTTCCCTGATGAAGAGCTAATGTATATCTTGGAAGACGTTGAGGCTCCAATGAAATCATGGGTCTTTAACTTCGACGGTGCTGCAAATGCTTTAGGGTGTGGTATTGGGGCAATTTTGGTTTCACCAGAAGGAGATTATTACCCCTTCACTAGCCGTTTGAAGTTCTTATGCACCAATAATATGACAAAATATGAGGCTTGCATATTGGGGCTAAGGGAGGCCATTGAAAGGAAAATACGTAATCTAAAAGTTTTTTGAGACTCTGTTTTAGTTATCTACCAAATACGTGGTGAATGGGAGACGAAATATGCAAAGTTGGTAGAATACCACAAGTTGGTTCTCGAATTAACTAAAGAATTTGATGAGATCACCTTTAAGTACCTCCCCAGAAAAGAAAATCAGATGACAGATGCCTTGGCCACCTTAGCTGCTATGTTTAAAGCAAGTGAAGGCTCAAAGATAATGCCTATCAAACTACAAATGTTAGACTCTCCAGCTCATTTCTATGATGTGGAGGAGGAAGCATGTGGCTTACCATGGTACCACGATATTCTACAATATATAAAGTCTCAGTAATACCCGCCCTAGGCAACTGAGAATAAGAAGAAAATGATCAGGAAATTGGCATCGAGGGTATGTTCTTGAGGAGAAATTTTGTACAAGAGAAGTCGAGATCAAATACTTCTGAGATGTGTGGATGTAAAAGAAGCTCAGCAGATTCTAGAAGAAGTTCATGAAGGAATCTGTGGAACTCACCCTAGCGGCTTCACCATGGCCAGAAGAATCATGCGCTTCGGATATTATTAGTCAACTATAAAAGGGGATTGTATCAATTATTCTCGCAAATGCCACAAGTGCCAGATTTATGCTGATAAGGTTCATACCCCTCCTTAGTCACTCCATGTCATGTCAGCTCCTTGGACATTTCCATGTAGGGCATAGATATCATCGGTCTGATTCATCCAAAGGCATCAAATAGACATTGATTTATTCTGGTAGCCATCGACTAATTCACAAAGTGGGTTGAAACAGCCTCGTATGAAAACGTTACTAGATCTACGGTTTGCCAATTCTTGAAAAAGGAAATCATATGTCGATATGGCTTTCCTAAAAGTATCATTACCAATAATGCCTCTAATTTGAATAACAAGATGATAGCAAGAGTCTATGAGCAGTTCAATGTCAAGCATCATAACTCAGTAGAGGCTGCAAATAAGAACATTAAGAAGATAGTTGCAAAAATGGTTGATACATGTAAAGACTAGCATGAGAAGTTACCATTTGCCTTATATGCATATCAAACTGCAGTACAAACGTCCACCAGGGCAACACCATTCTTGTTGGTGTATGGAGTAGAAGCAGTATTGCCAATTGAGGTAGAGATACCATCGCTCCGTCTCTTAATAGAGGCAAAATTGGAAGAGGCAAAATGGATCCAAGCAAGATACGACCAACTGAATCTAATTGATGAAAAGAGGTTAAAGGCATTATGTTATGGGCAGATGTACCAAAGAAGAATGATAAGGGCTTATGAGAAAAAATTCATCCGAGAGAATTCCAAGAAGGTGATTTGGTGTTAAAGAAAAAGTTACCAATCCAAAGTGATTCTCGAGGAAAATGGGCACCAAATTGGGATGGACCTTACATTGTAACAAAGTTTTTCTCAAGTGAAGCATTAATTTTGGTTGAAATGGATAGAGGTGAACTTTAGGGCCCGATAAACTCAGATTCAGTTAAAAAGTATTATGTCTGAAGAAGAAAAAAAGAAGAAAAAAAAAGAAAAAAAAAGAAAATAGGGGGTTCAAAATGAAAACCCGTAAAGTGTGTTTTGAAACCAAAGGAGAACCTGAGTTGAAAACCCACAAAGGGTGGCTCAGGTAGTTGACATGGCAGATAATTCTCTCGGGTACTTGACATAGATGAATTATATCTTCTCGCATTTTCACTATTTTCGAAGTCTGCTAGGCATGGTTAGCATTCATGATATCTCACGGCGTTTTTACAGGAAAATTTTTGGTCATTGATATCTAAATGTTTGTATTTTCTTTTTTGTTTGCCACAGTATTGATAAAAAAATTCTTAAGCTTCCCTTTCTTTGCTTAGACCTTTTTTCCTTTTCACATAAGCATCTTGCATTGAAATGAGAATTAATAAGTTCGACATCACTTAAAACGTGCAAAATATTTTTGAGCATTACTTTCAAATTTGTTTAAAAGGATACTAGAACTATGAGGCGTTCCATGGTTAGGGTTTGAATCTGGGGCACAAAGCACAAAACACATGAAGACGTTCAAGGTGGAAACAAGTTTTACTGCAAAGATTCCCACGCAAGCAATTCAAAGTACTCCGCGAGGACAAGAATCAGAGAATCCTCAAGAAGCGTTGAGGGTTTTGATATCATTTTAAGGCAGCATGTTGCAAAACAGAGATGTCTGCACAAGTCAATCTTTCTTCCACGACAATGAAAACAATTTTACAGACATTGGAGGAGATGTCCAAAGAAGTAAGGGTTTTCATTCGAGTTTTAAAGCTGCTAAGGGAGGCTGTTACTGAATATTAATGATAGCATGATCCGATCAGATAGTCAAGTCAGCTTTTCTTCCACGACAATGAGAACAATTTTACAGGCATTGGAAGAGATATCCCAAGGATGTAGGGGTTTCTATTCAAGTTTCAGAGCCACTCAAGAAGGCATGTCTCTGAACATTGATGTATCAACTACAATGATAAGTTGACGTATTTCTTGCTAGTCAGAATGCTAGAAACCCTCGTTCCCTTAACTGGGCAAAGGTTAAGAGGGTGTTGAAGAATCTGAGGATAAAGTCAGTCTTTCCAACTATGAGTACAAGATAACTTGATTGAGTGAACAAATATGCAAGGATCAAAAGTTAAAAGAAAATGAACATTAAAAAGCAAAAGAAAATGCATACATGTGATAGGCATCCTTAGGGACATGCACATCATAAACATAGCATCCATTCATTTTTGACAGGTTTGGAGCATTGTTTATCTATCCGAGCATAAGGAGGATAGAACCTTTTTCAGTTTGCTTATCTATCCGAGCATGAAGATGATAGAACTTGCCTATCTATTCGGGCTTAAGAGGAATAGAACCCTCTTATCTATCCGAGCATAAGGAGGATGAAACCTTTTTCAGTCTTCTTATCTATCCGAGCATGAGGAGGATAGAACTTGCCTATCTATTCGGGCTTCAGGAGAATAGAACTTGCTTATTCGTTCGAGCATGAAGAGAGCGGAACCCGCCGGTCTGTTCAGAAATTGAGTTTTTACAGGTTTGGTAATTGGTGAAAATCAATGTCCTTTGTTCTTTGCTCTATTCCTGTTTCACCAGAATGACCAAAGAGGGGCAGCTGTTGTCACTAAATTTTCACTAGACTTTTATTTATTTACATTGTTTTCATTTTCATTGTTATTATCACTATGTATAGTAGTTGTTGTTATTATTATTATTATTATTATTATTACTATCATTATTATATACACTTTTGTTAGTGTTATAGTTAGTGTAATAGTTAGTATAAAACCCAAAAATATAAAAAAATAGTCCATTGTATTTAAAATAAAGCCCATTACATTAGAATCCATTTAGTTAAAATAAAATACATGTCTATTTAAAACAAGGGCTTGTTTGGCCCAGTTTAAACCTAGCTAAACCTTAATGCCTATCTCTTTGTTGTATGCGCAGCCAAAGGATGAAGCATCGCACTCTCCCAGCCGTTAGATCAAGGAGTGATCTAACGGCCCAGATCGGTCAACGTGATGGCACTCGGATCGTCACTCGCGCGTGGCAGCCACACACCCGTCATTTGAGCTTCCAGCGGCCGTTTTACCTTCTCCGATGAAGCCTATGTCGTCTTTCCTTGCCTCAGATCACTCTTCGCCGGTAATGTTATCAGCATTTGCAATCACCGAAAACCAAAAGACAACAAGCAGGGGTTAAAATTAAATCAAAAGGGAGACAAATCCCTAAATTAAAGCCCTAGCTAAAATCAAGCTAAAATCGGATCAAGACAGAAGCAAATCGTGAGTTAATGGCAACTATCTCAAAATTAGAACTGAGACAGAAGCAATTGGGATGATTATCAGGGATTCAAGCTTGAAAATCAAGCATTCTTGTAACTATATAAACCATTGTAATTCCATGTAAACACACGACAATTACAAAAAACACAACAACAATACATAGAAAATATACTCAAATAGCATTCGGATTTCAATGTATAGCAAGCAAGCAAGTGTATTCGGTATTTCCAAAGAAATAAAGCAAGCTCTTCTTTCCTGGTAATTCTTTCGTTTCATATTCTATGTTAAAAATAGAGAAAATTGATAGATTTTTACCTTTCTTTTTACGAAATGCCGTCGTGTATTTGGCCGTGGCTCTGAAGAATACATGATTTGGGGTAAGCCAGTTTCTGGAAAATCAGCAAGGAACGAAGGTTTTTGATCTCAAAAATTTGTTTTTAAAAGGGAAATCAAAGTTTCAAACTGATTTTGGGGTTGCGATTTATTTTAAAAAATCGAAAGGGTTTTTTTATGAAAAATCTGTTACCGATAACAGTGACCAACGTCGGTGGATGGCAGACGGCACGACGGATGTTCATTGTGTTCTTCAGTTCATGAAGAACGCGAAGAACACTTCAGAGAAAACAAAGGGAGTCAATTTGATCCGTTTGGAAAGAAAACAAAAAAATAAATTTTGTTTCTAATTTTAGCTTTAAATACCAACCCGAGACCTGACCCGTATTCACCCTTCAACCCGCGCCCTTCTTTTGCGGGTCTTATACCGCAGCTCTTCAGTTTTCCATTCTTTTAATTTCGTCTTTTTATTCCAAATTGACCACTAAATTCTTTTTCTCTTTTAGTTCAACCATTACATTTTGTTTTCCTTTCAATTCAGTCCTTAATTCAGATTTCTTTTAAAATAACAGTTAATTTTATTATCCCTTTTCTTATTTTCATTATTCTTCAGTAATTTAATTACCTTTTTATATGTTTTCATGTATATATGTGTTTTTTTAAAAAAAATCCTAGGAATAGATTCTTAATAAACTTAGATTAGAGACATATGTGTAGTAAAATTTCCTTTATATTTAAATAAAGCACACTTAATTTTACTTGAACCTTAATAGATAAAATGAATGTAGATATTTTAGGGTTATTAATCACTAATTAGATTTAATTTAAAAAATTCAACACATTTAATTGTTTTTGTTGGTTTGTTTAAAAAGTGAAAAATCAATTAATACGGTGTTTTACCAAACAAAAATTACGGGGCAATGACAGGTTAACGCCATGAGTGTTGGTGGTGATTGAAGTTTACTTTTCGGGCGGTAAGGCCGTTAAAATAGACTTATATTCATTAAACGAACGAATAAATCGAAATCTTGTGAACTTACAAATTCCAATTTTGAAAACTTTCTTTTGAAATCAATAAGGTACCAATTTTTGGGCGTTGTGGGGGGTGCTAACCCTTCCCCACACGTAACCGTCCCCTGAACCTATTTTCTAGTTTCTACAGACCAAAAATGTTGTTTTAATAAATAAATTTTTTTTTTAAAATAACCTCATTTTAAAAGTGATCCAATCACACTTTTTAAAAAAGATAGGTGGCGACTCCGTTTTTTCTTAGTTTTCAAAATGTTAGGCTTGCTAAAAAGGGTTGCGACAGGCCTCAAGCCCAACCTAAAACCATAAAATTTTCAATTAGATTTAGCACAAACAAGGTATTTCCAAAACATTTAAATTCGATAGTTAAAAACATAGATAAACCATTTAAATCGTTACAAAGGAGATCCACTTTAATTTAAAACATTTAAACATTTGACTTGGTTATTACAATTTCAAAAGTAAGAAATACATACTTGACCACGTAAGGTCCTATAAATACATAGCCCACTAAACCCCAATACCGTACTCTAGAAATCATCACGAGCTGGAATCTTGAACTGATAGTGCTCTTCGATCCCACAATCTGATGATCAACCTACGCACGGAAACAATGATTCTGAGCGCTGAGCTTACAAAGCTAGTACGAGCAATAAAGATAGATAAATAAATATGTAGCGCTACCACTAGTTGCCTAAACACATGCTCTCATCATAGCAATCATCATACATGGCCTACAAGGCCCAACCATACTCGAGATCACACCAGATCATCCAAGAAAAAGCACACAAATTCATACCATAAACCTGGAGTGAGGCATGGTGTCAACAGCCTCGGGAACATACACTCTCTCTAGGTGAGGCCCAGTGTCACACAGCCTTGAGAACGTACATCCATACTCGGCATCTCTCCTCGAGTATCTTCGAATAAGGCCCGGTGTTGCACAGCGTCGAGAATGTACATTCGACATCTCTAACCATGGTGTTGCAACACTCTTTCTCTGGGTATCCGGATCCCGTCAATCAAAGGTGACTCAACCAACCAAGTGTCTAAAGCGTACAACATTGACATGATTATCATACGACATACAGCATAATTCGATCCACCAAGGATCTCCTATGATTGCTATTACAACAAGTCATCCAATTTAAGTTTATCAACTTGTTAATACATTATGGAAGTATACATTAATATCCTCATTAATTATCTCGTTAATCCATATTATCTCATTAAATCCACCTCAATTTCTATCTTTTATTAGCTTTATAGATTATTCTGTTTAGTGGGTACCGATACTCAAACACGAGTATCGATACAGTACCCCTAAGTACTGGTACTCATACACGTACCGATACTGATATAGCTTATTGGAAATCCTCAATTTCCACAAGTACTGGTACAAGTCGACCTGTACCGATACAGTCTTCAATCGCGTACCGGCACAGCCGAAGCTCGTACCGATACCCTTCATACGGGTTCACACAATTTCCTTGAATTACGTTTTTACAACACTTTATTCGATCCCTAGAGCTTATTAAAATTCGTTATAGTTTGTTTACTAACGCATTCATTCAATTATTATTAATTACCAACTTCATAATTATTTATTCGAATATTTAATCCTTAAGCATAATTCCCAACAAATCCCAGCAACCTATTCGAACAAGCACGCAAAGTGTCACAATTATCAACCAATCAAGTAATCATACGAGCCTCTCAAAAAGACCCTACACAATATCTAAAGCCTCCACGAGTCTCATCATATTCGAACCATCATCATGTATTTCATAAATATCAAATCATATAATATCAGTCTCAACACATGCGTATTTATCGTCTATATATTTTGCAGATACTAACACGCAAAGCAATTACATTTATGATGCTCATGAAGCAATAGGAGTTTGAGGTGTACTAACCTTAAGCCAAAGCGATAAATTCCCATCCACCGAAACCGCCTCATTCCAAGCAACCTGAACTTGTTTCTTCTCACTCCTGGTGAACGGCGACGCCTCGGCCATTGGCAAACTTGTCTCGGTAAAGGAACCTTAATGACGCCGATGGTGAGCTTCCACAGTGGCTTGAAGACCCTTGGATCTAAGTAAAACCTCTTCCTCTCTCTAAAACATTCTCCACCATTTTCTCCCACTTTTTTCCTTTTTCTCTCTCCTCAATAATATCTTCTCTCACTTTTCAACCACCCACACATATTTAAATTTCAAACACCACCAACAAGATTCACTCTTCTAACTTGGATAAAACCCATAGCCAATTTTCTTAATTGGGCTCCCAACATAAAGGCCCATCACCCGGCCCTGAGACACGATTCGCTAACCCGGAGTTCGGGTCGTTACATTTATGGCACGCCTTTTCTCTGCTTTTATGGTTTGTCTTTGTCTTATGACACGTCTTTGTCTCATGACACGTTTTTTGAATACCTTTGCGGTCGCTTGATGCTCGTGTAGTGTTCATCATGATGCTTGTTTCTAATTTGGGTTTGTCGGTGGTCATAGATAGATTCATCCCCTTTTATGGTTGTTTGCCGATGTAATCAGAAGTGGAGCGGATCGGTACCTTTGGAACCGACACGAAAGGTATTTGCAGTTTTATATAGGGGATTTTATATAATTCATGTTTGACAACTCCCCATCGACTCTTCCTACAATGGACTTAAGAGATTTGCAGTGGTACAAAGAGGAAGTGTCCAATCTGACTGGAATAGCTATTTAGTTTTCTTTTTGGATATGTCGTTTTTTTATTTTTTTAATATTGTGAAACCTTTAAAAAGTTATATTATTATTATTATTTGTTTATTAATAAAGTTGTCTGGTTTTAAGTTATATATATATATATATAACTTGAAATCAGTATTAAGTGCAATGCTTGATTAGACTAAGAGCTGTAACTTGAGTCAGTCAAGCATGGCCATACACTCAACTTTATCAACCATACCAACCTTTGGGACTCTTAGCCACTAGCATATCCGCATGTTGCACCAAAATTCAATATTGCAAATCCTTAATTAATGCTTAATTAAACCGAGACAAAGGCATATGTCACCCCAAAGAGGCCCAGGAAAACACTACATTCGTTGTATCATATACCTGGCAATCCCCAATGCCACACTCAAGTCATCAACAAAGTCGCCACAATCGTCATAGTCGCCGCAGCCATCACAAACGCTGTTGACACCGTGATCTAACGGAGAATAGCATGGATTTTCCAAGTTATCCTCACCGCCTTATAAATTTAGGTGAACTGCCATAATATTTAATAAATCTTTCGTTTTTATGTTGAATGAATGGATGCGTGTGAATTCATCCTTGTTTCATAAAATACTATAAAATAATCAGTGTCTTTCTAGGTTCTTTGGAGTCTGATATATCTTAAATGAAAAAAAAAGACAAATTAATAATATAAATATAATACTACTAAAAAATAATATAAATATAATAATAGAATAACAAGTATCGAATTTACATGATTTTTTATATTTTTTCCTCAATGATTTGAGAAATGATTGCTTTTCATTTTGGTATGTGGAAGGAGGCATTAGGACCCACATTGCAAAACAGCAGAGCAATCATGAAAATGTAGAAAGGCTCAATAATTGCAGTATCAAACAGATTATCGAATTTTATTATCTTTTTTAGTACTAATTAGGTGCTGGGTATTGAAGTTATTTTGGGGGGAATAATTAATATCCTGATTTTCCACCATACATCACCAACTTAGAGGTCTAGTCCGATGGTGGAGAAAGGACAAGGTTTTGCGAAGCTGTTTTTAATAATGTACCTAAATTATTTGTCTTTTTATGGCAGTCTTTTTCTACAACCCAATGCTATTGAAATGTCCAAAATTTGTGGAGGAAAAACAAACAGTTGGCTGAAGTTCACAAATGACGAAATTAATGATAAACAAATTAAATTTTGATGTTGTAAAATCAGGTCGAACAAATTATTTTTATAATAATTTTATACAATATTTAATTTAGATCAGTCAGTTAATAAATTAGATACTGATGATTATAAAAAAATCATAGGCCATGTTTGGTAAACAGAGGTTTGAGCCAAAATTAAATGTTTGACCGATCAAATCTGTTAATTTAGATGATTAGTAAATAGCGGATTGAGGTGAAACCTCTAATTTTGAAAAAAAATGTTAATATGAGCTTTTTCAAATTAAAGGTTTTGATATAAGAATTATAAAGACACTTTTACCCTTAATAATTATCAAAAATCTCCAAATAACCTAAATTTAATTCTTCACCTTCACATATGTACACCATGATATTTACAAACTAATATTTTTTTTCTTTTTATTCTTACACATTTAAATTTGTATTTAAATTTAATAATTAATTAAATTGTATTAAAAATAATTATATAATTAATAAATTAATAAATAGATCATTCAAATATGCTTAATAATGGTATATTAAAAAATTATTTTTTATAATCTAATTAATATCAATAGATATAAAATATTGATAACTAATAAACTATTCAAACAATTATCGAATATAATCATGTCCTTATATGTCATTTTGCTTGTTTAAATAATCAAACAGCTATCATCTATCAGTTAATTTTACTAAACACTTTAATACAATCAGCTAATGTAATCCGCTAGTTAAATCAACTAATACAATCAGCTAATGTAATCCGCTATTAGCTAATTGCCAAACAAGGCCAAATTTTTCTTTCTTTTGCCCCAATATTTTTTTCTGGTAGTCAATTATTTTACCAATTTGAAAATTTGATAATTAAAGAAAATTTTGATTAATTAAAGAAAATAGTATAAAAATATTGAAATAAAGATGAACGGAAACTATTTAAGGAAATAGATCAAAATCTTCAATGTTTAACAAAGTCGTCCCAGCTGATACAACTTTGAAAAACTCATCCTATGTTGGGATGTTTTTTAATTAAAAAATCTACCCTTGGAATTGTTGGTAGCTCGCGGGCATTGTCGCTTGATTCTTGAAGTCGGCTTATGCTTACGGGCGTAAATAAACCAAATTTGAACAAATAATATTATATTCGTGTTCGTTTGTTTACTTTTAAAGATGATCATATTTAGCTCGTGTTCGTTTAAATTTTAATATTATATTCGTGTTTGTTTGTTTACTTTTAAAGATGATCATATTTAGCTCGTGTTCGTTTAAATTTTAATATTATATTCGTGTTCGTTTATTTATTTTTAAAAATGTTTGTGTTCGTTTGTTTAGTAAATAAATAAAACAAAATAAACAAAATAAAACTTACATTTCAACATGAACTTATATAACAACTTTAGCAACAACAAAGAAGTAGTATTTAGATACATCCACAACCATTTTTCACCATATAAACGAGCTTATTTGTGAACATAAACGAACCGACCACACATTTGTTTGTGATTGTTTGTTTATTAAACGAACATAAAAATTTTGTTCATACTCGTTTATTTAACTTAATAAATGAACGTTATACGAACGATTTGTCGAACCCTCTGTTCATTTACCCCTACTTATGCTATATCCCACATTGGTTAAATATTTGGTTTTTAAGTTTTTGAATATAATCTTTTTAACTAATTTAGGGAGTGATTAAAGTTAAATCTCCCCCCAAAAGCACCATCATTTGTCCCCGTTAATGTTGACATGTAAATGCACAAGTTTTTTTTGGCACAATAAATAAAGAGAAAAACTTTGATATACGGTCTGTATAAAGTTTTAGTTTATACGTTCCTTTTAAACTTAGGGATTATGAGTTTATTTAGAATTTAGAGTTTTAGTTGTATAGTTTAGAATTTAAAATTTATGGTTAGATTTTATAGTGTATGGTTTAGAATTTAGGATGTTAGGGTTAGAGCTTTAGGTTTTAGATTTTGAAGAAGGGTTGTGTGAACAAAATTTACACGGGCTGTGTATCAAAATATAACTCATAAACAAAATTGTTTTATTTTTTATTAGATGTAATTGCAACACACGGCGTAAATTGTGACTCTCATTCTATATTAGTCCATAACTTTTTTATTGTTTTAGTTTCATCCCTAATATATGATTCTCATTTTAAATTAGTCCCTAAACTTTTGAATATTTCACTTTCATCTCCAAACTACAACCCTCATTCTAATTGGTCCCCAAACGTTTGAACATTTCAATTTAATCCTCAAATTATCGTGTATATCACATCATATTATTACATAATTCACATCGGTGTTTACAACACAATTAACAATTTTTATGAGGATTTTATTAAGATGGGATATGATTAGCATATACTGATAATTTAGAAATGAAATTAGAATGTTAATAAGTTCGGGGACAAATTTAGAATAAGTCATAGTTTGGAGATGGAATTGGAATTTTTAAAAGATTGGGGCCAATTTAGAATGAGAGTTATAGTTTGGGAATGAAATTGAAATGTTTAAAAGTTTAGGGACTAATTTAAAATGAAGATCATAGTTTGGGGACTTATGATGTAATTAAATCTTTTTATGTCATCAATTTAGTCCCTTTCCTGAAGTCACCAGTAGCTACGCACGACTCTGAGAAGGTTGTTGGCAGTTGGGAAAAATTTAAGAATCCCAGCACACGACGAGACGACTTTGAAATTCATATTCAGCTTGGAACAAATTTACCAAACACCTTAAAATTTGACCTATTACAACTAAATAATTTTCTTACATTTTTTTAGACTTAAAAATCAAATTGCCCCTCAACAAAAAATCAAAATACCAATTAAGCTCTTATAAAAATATTTCACTCAATTAAGCCCTCAGAATTTAAATTACGATCAAACAGGCCCTCAAAATTCAAATTACGATCAATTTAGCCCTTTCGTTAAGTTGACCGTTAACTCAAAAGTAGTTATTATGATTGTGACATGTGGCACACTCTAGACATATCACGTCATCAAAACTGTAAATAATCATTTAAAAATTTAAAAAAAATATTTAAGATTATAAAATAATATATTTACAATTAAAAAATCTGAAAAAAATATTTAAAATTATAAAAACAAATTTAAAAATATAAAATATAAAAAATATTTTAAAAATTCAAGAAAAATCTAAAAAAATATTTAAATTTGTAAAAAAAATTAAAATTATGTATAAAATCGTAACAAAATATTTTTTACTTAAAATCAAAAAATATAAAAAAATTTAATAATTATTAAAAAATATATAAATATTTATAATAAAATAATATTAAAAATTGCATAATTTTTTTAAAAATATTTTTAATTATAAAATCCCAAAATTTGAAAATTTTCAAAATGCCCAAAATTTTCAAATCCCTAACCCTAAACCATAACCCTACATTCCCAAATCCTCAAATCAGTTTAATCAATGGTGAAAGTTGGTACTATGACAAACGACAATGTTGGTGATAAAAATATTGAGGGAGAACGAGTTGGGCAATGCAAGGGGTGCCGAACAGTGAGAATGGGTGTAAGGACAACAAAGATAGAAGGGATTTTCCTGCGACGGGGAGTGGCCGGTGGTTGAATCAGTGCTAATGCTTGATTTAGGGATTTATGATGCTTTTTTGAAAGAAATGAAATTTGGGGGTTATAAAAAATATTATTTTATGCTTTTATAAAAAATTAAAAAATAAGAAAAATTAAATTAAATTAATATTTTTATATTTTAAATTTTTACAAATTTTTATATTTTTTATAATTTTGTAGAATTTTTTAAAAAATCAATTTTGATGATGTGGCACGCTCAGATGTGCCACATGTCCTATATTTGACCGTTAGAGGGCATTGACGGTCAACGCGGTTAACGTAACGGAAGGGCTACTTGGGGTGCAATTTGACTTTTGAGGGCTAAGTTGAGTGAAAATTTTATAATGGCTTAATTGATTTTTTTAATTTTTTGTTGAGGGCCAATTTGACTTTTAAGTTTTTTTTACAATATTTCCCTAATTTAATATCAAATTTCTCCATCTCAATTCTATTTTATTTACTTCAGTAGTATCAATCAAAATTAAATATTTATACACATAATATGTAACCCGAAACTGTTGCAATACTAATATCCATGTCTAAAATCTAGTAACATATATTATGATTTGTATTATATTTTATGATGGTGCATTTACATGTCATTTTTTTGTGTGTGTGAATTATATATATATATAGGATATAGAGAAGAAGATGAGTGTATAGGGGTTGAGAAAAAAGTTGAGAGAGTTTGAGTTGAAAATTTGAGTGCTGTTTTTTGAAGATATATTCGAAGAGTTGACGATTGTTGAAGTATATTTATTTATAGATCTTCTCGATTTCTCAAAATTTAGTAAATAATTTTTTAATTAATCTGTTGTTTTTTAAATTAGAGGAGTTTTTAAATTTTTTTGTGTGATTGAAGATATATTCGAATGATAATTACTTTTTATTGTTGAAGGCTTTAGAGCACATTTCGTCTCATATTCATGAAGAGCAAGTAAGTAATTTAAATTTTATTATGTCATGTGTAAAACAAAATAGTTTATTTTAATAAATTAATTAATTAAAGAATTAGGGTATTGAGCATAGCATCCGCCATCGAGGAGTGAAGATCAAAGAACCTTCTGACCGCATAGTTTATTACTTACAACACTCTGGATTTTATAATGCTTCATTTCTCTGTGGATTTAAGATTGTCCCCAGGTTGATTACCGGATTGGTTGAACAGTGGAGACCAGAGACTCACACTTTTTATTTTCCATTTGGCGAATGCACAATAACTCTAGAAGATGTAGCAATACAGCTTGGTGTTCCAATAAATGGGAATCCGTTGGTTGGAAAAAAACAAGTATAACGTATTTGAGCTTTGCAGGCAGTACCTCAACAAAGTTCTTCCTGGAGAATGTGTGAACGGTCTATGTTTGAGAATTTCATGGTTGCAGAATGAATTCATTGTAACAGATAGATCTGCTCGCCAAGAACTTGTGTATGCAGCTCGAGCATATATACTGCAAATCATTGGTGGGATATTGATGCTAGATATATCTGGTAATCTGGTTCACACACAATATCTTCCGATGTTGGTTGATTTTGACATAGTTGGTGCATATAGCTGATGATCTACAATATTGGCATTCTTGTACCATGAAATGTGCAAGGCCGCAATTATGGATGGTGAGAAGAAGAATTCAGATATGGGTGGATGTGAAATCTTATTGTAGTCGTGGGCGTGGTATAGGCTGCCTTATCTAACGCCCATTGTGGAAGTACCCATACCCATGGAGTTTCTGCTTGTTGGAAGGTAATATTGTGATTACAGTCGTATATGACTATTTTATTAATCTAATATTTATCTGCAATGACTTAGAAATATAAGTTTAATATCTTTGCAGATGGAGACATAAGTTGAAGAAAACGGGGGTGGCACAACATTATTAGAGATAGAAGACTAAAGATCCAAACAATAGGAAAAAATCATGTATCATAATATTATTTTTAAATTAATTTTTTGATTTTGTATTTTTTAAAGTAATATGTTTGTTTTTGAATGTATATTAATATTTGTATTTTATAGTTTATTTGGCTTCCGTATGCAAATACAACAATCAAGGCTTGCATACCAGAAAGTGTGCTTCCGTGTTCAACATTTTGAGGTGCAGTTGTGCCTTTGATCCATTTTTCTATGTTGAGTATCATTGTACTGATAGAGTGTTGTAGCAGTTCAACTTCCACCAACCCATTCCTAGAGCTCCACCTGTTATTAAAGATATCCATATTGTTCGTAGAGGTAGATTTGATGAGAATTGGGCTGTGAAGCAAGCCAAATTCATTTCGCGATGAGAGGAAAAATAGACGCGGAGAGCTGATAATTTGAGTCCTATTGAAGCCATCGATTTTGAATTTAATACAAAGTGCTATTCGTGGTTGTCGAAAAATGGAAAACCGTTCATAGTATCTCTCAAAGCTGCAAATAAATGGCTTAAAGATCTGCGGCGCTCAAAACACATACACTTCTCATCCGAGTTTGGTCAGAGCTCTCAAGAACCAACAGATGAACCAAACTTGGATTGTTCTATGGGTTGACATTCTTCGTGGTCTCTGGTGTAATCCCCCCAATACTTATAAGCAACGATCCTTGGGAAGAACCAATACAACATAGGTATCCATCATTTGGTAATGTTTCGGAACAACCATCATTTGGAGACGGCTCAACAGTTCATCAAACATTTGGATTTGGTAATGTTCTGGAACAATCACCAATCAATTTTTCATTCGGTGGCAGCTCATCTTCTTAGCCTGCTTACAATGATGATGGAGGATACATACCACAATTTCAGTATCCTCAAACATCCGTATAAGGGGAAGGTATGGGTGTTGGTAGTATGACTTCTTTGTTGTCGACTACGACAATTAGCAGCTCATCATTTCATTCGGAAGATATGTATGGTACACCACATTCTATGTGAATGGTGGATGACCAATTTTTCCACGATAAGAAGACTCCAGATCAACCACGAAGAATGGTTCAACCTCCTAGACAGTAGGATCAAACATCATCCTTACACCGGCAAGAACTACCGAGGAGGAGGCGAATATAGGAAATAAGTAAATTTTATTTATTTGTAATTTTTAATTTGAAAACATTGTTTGTTTGCTTGTTTTGGTTATTTATTTGTAATTTTTAATTTGACAACATTGTTTGTTTGTTTGTTTGTTTTGGTTTATTTAGTATTTTGATTTTATTAATCCTATTTTATTTATATTACACATGTTTCTTTCGATTTCGTTTCGATATTTAAATTAAAATTAAAATTACAAAAAATGATATCAATTCAAATTTAAATTCCAATTCAAATACAAAATTTACTAATTTATTTTATTTTAATTTCTTTAATTTTATGCAATATAAAAAATGCCATAGAATCGATCAATTGTAATTTTTTAAAAAATTACAAAAATAATCTCAATTAATTCAAAAAATAAAATGCATCACCAATTCCGCATCATCAATTTTGATATTTGAATTTGATATTTAATTTCGATTTAATATCTAATATATTAGAATTTTAGAAATAAGAAATCCTTCAAATTCAAATTCAAATTCGTATTAGTATTCGAATTCAAATTCCAATTTCGTCATATTAAGTCTACATGACGAATTTACATTAACACAAAATTTAGGTTGATGGTCCGACATGATAGTTGGAAAGATTGGATTTGTCCGGACAATTGTTTTTAGTGTGACCTGGTGCCCTGGAAAGAGTGTAATGCTTAACTATAACTCACCTTCTCTTTCATTCGGATCATCCATATTCGTATGAATGCGAGTGGACGCCGGTTGACCCTTCAACTTTCTACGAAGCTCTGGATTTGGTAACCATTCTTCGTATATTGGCTCTACCGGCCAATAATCTTGGTTCGAGATCATGTTGAATTGAATTTTGTATATATTTGCCATAGTCTGTATGTTATAACATGGATCTGCAAAATTGTAAGGGTCTATATGAATATGCATACATGCGGCGTGTGCATTAGAGTAGGGGTATCTAAATGATTGAAGTTGACCATAATCACACCATATCCGCTGAAGGTTTACACAAAATATTTGCCTCAGACCATAACTTCGACAGTAAATTCTACACCACTTGGGTCGAATGTTCTGACTCTCATAGCGGTTGCTTTTGCTTGAAGAGCGACCATTCTATTATGCAGGGTTTCAGACTAATATTGTCAGCTATTTATCTGGGCGTTAACTTCCTGCCCTTTGTTAGACCAAACTTTACCCAATCTGAAGTAGGTCTCCCACACAATACTTGCAATTGGGAGATGGTGTGTTCCTTTAAACACCGAGTTTATAGCCTCAACAAGGTTTGTTCTCATATGGCCGTAACATTGCCCTTCATCATAGGCTTGTGACCATCTTTCCTTGGGATGTCATTTGCAAACTTAAATACACGTTCGATGTACCGCTTCAACCTTCTTATCTTCACGTCAAATTTGGGTTGAACTAGTTCATACCCTATTTTAAAAAATAGTTAGTTAAATCAAATAAGAATACAATACATAACAATGATTAATTTTTATAAACAACGAGTAACAATTTACTTGCGCATAAAATCTCTCTTCGGATCTTATTGTTTTTAAAATTAGTCTTCGCATTTGCTGTAATATGTCGTACACAATATGTTTGATATGCATGCAGAGGAGCCCATAAATTTTCTGGTCTGTTAATTACAGATAAGAGCATAGTCCCTCTATTAGAAATCATACAAACCACGTCTCCTTTTACTACATGGTTGCATAAATGCTTCAAAAAGAATTCCCATCCATCTGCGTCTTTCTTTTCAACTGTGGCAAAAGCAATGGGGAATATATTATTGTTTCCATCTTGTGCAACAACCACAAGTAATATATGACTATACTTCTCATACAGCCAGGTACCATCCACTTGAATCGTGCGTTTGCAGAATGGGAACCCTTCAATTCATACATTAAACCCAGAATAACTTACTAAATATCCTTTTACTAGGAATTAGTTCGCCTTGTAACTTGCACGACGTTTTGTTATGTATTCTACCATGGTTCCTGGGATGAATATTTGCATTGCTCGTAAAAAAAGCTGGTAACTCATTATACGATTTATTCCAATCACCATACACTTGGGTCATCGCCTTTTGCTTTGCCATCCATGCCTTGTAGTAAGATGGAATATATCCAAGCTGATTCCGGATAGATGCTATTAACACGACAATCAAAATCATTGGTTCATTTTCAACCTTGGTTCATTTTCAACCAATAACCTAGTGTAGGCACATATTGGATCGAAGTCTAAATTAATGTGGTCATATGATAATGATATATTTGAACATGTGTGTTGCTCAATGAACTGTGCCACCTCTCATATTTGACTCCTCTACTTGTATGAAATTCTTACCCACCAAGGATATTTGCTCTTCCAATTAATATTCCTTGCACAATAGGTTTGTGTATTAGACTCAGCAACACAATATCGTGTATGGCGTTTGATGCAATACTCTTTAACTGCCAGTTGGGCAGCTTTTTTGTTTCGATTTGAGCCTTCAATACCAATTCCACATAGTTGGAAGATGATGAAGAACCAAATACGCGGGCTTCATGTTCTAGATCTCTCATTGCAATATAATCCACCTCATACATGCGGGCTCGAGGTTTATAAGCTGGATAAATGGGTTACAGTTGCTCGGGCTCTAGTTCAACATAACCCCAAATAGGCTACTCATTTCCCAACCCAAGCATAGCGACAGCCGCGGTCTAAACATCATCTTCAACATCCAGGCCATTACCCTCATTCGCATCTGTCATAATAGCCTCAACATCATCAGCATCGAGTAAATGAAAACCATCATCTTCTGTAATAGGCACAATATTTTCTTCAACCTCACTGAAATCATCAAGCAATTCGCCCTAACGACCAACTATGTTTTCAGTGTCACAATATGTTGATGAGCTCATTCTATCTACATATAAAAAAAACAGTCATAAGCATAGATTAAAATTTCCTTATTCAAATTGTAAATACAAAAACTACATATATTAACAACAACATTAAAATTTAAAAATACAAAAACTTACTGAATTAGACAATAAACTATGTAAATATGCTTTAAATCCTTCAACAATATAAAATAATTATTATTCGAATATACCTTTAATCACAGAAAAAATCTACAAACCCATCTATAATTAAAAAAATGAATTTAAACAATATACTTCAACAATCTTCACCGTCTTCGATTATATTTTTAACTCAAGCTCTCTCAATTTTTAACTCAAACTCTATCAATTTTTTCTCTCAAATCATATACACACTTTTTGTTCTCAATAACCTATATATATACAACATTTTAAAAAAACCTTACTTGACCAGTTTTCACGTGAAAGCTGGTGTGTGCATGCATGGCAAGGCTGACCAGCTACAGGACCTCGCCATGTGCAAATGGCGTCCAGTCCCAAAGCTGACCAGCTCAATTAAAGCTGCTTGTATGGCAGTGCTTCATGCTGGCTTGGTGCATGCCTGGCTCAGTCGATTAAAGGCTATCTCAACAGCACAACGCCATATGCAAATAACGACCTTCTATGTACAGTGCACAACGTCATGTACACATGGCGTCTTCCCTCGTGCACCATAAATTTTAGCCTAATTTTCAAAATATGGCTAGAGGATCCCTATATTACAAATTTTTATTTGGGAAAGGATTATCCCCTAATTTCGCCCATCATGTCAAAGGTCATTAAAATCAAGCTATATGAAAATGAAAGGAAGATATGCACAAACGATATTCAGTTAAAGGCTCCCCAGTCTTGTCAGGGAAAAAGAAGAGAAACTTTAATGAAAAACCAAAGAAACCGTGGCCTCCCAATTATTTCTGCAGGCTTAAGTAATTTTGTCATCGTCTACTAATTGATTTACCCAAAAGCAATTTTGACCTATCAACTAATATAATCCGCTATCAACTATCCATTAATTGTCAAACAAGTCCATAGTTTTCTTTCTTTTGCCTCAATACTTTTTTTCTGGTAGTCAATTATTTCACTAATTTGAAATTTTGATAAATTCAAGAAAATTTTGATTAATTAAAGAAAATAGTATAAAAATATTGAAATAAAGATGAACGTAAACTATTTAAGGAAATAGACCAAAATCTTCAATGTTTAACAAAGTCATCCCAGTTGAATATATACAACTTTGAAAAACTCATCCTATGTTTATGGATGTAAAAAGCTGACCTAGCTTGAAAACCTGACTAAAACCTGCTCGAGTCAGAACTTGGTTTGACGTGAGGAAGCGATGACCCGAAACTGATCTGTAACCAATTGTTGTTGACCCGAACCCGAGTTGGACCTGTTATTGTAGTAACCGAACCCGGCCTGCATTCGACCGAGAATGACCTGAACCTGAATTAAACCTATTACCGTGGGCCTAGAACCCGACCTGTACCCGACTGAAACGAACTTGAACCCAAGACTAACCTAGCAGATAACCGATATTACCCGACTAAATCGACCTGAGATCCGATTTTACCCGACCTATTTTGAACTCGACCTGTTAATTGACCCGACTTGTTTTGAACCCGACATGTTGTTAACCTGAACTGATATTGACATAGCTTGATATTTACTTAACATGTAATTGAGGAAGTTTATGATTTGATGAATTTATTATATTATAATATGATAAACTAATTTTTACCATTTAAATTATTAGTTTTTTATATTTAAAATCTTTTTGTTAAATTATTCAATTATTGACTATTAATTCATTAAATTATATGTAAAAATAAATAAATAGATATATATATACATATATAATCAATTTAAAGCGTTGATAAATGTAAACTATTAGTGATTGTAAGATATAGGGTTTGAGGTTTGGGGTTTAGGGGTAAATGTGTCAAGTTGAGTGTTTAGGGGTATGAGATTAGTTTATGGATAGAGGATTAGGCTTCCAATTAGAAATTATTAGTGATGATAAGATTTAGGGGTTGAGGTTTAGGGTTTAGGGGTATAAAAAATATATGTTTTCAAGTTGAGTGTTCAGAATTGAGGTTATGAGATTAGTTTAGGGATTAGGCTTGTACTTTAATTATTAGTGATTGTAAGATTTAGGGGTTGAGGTTTGGGGTTTAGGGGTAAATGTGTCAAGTTGAGTGTTTGAGGTTATGGGATTAGTTTAGGGATTAGAGGATTAGGCTTGTAGTTTTAATTATTAATGAATAGTGATTGTAAGATTTAGGGGTAAATGTTTAAAGTAGAATGTTTGGGGCAATGGGATTAGTTTAGGGATTTGGGGTTTATTTTTGTTCATATTAGTCCCTAATTTTTAACCAAATTGACCTCTATTTATTTCAAAATTTTCTAATCTAGTCCAATATTTTTAATATGATGATATTTTTGTTCATTATAGTCCCTAAAACTTTATTTTAGCCGAAATTGACCCATATATATTTCTATTTTTGGTAATTTAGTTGAATAATATTTTTGTTTATTCTAGTCCCTACAATTTAATTTTTAGTCAAAATTTCCCCTTATTTATTTATATTTTTGGAAATTTAGTCCAATAATATTTTTGTATATTCTATTAGCTAAAATTTAATTTTTAGTCCAAATTGGCCCCTATTTATTTTTGAAAATGGAGAAATTTGAGAGTTCAGTGACCAATTTCACAATTTTACCATAGAACTAAATAGGGTCAATTTCGGCTAAAAATTAAATCTTAAGAACTAAAATAAACAAAAACATCAGCATATTAAAATTATTAGACTAAATTACAAATAATCAAAATAAATAGGGTTCAATTTCATATAAAATTAAAATTTTAAGTACTAAATATCATCATGGGGAGAGGATTGTTATATCTGAAGTCCAAACTCTGTGGATACTTGTGACTAAATTGAATTAAATTAAAACTTAAAAGTGAATATTAGGACTAAAATGTAATATTTTAAACGCAACAGGACCTAAAAGGTAAATAATCTCTAACCTAAAAATAAACGTCTTATTCCCCTCCAAAATTCTTTCATTTCCCCATTTTTTTAACCAATTGGTTTTTTCTTATTTTTTAATTAAAATGAATGGGTGGGAGGGACGGAGGGAAAGAACCCGACCAGATTTTTAGGTTGGGACAATTATTTTTTTAGGCCTTCCAACTTTAGATGTTTTTCATTTAAGCCCTTAATGTTTTCTTTTAGGCTTTAGTTTAATTCAATTGAGTCCCAATTTAGGTTAATTTAATTGAGATTCAGCATTTAATGTTAGAGTTATTTTAATTAGGTATGTAATTTATGCTTCTAAGTTTTAAATTAGATCAATTAGATATTTTTAACTGAAATTGACCTTTATTTATTTTAAATTTTTGTAATATGGTCCAATGTTTTTAATATGATGATATTTTTGTTCATTCTAGTCCCTAAAACTTTATTTTTAGTCGAAATTAACCCATATATATTTCTATTTTTGGTAATTTAGTTGAATAATATTTTTGTTTATTCTAGTCCCTACAAGTTAAATTTTAGTCAAAATTGCCTCATATTTATTTATATTTTTGGCAATTTAGTTCAATAATTTTTTTGTTTATTCTAGTACCTAAAATTTAATTTTAGTCGAAATTGACCCATATTCATTTTTTGTAATTTAGTCCAATATTTTTAATATGATGATATTTTTGTCCATGTTAATCCCTAAAATTTTATTTTTAACCAAAATTAACCCCTATTTATTTTATATTTTTTGTAATTTAATCCAATATTTTTAGTATGATGATATTTTTGTTCACGTTAGTCCCTAAAATTTTATTTTTCACCAAAATTAACCCTTATTTATTTCTAATTTTTTAATTTACTCCAATATTTTAAATAACGATGATATTTTAGTTCATTCTAGTGCCTAATATTTATTTTTAATGTGATTCGTGTTCTTGAAAGACGTTAAATAATTCACTCAAAATGCCCCCACCCAAAGTCTATCGACTATTTGTACCAAACTCAAACTTAATACGAATTCGAAACCCGAATTAACCCGACCTGAAATGAAACCGACTTGAAATTACCCGGCCTGAAATAAACCCGACCTGAAGTCTATCCGAGCCCGAATTAACCCGTCAATTAACTGATTTGAACCTGAACTGTTTTGACCTGACCTGAATTGAACCCGACCCGAAATGAACCTAACCTAAAATTTACCTACACCCGACCCGAATCGAGTCAAAATATCAAATCGACCTAAAATGACATGTATCTAATTTGACTTGACCTGACAGGACCCGACCTGAAACCTATCCGATTATCTGTTTTTACATCCCTGCCTATGTTGGGATGTTTTTTAATTAAAAAATCTACCCTTGGAATTGTTGGTAGCTCGCGCGCATTGTCCCCTGATTCTTGAAGTCGTCTTATGCTTAAGGGTGTAAATGGATCGAGCTTAAACGAACAAGACTATGTATGTGTTCGTTTATTTACTTTTAAAGGTGTTCATATTCAGTTCATGTTCGTTTAAATTTTTAATATTGTGTTCGTCCTCGTTTATTTATTTTTGAAGGTGCTCGTATTCGTTTGTTTAGTAAATAAAGCAAAAACAACAAAATAAAAATTACATTTCAACATGAACTTATATAAAATCCTTAGCAACAACAAAAAAGTAGTATTTAGGTACATCCACAAGCATTTTTCATCCTATAAACGAGCTTATTCATGAACATAAACGAACCGAACACACATTTGTTTGTGTTCGTTCGTTTATTAAACGAACATAAAATTTTTGTTCATACTCATTTATTTAGCTTAATAAACGAACATACAAACGTTATACGAGCGGTTAAAGAATGATTCTTTGATTATTTACACCCCTACTTATGCTATATCCCATATTGGTTAGATATTTGATTTTTAAGTTTTTAAATATAATCTTTTTAACTAATTAAGGGAGTGATTAAAGTTAAATCTCCCACACATGCACCATCATTTGTCCCGGTTAATGTTGACATGTAAATGCACAAGATTTTTTTGGCACAATAAACAAAAAGAAACATTTTGATACATAGTCTGTGTAAAACTTTAGTTTACACGTACTTTTTAAATCGAGAGATTATGAGTTTATTTAGAATTTAGGGTTTTAGGTTTTATGGTTTAGATTTTAAGATTTATGGTTAGATTTTATAGTTTAGGGTTCATAATTTAGAATATTAAGGTTAGAGCTTTAGGTTTTTGATTTTGAAGAAGGATTGTGTGAACAAAATTTACACGGGCCGTGTATCAAAATATAACCTATAAACAAAATTGTTTTAATTTTTACTAGAGGTAATTGCAACACACGACGCAAATTATGACTCTCATTCTATATTAGTCCATAACTTTTTTATTGTTTTAGTTTCATCCCCAAAATATGATTCTAATTCTAAATTGGTCCCCCAAACTTTTGAATATTCCACTTTCATCTCCAAACTACGACCCTCATTCTAATTGGTCCCCAAACGTTTGAATATTTCAATTTTACCCTCAAATTATCGTGTATGCCACATCATATTATTACATAATTCACATCAGTGTTTAACACAATCAACAATTTTTATGAGGGCTTTATTAATATGAGATATGATTAGCATATACTGATAATATAGAAATGAAATTAGAATGTTAAAATTTTGGGGACAAATTTAGAATAAGTCATAGTTTGAAGATGAAATTAGAATGTTCAAAAGTTTGGGGCCAATTTAGAATGAGGTTTATAGTTTGGGAATGAAATTGAAATGTTTAAAAGTTTAGAGACTAATTTAAAATGGGTTCATAGTTTGGAGAGTTATGATGCAATTAAATCTTTTATGTTATCAATTTAGTCCCTTTCCTGAAGTCACCAGTAGCTATGGGTGTGCAAAAATATATGATCTGACTGATCCGATCTGATTAACCATTGATCTGATCCAAACATTCAAATATCCGATTCAATTTTTATTTTATGATCGGATCTCCAAAATTTTGAATTTTGCGCACATAATTTGAAACCCGAAACTATTGCAATACAAATATGAGTAATATCCATGTCTAAAATCTAGCATATATTATGATTTGTATTATATTTATATTTACAGACAAACATGCTCCCGTACTAATATTAAATAACTTACAAGATTTGCTAGTTTAATTTTTGACCAAATTAAACCTTTTTTATATTACAATTACTTTAGTCTTTAAACCTCCTAACCTAACTAAAACTCAAAACAATGTTTGCAATTGCGTGTGAAGTTTGTAAAACCAGTAAATTAATAGCAATGAAATCAACGTAGGCCGAAAGTAGGCTTACCAGAACGAAAATTGTTTTTTTATACCATCTTGAGAGGCCAATCTCCTATCTATGTTTCGGACCGAAACCGAATGGACTTGTCATCCCCCGCTTTTACGAGAGCTCTTGTTTCCACATACCACCATTGTCATTCCCTAATCATCAGGCCCATTTGGCTAGTAGCGCCCTGTTTTTGACTTCCAGATCAACAATCCCGAGACCCCCAAGATTCAAAGGCGAGCAAACTTTCTAAAAGTTTCCGATAGAGTTTGTGACCCAATTCTGTCTTGATCTGATTCAATCGATGAAGATATAAATTAAGGTTAATTTAAAGATTTGTGGGGATGGAGGAAGCAAGGTGAGCAAACTTTCTAAAAGTATCCCATACGGAGCATAAGCATCCCATTTTTGGGGAAAAATTAAAAAATAGTGTAATTTGAAATGAAAAAATTATTTTGCATACATATTTATAAAGAAAATAAAAGCTGTATTAAAATTTTGTACTATTTTTTAGATCCTAGATCCGCCAATGATAAGGAATATAAATAAATACAAGTCTAACCCCTAATAGTTCAATCCCCAATCATAGGTTGATACCTCACCTTCAATTGAGGATCAACCAGTACACCATCAAAAGCTTCTAAGATAGGCATTATTATATAAAATATCTTTTTTAAATAGTTATTTATGTAAATGACCCCCAAATCGGCCATGTAAGGCGACCTCGTGTTTTGGAAAACGCGAGCTATGACCTCGCGTTCTACACATAGCGAGGTTTGTCCAACGTGGGCCGACTTTTCATATTATGTAATTTAAAATTACTGGATAAGACCTCGCGTTTTCCAAAATGCGAGGTCCCCGAGATATTGAATATATCGTGATAGAAATTAAAGGGACCTCGCGTTCTGCAGAAAGCGAGGTCCTCGTATTTCAAGGGTATATAGGCATGTTCGAGGCATTTTACCGTGCCATTAGCCCGATAATTTTGGTAATTTTTAAGCTTAGAGATGTAGTATTGGAATTTATCTTCCACTTGAGACTGATATTGGCACATACGAAACATTGCACACTATATAAAAAGCGCGTTGAAAATGGTTCAAACGCTAGTTCTTGTCCAAGTATAAGAAGTTGAAACGGCTTGGTAGGCAAGTTGGAGGTGTTTTCCCGAGTTATTATTAGAATAATCTTCATAATAAGTTAGAGGCCTAGTATTAGAACTTATCTTTCATTTGAGACTAATATTGGCACAAAACAAACATTGTAACGGTATAAAAATGGCCCTAAAAATGGTTCCAAAGCTTGTTTTTGGGCATGAATAAAAAGGTAAAATGCCTTGAGAATCTTGTTTGATGGGTTTATTTGGGAAGTTAATGGTCGCATTCGTGTAATCCTTAAGCCTAGAGGCGTGGTATCAGAGGCATATAATTGTAATAAAAAAATAAGAAGCTAAAAATTTTAGTCGTTCAGTAATTGTAATTATAAATCATGGCGCCGAAGCTAATTTTTTGGCGTCGAAATGGTTCAAAAGCTTATTTTTGTTGATGAATTACACTGTGAAATTATTAATTTGAAATAATTACATAAAATGAAGAAAGTAAATTATTGAGTTAGGCCACGTACACGGCCAAAACCTACCTTAAGCACGCGGTCAATTGTACCCCTAAACATGTAGACAAAATAAATTACACAGGAATTGATTTAGACGGGAGGTGCCATAGTTTGTTCGATTTGTATGGTCGCCGAGAGATGCGTCGTTGATGTAGACAAATGGCGCCACAGATTGTCCTAGTTGTTGGAGCCCTAAACCTTCTTCCACGATGTAGACAGTCGAGGATTAGCTTCATGGATTTTGTGAGTACCCGATAATCATCATCATCCACGATGCTAGAGTCTTCAACTACGTTACATCCAGTGGTCTTCCTATAGCCTTCACGATGAAGGCGTACGAAGAAGTTACTGCTAGTCTCGAACAAAAGGTCAAGACTGATTCTGACGCTTAAAAATGACCATTCATTCCCTAATATTGCGATTTGCCGTAGATCTTGAACCAAAACACAGAAGACACATATCACCAGTATTATTAACCGATCAAAATAATGTAGTCACCGTATAAATGCAACTACTTATACCAATAGATCACAATATCAAGGAAATAAATTTGTAAAACAATTTTCCTGATACGTGATCTGTTGTCATTAGTAGCACAGTTGTATATTCTCTTCGAATCTGATATAGATTTTTTTTCAAGCGATAGAAAATGCTGGTGGGTTTGTTTGCCCTTGTTTCTATCTTATATAGGCAAACATTCGCGTCTTCCAAAACGCGAAGGATTTGGTCACGTTTTAAATGGACCTCGTATTCTGAAGAAGATGAGGTTTGCAGAGATTCCTGACGTGGCAGGAGAAGTACATATTGACATGTCACTAGACTTCGCTATATACAGAACATGAGGTCTACTTTTTAAAATTATATTTAAAATCTTAAATTCCATTGTCTATAAATAAATTGTATGAGAGAAGCAGTAAATGGTTTGAGTGAATTCGTATTGATTGGTGTAACATTTTTTACACTTGTAATTATAAGTAATTGTTATTTAAAACTGAGAATTGTAATTGCATATGTAATCTTTATATGTTAAGCAATTGCAATTATAATTTATATGTAATTCTAATTAGCAGGTGTAACAAACACATGAAAAATGGTTTCGAAGCTTTTTTAGGGTAAAAATAACAATGTAAGTTTTTTACTTTTCAAACAAATACATAAAATGAAGAAAATAGATTATGATAGTTAGGCCACTGATCCCGGTCAAAAATGGCATCTTGTACATAATAGGGGCGAGGTCAACGATGTTTTAACCGGTCAATTGTACCCCTAAACATGATTTGACGATGTGGACAATCGAGGATTTTGAGGTCCCCCCCAAAGGTTGCAATTGCAACCCACTTCCATCATCAGCTACACTAGTAGAAGCTTCAACGACGGTTACAAGTGGTGGTCTTCACCTAGCCTCCATGATTAAGGTATACAAATATGTTACCCGCAACCTCAAAAAATGTTAAGAGGATTACCAGCACTTTAAGAAGACCCAAGATTTCCTGATATTGTGATATGTTGTTCATCTTGAAAAAAATACTCGGAACACCCCTCTCACGAAATCTGTCAATCCAAACGTGGTTTGTTGCCATTGGGGTGGTGGTTTTTTCTTTAGATATAATGGTAATCAGCAACAGTTTAGAAAATTTTGGGTTGATAGCAAGAAAATGACGGTGAGTTCGTCTAGCCTAAGTTCTGATTTATATAGAATTGCCTCGCGTTTTGCAAAACGTGACTTTCACAAAGATTCGACGTGTCGGCACTAGAGAATGTGCAAGATTTGATGTGGCATTAGACCTCGCATTCTGCAGGTAGCGAGGTCCATTTAATTTAATTTTATTTTAAAAGTAAAATTCTGTGTAAAAAGGTCTTGGAGAATTGTAATTAATTGGTATTGGCAAATAGGAATTAACCTCCCTAACTGTGTAAATAATCACGTTTAAAATGATTCCAAAACACTAGAAACCTTAACAAATAAATCTTATTACTTAAGATAACATTGGTACAATAAGAAAGTATAATTAATTATACAGAGGCCTAAGCGATTAGGACATTTGTTCTTCTGCTATCCGAGATTCCCACATCTACTGCATAGTCTTGGTTGTTCAAATTTTTCTCAATGTTCGACCAAATCCTTAGCACAATAAATCCATGTTGATCGTGGATGACCTTCTTTTTTACGTCGTACTCCAAAATCTAGCCATATTTTAGGTTTACCATCAATTGCAGCCAGATCAACTTCATTCTCGATGGGAGGAAACTCGTATTCATAAACCTTAGATACGGTTTTGAGTAAGTATACTAGGTCAACTATTTACATGTAGCTAACCTGTACAGACAAATAAGCAACAATGTCGTGCGAATACGAGTACTGGAATGTTTGAAATACTCCGTACTTGCAGGTTCTATCTTACAGATTAGCTACGTATGAGTTGTGTTGTATGCCCTCCAACGGCCTTGAATATTCCAATACACAGAACGAATATTGTCAGTGTGAAAAACAAGTAGCACTCATCGCATTTGATTATCACGCAAAGTTTTGAAATTTATCGCTAAAGTGTGGGTGGACTATGTGGCCACCTTCAATATAGTCTGCTGCTTGCTTTCCCAAGGTTGCAAATAGGGTAGCCAACTAATAATATGTCGCCTTGACAACGGAAGTGATAGGTAAATGTCACACTCCCTTTAGTGATGAATTTACGGCCTCAGTCAAGTTCATTGTCATGTGACCATATCATTTACCACCATCATATGATCGAAGCCATTTTTCCTCGGGATTGAAGTTAGGTAGTCGTAGCCATCTTTGCTCATGAGTAGAAGTTATTCAAACAGCTCATCAACCTCTTACACGTAATGCGTGTTGCCTATAAAAATATGGTGTAGTTAACGATGAATAATAAATAAAAAGTTATCTTAAATGGAATGGAGTAGAGTAGGATGTACCCATTTGAAGCATCATTCGACGTTCATCATCATTCTTGTACTTCTGTAAGTAGTTTGCAGCAATGTGGCGTAAACAATACAAGTGATGAATATGGGGAGGTTGCCAAGACGGGCCCATAAGCTTGATCGCCCATAGGAGCACCATGCCTCTGTCAGAAATAACACATAACCCGTCTTCTTTTTCATGTATAACATGAGATAGGACATCTTTCGTAGGTTCTGAAGAAAGAATACCCAGGACTCAAGATCTTCCTTTTTTACTATTGCGAAGACGATGGGAACAGTTTTTCTGTTACCAGTGCAACCGCCCGTAACAAAATTTATGTGTATTTGTTGTATAACCAAGTTTCGTCAATATGAACCATAGGGTTGCATTATTTGAATGCATTGACGCACTGTGAAAATATCTAAAATAGCCGATAGAATTGACATACTCCTCGTATAACACGATCATTTTGGTACCTTGCTACAGTTTCAAGCTTCACAACCATTCCCGGTATGTGTTTCTGCATTAGGTTTAGCCACGACCGTAAGTCTCTGTATGATTCCTCCTACTGGCCATACAATTTCTGTATGGCCTACCACCTTGCGTACCATACTTTGTGGTACTCAACTATGTAGCCGTATTGAGATTTGGCTAGAGCAATACACGTGGAAACCGTTACACGTGGATTTGCCTTGACAAGCAGAATGGAGGTGTCGTAGAGCATGTACACATCCAAGTTAAAATGATCCTAACTTAGTTTGTTGACGGTGTACGTATGAGGCCCCTCGAGTCTTGTGATCTATCATAACCAGTTCAGTTTCTTCAAGCACGATACATGAACCCTCCAATTACACCATTGGCTCTTGTGGGCACATTTCGCAAAGTAGTAATCCGGTTGAGTTTTTTTCATGACATCGAATCGAACCATGACGAGTTCTTTCCTCAAGAAGGTCATCACAATGCTGAGTTCACCATCAGTACGCCGGTTATACTAGTCAAGTTCTAGGAATTACAAAAATTCAAAACGATTAAGGCTTCGATAACAATCATCGTGAAGTGTGATGGTGGCTGGTAAATAAAAACTTGGATGACATGATATTGAACGTTGGTATGGTGTTGAACGTTGGTAGGTTGGGCATATTCTTTGTTGCCTTCAACTACATCTTCTAATCCGTCATATTCTTCTACTTCTTCGGGCATATCAATGTCTTATAGTTCATCATGGAATGGGCCTTGCTCATCACCATCAAGCCCCAACTCCCTTATCGGTTCTTCTTCATATTTTTCTAAACCCTCAAATCAGAATAGGGCTAAATCATCAAATTCTACAACAACATATTTAAAATTGCTCGTCAATCGTGAGAACGCTTACGAGACCATTCACACAAAACGTATTACTAAGATCAATATCAAGGTTGACAAAACTAGCACAAGAATGTCTCTCCACAGGTTGTTGAACATACTCCGTAATAATGATATATGTTGAATATCATCCAGATGTAAAATCATCAATAGATTAAACGCTTCATGTTCTTTTAACATCATGTAGTTTTGGGATGATGACACACCGACACCCATATTGTACGACTTATATGTTGAATGTGTGGCCATATCGGACGATGATGCACAAAAATCAACATTCGGTGTCATGTTCAACTCAAAGTCAAAACTAGCTACGTAAGAATGTCTTGGCACAGCAAACGATGATTCATCGAAGTCATTGTGTGGACTCTATGTGGTTAATAAGTTGAAATTATTACGCAAATTAGTTGTCGGGCTCTAAATGTTGGCATTAGGATCGAAGTCAAAATTTATCTGCCGCCAATTTGGGAGTACGATATCATAATCTTCATTAGAAAATATTGCAAAAAGCTCTAGGGGTCCTCCGAGTGAATACTGCAAGTGGGCATCCAACATCAACACCAAATCACCGTTCTCCTGCGACATGGAATATTGAGTACATTACTAGTCCATACGACGTAGGTAGTCAATATTTCAATGGCTCTATCTTTTTTCCACAAGCATGTGGAACATTGTTCCTCATTTTTTCATCAACTTATTATACGTTAATTTCCTCGATAATGTTAGGTTTATAGTATTTGAGGATCTAAAGATGATGCCAAGAGATACATCAACCATAATCTCATTGTCATAGTATATAAGTTTTAATAATTCCTTAGCTATACATATTTTTTGAATATCTATGATCATTACAAGAAAAAAGAACATAATTATGGCAAGATTTTCTATTTTTAATTCAAACCTATTTCTACAATTCCTTCAAGTCTCGGTCAACAAATACGAATTGACATTTGATTTCAATGCAACTTAGCGAATCTACAACACGTCAAATGTCTTGCTTGTTGGCAAAAATACCTTCTATCATTGTCTTCTATGAACCGCTGCAATTGATACCAATTGTTTGATGTTTAGAAGTAACACTCGTGTCGGGGGTATGAACATCGAGTTGACTGTAAAATATGATGACGTTGCTTCTTCATCCAAAAATGAAGAAGCAACTCTGTCTACACAAAAAGAAGAGACGGTTCTGATATGTAACTACAATAGACGACTGGATAAAAAACAAAAAATCAAGGATCTAAACTTAACATCAGATTTGTCCATAGACTACGACGACACAGAAACTGTCTCATCTTCTATACATTTTAACTAAACGTAACTTAGGTTGTTAAGTTATTTAGGTTGTTAAGTAATTTTGATTGTTAAGTAATTATAATGTTATTTACGTTGTTAAGTAATTGTAATTATAAATTATCTTTAATTTTAGTTCTAAAAAATTAACAAGATTTACCACAATATAACATAGTTTTTTTGGATTAAATGATAATAAAGTTGTTTTACATAAATAAAAAGAAATTACATAATCATCCTAATGACGCCTATGTCCACCTGTATCGCACCGCGGTGGACGACAATCTCGACGCGGATTCATTCGAACAATAGCATTACCACCACCACCACAATTATCATCGTTATCCTCATCGTCATCCCCAAATAAAATACGAGTCTCAAGACTCGTACTAGGGTCGGTGAAAAATAGGCTCTACGGTGGTGTTTGATTTACAATACCAGATCCGAACTGTTTCTGATTGTGAACTGAATGAACAGATGCAGAAGGTAGTGTCGAATAGTAGACTAGAGGAACCACCATATACGGACGAAACACGTCCGTGAAAAACCTTTCGACGAACTCCTCATTTGTTGAAACAATAGACTACTACCCGTGGGGTGAAATGACGAGAAAGTCGATTGCTGGAATGCAAGTGCTGGCACCCGTGTCTCTGGTTGGGCGACTAACTGAGCAGGTGCATGCGTTGTTCCCGATTACGATGCCCCGGTAGCGTGTGTTCTTTTTCTCTGGCCACCTCCTCTCATACGGGTACCATGTTGTGTTAGAGGACGATGCGTCGACGGATGATTTTAGGGAGGCACATTTATTTCTCATTCTCGCTCGTCTAGTGTTAATAGATACGGCTTGCCAATTTGGTGGTACCATGATATATACTCATAGGTAATGTTGTACTCCCTAATGGGTTCTAAAAAATGGGTTCGCCTACCGAAATGGGTCATCCACTGCTGCATCTACTCCGTGTGATGATGGCCCCAATGGACTTCTGTCTTGCCTTGTCGTGTTAACATGTGTAATGCATCCAAATTGGGTGGCACATGCGGAATCCCATGGACATAGTTGAATTGCCACAGCACGCGATCGGTAGGATGCCACTCAACTATCTCGTAGTGTATGAGCATAACCATCAGAATCAAAATGCCCTCACTCAACATTATTTTACGCATAATGCATGCTTGAATATTAGGATCCTCGTACAACGCATCCACAAGAACTACAAAAAATATGTAAAATCAATTAAATAAAATCGATTTAAAAAAATAAATTAAAAAATTCGATTAAAAAAAATAAAATAAAAAATTTTGATTAAAAAATTTTACCCTATTTGTCTTATCGATCAACAGTAGATAATCCGTTGGGTGGTCGGTAGTCTCACGTGTGTTAATTGACCTAACCACCTATAATTAAAAAAAACAATTCTAACTATTCTAATATTAAAAACAAAATAATAAAATAAATATTTATTAGTGCCTCTAAATAAGTGGGAATTGGAATAGGGTCGGTTTTTGAGGCGCCGAGCTTAAAAACAACATTTGAAACCATGCCCAAGACTGCAGCAACCAAAGACACTCGCTAATGCCACGTCTGTCCAGGTCGACGGTTCTGCGTAACTCTCGAAATAGATATGCTAATATTGCCCCTCCCCAACATTTGTTTTGGATTCCACAATACTACGGATTATAGATGAGGAAACCACATCAAATGGACCTTGTTGGAACCATTTTTCTTTTACGAAACACGTCATCAAAAACCCTCAATAACTCTCCATTTATGGGCGACGGACAAACCCCATTAGGTGAAAATAATTTTTCAATATTAAATTATTTTCTATAAAATAAAATTTCATAATAAATAAATAATAATAAACAATAAAAAATTATACCATATTCGTTACTTCATTAGCATTTAGGGGTAGGTTGGTCAAATTGTTGTCCAAGAATATTATTTTCTATTTTGCTCACCATCGAAATGGTAGATCCTCCCATATTCATGGTACCTTAGTCCAACTCAAACGTTGGTTTCAAGATACAGGCCACCTACCGAAATGTGCCATCCAAGATCCACTCGCCACTTGCAATCCATATTCATGGTACCACGACATATACTCATAGGTAACGCTCCAAAGATAACCTCAATAGTTTTTAATCTTGGCATTAACCGAATATGTCCAATAAATGGTTGACATCTTGGACATAGTTGAATTATAGTTGTCTCACCACAGAATGATGAAATCTGTGTATGAGCCTCCACCTCTCTAATCCAAACGCCCTCAGTCATCGGACTATTCAACTTTGAATGCCAATCATCAAGATCCTGGGAAATATGGCCAAAACTAGAAAAATATGCAAAAAGGATAATATTTAAAAAAATAAATTAAAAAATTTTGATTAAAAATTTTTCGATTTAAAAAAAATTAAATAAAAAAGTTTGATTAAAAAATTTTACCCCATTTGTCTTATCTATATGGAATAAATATTTAAAATTCATAAATTAAAAAATAAAATATTAAAATTAAAAAAATTTGATTAACAAATAATCAAAAAGATTTAAACTAAAAAATTAACCCAACCACCTATAATTCAAAAAAATAATTCTAAGTATTTTAATATTAGAAAACAAAATAATAAAATAAATATTTATTAGTACTTTGGAACAAGTAGGAATTAGAATGGGGCGAAAATTTAAAGACTTTAAAAATAAAAACAATGAAGAATAATAATTGAGAAAAAAAGAAGAAAATTTGATATGATAAAAGTTTAAAGAATAAGCCCCCAACATTTTCTTATGGAGTTCTCGCACTTTATGATGAGGCAACGAACAAATAATTTGTTTGACATCAAGACCCCTAATAACTACAAATACGGCAGGTCCATTACAAAAATGTTTTTCAATATTAAATTATTTTCAATAAAATAAAATTTCACAAAAATTCCAGTTGTTTGACTAGAACACACTTTTTGCATATAGCGAGTTTCAAAGGTTTCTAAATTTTTTTTTGTATCCTTATTTGGTGATTAAAATAAGATTTTGATTTTTCACTGTAATTAAAAAAATCAACATTATTTTAATCAGGATAACTAATTACTAATACAACATATTAAATACTAATAAAATTTAAATATCATATTTTAATTTGTGATTCGAATAAGATTTTGATTTCTTACTGTAATTAAAAAATAAAGAATATTTTAATTGGGATAATTAATTACTAATACAACATATTAAATATTAATAAAATTTAAATACCATATTTTCTTTTAAATAATATATTTTTTTAGACAATATCTTGATCCTAATAAATATGAAATGCTTACACACTAGGACTTTTTAATTCCAAATATTCTACCGTAAGTAGGATATTTAATTTAAGAAAATAAGGATTTTTATCAAAGATTTTTATTAAAGATTCTTATTTAATGATAATTAGGTCAAATTACCATGCTTTAGGATCTTTACAAATAATTAGAATTTTCCATCTACTAAAATCATCTTTCAAGAAATTAGGATCTTACAAATAATTAGTTCAAATCACTTTTTATATACGGTTAAACATCATCTTTCGAGTATATAGAATTTTTCAAACAATTACGCCAAATTATATATTTGAATAATTCTAATATATAAATTACGCATTTAAAAAGTTAACTCAATTAAGTTAGATTTTAATTAAGTCAAATAATTATAATCTTTTAAATATATTTATTAGGGTTTAAGGTTTCAAACGGTTAATGGGACCTCGCTATGTGCAAAGCGCGAAGTCTCGATAGTAATTATCGCGATACATTAATGTGCCTCTTTAATATCTCGGGAACCTCACTTTTTAGAAAACGCGAGGTATTATCTAGTAATTTTAAATTACGTAATATGAAAAGTCGGCCCACGTCGCCCAAATCTCGTTATGTGTAGAACGCAAGATCATAATTTGCATTTTTCAAAACGCAAGGTTGCCTTACATAGCCGATTTGGAAGTTATTTTTTAAATAATATTAATTGGGGTCATTTACATAAATAACTATTAAAAAGGGGTTTTTATATAATAACGCCTCTGAGATAGTTTCATCGCTCGTTTCAAAACATCTACCTCATTAATAGCAAACCAACATAAGTTGTTGTCTTCAGAAGCAGCGATTGACCGAAGGGTATCGGAATTTGGAGGGATAGTCACACCCCTAAAGTTTAAAATTCTTATATAATTCACCTATTTTCTATACATTTTCCATCAATGATTTAAATTTGTATCCTTAAAATTTTGTATTTTTGCACTCCCTAAGTTTTTAATATAACACCTTAACATTTTGTACCTTTGACATAGATTCTTCTTTCTAGGGGTGTTCAAAATTCCGTTAAAATCAAATTAACCGACCAAACTGAAATTTCGGTCTGTTAATTATATGTTAACTCGGTTAACGGTTAAATTTTTTAAAAGTTTAGTTTTCGGTTAATTCGGTTCGAAATAAGTTAATTAACCGAATTACCCGAATTAACCATAATATATATGTTAAACATATATTAAACTATGTGGAAATTAACCGAATTAAGTAAAAATTAACCGAATATATATTAACTGAAAATTTAGTTGTTCTATAGTTATTTCGATTAATTCGAAAATTAATCAAACAAAATTCGGTTCGGTTAATTTTTTAAAAAATTTAATTCGATTATCGGTTAAAAAATTAAAATTTTGACTAATAATATTTAACTAATTCAATTTGATCGGTTAACTAAACTAACCGATTGATCACCTCTGCTTCCATCCATCCATCCATCCATACTCAAAAGTACGTAAATAAGACCTTAAAGTCTTCAAGCTCGATACATTTACAAAACTTATTGATAGCCAAGTAACTGGTTTGTATTTGAATCATCCAACTGTTGCTAATTATTAGATACTGTCACTTCAAAACAGCTTGGCGTTTAGGGACCTCAGGTACTCATGAATGGCATCTTTCCTGTCCTTTTGTTTATCTTTGATATGATCTTCAACAGTTAAAGCATTTTAAAGAGTTGATTAAAAAACATTTTAAAGAGTTTAATAAAATAATGGATAAAGACATTTGTAGCACCATTACGTCTTATTTTGACTAAAGTAAAACTCTAAATTCTATATTTTTCGGAGTAATACTATTAACTACAAAAAAATTATTAATTAGTGACTAATTTTTTATATAACATTACATAAAATGTCACAAAATATACTATAAACGTGACGGTTATTTATTTTCTTCACATTTAGTAATTGATGATATGTCTTTTATGACAATTTTAAAGAACGTCATTGATTTTCGTTACTATATGGTTGATGCCAAAATTTCTCTTTAAAAATTTTTTGCAGGAAACATTTTAATGATGTTTAAACAAAGTGGTGACGATACAAAATCGTTTCAAAATAAAAATTTATATCAGTGACGAATTATTATTATGACAATTCAATTTGAATTGGTGATGGTGTAAATTTGTCATCGATACGTTTTATTTGGGACAAATTTATTTATCATGTTTTATAAGACATAAAAGGTGACATTTTATTTGAGTCATAAAAAATAGGTTTAACATGACAAAAACAACTATTTGCCACCAATTGTTTTATCTCCTATGTATTATATGACGATTTTAAACCACGCCATAGGATTATGTCACTTAATGTTTGACGTCAAGAATTAATACAAAATAACTTGTGAAATTTTTTTACAGTAACTCCTCAATTGTGTTACTAATTCAAAATTTTATTTATGACAAATTTTAAAAAAAAATTTGAATTTTAGACTCATAATTTTCGATAACCTAGTGTTCTTAAAGTTATCTATTACATGTATATTTTTATTTAATTTTTTATTTAGTTTAGTATAAATATTTATATTTTATTGTTGTTGACTATTCTAATATAACTAATTACATATTAATTTTTTAGTAGTTCTTACTTCTTAGTGTGTTTAGAAGTAAAGACATAAGACATTTTTATGATTAAAGTAAAGAGCTTTGTTTGTAATTTTAATTTGTTGATAAGCCCACCACTGATCCCGACGGAGTATGAGGACTTCGTCCCGCGATATGGACTGGCCATCCAATTATTTTCTTGTCCTTATACAATTATATATGTAGATTTTTCTTAAGTGATGATACTTAAATTTATAACTCACTTATACAACAATCATATTAAAAATAAAATAATATTTTAATAATTATTATTTTAAATTAAATGATATTATATCATATAAAATTAATATAATTAAATTTAGATTGTGAGTTATATATTTAATATTAATAAAGAATAGTAATAAATTTTATTATGGGTAATTATACTATGCACTGCGGTAGAAATATTTTATTTCCACAAGTGCCTTAATTTTAAGGGTTAGAGATTTGGTTTAGGGTTTATAGCTTAGGGGTTTAGGTTTATGTGTTTAGAATTTAGAGATTGTGGTTTGAATTTAGAGTTTAGTTATAATTTAGGGGTTATAGGTAAAAACCTAAATCTCTACCATATTACCCTAAAACCTAAACACTAACCTCTAAATCCTAAACCCTAACACAAAACCTTAAATTCTAACTACAAACTCTAAATTCTAAACCTTTAAATTAAAACCCCTAAACTATAAAACCCTAAATTAGATCCTTAACTTATAAAATTAAGGCGCTTGTAAAGACAAATATTTCCACCGAGAAAACATCATATATTTTTCTTTTATTATTAATGTTTAAAATCATAATATTATATTAATAATACTTTAAATATTTTAATATTTTTTAATCTGCATATTTTAACATAAGTGTAGGTTTTGTTTTCTTCCTCTCTTCTTCATCCCGTTAAACTAAATCCACATCCTTTAAAACTAAATTTCCAAAGTTTCACAAGAGAAACGTAGCGTCGGACGATCGGCAGCAAGGAACTCTTCGTGCCTCCATTGAATTTTTCCATTGTTGATAATGGAGTTTACAGGTCTGGTTTCCCCGATTCCATCAATTTTAGCTTCTTGAAATCACTAGGGCTTCGTCCCATTATGTGAGTCACTAATCCATAGTTTTTGTTGATGTCTATCGAAAATGTAAATTTTCTTTATTTTTAAATTTTAAATTTCTTTTTATGTTCCTTTTTCTGTAGAAATCTTTTCCCTGAGCCTATTCGGAAGGAAACAAGTAGTTCTTAAAGGCTAATGGAATCAAGCTTTTTCAATTCGTTATCAATAGATGAAAGGTATACAATTCATTTTTTCCAGTGTTTTTGGCTTAATTCCCTCAATTATTTATCACCATGATCATGTCTCAAGGTTAAAGATTTTTTTTTTTAATTCTGGGTTGTTACCAGTTCCATTTTTTGAAATGGACGTATAAAATAGTTCTTCATAAGCTTAAAATCAAAACATTAATTTTTACAGTTAGTCTTGTTTTCTCTATATCAATATTGTTTTATATCGTAAATAGAAGATTCTAGAATCCTTTTGAAAGTTGAAATTGCTAGCAAAGTAGCGTCCTTCCTTGCATCATCATCATAACAACAATTTCTGCTTAAGTTTTTTTCCCTTTCTTAATGGTAGTAAACGAGAACTTGTTCTTATTGAAATTTAAGGTTTGGCATACATGATGGGATCGAATATCGATCTTATGTGTATTGCTTGAGGCAAGAAACTCCTCAAAAAATTTTGTAGCTCTTCAATGTCATATATTTGATGGTTTGTTTTAATTTAGTTTTTCTTTGGTCTTCTTAATCTATAAACTCAATTAACATTGTCTTTTAGTATTGTATATGCTACAAAAGCTTAACATGAAATTGATTTCATTCATGATTTTCATGTTTGAGGCTTCGAGCTGTTATGGAGATCTTAATGATATAGTCTCTCTGCTCTCATCAACTATTCAAGGACAAAACTCTCGCTCTTTTACTCACCGCCCAATTTCAACCAGTAAGCTCCTTTAATTCCCTAACCCAATTTTTCCCTTTCAACCTTTTGATTTACACTCGGTTATTACAACTGATTTTCACATATCCATTTACTAACTTTTTATATACATTTTCAGAAATTAAATAGATTCTTTTATATGATTGTAAAACGATGTTGGATGACAAGAGAGAGGAGAAAGAGTGCGATCTCACATCCTCTGAAGTTGTTAGTAAATATATAAGTGTTGCTGATATTGTTAACAATTAGTCCCTTTCTTTTTATTTAATTCAAAATTAAGTTTATTGGAATGTGTTTTGAATGTAATTTTAGTTTAACCTTTTTGTTATGTTTGGAAATTTACAAAGACGCTACAATTAGCTGTGAAGAATGCAAGACAAAAACTAAGATTGTTGACATTTGTGAGAAGGGTGATGCATTTATAGGAGAGTAAGTGTTTTTTAATGCTATTTTTTGTTCAAAAGTTTGAAAATTGATAATGATTTTTGTAATTTAGTCTTTCTTTTTTTACCTTTTTGAATGGCAAATGAATTATCTTTTTCTTTATCCCCTCTGGATGCAGTGATATGGTTGCCACATTGATGGGTTTATTGCTGTAGTTGCACATACCCATGTTAGGAACTGTCCAGTCATCGGCAGGCAGATTGATGTTGTTGTTGCTACAATAAATTGCTGATGAACTGGCTTGAGGCTTATTAGGCTAAAAGGTAATTGTTTGGCATGTCTATCTAAAACATTCTTTGTTATCTTTTTTTCTCTTGAACGTTTCTTTAGAGTTATTCTGATTTTTCTACCTCAAAGTTCTTTGAGCCTGACTTTTAACTTTTGATTTGAATATGTGGATGATGGTTTTCTTAAAAGAGTGAAGACTATATAAGTTTGTTGTTTTACTTGATCCCCTAAATGATGATTTTTTTATTAGCCATGGATCTACGTCCAAATGAAGTCTTTTGTCATGGTTACTTTGATAGGGAAATTCTTCTCTCAACTCAATTTTTGAAACTACTTTTCTGGCGGTACTAAATATTTTTTTATTTAATTCTTTGAAGTGATTATAATATATAATAGAAACTTATTATCATATATTATAAAATAAATTCATTGTTTAGTTTAATATGAAGACTAATACATAAAAGTTTGAAACAACATTAGTTAAATTCAACTGATAAGTAATTTTGTGTTCCGTTTATTGTGAATATATGTTTGATTCTAATCATTATATTAACTTATCAGGGTATTTACTATTGGTTCTACTCAATATAACTTTTGATGCAAATATGCTAAAATAATAACCCTTTTAGCAGTAAATGAAAACCCCTTTGTTTCACTGTCTATGTACATCTAAGCTAATTATGCATTTATGTCTTTAAAATTTTATTTATTTGGTTTATTTTATCAAAGGCTTTAGCATCCAAATAGTGTAATGAATATATTGGCATGATTTTTTTTAGAAAATTGTAAGGAATTAAGGCTTTGGAGCATTATACAAGGGTCTGGTCCCTGATTCCGTGAAGTTAATGTCTTTCAAATTAATTTACATTCAATTTTTGTTATATTCAAGAATTTCTTTGCAGTTTTTACGAGTATAGAAGAGAGCAACTAAATTAATTTTTTATGGCTGTTGTCGGTCATGGGGAAGGCTGGTTATGAGGTGCCTTGCCTCATTGTTGTTGCTGAAGATGATTTGGATTCATTTCTAATGGTTATACAAAATTCTACCAGATTAAGTCATCAAGTTGGCAAGAATATGGGATAGACACACCTATTACGGTCAAATTCTTTCTTTTAACATTTAAGTTTTATTATTGTAGGAATAAAAAAGAAGGTTGACAATTTTGATTGTTTCACATTTATTGTTGGGTAGGAAATAAATTATATGAGATTTTAGAATAATGTAAATATTTTTGAAGAATAGTGTAATTTTTTCTTATCATTTTATATGAAAATAATTATGTCATTTTTATTTTTTATGATTTTGCTTCTATCAATAATAATTCCATTGCATTATTGGTAATAATCTTAATATAATTAATGGCAATATAGTCTAATTAAGCGATAGAATTGGTAATACATTAAGATTTTAAATTGGAAATTAATAAACAATTTATGACATTTTTTTAGTATTTTGGGTGATGATGTATTACGTCACTAAAAATGTGACGATGTCGTTTTTGTCATTAGCATGTTGAAGTTAATGTGGTATTTGTGACACTAACAATGATCGGTAACGATATTTTTGTAATTTGGTGACGTAATTAGTTGTCATCGAATATAAATTATTAAGTGATGTTATGTACTATCGTCATTCATGTTATTATTAGGTGACGATATATTATGTCAATAATAATGTGACGAAATTATTTTCATCACTTATACAATGATTTTTTTGTATTATTGACGACGATACAAATGACCATGACGAAATTTTATATCATTTGATGACGTAAATAACCGTTACTGAATGCAAGTTATAAGGTGACGTTACACATTAACGCCACTATATTCTCGACAATACGTGACAAAAACAAATATATCGTCACGCTAAACATTTAGCGAGGCAACTAGCGTGACGAACGTCGTGACATCAACTTTTACGTCACAAAATACAAATAGTGACGTAAATGTAAGTTTTCGTGACAATATTTTAGATGCCACTAATAAATAAATTTGTTGTAGTGATTACAGTGAACTCGTCGTCCCTACACGACGAGTTCCAAAGCAATATTATTTTTTATTCAAATTCGCCGTAAAAGCACGACAAGTTTCAATTTTTTTTTGTTTGTTTTTAAATATACAATTTAAATCTTAATCAGGTGATTAACCAAATTCTAAACTTGCCGTAAGAGCACAATGAGTTTCAACTGGGTTAACGACAGTCGTCACTGAAAAAAATTGTAACTTGAAAAATACGACCATTGGTCAACGAATAGAACTGGAACTCGTCGTAGGGACACGACAAGTTTCATTTTCTACTCGTTGCCCAACGGTCATTTTTTTCAAGTGATGGTGTTATGTTGTGTAGTATAAATAGGAAGTTTGGTTTAGAGTGTTGAGCACTTGACTATTCATCAACCTTTTTAGTTTGAGCAAAGTAAGTGAGGTTGTTAAGCCTTGATTTTCGTAGAGCCCCGAAAAAACCAGCCACGCAAAAAATTTTGGTAGTTCAAGGTAACAGTTTTTTTTGAATTTTTATTTTGTGGTATTTGTGAACATTTTTTGGTAAAAATATTTGTTATTAGATTGTTTTGTTACGGTTTAAGGTTTTGTGGCATAGAATTATTAGAAAAAATGGTGTTGTTAAGACGAAAAGAAGAGCACATCACGAACAACATGAACTTATTGGTAATCTTTTATTAAGTTTTTTTTTTAAATTTTAATTTGTTGTTTGTAAAAGATAAATAGTAATTTAATCTAAATCTTGTGTTTCTAGATGAATGAGACAGAATTTCGGCTCCGGTTGCTATGGAACGAGCCGCCATGCATGGAAATCTGTGGATTTCTTGACATAGCCGGATTTAGTTACACGACAAAGATTCGTGGCTTTCACATCGTGCCTCAATTGATTAATGGGTTGGTGGAGCGTTAGAGACCAGAGATGCACACCTTCCACATGTCGTGTGGGGTGTAATGCACCGGTTGTGGGCCTAGGAGTTTCTAGGTTGATTAGACGGTCCGATGGACCGAGATTAGAGATTCGAGTCAGATTCGAGATTAAAATCGAAATAAATATTTTTGGTGCGAGAAAAATATGGGGAAAATGTCTAAAAATCATTATTTAATATATGAATATTTTTGGTAAAGTCAATTTTGGAAAATGAGATTTGAAAATTGGACATTTTAGCTAGTGACTAAAATATAAAGATTGAAAACTATTTTTAGTGATTGTTTTAAAAAAGATCAAAACTTTGAATCTTTAAGGAGCTATTTTACCTAATGATTTAATCTGATTTTTCTCTTAATTTGGATTATTTTTAATGATTTTTAATTAAAGAAAATTAAAGAGGATTTAATTAAAGGAGGTAGTTATTTCCTAAAAACATTTTGACGTAACTTTTTTTTTTAAACTTTTCTCTCAATTTCTCTTCAGCCAAACACTTTCTTTTGCATCAAAGATTTGAGGTAATATTCTTGATTTCTTAAACCTTGGATTTCTAATGGATTCTTCAATCTTGTTTTCTAAAATCTCATTGTTATCTTTTATTTTTCAAGAGTTGAGTAAATCAAGATTTAATTGATGAGATTAAGTGATTTTCATTTTAGATCTATTTTGTTGAGTTCTTGATTGGTTTTGTAACACCCCTAACCCGATCTAAGAGATACCGGTTTAGAACGTGTTACTTCAACTATCTTATAAGATTACTTATCTTTCATATTATCAAATTCTAGATTTGTTACCAACTTGTAAATTGCTAGCCATTTTCAATACATAACCATCAATGTTAATAATAACAACTAATCACTGATCATTGATCTTTAAGTTACGAGCTGTAACACTTCCAATCAAGAATTTGTATTCAGATTTATTCATCAAGCATCACAACCAAATACTTCACAATAGTAACAAATAAATCAAATGACAAGGCAACTTAACTTAAGCATTAATCAATCATTCAATTATCACAATGTCTTGACTTATCTCACAAGCCATTTAGGAGTTAGTCGGCCTTTTACAGAAAGGTAAAAGATACCCCTAACTTAAAAGTCCCAATATTCAACATGCAATAACCGATTCTAATCAACCACAAGCTATATCCTCATAGAAAAACCAATCTCTAATTTGTTTTAGAGAGCGAGGTAGACAAGCTCGACTTATACAAGAATATATAAGTTCTCAAGAGGCAATTTGAGTTACTGATCATTCTTATAAATACATGAAACTATCATATCCCATTCATTAGATCACTTGATCTTATTTGTTTTAAGCTTTTATTAATATAAGAATTTATAAGTCATAAATATTTAATCACTTGACTAACACTATTATTCAAACGCTTCTTCAAACCTCAAATACATGTTAGGACTCTAACCCAAGGTAAGCACTATCAAGCAAGCACTCACATATAATTCCCTACGTCTTTAGCTAATATAAGCACCTGACATGTGTTTATCATTAAACACACAAATAACCGATATAACTAATTTAGACATACAATCAACTTCCTAGCCTTAAACCAAATCATTCAAGGCGTTCACCAAGCAAGAAATCAAACACGTGATATTATAATGGCCTTTTACAAACTTGAACACTCGTAAGCCTTATGCACATAGTAAGCCAAATGAAAACATAAATGCACAATGCATGCTCATCAAACCATGTGCCACCATCTAGGAGTACATTAAGAATTTACAAACATACACCTAGTCCTTGTGATCTCGTCTAAACTCTTAAGATGTCCGGAAGCAAGCTTACCCTGAAACGTGTCAAAAGAAATAAAGCAAGCCGTGGCTTAGTGAGGTAGTTTAGCTAACTAATAACACGTTTCAAAACTCAATTTTATATCTCTAAGATTTTTTCAAGAGCAATGAAACGAGGTAAGTAGCAACATTAATCGTTCATGACTTCTCTTATTCAAATAGTTCGAACAAGGACACCCATTTCCAAAATGATTGACTCCATGCAAGAGCTAAACTTAATCACCTATAAGCCCGTTTTTTCTTTTTTTTGTACCAATTCTCGTTTTATTTTTCCATTTATCCAATTCATATCTTGTAACATACCAAAGTTGGGATTAAGATCCAGCTATAGACAAAATTTACAATGTTTAACTATGTTAAACCAAATTTAAAGATCAAAGGAATATACTAAGGTATGTTATCAATCTATTAAGCATGTTTTAACAATAATATTCTCCTTTTAATTTTAAGTACTAGAATTAAGCTATCTCGTTCTTGAATATATACAACTACAAAAATGTGTCTTTAGCATTATACAACTATTCTTTCCATCAAAAGCAACTTTATAACTTAATACCCAAGTAATCATGGATACACCTAAAGGTCCCCTTCTCTTCTTTGAGCCATTAATTTACCTTATAACTTACAAGTATTATCATAAGCTTGAATCATTCATTTTATTAACAGTCAAACATCTCATCTCATATATTTGAATACTTGCCATGTAAGTTATCAAGAAATCTCATCAGCCTTACTAGCAATTTCTGTTATGAAGCCTCCGATATAATCACAAAATTTCAATCATCATGTTTCATAAGTGAGTCCTACTTACTACAAGGATTATCAATCACAACATTTTGATAATATAACCAAGATATCTTCCATTACAAGTATATATATTCCAAAATTCATATTTGCATTCCATTCGTTCTTTCAAGGTAAAGTATTCACACCAAATTAAACATCCACTTATATAAACAACTTTATAATAACACATTCGAAAAGCACTATTAAGCATGCATACTCACTTGCATAATATTCAAGATATTCACTAGATCAACATTATGAATTCTCTCAATTGAAACATAACTTTTTAGATGAGGTTTAGTCATATGCAAATAGATATACATATCTTGTCAAACAAGTTATCACAATTCCATCTTATTTTAGCATTTTCATTTTCGTTCGTTTAATAATTTAGCCTTTTTATATATAAACATATCCAAACGTAGCATATATCATTCTTTAATGGAAAATACAAGAATCGAGTAGTTGTATAGTTCTTTTGTATCCAAATGTTCCATGGTTTAACAATTTAAGAAATAACTTTCCATTAATTTCTTTATTAAACTTTTGAAACATCATATAATATCTCAAAGAGTAATTACATAGCATGTGATTTTTTCAAAACACATTCACACAAACATATGAAACTTTTCATTCAAGATATCAAGTAGCATGTCCTAATTAACTTTTCTTTTCTTAACATGTTAGAGTATTAATATAAGTTCTCCATTCATTAAATAGATTCCATTATTGTCTTTTATTACAGCCTTGAGAATCAAATAACATCCTAGGTACTCGAATCCCCAACCAACTGTCGCCCATGAATATAATGGTACTCGTAGTACCGGTCAATCCCTCCTACTGTCGCCAAGTGACCACAAAACTTCCCTCATACTGTTGCCAAATAAGGACCGTAGTCCACCCTAACACTGAGCTCTATGGACTCTATGACATGCCAACTATATCTAAGACTGACTCGAGACCAAGGATTTAACATGTTTCATCTTTTATCAATCTCATAGTGAGCATAGCTCATAACGTTGCATCATAATGCAAATCCCATTACTTTTCTGTAATAGGTACATACATTCACCTCATGTAAATTACCACATCTCATTCATCATTTTCGACTGGCTTCAGCCAAATTAAATACAATACATTCACACAGTGTCCTTTAACTCAAGCAAACATCACATAGCATATTTAGTTCATTCGTTCAAATAGCACCACTATCAAGTCATATTCAATACATCTAACAATATATCATCTACTTCAAGCAAGCTTCACGTAGCATACTTAACGTTTTGAAAACACAGCCAAAACTTCCAAGCTCTATTACATTACACAAAGAACTTACTCATTTAATCAATTATACATGTTCATAAGGTCAAAAGACACGACTTACATTTTATTATATCATTCACATATAAACATATGTAAAGATCTCCATACTGGCATACATTCAACCATGGTAGTTACATTTTCTATCTAATCGTATAATTAATCGAGCATTATTAATTCATCATATATTCACTCATGTATGAGTCAATATCTAACATAACAAATCATACACGCATGTATATTCTTCAAACATGACCTATTTGCTTAATCAATATTGTGTAACATAATACATTGGAGATCAGTTACTTACCTCGATCTATAGCTTGAAATCAATCATAGCTTAACACAAGGATTTAAACTAAACGGTTAATGTAAACAAAAATAACCGGGAAGGTTTTAATCCTAACCTGAGGTTCAACTACACTCACAGTATAACCGAGCTAGGTTCATCCACGATTTGCTTTTCTGGATTACATTTCTATAGCTTTCTTCGCTTGAACTTTGGTTCCACTAATAATTCTTTATCTAAGCACAAAAGTAGTACATTTTCATCAAAATTTTACTTATATACATATAATTGTACGAAACAGTCCACTATAAATTACATAGGCATCAAAACAGTCTCATCTCATTGCGCGCGTATATATATTCGAACAGTCCTCTTTTCATTACATGAGCAGTCTCCAAGTTAAGCTTGCATAACAACACTGTTTTGAGCTAAGATTTAGACCCTAAATTTGCAAAAACAGTTTCCAAACATTTATAATACAGCTCCATGTCCTTAGTTTATAAAACAGTCCATAAAAACACTATAACAGCCTCTTAACAGCTCAATTAGATCACGCTAGTACCTTGTTAGTTGCTATCAACCAAGGTGACCAGAATCGAACTTCAAACTTTGCTTACACCATTTAAACCATAATCAAAATTCATTCCAAAAACTTCTAAAACAGTGTACATTAAAAGCAGTTTCAATTGAATCTTAATTGAACCATTCAATTCATACCCTTTGTATAAATAGTGGTTACTCAACTATAAAACATTCGGTTAAACTATACCGATCCAAAATCTCAGCTTAACAACCAATATCTAAAGAAAGCCTAACCATTCAAGCATGACATTCGAATAGTCTAAAATTTGGAATCCTTTCTCCAATAATTTAATAGCAAAGCTTCTTATTAAGAAAACATCATAAGATTCACAATTTAGGCTTGGCTCTAAAGGAAAGAAAAGAACCCCTTACCTATTTCAAGGCTTTTCGAATGAACTCTCAACATTGAGTCGAGATTTTAATCTCCATGGCTGAACTCACGTAACAACCTTCCTTCTCTCACTGATTTTCTTGGATTCGGCTAAATCTTGAGGAGTTAGATGATGGCCAAAATGAATTTCTTCTCCTAAACCGTATTTTCCCCATTTGAATTCCCACATGTTTCATTTAAGCAATTGACATGTCTATCTACCATTAAGTGGATTTTTCTTAGCTTGCAATCTTTATATTCTTCCATTTCCTCAATTTAGTCCTTCAACAAATTGGTTAAACAATTGTTATTTTCTTCAATTTGGTCCTATATTACCAATCCAAGTTAATAGATGACAAGTCTTTAGCAATTCAATTAGTGATCATTTTGTAACTTACTCTTAAACCAGAATTTAGGATATTACAGGTTTTAATCATGATTTTGATGTTTAATAATTTTAATAATGTTAACATTGGAATCCCGAAGCTATGTGAATCTCTAATTTCTTAGGTTGCTAGTGTTGTGTTTTTGGTGAGTTTTGGTTGTTTAATGAATGCTGGAAGTATAAAGATGATGTTAGGTTGTTTTTGGATGTCAATTGAAGATACTTGATGTGTTAAATATTTAGGTTTTGTCTGGGTTAAGTTTGGAGGATGTTTGATGTTGTTTTCGGTTGTTGCAGAAGGGTTTTTGGATAGTGTTGTTGGGGATTAATGTTGCTGAGTCTTTTAATGCATTTTGATCCATTGAATCCCCTATTTTTGTACAAATAAATCAGGGGTGATTGATCCTTAAGCTTTTGGCACCGTTTCGGAAGCTTTGGAGGAGTAGTTCGCATCGATGAACGAGGCTTTGTGAAGTCGGTGAGTAAGAACGTGAATTTCAACTTTGAAATGATTTAAAGGTTTTATAGGGAGTTTAAATTGAGCTTGAAATGCTAGTTTAAACTCGAAAGTAAGTATAAAGAGATTTCTCTCTCAATTGTGCTTTGGCGAAATTATTTTTATGCACTTATTTTTTTATTATAGGGTACCTACTGTTTAAGCATGTTTCGAGTATGATTTATACTGATTTTGATCATAAATTGATGATGAATGCATTTGAAAAATGATTCATATAAGTATGAGGAATACTTGTTAATGCATTGTTTAATGCATTGAAAATGGTTTTGATTGTTGCATATAAAAACAATGAGGTATGTTGCGTGGTGTAATGTATTACAAATGATACGCAAATAGTGCAAGTATACACATCGAACAAGTAATAATAATGATGATTAAGATCGTCTCCACAGGGATTGGAGGTAAATTAAGTCAAGTTCAAGCATTCAAAACAAAGAATGAATATTAAATGAAAGAGTTGATGAGAGAAATTGAAAGAAATGTTGTAGCAAAAAATGTATTAAAAACTGGAGATTAAAATGTAAGACTTTAAACGTCCTCACACGTGTGGAAACTCTCAAATGGGATGAAAGACTGTATTTATCAAGGAATCCTATGCCTAGTTCTCATGAATGCTTAACAGTTTCCAGCTTATAAGATGCTCGACGCTAGACTATCTCTAGCAAGAAACTGGCAACAAGAATGCTATGGCAATACCTCTTAGCATGAACCCTAGCAAGCTACTATCCTTGAAGTTCTACCCCTTTTAGTCATTGAAACTTTATCCTTATATCTAAGGTAAGTTAGGGTTTTGCCTCTCAGCATCAAGCCACATTGTCCACGTAGATCTAAACTTAACTCTCTGGATCATTAAGCATCAAACAAAGGTAAAGGCTAACTTTCGAAAGCCCTTATAAACCCAAGTCAATAAAATAATGAACAAAGCATAAATGAAATTGGAAAATGCTAAAATATCTATTAAAAATAAAGCATAATAATCCACAAATAAACCCAAGCCACTTAAAGTTAGTTCATGGCTGGGCAATCAATATCCACATTCATCTGTTTTAAACAACCCATTTCAGAATAAAGAAAATGTAAAAGCAAAGAGAAACTAAGAGTAAAAGAAACTCCCAAGCCACCTTGGACTACCGTAAACCACCCTAAGCTTGCTGCTTCTCTCAAAGGCCAGCAAGATCGTTCCTTAGAGCTTCAACAATGGAGGACACCAAGATGAAGGAGAAAGAAAGCAGCCGCCTTTTGCTTCTCTCTTTCTTAGCTCACCAAGAACCTTTTTCAGCTCTCCCTTCAATGTGGGTGTCGTGCCCTAGGGAATATTCCCTTCATATGTGTGGCACAACTGGCTGGTGGAATCACGTGTAGGGGTTGCAAAATATCTTCTTTCTTTGTCTTTTTGTGAGCCCAGAAATGTCGTCCAAAATGCCGCATCATATTTTCCTCTCCTAGCATTGCTCCTTAGCTCACATTCACATCACAACACCAAAACAAACATTTCCCAAAGCAACACCAATTTCACAAAAATATAAAAACAACTAAGCAAACAACACTAAATGCAACTGTATGATCTAAATGCAACTAAATGCAATGAAATGAGCTTAAAACCAAACAATAACCTAAGTAAAAAACATGAAATGTATACTTTTTACAAGGTTAACAAGGTACATGGTTAAAATGAATTATATTGGCAAGTGATGTGGTTTAAAATGTTATCGGATATAGTTGGCCAGCTATAGGATTGATAGTGCACATCATCGGTAATGTTTGCGGCACATTGCAGCAAACTACTACCAAAAATATAAGAATGATGATGAACGTATAATAGTTCTTCGCATGGGTACGCCGTCAACTGTCATTCTATTTTATTTTTCATTGCTTTTATTATTATTATTACTTCTTAACTATTCTATCTCTTATTGAATAGGTAACGCACACCAGGTAGACCAAGTTGAGGAGCTCCTAGAAGAGTTGAGCGTAAGAAATTCAGATGGATATGACTATCTTGTTGATATACCGAGGGGGAAATGGCTAGGATGTTATGATGGGGGTCATCGATGTGGTCACATGACAACGAACTTGGCTGAGGCGATCAATTCATCTCTGAAGAGAACATGTCATTTGCCTATCACATCCGTTGTCAAGGTGACATATTACCGACTGACTACCTTTTTTGCAACCCTCGAAAAACAAGCAGTAGACTAGATGGAAGGTGGCCACTAATTCTATCCAGAACTTCAGCAGAAATTTCAAACATACACTGCGCACGCAAACATGATGGGTGCTCAAGTACCGGAATATTCACAGTCGCTTGAAGGAATAATGTAAAATAATTATGTGGTTCATTTGCAAGAAAGAACATGCGACTGCAGAGTATTCCAGACCTTCAAGTACCCATGCGCACACGCCTTCGTTGTATGTGCATCTGTTTATTTTGACGCCATGACACTCGTTGATATGGTATACCGAATTGACAACATATTTAAGGTATACTGAAACGAGTTTCCTCCAATCAGGAATGAACATGATCGTCGTGTCATTGACGATGAACCTAAGATATACCCAGATCCTTCCTACGTAGTAAGAAAAAAGGTTAGCCAAAGTCAACTAGGATTCACTGTGCCAAGGATATGGTTCCTCGAGAACGGACCGGACAACCTAAATGGTGCACTAGATGTGGGAACACTGGACATGACAAGAGAAAATGTCATCTTAAGACCGACCCTCAAATCAACTAATTGTACTTCTCAATCTACTATTTTGTAGATGACACGTCAAGATTCCAGCCAAACTCATGTTTTACGAAATGCGAGTTCCCTGACACGTCAGAAATCCTAGCCAAACGTGTGTATTACAAAATGCGAGTTTGGTCTATAAATACCCTCAGCCAGTTGCGCTGCAATCAAGGAGCTTTGGTGGGTATTTCGCTTCCATTGTAGCTACTAATGACAACAAACCACGTACCCGAAAAATATTTTTGCAAAGAGATTTTCAAGGTATTGTGATTTGTTGGCATATGTAGTTGCATGATGAGTACATGGTTGTGGTGGGATACCAGTTCCTGTGTGATGTACAAGATACTGTTTTTGTTCAAGATGAACGACAAATCATAATATCCTGAAACGCATAGTCCTCTAAAAGTACCGGCAATCCTCTTGATCTTCTTTTCGAGGGTGCGGGTAACTTATTTTTGCACCTTCATCATGGAGGCTAGGTGAAGACAATCGCACGTAGCCGTGGTCAAAGCTTCTACCATGTCCGCTAATGATGAAAATGGGTATAAAATGCTGAGTAATGAGGTCAACCTCAAAATCCACGACTGTAGACAACGACGAAGAATGGGCATGTGTAGGGGTATATTGGACCGATTACAATGTTGCTGACCCCAGCCCGATAATGTACAAGATGCCCTCTTTGGTTGGGGTGCCATCTTTGATCGGGGTTAGCACTACAGATATGATGCAACCCGGACTTGACAGCTGATAATCCATAGCAATTGTTGTATTTTAATGTCGACCTCAAATGATCGGTACCACAAAATCCACGAAGTTGCATCTTCATCTGTCATGTTTAGGGCTACTGCTTTTAGTGGGTGCTGGGATACAAGAGAATGAGTTTTCTATTTTGTTCTTTCAAAGGATGTAATATAAGTTGATATTGAAATATAAGTTTTATTTTGTTGATTTTACATAAATTAAAATTTATTTATTGTTGGTTTAGTTAACACTTCTGAACGCGAGTTACCCTTATGTGGCCCGAATGGGGCAGTATTTTTCCAAATGTTGCTATAAGGGGTATTTGGCCAAATAAAATCCCAAAAGGGAATATCTGGTCAAATCACCCTTTTTTTAGATTTGGTGGAACAAAACTCGCGTTGCACTAAACGTGAGTTGCACGTAACGTAAATAGATCTCGTGATGCACATTACACGAGTTTAAAGTTTCACCCTAGAAATAGGGCACTATCTTCTTTGAATATTCTTGCAATTCATCTTCATTCTCCTTCTTCTTACTCTACGTTTCAATATTATTTATAAACACTTCGATCGATATAATATGTTGAGACGAGAAACTATTACAGCTTTGGTATACTACGATGGACAGATAGTCGATGATTAATCTCTTGGCATCGTATTTCAGTCCTCGAGTACTATATTGCTTCCACTGCCATACAACTTAACGTATAGGAAGTTGATGAATGAAGTGAAGAAACATGTTCCACATGGTCATGGAAAAGAGCTGGAACCATTGAAGTATCGATTTCAATGTCGTTAGAACCATTAATGTACTTATTATTCTACATTGTGGACGACGCTGATGTGGAATTGATGGTTGAATCTCACCTACAGTCTCCTTTTGGGGTGGCCCTTGAGCTTGAGCTGTACGCAATGTTTTCCGATGATGATAATGTTATCGGAGTCCCAAATAATATGTAAACTATATTTTAACGCTAAAAAACAAGGATGTCATAGTTTTCAATTTTTATTTAAGAATATATGTTCATATTTACAGTATTGTCATCTTCATTTCACATAACATTTAATAATCAATTTCACCACATGATCTTCCTTTTCTGAGCTTTTAAATTTTAAATTTACACCCTTATTTAACACCATGAATTCACTCATTTCATGCATCATCTTTCTGTCTTTCACTTATTGACCCGTACACATGTCCACCAACCCATGTTTGCTTGTTCTTCATGGGGAAAAAACATGACTTGATAGCCTTTTTAATGTGATTTCTACTCCCTTTAGGATGCCTTATACGTTCCAATTTTAGCACCCTTGTAAACATATATTTCATTACTAAGTCGTGAAACTCAAACAACAACAAAAAATATCCCCCAACATACCACAAAATCAACTCAAACATGCTTATGGAACTATGTTTGCTTGTTCTTCATGGGTGAAAACATTCTTACATAGCGCTTTAGCGTGATTTATACCCACTTTAGGATGTCTTATACGCACCGATCTTCACACCATTTTAAGAGATGTTTCAATACTACGACATAAAAGTTCACAAATACGAAATACTATCCCCCAACACCTTGTAATTTCACCAATAACATGCCTATCGAAGCTTGTTTTAACAATAGGGAAGTCCCAAACTCGCGTTGCACCCAACGTGAGTTACATTCATATTGCGCAAAAAAATGCGTCGTTATTTGAAAATCTCGTGGAACTTGCATTCTGCAAAGCACGAGTTCCATTAATACAATATTTAAAAGATGCGGTCGGATACGATACGCCACATTAGCTTGAATCCACGTCTAGTGCAATGCGAGTACTGATTTTGCTCTCTATGCAACGCGAGTTGTTCCTACGTGTACAGAATTGGAGTTTTTTTTCCAAATAATATTTGAAGGGAGGTATTTTTTCTAATTTTTTTCCAAAGGGGAATATTCATCCAAATTAGCCATCTATAAAAGAGTTGAGTGGCTGTTTGCTACCTTTACCAACTACAAAACTCGCCATCCAATCTTATTCCACCACGTGGGACCCCAACGGGCGACATCCATAGAATCCTTTAGAGAGCCAAAAGGTGTTACAATTTCGGACCGGGAAATGACGTCATTTATGTGCTAAAGGGTGACACAAATTGAAGTTGGGGAAAATATTACTTGAATTTGGTTTTAAAATTTAATTTAGTATTTAAAGGTTTTAGCCTTTTTAGCTTAAAATGATGTATGAACGTGGGAACGACAAGTTATATGCGGCTAATAAACGACATGTTCTTATAATTGTTGGATGATTATCTTTTTTAAAAATTTTAATTTTGACCGTTAGATCAAGAAAAAAAGGTGTGTAACTGGAAGTTTGTGTAGCCGGTAAGTTAAAAAAACGCGGCACTTAAAATGTTACCCACCAACCTAAATGTTACCAAAAGATATAACATTTTAAGTTGACATGATAAGTTCAGATACTTACTAACAAATATCAAACTTACTATAATATGTACTCACCAACTTAAATGTTACCAAAAGATATAATATTTTAAGTTGACATGGTAAGTTTTGAAACCTACTAACAAGTATAGAAGCTTACCATAATATGTAACACTTTCGGTTGCAACTTAAAATTTAAAAAACACGAAACTTAAAATATTACCCACCAACCTAAATGTTACCAAAAGATATAACATTTTAAGTTGACATGGTAGGTATCGAAACTTACTAACAAGTATCGAAACTTAACTTACTAACAAGTATCGAAACTTACTATAATATGTACCCACCAGCCTAAATGTTATCAAACCAATATGTATAACATTTTAGGTTAATGCTAATTTTGTAAGTTTTGAAACTTCCGACTAAGTTTCGATACTTGTCGTGAAACCTAAAATGTAACCAGTATGTATAACATTTTAGGTTGGAATGACACAATTTTTTTATGAGTTTCGGAACTTCCGACTAAGTTCCGATATTTGTCTTGAAACCTAAAATGTAATCAATATATATAACATTTTATGTTGGAATGACAATTTTTATAAGTTTCGAAACTTCCGGTTGCAACCTAAAATGTTACCAAATATTTAGGTTGGAGTCTAGTCGAGTTTCAAGTTTGTTAACTCTTTAATGATGATTTTTTAGTTCATTCCGAATTAAAGCTAAAATTTTCTATTGGGTGATGAAGATTTCTTAGAGTATATGAGTAATCTAAACTTGATTTTAACAAATTAAACCCATAAATAGGTATTTGAAGAAATAACTTATTTTCAAGTTCTTTAACTTTTTAATAGTGATTTTGTTAATTCCAAACTAAAGCTAAGATTTTCTATTGGGTAATGTAGATTTCTTAGAGTATATGAGTAATCTAAACTTGATTTTAACAAATTAAACTCGGAATGAGGCAATTGATGAAAAAATAGCTTATCTTCAAGGTTTTTTAACTCCTTAATGGTGATTTTGTTAATTTTGAACTAAAACTAAGGTTTTGTATTGGGTAATGAAGATTTCTTAGAGTATATGAGTAATCTAAACTTGATTTTAACAATTTAAACCTAGAATTTGGTAATTGACGAAAATTGTAATATTGCTTTTAAGCTAGAATTCTTGATTTTCAGTAAAGCTTAAAGCAAAGTTTCGATACTTGTCGTGAAATATTTTCATTCTTGGACGATCAAATCTCATATAATAATTTAGGTTGAAATGGGTAAAGTTCTAAGTTTCTACCTAAAATGTTATGAAAAATCATAACAATTTAAGTTGCAACTTAAAATGTTACCAATTTAGGTTTCAAACTAAAATGTTACCGATACATATAACATTTTAGTTTTAAAAGCTAAACTTGAAATATTACCCAAAATCATAACAATTTAGTAAAATTTTTAAGTTTCAACCTAAAATGTTATACAAAATCATAACAATTTAAGTTGCAACCTAAAATGTAACCAATTTAAGTTTTAACCTAAAATGTTACCAATACATATAAAGTTTTTGTTTGGAAACCTAAACCTGACATATTACCAAAATCATAACAATTTAGGATGCAACTGAAATTGTTACCAACATATATAACATTTTAAGTTATTAACCGGGTAGAGAATAAAAAACGGTCAATGTATATTAGCCGTATTTTAACCTGCCGTACTGCAGACCTACCCATGAATGTGTCCTTTTGTTTCAAGTTGATACTTGTGTTTTTTTTTTATCCAATTAAATATTTAAATTTAATTTTTTTTGTTCAATTTAGATTATTTAGGATTTAAATTCGCTCAAGTTAGATGGACTTAGACGAATTCAAATATTTTTAAATTTTTATAAAATATAAATATTTTTTATTTCAAATGTAACAATTAATTGGACCAAAAATTATAACTACAGAATTGAACTAAGAAACCAAATTCATGCAAAAATTTGATATCAATAAGCAAAAGTTCATGAATGTAATCAGAAAAACATAAATTATAAATACTAAATTTAATCAAGAAGCCAATTACATATACCAATTTAAATAAAAAAAAGTTAAGTTTAAGTACTTATTAGATAAAAAACTTTATGGACCAAATAGAACTTTAAAGCCAAATTTAAGTACTAATGTGTGTGCGTGCGTGCATGCCAGTAATAAGTGGCGTAGATTACCAACAATCCCTTAGTCTTGTGGGATGTGATATTAGATCCTTTAAGTAAGGTTAGAAATTCGAGTCTTGGCGTTATGAATGAAACAATTTGATTAGGAGAGTTACCCTATAATAGACTTCTACAATACAAACATGAATTAATCAGCTAGTAAATTGGATACAAGTGATTATAAAGAAGGCATAATGCCAAAAAAATGCCCTCAACGTTTGACTGAACAGTCATTTTGGCCCATATTTCTTTTTGGAGCAATTCAACCCTCAACATTTTATTATAGATCAAAATAACCCATCTGCAGATGAAAACTGTCAGTTAACTAACGATAAATGATTTTAAATGACGACACAAACTTATATTGCAGTGCATGCTGACATAACAGTATCATATAGACAAATTTGTTGACTTGAAAAAACGTTATATTAGTCAAAAAATAATTCTATAAAATTATATAAAATATAAAATAATTTTTTCTACTGACACTATCAAGTCATTTTAAACTGTTTATCGTCAGTTTTTTAACAATATTCATCTGCAAAGCGGCTATTTTGAACTAAAATAGAATATTGAGGATTGAATTGCTCAAAAAATTATATGAGCTAAAATAACTATTCAATTAAACGTTGAAGATATTATTTTAACTTTATAAAAAAAAATGAGTAGGTTAAAGGGATTGAGTACAAAAAAAAAAAATTTATGCGCATAGTATTTTTTCCCAAAGTTGTAGCGTTTTTCTTTTGCTTACTTATGCTGCTTTAAGTGTCAACACTGGACGTTAACGTTTGACTAGCGATTCTTGGAAATATTTCTTTCCCCTTCTTTCTCTCTGCTTATGAACTATTTTTAATTTGTGGGTTGTTTTTTATTCTCTGTTTGCTTCCAATGAGTGGTTGAAGGTGCCTTTTTCCCAGAAGCAACAGAGTTTTTGACTGTTCATTTGGTTTTGTTTCTAAAGGACTTTGATATCTGGAAGTTCTGTTGATCCATAGGGTTAGTAAAGTTTCTCTCAGTTTTTAGTATTCATTCTGGGTTTATGAGAAACTTGAAACTTTTTAGAGATTCATTTCTTTTGGTCTGATTTAGTACATGAACTTTGTTCCACAGTTCTTGTGATTTTTTGCGGATATTGAGTTGATTTTTGTTGTGTTTTCGTTTCGGGCATTTGTTTAGCTGCGTCGTCTTCCTCCCATGGAGATTGATCCATAGATAGAGGTAAGAAAACCATGTGAATATTGTCGAAAATTGCAGACTCTGTAGTCGGTCTTTGACATAATATTTAGTAAGCTTCTGGTTCTGTTCCAGTTTGCTTGATAGAATATGAACTCACCATCGACCGAACTTACGAGAAGGATGGCCATATATGAGCAATTCCACCACATAAGCAGGTGGGGAGACACCTTCAATGTCGACAATAGTCCTAATACCGGATCATCCACGATTGTGCCTGCAGATGTCAGGCTAAACAACAAGGTGAAGTTGCATTACTGTTCTATTCCTTTGTTGGTTAAGCATTTGCTTCGGTTTCTGGCTGTAACTAAACTGTGCTGATTTTAATCATAGGCTGAATATATATCTTGTGAGCATGTTGAACCTTCCATAAGTGATCAAGAAACAAACAAGCCTGCCGATAAGGTAACGAATTCGTCGCATTTGCTCTCTCTCTTTCTCCCCAGCACACACGTCTCCTACTTATTTCAATTGTATGCATCTTTTATTTAAAGAAACATGGTATGTTCAGATACAGAGACGTCTGGCGCAAAACCGTGAAGCTGCTCGTAAAAGCCGGTTGCGGAAAAAGGTAAATGAAAAATGCATCCCATATTAAATTATTTGCTTATGGAAGTTATTTCATCGTTTCCACATATACGAAGTACTTACGAACCGATTTTATCTTATAGGCCTATGTTCAACAACTAGAATCAAGTCGTTTGAAACTAGCTCAACTGGAGCAAGAGCTTGAAAGAGCTAGGCAGCAGGTTGTATATGTAAAAGCAATGTCCCTTTTAATGATGTTTCTAAATGCAGCATATGTAACTGATTTGGTAATGCCTTAATGCAGGGTATATACAAAAGCGGTGCATCGGGTGCTGGTGGTTTCAGATTGCCTGCAACTGTAAACTCAGGTTTGTGATCTAAGTGGTAAACAATTATATGTAAAGGTTTCCCTCCCTATGGATATCACATTTTTTTCTCATGTCAATGTTCAGTGTATACATCTTTCTTTCTTGTTTAGAATAGTTTCATGTGAATTTGCCAGGGATTACTGCATTTGAGATGGAATACTCGCACTGGGTCGAAGAGCAAAATAGACAGATTTGTGAACTTAGAACCGCACTCACCGCACACGTTACCAATATAGAACTCCGTATGCTGGTAGAAAGTGGCTTGAACCACTACTGCAATCTGTTCCGCATGAAAGCAGATGCTGCAAAGGCAGATGTCTTCTATTTGATCTCGGGCATTTGGAGAACTTCAGCCGAGCATTTTTTCCACCGGATCGGAGGATTCCGCCCGTCGGAGATCTTAAATGTAATGCTCAGTCTCAATTAACTCTTTTTTTTTTCTTTGAAACGCTGCCTATCTGTTGTGGTCAATATGAATATGTAGGAAACATTTTCTTGTGAGCAGCATGTCCAAATCCTAATGAACTACCTACTGATGTCAATAACTTTTTATGATAATCAAAAAGTGCAGGGCCGATGCATCGATACTTATGACTTTTCTATTCATAAATTACGGATCTCCAAATTCGGTTTGTTCAGGTTCTGGTGCCACAGATTGAGCCATTAACTGATCAACAACATTTGGAGGTCTGTAATCTTAGACAATCATCTCAGCAAGCTGAAGGTGCACTTTCCCAAGGAGTAGATAAACTGCAGCAGAGTTTGGCCGAGGACGTAGCGTCCGATTTGTGTTCGGGAAACTACAGAACTCAGATGGTTGCTGCAATAGATAAGTTGGAAGGCCTAGAGAACTTTGTAAGCCAGGTATGACATTACTTCTTCATCCTCAATTTTTATGTAAATGTCAGGGTGTGTATTACCCTAAGCTGTACACCTTGTTTACTGGATTTTGCATGTTCTGTTGCCAAAAACAGGCAGACCACCTTCGCCAGCAGACATTGCAACGGATGGTTCGAATCTTGACGACCCGTCAAGCGGCTCGAGGTTTTCTTGCCATGGGGGAATACTTTCATCGTCTACGTGCTCTGAGTTCACTTTGGGCCGCTCGTCCACGAGAATCTGCCTAGCTTAGAGAAGCATCAATATGTGTAGGCTGTATTCACCAGAAATTTGTTCCTCACTAATTTTGTCCGGGGTTGATTCATTCTTCATATTTGCAATAATGGGCTTATATATATATATATATACTATTATGTGATGACGTGTGTTATTATGTGTATGTTATGTATATGTCATAAGTATGTATGAATTCATTACTATTTTTAATATCATTAATGTCTAAATGTTAGTATGAGTACGTATATTGTATATATATTGCATGTATGATTATGTGTAAGTATTATATATATTGTATGCGTGTGTATATGCGGTATGTATTAATGCTTGTATTATGTGCAAGCACATTTGGTTATATATGTGCATGTGTTTATTGCATGTGTTAGTAGTATATATGTTAGTGTGTATGTACGTATGTATTATGAGTGTATATATTGACATTTGTATATCATGTTATGTTATCATAAAATGGGCTTATAAGTAATTAAAAAGATAATAAATAATAATAATAAAAACAGATTAAATCAATAATTAAAGCCCAATGTTTATATGTAAGTCCAGGTCCATTTACATATTCAAAAATGTTAATACTTGTTATCTGGCCTAACAAGCCCAGCCCTAAGTCTGATAACTACCTAAAAAAAACCCTAATCTGATGCTCTTCTTATGCGCAGCCAAATCTGGACCGTTGGATCAAGGGCTGCTAATCAAACGATCTAGATCGAATGGAGATCCTTCAGCTCCCCACGCGCCACGTGTCATCATCAAGCGCTGCCACGTCAATCATCAGATGCAATCTGGACCGTCCGTTCCAGAATAGATCTTAACCGTTGGATCAGATCTGATCTAACGGCCCATATCGAGCCGGACCGTTCGAATCCAGCGCGTGCAGCCCACGCTCCGTCCGTTCAGCTTCTTCACGCGCCTACGCACCAACACCGGTTCATCTCCTCATCCGCGTGGATGCAACGCTGGGATTTCCGCTGCCACCACCAACTCTCCCAACCACCGAACAACAGAAGAAACATAAGAAAGGGGAAATCAAAACCAGTATTATCCACAGTGATAACATTTAATGTTTGCTTAAACATGTAAACCATAGGCAATAGGGCAATGAGTAATCGGAGGGAGATATAAGCATGTAATCAACCACATGTAACCCCTAAGTTCAAACGGAGAAAAATCCAGAAGCAATACAAAAAAGCCTTTCAAGGTATATTCTTTTCAAATTCAAACATGCATGTATATATAGGTATAAATAAAAAAGGAGGCACAAGATTAGGGTTTACCCTCTCGCCGCCGTAGCTCCGCCGTTGATAAGCTCTGGCTTCCTCAAGGCCGAATGAGTGAAACGGTGTAAGTGTAGGAAGGTCGAAACCTTTTTTTTGCTCCAGTTTTTTGGGGTCTTAAATGGAAAAAAAGGTGTTTTTGTGAGCGGTTTAGGTTCGCCAGCCGCCGCTGACACGGCCGAGGGATGGTCGATTTCTGGAAAACACGACGGAGGGACACCGAAATCTGAGTTCACGATGAACCCAGGTGAACTGGAATGGTAGATTAGAGCATTTCTGGGGGGGGGGATGTTATAACAAAGAGGGAAAAAATGGCTAAAAGGGTCAGATGTTCGGATAAAAGGGGATTTATAGTGTTATAATTTTTTAAATGGTATAATTACATTTTAAGGACGTCCGTCCTAAAATAATTGCGCCAGAGGGGCTTCCGCATGGTCCAATTACATAATTAGTCCTTCTGCATGGTCTAATTATAGGGGAAGCCATTCTGCCTCTATAAATCACACTCCGGGTCCTCGATTGTTTTTGTTTATTTTCAATTTCGTCCTTGTATAACCAGTTTTATGTTTTTAAATTTTGGCCCTTTGATTTTCAATTCATCCAATTTAGTCCCCTTTCAGTTTCCAATTAATTTCCTTTTTTATACTTTTTCATGCATTTTGATTTAAATCTTGTACATTTATTTCCAGCAATTTCAATTTAGTTTTTATGTTAATATTACTTGTTTGTGATCGTTATTTTATGGATGAAATTAATTCGAATGTCATGCATTATTGAATAAATGTACATAGTTTAGTATAAGATTGAAACTTTAAAAGTGTAATATAATCTTTTCTTTTTAGGGTAAAGTAGAAATTCGTAAAAGAAAATATATATATATGTATATTCTTAACCTATAACATATATGTTTAGGCATAAAATAGAGATTTGTAAAGTATAATATATGTAAATGTTTGATATATAGAGTATATATATTTTTTAGTATATAATAGTTTTTTTAAATGTATATATATTAGTATATAATATGATGGCTATGGTATACATAGGTGTATACATATTAAGTAATACGATTTGCATTTAGTTATATAATATAACCCTCTAATATATAATAATAATAGTACTTAAAATATAATGTATATTATGTATTTTTTATGTAGCTTTCATAAATGCATATATATAATATGGTTTTGAAATATAATATATATAGAACATATAATGTATATACAACTTTTAATATATGCACATAATATAATTTTTTAAATATATATAATATACTTTTAGTATGTAATCTATGGTTTTAAAAAAAAGTTTATTTGTATCTTTTGTAAATACGTTACCTTTAAATACGAGTTTTTATATAATTTTATTTTAATATAATACATAGTTGTTTTTTGAAGGTAAATAATATACATAGTTTTATAAGGGTTATAATATTTGTAGTGTTTAAAGTTTCTAATTTAATTTTACATCATATTTTGTAATATATGTATAAAAATGTTTTGGGCCCTTTGTTGTTGGGCTTAGCTTTGGTGGGCCTTAGGGAAATAAGGCTTTAGATTAAATTAGACAAATTAACTCAATTAATCTAGATCGCGTGTTCGTCTTATAGGGGCACGATCCTAGAATTAAATTAGCCTTAGTTTTTTTAGAGCCTTAGTTAGATTAGAGTTCGAATTAATTTAGTGCATTTAAATTTATCCTTGGCTTATTGGGGTAAATGTTAAATTCATTAAATTAATTGAACATTTCTTAATTACTTTAGGGGAAAAATCAATTTTAAGTTTAACTTAACATTAAATTATAAATTAGGTACCATAATTTAGGGTTTCTAGTTTTCAGGGCTAATTAATTTAGGGTTAAATATTAGAGTCATCTAATTAATAAATAGATCACTAATTGGGCTTTCTAGTGAATTGGGCCTTCTTTTGTGTGCTTATAATTGTGCCTTTGATTCCATGCTTTAATTGTCATTCATATAATCTTCAATCTCAATTGCATTTCTATTTAAACTAAATCGTAAAAGGGGGTACTTATTAATTCAAATATTTGTGTCGTAACAGTCCGAGCTTAAAGGATGTTGACCAAATATTCGGATTAATCCTTACCATCCCGAGGTAAAATGGATTAAAAATTAACAAAACCATCGTATCATGCTTAAATGCTTGCATCATGCATAAAGGTGACGTACGGAGGTCGAACCATAAATTAACACGGTAGTCGGGCTTATTCGATGTCGGTTTAATCTATGGTTTGACATATTGTCAACCTTATTAATTAAATGTCTAATTAATTCGAGTCCACCAATTCGATAAAGCCCTTGCAATCAAGGTTAATTTTCATCTAAGAACTCCGAATTAAATTCAATATGGATTGCAATGAATTTCATCCTTTTAAAAGCAACAAATATTTTGGTACCGATCTCCAGGCGTGATGGGGGTGCTAATCCTTCCCCACACGTAACCAACTCTCGGACCCTTTCACAATGAATCTCTAGTTTCTTATGGTGTTTGGCCTACCTTACCCAAGTGGCCGGTGGCGACTCCAAGTTTTCATAATTTTAAAAAATTTAAGGTTTTCAAAAGAAATCCCCAACCTTCCAGAAGATTTTCATTAATGATTTAGGGGGTAATTAGTAGCCGACTTCCTTTCTAAATAAACACCCTTAACTCCAATTCTTTTTTCAAGGGGAAGAAAAAAGGTCGCTATAGCTTGGCGACTCCGCTGGGGAATGTTTTTGTTTTTTTCAAAACAAAAGAGAGTTAGGCCAAAGGAAAAATCGTTGCTTTTAAATAATAAAAATTATTAGGATTTTAATTAATTTTAACCAAGAAGATTCTTTTTTGAAAATGTGATCGAGATTTCACGGGCTTTGATAATTGGTGGTCCTCGAATTAATTTTTCATTTAATTTCTAAGGAGTCACCGACATGTGTTGCATCATACCAGTAAGCTCTATACCCGAGCTCCTTCCCTTAAGTGGGAGTGAAATGCCACATACCCACATGAGTAGCCTCTACGGGTCGGTAATTCACTCCCATAATCCACGCCTTTTGACATGTGAGCAGCCCTCCACGTCATCAAGCCATGGTTTCCCTCGAATCGGAACCAATTCGCAAGCTTATAGTGGGCCAGAATTGGGTTCTTGTTGCCTTAGTAGGCAATAAGATAGGTTCGGGTACCCTTAATTAGAACCGAACCCATGTGTGAGAATTTAAGAAAACCACCCCTATTAGAGCCATGCGGATAACCTTAGCGAACTAGAATTCACGTGGTTAGGTTTATTTCTTTATGTAAATTGTTTATGTTATCTTTACTCATTTTCGTGTTTTTATCTCATGACTAACTTTTCTCTTTTCTTTCTTTCCATTGTTGTACTTTTGTTTTGCATATTGTTGTCATATCATAAAGAGTACATTGAGTTAGAAATATTCTAAAGTTAAAGACTAGATTGATGGGAAACCTAGTTCGCAGTAATGATGAAAAGAACTCTGACGTACAAATATGGTCCAAAGGGGAGCAGTTGCATGAGAGAGACAATATCCCTGTCGGGTTCAGGTCAACATTGACAACAGAGATATTTATAAATACAGAATATAATGACACTTCCGGGCTGAAGACAATATGGAATAGTTGGGATTTGGAAACAAGGTGTACTTTCAGCAGAGAATATGGCGACATTGCATGTTTGTTAGATGTTCTGGTGGATCAGGCACTGTTGCAAGCCTTGGTGAGTTTCTGGGATCTCGCCTATAGTTGTTTCACGATCGGTAACTTCGACTTAACTCCTAAGATTGAAGAATATCAAGACCTTTTAGAATGTGAGAAGATTGGCGAAACTCGGGTATACTCAAAGCCTAGTAAGAACAAAGCCTTCCGGGGCAAGCTCAAGAAATTCTCGGACATGTTGGAATCTTGGGTCGAGCTTCAGGTCACTACTTGGAACGGTAAAGAGTATCTCAAGTGGGATGAGATTATAGCCCTAACTTCCGTACATCTGGTAGGCCGTGTTTAGCGGGATCTCTTTGCGTTGTTAATTTATGGGTTAGTGCTTTTTCCCTGGGCACGAGGGCTAATTGATTCTGCAGTGTTAGACATGTTTGACTGTTTGAGTGGCGGGACCAATCTGGTGCCTGTGATTTTAGCAGAAACTTTTTGATCTCTGAGGTTCTGTCGGGAGCATGGTGGGGGTCGTTTTCATGGTTGCCCGAAGCTTTTGACAATATGTTTCTATAGTCACCTATGGGGCCGGATGCTAATTTTTCGAAGCCTCTCTACAATGGAAGCTTCTTACCATTAGAAGAATTTTTGCGAAAGGAAGATTAGCCCACCCGAAGATCTGAGGAAGTTTGGATAGATGTTCTTAGCAACCTAAAAGAGGAAGATATAGTTTGGAAGGCTCCGTGGCTTTCTGCAAGGAGTATCCTCTATAGGTGCGGGATACACTCTTGGGTGCCATTGCTTGGACTTTGGGGGCACACTGCTTATGCTCCTCTTTTGGTTTTGAGACAGTTTGGCTCGAAGCAGTTTGTGCCGGCTACCAAGGGTTTGAATGAGTTCAATATGAATTATGAGAAGGAAAAGGGCTACAAGGTAGTGGTGTATGATGTTTCTTCAGCTTAGAATAGCGTAAGATGGGTCAGGGTCATGAATGCTACCCATATGACCACTCTCGAGTACGAGGCGTGGAGATTCAGTCGTGTCAATGACAATGTTCCTCGATTAAATCCTGATAGAAGAGTTCAATGGAAGAAAGGTTGGCCATGCTTCCTACAGAGGTCAAGTTGATGAGAAAGCAACTTGAAGAGGAGCATGAGAGGTATCTCAAGCTCGAGGAGAAAGCCTGCCAAGAAAGATTTGATTTTTGAGTTGGAGAAGGTACAAATTGAAGGAATGGTTAAAGGCCTACAAAGGAGAAATGATGAATTGAAACTCGAGCTCAAGTTAGAAAAGGAAGAAATTCAGAAACTTAAGAGGGTAAACAAAAGCAAGAGAGTTGTGGAAGGTGGTTCAGGAGAAGGGATAGAGCTCCGACTCAGGGAGCAGAAGTCGAGAGCCGAGAATTATAAAAGGATGTATTGTGAGAACAGAGACCAGGTGCTCACTTTAACACAAGAAATGAAGAACTTGTACACTTCTCACTCTAGGCAGCTCGAGAAAGAACGTCACCAAAAAGAATCATTGAAGGATCAGGTTAAGTGTTTGAAGAAGTCTCTTTTCAAGTACAAGGGTTCGACTAGCAAATTAAAAGTAAGCAAGTCGGAGAACCTGGCTTTAGAGGCTCGTGTTGAAGAGTTGGAGACTGAGGTTCAGCGGCTCAAAGATTATGTGGAAAGTTTTAGGGGAGCAATTCAAGTACGCCCGATGCCGAGATTGGTTCGACCAATCTTGCGCTCCTCTTAGCCGTTGAAATCCTTAACTTATTCCTAAGTCGGATTAATATTCACCGTCAATAGATTGAATAAAGATCATACTCATTCGTTTCTTGAATCTAACTCTCCCGATATTAGATAAATAGATAAAGTTACGAGATCCTCTCCCAATTCACTCGCAAACAAGAATAAGAACCAAGAATGAGTAAACCTTGAATAGAAAGTGCAAACTCTTATTACGTAAACAAAATCTAATTGTTCTCACAACCACAAGACACAATAACCTTAGCCAAATAGATTTAGTTCATGGCTAGGTTCCAAAGAAACACAAGATAAAGAATTCCTAGCATAAACCTAATGGAACAAGGAAGAAAAAGATGAAGAATGGATGGAGCTTTGTCGAAATCTCCCTTGCCCTTGATCTTGTTGAAAATTCTCTCATCTCTCTCCCCTTGGAGTTGACGGCATGACCTTCAATTTGTAGGGCTAGGTCAAAGTCTTTTTTGAGGAGGAAGTTAAGTTGGAATTAAATTATCTTTAAATAATATAATTCTTTATTATATTTAAATTCCTTCTAGAACTTCTCCTATCTTCTTGGGATTTAATTTCTCTTCGACCTCTTCATGGAAATCAAACTCCTTTGGGATTTAGCTTTGCTCCACGTCATCTTGGGCTTATCTAGTCATCAATTTTGACTACCATATCATCTTATTCCTTGTCGAAAATTGCCTTGGCAACTAGCTCGGCATCACCTTCATGCGTTGCCCTGGCAACTAGCTCGGCATCTCCTTCATGCATTACCCTGGCAACTAGTTCCAGCCTTTCTTTGGCAAGTGATTCTGCACACACACACAAAAACACACCAAAGCAGCATCTTTTCCCACAAAAACCACCAAGTTATGTAATCAAGCTCAACGATGGAAAGAAACATGAATTAATGCATGAATGACTAATTATGAAATTAATATGAGCCTAAGTCTAACAATAATATGAGTAAAAAGGGTAATAAAAATAGTACTTTTGAACACTTATCACACCCCCAAACTCGAACTATTGCTTGTCCTCAAGCAATGCAAACTAATAATTACCCGCCAAGACTTCAATTTTCACAAACTTAGCTTTGAACTTGATTTCAATTCTCAGAAATGGGGCACAAAGTATGATTGGCTTTTCTTTTTTCGGAAAACTTAGGAGTTACTCGGAATCAAACTATAATGCTTGTGAGTGTGTGCGGAGTTGTGTGCAAGTTGATTTTTCAGATTCTATGCCAACAAGAGGTTTTCAAATTACTTCATTGGGTTCTTTTAACATGTTTTAATTAGAGCCGGTTTCGGGCACCTCTAGTGTTTTATTTTATTTTTTAGTTTTCTTAAGTTAATTAATTTATTCGACTAGAGCCAGTTTCGGGCACCTCTAGCGATCAAATTTTTAGCACATACTAGAGCCAATTTCAGGCACCTCTAGCAATCAATTTTTTTAGCACATACTAGAGCCAATTTCGGGCACCTCTAGCATTCATCCAATTTTTATTCTAATCCCCCAATTTTTTAACTATCAACCTAAGTTCGCTAGAATTCCTTAAATCAATCAAGCCACAACAGTGTTTTATCAAGTTTAGCATCATAGTACGATTCTAAGTGTTTCCATGTTTATCCTAGAATAACAATTCTATCAATTGAGTGCATTGGCAAAGTCATCATCGGATATTCATCAAATCTAGGCAATTCTTGTTCCAACTAAAGGCATGGCAAGCAATTTATGTATCCTAAATGCAATACTTAAGATGAATGCAACTAAACATGGTAACTAACTAATAACAATCCCCCCAAACTCGAGTGAGGCATTGTTCTCAATGCATGCAACAAAGAAAAATAAAAATAAAGAAAAGTAAAATGCAAACGAGGACTTACTCCGAGAGTTCGTCATCGTGGATGATTAGTTTCCTTTTGGTCGGTGTCTTGATTCTTTTGCTTGAACGCGATGGTTGCTTCCTTGTTGCCGATGGTGGAATTGATCCTCGTACGGGGTTGTCCCCATCGTCCTCTTCATCAATGTCATTGGCTTTTCGCTTGGTCTTGGTGGATTCGATTGGTGCGGTCTTTGTTGGTGCAATGGAGGACTCGTCCGAATCTGAAAAATCAGACAATGATTCAGTACGAGTTGATTCGGGCATAGGTGCTTTACCTTTGGCTTTTGCAGTGGTTGTCGGGGCGTCTTTAGTTTTGGTTGCCGCAACAACTTTAGTGTTAGTTGCCGTGGCAACTGCTTGGGCAGGTGCGATGTAGGTTGCCGCGGCATCATCTGTTGCGGTTGTCGTGGCGACTGCTTCATTGGTTGCCGTGGCAAGGATATCAGTAGGAAAGATTGGGAACGTCACGTGGCTGTCTGGGTACTTTTCCAGGATGACTTGGGTGATGGCATTGTTGTGATCCTTCATGTACCGCATAAACATTAGTTGCCGGTCTTCAATTTGCCTAAGGCGGCTCGCCAACGGTTGCAAGAGTGCTTTAAAGTGTCCCGGGGTTGATGGTCGAGTTTTCCGGGCATTAGGTGCTTGGGCATTAGGCGTTGCCGAGGTGGTAGGGGTTGCCACGACAATTGGAGGCATTGAGGATTTTACCGGTGCCTCTCCCATTAGCTTTCAGATTTGTGCTCGATTCCAACCGGACTTTGGTAGAGCCTTTTCATTAGTGGACTCACTTGGAACATGCGTCTCCTTGCAAAGATTGGAAATTATGCAAGGGAAGAAAAGAGAACCTTTGTCTTTTGTGTTACATACAAAAATCTCATCACAAATAATTTTTCCAATGTTAATGATGCGATTATGCAAGATAGAATGTATGAGCAAAAGACGAGGTGTATCAACGGTAGTATTGTGTGTGGTGGGCATTAAAGAAGTTTTAACAAACTTATTCCATAATTTTGCCTCAGGTTTAAGCCGAAGGCGATTTACCGTGCCCTTGTATTTACCGTCATTCCAATGAGTTCCCGATAAAGTGAGTTCATGAAGCACCTTGTCGAGTTGCTTGGGCGTGAGTTGATCAACAAAGGCTTGATAATGCTCGTCCTTCTCAATGTAGAGCCCGTAAAAGGTGTTGATGTTTTCAGGGCTTATGAGTATAGCCTTGTCACGAACAAAAACATAAGGATTATCCGGGTTAGGTGAGTGAGCATAGAATTCTCTTACCCATGAGATGTTACCCGGTTTCGATTGATGGAAAAAGATTTGCCACTTTTGATGTGCAATCTTTTCGAAGATGAATGGTTCAAGGCCGAAATCTTGATGAGAGTTGGAGCATTCAAAGCCTTGTTCTTCGCAAATCTTCCGGCTTTCAAACTTGGAGTGAAATCTTTCTTGAACCACCGGTGTAGCAAACTTATTATATCTTGGTTCTTTGGAGGAACTTGGATGAACCAAAAATTCAATTTTGGATGCCATGGATGATCTTGGTTGTGAGTTTGGTAAAAACAAAGAAAAGAAAACAAAAGAAACTAAAGAGTTGCAAGATGAAAAGTAGGAATAGGTTTCTTGGAAGTTAAGGGTGATGGGTTATATAGAAAAGATAGGTAGTAAATATGGTGGGTGGGATTAATTTTGGAATAAAGAGGAAAGGGGTTTTGATTTAGGGAAAGGGTGACGGCTAGGGGGTTTATTTAGGGTAAGTTTGAGGCTTTATATAAGCCTTAGATTCAGCCCATTAATTTTCTTGTTGAAGAAGTTTCCTTCTTGAATCAAAATTCCTCTTTATCTTGAACTCTTTTCCTAAAATTCAAAAACAAATAAAATAAGGATTAAAATTAAAGATAAACTAATAAAAGAAAATAAATAAAGATGTGTAAAGAAATTCTTAAACTTAAAAAGATAAATATGAAAGAAAGATGTAGTTTTAGTCTTAAAGAAAATAAATAAATCTATCCTAAAAATAACAAAGAACCGAAAAATAAATAGTTCAAAAAAATAAAAAAGAAAAATAAAAAGAAAATATCAAAAGGAGAGCATTCTCATGTATCTCCTAAGGTGACCAATTCTTTGTTACGTTCCACATGGGCACCGTTGTAGTGCTTCAATCTTTGTCCATTAACTTTGGATTCATGTTTGTCAGTGATGGACTTGATTATCATGGCACCATGAGAGAATGGTTTGACAACTTCAAATGGTCCCGACCATCTCGATTTTAGTTTTCCCGGGAAAAGTTTTAGCCAAGAATTGAATAAGAGAACTAGTTGCCCTGGCATGAATTGCCGAGACAATAGTTTCTTGTCATGCCATTGCTTTGTTTTCTCCTTGTAGATTCGTGAATTGTTATAGGTGAGTGCACAGAATTCTTCTATCTCGTTGAGGTCCAACAAACACTTTTGTCCGGCACTTTCCCAATCCATATTCACGGTCTTGATTGCCCAATATGCCTTGTGTTTGATTTCCACCGGTAGATGGCATGTTTTGCCAGAGACAAGTCGGAAGGGGGACATACCTAAGGGTGTTTTGAATGCAGTGTGATATGCCCAAAGTGCGTCATCTAGTCTTACTGACCAATCATTCCTAGAGGGATTTACTACTTTCTCGAGTATACCCTTCAATTCCCGGTTGGAAATTTCTGCTTGTCCATTGGTTTGTGGGTGATATGCCGTGGCAATCTTGTGAGATACACCGAAGCGTTGCAATATCTTGGCAATAATTATGTTGTCAAAATGCTTGCCTTCATCGCTGATAATTGCTCTCGGCATCTCAAATCGTGTAAATATATTTTTCTGCAAGAATCGTTGCACGGTCTTGGAATCGTTGTTGGGAACTGCAGCTGCCTCAACCCATTTAGACACGTAGTTAACGGCAAGTAGAATGTAGAGGTTGCCGAATGATGATGGGAAAGGTCCCATAAAATTGATCCCCCATACATCGAACAATTCCACCTCAATGATGTTTTGGAGTAGCATCTCATGTCGTCTAGAGATATTGCCCGTCCTCTGGCAACGATCGCATTGCTTGTAAAACTTTTGGGCATCTTTGTACAGTGTTGGCCAATACAAACTGGATTGCAAAACTTTGGCCGCGGTACGCGTTCCTCCAAAATGTCCTCCATAGGGTGAACAATGGCATTGCCAGAGTACATTTTGCTGCTCCTCTTCAGGTACACATCGGCGTATAACCTGATCTGCATATTGTTTAAACAAAAGAGGCTCGTCCCAAAAGTAATGCTTAGCATCATGGCAGAATCACTTCTTCCCTTGGTGAGTAAGGCCATAAGGTAAAATACCACAAACAAGGAAATTAACTAAATCCGCGTACCAGGGTATTGCCGAGGCATGTGCTGCTATGGTAACTGCTTCTATGGTTGCCAAGGCGTGTGCGTCTAGAGTTGTCGTGGCATGCGCATCCGTTGTCAAATCACGGGGGACAGAGTGTAAATGCCATTGAAAACGAGTGCACTGAGAAAGCCAAAAAGAACGTGTCAGAAGTCTAGTCTCCCTTGAGATGGGTCTTTCAGCAGTTATGCATGGCGCATCTCATCAATCAGGGAATGGTGTTGGTCAAAGAAGGATGTGGCCCGTACTGTGAGTACCAGCAATTAAGAGGTCATGATATTCAGCATTGTGAGGAATTTCGTCATTTACTACAAGCCATGATGGATAACAAGGAGATTGAGTTTTTTGAGAAGGAGAAAAGAGTAAAAGAGTTTGAAGTCTGTACATTATAGAGTCAAGAAACCAAATACAGTGCGAAGAGACCACTTGTCCTTGGTCTCAGGACAAGTGAGGCAAACGAACCAAAAGTGGCTTCCAAAATCATAATTGCTACCCCAAAGTTTTTTCCTTTCAAAGACACCAAGATGGTCCCATGGAATTACGCTGCGAGCATTACGATTTCGGGCTCATTCGGTGCACAAGAGGAAAAGAGGATGATAGAGACAGAAACCGAGAAGTGGTCGATGCTACATTCTAGAAAACCTAAGAGATCCAAAGGAGAAGGGCCAGGAAGTTGGAGCACAACCCGAGAAGTTATTCGAAGAGGATCCACCCTCAAAAGCCAATGAGCCAGTCACAGAAACGCAAGCGCAAGAGTTTCTAAAATTTCTAAAGCACAGTGAGTATAATGTTGTCGATCAACTCCGAAAACAGCCAGCTCGCATTTCAGTACTTGACTTGTTACTAAATTTAGAAAAGCATCGTGATGCATTGTTGAAGGTTTTGAATGAGACATTCGTTACAAAAGGCATCTCTGTTGGGAGATTGGATCAGATTATCAGTCACATCACCGATGTCAATCATATTACTTTTAGTGATGAAGAAATTCCAGGGGAAGGCACGGGGTCCGTCAAGGCCGTAAACACCACCACTCACTGTAAAGGTTATGTGCTGCCGGGTGCCTTAATTGATAATGGCTCTGCATTGAACGTTATTCCATTAGCCATGCTACAACGACTACCAATCGATAGCTCACATATGAAACCATGTCATAATACAGTACGAGCCTTCGACGGGACTCAAAAAGAAGTGGTCGAGAAAATAGCAGTACCCCTGCTCATTGGTCCCACTGAATATATGGTCGATTTTGTGGTCATGGATATCCAGCCATCTTACAACTGCCTGTTAGGAAGGCCATGGATACATTCGGCCGACGCCGTTCCATCCTCACTCCATCAAAAGTTAAAGTTTGTCACCGAGGAAAAATTAGTAACGGTGAATGCAGAAGAGGACGTCGTCGCTTCAATAACTCCAGATACACCATACATCCCTACTGATGGAGAAGCAATGGAGTGTGCCTTCAGAGCATTGGAACTTATCAATGCTACTTTTGTTGCCAAATGGAGCAAAGTTCCACGCCCCAAATTGTCAAACTGCACCAAGATGATGGTATTTGAAACCCTAGGAAGAGGAGCGAGAAAGAATAAAGGTTTGGAGAGGAATCTATAGGGGCGTCTTCGTCCTGTTAGCATGATTCATAAGGTGGACCGCTTCAGACTAGGCTATAAGCCTAATTTTATACAAAAAGACAAGAATGGAAAAAGAGACAAGAACAGAGGAAGGCCAGGTTGAGAGGGGAAGACATTCTCTAGGCTCCCATAACCTACTCAAACTTTAGAGGTATCTTCATATCTGGGGGGATTCAAAATCTGAAGGAGGACATCCAAGAGGCAAACCAGGAGGGTGAAAGGGGCCTCCAAGAAGAGTTGATCCGTGAAGCTTTAGAAGAAATGAATATGAACATGATTGGTGACAGGAGAAAGCCTAACCGATTTCTGGCCAGAATTCGCCCGTGCCTCCTAGGAGAAGAGCTCAACAACTGGGCCTTCAGAGTCGTGCCAGCATTCAATAGGGACAAATCAAAGTAATGCGTAGAATCACTCCGTTACTTTGGCCCGAAAGTAACGAACATCTTTTGTAAAAAAAAGGGCAACTATGTCATATTCAACGACTTTCAATGAAATATATAGTATATATACATTTTCTTTCTCAAATGGCAAACATGTCATTCATTCCATTTCATTCACTATTTATTTACCTATTCATTTATTTATTAGTTAATTATTTATTCACGTCATAAACTATACATTTTTTTCTCCCAATATGCACTTTCAAAATTGTGCATGCTTCTTAGTATGAACTGTATGAACGATGCGAACCTAATCCTAAAGTAGATTTTGAACGACTCATGTACTTGGCGGAGGTTGAGGAAGAAAATGATGAGATTCCCGATGAGCTGCTAAGAATGATGGCTGATGAGGAAAAGCAAATCTTTCCGCACCAAGAGAAGATAGAGATCCTAAACTTGGGGACAGATGAAGAAAGGAAAGAAGTAAAGATCGGGGGAACCCTATCACCAGAAGTCAGGCAAGGGTTAGTGGAATTGCTTGTAGAATTTAGAGACGTATTCGCATGGTCATACCAAGATATGCTGGGCTTAAACACGGACATTGTAATGTATAAGCTCCCCATTAGGCCAGAATGCAAACCCGTTCAACAAAAGCTTTGAAGGATGAGAACTGACATGTTACTAAAAATTATGGAATGGGTGAAGAAACAGCTCGAAGCTGGATTTTTGGAAGTCTCTAAGTACCCATAATGGGTAGCCAATATCGTTCTGGTACCGAAAAAGATATGAAGGTGCGTATGTGTGTAGATTATCGATACCTTAATAAGGAGAGCCTCAAGATAACTTCCCTTTGCCCCATATTGATACTTTAGTGAACAATACTGCGGGGCATGCTTGGTTCTCATTCATGGATGGCTTTTCGAGGTACAATCAGATCAAAATGCACCCCGAAGACATGGAGAAAACTACTTTTATGACCATGTGAGGCACATTTTGTTACAAAGTGATGCCTTTCGAATTAAAAAATACCGGGGCAACTTACCAAAGAGCCATGGTAACCTTGTTTCATGACATGATGCATAAGGAAATCGAGGTGTATGTGGATGACATGATAGCCAAATCTAAGATCGAGGAGGAGCACATCCAGAACTTGCGCCGTAAAAACAAAAAAGGTAGTTTACTTGCTTACTTGTTTAATCCTCTAATCAAAACGTTCTTTCTTTTCTACGCTACGATCTTTCTTCTCTTATGATATTTCTAGTTTGATCAAGGGTGGCCAAATATGAGATAGGTTTAGGGTTTAGGGTTTAGGAAGGCTAAGAAAGTATCAGCTAAAGCTCAACTCGACCAAATACACCTTTGCAGTTATATCAGGAAATATTTTGGGCTTTGTGGTAAGTTAGAATGGCATCGAGATTGACCCCGACAAGGTGAAAACAATTCAAGATCTTCCCCCACCGTGAACACAAAAAGAGGTCCGAGGATTTTTAGGGAGGCTAAACTACATTTCCCAATTTATATCTCAATTGACTAATAAGTGTGACCCTGTCTTCAGACTGCTTCGAAAGAATAACTAGGGGTCTGGTATGAAGATTGTCAAGAGGCACTAGAAAAGATCAAGAAGTATTTGACTGATCCCCCTATTCTAGTAGCACTAGTGCCAGATAGACCATTGATCTTGTACTTGACAGTATTTGAAAATTATATGGGGTGCGTACTTGGACAACATGATGACTTAGGCAATAAGGAAAGGGCAATCTACTATTTGAGCAAGAAGTTCACTGATTGTGAAATGAGGTACCCGCTAATTCAGAAGTTATGTTGTGCCTTGGTATGGCTACTAAACGGCTACGACAGTACATGTTGTATCATACCACATATCTAATTTTTCGGGTGGATTCGCTGAAATTTCAAATGGAAGCTCCAGCATTGACATGAAAGATGGCCCGTTAGCAAATGCTCCTGTCAGAGTTTGACATCATTTACGTAAACCAGAAAGCGGTAAAAGGAAGTGTCGTGGCAGATCTTTTGGCAAGTCACGCCTCGGATGACTGTGAATCGTTGGATTTCCAGTTTCCAGACGAAGATTTGATATGTGGTTTAACTGAACAGAGATCTGTTGCTGAGAAAGATGGATGAAGGCTCTATTTCGACGGGGTGTAGAATGCCCTAGGCCACAGAATATGGGCAGTATTAATCTCCCCTGAAGATGACCACTACCCTTTCACAAGTATGCTAGAATTATTCTGCACCAACAATATAGCCGAGTATGAAGCTTGCGTCATAGGACTCTGAGCAGCCATTGAGAAGAAGATCAAAGTGCTCCAGGTTTTTGGAGATTCTTCTTTAGTAGTCTACCAACTTCAAAGAGAGTGGGAGACCAGAGATTCGAAGCTAATCAAGTATCATGATTTGATCTAAGATTTGGTCAAAAATTTTGAAGAAGTCAGATTCACCTACTTGCCAAGAGAGGATAACCAAATGGTCAACGCTCTGGCCACTTTGGACGTTGTGTTCAAAGTAAACGGGACAACCAAAATGAAGCCTGTCGAGATGTAAACTTTTGAGGTGTTGGCCCACAACTATAGTTTGGAAGAGGAAAAGGATGGCAATCTATGGTATTATGACATCCTTCAATATATCAAGTACCAGACTTATCCCAAAGATGCCAACGATAACGAAAAAAGAACTATCAGAAGGTTGGCATTGGGGTACGTCTTTGATGAAGACATTTTGTATAAAAGAAGCAATGATCAAATACTGTTGAGATGTGTCAATGCCTGGGAGGCCGAAACTTTTTAGCGGAGGTCCATGGAGGTTTATGCGGAACCCATGCTAGCGGATTCTCGATGGCTAGGAAAATCATGAGATACGGCTACTTCTGCTCAACAATGGAGGGAGATTACATCAATTATGCAAAGAAATGCCACAAATGCCAATTCTACGCTGATAAGATAAATTCCCCGCCAGTACCACTACACGTCATGAACTCACCTTGGCCTTTTGCTGCCTGGGGAATAGACGTTATTGGTCAGATACACCTGAAAGCTTCTAATGGGCATCGCTTCATCTTAGTAGCTATTGATTACTTCACCAAATAGGTAGAAGCTGCCTCGTACACCAACATCGCAAGAGCGACAGTTTGCAAGTTTCTCAAGAAAGAAATTATATGTCACTATGGTCTATGTTATGTGTAATAAGTGCTCCACAATTGTGCAAGTGTACACGTCGCAAGTTATAGTATAAAAGATATCGTCTCCACAGGGATTGGTGCCACTTTAAGAATCTAGACTCTTGCACTGTAAAAGTAAAAGAACACAAGTAGAGGATTGTAGGAGTTTAAACTAACAACTAAAGTAAAAGAGCAATAAAGTAAAAGAAGATGCAATCAAAAGAGAGAGAGTAAGCCAGGCTATCGTGAGTTGAGGAGTGATAGCCGATTAGATCGTCTTGGAAAAAGAGTGCAATGGCAACTCAGTTGTCGTGGCAACTTGCGCAATTGGGTTACATTGGCAACTAGTAGAACGGTTGCCTGGGCAACTGTTTGGGCGACTGGGTAGCAAACTTCAAGGTTCGGCAGAGCGTTCTCCAATGGTTTCTTTTTATCCCTAAGTCGAAACTCTAGCTAATTGTGCATGCCTTGACAATACATTCATGCGTGAATCAAGGGTGAACAACAACCAATCTTGCGCTCCTCTTAGCCGTTGAAATCCTAAACTTATTCCTAAGCCAGATTAGTCTTCATCATCGATAGATTGAATAAAAACTATACTCATTCGTTTCTTGAATCTAACTCTCCCGATATTAGACAAGTATATAGATTTACAAGATCCTCTCCCAATTCACTCGCAAACAAGAATAAAAACCAAGAATGAGTAAACCTTGAATTGAAAGTGCAAACTCTATTACCTAAACAAAATCCAACCATTTCTCACATTCACAAAACACAATAACCTTAGCCAAATAGATTTAGTTCATGGCTAGGTTCAAAAGAAACACAAAATAAAGTTTTCCTAACATAAACCTAATCGAACAAGAAGGAAAAATATGAAGATGTTGAAGACTCTTGTCGATTTCTCTCATCTCTTGCACACACATGGAGTTGATGGCTTGGTCCTCTATTTATAGGGCTAGGTCAAAGTCTTTCTTGAGGAGGAAGTTAAGTTTGAATTAAATACTTTTAAAGAATATAATTCTTTATTATATTTAAATTTCTTCTAGATCTTCTCCTATCTTCTTAGGATTTAATCTCTCTTTGACCTCTTCATGGAAATCCAACTCCTTTAGGATTTAGCTTTACTCCACGTCACACTGGATTTATCCAGTCATCAAGTTCGGCTGCCACATCATCTTATCTATTCTTGTCGACAATTGCCCTGGCAACTAGCTCGGCATATCCTTCATGCACTACCCTGGAAACTGTGTCGGCATCTCCTTCTTGTATTGCCCAGACAACTAGTTCCAGTCTTTCTCAGGCAACTAATTCTGCACACACAAAAACAACTACCGACAGCACCCTTTTCCCACAAAAGTAAGCAAAATATGAAATCAAGCTTGTCCACCAAGGAAAAAATGCAAACATGCATGCATGGCTAATAATGCAACTAATATGAGCCTATGTCTAGCAATAATATAAGTAAAAATGGTTAATAAAACAGTACTTTTAGACACTTAACACGCCCCCAAACTCGAACTAGTGCTTTTCCTCAAGCAATGCAAACTAATAATTACCCGCCAAGACTTCAATTTTCACAAACTTAGCTTTGAACTTGATTTCAATCCTCAGAACCATGGCACAAATTATGATCGACTTTTCATTTTTCGAACAACTTAGGAATTACTCGGAATCAAACTATAATGCTTGTGAGTGTGTGCGGAGTTGTGTGCAAGTTGATTTTTCGGATTCTATGTGAACAAGAGGTTTTCAAATTACTTCATTGGGTTATTTTAACATGTTTTAACTAGAGCCGGTTTTGGGTACCTCTAGTGTTTTGTTTTTAATTTTCTTAAGTTTTTTTTATTCAACTAGAGCCGGTTTCGGGCACCTCTAGCGATCAATTTTTAGCATATACTAGAGCCAGTTTTGGGCACCTCTAACATTCATCCAATTTTTATTTTAATCCCTCAAGTTTTTAACTATCAACCTAAGTTCGCTAGAATTCCTTAAATCAATCAAGCCACAACAGTGTTTCATCAAGTTTAGCATCATAGTAGGATTCTAAGTGTTTCCACAGTTATTCTAGAATAAAAAGTTCTATCAATTAAGTACATTGGCAATGTCATCATCGGATATTCATCAAATCTAGGCAATTCTTGTTCCAACTAAAGGCATGGCAAGCAATTTATGTGTCCTATATGCAATACTTAAGATGAATGCAACTAAACATGACAACTAACTAGTAACAATCCACCCCCAAACTCGAGTGAGGCATTGTCCTTAATGTATGCAAAAGAAAGAAAATAAAAAGAAAAAAATAAAATGCAAATGATGACTTACTTTGAGAGCTCGTCGTCGTGGATGATTAGTTTCCTTTTGGCCGGTGTCTTGATTCTTTTGCTTGAACGCGGTGGTTGCTTTCTTGTTGTCGATGGTGGAATCGATCATCGTATGGGGGTGTCCTCATTATCCTTTTCCTCAATTTCATTGGCTTTTCGCTTGGGCTTGGAGGATTAGACTGGTGTGGTCTTTGTTGGTGCAATGAAGGACTCGTCCAAATCTGAAAAATAGGACAATGATTCAGTACGAGTTGATTCAGGCATATGTGTTTTACCTTTGTCTTTTGCAGTGGTTGCCGGGGCGTCTTTAGTGCGGGTTGCCACGGCATCTTCAGTGTTGGTTACCTTGGCAACTACTGGGGCGGGTTCTGTGTAGGTTGTCGCGGCATCATCTGTTGCGGTTGCCGTGGCAACTGCTTCTGCGGTTGTCGTGGCAAGGATTTTGGCAGGAAAGATAGGGAACGGTAGGCGGCTGTTCGGGTAATTTTCCAGGATTACTTGGGTGATGGCATTGTTATGGTCCTTCATGTACCACATGAATATTAGTTTTCGGTCTTCAATTTTCTGAAGGTGGTTCGCCAACGGTTGTAAGAGTGTTTCAAGTTATCCCGGGGTTGTTGTCCGAGTTGCCCGGGCATCAGTTACCTGGGCATTAGGAGTTTCTGAGGCGGCATGAGTTGCGGCGGCAACTATAGGCGTTAGGGATTTTACTGGTGCCTCTCCCATTAGCTTCTATATTTGTGCTCGATTCCAATCGAACTTTGGTAGAGCCTTTTCATCGGTTGACTCACTTGGGACATGCATCTTCTTGCAAAGATTGGAGATTACGCAAGGGAAGAAAAGAGAACCCTTGTCTTTTGTGCTACATACAAAAATCTCATCACAAATAAATTTTCCAATGTTAATGATGCGATTATGCAAGATAGAATGTATGAGCAAAAGACGAGGTGTATCGATTGTGGTGTTGTGTGTGGTGGGCATTAAAGAAGTTTTAACAAACTTATTCCATAATTTTGCCTCAGGTTTAAGCTGAAGGTAGTTTACCATGCCCTTGTATTTACCGTCGTTCCAATGAGTTCCCGGTAGAGTGAGTTCTTGAAGCACCTTGTCGAGTTGCTTGGGCGTGAGTTGATCGACAAAGGCTTGAGCTCATCCTTCTCAATGTATAACCCGTAAAAGGCGTTGATACTCTCCGTGCTTATGAAGATAGCTTTGTCACGAACAAAAACATAACGATTATCCGGGTTAGGTGAGTGAGCATAGAATTCTCTTACCCATGAGATGTTGCCCGGTTCTGATTGATGGAAAAAGATTTGCCACATTTGGTGTGCGATCTTTTCAAAGATCAAGGGCTCAAGACCGAAATCTTGATGAGAATTGGAGTATTCTAAGCCTTGTTCTTCGCAAATCTTCCAACTTTCAAACTTGGAGTGAAATCGTTCTTGAACCGCCGGTTTAGTAAATTTCTTGTAGCTTGGTTCTTTGGAAGAACTTGGATGCACCAAAAACTTGAGTTTTGTTGCCATGGATGATCTTGGTTGTGAGTTGGGTAGAAACAAAGAAAAGAAACTAAAGAGTTGCAAGGTGAAAAGTAGGAATAGGTTTCTGGGAAGTTAAAGGTGATGGGTTAAATAGAAAAGATAGGTAGTAAATATGGTGGGAGTGATTGATTGGAAAGAAAGAAAACAAGGGTTTTAATTGGGGGAAGGGGGCGACAAAGGGAATTGGGGAAGGGTTTGGCCGGCTATGTAGGAGAATTAGGGTAAATTGGAGGCTTAATATAAGCTTTAGATTTAGCCCATTAGTTGCATCTTCAGTTGCTGAGCCGCCAAATTCACCTATTGTGTTGATCATATTGAACATCACTGGTTTCAACTCAAAGTGGTCTTCAATTTCAGGTGTGACAACTCCTGGATTAAGTCCTTCAAGATCTTCCTCTAGATAGTCTCGAATAGTTCTATTTCGTGCAAGAATCACTCCTCCTCCTGCTGGAATATCCTGATTCATATTGTCGTCTTGATTAGCCATTGCTACTCTTAGCCTTCGTCTGAGTCTTTGCAAGGTTCGTTCCATTTCTGGATCAAAGGGATATTCTGAGTAGTTGGTATCGCCCTGGTCATATACCAATGCAAAACCAAAGTTTGTTAACCCTTCGAATCTTAAACAATAAAAATAATAAGTGCAAGAAAATAAAAACAAAGTTACTATTGCCAATCCCCGGCAACGGCGCCAAAAACTTGTTGCGCGTAATAAGTGCTCTGCAATTGTGCAAGTGTACACGTAGTAAGTTATAACATAAAAGATATCGTCTCCACAGGGATTGGTGCCACTTCAAGAATCTAGTCTCTTGCACTGTAGAAGTAAAAGAACACAAGTAGATGATTGTAGGAGTTTAAACTAACAACTAAAGTAAAAGAGCAATAAAGAAAAATAAGATGTAATCAAAAGAGAGGGAGTAGGCTAGGCTATCGTGAGTTGAGGAGTGATAGCCGATTGGATCGTCTTGGTAAAAGAGTGCAATGGCAACTCAGTTGCCTTGGTAACTTGCGCAGTTGGGTTGCCTTGGCAACTAGTAGAACGGTTGCCTGGGCAACTGGGCAGCAAACTTCAAGGTTCGACAGAGCGTTCTTCAATGGTTTCTTCTTATCCCTAAGTTGAAACTCTAGCTAATTTTACATGCCTTGACAATACATCCTTGCGTAAATCAAGGGTGAACAACAACCAATCTTGTGCTCCTCTTAGCCGTTGAAATCCTAAACTTATTCCTAAGCCAGATTAGACTTCATCATCGATAGATTGAATAAAAACCATACTCATTCATTTCTTGAATCTAACTCTCCTGGTATTAGATAAATAGATAGATTTACGAGATCTTCTCCCAATTCACTCGCAAACAAGAATAAAAACCAAGAATGAGTAAACCTTTAATTAAAAGTGCAAACTCTATTACCTAAACAAAAATCGAACCATTTCTTACATCCACAAAACACAATAACCTTAGCCAAATAGATTTAGTTCATGGCTAGGTTCAAAAGAAACACAAAATAAAGTTTTCCTAACATATACCTAATCGAACAAGAAGGAAAAAGATGAAGATGTTGAAGCCTCTTGTCGATTTCTCTCCTCTCTTGCACACACATAGAGTTGACAGCTTGGTCCTCTATTTATAGGGCTAGGTCAAAGTCTTTCTTGAGGAGGAAGTTAAGTTGGATTTAAATACTTTTAAAGAATATAATTCTTTATTATATTTAAATTCCTTCTAGATCTTCTCCTATCTTCTTGGGATTTAATCTCTCTTTGACCTCTTCATGGAAATCCAACTTCTTTAGGATTTAGCTTTGCTCCACGTCACACTGGATTTATCCAGTCATCAAATTCGGTTGCCACAGTATCTTATCCATTCTTGTCGCCAATTACCCTGTCAACTAGCTCGGCATATCCTTCATGCACTGCCCTGGCAACTGTATCAGCATCTTCTTCTTGTATTGCCCTAGCAACTGGTTCCAGCCTTGCTCGGGCAACTAATTCTGCACACATAAAAACAACTCCGACATCACCCTTTTCCCATAAAATTAAGCAAAATATGAAATCAAGCTTGTCCACCAAGGAAACAATGCAAAAACGCATGAATGGCTAATAATGCAACTAATATGAGCCTAAGTCTAGCAATAATATGAGTAAAAAGGGTGAATAAAACAATACTTTTATACACTTAACAGTCTGCCAGAAAGGATCATCACCGACAATGCTTCCAACTTGAATAATAAAATGATGACTGAGGTGTGTGAACAATTCAAAATTGTACATCACAATTCTATTGTTTATCGCCCTAAGATGAATGGAGCAGTGGAAGCGGTGAATAAGAATATAAAGAAGATCATAGAAAAAACCACAGAAAATTAGAAGGATTGGCATGAAAAGCTACCTTTTGCCCTATTTTCTTATCGAACCTCTATGAGGACCTCCACCGGGACAACGCCATACTCTTTGGCATATGGCATGGAGGCGGTATTACCTATCGAGGTAGAGATTCCATCACTTCAAATTTTGAACGAAGTAAAGTTGGATGAAGCCAAATGGATACAAGATAGGATTGATCAATTGAACCTCATTGAAGAGAAAAGGTTGAAGGCCATCTGTCATAGTCAAATGTATCAGAAAAAGTTTGATGCGAGCCTATAACAAAAAAGTTTACCCTAGAGATTTTCAAGAGGGGGATCTGGTGCTTAAAAAGATCTTACTTAACCAAAAGGACTTCCGAGGGAAGTGAATGCATAATTGGGAGGGGTCTTATGTTGTAAGGAAGGCCTTTTCTGGAGGAACACTAATCTTAGCCAAGATGGATGGGAGAGAGTTGAGCAACCCAGTAAACTCGGGCTCTGTAAAAAAGTATTTTGCCTGAAAAAAGGGAGGAAAAGAAAAAAAAGAAAAAAAGAAAAAAAGGAAAAAAGGAAAAATGAAGAAAGAGAAGAAAAAAGAGAAAAAGAAAAGAAGAAGAAAGAGGGTTTAGGGAGAAAACCCAAAAATGGGCATCTTAAAACCAAGGGGGTGATCTAAATTGAAAATTCGAGCAAGACGGTTCAGACATACGTGAATTTTGGCATACGACTGGCAGACTTCGTCGAAGAATGATGCTTCAATTCGTAGTTCGTCACGATTTGTAACCAGAAGTGGCAAATGAAATATCTACTACGGTCGATGGGTTCTCATTATTCATACAGTTAATATTATTTATATCTTTATCTCATGTTTGCCATGACTTTCAAAAATCTGTTAATGTTTCTCTAACTATTAATAAAATATTATGCTCACTTTCGTTATCTGTATCATAATCATCACGCAGATAAATTGACATAGATTATGGAAAAAAAAAGCAAAGGATTTCTTGACATTACTATGATTTAACCTATTGAGTGCAGGTTGTTCCAAGATAGAAGGCGAACCTGCCAAGGTTAAGGCAAAAAGATCATCGGGGTGAAATGAACGAGATTCACCAAAGAAAGACAATGAGTACCTCACATGTTGAAATTGAAGGGGCCGAAGGAAAAAAAAACCCAGAAGGGCGCCAAAAAGAAAGAGAAATAAAAAGAAAAAATAAAAGAAAAAGAAAAAAGGAAAAAAAGAAAAAAATAAAGTGAAAACCCGTAAAGGGCGCTTTAGAAAAAGACAAGTCTAAAGTGAAAACCTAAAAATGCGCTTTAGAACGAAAAAATTAAGAATTCTAAAAGGGGTATAGAGGAGTGACAGATGGGGCACCGCCGTTGCAAAGAAGAGAAGAATAAAGCAGGAAAAGATCAAAATCAAGGGACCAAGAAGAAAAAATGTCCGAGTGAATTAGTGTCATTCATACATCATACTTAGTTAGACATCCCTAGGTTAGGGGCATGCTAACTCATATCATCATGGCATTTTATCTCTTTTGCAGGTATTTGCAAGATAAATCGGGTACCTCCTAAAGAAGAGAAACATACGTCAAAGCGAAAACTTGAAGGGAATTTCCAAGCAAAAGATTTCGAACTCACCACTTCCCGATGAAAGAGACGAGATGATAGAACTTTTTTATAAAAAAGAAGAAGGAAATTAGCCTATCCATTCAAGCTCATAAAGAGCGGAAGCCTTCATGAAACCCTCATTTGAAGAACGGCTATTTGTTCATTGTCGCTTCAGAGGAACGTGCCATCTTTGTTTGGTTATGTCTGCTGCCATTTCATAAGGACGTCCCAACATCACCAAGGTTGCTTTCTGCCGCTTCGGAAAGCAAAGTTATTTGGACTCATTCAAACTGTTTCAGAAGAATGAGTCATTTGAAGGATATTTGGATTCGTTCGCTGCCGCTCTAGAGGAATGAGTCATTTAGTAACTGGTTTGTTCGTTGTCGTTCAAGAAAGGCATACCAGTGCTACACATTTGTTTTCTGTTGTTTCGGGGAAACAAGTTACTTGGATTTGCTTGCTGCAATTTTGGAAGAGCAAACCATCCGACAGAGAAGTAGGACAAAATTAGTGCTTATGGACTTTGCTTTATTCTTGTTTCACAAGTATAAGCAAAGAGGGGCAGCTGTAATCACTAATATTGTCCGGGGTTGACTCATTTTTCATATTTGCAATAATGGGCTTACATATATACTATTATGTGATGACGTGTGTTATTATGTGTATGTTATGTATATGTCATAAGTATGTATGAATTCATTACTATTTTTAATATTGGAGCGATGATATCTTTTGAAAATCCTTTTTCTTTGGAAAATTAATTGAAAACTAGGAGTCGCCACTACCACTTGGATAAGGTAGGTCGAACACCACAAAACTAGAGATTCATTTTGAAAGGGTTTGGGCGTTGGTTACACATGGGGAAGGATTAGCACCCCCATCACGCCCAGAAATCGGTACCAAAATATTTGTTGCTTTTAATCTAAGGAAATTGTCGAAATTTGAAAGGAATTTAATTCGGTGACCTTAATTGAAAATTAACTTTAATTGAACGGGCTTTATAAAATTGGTAGGTTCAAATTAAATGGACATTAATTAATAAGGTTGACGATACATCAGACCATAGATTAAACCAACATCGAATAAGCCCGACTGCCGTGTTAATTTATGGTTCGAACCTCGCACGTCACCTTTATGCATGATGCAAGGAGTTAAGATATGATGTAATGATTTTATCAACTTTTAACTTTACCTTGGGACGATAAGAATTAATTCAGATATTTGGTCAACATCCTTTAAGCAGTGTGTTTGAGGTAACTTAAGCGACAATATCTTGCTCGGTATTCACTGTTACCAACTTTCCTCCGATAACAAATTTTAACTTCTAGTGTAGTGAAGATGGAACGGTGTCGGCCAAATGTATCCACGGCCTTCCTAGCAAGCAATTGTAAGATGGCCGGATATCCATAACCACAAAGTTAACCATATATTCTGTAGGACCGACGAGCAGAGGTACTTTTATCTTCCCGACCACATCTCGTTGGGTCCCATCAAAAGTACACACTGTGTTGTGACAGCGCTACATGTGTGAACTATCAATTGGTAATCGCTGCAGAGTGGCTAATGGCATGACATTCAAGGTAGAACCATTGTCAATCAGTACTCCTGGTAATACGTAGCCCTTGCAATGAGTGGTGATGTTCAGAGCCTTGGTGGACCTTCTACCCTCTCCTGGTATTTCATTATCGCTGAAGGTAATGAAATTATCAGCAGTGATATGTCTGACAATCCAACCTAACTTTTCAATCGAGATATCGTTTGGGATAAAAGCCTGATTCAAGACTTTCAGTAACGTATCCCAATGCTTTTTCGAGCTTAGCAGAAGGTCCAATACCAAGATCCGGGCTGGCTACTTCCGTAGTTGTTCTACAACGTTATATTCACTGTGTTTTAGGAACCTCAAGAATTCTTGGGCTTGGGTTTCCGTAACCGGTTCTTTAATTTTTAATGGCGGATCCTTTTCGAACATCTTTTCTGGTTCACCCTTGGCTTCTTTATTCCTTCCTTCTTGCTCTTCTAGTTCCTTTTCGTTCTTCGGGGCATAGCACCGACCACTTCTCGTGAGGAGCCCCACATCTTTTACGTCTTCATTGTTTGGTTCCTCAAGGCCCCAGGTTCTGTTTCCACCCATATTTTCTCTCTTTTTGGCGAATTGGGGGAGCCTGGTATTTTAACGCTTGCAGTGTAATTCCATGAGACCATCTGTGTATCCTTGAAAGGAAAAGAATTCAAGGTAGCAATTATAATTTTGGGGTTTATTTTTGGCGTGCTTGCCTCGCCAGGCTGGAGGCAGAGGATAAATGGTCTTTTCTCACTGTACTTGGCGTTTTGATCTTCGGATGCGCATACTTCTGATTCTTTTTTCTCTCATTCCTTCTCGAAGAACTCGATCTCCTTATTGTTCATCATGTGTTGAACTAATTAGCGAAACTCTCCACAATCTTGAATCTCATGATTCTTTGACTGATGGTATTTGTAGTTGGGGCTACATCCCTTCTTCACGATTATCATTCCTCGATCAATAAAGCAAGCCATACACAGCTGCTAAAAGACCCATCTTGTTTGAGCATACTTTTCTTCAACGACATTTACACCTTGCCCCTCATGGTTCGGTAGGGGGTTGTTAGCTGTGCTGGGTTTCCCCAACTGCAGGACCCCGGTCCGAATTAAATTTTAGACAAACTTTATAAAGGCCATGCAGTTCTCGATCAAGTGTCCGAGGATGTCAGCATGATACTCACAGTGTACCTTGGGATTGTACCACACCGAGTAAGGGGGTTGTAAAGTGTGACATGATATGGTCTGACTAGATCTGCCTTATATAATTGTGAGTAGAGTTCTTTGTAAGACATTGGTATAGGAGTGAAAGACCGATTCTCATTCTCTTTCTTTGGGGCTCCTTCTTCCCTCTTATTGAAGCCTCGAGCACTTCCTACTACTGCTTGGGGTTAGGAGATAGTGAGGTTCTTGACGGCCTCATAAGTATTGGTGTTGTTTACTTCGTTGTCCCTCTTTTTGTAGTTATTTCGTGCTGACTCCCCACTGTCAATTCTCCCGCTTTTAATAGCAGCCTCAATGTGTTCGCCGGTCATTACCATTTACGCAAAATTGCTAATAGGCTGTTGATCAATCGATCATTGAGTGTCCCCTTCAGCTTGTCTACGAACATTGGTGTGATTTTATTTTCTAAAAGTGGTGGCTGAACTTGAGCTGCTATATCGCGCCATCACTGGGCGTATTCCCGCAGGCTTTCATTACGCCTCTACTCCATTCCTTGTAACAGGAGGCGATTAGAGACCATATCTGCTATATGCTTGTACTGGTCATTAAAAACTTTGGCCAAATCCTTCCATGACTTGATTTGAGCGCGAGTGAGCTGATTATACCACCTTGAAGCGGATCCTGCTAAACTGTCTTGAAAACAGTGGATTAAAAGCTTTTCATTATCCGTGTACCCTGCCATTTTCCGGCAAAACATGGTCAAATGGGTGGTGGGGCAGGTTGTTCTATCGAATTTCTCAAAGTCCGGAGTCTTGAATTTGTAAGGAATTTCCACATCTGAAACTAAGCTGAGTTCTCTCGAATTTAGCCCATAGGGTCTCTCTTCATCCTCCTTTACCCAAAACTTTTCTTCAAGAATCTTCCGGGTGTCCTCTAACTGTTTTGAGAACTCTACCTTTACCTGGTTGAATTTTTCCAACTCGTCGAAGTCTGGGATGTTATCCTCAATATTCTCGACGTTTCTGATTATTATGCCTGGCTGAGCTGGGGTAGAGGCGCCGGCCTGATGAGATGAAGCCATTCCTTGTGGGGGGTGTTGCGTGTAATAAGTGCTACGCAAATGTGCAAGTATACACGTCGCAAGTTATAGTATAAAAGATATCGTCTCCACAGGGATTGGTGCCACTTCAAGAATCTAGTCTCTTGCACTGTAAAAAGTAAAAACACAAATAAAGGATTATGGGAGTTTAACTAATAACTAATCTAGAAAGCAATAAAGTAAATGAAAATATGAGATCAAATGAGAGAGAGATAGGCCAGGTTATCGTGAGTTGAGGTGTGATAGCCGATTGGATTGTCTTGGTAAAAGAGTGTACGGGCAACTCAGTTGCCGTGGCAACTTGCACAACGGGGTTGCCTTGGCAACTAATCGATGGTTGCCTGGGCAACTACTTGGGCGTCTGGGCAGCAATCTTCAAGGTTCGGCAGAGCGTTCTTCAATGGTTTCTTCTTATCCCTAAGTTGAAACTCTAGCTACTTGTGCATGCCTTGATAATATATCCCTGCGTGAATCAAGGGTGAACAACAACCAATCTTGCGCTCCTCTTAGCCGTTGAAATCCTTAACTTATTCCTAAGCCGGATTAATCTTCACCATCAATAGATTGAATAAAGATCATATTCATTCGTTTCTTGAATCTAACTCTCCCGATATTAGATAAATAGATGAAATCACGAGATCCTCTCCCAATTCACTCGCAAACAAGAATAAGAACTAAGAATGAATAAACATTTAATAGAAAAGTGCAAACTCTTATTACCTAAACAAAAACCAATAGTTTCTCACAACCACAAAACACAATAACCATAGCCAAATAGATTTAGTTCATGGCTAGGTTCCAAAGAAACATAAGATAAAATGAACCCAATCGAACAAGAAATAAAAGGATGAATGAGGAGGCTTGTCGAAATCCTCCTTGCCCTAGATGCTTGTCGAAAATTCTCTCCTCTTGCCCTCCTTGGACTTGTCGAAATTCCCCTCCCTTACTCTCTCTCTAAGTTGTCGAAATCTCCATCCTATTTATAGGGCTAGGGCAAAGTCCTTCTTTGAGGAGGAAGTTAAGTTGGAATTAAATTATCTTTAAAGAATATAATTCTTTATTATAATTGTATTCCTACTAGAACTTCTCCTATCTTCTTGGAATTTAATTCTTCTTTAATCTCTGCATGGCAATCAAATTCCTTTGGGTTTGGGCTTTGCTCCACGTCATCTTGGGCTTGTTTAGTCATCAATTTCAACTACCATATCACCTTTGCTCTTGTCGACAATTGCCATGGCAACTGGCTCGGCGTCTCCTTCATGTATTGCCCTGGCAACTAGCTCGGCGTATCCTTCATATATTGCCCTGGCAACTAGCTCTAGCCTTGCTTTGGCAAGTGATCCTGCACATACACACAAAACACACCAAAGCAGCATCTTTTCCCACGAAAACTACCAAGTTATGTAATCAAGCTCAACGATGGAAGGAAACATGGATTAATGCATGAATGGCTAATTATGCAACTAATATGAGCCTAAGTCTAACAATAATATGAGTAAAAAGGGTAAGAAAAATAGTACTTTTGAACACTTATAACACCCCCAAACTCGAACTATTGCTTGTCATCAAGCAATGCAAACTCATAATTACCTGCCAAGACTTCAATTTTCCCAAACTTAGCTTTGAACTTGATTTCAATTCTCTGAACCGGAGCACAAAGTATGATTGGCTTTTTATTTTTCGGAAAACTTAGGAGTTTCTTGGAATCAAACTATAATGCTTATGAGTGTGTGCAGAGTTGTGTGCGAGTTGATTTTTCGGACTCTATGCAAACAATAGGTTTTCAAATTACTTTATTGGGTTCTTTCTAACATGTTTTAACTAGAGCCAGTTTTGGGCACCTCTAGTGTTTTGTTTTTAGTTTTATTAGGTTAATTTATTCGACTAGAGCCGGTTTCGGGCACCTCTAGTTAAATTTTTTTAACACATCCTAGAGCCAGTTTCAGGCACCTCTAGTGATCAATTTTTTTAGCACATGCTAGAGCCAATTTCGGGCACCTCTAACATTCATCCAATTTTTATTCTAATCCCCCAATTTGTTAATTATCAACCTAAGTTTACTAGAATTCCTTAAATCAATCAAACCACAACAGTGTTTCATCAAATTTAGCATCATAGTAAAATTCTAAGTTTTTCCATGGTTATCCTAGAATAAAAATTACATCAATTAAGTACATTGGCAAAGTCATCATCGGATATTCATCAAATCTAAGCAATTCTTGTTCCAATTAAAGGCATGGCAAGCAATTTATGTATCCTAAATGTAATACTTAATATGAATGAAACTAAACATGGTAACTACTAATAACAATCCCCCCCAAACTCGAGTGAGGCATTGTCCTCAATGCATGCATAAAAATACCGGAAAATAAAAAAAAATGCATACGAGGACTTACTCCGAGAGTTCGTCATCGTAGATGATTAGTTTCCTTTTGGTCGGTGTCTTGATTTTCTTGCTTGAACGCGATGGTTGTTTTCTTGTTGCCGGTGGTGGAATCGATCCTCGTACGGGGTTGTCCTCATCGTCCTCTTCATCAATGTCATTGGCTTTTCGCTTGGAGGATTCAATTGGTGCGATCTTTGTTGGTGCAATGAAGGACTCTTCCGAATCTGAAAAATTAGAAAATGATTCCGTAGGAGTTGATTCAGGCATAGGTGCTTTACCTTTGCCTTTTGCAGTGGTTGCCGGGATGTCTTTAGCTTTGGTTGTCGTGGCATCAGCTTGTGCATGCACGAAGTAGGTTGCCGTGGCGACTGCTTCATTGGTTGCCGGGGCAAGGATCTCGACAGTAAATTTCCTTAGCATAGTAGTTATGAGTCTTGTTGTGAAAAGAAAACAAAGAAAACCTAAAAACTAAAGATAATGAAAAAATAAAATATCTCCTAAAAACAAAAATGAAAATAAAAAGAAAAGAAAATATTGAAAGGAGAGCATGGTCATGCATCTCCTAAAGTGACCACTTCCTTGTTACGTTCAACATGGGAACCATTGTAGTGCTTCAATCTTTGTCCATTAACTTTGAATTCATGGTTGTCAGAGATGGACTTGATTATCACGGCACCATGGGAGAATGGCTTGACAACTTTAAATGGTCCTGACCATCTTGATTTCAGCTTTCCCGGGAAACGTTTTAGCCGAGAATTGAATAGGAGAACTAGTTGCCCTGGCGTGAATTGTCGTGGCAATAGTTTCTTGTCGTGCCATCGCTTTGTTTTCTCCTTGTAGATTTGTGCATTGTTATAGGCGAGTGCACGGAATTCTTCTATCTCGTTGAGATCCATCAAACGCTTTTGTTCGGCACTTTCCCAATCCATATTCACGGTCTTGATTGCCCAGTATGCCTTGTGTTCGATTTCCACCGGTAGATGGCATGTTTTGCCATATACAAGACGGAAGGGGGACATACCTAAGGGTGTTTTGAATGCAGTGCGATATGCCCAAAGTGTGTCATCTAGTCTTAATGACCAATCCTTCCTAGAGGGATTTACAACTTTCTCGAGTATACCCTTCAATTCCCGGTTGGAAATTTCTGCTTGCCCGTTGGTTTGTGGGTGATATGCCGTGGCGATCTTGTGTGATATTCCGAAGCGTTGCAACATCTTGGCAATTAGTCTGTTGTCAAAATGCTTGCCTTCGTCACTGATAATTGCTCTCGGCATCCCAAACCGGGTAAATATGTTTTTCTGCAAGAATCGTTGCACGGTCTTGGAATCGTTATTGGGAACTGCAGCTGCCTCAACCCATTTAGACACGTAGTCGACGACAAGTAGAATGTAGAGGTTGCTGAATGAAGATGGGAAAGGTCCCATAAAATTGATCCCCCATACATCGAACAATTCCACCTCGATGATGTTCTGGAGCGGCATCTCATGTCGTCTAGAGATACTGCCCGTCCTCTGGCAACGATCACATTGCTTGTAAAAGTCTTGGGCATCTTTGTACAATGTTGGCCAATATAAACCAGATTGCAAAACTTTGGCCGCGGTACGAGTTCCTCCAAAATGTCCTTCATAGGGTGAAGAATGGCATTACCGGAGTACATTATGTTGCTCTTCTTCAGGGACACATCGGCGTATAACCTGATCTGCACATTGTTTAAACAAAAGAGGCTCGTCCCAAAAGTAATGCTTAGCATCATGGCGGAACCGCTTCTTCCCTTGGTGAGTAATGCCATAAGGAAAAATACCACAAACAAGGAAATTAACTAAATCCACGTACCAGGGTATTGCAGAGGCATGTGCTACCGTGGTGACTGCTCCCAGAATTGCCGAGGCATGAGCGTCAAAGGCTGCATATACGTCCATGGTTGCCGAGGCGTCAAGGGTTGCCGAGGCATCGAGGGTTGCCGAGGTAACTAAAATTTGTTCATCCGGGAATGCATCGCATATCTCTAGATCCGCGTCCTTCTCCCTATTGCGTTCCAAACATGATAAGTGATCGGCCACTTGATTTTCTGTTCCTTTCCTGTCCTTAATTTCAATATCAAATTCTTGTAAAAGTAATATCCAACGAATCAAACGAGGTTTAGCATCCTTTTTAGCAAATAAGTATTTGATTGCCGAATGGTCCGTATGAACAATTACCTTTGTACCAATCAAATAGGATCGGAACTTGTCAAATGCGAAAACTACAGCTAGTAACTCTTTCTCTGTTGTTGTGTAATTCACATGAGCACTATTAAGAGTTTTCTAGCGTAGTATATCACATGGAAGGTCTTACCCGTGCGTTGGCCTAGGACTGCTCCTACCGCGAAATCACTTGCATCACACATGAGCTCAAAATGTAGCGTCCAATCTGGTGAAACAACAATGGGTGCCGAGGTAAGCTTTTCCTTTAGGGTTTCGAATGCTTGGGTACAAGAATCATCAAAATCGAAGACTTTATCCTGTTCAAGCAGATTACACAAGGGTTTAGTGATTTTAGAAAAATTATGAATGAACCTCCTATAAAAACCTGCATGTCCGAGAAAACTTTGAATTTCTTTAACCGAACTTGGTGGGGGTAATCTCTCGATCACGTCCACCTTGGCTTTGTCTACTTCAATTCCCTTGGATGAAATCTTGTGGCCGAGCACTATTCCTTCATCTACCATAAAATGGCATTTTTCCCAATTGAGGACTAAATCCGTTTCTTCACATCTTGCCAACACCCTCTCTAAATTGCCGAGACAGCTGTCAAAGTCATTACCAAAAACAGAAAAATCATCCATGAAGATCTCAAGGAAGTCTTCGACCATGTCTGAAAAGAGCGCCATCAAGCATCTTTGGAAGGTTGCCGGGGCGTTACACAATCCAAACGGCATCCTTTGGAAGGCATAGGTACCGTATGGGCATGTGAAGGTTGTCTTTTCTTGATCTTCTGGTGCTATGGCAATTTGATTGTAACCTGAATAACCATCAAGAAAACAATAAAAGGGTTTACCTGCAAGACGGTCAAGCATTTGATCAATAAAGGGTAATGGGAAGTGATCTTTCTTAGTGGCTTTGTTTAGCTTTCGATAATCCATACAAACCCTTCAACCGGTCACAGTCCTGGTTGGAATAAGTTCATTATTTTCATTGCTTACCACTGTTATACCTCCTTTTTTCGGTACACATTGTACCGGACTTACCCACGTACTATCAGAGATAGGGTATATAATGTCGGCGTCCAGCCACTTGATGATTTCTTTCATTACAACCCCTTTCATGGCATGATTCAGTCTCCTCTAGGCCTCAATTAAAGGTTTGTGATCATCTTCCAATAGAATCTTGTGCATGCACACTGCCGGGCTAATTTCCTTCAAGTCGGCAATTGTCCACCCTATAGCCTTTTTGTGTAGCTTCAACATCTTGATCAGCTTCTTTTCCTGCTCAGGCTGTAACTTAGAAGAAATAATTATAGGCAATGTATTATCGGTTCTTAAGTATGCATATTTTAGTTGCTCTGCAATTGTTTCAACTCAAGAATCGGTGGTTGTTCAATAGAGGGTTTTTCGAGTTTACCTTCCTTACTTGAGTAATCCAGTGGTTCAAAGTATGTACCTGGTCGATTGACTAGCCAATTTGCCTCTTCTTGTTGTTCCTCATCGACCGGATCTTCATACTCCTCAGGTTCCTCTTGATCGGCAATGTAGTTGCCGAGGCAACTAAATTCCTCGTCGAAGTTAAACTCTGCCGTAGCATGAAGAAGTTGGCATCCTTCTGGATCATCGGCATGCCTTAGTGTTTGGAACACATTTAGTTTAACTTGCTGGTTATTCACCCTCATTGTGAGTTCTCCCTGTTGCTAGGAATGGTCTCCCGAGAATGATGGGTGCATGCTCATCTGCTTCACAATCCAAGATAATAAAGTCAGCGGGAAAAATAAATTTATCAACTTTTACCAGTATGTCCTCAATTTTTCCCTCTGGATGCACATAGGATCTGTCGGCTAGCTGTAGCATAACTGTTGTAGGTCTTGCCTTCCCGATTCCTAGTTTCTGGAAAATCGATTTAGGCATCAAGTTTATGCTAGCCCCAAGGTCGCATAATGCTTTCCCGACATAGTGGTTTCCAATGGAACATGGTATTGTGAAACTTCCGGGATCCTTCAACTTGGGTGGCATACGATTGTGCAACATTGCCATGCATCCCTCTGTTACGGCAACTGTTTCAAACTCTCCTAGCCTCGTTCTCTTGGACACAATGTCTTTAAGAAACTTGGCATAGTTTGGCATTTGTTCAATTGCTTCCACCAATGGCAAGTTGATGTGGACTTACTTTAGGATATCAAGAAACTTCTTGAATTGATACTCTTGCTTTTGTCGCTTCAACCTTTGTGGGAATGGTGGTGGAAGTCGGATATCTTCGATCCTTTCATTGGTTTGGAACCTGATTGACGGCATTGCCGGGACATTTGGAGTTACCGAGGCGTTATCAACTGGGGTTGCCGAGGCATGCTTATCGCAAGTTACCGAGGCATCTTTATCGTCGGTTGCCGAGGCATGCTTATTGCCGGTTACCGCGGCAATTCCTGGTTCAGCATCTGAGGCTTTGCCGCTATGTTCGTCTTGATCTTTTTGTGGAGTTTTGTCTGACGAGCGGGTTTGAACCTCTCTAAGTTGTTGGCCACTTCTAGTGGTGATCGCCTTACATTGCTCATGGCCAGTTCTTCTTGCGACTTCAGTATCGCTAGGTAAACCTCCTTGCGGTATAGTGTTCAGATTTTGAGCAAACTGTCCGACTTGATTTTCCAATGATTTGATTGCCGCCTCTTGGTTTTGCAATATCATCTCGGTCCTATTAATAAAAGCATCAGTTCTTTTTATGAAGTTACTATTCTCAGCCATATAAGATCCAGTTTTCATTATAAAAGCATTTAGAGAATTTTCCAAAGAACTGGATGTCGCTTGGTTGTTGCTTTGCAATCGCTGCCGTGACATATTCTGCTGGAATCCCGATGCTTGTGCATTCTGATTGTTCTGGTTTAGAGCATTGTTGGGATTACTCCATGAAAAATTTGGGTGCTTCTTCCAAGCTGGATTGTATGTATTGGACATCACGTTGTTGCTCGATTGTAATTCCCCCACATAGAAGCTGGATTTCGAATTCTGCATACATTCAGAAGAATTATGGTTATCACCACATAACTCACAAAAAGAATCCATTACCTTGACTTCATATATGTTGTTTGGTTTTTGCATGTTCTGGACCATCTTGGTTAAAGTGGCCAATTGTGCCGAAATTGAATCTGATGATCCTTGTTCATGTATTGTGGCTTGGCGTCTAACTCCTCCTCTTCTAGTAGATGGGAATTGATAATCATACTTATCTAGGAGTATGTCGTTTGCCGAGGCATCTAGCATCATCCTTGTTGGTGTATTCACAGCGTTGTAAAACATTGTTACTTGAGTCCACACCAGAACTGTGTAGGGGCATTTGTGTAGAAGTTCTCTATATCGCTCCCAAGCCTCGTACATGGATTCATCATCCGCCTGCCGAAAAGAAGTAATGTCGTTCTGAAGCTTATCACCAAATTTGTAGGATTAAATCTAGCAAGCAAATCACGACAAAGATCAGTCCAAGATGCTATGGATCCGCAGAATGCTATTCAACCATGCTTTCGCCCTATCCTCGGTGAATAGGGAATAATCTTAATCGTAATACATCGGGGTGACTCGTGTATCTTGAACGAGTTGCAAATCTCGAGGAAAGATTTCAGATGTTGTCGTGCATCTTGATTCTTTGAGCCGCCAAATTGACCTATTGTGTTGATCATATTAAACATTACCGTTTCAACTCAAAGTGGTCGGCTTCAATTTCAGGTGCGACAACTCCTGGGTTAAGTCCATCAAGATCTTCTTCAAGATAGTCTCGAATAGTTCTGTTTCCTGCAAGAATCACTCATCCTCCTGCTCGAACATCTTGATTCATATCGCCGTCTTGATTAGCCATTGCTACTCTTATCCTTCGTCTAAGTCTTTGTAAGGTTCGTTCGATTTCTAGATCAAAGGGATATTCTGGTGAAGTCGGTCTCGCCCTGGTCATATACCAATGCTAAACCAAAGTTTGTTAGCCCTTTGAATTTTAAACAAGAAAAGTAAAAAGAAAGTGCAAGAAAATAAAAACAAAGTCGCTATTGCCAATCCCCGGCAACGGCGCCAAAAACTTGTTGCGCGTAATAAGTGCTACGCAAATGTGCAAGTATACACGTTGCAAGTTATAGTATAAAAGATATCGTCTCCACAGGGATTGGTGCCACTTCAAGAATCTAGTCTCTTTCACTGTAAAAAGTAAAAACACAAATAAAGGATTATGGGAGTTTAACTAATAACTAATCTAGAAAGCAATAAAGTAAATGAAAATATGAGATCAAATGAGAGAGAGATAGGCCAGGTTATCGTGAGTTGAGGTGTGATAGCCGATTGGATTGTCTTGGTAAAAGAGTGTACGGGCAACTCAGTTGCCGTGGCAACTTGCACAACGGGGTTGCCTTGGCAACTAATCGATGGTTGCCTGGGCAACTACTTGGGCGTCTGGGCAGCAATCTTCAAGGTCTGGCAGAGCGTTCTTCAATGGTTTCTTCTTATCCCTAAGTTGAAACTCTAGCTACTTGTGCATGCCTTGATAATACATCCCTGCGTGAATCAAGGGTGAACAACAACCAATCTTGCGCTCCTCTTAGCCGTTGAAATCCTTAACTTATTCCTAAGCCAGATTAATCTTCACCATCAATAGATTGAATAAAGATCATATTCATTCGTTTCTTGAATCTAACTCTCCCGATATTAGATAAATAGATGAAATCACGAGATCCTCTCCCAATTCACTCGCAAACAAGAATAAGAACCAAGAATGAATAAACATTGAATAGAAAAGTGCAAACTCTTATTACCTAAACAAAAACCAATAGTTTCTCACAACCACAAAACACAATAACCATAGCCAAATAGATTTAGTTCATGGCTAGGTTCCAAAGAAACACAAGATAAACAATCCCTAGCATGAACCCAATCGAACAAGAAAGAAAAGGATGAAGGAGGAGGTTTGTCGAAATCCTCCTTGCCCTAGATGCTTGTCGAAAATTCTCTCCTCTTGCCCTTCTTGGACTTGTCGAAATTCCCCTCCCTTCTTCTCTCTCTCTAAGTTGTCGAAATCTCCATCATATTTATAGGGCTAGGGCAAAGTCCTTCTTTGAGGAGGAAGTTAAGTTGGAATTAAATTATCTTTAAAGAATATAATTCTTTATTATAATTGTATTCCTACTAGAACTTCTCCTATCTTCTTGGAATTTAATTCTTCTTTAATCTCTGCATGGCAATCAAATTCCTTTGGGTTTGGGCTTTGCTCCACGTCATCTTGGGCTTGTTTAGTCATCAATTTCGACTACCATATCACATTTGCTCTTGTTGACAATTGCCATGGCAATTGGCTCGGCGTCTCCTTCATGTATTGCCCTGGCAACTAGCTCGGCGTATCCTTCATGTATTGCCCTGGCAACTAGCTCTAGCCTTGCTTTGGCAAGTGATCCTGCACATACACACAAATCACACCAAAGCAGCATCTTTTCCCACGAAAACTACCAAGTTATGTAATCAAGCTCAACGATGGAAGGAAACATGGATTAATGCATGAATGGCTAATTATGCAACTAATATGAGCCTAAGTCTAACAATAATATGAGTAAAAAGGGTAAGAAAAATAGTACTTTTGAACACTTATCAGGGGGTTAGGTGGGCTAGTAAAGAGAGGGTTCTTGAAAACCGGGGCATATGAGCGATCTCCCGAGTCTTGAGTTGGGTTCTCAACAATCTTTTTTCCTCTCAAATTAGACTTTATTAGTTGGGAAATCTCTTTCATCATGTCCTGTTGGGACTTAATGATGATATCCCTTAATTCCTGTTGGGCTCGTTCGAGCTGGCCTCTGAGGTCGGCCTCTAACTTGGCAAAACCTTCTTCCATTTGCCTTGTTCGTAAACGAGTATGGTAAGGATGTGGAATGATTGTAATGCAAATGACCAAAATGCTATCTTTCTGAAATAAAAACCCTTTTAATTAATCGATAGTAATTAGTCATGATGCATACAAATAAACTAGCTAAAAGAGTATTAACATTCTAAAAAATGCAGACAGAGCTCAAAACAATGCATGAATGCAAAGAGCGATAATGAGTTTGAATATCACCATTAAACGACTTGCATTAATAGGAACGTAGTCTGGTTATAATAACTTAAAGAAACCCCACTACACATATGGCTTCAAGGTAGTATCGAGGTTGATAATCTCCCTTAAGTCCCACACGATCCTTTCCCCTTCTTCAGATTCATCATCTACACAGTCATGAAGTTCGGTGGCATCTTCTGCCAGAAACTGTATTTTCTGAGCAACCTCTGTCATCTGAGCAGTCCACCATGCCAACTCTTGCTCCTGTCTCCAAATTCTGTACGCGACAAAGTGCAGTGGCTCCAAACTCAGTGTCGGTCGTACTTGGATTGCCCCCTGAGGCTGACCATATGATCCTTAAGCTGCTGAACCTCCTCTTCCAACCCTTCGATGCGTGTCATCAGGACTTGGTTCTCTGCATTGCTGGCCTTTAACTTACTAGTTGAGCCATTGTGCTTGAAAAGGGACTTTTCCAAACATTTCACCCAATCTTTCAAGGCTTCATTTTGGTGTTGTTCCTTCTCAATCTGCCTAGACTGGGAAGTCTTCAGATTCTTCATTTCTAAGGTCAACGCGAGCACCTGGTCCTTGTGCTCGTAATATATTCTCTTGTAGTTCTCAGCTCGGGCTTTTTCTTCTTTGAGTCGGAATTCTAACCCCTCGCTTGGTCCACCTTCTGTGATTCTTTTACCCCTGTTCAACCTTTTAAGTTTCTAAATCTTCTCTTTCTCCAATTTGAGCTTGAGTTCCAACTTATCCTTTTTCCTCTGCAGACCCTTAATTATTCCTTCAATCTGTGTCTTCTCTAGTTCGTAGTCAAATTTCTTTTGGCGGGCCTCTTCTTCAAGCTTGAGGTACTTCTTTTGCTCCTCCTCTAGTTGCTTCCTTATTAACTCGGCTTCGGTGGGGAGTGTGGACAATCTCTCTTCCATGGATCTTCCTCTATTAGGACTCAATTAAGGGATATTGTCGTTAACACGCTTAAACCACCATGCTTCGTATTCCGGAGTGACCAAGTACGGGGCATTTACAATTCTAACTCGTCTGGAATTGTACACCATCGTCTTATAGCCCTTCTCCTTTGCATAATCCACGTTGAACTCATTTAAACCCTTGGTGGCTGGCACAAACTATTTTGAGTCGTACTGCCGCAGAACTAGCAGAGGCGCGTATACAGTATGTCCCTAGAGGCCAAGTAAGGGCACCCAAGGATGCTTTCCGCATCTATAGAGAATGTTCTTTGCCAATAACCACGATGCTCTCCAAACTATATCTTCCTCTTTTAACCTTCTGAAGACATCCTGCTATACTTCCTCAGACCTCCGGGTTGGCCAATCATTCTTCCTGATGAATTCTTCTAGAGGTGAGAACTTGCCATCGTAAAGGGGCCTGGAGAAACTGGGATTGGTCCAAAGATGGATGTAGAACCAGACAGTCAGAAGTTGTGAGCATCCTCGAAAGTGCTCTCCACCATTCTTCTGATAGAACCTCAAAGATCGAAAAGTTTCAAACAAGATTACGGGTACCGGGTTAGTCTCACTACTCAGACGGTCAAAAAGATCTAACATAGATAGACCAATTAGTCACAATGCTCGAGGAAAGAGTACCAATCCATAAATCAACAATGCAAAAAGGTTACGTTGAACTCGGCCCACAGGATGTACAGAGGCTAGGGTCAAAATCCCCTCCCATTTGAGATACTCCCTATGGTTCCAAGTAGTGACCTGTTGTTCAACCCATGCTAGCAATGTGTCTGAGAATTTCTTTAGCTTAGCCCAAAAAGCCTTGTTCTTACTTGGCTTCGAATACACCTGATCCATGTCAATCCTTTTGCAATTTATAAGGTCTCGGTATTCCTCGATTGTTGGGGTTAGATTGAAGTCACCGATTGTGAAGTAGTTGTAGGCAGAGTTCCAAAAACCCACTAAAGCTTGCAGTAATGCTTGGTCAACTGGAACCTCCAGCAAATATGCGATGTCACCATACTCTTCCTTAAAAGTGTTCTTTGTCTCAACGTCCCAACTGTTCCAAACTAGCTTCAGATTAGATACATCAATAAACCTGGTGTTCATAAATGTTGTGGTTGACATGGCTGATCTAAACCCAGTGGTAATACTGTCTCCCTCATGTAGTTGTTCCCCTTCTGACCATATCTGAATATCTGAATTTTTTTCGTCATTGCTGCGGACTAAATCTCCCATTGATCCGGTCTTTAACTTCAAACTATTCCTAACTCAATATGTTTTGCATGACATGATTAAATATGTAAAACAAAGGATAAAAGGAGAAGGGAAAGAACATTAGTCAAGTAATGATAAATAAATTGAAATACAAGAAGCATGTAAATGTTTAAATAAGCACAAGTGTGTAAATAGAGAGATAAACCTAACCCTATAATTCTTAGTTCCTTAAGGTAATCTTCATGGCTCTAACGGGGTGGGTTTCTCAGATTCTCACACATGGGTTTGGTTCTAATTGGGGTACCCGAACGTATCTTATTACCTACTAAGGCAACAAGAAGCCCAATTTTGGCCCATACAAGCTTGCGAATTGGTTTCGGTTCGAGGGAAAGCATGACCTGATGACGTGGAGGGCTACTCACATGTCAAGAGGTGTGGATTCTGGAAGTGAGTTACCGACCCGTGGAGGGCTACTCACGTGGGTATGTGGCATTTCACTCCCACTTAAGGGATGGAGCTCGGGTATAGAGCTTGATGAAATGGTGTAACACATGTCGGTGATTCCTTAGAAATTAAATGAAAAATTAATTCAAAGGCCACCAATTATCAAAGCCCGTTCCATTGCAGTCACATTTTCAAGGAAGGGTCAACCTTACTGGAATCTATTGAAATTGCGACAATTTTCCATTATTAAAAGCAACAAATATTTTATTTGGCTTAACTCTTTTTTTTAAAAAAACAAAACTTACTCCTCAGCGGAGTCGCCATGCTGTAGCGACGATTTCTTTTGAAAATTCTTTTTCTTTGGAAAACTGATTGAAAACTAGGAGTCGCCACCAGCCACTTGGATAAGGTAGGTCGGACACCACAAAACCAGAGATTCATTTTGAAAGGGTTCGGGAGTTGGTTACGGGTGGGGAAGGATTAGCACCCCCATCACGCCCGGAAATCGGTACCAAAATATTTGTTGCTTTTAATCTAAGGAAATTTTCGAAATTTGAAAGGAATTTAATTCGGTGACCTTAATTGAAAATTAACATTAATTGAACGGGCTTTATCAAATTGGTAGGTTCAAATTAATTGGACATTTAATTAATAAGGTTGACGATACATCAGACCATAGATTAAACCGACATCGAATAAGCCCGTCTGCCGTGTTAATTTATGGTTCGAATCTCGCACGTCACCTTTATGCATAATGCAAGCAGTTAAGATATGATGTAATGATTTTATCAACTTTTAACTTTACCTTGGGACGGTAAGAATTAATTCAGATATTTGGTCAACATCCTTTAAGCTCGGACTGTTACGACACAAATATCAGAATTAATAAATATCTCTCTTTTATGATTTAGATTAATTAATGTAAAATTAATGGGCCGTATGAATGAAAATTAAGGAATGGCAAACAGAGGCACAAAAATAAACACAAAAGACCCAAATTATGGAAGTTTAATTAGTGATCTAGTTACTAATTAGGTGCTTCCGGCATTAACCCCAAATTAACTAAGCCCGAAAAGAAACTAGATAGCCCTAATAAATTATTGACGATAATTAATTTGATCAAATTTAAATTAGCATCCCAATGAGTCAGGGATACTATTTAAGATGAATCAAGTTAATTAATCATGACTTTAAATTAAATGTCCATCTAGGCCCAATTGTCCATCTTATCCTAAAAGGGTGATTAAAGAGCGTTTAGCTAATTTAATGAATTTAACATTTATCCCAATAAGTCAAGGATAAATTTAAATTAATTAAAGTAGTTCAAACCTTAATCTAACTACGGTTTTAGAGACTAACCATACTTCTAAATGATTTGAAGCCCATGCCTCCACAAGCCGGATGCACAAATTAAACTAATTAATACACCCTAATAAGGCCTAACCTAACTAAGGCTTTTAAAACTAAAACCTAAGATTAATTTGATTAATTAAGTGATCGTGTCCCTATAAGACGAGCACACGATCCCGAATTAGTCAAACTACCCTGCCTAGTCTAATTTAGAATCTCAAATAACCAAAAGGCTCCTTTTTGAACTAAGCCCAAATAAAGGCCCTAAACATATAAATATGCACATTAAAAGGACATACTATATTTGAATTTAAAAGGCCTAATTATGTGTGTCTAAAGAAAATTCATATCATACAAATTTTAAAGAACTTTTACTCACATATCTAAAGCTACGTATTATAAGTCACTTTCTTTTTTTTAAAAAAAAGGAAATCACGTATTATGCATTAAAATACACATATAATAAGCTTTACATAGGGAAATTATGTACATCGAAACAAACTAATAAACTAGTTGATCTATTAGACACATCCAAAAAATAAAATGAAACATAAATAAAAAAGATCACAACATAGGCAAATTAAAATAAAATGCATGAGAATTAAGAAGAAATTATACACTGGAGGGGACCAAAATAAAAAGAAACAAAATTGGAGGGACAAAAGTAAAAGGAAGGAAAACAATGATGTAGTTAAGAATTGGTGGGAAATTTTAAGGACCTGGGTGGTAATTATAAAAGGCAAAATGGCCTATGTACCGTAATTTAGCCAGGCGGAGGGACCAGAAAGGCTATTTGCCCATGCGGAGACCCTCATGGCGCAATTAGAACAGGGTGAAGGGACATAACGTGAATAGACCAAAAATAAAACGAGCTTAGTATATATATCAACTTTTTATAACACTTTTCCCTTTTTGGCTATATTCCTCAGGCTTAAACACTCTCCCCAGCCCCTCTTCTTTTCCAGAACAGGGATGAACACCGTCGTGGTGTTCATCCCCAAACCCAGAAAACGCCTTAAATCCTAGAATATGGCCGCACTCCGCCACATTGGCCGTTATTCACCGCGACCAGCAACCTTCGATATCCCTCCCAAAACACTCATCTCCTACCCCTGAGCCCTGATCTAAGCCCAGTTTCAACGAAAAGCAAATGGAGATACCTCTCCTATTTAAAAACCAAAACGAAAAAGCCTTTTTCCCCATGTCGATTGACCTTTTGCAACACCGGATGACACTACAAGGCTTATCATCGGAGGGGAAACAGGCTTCGACGGTGAAGGTAAAAAAGACTAAACCCTAACTATCATATGCATACTTTGAAAGATAGATGTACCTTAGAAATCTATTTTTCTATTGCTGGTTGAGATTCCGAATGCTTTTACATGTATGTTGGGTTTCTTTTTATACCCGAGAGTTACATTTGTTTTGAAATGAAAATGAAAATTCCTATTGGTTGCCTCTGTTGATAATATTCTTTTTTGTCCTTTTGATTTGTTATTGATTTGTCGTCTCTAATGCCTCTGCTTTTCGCTTTGCCCGTGAACCATGACATCCGTCTACGGAGGAAGGCGGTTAGATAGCGTGTGGTGCTTGTCCCCTGGAATGTCATGGCGGACTGAAGAGGGGAGGAGACCAAAGTGAGGAATGGCTCGGGGAACAAGGGCCTCTATGAGCCGTTGGATCTACCAGCGTAGAGATGGGAGCGGATGATCATTCGTCGCGCGTGGGAAATGAAGCGGCAGACGCGCGAGTAGAAGATGGAAGAGCCGCGCGTGGATCCTACGCGCACGTGGGGTTTTTTTAGCAGTCGTGTGTGCGGCGCGTAGGGTTCTCTAGAATGTTCTGCACAAATCTCGACCGCCCGATCATCATCCTGGATCCAACGGCCCATGATCAACTGTGCAAGAAGGGATAATTAGGGTTTCTGTATTTAGGGCCTTATCAGGCCAGATGTATTTTATTATTGTAATTAAACTGTTTAAATAAAAGACTTAGGTTTTTATTATTTATTAGGCTGATCTATTTTACTATTCTATATTTCCAGTTTTAGGACATAATACCAATAATAATAATGGTAACCAAGGTATACTTATTTACACGAAGGTGGTATTAATATGGATAATAACTGTTAGAGATTTTCTATAATAACAATGATGTAACATCTAGCAATGGTAGCAATAATACTAGTGGTAGTAATACCAAACATTGTGCATTTTAAACCCTTATTCATAAGAAACAAAAGAAGTGGGTTGACCCCCCGGATAAAATTAGTGACTACAAATATCATTAATGTCTAAATGTGAGTATGAGTATGTATATTGTATGTATGATTATGTGTAAGTATTATATATATTGTATGCCTGTGTATATACAGTATGTATTAATGCTTGTATTATGTGCAAGCACATTTGGTTATATATGTGTATGTGTTTATTGCATGTGTTAGTAGTATATATGTTAGTGTGTATGTACGTATGTATTATGAGTGTATATATTGACATTTGTATATTATGTTATGTTATTATAAAATGGGCTGATAAGTAATTAAAAATATAATAAAATAATAATAATAATAATAATAATAATAACAGATCAAATCAATAATTAAAGCCCAATGTTTATATGTAAGTCTAGGTCCATTTACATATTCAAAAATGTTAATACATGTTATCTGGACCAACAAGCCCAGCCCTAAGTCTGATAACTACCTAAAAAAACCCTAATCTGATGTTCTTCTTATGCACAGCCAAATCTGGACCGTTGGATCAAGGGATGCTGATTAGACATTCCAAATCAAATAGAGATCCTTTAGCTCCCCTCGCGCCATGTGTCATCATCCAGCGTTGCCACGTCAATCATCAGATGCAATCTGGATCGTCCATTCTAGAAGAAATCTCAGCTGTTGGATCAGATCTGATCCAACGGCCCAGATTGAGCCAGACCATTCGAATCCCGCGCATGCAGCCCACACTCCGGCCGTTCAGCTTCTTCACGCGCCCACGCGCCGGCACTGGTTCATCTCTTCATCCGCGTGGATGCAACGCCAGGATTTTGCTGCCACCACCAACTCTCCCAACCACCGAACAGCAGAAGAAACATAAAAAAGGGGAAATCAGAACCAATATCATCCATAGTGATAACATTTCATGTTTGCTTAAACATGTAAATCATAGGCAATAAGGCAATGAATAATCAGAGGGAGATATAAGCATGTAATCAACCACATGTAACCCCTAAGCTCGAACGGGGAAAAATCCAGACGCAATACAAAAAAGCCATTCAAGGTATATTCTTTTCAGATTCAAACATGCATGTATATATAGATATAAATATAAAAGGAGGCACAAGATTAGGGTTTACCCTCTCGCCGACATAGCTCCGCCGTTGATAAGCTCCAGCTTCCTCAAGGCCGAATGAGTGAAATAGTGTGAGTGTAGGAAGGTCGAAACCTTTTTTTGCTTCAGTTTTTTGGGGTCTTTACTGGAAAATGGGTGTTTCTATGAGTGGTTTAGGTTCGCCGGCCGCCGCTCAGCGGTGGCTGACACGGTCGAGGGATGGCCGGTTTATGGAAAACACGGCGGAGGGACATCAAAATCAAGGTTCATGATGAACCCAGATGAAGTGGAATGGTAGATGAGAGCATTTCTGGGGGGATGCTATAACAAAGAGGCAAAATGGCTAAAAGGGTCAGATGTTCGGATAAAAGGGGGATTTATAGTGTTATAATTTTTTAAATGGTATAATTACATTTTAAGGACCCCCGCCCTAAAATAATTGCGCCAAAGGGGCTTCCGCATGGTCCAATTACATAATTAGTCCTTCTAGTAGGTACAACTTTTAATATATGCACATAATATAATTTTCTAAATATATATAATATACTTTTAGTATATAATCTATGGTTTTAAAAAAGGTTTATTTGTATCTTTTGTACATACGTTACCTTTAAATACGAGTTTTTATATAATTTTATTTTAATATAATACATAGTTTTTTGAAGGTATATAATATACATAGTTTTATAAGGGTTGTAATATTTATAGTTTTTAAAGTTTCTAATTTAATTTTACATCATATTTTGTAATATATGTATAAAAATGTTTTGGGCCTTTTGTTGTTGGGCTTAGCTTTGGTGGGCCTTAGGGAAATAAGGCTTTAGATTAAATTAGACAAATTAACTCAATTGATCTAGATCATGTGCTCGTCTTACAGGGGCACGATCCTGGAATTAAATTAGCCTTAGTTTTTTTAGAGCCTTAGTTAGATTAGAGTTCGAATTAATTTAGTGAATTTAAATTTATCCTTGCTTATTGGGGTAAATGTTAAATTCATTAAATTAATTGAACATTTCTTAATTACTTTAGGGGAAAATCAATTTTAAGTTTAACTTAACATTAAATTACAAATTAGTCACAATAATTTAGGGTTTTTAGTTTTCAGGGCTAATTAATTTAGGGTTAAATATTAGAGTCATCTAATTAATAAATAGATCACTAATTGGGCTTTCTAGTGAATTAGGCCTTCTTTTGTGTACTTATACTTGTGCCTTTGATTGCCATGCTTTAATTGTCATTCATATCATCTTCAATCTCGATTGCATTTCTAATTAAACTAAATCGTAAAAAGGAGGTACTTATTAATTCCAATATTTGTGTCGTAACAGTCCGAGCTTAAAGGATGTTAACCAAATATTCGGATTAATCCTTACCATCCCGAGGTAACATGGATTAAAAATTAACAAAATCATCGTATCATGCTTAAATGCTTGCATCATACATAAAAGTGACATACGGAGGTCGAACCATAAATTAACACGGCAGTCGGGCTTATTCGATGCCGGTTTAATCTATGGTCTAACATATCGTCAACCTTATTAATTAAATTCTAATTAATTCGAGTCCACCAATTCGATAAAGCCCGTGCAATCAAGGTTAATTTTTATCTAAGAACTCCGAATTAAATTCAATATGGATCTCAATGAATTTCATCATTTTAAAAGCAACAAATATTTTGGTACCGATCTTTGGGCGTGATGGGGTGCTAATCCTTCCCCACACGTAACCAACTCCCAGACCCTTTCACAACGAATCTCTGGTTTCTTATGGTGTTTGGCCTACCTTACCCAAGTGGCCGGTGGCGACTCCAAGTTTTCATCAGTTTCAAAAAGTTAAGGTTTTCAAAAGAAATCCCCAACCTTCCAAAAGAATTTCATTAATGATTTAGGGGGTAATTAGTGGCCGACTTCCTTTCTAAACAAACACCCTTAACTCCAATTCTTTTTTCAAGGGAAAGAAAAAAGGTCGCTACAATATATAAGTTATGTATGTATACACAATGGTTGTTCAAAGAAGCTTCTTGGGCTTAAAACTTGTAAATATGAATGAATCCTTGTGCTGTATATCAAGAAGAATTTTGGGTGATTAAAGTTAGGTTTACTGGTGTTATATAGCTTACCATATTCTTTGCACCTGACAGGACCAACGCAAGATTTTATGTTAGGGGCGAATCTATAAAAGTCGAGGGATGCGAACTTATAAAATTTTAGAGGGCAAAAATATATTTTAAATAAAAAATAAATAACTTTTTTAAAAAAATTTAAATTAGATACGAATTTCAAATTTTTTTAAATTAGGTACACAGGCAAGTGTATCGATATGCTTTGCCAATTCTCAAAATCCATATTCCAGTAGCTTAAAACCGTACCGATACAACTATTTGTGTATCAGTATGCCTTGCCAAAATGCATTGCCCGTACCAAAATAGTTCCTCATGTATCGGAACGCAATCCCCAAAAATAGCTTACTCGTACCGGTACATGGACACGCGTACCGATACGCTTGGACCTGTAATGTACAAATTTGCTATTTTTTCATGCTTTCAAGGATACCAAAATAATCCATCATGCTCCAAACATATACACAACGTCACTAAGGAGCAATCCACAACAATTTATCACATGAACATCAACAAGTCATGACATTATGCTTCAAAGGATAAACTAGAGGCATGTTTCCTAAAAACCAAGTCATCCAAAGCAATACCAAACATTTAAGGCCATTTACAATCTCAAAACCACATGACAAACTTGCTAAAACAGAGAGTTTATCAAAAGCCTCCCAAAACCACAATGAACCTCATTACCTTTATTACTACAAATCTAGATTGGAATCATACGTTCGAAATTCAAAGTCCTTGGATACCCTTCAATTGCTTGTTGCCTATGTTCATCCATGCATGCTGGAGGATTATATTACCAAGCTTGTCCTTAGGATTATATTACCAAGCTTATCCTTAGTTTTTATTTAAATAATTAGTAAATATTTTCTTTGTTAAAAAATAATTTTTATTACTTTTTATAAATTTATGTTGAAGCTTTTAGTTTTTTTATTATATTTTTTGAATTTACATATATTTTTAAATGGAGAAAATAAAAAAAACATATGTATATTATAATAAAATGAAAATATTTTCTTTGTTTTCTAAATTTACTTTTTGATTTTTTGGATTAATTATAAAATAATTAAATAATTGTTTTTTTCTTTTTTTCATTTAAAATAATTAATTTCAAAATTATTTGTATGACTAGATTTTGTCACATATATAAAGGGAGTGAAAGATAATATTTTTGTAAAAACTATATATTGTATAATTAAGTTAACAAGTAACAACGATCATAGATAGACAGAGCGGTGAATAATTTATATATAAATTATTAAATTTTATTTAACACGGATTTGATCCTTAAAAAAAATTTCATTGTTTATCTAAAGATTGTATAAAAGTAAAAAAATACAATAATAACATTAACTATAATACAAAATAAAAATTAATAATATTCAATTAAATTAATATTCGAATTAACTCGTGATATCAAACTCAATCATGATTTTAATCATTAGTATAATAAAAAATATATAATTTTATTTTAAAAAATTATAATTAAAAATATAATATCCTTTGTTTTTTTCCCCCACAACCAAATGTTATGATTAATCTCTTTTTTCTTAATATGATTAATCTTTTCATTTTCTTTGCTTTCCTCGGATATCCAATTAATTAAAGGAATACGATAAACCTACTTTCAATTTGAGCTAAAAACTAATTTAGATGTATACTTGGATAAAGAAAATTTCAGAAAACAGATTAAACATTAAAATTAAATTTAAATATCAAAATATATATTAGTAAAATAATAATTGAAAGCGATGAATTAAAATAATATTAGTAACCGACTAACCGCCAGCCTGACCGTTCCAAGGCGTCCACAAACTTCCCGGTAAAAAAATTAAAGTATTTGTTTTTTAAAATAAAATTAAGAGGAACACAAAAATTCAAAATTTAATTTATTTTAATTTCAGTTAGTCAGATTCAAATTTTCGTTATCAGAACCTCTTCATTTACTTCACATCTTCTTTCCCTCTTTTTTTTTCCTTTTGCAGTTTGCCAACTCTGCCATGCAAAATCCCCAAATTCATATCCAAGAGAACCCTAAATTCTTAATTTTCTTTATTTTAATTCCAATAATTCAAGCTCGTAACCAATCCTAAAAAGGAAAAGGGAAATGAGCAATTTGAGGACAGTTTGTAGACCGCACATGGTCTTTTCTTCGTTGATGTGTAGTAGTAGGCTCCTCCACCTCCATCATGCTCGATCCAGAACTAGGGTTTCCTTTCGAAACTCTGATTTCAGGTCGTCTTCGTTCTCTCCGTGGTTCCGCTTGTCCAGAAATTGGAGAAGGAAGGAACCTTGGTTTCGGGTCGATCAAAGGAGAACTGCCGTTAGGGCATCGAATTGGTCCGACCAAAAATCTCCCTACGAAACTCTTGGTACGCGTTATTAGCTCGATGAGAAAAGTGCGTTCTTTTTATAGTTTGGTTATATTCCAGAAAAACGAAATACTTGAACAATTTTTGTTCTCTTTTTTAATTTTTTTCCTGGGTTTGCTAGTTGATAAATTATTAGTAACAATTTTGAAACTTTGATTTCTAAACAACAGAGTTAGGACGGGATGCTGATGAAGAACAAGTAAAAACTGCATACAGACGTTTGGCCAAATTTTACCATCCTGATGGTATGTGTCCTTTTTTAAGTTTCTAAGCGAAATATGTGTGTATGGTTTCAATATTAGGTCAATTGTTTTTAGGTATTAGCCCTTTATGTGGTAATGGCAGATTTTATTCTTAGGAATTATTCGGGGTATCCTTCATAGTATGATTTTCCCATGTGAAACGCATATAGCTGCATTAAATAAGAACTCAGAATCTCAAAAATATTGAGAGTAGAGTGCAATGGTGTTATGTTAGTGTTAAATGTAACCGATTCACGACTCCTGGATGCTATGCCTATAGTATATGTTTTTATCTAGTTCACTGGAAATTTGTTGCCACTTCACCAGTTATTCAAAAAAATGGCATCTATTCTTACTAGCTGATCGTTTTTCATTTTGAAGTGTATGATGGTAAAGGCGCTCTTGAAGAAGGTGAAACTGCTGAAGAAAGATTCATTAAGATTCAAGCTGCTTATGAATTGCTCATAGATGTGGAGAGGCGTAGGCAATATGATATGGATAACCGTGTCAATCCAATGAAGGTAAGATATGCATTTTTTATTGAATTGCAATTTGCTAGGGAACTGGATCTATGTAGATGTGCATTTTCTAAGTGATTTGGCATTGCTCTTTTTTTCTATTTTTTAAATTTTAGATTCAAACTGTGCGGTGAGAGATCTAAAATTCTCAATCCAAATTTATTTCCTAATTTTAGATTATATAATCTTGCTGTTTACCCTTATAGAAATATATGATTTATTAACTTGGTTCTTAAAATTCTTAATTAAGCAACTTGAGACTCACTTCCTACTAATTTGTTGCCAAAACCGAGATAATTATTTTCTGCCTTTTAAAAAAATTTGTTTAGTATGGGGAAATTCCAGTTATTCTGAATATTTTTGTGTTTTCACAGTTCGGATTATTCTGCCCTTATTTTACTCTGTGTGCTAGATCATATAAGAGTAGCATTTCCTAAGTTTCTCCTTTCTTGTAGGCATCTGAAGCATGGATGGAGTGGCTTATAAAAAAGCGAAAAGCTTGGGATCAGAGTGGAGATATGGCTGTTGCAGCTTGGGCCGAGCAGCAGCAGTGAGAGCTGAATCTTCGTGTCCGCCGTCTTTCTCATTCTAAGGTAACTACCTATTTCTGAATTTTCTCTAACAGTGTACATGTACCAGGGTGGACTTTCTAAACATTGCCTGGTTGCCATCGTATGTATGGTAAGTTTTAGTGCTGTACACAATGTATAGATCAGTAGATTCTAATTAAAGTACACATGGTCTAGAATTGAAGAAATAGATTTCCATTTCTAGAATTTGATCTTCGAGCTTAAATCTAATTTTGGGTTGTGACGCAAAATCTGTAAGGTTGTTGATATTACTGTTTTCCGTTACCTCTACACAGCTGACTTCTCATCGTTATTTTATATTTCAGACAAACAAATATCTAGTCTTTCCTATGTAGTTGCTTCATATTCCTAATATTTGTATTTGGGTGGAATTTCAGATAGATCCCGATGAAGAGAGGAAAATCTTGGAAAAAGAGAAAAAGGCATCAATGGAACAGTTCAACAATACTCTTAAGCGGCATACCCTTGAGCTTGATACAGATGATGAATCTAAGTAGAAACTGTTGTACAAATGATCCCCTACTAAATTCTTTATGTACCACCTGATCCCCGACGTATATACATACAATACTTCTGTGCTTAGAAGAAAGCCAAAAAGAGAAGCTGTATATAAAATTGTTCCAAGTTTAAGAAAGAAAATGTTATTCCTGGTTAATGTTTCCCTTCTCCCCACTATTTTGAATGCGGATGAATGTATGCGCTGTGGTGGATGTATTCGACAGAATGTGCCGGTGCATACGGTGGCTAAAGGGGTCATGGTGTAGTGCTAGAAGCTGCACATTGATTCAGACTGGACATTTGAATAAAATGCATTCTAAATTTATAGGCTTTTATAGTTGCTGCTTTGTGGGCTAAGAAACTAGGGCGTCTACATTATTTCAAAGGACCAAAGACTTGAAAAGATTAGCTGCTTGTTGCGATGCTACACTGTATACACAATTTGTCATGAAAATTGGAACTTGGATCTTCTAAAACTCTAAAAAGAGTGGAAGGGCAAATGGTTCTGCTCAGTTCCAAGTTCCAAGCCTTGACACAAGCAGAAAGGCCAGTTTCAACAAATAGTGCAGGTCGGATCTTTCGTTTTCGTCGGCTACAAATCAATATTTGCAGTATCCAGAAAAAAAAACCAACAAAAACAAAAAGGTCCATATTCAGCTTTCCATACAGTTTCTTTTTCTTACTTTAACTTCAATTAACACACACTTAAAAAAGGAAGAATTAAAAATTCACATAGGAAATTTGCAAATTGCATTTATTGTTCCATTACATAAGCTTTGGCCAACTCGACTTTAGCCATGCAGATATTATGCAGTTGAACAGTTCCTAGAGTGCAGTGAGGGAAAACAACCGGTTACAAACTTAGCGACTGTGACGGAAACGAAAATAATTTGTTATGGACTTCGTAACAGTATTGAAAAACTGCGTTAATGGAGAATTTCAAAGGATAAAAGTGTTGCTTTTGAAAGCTATGTTGTATGTATCAAGGGATGTCCCACTCGCTTAGAGATCATGTGCTAGCATCTTTAATGTAAGTTGAGTGTCTCTTCACAAGGAGTTCAACCAGTGGGTCCTCCACTTCGGACTCTGGTCGAGTCTTATCCCGACGAACTGAAATATTTCCATTTTCTGTTACCACTGTAACCTCCTCTTTCCGGGTCAATAGCTCATTGGCTACTACTGAATGCATTTTGTACTTTTTAAGAGCCATGTTGGCCTTCTCCAGGAGAATTTTCGAATCCGTTTCAAGCTGTTGATCAAAACCAGATAAAACAGAACCAATTAATTCACGATACGTGATACTAGAGCATTCATTTTAATCGGTCCTAGCTTCCAGAGCATACAATAAAGCATGTGCACCACCGTGTCTGACCTTGAAGGATATGCAGAAAGCCATGGGAGTCCATTCCGTCCTCAGCACTGAGAGCATCTTCGGAACTTGCACAAGTCGCATGTCCAAAGGGCCAGATGCTGACTGAATCTTGTGCTCTGCCTGTGCAATTAATCAGTCTTTTCACCAAAGAAATACAGATATACATAAAAGATTATTCAAATGACAAGTATATTTCGGTCGAGAAAACGAAGATGATCTTAGTATATCAAGTCATTACCATGCTCTTCCAAGGAACATAAAAGTCGGAGACGGCAGCGGCAAGATAAAACATCGCATGACGCTCAAGGCTTCTCATTGATAATGCAATGGTCCTTAACATCTTCTCTTCCAAAGAAAAACCATTCAGGTTATAAGAGATGATTGATGTATATGATGAATTTATGATATTTTCGATGTAATAACAAGAGTATACTTAAAAGCTGCTATCTAATTACCATGAGAACTATATGATTTACCAAAAACGAGGAAAACTGAAACAGTACAGTGCCCAACATTTTCTCCTAAAATATAATTCAGAGATCTCACCCTATTTATTCTGAAACATGGCAAGACCATGGCCTCTGCCAAAGCTATCATTTTGCTTTCCCAAAAGCAAAGATAATAGACCATTGAGTTAAAGCTATTTTAACCAAAATGGGAGCTCACCCGTAAAAAATCATATCATAAAGGGCTAAAGCTATCACTATGCTTTGCCAAAAGCAAAGATAAGAGAAGTGGTTTAAAGCTATTTTAACCAAAACAGTCGCTCACCCATGAAAAAGGATATAACGAAGCAAAAGGTTTTAATATATTTAACCCTACAATTGGAGCATTATTCCAAAGGCAGAAATCAACATTGGCAATGGGTCATTAATATGAACCTCAAGGAGAGTATGAAAGCTTATCGAAGTCAACCTGAAGATACTCAAATATGGATGTAAAGGGTAGCTTCAAAAGGAGACCACCTGCTACTGCCTGCAACAAAATGCAAAAAGACCAACTGTTAAAGCAATGTTGATTTGGTTTGCAATCATGAACTAAATGAGCCAAAAGCTAGTTCAAAGATGAACACTAGAGGAATGATTAATTAGTAATATCGAGTATCGACATCACATACAGCATGATGATTCATAACAGCCCCCTTCACTGCTTCAGAATGTGATCGCCGCACTGAAATATTAGACATAACCCAATAACCTCAGTTGGAAGTACCAACACATTATACCATATATTGCAGGTAAAAGCAGGCAGATCAATGTCTCAACATATATATATATATATAAAAAAATTGAAATAAAGAATAGCATTTCTATTAATTATTGATTACCCCTCCCCTTCCAGAATTCTTATAAAGTAATTCAATATCTCATATGATTGAAAACAACCTATCCAGAGCCAATACAATGCATTGAAGAGAAACATTCCATTAAAAATGTATAATTTGGGGCAAAGATAATATGCAACCTTGAAAATTGGAATCATCAGCGAGTTCGAAACATTCCAGCAAAGGGTACTCAGGAAGAGAGCTGCAATATGGCTGGCAGGTTCCCCTATGCACAGAAGTCGGAGAATCAATACACAAATCCACTAAACATAAGCACAAATAAACAATCAACAAAAACGAAATTCACCTCCGGTACAAGAATATGACCTTGTATCCGGCCTTAATAAAATACCTGCAGAAAAAAACCCAATCAGTTTAAAAACAGCCCAACCTTCAATCAAATATCTCAAACTTATTCAAAATTTCTTTACATTACTTACTCTGTAGAAGCCGCTCCTCTATGCCCTGAACTAAAATTATCAATATACCGAACACACCGCTGCTCCAGAGGAACCGTAGTTCCGCCTGATGTCACGCACACAACCCTCCTTCCTTTTCCTTGCGAGAATTACAAAACGGTATACAAATGAGTATAATCAAACGGCATGGAAATACGTATACAGAATTGATTCACCACACGGCTCTGTACCTGAAGATGGAGAATCAAAATGTATGAATTGATTCAATTTATCCGTGATTTTGGCGGATTCTTTGAGCGGCGGAGCTGACTCAAAGAACGAGTCGATCTCTTCGTGAAGAGTTGCGGAATCCATTTCAAGTCCTCCTAAGATTAAATGCAGAAACAGGGTAACGGAAAATAAATCCTAGCGGATTGAACATAAAACAAAATCCAGAATTTCAATCAATGTTAATACAAAAAAGAGTGAAAATGAATTGGTAGAGAAACTTACCTTAAAAGTAAGAAAATACTAATGATGATGGAGAGAAAGGGGAAGAGAGTATGCAATGAGTGGCGATGGGGATGCGTATAAATAGGAGAATCACATAGATTCAACCAAACTACTGTTAAATCCTTTATAGTATACTACTAATTTATCTAGTTTAAAAAATTGACTGATTTAATAAATACAAAAAACATTGTGTTTATATTCTAATATATATATATATATATATATCTGATCTTGTAATTTTTTATGCAAAGCACGTGTGGGGCTTAAGATACAAAAAGATTAACGTCGAGACCAGTCGTATTTAACTCAATGAAGCCGCGTTCAACACAGCTTCTCTAATAGTTGGAGCGTCAACGGAAAAAATAGTGTTAAACATGGTACGTTTTGAGTGTTGAACGAGCGTTATTCTCGTCTTTTCACTTAATTTTGTGCCTAAACAAGTGTTTCGCTCTAATTTGTTTTTTCAACTTCTCTCAAACGGTCGATTGAGTAAGGACTTTGCATTCAAAAATCTGTGTTGAACGAGCCATGAGTCTATGCAACAGTCTAATTTAAGGTTAAAAAACGATAAGTTTCGAAACTTGCTCAAACAATTTAAAATATTTTAAGTTGTTTTTCGTGTTTTCTCGACAAGTTTCAAAACTTGAAAACCTTAACTCACATCCTATCAAAGTAATGGTTTTGCTCCATTTTGAAGCCCAAGAGGATTCTTAAAACATTTATTGCTCTAACTTAAAAAAAAATTACACAAACTTATATATTTACTCTTTAAAAATTATTTTTTTTAAAATTAAAATTTAGAGATCTACTAATTAGCCTAGTGGCTAAGTTTGTCTCATCTTGTATAAGTTCGAATCACGGTATGAGAAACCTCTTTATTTAATAAAAAAACTAAAATTTAAGTCTTTAACCTCTAAACCTTGAACTAAAATCACAAATATTAAACTAAATTTTTAACACTAAAACAAAAAATATATGGTCTAAAAGTTACACGGAATGTGTATTGAATAATTTTATTATTATTTATATTGCAAGTTTAAATCTTAGAGAGAATATTTACTACTATAAGCTCTAAATATAAATGAGAAACAGCCGTAAATAATATAAAAACTAAATAAAAAAAAACATGAAATTTACCATATTGGTACGCGAATAGATTACCATAGTTAAACTATATGAATAATTGACTATTTTCATGATAATGGAAATAAAGTACTTGTATTAGTATTTATTCAAGGGTAAAGTACTCTAATTGTCATTCAATTATTAAATATTATCTTTTTAATTGTTAATTTTTCAAAAGTTACAAAATAATTATTGAATATTATAAAATAATATAACAATTCAGTTAATTTAATGATTTTTTATTAGTTTGATGAAATTTAAGGATCATTCTATAACAATTGGATAAATTTATTGGCTATTATATAAATTTTAAAAGATGAGTGACTAAAATGATGCTTTTTTCATAGTTTAGATGCATTAAACTAGATTTAATTAAAGGTGATTAAACTAGCTTCCACCAACTAATGTCGACAGCTATGGATTTTTCAATGAAAAGAAATCAGTTTTGGCGGCTTTAAATTTAATTTACGTGTTCAATTTAAAATAAATAAAAAATAGAAGTATTCCTAAGTTAACAACTTTATGGGTAGCCTTTCTTTCTTCCGTGCAGTGGTGACTTAGATTAGATTCAGTTCATCCATAAATACATATATTCAAGTTGCTTTTTATTTATATAAATTTAATTTGGTAATAATTGTATTGCATAAAATTTAAAACATTTACATATTTATATTTTACTTGTTTTATATTTTAATATTGAATATCTTTTGGTATAAGGTGGTAGTAATAGAGCATGGTAAACGAGTTTGAGTTTAGTTTTTTTAAAAGGTTTAAAATAAAATTTTTAATTTATATTTTTTAAATGAGGACTAACTAATTTTTTAATAATTTTAAAAAGCTTAATAATTTTTTTATAAAAAAATAATTTTAATAAAAAATATTCAAAAATTTTAAACTTAATAAAAATTTATAAATTTTAAATAATCAAATTAATTTGTAAATTTTTTGAGGGTTCAAATAAAATTTTAAAATATCAAAGGCCGATTGACAGATTTAAAATCTTGAGATGGCCATGCCACCTCAAGTTCGCCGCTGGCCTACTTTTGACGTTAATTTAAAGCGGGATATATTTAATTGTTATTATATTGTGTAGGGCGAAGTGTTGTTAACAATTTTCAAATTCCTTAAATATGGGAAATGTGTGCGTTTAAAGTTCAAATCTTGAAAACTAAAGCCTCCTTTTGTTTTTTACTTCTTTTATTTGCTTTAAGACAATTACAAAAAAAAATTAAAAATTAAAAATTTCTTTTATATTATTTTTTTCATCGGCGGCAGCCGTTGGTCGTTTTGCTAATTATATACATACATAAAATTCATCTTTACTGATGAATTTTAGTTTTATGTTTTTTTTCGTTTGTTTTATTTTGTTAAGTTTATATCATATCTGTTTTTATAGCAGTTTTTTCGTCTGCTTGTATGACAGTTCTTTTATCTACTTTTATGGTAGTTTCAGTCTATCTTTTATAGTTTAGAGTTCGGGTGAGGAGTATCATCGAATTTCTTTGTCAACGAAGGAGGCCGATCTGTACATGTTATGATCCCCTTTTTTGTAGTTGTGCCGATACGCCAAGAACAAGTAGCAGAAGGATTTTGCTTTCTTCAAAGAACACTCAAGGCAAAGTAATAGTTTTTTGGATTTAATTTCAAAAGCTTTTACAAGTTCTTCTGAAGGTGTTATGTTTAGTATTTTAACATCTTTCACACCCCTAGATTTTACTGCATTTTTTATTTTACACTAAACTTTTAATATTTGAAGTGTAATTCTTTTATAATCATTTTACTATTAAACATAATCCAATTTAAAAAAAAATCAAATCTTGCTTTTATCGGTTATAAAAGATATATTGTTTTTGTCACTGATTAAGAAATAACTGACGCCCCATTTATAAGAGGGTTGAAAATTAGGAACTATAGCGATTAGTCATTTGAATTCATAAATTTATTTGAATTAGGAACTATAGATATCGGCGGAAAATAGATGTTGTTTATTTTAAGAGATATTAGTTCAAATCGTTTTGTATATAAGGTATATGATAATTATTAAAGAACTAAGAATATTTATGAACATATACTATCTTATAATCACCTTAGACCATTCAAAAAAAGTTAATTATTTTATTATTAAAAGAAAATTGAATTCTTTTTTATATTTAAATTAGTTTGCATTCCTATATGATACATGGTTAATTATTGTATTAATTGATTAAAATATATTAAACAATTAAGAATTTTGTGGAAATTTTTATTTTTCACTGTGAGTGTATTGAATATAAATAAAAAAATAATACTTATTTTTTTTCTTTTTAACTATTTTTCACCGCTAGAGTACAATATACATGAGCACGTGAGGTAGAGTAGGATTAAAAGTTCTATATCCTTCAATTTATGAATGTAGCGATGTTTTTTCTCGCTAAAAAATGAGGTGTTTTTATTTTGTTTGGAAAATATTGTCTTCCGCGTGGAGTTTTTAGAAAACCCGTATTTTATTTAAAAATGGAGTCGCCACCGGCCACTTAGGTAGGCCGGACACCGTAAAAAACCAGAGATTTCAAAATGTCGGGTTCGGGAGTCGGTTACGGATAGGGAAGGATTAGCACCCCCACACCGCCCAAGATTGGTACTTTAATAATTACCGCTTTATTAATATTAGACTTTATGGATTAAAGTGACAATTAAATTAAAATCTGGTTATATGTGCGAGTAAATTTTAAAGGCCCTGTTATTCGAGAGTAAATGCCTAACCACTATCACTACGCCTGATACTGGCCCCGTTTACGCTCGAATAAAAGGGCACCGCATTGACAAAATATATGTCCGTTATGCAAACTTAAAAAACATGACAAATATAAATAAATACATTACGATGAAAATATAAATAAATAGGAGCATAATAAAATATTAATCTAACATAAAAACTAATTTGAAACATGCATGAATATTAATCTAACACATAAAAATATAATAATAACAACAACAACAATAATAATTAAGCATGATTAAATCATAAAACCACATGAAACTTATTAAAAATGCATGGAATAACATGAAATTAAATATCAAGGGCTAGAATGCATTAAAATTACATTACAAGGCAAGAAATAACATGAAACGGGACTAAAATGCATGGGTTACTAATTTACATGGCATAAAAGACAAGGGACTAAAATGAACAACGTGTGAAACTTAAAGAAATAAATATAAATTAACATAAATCAAGAGGCAAAAAATTAAATGATAAATAAAGTGACTAAATCAAAATGAAACAAAAATTAAAAGCTAAAAGAAATAAATAAACGGACGGTATTTAAAAGCATAAGAAAAAGGAATGACGAAATCCGTAATTATCCCATGTCAAAATGAAGGCAGGAAAGAAGGGAGGGACGAACTACGTGATTAGACCAAGAGGAAATGCCAAATATGAGATTATATGAGAGTGAGAGGATCTAGATAGTGATTATCCCATTTTTTATCAATCTAAACCCTAAAGAAGCTGCGCAGATCCCCTTTTCATTTTTCATTCGTCAATTTTAATAAAAACAGATCTTAACTCTCATCCCCTCATTCTCTCGACTAGAAACCCTAACGGTGGCCGCCAAGAAACAACTACTCTCGGCTGGCCTTTGCATGCCGATCGGTGGCTCGACGTCACGGCGAGGGCGAAGTAACCCTGGTGCAGCCACGACGACCCTAAACAACACGGTAAGTTCAAAAGCTTTCATCTTTTTATTTCAAAAACAAAAAGGTCGTTTTGATTTTTTTTAACTAAAAACGATATGATTCTTTCTTTGTTTTCAGATTCAAAAAACGTCGGGTATATGAAAAGATCTAAAAAAATACCTCGAAATTTTTATTGATTGATTTTTTTGAAATCCATACACCCTTTCTTCTTTTGAATCCTAGAAGCTCCCTAAATTTCCACTCTCTATTTTTTTACTCAGCCCTTTTTTCGAATATCCCCCATTTTCATTTGCTTTCTGTTTTTTTTATAAACCAAAATAACAACCCCCTTTCTATAATCTGTTGATGAAGATATGGTGATATGAGAGATGGATTCTTGGGGTGTCAGGGTATGGCCGAGTGGTATGGTGGTGGCAGAAGCATGGGTGAGGGTATGGTTTAAGTTGTCAGATTAGGTTAGGTTATTTTAGGGTTGATTTTTTGGTTATTTTTATGTTTAGGGTTAGATTTAGGGTTTCAGGATTGGATTGCCAGAGATGGTGACGGCGGTAGTGGAGGAGAACGACGACGGCAGTGGAGGGTGGTGGTGGCGGCGGGTTCATTTTAGGGTTAGGTTTTTTGGGTTTTGGTAATTTTCGGGTTAATGGGTTTGGATCTGGGTCAGGTTCGGGTCTGAACCGAGTTTGGTTTGGGTAAAACGGGTTATTATAGTTGCCCCCCTTTGCTCATTGTTGTGTAACAGCAATAGAGCAAAGGTTAAAAATAACTCGTTTTGTCTGGTCCAGCTGAGCTTCTTCTCTTGACGTATGTCTTCATTCTTCGGTAGATCTTCTTTTTCTTCAATACATGTCTTCTTTCTGGACTTGACGGGTCTACTTTGTCACTCTTGGAGGAAGCAAAATCTTCGAAGCGGGAGGTGGTCTAATGGGGAAGCAAAATGAGTGCGACTCACTACATTATTGATAATAAGCTAATACCTAAAAAGAGTTTGACCCAGCTGCAACACCGACGAAGAGGCAGGGTCCACAAAATTTGATCCAGCTGCAACACTAACGAGGAGGCAGGATCAAAAATTGACAACTTTTCCCTTTTTTGTTTTGTTTTGTTTTTTTTTTCATGGTAATACGAGAGTAAAAATGACCTGGCTACAACACTGACGAGGAGACCGGGTCGAAAGATAGATGTTGGACCCCACTACTCCATCAACAGAGAAGTAAGATCGGAGAACGTTGGTAACATGGATTCAACCACCCCATCAGCGGAGGGGCTGGATCGGATAATGGCAACCTGGGACCGGCTACACCATCAGCGAAGAGCAGGATTAAAAGACGACTGCAACTTGGACCTAGCCGCTTCATCAGCGGAGGACTAGATCGGGCGATGAAAGTTAAAATTTTTTGAATTTTTTATTTTTCTTTTCATTTTTTTCTCTTTTCTTTTTCTTTTTTCTATTTTTCTTCTTTTTTCTCTTTTTCTTTTTTTCTCTTTTTCCTCTTTTTTTTACTTTTACTTTTTTTTCTTCTTTTTTCTCTTTTCTCTTCTTTTTCTTTTTCTTTTTCATTAATAAAAGGGACTTGAAAATCAGTAGAGTTGGGTCTATCAACGGAGAAGCAGAACATTATCTGGAACCCTACTACACCATCAGCGGACAAGTAGGATAGCAGCAACTGGGACCTAGCCACTCCATCAGCGGATGACTGGATCGGATAATGACGACCAATAATAGGCTACACCATCAGCGGAGGGCAAGATTAGAGGACGACTGCAGCTTAGACTAGCCACTCCATCAATGGAGGACTGGTTCGGATAATGACGACCTGAACCGGCTACACCATCAGCGGAGAGCAGGATCAGTGGACAATTACAGCTTGGACCTAGCAACTCCATCAGCGGAGGACTGGTTCGGATAATGACGACCTGAAACCGGCTACACCATCAGCGGAGAGCAGGATCAGTGGACGACTACAGCTTGGACCTAGCAACTCCATCAGTGGAGGACTGGTTCGGATAATGACGACCTGAAACCGGCTACACCATCAGCGGAGAGCAAGATTTGAAGACGACGGAAGCTTGGACCCGGCCACTCCATCAGCGGATGACTGGATTGGATAATGACGACCAAGAACCGGCTACACCATCAGCGGAGAGCAGGATCTGAGGGCGACAGGAGCTTGGACCCGGCCACTCCATCAGCGGAGGACTGGATCGGATAATGAAAGTTGATAAATTTTCTTTTGATTTTTTCATTTTTTTCATTTTTGATATTTTCAATTTTCAATTTTGATTATTGATTTTTTTTTATTTTTTCAATTTTTCTTTGGATTATTTTTTTCAAAAATTTTCAATTATTTTTTTGATGATTTTTTTCTTTTTTCTTGAACTGTACAAAGAAGTAAAACTCAAGAAAAAATTAGGTCTGGCTGCACTGTCAGCGGAGAAACAAGACCTGAATAGAAATTCGATCTGCTTGGGGAAAGGTCCAGATCTGTTGCACCATCAATAGGGAAACGAGATCTTCAGGATGTCTATACTGCTGCACCATCAGCGGTAAAGCAGAATCTGAAAATTGTTGGCCTATCAACAATGACGAAGGCAAGATCTGAAAAAGTCTACTTCTGCTGCTCTACTGGCGGAGAGGTATGACCTAAAAATGAAAAAACATTAATCAGTAAATGTTCACAAAATTTGTCACTATTACCTTTTATTGGTGTTTCAGCATCCTCTTTGTCTTTGGCCTCCTCTAAGACTAAGGTTGGCTGTCATGTTGTTGCCCCCACGGCTGAGGATGTTCGGTCTCTTTTTGAACATTTTTGTAAGCAAAAATGCATGAATTTTATGCCTAAATGCATTGTGACTTCGGTGTATGCACTTAATCTAAATGTATTATGTATGCAAGAATGATTCAATGCAAGATGAATGCAACTAAATGCATGAATACGACATGATTTGATTTTTTTGGTCTACAAAGGGATGCCCCTGACTCTCGATTGGTCATGGTAGAATCTTGGTCCTTTGTGTGGCGGTGCCCCAACCTCATTCGGCTTCGAACATCTTCTTTGGACTCATTTTCCTGTTTGGATGCCCCCAAACTTTTACATATTGTTCTGGGAATGCCTTTGTAGCATGTTTCAACTTTGAGTTGCATTGTCGCCTTTTGGATGACTTTCAGTGCTCTCGTGAATGCGTTGCGTTGCCTCTTAAGTTGGGTTTATAATTTATTATGTTGGTTCTTGGCCGCTTATCACTTTCGAATTAGGTGGAACGCTGTAGATGGCGATTGGTGTTTAGCATTTGGGATGTGGAGGTATGATTCCAAAAGAAGGGTAGCAAAGGTTTGCTCGCCTTTCGGTTTTTTTGAATGGCTTTGGGTAGAATGATAGAGTTGAAGGGCTTGGTTGTCGAGTGATGGTAAGTCGAGAGTTCAAAAGAACTCAAACACAAGGGTTCAAGCAGTGAAATGAGGGGTTCTCTGTTCGAGTATTTTGGTCGATGGGTAGCGATGGTAGTGGGGATGGAAAAAACTTTATTGTGTTTTCGGTTGGAAATGGTGAGTGTGAATAATTTCTGAAGGATGAAAGGTGGTGGGTTAATTTCAGTGATGGAGAGTGAAGGGTAAGTGTTGGAATTTGGCACTTGTTGAGAGATGCCCCCAGAATATTCTAGTTTAAATTTCAGAGATGTTTCCTTATAATATATGTTATTTATGTTTTTACATATATACTTGCTTTTGTGTTAGACCCTTTTTTATATATATTGGGATTAGTTTTCTAAATTAGGTTTGTTGGGCTTTTTTTAGTTTATGGGCTCTAAGCCTTTAGGTTTGGTTTTAATAGTTTGAGCTTTTGGTTTGGGGCCTAGTTTTAGTAGTTTTAGGATTTTGGGCTTTAGATTGGAATTAAGTGAATTAATTTAATTAATGTAGATCGTGTTCTCGTCTTATAGGGGCACGATTCTAGAATTAAATTAACCTTAGGTTTTTTAGAGCCTTAGTTAGATTAGAGTTCGAATTAATTTAGTGAATTTAAATTTATCCTTGGCTTATTGGGGTAAATGTTAAATTCATTAAATTAATTGAACCTTTCTTAATTACTTTAGGGGAAAAATCAATTTTAAGTTTAACTGAACGTTAAATCACAAATTAGTCATCATAAATTGAGTTTCTTAATCTTTTAGGGCTAAATATATAATTGGGCTATATATTAAATTGAGCTTTCTTTTTTAATGTTTACATTCATGCCTTTGATTGTCATGCCTTAATTGTCATTCATATAATTTCTAATCTTAATCATATTCAAAATTAATCTAAATTGTAAAAGGGGAGGTATTTATTAATTCAAATATTTGTGTCGTAACAGTCTGAGCTTAAAGGATGTTGACCAAATATTCGGATTAATTCTTACCATCCCGAGGTAAATGGATTAAAAAGCTAACAAGATCATCACATCATACTTAAATGTTTATATCATGCATAAATGTGACGTATGGAAGTCGAACCATAAATTAACACAGCAGTCGGGCTTATTCGATGTCGGTTTAATCTATGATCTGATATATCGTCAACCTTATTAAGTAAATGTCTAATTAATTCGAGTCAATCAATTTGATAAAGCCCGTGCAATCAAGGTTAATTTTCATCTAAGAATTTCGAATTAAATTCAAGGTAAATTTCAATAATTTTCATCCTTTTAAGAGCAACAAATATTTTGGTACCAAGTTCCGGGCGTGATGAGGGTGTTAATCCTTCCCCACGCGTAACCAACTCTCGGATCCTTTCACGACGAATCTCTGGTTTCTTATAGTGTCGGGCCTACCTTACTCAAATGGCCGGTGGCGACTCTAAATTTTCATCGTTTTTAAAAATTTAAAGTTTTCAAAAGAAGTCCTCAATCTTTCAAAAAACTTTCATTAGTGATTTAGGGGATAATTAGTAGCCGACTTTTTTCTAAACAAATGCGCTTGACGCAGAAAATTCTTTTTTTTTTCAAGAAAAAAGAAAAAGGTCGCTACAAGGGGCATGTGCTTAGTGTGGATGGTTCCCTAAGAGCCTCGTCTCTTGTTAAAGCAAAAGCTTTAACTCCATTTTTGGCTGAATCAAGTAAACAAGGTAGTAGCAACGTAACTTGAAAGGCAGCGAATGGGGTGAGTGAGGTGCAGCAAGTAGTCCCTCAAGTTAACCAAGAAAATGTTCAAGGAGGGTTGGAGGCGACATGCAATGAGCTGATAATTACAGGGCAGAAACCAGTTGCTTCAAAGGATACAGTCATACCAGCAGTCTCTACATTGAGCCGAGATAAACATGTAGCAGTCCACGTGGTTGAGAAAGGTGTAAGCCAGGTGCTTAAGGGAAAAAATGGTCGTGTCTTGCCTAGTTCTTCCCGTGGTGCTACTGTGAAGGGTTCAAATAAGAATGCTACCGGTATTAAAGGAGTGCAGCGCAATGGGTTGAAACCTAAAAAATGAGAAGAACGCGGGTCTACAAAGCCAGTTATGGCTACGTGCCTATCGGCGTTAGTCACGGAACTGGATAAGGCGAAGCCAGAGGCTCTCCGACGAACCTTGGATCCCCAGTTACCTTCGTCTGCGACAGGGAATCATGTACAGTGGAATGCCAACACCACGTTTGAACAACCGGATGGTTCCGATATGCAGGCGTAAGCATATCTTTCAATTTCTGTTTTTTTATTTAATGGTTAAGATTATATTTTGGAACGTTTAGGGTGCTTTAGACCCTGATTTTAATAGATATTTGAAGTTGTTATGTAAGAAGCAGAGACCTGACATCATTGCGCTAATGGAACCTCAAATCAATGGGCGTTCAGCAGATACTTTTATCCGGCAATCAGGGAGGGGTTTCTCTGGTGGAATCTGGATCTTATGGCGTGATACCGTAAAGTTAGATATTTTTTCCGTTTCCAACCAGTATGTGCATGGGCTATGTGAGAGTGGTAATGGTGACCGTAGCTTTTTTGTCTCATTTATCTATGCTAGTCCAGATGCATGTGTACGGAGGCATGTTTGGGAGGAATTGAAAGCACTTGAACCGGATTTGGGTTGCCCATGGATTCTTGGAGGAGATTTTAACGTAATTGGTAGCATATTCGAAAGGCAAGGGAGCTCGCAACGGAGGACAGGGGTGTGCTCTCGGTATGGTGACTTCTTGTTTGATGCCGGCTTGATCGATATGGGATTTAGCGGTCCAATCTTCACTTGGCAGCACGGCTCACTTTCCCAACGACTAGACCAGTGTCTTTGCAATGCCATTTGGTATGATGTGTTCGCATGCTCGGATGTCTTTCATTTACAGAAGTTGGGTTCTGATCACCGTCCTATTATGCTTGATACAGGTGGACAGAAGGAGGGTGATCAACCTCGACCTTTTAGATACTTGGCTGCATTGAATGATCATCCGGACTTCCCCAATCTTTTGCAAGATGCTTGGCGACTTGATAGGCCTATGCATATTAATATTCAGGACTTCCAGAATAAAAGAAACACGTGGAATATGGAAGTATTTGGTCACATAGGTAGGCGGAAAACTTTGCTCCTAGCTCGGATTAAAGGGATCGAAAAGGCTTTGGAGGTCTAGTTCGACTAGATTGCTGGATTTGGAAATTGAATTGAAAAATGAATTGAACCAGGTCCTCGCACAATAAGAAAGCCTTTGGCATCAAAAGGCTCGGACCAAATGGATCAAAAAAGAGGATAAAAATACATCTTATTTTCATAGGGCAACCATGGCTAGACGACGACGTAATACAATTCGTATGCTGCGTCTCCCAGATGGCAAATGGAATGATGATGCGAACACTTTAAAGGAGCATGCAAAGGACTTTTTCCAGAAACTATTCACTAGTGAACCACGCACATTGGGCATTATGGACGCGACAAGTAATTTCACTCAATTGAGTGATGAGGAATTAAGGCCACTGCTAATGGATATAACCATGGAAGAAGTGAGAGATGTGGTGTTCAGTATAGATCCTCTAAAGTCACCCGGTATTGATGGTATTCACGTTACGTTCTACCAAAAAAATGGGATGTTGTAAGTGCCTCCGTTTTTTAGTTTGTGCGTCAACTTTTTGTAGATAGGTATTTTGAAGTTTAGATTAATCAAACGATCCTTGTCTTGATACCCTTGTCTTGATACTGAAAGTTTAGGGACTGGAATTTATTTTTTCATTTCGTCCGATCAGCTTTTGCACGGCACTGTATAAAATTATCTCTAAATTGCTTGTTTGCCGTCTAAAGCCTTTTTTACCCGTGTGGGTTGCTCCAACTCAGACGAATTTTGTTCCCGGACGTCAAATTACAGACTATGATTTTAGCTCAAGAGGTAATGCACTCCATGGTAATTAAATCAGGAAGGCATGGATGACAATTAAAGTGAATTTAGAGAAAGCGTATGGTCACCTTGAATGGGATTATATTGAAGAAATCATCTTTACTATTGGCTTGCCTGTGAAATTCATCCACCTCATAATGACGTGTGTTCGTTCTGTCTCAACACAGGTTCGTTGGAACGGAGAGGTAACAGATAATTTTTGGCCAACAAGGGGTATCAGGCAAGGAGACCCCCTATCTCCTTATCGTTTTGTACTATGTATGGACCGCTTATCCCAAAGTATTTAAGAGAAGGTGGAATTAGGCGTATGGAAGCCAATTCGGCTTGCTCGAGCTGGCCCGAATCTCATCTATTTTTTACAGATAACTTGGTGTTGTTCGCGAAAGCATCTACAAACCAATTAGCTGTTATTTCCGAGGTCATGAACTCTTTCTGTGGGGCATCAGGACAATGGGTAAGCGTTGCAAAAACTCAGATTTATTTCTCAAAAATTGCACCTCTAATCTTCGTTCAAGAATAGCTGATAGCTTTGGTTTTGAAGAAGTTGCTGATTTGGGTATATACCTTGAGGTTCCCTTATTGCACAGTAGGGTGACCAAGGCAACATATGCCTATTTACTTGAGCGGATAAATGATCGGTTGTCAGGATGGGCGGCTAAAACGCTTTCATTAACAGGACGGATCACTCTTGCTAAAGCCGTTCTTCAGGCTTGGATTCCTAGGGGCGTTTGTGAAGCAATGAAAAAATTGATATGCCGTTTTGTGTGGGGCTCAGCTACTGGGGGTTCTGGATTATCTTTAATTAGATGGGAAACAATGCAACGTCCGATAGATGATGGTGGACTCGGAATCAAGAATTTGTACCAACAAAATATGGCCTTCCTTTTCAAAATTGGTTATCAATTATTGATTGCTAGTGATAAACTGTGGACTGGTGCTTTGAAAGTGAAATATAAAGTTGAAGAGGGACTACCTTTGGATATTAATCGAAGCTGATGTTCAAGGGTATGGCGGGGATTAATGAGCATTTGGGATGAACTGAAAGAAAATGTTAGTTGGAATATCCGGGATGGACATGATACGAACTTCTGGCACGACAATTGGCTCGAATCGGAAGGGAGATTAGTGTTTTCCTGCACCTCTCGTGTTCCTCATGCTCCTAAAGCGGTTTGCTCTATGGTTACCGCCACAGGATCATGGAATTGGGAGGTGATTGCGCAGTACCTACCTGAGCCTTTGTTGATGAAAATCGCTGCGGTTAAACCTCCACAGCCGATGTTCGGCTCGGATGTAATTGGATAGAGATGGGAGGTCGATCGACAGTTCACAACAAAGTCGGCCTATGCTGCCCTTAATCAATCTCCTGCAAGTAACAATAGCTGGGATTGGAAGAAGGTTTGGAAACTTCAGGTTCCACAACGAGTTAAGGTTTTTATTTGGTTAGCCCTTCACCAACGCTTGTTAACTAATGTAGAGCGTGTGAGACGTCATTTAGCAACATCCGATGATTGTACCATTTGTCATAGAGAAGCTGAAAGTGTTGATCATATTTTCCTTTCTTGTACAGAGGCTGGCCGAGTCTGGTTACACTTGATTCGCCCCGAGAAATTGCCAGAATTCATGGAGATGCCATATGACGAGTGGATGGCTATAAATCTTGGTGAAACAAACAGCTTTGTTGATGAAGGGGACGGATGGGCTGCATAGTGTTGCGCGTAATAAGTGCTACGCAATTGTGCAAGTATACACATCGCAAGTTATAGTATAAAAGATATCGTCTCCACAGGGATTGGTGCTACTTCAAGAATCTAGTCTCTTGCACTGTAAAAAGTAAAAACACAAATAAAAGATTATAGAAGTTTAACTAATCTAGAAAGCAAATAAGTAAAAGAAAAGATGAATTCAATTGAGAGAGATAGACTAGGTTATCGTGAGTTGAGGTGTGATAGCCGATTGGATTGTCTTGGTAAAAGAGTGCACGGGCAACTCAGTTGCCGTGGCAACTTGCACGACGGGGTTGCCATGGCAACTAATTGATGGTTGCCTCAGGCGACTAGTTGGGCAACTACTTGGGCGATCGGGCAGCAACTTCAAGGTTCGGCGGAGGCGTTCTTCAATGGTTTCTTCTTATCCCTAAGTCGAAACTCTAGCTACTTGTGCATGCCTTGATAATACATCCTGCGTGAATCAAGGGTGAACAACAACCAATCTTGCGCTCCTCTTAGCCGTTGAAATCCTTAACTTATTCCTAAGCCGGATTAATCTTCACCATCATTGGATTGAATAAAGATCATATTCATTCGTTTCTTGAATCTAACTCTCCCGATATTAGATAAATGGATGAAATCACGAGATGCTCTCCCAATTCACTCGCAAACAATAATAAGAATCAAGAATGAATAAACCTTGAAATAGAAAAGTGCAAACTCTTATTACCTAAACAAAAACCAATAGTTTCTCACAACCACAAAACACAATAACCATAGCCAAGTAAATTTAGTTCATGGCTAGGTTCCAAAGAAACACAAGATAAACAATCCCTAGCATGAACCCAATCGAACAAGGAAGAAAAGCTGAAGCTTGTCGAAAATTCCCCTTTGCTTCCTCTCTTGGTCTTGTTGAAATTCCCTCTTGCTCTCCCCCTGGAGTTGTCGAAATCTCCTTGCTATTTATAGGGCTAGGCCAAAGTCCTTCTTTGAGGAGGAGTTTGAGTTGGAATTAAATTATCTTTAAAGAATATAATTCTTTATTATAATTTTATTCCTATTAGAACTTCTCCTATCTTCTTGGAATTTAATTCTTCTTTAATCTCTGCATGGAAATCAAATTCCTTTGGGCTTGGGCCTTGCTCCATGTCATCTTGGGCTTGTAAAGTCATTAATTTCGACATCCCTATTTCATTTTGTCTTTGTTGACAAATGCCATGGCAACTGGCTCGGCGTCTCCTTCATGCATTGCCCTGGCAACTAGCTCGGCATCTCCTTCATGCATTGCCCTGGCAACTAGCTCGGCATTGCTTTGGCAAGTGATCCTGCACATACACACACAAAGCACACCAAAGCAGCATCTTTTCCACAAAAACTACCAAGTTATGTAATCAAGCTCAACGATGGAAGGAAACATGGATTAATGCATGAATAGCTAATTATGCAACTAATATGAGCCTAAGTCTAACAATAATATGAGTAAAAAGGGTAAGAAAAATAGTACTTTTGAACACTTATCACACCCCCAAACTCGAACTATTGCTTGTCCTCAAGCAATGCAAACTCATAATTACCTGCCAAGACTTCAATTTTCACAAACTTAGGTTTGAACTTGATTTCAATTCTCTGAATCGGGGCACAAAGTATGATTATAATTTTATTTTTCAGAAAACGGAGGAGTTACTCGGAATCAAACTATAATGCTTGTGAGTGTGTGCGGAGATGTGTGCAAGTTGATTTTTCGGATCCTATGCAAACAATAGGTTTTCAAATTACTTTATTGGGTTCTTTTTAACATGTTTTAACTAGAGCCAATTTCGGGCACCTCTAGTGTTTTATTTTTAGTTTTCTTAAGTTAATTTAATCGACTAGAGCCGGTTTCGGGCACCTCTAGTTAATTTTTTTAACCTATACTAGAGCCAGTTTCGGGCACCTCTAGTGATCCTAAGTTTTAGCACATGCTAGAGCCAATTTCGGGCACCTCTAACATTCATCCAATTTTTATTCTAATCCCCCAATTTGTTAATTATCAACCTAAGTTTACTAGAATTCCTTAAATCAATCAACCCACAACAGTGTTTCATCAAATTTAGCATCATAGTAAAATTCTAAGTTTTTCCATGGTTATCCTAGAATAAAAATTCTATCAATTAAGTGCATTGGTAAAGTCATCATCGAATATTCATCAAATCTAAACAATTCTTGTTCTAATTAAAGGCATGACAAGCAATTTATGTATCCTAAATGTAATACTTAAGATTAATGTAACTAAACATGGTAATTACTAATAACAAACCCCCCAAACTCGAGTGAGGCATTGTCCTCAATGCATGCATAAAAATAATGAAAAATAAAAATAAAAATGCATACGAGGACTTACTCCGAGAGTTCGTCATCGTAGATGATTAGTTTCCTTCTAGTTGGCGTCTTGATTTTCTTGCTTGAACGCGATGGTTGTTTTCTTGTTGCCGGTGGTGGAATCGATCCTCGTACGGGGTTGTCCTCATCATCCTCTTCATCAATGTCAATGGCTTTTCGCTTGGAGGATTCAATTGGTGCGGTCTTTATTGGTTCAATGGAGGACTCGTCCGAATCTGAAAAATCAGAAAATGATTCCGTAGGAGTTGATTCGGGCATAGGTGCTTCACCTTTGGCTTTTGCAGTGGTTGCCGGGGCATCGTCAGGGTTGGTTGTCGTGGCGTCAGCTTCCTTGGTTGCTGTGGCGACTGCTTCATTGGTTGCCGGGACAAGAATCTCGGTGGGAAAGATTGGGAACGGCACACGATTGTCTGGGTGCCTTTCTAGGATGACTTGGGTGATGGCATTGTTGTGCTCCTTCATGTACCGCATGAACATTAGTTGCCGATATTCAATTTGCCTTAGGCGGCTTGCCAATGGGTGCAAAAGTGCTTCAAAATGTCCCGGGATTAATGGTCAAGTTGCCCTGGCGTTAGGTGCTTGGGCATTAGGGATTTCCGTGGCGGCAGGGGTTGCCGTGGCAATTGGAGGCCTTGAAGAATCTCCCGGTGCCTCTCCCATTAGCTTCCGGATTAGTGTTATATTCCAACCAGACTTGGGTAGGGCCTTTTCATCGGTGGACTCACTCGGGACATGCATCTCCTTGCAAAGATTAGAAATTAAGCAAGGGAAGAAAAGATAACCCTTATCTTTTGAGCTGCATACAAAAATCTCATCACAAATAATTTTTCCAATGTTAATGATGCGATTATGAAAAATAGAATGTATGAGCAAAAGACGTGGTATATCAATGGTAGTATTGTGTGTGGAGGGCATTAAAGAAGTTTTAACAAACTTATTCCATAGTTTTGCCTCGGGTTTAAGCCGAAGGCGATTTACCGTGCCCTTGTATTTACCGTCGTTCCAATGAGTTCCCGGTTGAGTGAGTTCTTGAAGCACCTTGTCGAGTTGCTTGGGATTGATTTGGTCAACGAAGGCTTGATGCTCGTCCTTCTCAATGTAAAGTCCGTAAAAGGTGTTGATGCTTTCGGGACTTATAAGTATGGCCTTGTCACGAACAAAAACATAAGGATTATCCGGGTTAGGTGAGTGAGCATAGAATTCTCTTACCCATGAGATGTTACCCGGTTCCGGTTGATGGCAAAAGATTTGCCACTTTTGATGTGCAATCCTCTTGAAGATGAATGGTTTAAAGCCGAAATCTTGATGAGAGTTGGAGTATTCAAAGCCTTGTTCTTCATGAATCTTCCGGCTTTCAAACTTGGATTGAAATCTTTCTTGAACCGCCGGTGTAGCAAACTTCTTGTATCTTGGTTCTTTGGAGGAACTTGGATGAACTAAAAGTTTAATCTTGGATGCCATGTATGATCTTGGTTGTGAGTAAAAACAAAGAAAATAAAAGAAAAGAAACTAAAAAGTTGCAAGATATAAAGTAGGAATAGGTTAAGGGTGATGGGTTTTATAGAAAAGATAGGTGATTGGGATTGGGGGAAATCGAAAAAGGGTTTAGGGTTTGGTAGGAATTTTCGACAAAGGTGTTTTGGTTAGGATGAATTGGAGGCTTTATATAAGCCTTAGATTCAGCCCATTAGTTTCCTTGTTGAAGATGTTTTCCTACTTGGTTTAGAATTCCTTCTTTATCTTGAACTTCCTTTCCTACAATTCAAAAACAAATCAAATAAGGATTAAAATTAAAGATAAACTAATAAAGAAAATAAATAAAGATGTGTAATAGGATTCTTAAACTTGAATAAAAAAATCTATCCTAAAACTACTAATATTCGAAAAAAAATAAAATAAAAAAAATCGGAAAAAATAAAATACTTAAATAGTTGAAAAAATAAAAAAAAAATAAAAAATAAAAATAAAACTATAAAAAGGGAGAGCATGCTCATGCATCTCCTAAATTGACCACTTCCTTGTTACGTTCCACATGGGCACCATTGTAGTGCTTCAATCTTTGTCCATTAACTTTGAATTCATGGTTGTCAGAGATGGACTTGATTATCACGGCACCATGAGAGAATGGTTTGACGACTTCAAATGGCCCTGACCATCTTGATTTCAGCTTTCCCGGGAAAAGTTTTAGCCGAGAATTGAATAGGAGAACTAGTTGCCCTGGCGTTAACTGCCGTGGCAATAGTTTCTTGTCATGCCATCGCTTTGTTTTCTCCTTGTAGATTCGTGCATTGTTAAAGGCTAGTGCACGAAATTCTTCTATCTCATTGAGATCCATCAAGCGCTTTTCTCCGGCACTTTCCCAATCCATATTCACGGTCTTGATTGCCCAGTACGCCTTGTGCTCGATTTCCACCGGTAGATGACATGTTTTACCATAGACAAGCCGGAATGGGGACATACCTAATGGTGTTTTGAATGCAGTGCGATATGCCCAAAGTGCGTCATCTAGTCTTAATGACCAATCCTTCCTTGAGGGATTTACAACTTTCTCGCGTATTCCCTTCAACTCCCGGTTGGAAATTTTTGCTTGCCCATTGGTTTGTGGGTGATATGCCGTGGCGATCTTGTGTGATATGCTGAAGCATTGCAATATCTTGGCAATTAGTCTGTTGTCAAAATGCTTGCCCCCGTCACTGATAATTGCTCTCGGCATCCCAAACCGTGTAAATATGTTTTTCTACAGGAATCGTTGCACGGTCTTGGAATCGTCGTTGGGAACTGCAGCTGCCTCTACCCATTTAGACACATAGTCGACGACGAGTAAGATGTAGAGGTTGCCGAATGAAGATGGGAAAGGTCCCATAAAATCGATCCCCCATACATCGAACAGTTCCACCTCGATGATGTTCTGGAGTGGCATCTCATGTCGTCTAGAGATATTGCCCGTCCTTTGGCAACGATCACATTGCTTGTAAAAGTCTTGGGCATCTTTGTACAATGTTGGCCAATACAAACCGGATTGCAAGACTTTGGCCGCGGTACGAGTTCCTCCAAAATGTCCTCCATAGGGTGAAGAATGACATTGCCGGAGTACATTCTGTTGCTCTTCTTCAGGGACACATCGGCGTATAACCTGATCTGCACATTGTTTAAACAAAAGAGGCTCGTCCCAAAAGTAATGCTTAGCATCATGGTGGAACCGCTTCTTCCCTTGGTGAGTAGTGTCATAAGGAAAAATACCACAAACAAGGAAGTTAACTAAATCCGTGTACCAGGGTATTGCCGAGGCATGTGCCGCCGTGGCGACTGATCCCAAGATTGCCGAGGCGTGAGCGTCAAAGACTGCTGCGGCGTCGAGAGTTGTCGAGGCGTGTGCATCCATGGTTGCTGAGGCATCATGGGTTACCGAGGCATCTAGGGTTGCTGAGGCGTCAAGGGTTGCCGAGGCGTTGAGGGTTGCCGAGGCAATTAGAATTTGTTCATCCGGGAATGCATCGCATATCTTTAGATCCGCGTCCTCCTCCCTATTCCGTTCCAAACGTGATAAGTGATCGGCCACTTGATTTTCTGTTCCTTTCCTGTCCTTAATTTCAATATCAAATTCTTGTAAAAGTAATATCCAACGAATCAAACGAGGTTTAGCATCCTTTTTAGCAAATAAGTATTTGATTGCCGAATGGTCCGTATGAACGATTACCTTTGTACCAATTAAATAGGATCGAAACTTATCAAATGCGAAAACTACAGCTAGTAACTCTTTCTCCGTTGTTGTGTAATTCACTTGAGCACCATTAAGAGTTTTACTAGCGTAGTATATCACATGGAAGGTCTTACCTGTGCGTTGCCCTAGGACTGCTCCTACCGCGAAATCACATGCATCACACATGAGCTCAGAAGGTAGCGTCCAATCTGGTGGAACGACAATGGGTGCCGAGACAAGCTTTTTCTTTAGGGTTTCGAATGCTTGAGTGCAAGAATCATCAAAATCGAAGACTTTATCCAGTTCAAGCAGATTACACAAAGGTTTAGTAATTTTAGAAAAGTTATGAATGAACCTCCTGTAAAAACCTGCATGTCCGAGAAAACTTTGAATTCCTTTAACCGAATTTGGTGGGGGTAATCTCTCGATCACGTCCGCCTTGGCTTTGTCTACTTCAATTCCCTTGGATGAAATCTTGTGGCCGAGCACTATTCCTTCATCTACCATAAAATGGCATTTCTCCCAATTGAGGACTAAATCCGTTTCTTCACATCTTGCTAACACCTTCTCTAAATTGCCGAGGCAGTCGTCGAAGTCATTACCAAAAACCGAAAAATCATCCATGAAGATCTCAAGGAAGTCTTCGACCATGTCTGAAAAGAGCGCCATCATGCATCTTTGGAAGGTTGCCGGGGCGTTACACAATCCGAACGGCATCCTTCGGAAGGCATAAGTACCGTATGGGCATGTGAAGGTTGTCTTTTCTTGATCTTCTGGTGCTATGGCAATCTGATTGTAACCTGAATAACCATCAAGGAAACAATAAAAGGGTTTACCTGCAAGACGGTCAAGCATTTGATCAATAAAGGGTAATGGGAAGTGATCTTTCCTAGTGGCTTTGTTTAGCTTTCGATAGTCCATACAAACCCTCCAACCGGTCACAGTCCTGGTTGGGATAAGTTCATTATTTTCATTGCTTACCACTGTTATACCTCCCTTTTTCGGTACACATTGTACCGGGCTTACCCACGTACTATCGGAGATAGGGTATATAATGCCGGCGTCAAGCCACTTGATGATTTCTTTCATTACAACCCCTTTCATGGCATGATTCAGTCTCCTCTGGGCCTCAATTGAAGGTTTGTGATCATCTTCCAACAAGATCTTGTGCATGCACATCGCCGGGCTAATTCCCTTCAAGTCGGCAATTGTCCACCCTTATTGCCTTTTTGTGTAGCTTCAACATCTTGATAAACTTCTTTTCCTGCTCAGGCTGTAACTTAGAAGAAATAATTACAGGCAATGTATTATCGGTCCCCAAGTATACATATTTTAGTTGCTCTGGCAATTGTTTCAACTCAAGAATTGGTGGTTGTTCAATAGAGGGTTTTTTACCTTCCTTCCCTGAGTAGTCCAGTGGTTCAAAGTATGTACCTGGTCGATTGACTAGCCAATTTGCCTCTTCTGGTTGTTCCTCATCGACCGGTTCTTCATACTCCTCATATTCCTCGTGTTCGGCAATGTAGTTGCCGAGGCAACTAAATTCCTTATCGGGTTAAACTCATTGCGTGGCATGAAGTAGTTGGCATTCTTCGGATCATCGACATGCCTTAGTGTTTGGAACACATTTAGTTTTACCTGCTGGTCATTCACCCTCATTGTGAGTTCTCCTTTTCAATGTCAATCAAGGTTCTCCACAGCTAGGAATGGTCTCCCGAGAATGATAGATGCATGCTCATCCGCTTCACAATCCAAAACAATAAAGTCAGCGGAAAAATGAATTTATCAACTTTTGCCAAGATGTCCTCGATTTTTCCTCTGGATGCACATAGGATCTGGCGGCTAGCTGCAGCATAATCATTTGTAGGTCTTGCCTTCCCGATTCCTAGTTTCGAAAACCGATTTAGGCATCAAGTTTATGCTAGCCCCTAGGTCGCATAGTGCTTTCCCGACATAGTGATTTCCAAAAGAACAGGTATTGTGAAACTTCCGGGATCCTTCAACTTGGGCGGCATACGATTGTGCAACATTGCCATGCATCCCTCATCGCGCAATCTGTTTCAAACTCTCCTAGCCTTGTTCTCTTGGACACAATGTCTTTAAGAAACTTGGCATAGTTTGGCATTTGTTCAATTGCTTCCACCAGTGGCAAGTTGATGTGGACTTGCTTTAGGATATCAAGAAACTTCTTGAATTGGTATTCTTGCTTTTGTCGCTTCAACCTTTGTGGGAATGGTGGTGGAAGTCGGATATCTTCGATCCTTTCATTGGTTTGAAACCTGATTGACGGCATTGCCGGGATATCTGGAGTTGCCGAGGCATTATCAACTGGGGTTGTCGAGGCATGCTTATCGCAAGTTGCCGAGGCGTCTTTATCATCGGTTGCCGAGGCATGCTTATCGCCGGTTGTAGCGGCAATTCCTGGTTCAGCATCTGAGGCTTTGCCGCTAGGTTCGTCCTGATCTTTTTGTGGAGTTTTGTTTGATGAACGGGTTTGAACCTCTCTAAGTTGTTGGCCACTTCTGGTGGTGATTGCCTTACATTGCTCATGGCCGGTTCCTCTTGCGACTTCAGTATCATTAGGTAAACCTCCTTGTGGTCTAGTGTTCAGATTTTAAGCAAACTGTCCGACTTGATTTTCCAATGATTTGATTGCCGCCTCTTGGTTTTGCAATCTCATCTCGGTCCTGTTAATAAAAGCATCAGTTCTTTTTATGAAATTACTATTCTCAGTCATATAAGATTCAGTTTTCATCATAAAAGCATTTAGAGAATTTTCCAAAGAACTAGATGTCGTCACCGTTCTTTGCGGCATCCGCTGTCGTGGGCATATTCTGCTGGAATCCCGATGCTTGTGCATTCGATTGTTCGGTTTAGAGCATTGTTGGGATTACTCCATGAAAAATTCGGTGCTTCTTCCAAGCTGGATTGTATGTATTGGACATCATGTTGTTGCTCGATTGTAATTCCCCACATAGAAGCTGGATTCTGGATTCTGCATACATTCAGAAGAATTATGGTTATCACCACATAACTCACAAAAAGAATCCATTACCTTGACTTCATGTGTGTTGTTTGGTTTTTGCATGTTCTGGACCATCTTGGTTAAAGTGGCCAATTGTGCCGAAATTGAATCTGATGATCCTAGTTCATGTATTGTGGCTTGCGTCTAACTCCTCCTCTTCTAGTAGATGGGAATTGATAGTCATTCTTGGCCAGCCTGTTTAAAATTTGCATTGCTTCTTCCGGCGACTTATCTAGGAGTATGCCGTTTGCCGAGGCATCTAGCATCATCCTTGTTGGTGTATTCACGGCGTTGTAAAACATTGTTACTTGAGTCCACACCGGGAATCCGTGTAGGGGGGATTTGTGTAGAAGTTCTCTATATCGCTCCCAAGCCTCGTACATGGATTCATCATCCGCTGCCGAAAAAGAAGTAATGTCGTTACGAAGCTTATCACCAAATTTGTAGGATTAAATCTAGCAAGGAAATCACGACAAAGATCAGTCCAAGATGCTATGGATCCGGCAGAATGCTATTCAACCATGCTTTCGCCTATCCCTCGGTGAATAGGGAATAATCTTAATCGTAGGACATCGGGGTGACTCCGTGTATCTTGAACGAGTTGCAAATCTCGAGAAAGATTTCAGATGTTGTCGTGCATCTTGATTCTTTGAGCCGCCAAATTGACCAATTGTGTTGATCATATTAAACTTTACCGGTTTCAACTCAAAGTGGTCGGCTTCAATTTCAGTGCGACAACTCTGGGTTAAGTCCATCAAGATCTTCTTCAAGATAGTCTCGAATAGTTCTGTTTTCGTGCAAGAATCACTCCTCCTCCTGCTCGAATATCTTGATTCATATTGCCGTCTTGATTTGCCATTGCTTCTCTTATCCTTCGCTAAGTCTTTGTAAGGTTCATTCGATTTACGGATCAAAGGGATATTCTGTGAAGTCGGTCTCTCGCCTGTCATATACCAATGCAAAACCAAAGTTTGTTAGCCCTTTGAATTTTAAACAAGAAAAGTAAAAAGAAAGTGCAAGAAAATAAAAACAAAGTCGCTATTGCCAATCCCCGGCAACGGCGCCAAAAACTTGTTGCGCGTAATAAGTGCTACGCAATTGTGCAAGTATACACGTCGCAAGTTATAGTATAAAAGATATCGTCTCCACAGGGATTGGTGCTACTTCAAGAATCTAGTCTCTTGCACTGTAAAAAGTAAAAACACAAATAAAAGATTATAGAAGTTTAACTAATCTAGAAAACAAATAAGTAAAAGAAAAGATGAATTCAATTGAGAGAGATAGGCTAGGTTATCATGAGTTGAGGTGTGATAGCCGATTGGATTGTCTTGGTAAAAGAGTGCACGGGCAACTCAGTTGCCGTGGCAACTTGCACGACGGGGTTGCCTGGGCGACTAGTTGGGCAACTACTTGGGCGACTGGGCAACAACTTCAAGGTTTGGCGGAGAGTTCTTCAATGGTTTCTTCTTATCCCTAAGTCGAAACTCTAGCTACTTGTGCATGCCTTGATAATACATCCCTGCGTAAATCAAGGGTGAACAACAACCAATCTTGCGCTCCTCTTAGCCGTTGAAATCCTTAACTTATTCCTAAGCCGGATTAATCTTCACCATCATTGGATTGAATAAAGATCATATTCATTCGTTTCTTGAATCTAACTCTCCCGATATTAGATAAATGGATGAAATCACGAGATCCTCTCCCAATTCACTTTCAAAAACAATAATAAGAATCAAGAATGAATAAACCTTGAAATAGAAAAGTGCAAACTCTTATTACCTAAACAAAAACCAATAGTTTCTCACAACCACAAAACACAATAACCATAGCCAAGTAAATTTAGTTCATGGCTAGGTTCCAAAGAAACACAAGATAAACAATCCCTAGCATGAACCCAATCGAGCAAGGAAGAAAAGCTGAAGCTTGTCGAAAATTCCCCTTTGCTTCCTCTCTTGGTCTTGTCGAAATTCCCTCTTGCTCTCCCCCTGGAGTTGTCGAAATCTCCTTGCTATTTATAGGGCTAGGCCAAAGTCCTTCTTTGAGGAGGAGTTTGAGTTGGAATTAAATTATCTTTAAAGAATATAATTCTTTATTATAATTTTATTCCTATTAGAACTTCTCCTATCTTCTTGGAATTTAATTCTTCTTTAATCTCTACATGGCAATCAAATTCCTTTGGGCTTGGGCCTTGCTCCATGTCATCTTGGGCTTGTAAAGTCATTAATTTCGACATCCCTATTGCATTTTGTCTTTGTCGACAAATGCCATGGCAACTGGCTCGGCGTCTCCTTCATGCATTGCCCTGGCAACTAGCTCGGCATCTCCTTCATGCATTGCCCTGGCAACTAGCTCGGCATTGCTTTGGCAAGTGATCCTGCACATACACACACAAAGCACACCAAAGCAGCATCTTTTCCACAAAAACTACCAAGTTATGTAATCAAGCTCAACGATGGAAGGAAACATGGATTAATGCATGAATAGCTAATTATGCAACTAATATGAGCCTAAGTCTAACAATAATATGAGTAAAAAGGGTAAGAAAAATAGTACTTTTGAACACTTATCCTCAAAGAAGAATTAAAATTATAATAAAGAATTATATTCTTTAAAGATAATTTAATTCCAACTCAAACTCCTCCTCAAAGAAGGACTTTGGCCTAGCCCTATAAATAGCAAGGAGATTTCGACAACTCCAGGGGGGAGTAATAGGGAATTTCGACAAGACCAAGAGAGGAATCAAATTACTTTATTGGGTTCTTTTTAACATGTTTTAACTAGAGCCAATTTAGTGTTTTATTTTTAGTTTTCTTAAGTTAATTTAATCGACTAGAGCCGGTTTCGGGCACCTCTAGTTAATTTTTTTTAACCTATACTAGAGCCAGTTTCGGGCACCTCTAGTGATCCTAAGTTTTAGCACATGCTAGAGCCAATTTCGGGCACCTCTAACATTCATCCAATTTTTATTCTAATCCCCCAATTTGTTAATTATCAACCTAAGTTTACTAGAATTCCTTAAATCAATCAACCCACAACAGTGTTTCATCAAATTTAGCATCATAGTAAAATTCTAAGTTTTTCCATGGTTATCCTAGAATAAAAATTCTATCAATTAAGTGCATTGGTAAAGTCATCATCGAATATTCATCAAATCTAAGCAATTCTTGTTCTAATTAAAGGCATGGCAAGCAATTTATGTATCCTAAATGTAATACTTAAGATTAATGTAACTAAACATGGTAATTACTAATAACAAACCCCCCCAAACTCGAGTGAGGCATTGTCCTCAATGCATGCATAAAAATAATGAAAAATAAAAATAAAAATGCATACGAGGACTTACTCCGAGAGTTCGTCATCGTAGATGATTAGTTTCCTTCTAGTTGGCGTCTTGATTTTCTTGCTTGAACGCGATGGTTGTTTTCTTGTTGCCGGTGGTGGAATCGATCCTCGTACGGGGTTGTCCTCATCATCCTCTTCATCAATGTCAATGGCTTTTCGCTTGGAGGATTCAACTGGTGCGGTCTTTATTGGTTCAATGGAGGACTCGTCCGAATCTGAAAAATCAGAAAATGATTCCGTAGGAGTTGATTCGGGCATAGGTGCTTTACCTTTGGCTTTTGCAGTGGTTGCCGGGGCATCGTCATGATTGGTTGTCGTGGCGTCAGCTTCCTTCGTTGCCGTGGCGACTGCTTCATTGGTTGCCGGGACAAGAATCTCGGCGGGAAAGATTGGGAACGGCACACGATTGTCTAGGTACCTTTCTAGGATGACTTGGGTGATGGCATTGTTGTGCTCCTTCTTGTACCGCATGAACATTAGTTGCCGATCTTCAATTTGCCTTAGGCGGCTTGCCAATGGGTGCAAAAGTGCTTCAAAGTGTCCCGGGATTAATGGTCGAGTTGCCCTGGCGTTAGGTGCTTGGGCATTAGGGATTTCCGCGGCGGTAGGGGTTGCCGTTGCAATTGAAGGCCTTGAAGAATCTCCCGGTACCTCTCCCATTAGCTTCCGGATTAGTGTTATATTCCAACCAGACTTGGGTAGGGCCTTTTCATCGGTGGACTCACTCGGGACATGCATCTCCTTGCAAATATTAGAAATTAAGCAAAGGAAGAAAAGATAACCCTTATCTTTTGAGCTGCATACAAAAATCTCATCACGAATAAATTTTCCAATGTTAATGATGCGATTATGCAAAATAGAATGTATGAGCAAAAGACGTGGTATATCAACGGTAGTATTGTGTGTGGAGGGCATTAAAGAAGTTTTAACAAACTTATTCCATAGTTTTGCCTCGGGTTTAAGCCGAAGGCGATTTACCGTGCCCTTGTATTTACCATCGTTCCAATGAGTTCCCGGTTGAGTGAGTTCTTGAAGCACCTTGTCGAGTTGCTTGGGATTGATTTGGTCAACGAAGGCTTGATGCTCGTCCTTCTCAATGTAAAGTCCGTAAAAGGTGTTGATGCTTTCGGGACTTATAAGTATGGCCTTGTCACGAACAAAAACATAAGGATTATCCGGGTTAGGTGAGTGAGCATAGAATTCTCTTACCCATGAGATGTTACCCGGTTCCGGTTGATGGCAAAAGATTTGCCACTTTTGATGTGCAATCCTCTTGAAGATGAATGGTTTAAGGCCGAAATCTTGATGAGAGTTGGAGTATTCAAAGCCTTGTTCTTCATGAATCTTCCGGCTTTCAAACTTGGATTGAAATCTTTCTTGAACCACGTGTAGCAAACTTCTTGTATCTTGGTTCTTTGGAGGAACTTGGATGAACTAAAAGTTTAATCTTGGATGCCATGTATGATCTTGGTTGTGAGTAAAAACAAAGAAAAGAAAAGAAACTAAAAAGTTGCAAGATATAAAGTAGGAGTAGGTTAAGGGTGATGGGTTTTATAGAAAAGATAGGTGGTTGGGATTGGGGGAAATCGAAAAAGGGTTTAGGGTTTGGTAGGAATTTTCGACAAATGGGTTTTGGTTAGGATGAATTGGAGGCTTTATATAAGCCTTAGATTCAGCCCATTAGTTTCCTTGTTGAAGATGTTTTCCTACTTGGTTTAGAATTCCTTCTTTATCTTGAACTTCCTTTCCTACAATTCAAAAACAAATCAAATAAGGATTAAAATTAAAGATAAACTAATAAAGAAAATAAATAAAGATGTGTAATAGGATTCTTAAACTTGAATAAAAAAAATCTATCCTAAAACTACTAATAATCGAAAAAAATAAAAAAATAAAAGAAATCAGAAAAAATAAAATATTTAAATAGTTGAAAAAATAAAAATAAAAAAAAAAAAAAAAAAAATAACAATAAAACTATAAAAAGGGAGAGCATGCTCATGCATCTCCTAAATTGACCACTTCCTTGTTACGTTCCACATGGGCACCATTGTAGTGCTTCAATCTTTGTCCATTAACTTTGAATTCATGGTTGTCAGAGATGGACTTGATTATCACGGCACCATGAGAGAATGGTTTGACGACTTCAAGTGGTCCTACCATCTTGATTTCAGCTTTCCCGGGAAAAATTTTAGCCGAGAATTGAATAGGAGAACTAGTTGCCCTGGCGTGAACTGCCGTGGCAATAGTTTCTTGTCATGCCATCGCTTTGTTTTCTCCTTGTAGATTCGTGCATTGTTATAGGCTAGTGCACGAAATTCTTCTATCTCATTGAGATCCATCAAGCGCTTTTGTCCGGCACTTTCCCAATCCATATTCACGGTCTTGATTGCCCAGTACGCCTTGTGCTCGATTTCCACCGGTAGATGACATGTTTTACCATAGACAAGCCGGAAGGGGGACATACCTAATGGTGTTTTGAATGCAGTGCGATATGCCCAAAGTGCGTCATCTAGTCTTAATGACCAATCCTTCCTTGAGGGATTTACAACTTTCTCGAGTATTCCCTTCAACTCCCGGTTGGAAATTTTTGCTTGCCCGTTGGTTTGTGGGTGATATGCCGTGGCGATCTTGTGTGATATGCCGAAGTGTTGCAACATCTTGGCAATTAGTCTTTGTCAAAATGCTTGCCCCCGTCACTGATAATCGCTCTCGGTATCCCAAACCGTGTAAATATGTTTTTCTGCAGGAATCGTTGCACGGTCTTGGAATCGTCGTTGGGAACTGCAGCTGCCTCTACCCATTTAGACACATAGTCGACGGCGAGTAAGATGTAGAGGTTGCCGAATGAAGATGGGAAATGTCCCATAAAATCGATCACCCATACATCGAACAGTTCCACCTCGATGATGTTCTGGAGTGGTATCTCATGTCGTCTAGAGATATTGCCCGTCCTTTGGCAACGATCACATTGCTTGTAAAAGTCTTGGGCATCTTTGTACGATGTTGGCCAATACAAACCGGATTGCAAGACTTTGGCCGCGGTACGAGTTCCTCCAAAATGTCCTCCATAGGGTGAAGAATGGCATTACCGGAGTACATTCTGTTGCTCTTCTTCAGGGACACATCGGCGTATAACCTGATCTGTACATTGTTTAAACAAAAGAGTCTCGTCCCAAAAGTAATGCTTAGCATCATGGCGGAACCGCTTCTTCCCTTGGTGAGTAGTGCCATAATGAAAAATACCACAAACAAGGAAGTTAACTAAATCCGCGTACCAAGGTATTGTCGAGGCATGTGCCGCCGTGGCGACTGCTCCCAAGATTGCCGAGGTGTGCGCGTCAAAGACTGCTGCGACGTCGAGAGTTGCCGAGACATGTGCATCCATGGTTGCCGAGGCGTCATGGGTTGCCGAGGCATCTAGGGTTGCTGAGGCGTCAAGGGTTGCCGAGGCGTTGAGAGTTGCCGAGGCAATTAGAATTTGTTCATCCGGGAATGCATCGCATATCTCAAGATCCGCGTCCTCCTCCCTATTGCATCCTTAATTTCAATATCAAATTCTTGTAAAAGTAATATCCAACGAATCAAACGAGGTTTAGCATCCTTTTTAGCAAATAAGTATTTGATTGCCGAATGGTCCGTATGAACGATTACCTTTGTACCAATTAAATAGGATCGGAACTTGTCAAATGCGAAAACTACAACTAGTAACTCTTTCTCCGTTGTTGTGTAATTCACTTGAGCACCATTAAGAGTTTTACTAGCGTAGTATATCACATGGAAGGTCTTACCTGTGCGTTGGCCTAGGACTGCTGCTACCGCGAAATCACTTGCATCACACATGAGCTCAAAAGGTAGCGTCCAATCTGGTGGAACGACAATGGGTGCCGAGGTAAGCTTTTTCTTTAGGGTTTCGAATGCTTGAGTGCAAGAATCATCAAAATCGAAGACTTTATCCTGTTCAAGCAGATTACACAAAGGTTTAGTAATTTTAGAAAAATTATGAATGAACCTCCTGTAAAAATCTGCATGTCCGAGAAAACTTTGAATTCCTTTAACCGAAGTTGGTGGGTTAATCTCTCGATCACGTCCACCTTGGCTTTGTCTACTTCAATTCCCTTAGATGAAATCTTGTGGCCGAGCACTATTCCTTCATCTACCATAAAATGGCATTTCTCCCAATTGAGGACTAAATCCGTTTCTTCACATCTTGCTAACACCTTCTCTAAATTGCCGAGGCAGCCGTCGAAGTCATTACCAAAAACCAAAAAATCATCCATGAAGATCTCAAGGAAGTCTTCGACCATGTCTGAAAAGAGTGCCATCATGCATCTTTGGAAGGTTGCCGGGGCGTTACATAATCTGAACGGCATCCTTCGGAAGGCATAAGTACCTTATGGGCATGTGAAGGTTGTCTTTTCTTGATCTTCTGGTGCTATGGCAATCTGATTGTAACCTGAATAACCATCAAGGAAACAATAAAAGGGTTTACTTGCAAGACGGTCAAGCATTTGATCAATAAAGGGTAATGGGAAGTGATCTTTCCTAGTGGCTTTGTTTAGCTTTCGATAGTCCATACAAACCCTCCAACCGGTCACAGTCCTGGTTGGGATAAGTTCATTATTTTCATTGCTTACCACTGTTATACCTCTCTTTTTCGGTACACATTGTACCGGGCTTACCCACGTACTATCGGAGATATGGTATATAATGTCGGCGTCAAGCCACTTGATGATTTCTTTCATTACAACCCCTTTCATGGCATGATTCAGTCTCCTCTGGGCCTCAATTGAAGGTTTGTGATCATCTTCCAACAAGATCTTGTGCATGCACACCGCCGGGCTAATTCCCTTCAAGTCGGCAATTGTCCACCCTATCGCCTTTTTGTGTAGCTTCAACATCTTGATCAGCTTCTTTTCCTGCTCAGGCTGTAACTTAGAAGAAATAATTACAGGCAATGTATTATCAGTCCCCAAGTATACATATTTTAGTTGCTCTGGCAATTGTTTCAACTCAAGAATTGGTGGTTGTTCAATAGAGGGTTTTTCGAGCTTACCTTCCTTCCCTGAGTAGTCCAGTGGTTCAAAGTATGTACCTGGTCGATTGACTAGCCAATTTGTCTCTTCTGGTTGTTCCTCATCGACCGGTTCTTCATACTCCTCATGTTCCTCGTGTTCGGCAATGTAGTTGCCGAGGCAACTAAATTCCTCATCGAAGTTAAACTCTGCCGTGGCATGAAGTAGTTGGCATTCTTCTGGATCATCGGCATGCCTTAGTGTTTGGAACACATTTAGTTTTACCTGCTGGTCATTCACCCTTATTGTGAGTTCTCCCTTTTCAACGTCAATCAAGGTTCTCCCTGTAGCTAGGAATGGTCTCCCGAGAATGATAGGTGCATGCTCATCTGCTTCACAATCCAAAACAATAAAGTCAGCGGGAAAAATAAATTTATCAACTTTTACCAGTATGTCATCGATTTTTCCCTCTGGATGCACATATGATCTGTCGGCTAGCTGCAGCATGACTATTGTAGGTCTTGCATTCCCGATTCCTAGTTTTTGGAAAACCGATTTAGGCATCAAGTTTATGCTAGCCCCTAGGTCGCATAGTGCTTTCTCGACATAGTGATTTCCAATTGAACAGGGTATTGTGAAACTTCTGGATCCTTCAACTTAGGTGGCATACGATTGTGCAACATTACCATGCATCCCTCTGTCGCGGCAACTGTTTCAAACTCTCATAGCCTTGTTCTTTTGGACACAATGTCTTTAAGGAACTTGGCATAGTTGGGCATTTGTTCAATTGCTTCCACCAGTGGCAAGTTGATGTGGACTTGCTTTAGGATATCAAGAAACTTCTTGAATTGGTATTCTTGCTTTTGTCGCTTCAACCTTTGTGGGAATGGTGGTGGAAGTCGGATATCTTCGATCCTTTCATTGGTTTGAAACCTGATTGACGGCATTGCCGGGACATCTGGAGTTGCCGAGGCATTATCAACTGGGGTTGCCGAGGCATGCTTATCGCAAGTTGCCGAGGCGTCTTTATCATTGGTTGCCGAGGCATGCTTATCGCCGGTTGTCGCGGCAATTCCTGGTTCAGCATCTGAGGCTTTGCCGCTAGGTTCGTCCTGATCTTTTTGTGGAGTTTTGTTTGATGAACGGGTTTGAACCTCTCTAAGTTGTTGGCCACTTCTGGTGGTGATTGCCTTACATTGCTCATGGCGGTTCCTCTTGCGACTTGATGACGCTAGGTAAACCTCCTTGTGGTCTAGTGTTCAGATTTTGAGCAAACTGTCCGACTTGATTTTCCAATGATTTGATTGCCGCCTCTTGGTTTTGCAATCTCATCTCGGTCCTGTTAATAAAAGCATCAGTTCTTTTTATGAAATTACTATTCTCAGCCATATAAGATTTAGTTTTCATCATAAAAGCATTTAGAGAATTTTCCAAAGAACTAGATGTCGCCGGTACTGTTGTCGCGGCATCCGCTGTCGTGGCATATTCTCTTTGGAATCTCGATGCTTGTGCATTCTGATTGTTCTGGTTTAGAGCATTGTTGGGATTACTCCATGAAAAATTCGGTGCTTCTTCCAAGCTGGATTGTATGTATTGGACATCATGTTGTTGCTCGATTGTAATTCCCCACATAGAAGCCGGATTCGGATTCTCGTATACATTCGGAAGAATTATGGTTATCACCACATAACTCACAAAAAGAATCCATTACCTTGACTTCATGTGTGTTGTTTGGTTTTTGCATGTTCGGACCATCTTGGTTAAAGTGGTCAATTGTGCCAAAATTGAATCGATGATCCTAGTTCATGTATTGTGGCTTGGCGCCTAACTCCTCCTCTTCTAGTAGATGGGAATTGATAGTCATTCTTGGCCAGCTGTTTAAAATTTGCATTGCTTCTTCCGGCGACTTATCTAGGAGTATGCCGTTTGCCGAGGCATCTAGCATCATCCTTGTTAGTGTATTCACGGCGTTGTAAAACATTGTTACTTGAGTCCACACCGAATCCGTGTAGGGGGCATTTGTGTAGAAGTTCTCTATATCGCTCCCAAGCCTCGTACATGGATTCATCATCCGCCTGCCGAAAAGAAGTAATGTCGTTCTGGCTTATCACCAAATTTGTAGGATTAAATCTAGCAAGGAAATCACGACAAAGATCAGTCCAAGATGCTATGGATCCGGCAGAATACTATTCAACCATGCTTTCGCCTATCCCTCGGTGAATAGGGAATAATCTTAATCTTAGGACATCGGGGTGACTCCGTGTATCTTGAACGAGTTGCAAATCTCGAGAAAAGATTTCGAGATGTTGTCGTACATCTTGATTCTTTGAGCCGCCAAATTGACCAATTGTGTTGATCATATTAAACATTACCGGTTTCAACTCAAAGTGGTCGGCTTCAATTTCAGTGCGACAACTCCCGGGTTAATTCCATCAAGATCTTCTTCAAGATAGTCTCGAATAGTTACATTTCGTGCAAGAATCACTCCTCCTCCTGCTCGAACATCTTGATTCATATTGCCGTCTTGATTTGCCATTGCTTCTCTTATCCTTCGTCTAAGTCTTTGTAAGGTTCGTTCTATTTCTGGATCAAAGGGATATTCTGGTGAAGTCGGTCTCGCCCTGGTCATATACCAATGCAAAACCAAAGTTTGTTAGCCCTTTGAATTTTAAATAAGAAAAGTAAAAAGAAAGTGCAAGAAAATAAAAACAAAGTCGCTATTGCCAATCCCCGGCAACGGCGCCAAAAACTTGTTGCGCGTAATAAGTGCTACGCAATTGTGCAAGTATACACGTCGCAAGTTATAGTATAAAAGATATCGTCTCCACAGGGATTGGTGCTACTTCAAGAATCTAGTCTCTTGCACTGTAAAAAGTAAAAACACAAATAAAAGATTATAGAAGTTTAACTAATCTAGAAAGCAAATAAGAAAAAGAAAAGATGAATTCAATTGAGAGAGATAGGCTAGGTTATCGTGAGTTGAGGTGTGATAGCCGATTGGATTGTCTTGGTAAAAGAGTGCACGGGTAACTCAGTTGCCGTGGCAACTTGCACGACGGGGTTGCCTTGGCAACTCAGTTCTGCTGCTCTACTGGCGGAGAGGTATGACCTAAAAATGAAAAAACATTAATCAGTAAATGTTCACAAAATTTGTCACTGTTACCTTTTATTGATGTTTCAGCATCCTCTTTGTGTTTGGCCTTCTCTAAGACTAAGGTTGGCTGTCATGTTGTTGCCCCCGCGGCTGAGGATGTTCGGTCTCTTTTTGAACATTTTTGTAAGCAAAAATGCATGAATTTTATGCCTAAATGCATGGTGACTTCGGTGTATGCACTTAATCTAAATGTATTCTGTATGCAAGAATGATTCAATGCAAGATGAATGCAACTAAATGCATGAATACGACATGATTTGATTTTTTTGGTCTTCAAAGGGATACCCCTGACTCTCGACTGGTCATGGTAGGATCTTGGTCCTTTGTGTGGCGGTGCCCCAACCTCATTCGGCTTCGAACATCTTCTTTGGACTCATTTTCCTGTTTGGATACCCCCAAACTTTTACATATTGTTCTGGGAATGCCTTTGTAGCATGTTTCAACTTTGAGTTGCATTGTCGCCTTTTGGATGACTTTCAGTGCTCTCGTGAACGCGTTGCGTTGCCTCTTAAGTTGGGTTTATAATTTATTATGTTGGTTCCTGGCCGCTTATCACTTTCGGATTAGGTGGAACGTTGTAGATGGCGATTGGTGTTTAGCATTTGGGATGTAGAGGTATGATTCCAAAAGAAGGGTAGCAAAGGTTTGCTCGCCTTTCGGTTTTTTTGAATGGCTTTGGGTAGAATGGTAGAGTTGAAGGGCTTGGTTGTCGGGTGATGGTAAGTCGAGAGTTCAAAAGAACTCAAACACAAGGGTTCAAGCAGTGAAATGAGGGGTTCTCTGTTCGAGTATTTTGGTCGATGGGTAGCGATGGTAGTAGGGATGGAAAAAACTTTATTGTGTTTTCGGTTGGAAATGGTGAGTGTGAATGATTTCTGAAGGATGAAAGGTGGTGGGTTAATTTCAGTGATGGAGAGTGAAGGGTAAGTGTTGGAATTTGACACTTGTTGAGAGATGCCCCCATAATATTCTAGTTTAAATTTCAGAGATGTTTCCTTATAATATATGTTATTTATGTTTTTACATATATACTTGCTCTTGTGTTAGACCCTTTTTTATATATATTGGGATTAGTTTTTTAAATTAGGTTTGTTGGGCTTTTTTTAGTTTATGGGCTCTAAGCCTTTAGGTTTGGTTTTAATAGTTTGAGCTTTTGGTTTGGGGCCTAGTTTTAGTAGTTTTAGGATTTTGGGCTTTAGATTGGAATTAAGTGAATTAATTTAATTAATGTAGATCGTGTTCTCGTCTTATAGGGGCACGATTCTAGAATTAAATTAGCCTTAGGTTTTTTAGAGCCTTAGTTAGATTAGAGTTCGAATTAATTTAGTGAATTTAAATTTATCCTTGGCTTATTGGGGTAAATGTTAAATTCATTAAATTAATTGAACCTTTCTTAATTACTTTAGGGGAAAAATCAATTTTAAGTTTAACTGAACGTTAAATCACAAATTAGTCATCATAAATTGAGTTTCTTAATCTTTTAGGGCTAAATATATAATTGGGCTATATATTAAATTGGGCTTTCCTTTTTAATGTTTACATTCATGCCTTTGATTGTCATGCCTTAATTGTCATTCTTATAATCTCTAATCTTAATCATATTCAAAATTAATCTAAATTGTAAAAGGGGAGGTATTTATTAATTCAAATATTTGTGTCGTAACAGTCTGAGCTTAAAGGATGTTGACCAAATATTCGGATTAATTCTTACCATCCCGAGGTAAATGGATTAAAAAGCTAACAAGATCATCACATCATACTTAACTGTTTATATCATGCATAAATGTGACGTATGGAAGTCGAACCATAAATTAACACAGCAGTCGGGCTTATTCGATGTCGGTTTAATCTATGATCTGATATATCGTCAACCTTATTAAGTAAATGTCTAATTAATTCGAGTCAATCAATTTGATAAAGCCCGTGCAATCAAGGTTAATTTTCATCTAAGAATTTCGAATTAAATTCAATGTAAATTTCAATAATTTTCATCCTTTTAAGAGCAACAAATATTTTGGTACCAAGTTCCGGGCGTGATGAGGGTGTTAATCCTTCCCCACGCGTAACCAACTCCCGGATCCTTTCACGACGAATCTCTGGTTTCTTATGGTGTCGGGTCTACCTTACTTAAATGGCTGGTGGCGGCTCCAAATTTTCATCGTTTTTAAAAATTTAAAGTTTTCAAAAGAAGTCCTCAATCTTTCAAAAAACTTTCATTAGTGATTTAGGGGATAATTAGTAGCCGACTTTTTTCTAAACAAATGCGCTTGACGCAGCAAATTCTTTTTTTTTTCAAGAAAAAAGAAAAAGGTCGCTACAAGGGGCATGTGCTTAGTGTGGATGGTTCCCCAAGAGCCTCGTCTCTTGTTAAAGCAAAAGCTTTAACTCCATTTTTGGCTGAATCAAGTAAACAAGGTAGTAGCAACGTAACTTGAAAGGCAGCGAATGGGGTGAGTGAGGTGCAGCAGTAGTCCCTCAAGTTAACCAAGAAAATGTTCAAGGAGGGTTGGAGGCGACATGCAATGAGCTGATAATTACAGGGCAGAAACCAGTTGCTTCAAAGGATACAGTCATACCAGCAGTCTCTACATTGAGCCGAGATAAACATGTAGCAGTCCACGTGGTTGAGAAAGGTGTAAGCCAGGTGCTTAAGGGAAAAAATGGTCGTGTCTTGCCTAGTTCTTCCCGTGGTGATACTGTGAAGGGTTCAAATAAGAATGCTACCGGTATTAAAGGAGTGCAGCGCAATGGGTTGAAACCTAAAAAACGAGAAGAACGCGGGTCTACAAAGCCAGTTATGGCTACGTGCCTATCGGCGTTAGTCACGGAACTGGATAAGGCGAAGCCAGAGGCTCTCCGACGAACCTTGGATCCCCAGTTACCTTCGTCTGCGACAGGGAATCATGTACAGTGGAATGCCAACACCACGTTTGAACAACCGGATGGTTCCGATATGCAGGCGTAAGCATATCTTTCAATTTCTCTTTTTTTATTTAATGGTTAAGATTATATTTTGGAACGTTTAGGGTGCTTTAGACCCTGATTTTAATAGATATTTGAAGTTGTTATGTAAGAAGCAGAGACCTGACATCATTGCGCTAATGGAACCTCAAATCAATGGGCGTTCAGCAGATACTTTTATCCGGCAATCAGGGAGGGGTTTCTCTGGTGGAATCTGGATCTTATGGCGTGATACCGTAAAGTTAGATATTTTTTCCGTTTCCAACCAGTATGTGCATGGGCTATGTGAGAGTGGTAATGGTGACCGTAGCTTTTTTGTCTCATTTATCTATGCTAGTCCAGATGCATGTGTACGGAGGCATGTTTGGGAGGAATTGAAAGCACTTGAACCGGATTTGGGTTGCCCATGGATTTCTGGAGGAGATTTTAACGTAATTGGTAGCATATTCGAAAGGCAAGGGAGCTCGCAACGGAGGACAGGGGTGTGCTCTCGGTATGGTGACTTCTTGTTTGATGCCGGCTTGATCGATATGGGATTTAGCGGTCCAATCTTCACTTGGCAGCACGGCTCACTTTCCCAACGACTAGACCAGTGTCTTTGCAATGCCATTTGGTATGATGTGTTCGCATGCTCGGATGTCTTTCATTTACAGAAGTTGGGTTCTGATCACCGTCCTATTATGCTTGATACAGGTGGACAGAAGGAGGGTGATCAACCTCGACCTTTTAGATACTTGGCTGCATGGAATGATCATCCGGACTTCCCCAATCTTTTGCAAGATGCTTGGCGACTTGATAGGTCTATGCATATTAATATTCAGGACTTCCAGAATAAAAGAAACACGTGGAATATGGAAGTATTTGGTCACATAGGTAGGCGGAAAACTTTGCTCCTAGCTCGGATTAAAGGGATCGAAAAGGCTTTGGAGGTCTAGTTCGACTAGATTGCTGGATTTGGAAATTGAATTGAAAAATGAATTGAACCAGGTCCTCGCACAATAAGAAAGCCTTTGGCATCAAAAGGCTCGGACCAAATGGATCAAAAAAGAGGATAAAAATACATCTTATTTTCATAGGGCAACCATGGCTAGACGACGACGTAATACAATTCGTATGCTGCGTCTACCAGATGGCAAATGGAATGATGATGCGAACACTTTAAAGGAGCATGCAAAGGACTTTTTCCAGAAACTATTCACTAGTGAACCACGCACATTGGGCATTATGGACGCGGCAAGTAATTTCACTCAATTGAGTGATGAGGAATTAAGGCCACTGCTAATGGATATAACCATGGAAGAAGTGAGAGATGTGGTGTTCAGTATAGATCCTCTAAAGTCACCCGGTATTGATGGTATTCACGGTACGTTCTACCAAAAAAATGGGATGTTGTAAGTGCCTCCGTTTTTTAGTTTGTGCGTCAACTTTTTGTAGATAGGTATTTTGAAGTTTAGATTAATCAAACGATCCTTGTCTTGATACCCTTGTCTTGATACTGAAAGTTTAGGGACTGGAATTTTTTTTTTCATTTCGTCCGATCAGCTTTTGCAAGGCACTGTATAAAATTATCTCTAAATTGCTTGTTTGGCGTCTAAAGCCTTTTTTACCCGTGTGGGTTGCTCCAACTCAGACGAATTTTGTTCCCGGACGTCAAATTACAGACTATGATTTTAGCTCAAGAGGTAATGCACTCCATGGTAATTAAATCAGGAAGGCATGGATGACAATTAAAGTGAATTTAGAGAAAGCGTATGGTCACCTTGAATGGGATTATATTGAAGAAATCATCTTTACTATTGGCTTGCCTGTGAAATTCATCCACCTCATAATGACGTGTGTTCGTTCTGTCTCAACACAGGTTCATTGGAACGGAGAGGTAACAGATAATTTTTGGCCAACAAGGGTATCAGGCAAGGAGACCCCCTATCTCCTTATCTTTTTGTACTATGTATGGACCGCTTATCCCAAAGTATTTAAGAGAAGGTGGAATTAGGCGTATGGAAGCCAATTCGGCTTGCTCGAGCTGGCCCGAATCTGTCTCATCTATTTTTTACAGATAACTTGGTGTTGTTCGCGAAAGCATCTACAAACCAATTAGCTGATAGCTTTGGGGCATCAGGTTATGAACTCTTTCTGTGGGGCATCAGGACACAGGGTAAGCGTTGCAAAAACTCAGATTTATTTCTCAAAAATTGCACCTCTAATCTTCGTTCAAGAATAGCTGATAGCTTTGGTTTTGAAGAAGTTGCTGATTTGGGTAAATACCTTGAGGTTCCCTTATTGCACAGTAGGGTGACCAAGGCAACATATGCCTATTTACTTGAGCGGATAAATGATCGGTTGTCAGGATGGGCGGCTAAAACGCTTTCATTAACAGGACGGATCACTCTTGCTAATGCCGTTCTTCAGGCTTGGATTCCTAGGGGCGTTTGTGAAGCAATGAAAAAATTGATATGCCGTTTCGTGTGGGGTTCAGCTACTGGGGGTTCTGGATTATCTTTAATTAGATGGGAAACAATGCAACGTCCGATAGATGATGGTGGACTCGGAATCAAGAATTTGTACCAACAAAATATGGCCTTCCTTTTCAAAATTGGTTATCAATTATTGATTGCTAGTGATAAACTGTGGACTGGTGCTTTGAAAGTGAAATATAAAGTTGAAGAGGGACTACCTTTGGATATTAATCGAAGCTGATGTTCAAGGGTATGGCGGGGATTAATGAGCATTTGGGATGAACTGAAAGAAAATGTTAGTTGGAATATCCGGGATGGACATGATACGGACTTCTGGCACGACAATTGGCTCGAATCGGAAGGGAGATTAGTGTTTTCCTGCACCTCTCGTGTTCCTCCTGCTCCTAAAGCGGTTTGCTCTATGGTTACCGCCACAGGATCATGGAATTGGGAGGTGAATGCGCAGTACCTACCTGAGCCTTTGTTGATGAAAATCGCTGCGGTTAAACCTCCACAGCCGATGTTCGGCTCGGATGTAATTGGATGGAGATGGGAGGTCGATCGGCAGTTCACAACAAAGTCGGCCTATGCTGCCCTTAATCAATCTCCTGCAAGTAACAATAGCTGGGATTGGAAGAAGGTTTGGAAACTTCAGGTTCCACAACGAGTTAAGGTTTTTATTTGGTTAGCCCTTCACCAACGCTTGTTAACTAATGTAGAGCGTGTGAGACGTCATTTAGCAACATCCGATGATTGTACCATTTGTCATAGAGAAGCTGAAAGTGTTGATCGTATTTTCCTTTCTTGTACAGAGGCTGGCCGAGTCTGGTTACACTTGATTCGCCCCGAGAAATTGCCAGAATTCATGGAGATGCCATATGACGAGTGGATGGCTATAAATCTTGGTGAAACAAACAGCTTTGTTGATCAAGGGGACGGATGGGCTGCATAGTTTGCAATTATATGTTGGCTCATGTGGAAGAAACGTTGTAGCATCCTTTTCGATGTAGATTACATTCAAAAGGAAGACATTATCAGTCGAGGATTATGACTTGCAGATGAGTCTCGAAGGGCATTTGTTGCATCATTTGTTCCTACTTTGCGCTTGCATTCATCGGCTGGCTCGTGGCAATGTCCCCCTTTAGGCTGGGTTAAAATCAACTGTGATGGGGCGAGAAGAACAAGCGATGGTATGGCTTCTTTAGGGGGAGTGATCCGTAATGATCAGGGGAGTTGGATCTTTGGCTTTTGTCGAAGCATTGGGTGTTGGGCAGTTCTGATGGCAGAGCTTTGGGCTGTGCATGATGGTCTCGTTCATGCATGGAGATTAGGCAATCAGAAAATTGTTTTAGAAACTGATAACGTGGAGGTAACAAGGATCCTTCGACATTCATCCATGGCGTTGGCAGGCACAGCTCTTGTTGGTGCTATCTGTGAGCTGTTGGATCGTATCTGGGATGTTGAGATTATTCACATTCGACGAGCGGTAAACAAGGTTGCGGACAGACTAGCGAACTTGATTCGTGGAGGGCCGATTGGTGAGATAACGTTTCTGCAACCACCTTTAGAGGTGGAGGAAATGATCCGGGATGAAAGCAGCACTTAATTGCTAATTGGTTTACTGTATTATCAAAAAAAAAAAAAAAACAAATCAAAGCACAACGCCTATGCGAATCAAACCCACAACCACATGGCGCTCTACTAGTTGAGCTAAGACGTCAATGATTTTAGTTATATGTCTCAATATATTATATTAATGTTTAAGCAAATACACCTCAGTTAAAATCAAAAAATTAATTGCTTGTATACAAATAAAGAATTAAAAATTATTAATCGGGATAATAAGTTATTTTAAAGATTGTTTTTTATATTTTAATATAATTGTTGAAAATAAAAATGATAAAGATTAAAAAAATAAGAGATTCGTCTAAAACATGAATACCATCTACCAACGTTTACGTCTCGAATACACGATACATATTAGCATTCATTTAAGTTATATTTGCAAACTTATGATGTAAAAATAAATAGCACAATAAATTTAGATCTTATGCTAAATTTCAATGTTTATCTCCAAGGTAAACACGGGTGCAAACTATTTTCTTTCTTTCATCTTCAATTGTTTTTTGCTAAATCAGGGGACCCTCAAAATATATTCTACGCTATTTTTATTTTGGACTACAAATTAACTCATATCGAACCGAGTGCATTAAATTAACCCTTCTTAGGATATCCATTTTACAGAATTCAAAACTTTCGTCTTAACCCATATGTCTGTATCGAAAAGCAAAATATTCTAAAAAAATACGAGAATTTGAAATTTTCTATAAATCCGTGAAATGAATTAAAAATATAATTGCTTTTAAAAATGCCTTCAAAGTAAACATTTTCTTAAAATAAAACATTATTAATGCATTATGAAAATATCATTAACAATTTCTTAGGAAAATCTAAAAATGAATTGAGTTTTTTTCGATAATTTTGGAAAAACTTATCCCGATGGTCTGAATGAAAGTAACGAGATATATTAAAATTAATTTTATAAAATGACCAAAATAAAAATTTAACAATAATATAGGGACAAAACAATTAATAATGCTAATAAAGTATGTATAACATATGAAAGCCCGCCGTATGTGGGAATCGAACCCACATTCACATGGTTAAAAGCCATGCGCTGAGCTAAGATGGAAATTATTTTAGTTATATGTTTTAATGTATTATATTAATGTCTATGCAAATACATTTCAATTAAAATCGAAAAATTAATTATTTGTATACAAATGAAGAATTCAAAATTATTAATTAGAGTAATAAGTTGTTTTAAAGATTATTTTTTTTATATTTTAATATAATTGTTGAAAATAAAAATGATTAAGACTAAAAGAAAAGAATTTTGTTTAAAACATAAATATCATCTACCAACGTTTACGATTCGAATATACAATACATACTAGCATTCGTTTAAGTTATATTTGCAAACTTATGATGTAAAAATAAATAACACAATAAATTTGGATCTAATACTAAATTTCAATGTTTATTTTCAAAGTAAAAAGGGTGCAAACTATTTTCTTTCATTTATCTTCAATTCGATATGGCTGTGACGATTGTTTTTTTTTTTTCTAAATCAAAGGACCCTCAAAATATATTCTACGTCATATTTATTTTTGATTACAAATTAACTCATACAGAGTCGGGTGTATTAAATTAACCCATCCCAGGATATCCACTTTACAAATTTCAAAACTTTTGTCTTAACCCTTATGTTCCTATTGAAAAGCAAAACATTCCAAAAAATATTAGGATTTAAATTTTCTATAAATCCACCAAATGAATTAAAATTTTTATTTCTTTTAAAAATGCATTAAAAATAAACATGTTTTCAAAACATAAAATATTATTAATGTAATATGAAAATATCATTAACAATTTCTTAGGAAAATCTAAAAATGAATTGAATTTTTCATATAATTTTTAAAAAAACCTATTCCGACTGTTTGAATGAAAGTAACGAGATATATTAAAATTATTTTTTTAAATGACCGAAGTTAGAATTTTACAATAATATAGGGACAAAACAATTAATAATTGCTAATAAGGTATAACAAATCAAAGTGCGCCATATGTGGGAATCAAACCCACGACCATATAGTTAAAAGCCATGCGCTCTACCGGCTAAGCAAAGACGACAATGATTTAAGTTATATGTCTTAATGTAATATATTAATGTCTATGCAAATACACCTCATTTAAAATCGATAAATTAATTGCTTGTATACAAATGGAGAATTTAAAATTATTAATTAGGATAATAAGTTGTTTTAAAAGATTATTTTATATATTTTAATATAATTGTTAAAAATAAAAATGATTGAGACTAAAAAAAATAAGAAATCCGTTTAAAACATGAATATAATCTACGAACGTTTACGATTCGAATACACGATACATACTAGCATTCGCTTATGTTATATTTGCAAACTTATGCTGTAAAAATAAATAACACGGTAAATTTGGATCTCATGCTAAATTTCAAGGTAAACACGGGTGCAAACTATTTTCTTACATTCATCTTCAATTCGATGTTGCTTTGACGATTGTTTTTTTGGCTAAATTAGGGACCCTCAAAATTAAAATTCTAATTGCTTTTAAATGCATTAAAAATGAACATCTTTTCAAAAAAATAAAATATTATTAGAGCAGTATGAAAATATCATCAACAATTCCTTAGAAAAATATAAAAATGAATTGAGTTTTTTCTATAATTTTGGAAAAACCTATCCCGTTGGTTTGAATGAAAGTAATGAAATATATTAAAATCAATTTCGTAAATTAATCAAAGTAAGAATTTAACAATAATATAGGGACAAAATAATTAATAATGCTAAAAAGATATATTAAACAAATCAAATAGCGCTGTATATGGGAATCAAACCCACAACCACATGATTAAAAGCCATGTGCTCTACCAACTAAACTAAGACGACAATGATTGAAGTTATATGTCTTAATGTAATAAATTATTGTCTATGTAAATAAACCTCAATTAAAATCGAAAAATTAATTGCTTGTATACAAATGAAGAATTCAAAATTATTAATTAGGATAATAAGTTGTTTTAAAGATTATTTTTTATATTTTAATATAATTGCTAAAAATAAAATTGATTAAGACTAAAAAAAATAAGAAATTCGTTTAAAACATGAATATCTGATGAACCTATTTGATTTTGATACAATTTAAAAAAAAATGTTTTTGGACTTAAACTAATTTGCAAAAATATTTCAAAGTCCACAAACTTGAAAAATATGTTTGAAATTCTTTTAAAGGGGTTTTGACATGTTTTAAATATTTTTTAATAGCCAAAGTGTCAAAAACAAACATTGAGTACCGATACGGTTTGACCTGTACCAATACCCATTATGGCCGTATCGATACAATCTTGTTTGTACCGATACAATTTTTCATCCCCAATTTTTGCTAAATTCTAGTAGTCAAATTCTGTATCGATACCCTGTGTAATAAATGCTCCAACGACTTTTTCTATTTAAGGCAAGTATTGATACCAAAGCCTCGTTTACCAATACGCCCTATTTCAGAACTACATTTATGGCTAAAATTTATGTCCTAAATGGCTCTTAACAACCCCAACGGCTAGAACGACCATGATGTTGTTAGAGGGTGTGAGAGTGCCAAGGAGATTTGGGACAAGCTTGAAGTCACTCATGAGGGAACAAACGAAGTAAAGGAGACCAAGATTGGTTTTCTCAACCTTGTGTATGAGAACTTCAAAATGGAACCGGATGAAGACATCACAAAGAGTTCAATAGATTCTCTGTTATCACCAATGAACTTAAAGGATATAAAGAAATCATTCCGGAAGACAAGCTTGTCTGAAAGCTTATCTACTCTCTTCCTGAGTCATGAGACTCAAAGAAGACAACTATCATCGAAGCTAAGGATCTTAAGGCCTTGAAGCTTGATGCTCTCATGGGGTCGCTTCTCACTCATGAAATTATAAAGAAAGGAAAAGACGAGGAGAAAAAGAATAAAGAGAAGATGATGGGGGAAGAAAAAGATGATCAAGCAAAACATTGACGTGAATGTTGTTGCTCTCAAATCCTCCACAAGCCAACAAGAAGATTTAAGTGGAAAGGATAATGAAGAAGAAGAGATGACCAAGCTCTTCAAGAAATTTTCCCGATTCATGAAGTGCCAAAAGGAAGAATTAAGGCATGAATTGAGAATGAAGAGGAAGGATCCCACTATATGCTTCGAGTGTAAGAAGCTGGGGCATACCAAGTACGATTGCCCTTTTTTAGTTAAAATCGATAAATTAATTGCTTGTATAAAAATAAAGAATTCAAAATTATTGATTAGGATAATAGTTGTTTTAAAGATTATTTTTTATACTTTAATATAATTGTTAAAAATAAAAATGATTAAGACTAAAAAAATAAGAAATTTGTTTAAAACATGAATATCATCTACCAACGTTTATGAGTCGAGTACACAATACTGTTAACCTTGTAAAAAGTTTACATTTCATGCCTTTTTACTTAGGTTATTGTTTGGTTTTAAGCTCATTTCATTGCATATAGTTACATTTAGCTCATATATTTGCATTTGGTGTTGTTTGCTTAGTGCTTTTATTTTTTTATGAAATTGGTTTTGCTTGAGAGAAAGGGTTATTTTGGTGTCGTGATGTGAAGGTGAGCGAAGGAGCATTGCTAGGAAAGGGAAATATGCTGCAACATTTTGGACGACATTTTTGGGCCCACTAAAAGACAAAGAAAGAAGATATTTTGTAACCCCCATATGTGATTCCACCAGCCAGCCGTGCCACCCCTATGAAGAGAATATTCTCTAGGGCACACAAAGAATTAAGGGCACAAAACCCTAGGAGCCCCTACTATATAAAGGATAAGAGACCCAAAATAAATGAGGAGCTGAAAATTGTGCTTTATGAGCTAAGAAGAGAGAAGCAAAAATGCGGCTGCTTTCCTTCTCCTTCTTCTTAGTATCCTCCATTGTTGAAGCTCCATGGGACGATCTTGATGGCCTTTGAGAGAAGTAGCAAGCTTAGGGTGGTTCACGGTAGTCCAAGGCGGCTTGGGAGTTTCCTTTACTCTTAGTTGCTCTTTGCTTTTACATTTTTTATTCTGAAACGGGTTGTTTTAAACGGATGATTTTGGATGATATTTTCCCAGCCATGAAATAAATTTAAGTGGTTTGGGTGTATTGTGGATGAATATGCTTTAGTTTTAATGGATGTTTTAGCTTTTTCTAGTTTTATATGTGCTTTGTTCACTGTTTTATTGACTTGGGTTTGTAAGAACTTTCGAGGTTTCTTGCTGTATCATTCTTAAGTTATACATACGAAAACAAGATCATATGCATATAAATATATGCACCAAAGTGCCACCATCTTAGGAGTTGATACCATAAAAACAAAACATACTTTGTATTGATCTTGTGATACGATTAAGCTCCTTGAGATGACAAGCTGTCAAAATCTAACCTAAAAAGTAGTGAAAGAATTTCGTAAGCATTTTGCTTAATGAGGTAGTCTAAAGCATTTTAAAAATATTAAACCAATCAAACTTTCTTTCACTACGATCATGGCATTCAAGGATTTGCAATCGAACATATTAAGGACTTTAGATGTAAGTTGTTTGAAACAGGCCAATCTTCAACATCAATAGACTGTTCTCCATAATGCATTATACATTTAGCAATGTCATACAATCATATTCATTATTATAGTAATTAAGTCATTCACAATGTTCATATCGAGTGATTACACATTTGAATTATACATATCATATTGAAATTAACCAAATAACACTAATCATAGATTTCTTGATAAGCAAGTTACTACTTCTCTTTATTAACTTAGTAATTTCATTCTTATTTATTTGTTCTCATAGCCTTGTGAACCAAAATCCCAGTCTAGGTACATGAGTCCTCAACCAACTGTCTCCCATAAAAACATATAGTACTCGCAGTATCGGTCAATCCCTCTTACTGTCGCCAAATGACCATACACACACATCCCTCATACTGTCGCCATATAGGACCACTATCCTGAACTGTTGTCCACCCCGAACCTGAGCTCTATAGATTCTATGGCATGCCAACTATACCTAAGACTGACTCGAGACCAAGGCTTTAATATATGTCATCCTTTAATTTAACATAATGAGTATAGCTCCATATTGATTCCATAATCAGGTTTCTTTACCCTTTTCTCATTTAGGGATTATGTAAGTGTTCACCAATGTGAACTACAAGCCTCATTCTTGCTTGTTCGAATGGCTTATAGCCAAAGTCTCTTTTGTTACATTATACATAGCTTCCATGTATACAGTATCAATATTTCACATAAGTAGCAAGCATAAACAAGATTTGTTTTGCATATAGTAAACAACCAATTCTAAACATGCTTAACCTTTGATTCGATCCACATCTCCTAACAACATAGGCAATTAATTCATAATCATGCTTTTAATCACATTCTCATATCACAAAGTATCTATTCAATTAGAAAACTTACCTCACATGTCCAAGCTTGCACTTTCAAGCAAGAATTTTAAGCAATTTTAAACAACCATATCTAGCAAGAAATGCGCGAGAAGATTTTCAGCCCTTCTCGAGGCTTTAAACTACACCCACAAGTTATTTTTCGAGCTATTGATGATCCCAGATCACGATCCCCTTCTGCCTATCAACGTTTTGATCTAAGCTAGCCCTTTTCTATTCAAATTCTTCCCGGTCTAACATGTCACAATATATATGTTATTAGGCAAAATTTAATCAATCATTCAAACTCACATTCACATTCAAATTATGATTACTAACTACGTATCCCAATTGGCAGCCACATAAATGTACACACATTCAATTTAAATATGCAGTTCTTAATTACCTTAAATTTTCCAAATATAGTCTTGATTAAATTCTAGTCAGCCAAAACAGTCCTCCATGATTCTAATTGCTCAAACAGTTTTGTTTACAATTATACAGTTATAAAACAGTTTCCAATTTACAAGCACATCAATATGTGACCTCAAAACAGCCCCTAACTACCTTTAGACACAAATCTGCCCAGATTTCATTGTGATATACATAAATATACTATAAACAGTCCATATTCCATTCTTTGAATTCAAAACAGGACAACTTATTATGTCTACATCTATTTAATTCGAACAACCCCAAAACAGATTTCCATTTGCTTCTAAAAAATGTTAACTTCTCGATTCAATAGGTATATCAAACCAATTCTTTACGGTTATTGCTCTCATTCATAACAGCTTAATTATACATCCATTCAAGGGTAATCACAAAACAGATTCTAAATTCCTTTCAAAGAAATCGAGAACTCCTTCATTCCTCAAGAAGCATTCGAACAGCTCAAGCATGAATATATCTAGATGTGTTTCTATCACACAAATCATCATCAAGTTTTAATCCTTCAAGCAATCTAATTCAACAAAATTCACTTATCCCCTTAAACAATTTGAGCATAAAGTTCGAATAAGCCAAGGTTAGACCATAATGTATGCTAAACTCCTTAAATAGACTACTTAATCAATTCTAATATCCAACTATCAACAAGATACAAATTCTCAATCAAGGTATAATACATGCATCAACCATTTCAAGAAAATTTTCATAGATCAATGAAACAACCGAACATGCAAGGAAGAATATCACACCTTCCTTAGATTGCTAATCGAATTAAGCTTAGGAAGTTCTGTAACACCCCTTTCCCTGTCCGGTAGAGAACCAGGTCGGAGAGTATCGTCGAAAGATGGAAACGGAGGTCAGAATCAAAATTTGGGTTAATTTAAAACTTTTTAAAATAAAGGGACTAAATTGTAAATGTTACAAATTAGTGACCCAAATATGGATTCTTTATTACCGACTTGTAATTAGACTCTTCAATTATTAACCTGTGAAGTTTCATAGTTACCAGATATCTTTAACCTATCCATTCAGGCTATAAAATTTTAGTGACTAAGTTGTAATCTTTTAAAACTGTTTTCTTGAGTCTTTTAACGAAATTAACTGACACCGTACCAATACGCTATAGCCCGTATCGATACGCTATGTTGATTTTCATAATTTCTAGGTTCAAGGTCAACGACCCCGTATCGATACGTCTCTGACCGTATCGATACACTTTGACTTGGGTTGACTCGTTTCGGTACGCCTGAGGCCGTATGGACGCAATTAAATTTTAGACCTTACTGTCCAAACCCGTATCGGTACACTCCCTAGGGTATTGATACTCCCTGCTTCATCAATGACCAAATATGCAAGGCCGTATCGGTACAGGCTTCTCCGTATCGATACGCTTGGCTTGTACTGACAGATTTCATCCAGTTTTTATCTAATTTGACCCCCCAAATGTTGTCCAATTATTACCAAGTTTTACCAGCACGCCTAAAATCCATTAATCTACCGTCATACCAAATTTTATAGCATTTTGAATCCATTCACCTAGTTTTCACTTTAGGCTCATTTTAGGCTCTTTTTAACAAACTTGACATTCTCAAAACATACCATTTCATGCATACAACACTAGGTCATTATAGGACTATTACACAAACATCAAATTGCTCATACAAAACATGTTCGAACCATATCCCACTTCATTAGGAGTTTATAGCAAAGGATAACATACATATATACGGTGAAGATGTGACTTGCAACTACTACAACACGATCGTAGCTCGGAATCGCTCAAGGTCCTGAAAATGCATGAGACACACATGTTACGCTTACATAGCCTAGTGAGGTAGCTATAACGAATAAAATGGTTAATAAATATTATGCATGACAAGATGATCAAGTAATTTATATAGGCATAATTACATGTACACAATTTCATGCTCATTTCACATATTCACATACTTTTAGAATTTTATATCAAAGTTCATAAACACATAGAATTTTGCATTAGGTACCATTGGATACACGGATTCCCCTTTACACCAACATATCAGAAATAGGCCGTAGCCTTGAGCCGTAGCTCCAAAAACATATCCCTTACACAATCCATCCTTATTTCCCCCACATATAGGCCGTAGCCCCGGACTGTAGTCCATCCCTTACTTATACGAGCTTAATAATCCTATGGCATGCCAACTGTATCCAATGTCCATCATTTCACAAAGATATTATATTTCATATTTTCTTTCAATTCATATCATGTCAATATCAAAATGAGCCTTAGCTCCATAACACATATCATATTCTTATCAAATCCATGAACAACATACTTAGCATATCATGACCATATTTTCACATATCAAAATGGTACAAGGTACTTACCGGATTTATCAATCGAATCCAACATAGTAGCTCTACGTGAGCCTCTGATCAAATGCAACATAATCACAAATAATGCAAAGGGATTGACACCATGCCTATCCCTTGACACAACTACACTCACCTTAAGATTCAGAGGCTTTAGGATTCTCGAATGTTGATTCCTTTGTTCCTAGCTTCGATTGGGGTCGATGGATCGTTTTCCTCCTTGTTTTGAGCTAGGAAAACAATAGGAATCATTACAACCAAATTGACAATATAGCTTAAGCCTAGCTTAGGATTTCGAATTGAAATTAAACTCCCATCTTACATGGAATTCAATAATTGAAAGAGGGCTTTGCCTTACCCGATGGATAGCTTCACAACGGTACCTTCAAATTGAAGAAAGAATAAACTTAAGGTGACTAAAGAGAGAGGTGTGAGCTTAGCTTGAGGTAGAGTAACAATGGAGGTGTTAGCTTGGTAGAAGACAAGGTATGGGTGTTTTTACTTTTGGGAGCAGATGGGCAATTCGATGAAGTTTATGCCTTTTGTTTAGCTTATGACCAGAACACTATAATCATTTTGCCACCACCTATTGAGCCAATAGGATTATTTCTCTCACTTAAGGGTTTGCTAAGATCAAGGGTTTATAATCCCTTAAATTAACTTTTGACTTCCCTGAATGGGACACGCTACTGTACATGGTGAAATCTTTGCTCGACTCAGGTTGCACCAAGACAGGAGCATGAGTAAGGACTTGCTTGAGCTTGTCTAAACTTCTTTGCTGATCAACAATCCATATAAAAGGAGTATCCTTGAGGAGAAGCTTCGTTAAGGGTGCTGCAAGCAATGAGAATCCCTTAACAAATCTACGGTAATAACATGCAAGGCCCAGAAAACATCGAACTTCTCTCACAGTCTTCGGAGGAGTCCAATCAAGGATTGCTTGAATCTTCTTTGGGTCTACTTGAATTCCTGCAGAAGAGATTACATGGCCAATAAAGGAAACTTCAGACAACTAAAATTCACATTTACTGAACTTAGCATAGAGCTGATTCTCTCGAAGGGTCTGAAGCGCGATTCGGAGATGTTCTTCATGAGAAATAGAGTCTTTAGAATAGATCAGAATGTCGTCTATAAAGACAACTAAAAACTTATCAAGATAGGGCCAAAATACACGATTCATCAGGTCTATGAAGGCTGCAGGTGCATTCGTGAGCCCAAAAGGCATCACCAGAAATTCATAGTGACCATATCTGGTGCGATAGACAGTATTTGGAATGTCAGACTCCTTTACCAGTATTTGGTAGTATCCGAAACGAAGGTCTATCTTGGAGAAGATAAAAGTATCCTTAAACTGATCAAAGAGGTCATCTATCCTCAAAAGTGGGTACTTGTTCTTGATCGTCACTTTATTCAATTGACGATAGTCAATGCATAGACACATCGATCCATCATTCTTTTTGACGAACAAAACCGGTGCTCCCCAAGGTGAGGAACTTGGTTGAATGAATCCCTTATCTTATAGGTCTTGGATTTGAACTTTTAACTTCTTCAACTCCACCGGAGCCATTCTATACGAAGTAGTGGAGACTGGAGTAGTTCCAGGTTGTACTTCTATCCCGAACTCAACTTCATGGGTGGGAGGGAGTCCCGGAAGTTCATCGGGAAACACATCGGGAAATTCTTTCACCACGGGTATGTCTTCGATTTTCAAATCTTTCTTAGACTCCATGGCACACATGAGACTCTTTTTAGGCTCAGGTTCAGACTTCATCAAGGTTATGCTCTCCTTATCGAGTCTACATATATATAATTTCTTCTTCGAGCAATCCCCCAAGCTTGGTGTTCAGCTAGCCAATCTAGGCCTAGAATGAGGTCGAACTCATGGAAGGGCAAGGCCATCAAGTTGGCCAGAAATGGGATCCCTTAGATCCTTAGAGGGCAATCTTTACAAATCATTCGGATGGTCACACTATCTCCTAGTGGATTGGAGACAACTATTTTAGAGGTAATTGGTTCTGATTCTAAGGCATGCTTCTCAATCAAAGGTTCACTAATGAAAGAGTGCGTAGAGCCTGGATCTATCAATGCATAAACATAATCGACACATAGCTCTACCATACATGCAATCACAACAAGGTCATCTTCCTATTCACGACCTCAGACATGATACATCTAAGCCAAAATTTGTGGATCACGACCAACTGTAGGTGCATTGTTGTTGCGAGGTCTACCTGCGGATTTGGATGGCACTGACTTTGCTCTTCTCCCCTTATTAGGATTGTTCTGAGAAGCTACAGATGTAGGAGCCTGAGGGTTCTGTGGGCACTGACAGATGAAGTGGCCAGACTCTCCACAAAGAAAGTAGGAACCGGACTACCTGCGGCACTATCCTGGGTGCCTCTTCTGGCAGAAGTTGCATAAAAAGATTTAAGAACCCTTTGCAGAACCACCCGTACTATCCACCGAAGCTGTACGAGTAACAGACGTCCCTGCAGACTGGAATTATGGTGCGTATCCAGATCGAGGCAGTTGTTGAAAGGTGACAAATTTCTAATCCCAATGCTTACCTTTCTTCTGAGACATTGGAGGCTTAGAATCCTCACGAAATCTCTTATCGGATCTGGCTTGGCTCCATTTCCTTCTCTTAGAAGCTTTTTGGGAAGTCTTAGTAGCGATAGCTCAGTTGACAAGCGTTTAAAAGTCTTCCAACTCCAAGACGGTGAAGAGGGGGTGCAATTCGTCACATAGGCCATCAACGAACATTCGACATTTCTCTTTCTCCGTGTGTATGATCTCAGTACCATACCTTGCATACTTGTAGAAGTCTTGAATGTACTGCTCCACCAGCCTTCCCCTTGTTTCAGATGGAGGAATTTCTTGCGCCTCTCAGCAATGTAATGATCACTGATGTACTTCTTACGAAACTCTTGAAGAAAGAAGTCTCACGTAACACAGTGTTCAAGAACAGTAAGAGTCACCGTATCCCACCAGCTTTGGGCCTCTTCCGCAATCAAGGCCAAAGCACATTTGAGTTTGTGCTCATCAAGACACTTCATTTGCTTGTTTAGCGCTTTCAAGGTATTCTCCAGCCAGTACTCTACGATTTTCGGGTTATCCAGATCCTGGCTAGTGAATGTATAGGCTGGGTACTGTTTGAGCTTATCAATTGGAGCTCGGGACATAGGTTGAGAAGCTTCAGTAGGATGAGGAAGTGGTTCCCGTCGAAGGGACACCATAACTTGTTTAATCATATCCGCCATCGGTAAGAGATACTCCTACTGAGCCGAAGGCATCGAAGGTGGGTGAGGCGGGTCATTATATCCCACCCGTTCGAGCCTTAGCCCTGGCCCCAGATTATCTCCTTGAGTAGAGGAGGAGTCGAGATTGGGCTTGTTTATAGCACGCCGATCAGTAGGTGCTGACATTTCCAGATCTATTTAGATAGAAGAATTGAATCGTGTAAGCTATTAGTCACAGATAATGTATACAAATAAACTCCTAAGTGGCATATGCAAATGCAGACTTATAACGGTTGCCTGTTTAGTCCTAGAATTGACTAAACCTAGGCTCTGATATCACAATTGTAACACCCCCTTCCTGGTCCGGTAGAGAACCGGGTTAGAGAGTATCATCGGAAGATGGAATCAAAGGTCGGAATCGAAATTAGGGTTAATTTAATACTTTTCAAACTAAAGAGACTAAATTGTAAACATTACAAATTAGTGACCCTAATCCAGATTCTTTATTACCGACCTATAATTAGACTCTCCAATTATTAACCTGTGAAGTTTCGTAGTTACCAGATATCTTTAACCTATCCATTTTGGCTACAAAATTTTAGTGACTAAGTTGTAATCTTTTAAAACTATTTTCTTGAGTCTTTTAACGGAATTAACTGACACCGTACCGATACGCTATAGTCCGTATAGATATGCTATGTTGATTTTAATAATTTCTAGGTTCAAGGTCAAAAGACCCCGTATCGATACGTCTCTGCCCGTATCGATAGATTTTGACTTGGGTTGACTCATTTCGGTACGCCTGAGGCCGTATCGATGCAATTAAATTTTAGACCTTACTGTCCAAACCCGTATTGGTACACTCCCTAGGGTATCAATACTCCTTGCTTCATCAATGACCAAATTTGCAAGGCCGTATCGGTACAGGCTTCCCCGTATCGATACGCCTTGCCTATAATGACAGATTTCATCTAGTTTTATCTAATTTGACCCCTAAAATGTTGTCCAATTATTACCAAGTTTTACCAGCACGCCTAAAATCCATTAATCTACTGTCATACCAAATTTTATAGCATTTAGAATCCATTCACCTAGTTTTCACTTTAGGCTCTTTTTAACAAACTTGGCATTCTCAAAACATACCATTTCATGCATACAACACTAGGTCATTATAGGACTATTACACAAACATAAAAATGCTCATACAAAACATGTTCGGACCATATGCCACTTCACTAGGAGTTTATAGCAAAGGATAACATACATATATACGGTGAAGATATGACTTGCAACTGCAACAACACAGTCATACCTCAGAATCGCTCAAGGTCCTAAAAATGCGTGAGACACACATGTTAGGCTTACATAGCCTAGTGAGGTAGTTATAATGAATACAATGGTTAATCAATATTATGCATGACAAGGTGATCAAGTAATTTACATAGGCATAGTTTCGTGTACACAATTTCATACCCATTTCACATATTCATATACTTCTATAATTTCATATCAAAGTTCATAAACACATATAATTTCCATTAGGTACCATTGGATACACGGATTCCCCTTTACACCAACATATCGAAAATAGGTCGTAGCCTTGAGCTGTAGCTCCAGAAACATATCCCTTACACAATCCATCATTATTTCCCCCACATATAGGTCGTAGCCCCAGACCGTAGTCCATCCCTTACTTATACGAGCTTAATAATCCCATGGCATGCCAACTGTATCCAATGTCCATCATTTCACAAAGATCACATATTTCATATTTTCTTTCAATTCATATCATGTCAATATCAAAACAAGCCTTAGCTCCATAACACATATCATATTCATATCAAATCCATGAACCACATACTTAGTATATCATGACCATATTTTCACATATCAAAATTGTACAAGGTACTTAAATCGAATCCAACATAGAAGCTCTACATGAGCCTTTGATCAAATGCAACATAATCACAAATAATGCAAAGGGGATAGCACCATGCCTATCCCTTGACACAACTACACTCACCTTAAGATTCGAAGACTCTAGGATTCCCGAATGTTGATTCCTTTGTTCCTAGCTTCGATTGGGGTCGATGGATCATTTTCCTTCTTGTTTTGAGCTAGGAAAACAATAGGAATCATTACAACCAAATTGACAATATAGCTTAAGCCTAGCTTATGATTTCAAATCGAAATTAAACTCCCATCTTACATGGAATTCAATAATCGAAAGAGGGCTTTGCCTTACCCGATGGATAGCTTCACAACGGTACCTTCAAATCGAAGAAGAATGAACTTAAGGTGACTAAAGAGAGAGGTGTGAGCTTAGCTTGAGGTAGAGCAACAATGGAGGTGTTAGCTTGGTAGAAGACAATGTATGGGTGTTTTTGCTTTTGGGAGTAGATGAGCAATTCGATGAAGTTTATGCCTTTTGCTTAGCTTATGAACAGAACACCCTAATCATTTTATCACCACCCATTGAGCCAATATGAGCATTTCCCTTACTTGAGGGTTTGCTAAGATTAAGGGTTTACAATCATTTAAATTAACTTTTGACTTCCCCGAGTCTTGATTTCTGATGAATTCACATGGGGTTGGGCAAACATAGAGGTGACTCACCACCTTACATTATTTCCTTATCAAAACGACATTAGATTTTCTCAGAACAAGGGACTTGTATCGATACGCGTATGGCCGTATTGGTACGCCAACGCCAAAATAAGGAAGTTAGTTATTGACGGTTAGACTGTATCGATACTCACATGATCATATCGATACGACTTGCCCAGATTTGCACCCCGGGCTTCAAATTTCATACAAGGGGTCCATTTACACACATAGGGCCAAAATGAAGTTCCATTACAACAAGAGAGGTAAAATGGTTATTTATTATAACATTTTACACATCAGATTCAAAATTTCTGGTCACTGGGACCTATTTCTGACTAGGCCAGTTTTTGGGATGTGACAAGTTCATTCCACCATAGATTAGTTCTTTCAAGCTCAAAATTTTCTCACTCTTCTCTCTTTCTAGGGACAATCGGTTATCACTCAAAGAAGGAGATAGCTTTCCTAAACTCCTTTGGCAGAGAGTTCACAAGGGACACTTGGCCATGTCATTAGATTCATAATGATTTAACATGCAATTCTAATCTTTTGAATCTTGTGCATTTTAGTCATATCAAAACTAGCCACTCATTTGATCAATTTTTCAATTTGATCCCTAAGCCCCCATTCATTCGATCAAAGTAGCATTTTAATTAAATTAAGCTATTGACAAAATGAATCATATTTCTAAGCTATATGGTGGGATATTACACATGTAATGCCCAATTTTGTTGTTAAAACAAACTTTGATGCACCCAAAACCACCTAAACATGCTACTAAGACATAACCAACAATAATAAGGATCGATCCTCAACCAAATATATCAGAAACATCAACAAACAGATCATCATACATCAAAGGGAAATCTATAGGCATGCTTCTAATAAACCAAGCAAGGAAAGATACAAAAAACCATAACAAGGCAAACACCAACCAATAGAGGCCATTTACAAGTCTAAAACATCAACACAAACTTGTACAAAAAGGGAGTTCAACAACATCTCCCAAAACAACAACGAAAACCCCCATTTCCCTTATTACACATAGTCTACTTTGAAAAACATACTTTCAAGTATCGAAGTTCTTGGTCCACCTTGCTTGTAACACCCCTTACTCGGTTTAGAAGTAAATCGGGTTCGGGCTGTTACTTAGCAAACAAGAAATTAACTTACATGCACGTAAGTTAATATGGTCACACAAAGCCTAAAAAGAAAGAAACATTTAAGCTTAAAAGAACTTCTTTGTCATTCATGAATCCAACTAAAAACATGTTATAGAATCAACACATAAACTTGATTAAGTATGAAAACAAACTATTTCATTCGAATGACCATAACAATGGGGTGGGCTAATCGAAACCGAATACTATAACCTAGCCTAATATACCTTCTAGGATGTTTGATTATAATACTTTCTTTTAAATTAGAAGAAAATGTTCTACGTTCGGTTCATCATAAGGACCATTTGAGTTTTGATTAATCAAAATGACTAAAAAATACACACAAACATGGAAAGTGATCATCCATTTATTATTGGTTAAATCAAGGATATACCAAAATTTTAATAAACATTTAAGTTGTCAGACTCCTAAAGCTAAACCTTTGGTCACAATTGGAACCGAAACCACATAACTTGCATTATAAGTAATTATTTAGACATGCCATAACCATTATCACTAAATCAACTTCATACTCACACAAATTTTAAACTAACATTAAGCAACCATTGAAAATTTTCAAATCTTTCTTCTAACTAATAACCCTTCGAAACATTAATATAAGTCTTAACATCCTTAAACATTACCATCTCAACATACCATGGATCAAATACTTAATTAGCCTTTGACCACAATACAATAAACATTTCAACAAGAAACCATTAAGAATTAAACACTACATAGCCAAATTAGACCTTTAAGCTCAAAAAGAATTATAAGTTCTTCACATATTAACTCCACACCAAGAACTAAGTATACTTATATATCAGGAGGAAATATTGAAATGCATTATGCATACAATCAAGCAAACATGTGCCACCTACTAGGAGTTAAAAAAGGAGATTACAAAAGTACTTCTTAAGTGCATTTACTTAGTGAGGTAGTTTAAAACATCTTAAAACATGATCATATTAAAACATCCTTCCATCCAAATATTAACCATTAAGTAGAGCTCAAGCATGTATAAGAATTTACTATTTGCTAATATTCAACCTATAAAGCATAAAATTTACTTATTTATCTAGTTTTCTCGGTTCATAAAAACTTTATCATAGAACATCATTTAATATCCCATTCAAACTAAGTGAAAGCAAATCACATTATAACTGATGATCATACTTCAAAAGAAATCAAACATAGTATAACATATTGTTAAGTGTCTAAAAGTACTATTTTATTCACCCTTTTTATTCATATTATTGCTAGACTTAGGCTCATATTAGTTGCATTATTAGCCATTCATGCATGTTTGCATTGTTTCCTTGGTGGACAAGCTTGATTTCATATTTTGCTTAATTTTGTGGAAAAAGATATTGCTTTGGTGTGTTTTGTGTGTGTGGGCAGAATCACTTGCCAAAGCAAGGCTGGAACCAGTTGCCAGGGCAATGCATGAAGGAGATGCCGAGCTAGTTGCCAGGGTAATGCATGAAGGAGATGCCGAGCTAGTTCCCAGGGCAATTTTCGACAAGGGATAAGATGATATGGTAGTCGAAATTGATGACTAGATAAGCCCAAGATGACGTGGAGAAAAGCTAAATCCCAAAGGAGTTTGATTTCCATGAAGAGGTTAAAGAGAAATTAAATCCCAAGAAGATAGGATAAGTTCTAGACGGAATTTAAATATAATAAAGAATTATATTCTTTAAAGATATTTAATTCCAACTTAACTTCCTCCTCAAAAAGACTTTGACCTAGCCCTATAAATTAAGGATCAAGCCGTCAACTCCAAGGGAGAGAAGAGAGAAATTTTGACAAAGGAGAGAGAAGAGAGAAATTTTGACAAGATCAAAGGGGGAGATTTCGACAAAGAGGCTTCAACCATTCTTCATCTTTTTCTTTCTTGTTCCATTAGGTTTATGCTAGGAATTCTTTGTTTTGTGTTTCTTTGGAACCTAGCCATGAACTAAATCTACTTGGCTAAGGTTATTGTGTTTTGTGGTTGTGAAAAACAATTGGATTTTGTTTAGGTAATAAGAGTTTGCACTTTCAATTCAAGGTTTACTCATTCTTGGTTCTTATTCTTGTTTGCGAGTGAATTGGTTGAGGATCTCGTAACTTTATCTATTTATCTAATATCGGGAGAGTTAGATTCAAGAAACGAATGAGTATGGTCTTTATTCAGTCTATTGATGGTGAAGATTAATACGGCTTAGGAATAAGTTAAGGATTTCAACGGCTAAGAGGAGCGTAAGATTGGTTGTTGTTCACCCTTGATTCACGTAGGCATGTATTATCAAGGCATGCACAAGTAGCTAGAGTTTCGACTTAGGGATAAGAAGAAACCATTGAAGAACGCTCTGCCGAACCTTGAAGTTGCCGCCCAGCCGCCCAAGTAGTTGCCCAGCCAGTCGCCCAGGCAACCATCGATTAGTTGCCAAGGCAACCACGCTGTGCAAGTTGCCACGAAAACTGAGTTGCCCTTGCACTCTTTTACCAAGACGATCCAATTGGCTATCACACCTCAACTCACGATAACCTGGCCTATTCTCTCTCATTTAATTACATATTCTTTTACTTATTTGCTTTCTAGTTTAGTTGTTAGTTAAACTCCTACAATCTTCTACTTGTGTTTCTTTTACTTTTTACAGTGAAGAGATTAGATTCTTGAGGTGGCACCAATCCCTGTGGAGACGATATCTTTTATACTATAACTTGCGACGTGTACACTTGCACAATTACGTAGCACTTATTACGCGCAACAAGTTTTTGGCGCCATTGCCGGGGATTGGCAATAGCAACTTTGTTTTTATTTTCTTGCACTTTTTATTTTTCTTGTTTAAGATTCAAAGGGTTAACAAACTTTGGTTTTGCATTGGTATATGAGCAGGGCGAGACCAACTACACCAGAATATCCCTTTGATCCAGAAATAGATCGAATCTTGCAAAGACTTAGACGAAGGTTAAAAGTAGCAATGGCTAATCAAGACGGCAATATGAATCAAGATGTTCTAGCAGGAGGAAGAGTGATTCTTGCACGAAACAGAACTATTCGAGTCTATCTTGAAGAAGATCTTGAAGGACTTAATCCAGGAGTTGTCACACCTGAAATTGAAGCCGACCACTTTGAGTTGAAATCGGTGATGTTTAATATGATCAACACAATTGGTCAATTTGGCAGCTCAGCAACTGAAGATGCACGACAACATCTTAAATCTTTCCTCGAGATTTGCAATTCATTCAAAATACAAGGAGTCACCCCGATGTTTTACGACTAAGATTATTCCCCTATTCACTGAGGGATAGGGAAAAAACATGGTTGAATATTATTCCTGCCGGATCAATAGGATCTTGGACCGATCTTTGTCGTGATTTCCTTGCTCTATTTAATCCTACAAATTTGACTGATAAGCTTCGTAACGAAATTACTTCTTTTCGGCAGGCAGATGATGAATCCATGTACGAGGCTTGGGAGCGATATAGAGAACTTCTACACAAATGCCCCATAAACGGATTCTCAATGTGGACACAAGTAACAATGTTTTACAACGCTGTGAATACACCAACAAGGATAATGCTAGATGCCTCGGCAAACGACATACTCCTAGATAAGTCACCGGAGGAAGCAATGCAAATTCTATACAGGCTTGCCAAGAATGATTATCAATTCCCCTCTGCTAGAAGAGGAAGAGTTAGACGCCAAGCCACAATACATGAACTGGGATCATCAGACTAAATTTCGGCACAATTGGCCACTCTAACTAAGATAGTCCAGAACATGCAGAAACTAAACAACACACAGGAAGTCAAGGTAATGGATTCCTTTTGTGAGTTATGTGGTTGTAACCATGATTCTTCTGAATGTATGCAGAATTCGAAATCTAACTTTTATGTGGGGAATTACAACCAGAACAACAATGTGATGTCCAACACATACAATCCAGCTTGGAAGAAGCACCCAAATTTTTCAGGGAGTAATCCCAACAATGCTCTAAACCAGAACAATCAGAATGCACAAGCATCGGGATTCTAGCAGAATATGGCATGGCAACAGTTGTCGCAGCAACAACCGACAACATCTAGTTCTTTGGAAAATTCTCTCAATGCTTTTATGTTGAAAACTGAATCTTATATGGCTGAGAATAGTAACTTCATAAAAAGAACTGGTGCTTTTATTAACAAGACCGAGATGAGATTGCAAAACCAAGAGGCGACAATCAAATCATTGGAAAATCAAGTTAGACAATTTGCTCAAAACCTGAATACTAGACCGCAATGAGGTTTACCTAGAGATATTGAAGTCGCAAGAGGAACTGGCCATGAGCAATGTAAGAAAATCACCACTAGAAGTGACCAACAACTTAAAGAGGCTCAAGCTCGCTCATCAAACAAAGCTCCACAAAAAGATCAAGACGAACTCAGCGGCAAAGCCTCAGATGCTGAACCAGGAATTGCCGCGGCAACCAGCGATAAGCATGCCTCGACAACCGGCGATAAGGATGCCTCGAAAACCATCGATATGCACGACCACGACAAGCCAGTTGACAATGCCTCGGCAACTCCAGTTGCCCCAGCAATACCGTCAATCAGGTTCCAGACCAATGAAAAGATCGAAGATATCCGACTTCCACCACTATTCCCACAGAGGTTGAAGTGACAAAAGTAAGAATATCAATTCAATAAGTTTCTTGATATCCTAAAGCAAGTCCACATCAACTTGCCATTGGTTGAAGCAATTGAACAAATGCCGAACTATGCCAAGTTTCTTAAAGACATTGTGTCCAAGAGAACAAGGCTAGGAGAGTTTGAAACAGTTGCCGCAACAGAGGGATGCATGGCCATTTTGAACAATCGCAAGCCACCCAAGTTGAAAGATCCCGGAAGTTTCACAATACCCTGTTCTATTGGAAACCACTATGTCGGGAAAGCATTATACGACCTTGGAGCAAGCATAAACTTGATGCCTAAATTGGTTTTCCAAAAACTAGGAATCGGGAAGGCAAGACCTGCAACAGTTATGCTACAACTAGCCGACAGATCCTATGTGCATCCAAAGAGAAAAATCAAAGACATACTGGTAAAAGTTGATAAATTTATTTTTCCCGCTGACTTTATTATTTTGGATTGTGAAGCAGGTGAACATGCACCTATCATCATCGGGAGACCCTTCCTAGCAACAGGGAGAACCTTGATCGATGTTGAAAAGGGAGAACTCACAATGAGGGTGAATGACCAGCAAGTTAAACTAAATGTGTTCCAAACACTAAGGCATGCCGATGATCCGGATGAATGCCAACTTCTTCATGCCACGACAGAGTTTAACTGTGACGAGGAATTTAGTTACCTCGGCAACTACATTGCCGATCAAGAGGAACCCGAGGAGTATGAAGAACCGATCGATGAGGAACAACAAGAAGAGGCAAATTGGTTAGTCAATCGACCAGGTACATACTTTGAACCACTGGATTACTCAGGTAAGCTCGAAAAACCCTCTATTGAACAACCATCGATTCTTGAGTTGAAACAATTGCCAGGACAACTAAAATATGCTTACTTGGGAACCGATAATACATTGCCTATAATTATTTCCTCTAAGTTATAACCAGACCAGGAAAAGAAGCTGATCAAAATGTTGATGCTACACAAGAAGGTAATAGGGTGGACAATTGTCGACTTGAAGGGAATTAGCCCGGCAGTGTGCATGCACAAGATTTTTTTTGAAAGATGATCACAAACCTTCGATTGAGGCCTAGAGGAGTATGAATCATGCCATGAAAGGGGTTGTAATGAAAGAACATCAAGTGGCTTGACACCGGCATTATATACTTGTACAATGGGTAAGTCCGGTACAATGTGTACCTAAAAAGGGAGGTATAACGGTGGTAAGTAATGAAAACAATGAACTCATTCCAACCAAGACTGTGACCAGTTGGAGGGTTTGTATGGATTATCGAAAGCTAAACAAAGCCACTAGGAAAGACCACTTCCCATTACCCTTTATTGATCAAATGCTTGACCGTCTTGCAGGTAAACCCTTTTATTATTTTCTTGATGGTTATTCAGGTTACAATCAAATTGCCATACCACCAGAAGATCAAGAAAAAACAACCTTCACATGCCTATATGGTACTTATGCTTTCCAAAGGATGCCGTTCAGATTGTGTAACGCCCCGACAACCTTCCAAAGATGCATGATGGCACTCTTTTCAGATATGGTCGAAGAATTCCTTGAGATCTTCATGGATGATTTCACGGTAGGAGTAGTCCTAGGCCAACGCACAGGTAAGACATTTCATGTGATATACTACGCTAGTAAAACTCTTAATAGTTATCAAGTGAATTACACAACAACAGAGAAAGAGTTACTAGCCGTAGTTTTCGCATTTGACAAGTTTCGATCCTATTTGATTGGTACAAAGGTAATTGTTCATACAGACCATTCGGTAATTAAGTATCTATTTGCTAAAAAGGATGTCAAACCTCGTTTGATTCGTTGGATATTACTTTTACAAGAGTTTGACATTGAAATTAAGGACATGAAAGGAACAGAAAATTAAGTGGCTGATCACTTATCACGCTTAGAACGCAATAGGGAGGAGGACGCAGATTTAGAGATATGCGATGTATTCTCGGGTGAGCAACTGTTAGTTGCCTCGAAAACCCATGACGCCTCGGCAACCATGGATATGCATGCCTCGGCAACCCTCGATGCTTCAGCAACTCTTGACGCGTACGCCTTGGCAACCATGGAAGCAGTTGCCACGACAACACATGCCTCGGCAATACCCTGGTATGCGGATTTAGTTAATTTCCTTGTTTGTGGTATTTTACCTTATGGCCTTACTCACCAAGGGAAGAAGCGGTTCCGTCATGATGCTAAGCATTACTTTTGGGACGAGCCTCTTTTGTTTAAACAATGTGCAGATCAGGTTATACGCCGATGTGTCCCTAAAGAGGAGCAGCAGAATGTACTCCAACAATGCCATTCTTCACCCTATGGAGGACATTTTGGAGGAACACGTACCGCGGCCAAAGTTTTGCAATCCGGTTTGTATTGGCCAACACTGTACAAAGATGCCCAAGAGTTTTACAAGCAATGTGATCGTTGCCAGAGGACGGGCAATATCTCTAGACGACATGAGATACCGCTCCAAAACATCATCGAGGTGGAATTGTTCGATGTATGAGGGATTGATTTTATGGGACCTTTCCCATCTTCATTTGGCAACCTCTACATTCTACTTGCCGTCGACTACGTGTCTAAATGGGTCGAGGCAGCTACAGTTCCTAAAAACGATTCCAAGACTGTGTAACGATTCTTGCAGAAAAACATATTTACATGGTTTGGGATGCCGAGAGTAATTATCAGTGATGAACGCAAGCACTTCAACAACAAACTCATCGCCAAGATGTTACAACGCTTTGGTGTATCACACAAAATTGCCACGGCATACCACCCACAAACCAATGGGCAAGCATAAATTTCCAATCGGGAATTGAAGGGTATACTCGAGAAAGTTGTAAATCCCTCTAGGAAGGAATGGTCAGTAAGACTAGATGATGCATTTTGGGCATATCGCACTGCATTCAAAACACCCTTAGGTATGTCTCCCTTCCGACTTGTCTATGGCAAAACATGCCATCTACCGGTGGAAATCGAACACAAGGCATATTGGGCAATCAAGACCGTGAATATGGATTGGGAAAGTGTCGGGCAAAAGCGTTTGTTAGACCTCAACGAGAAAGAAGAATTTTGTGCACTCGCCTATAACAATGCACGAATCTACAAGGAGAAAACAAAGCAATGGCATGACAAGAAACTATTGTCGCGACAATTCATGACAGGGCAACTAGTTCTCTTATTCAATTCTCGGCTAAAACTTTTCCCAGGAAAACATAAATCAAGATGGTCGAGACCATTCGAAGTTGTCAAACCATGCTCCCATGGTGCCGCGATAATCAAGTCCATCACTGACGAACATGAATTCAAAGTTAATGGACAAAGATTGAAGCACTACAACGGTGCCCATGTGGAACGTAACAAAGAAGTGGTCACCTTAGGAGATGCATAAGCATGCTCTCCTTTCAGTATTTTCTTTTTCTTTTTCTTTTTCTTTTCATTTTTCTTTTCATTTTTATTTATTTCTTTTTGAACTATTTTTAGACACTATTATTATTATTATTATTTAATTTCGGTTATTTGTTCTTTTTAGGATAGATTTATTTATTTTCTTTAAGATTAAAACCACATATTTCTTTCATATTTATCTTTTTAAGTTTAAGAATTTCTTTGCACATCTTTATTTATTTTCTTTTATTAGTTTATCCTTAATTCTAATCCTTATTTTATTTGTTTTTGAATTGTAGGAAAAGAGTTCAAGATAAAGAGAAATTTTGATTCAAGAAGGAAACTCCTTCAACAAGGAAATTAATGGGCTGAATCTAAGACTTATATTAAGCCTCCAATTTACCCTAAATAAACCCCCTAGCCGTCACCTACCCCTAAATCGAAACCCTTTTTTTCTTTAGTCCAAAATTAATCCCACACACCATACTTACTACCTATCTTTTCTATTTAAACCCATCACCCTTAACTTCCAAGAAACCTATTCCTACTTTTCATCTTGCAACTCTTTAGTTTTTTTTGCTTTCTTTTCTTTGTTTTTACCAAACTTACAACCAAGATCATCCATGGCATCCAAAATCGAATTTTTGGTTCATCCAAGTTCCTCCAAAGAACCAAGATACAAGAAGTTTGCTACACCGATGGTTCAAGAAAGATTTCACTCCAAGTTTGAAAGCTTGAAGATTTGCGAAGAACAAGGCTTTGAATACTCCAACTCTCATCAAGATTTCGGCCTTGAACCATTCATCTTCGAAAGGATTGCACATCAAAAGTGGCAAATCTTTTGCCATCAAGCGGAACCGGGTAACATCTCATGGGTAAGAGAATTCTATGCTCACTCACCTAACCTGGATAATCCTTATGTTTTTGTTCGTGACAAGGCTATACTCATAAGCCCCGAAAACATCAACATCTTTTACGGACTCTACATTGAGAAGGACGAGCATCAAGCCTTTGTTGATCAACTCACGCCCAAGCAACTCGACAAGGTGCTTCAAGAACTCACTCTACCGGGAACTCATTGGAACGACGGTAAATACAAGGGCACGGTAAATCGCCTTTGGCTTAAACCCGAGGCAAAATTATGGAATAAGTTTGTTAAAACTTCTTTAATGCCCACAACACACAATACCACCGTCAATACTCCTCGTCTTTTGCTCATACATTCTATCTTACATAATCGCATCATTAACATTGGAAAAATTATTTGTGATGAGATTTTTGTATGTAGCACAAAACAAAAAGGGGTTCTCTTTTCTTCCCTTGCTTAATTTCCAATCTTTGCAAGGAGATGCATGTCCCAAGTGAGTCCACTGATGAAAAGGCCATACCAAAGTCCGATTGGAATCGAGCATAAATCCGAAAGCTAATGGGAGAGGCACCGATAAAATCCCCAACGCCTTCAATTTCTGCGACAACTCTTGCTGCCTTAGCAACTCCTAATGCCCAAGCAACCAATGCCCGAGCAACTCGGCCAGCAACCCCAGGACAACTTGAAGCACTCTTACAACCGTTGGCGAACCACCTTAGGCAAATTGAAGACCAGAAACTAATGTTCATGCGGTACATGAAGGATCACAACAATGCCATCACCCAAGTCATCCTGGAAAAGTACCCGGACAGCCGCGTGTCGTTCCCAATCTTTCCTACCGAAATCCTTGCCACGACAACCAATGAAGCAGTTGCCACGGCAACCGCAACAGATGATGCCGCGACAACCTACACTGCGCCTGCCCAAGCAGTTGCCACGGAAACTAACACCGAAGATGTTGCGACAAACAAAGCTAAAGACGCTCCGGCAACCACTACAAAAGCCAAAGGTAAATCACCTATGCCCGAATCAACTCGTACTGAATCATTGTCTGATTTTTTAGATTCGGACGAGTCCTCCATTGCACCAACAAAGACCGCACCAATCAAATCCTCCAAACTGAAGCGAAAAGCCAATGACATTGATGAAGATGACGATGAGGACAACCCCGTACGAGGATCGATTCCATAATCGACAACAAGGAAGCAACCACCGTGTTCAAGCAAAAGAATCAAGACACCGACCAAAAGGAAACTAATCATCCACGACGATGAACTCTCGGAGTAAGTCATTTGCATTTTACTTTTCTTTATTTTTATTTTTCTTTGTTGCATGCATTGAGGACAATGCCTCACTCGAGTTTGGGGGGATTGTTATTAGTTAGTTACCATGTTTAGTTGCATTCATCTTAAGTGTTGCATTTAGGATACATAAATTGCTTGCCATGCCTTTAGTTGGAACAAGAATTGCCTAGATTTGATGAATATCCGATGATGACTTTGCCAATGTACTTAATTGATAGAAATTTTTATTCTAGGATAAACATAGAAACACTTAGAATCGTACTATGATGCTAAACTTGATGCAACACTGTGTAGCTTGATTGATTTAAGGAATTCTAGTGAACTTAGGTTTATAGTTAAAAAATTGGGGGATTAGAATAAAAATTAGATAAATGCTAGAGGTGCCCGAAATTGGCTCTAGTATGTGATAAAAATTGATCACTAGAGGTGCTCGAAATTGGATCTAGTATGTGCTAAAATTTGATCGCTAGATGTGCCCGAAACCGGCTCTAGTCGAATAAATTAATTAACTTAAGAAAATTAAAAACAAAATGCTAGAGGTGCCCGAAACTGACTCTAGTTAAAACATATTAAAAGAACCCAATGAAGTAATTTTAAAACCTCTTGTTTGCATAAAATCCGAAAAATCAACTTGCACACAACTCCGCACACACTCACAAGCATTATAGTTTGATTCCGAGTAACTCCTAAGTTTTTCGAAAAAATGAAAAGCCAATCGTACTTTGTGCCCTAGTTCTAAGAATTGGAATCAAGTTCAAAGCTAAGTTTGTGAAAATTAAAGTCTTGGCGGGTAATTATTAGTTTGCATTGCTTGAGGACAAGCAATAGTTCGAGTTTGGGGGTGTGTTAAGTGTCTAAAAGTACTATTTTATTCACCCTTTTTATTCATATTATTGCTAGACTTAGACTCATATTAGTTGCATTATTAGCCATTCATGCATGTTTGCATTGTTTCCTTGGTGGACAAGCTTGATTTCATATTTTGCTTAATTTTGTGGAAAAAGATACTGCTTTAGTGTGTTTTGTGTGTGTGTGCAGAATCACTTGCCAAAGTAAGGCTGGAACCAGTTGCCGGGGCAATGCATGAAGGAGATGCCGAGCTAGTTGCCAGGGTAATGCATGAAGAAGATGCCGAGCTAGTTTCCAGGGTAATTTTCGACAAGGGATAGATGATATGGTAGTCGAAATTGATGACTAGATAAGCCCAAGATGACGTGGAGAAAAGCTAAATCCCAAAGGAGTTTGATTTCTATGAAGAGGTTAAAGAGAAATTAAATCCTAAAAAGATAGGAGAAGTTCTAGAAAGAATTTAATATAATAAAGAATTATATTCTTTAAAGATATTTAATTCCAACTTAACTTCCTCCTCAAAAAAGACTTTGACCTAGCCCTATAAATTAATGATCAAGCCGTCAACTCCAAAGGATAGAAGAGAGAAATTTCGACAAAGGAGAGAAAAGAGAGAAATTTCGACAAGATCAAAAAGGGAGATTTCGATAAAGAGGCTTCAACCATTCTTCATCTTTTTCTTTCTTGTTCCATTAGGTTTATGCTAGGAATTCTTTGTTTTGTGTTTCTTTGGAACCTAGCCATGAACTAAATCTACTTGGCTAAGGTTATTGTGTTTTGTGGTTGTGAGAAACAATTGGATTTTGTTTAGGTAATAAGAGCTTGCACTTTCAATTCAAGGTTTACTCATTCTTGGTTCTTATTCTTGTTTGCGAGTGAATTGGGAGAGGACTCGTAACTTCATCTATTTATCTAATATCGGGAGAGTTAGATTCAAGAAACGAATGAGTATGGTCTTTATTCAATCTATTGATGGTGAAGATTAACCCGGCTTAGGAATAAGTTAAGGATTTCAACGGCTAAGAGGAGCGCAAGATTGGTTGTTGTTCACCCTTGATTCACGCAGGGATGTATTATCAAGGCATGCACAAGTAGCTACAGTTTCGACTTAGGGATAAGAAGAAACCATTGAAGAACGCTCTGCTGAACCTTGAAGTTGCTGCCCAGCCAGTCGCCCAGGCAACCATCGATTAGTTGCCAAGGCAACCCCGCTGTGCAAGTTGCCACGACAACTGAGTTGCCCTTGCACTCTTTTACCAAGACGATCCAATCGGCCATCACACCTCAACTCACGATAACCTGACATATTCTCTCTCATTTAATTACATCTTCTTTTAGTTATTTGCTTTCTAGTTTAGTTGTTAGTTAAACTCCTACAATCTTCTACTTGTGTTTCTTTTACTTTTTACAGTGCAAGAGATTAGATTCTTGATGTGGCACCAATCCCTGTGGAGACGATATCTTTTATACTATAACTTGCGACGTGTACACTTGCACAATTGCGGAGCACTTATTACGTGCAACACATATATTTAATCATGATTTACTTAACAAGAATATCCTATAGTAATATCCAACTAAAATATTCACTTGTTAATTTATAATTTTTCAAATTAGTTTCTTAAGAAGAATTATTAATAAGATATTTTTCTTTTTGTTTTTAATACAACCTTGAAGTCAAGTTTCAACCTAGGTACTCGAATCTCCAACCAAATGGCGCAAACAAAATGGTACTCATAGTACCAGTCAATCCCTCCTACTGTCGCCAAGTGACCACAATATTTCCCTTCTACTGTCGCAATAATAAGGACCATAGTCCACCTAACACATAAGCTCTATGGATTCTATGGCATGCCTACTATACTTAAGACCGACTTGAGACCAAGGCTTACACATTTCATATCTTATCAGATTCGGATTTACTTAGCTCAGCTTTCATGTACTCATAATTCATGTAATACTTCTTATCATAACCGAAACATTTGAGCTTTGTTCCATTTTCAGAATATCAAATGATATTTCATGAAGTTTAACAAATAAGCACATGCATAACATATTCATTCTTTCATAATCGTAGATTTACAATTCTCTAATCATATTATCATGCCTTAATTTTATTTCATGATGCGCATAATTGCCATATTCAAATTTCATTTCACAAACAAACACATCTTCATACTAAACACTTCCAAATCATAGGATATTTTTCCGAGAGATCACGTACCTTAATTACAAGCTTAGCTCAAAAAATCTTAAACTCAAGCATAAAGTAAATTAACAAGGATCTCAGGATGGCTTTTAACCTATCCCAAGACTTTAACTACACTCATAGTATTTTCGTATTAGGTTTGGTCCCGAATCACTATTCCAGTTTGTCCCTCTATCGCTTTACCCGCTTTAGACCTTGCTTCTTCTACTATTTCTTGGTCTAATCAATAAACAATGCATATGCATTAGAATGCTTCTCCCTCACACATATATGAATGCAAAAAATAGTATACTACCCAACTATAGTCTCCCATCCATACACTCAATACATATAGAAAACAGCCCTGCGATTCAATCATGCATATATCCAACAATTCAAACATTTAAACACACACACACACACACACACACACATATATATATATACTTCCACAGCAGTCCAATACATATACCAATTAGTTCAAAAAAACAATAGACTTGCTTCTATACTGTAACATTCCAAGATTACGCATCAAATAGTCCTTTAATTAATAAAACCCCAAAATAGTTTCCAATCTAATTAAACTGCCCTCCTAGATATGAAACAATTTTAAATTTTAAATTTTCCATATCAGCCCTTTAAGGCTCAAAATCAGTCCCTTATTTAAGTAATATCACCCCTAAACAAATTCAAAACAGTCTCTTTTATTCCCAGCATACAAAATAGCCTTTAGATGTCATTTACACCATTTCAATTGTGTTCCAAAACTGTTAATAAACCCGCCCCTGCTAATAAGCATCCATAACAGTTTTTCAAAAATAGTTTTATGCCAATTTTCCAGTTTTAATTTCATTAACAGCTCCTATCAAGTGATTTTTCTACAAAACATATATTACATGACAATGTACATTCATCCTGAATTTCAACCATAACAACCAACTCAACAAGCTACAACCGATTACTCAACATTTCTAGATTCACATGAATTACAAGAATTCTTCTAAAACCAGTGATACATACGAACATTCAAAATCAAAGAAATTTATCATGCATACTATTCGATCCATGAAGAAAATCTCCCCTATGAACTCAAATATCATGTTATCTAATCATCAAAATGTATCAAGATATCTAAATATGCATACAGTAGACATGTATTCAAATTTTTGCATGCTTGAATCAATTTAGAAGAAAGGTAAAGAGTTTTTACCTTGTACTAAAGCAACAACAAGATGAACTAACCGATCTAAGCAAATTTTTCCATGGATTTTTCTTTAAATTTTTTTTCTCACTCTTCTCTCTCTTCAAGCTCGGTTGAAGAGAAAGTAAAAGATGAAAGGTATACTCCTTTCATGACATCACCGAAGCTCCTCTCCCTACTCTAAACCATTGAAATTTGTAAAAATCATTACCCAAAGTTGTATTAGCATGCAATCCTCCAAATTCTCATACCTTACATTTAAGTCCAATTAGAAATGAGCAATCCTTCTTTTAATCATTTCAATTCGATCCTTATATCCTTCTTTGATCTAACTCTCTAATTAATTTATGATATCAAGGATGTACCTATTAATATAACTCTCTACTAAGCCTTACTTCGGGGCATTACAATTCCTCTCCCTTAAAAGAAATTCGTCTCCGAATTTACCTGAGTTGAATAGGTGTGGATATTGGTTTCTCATTGTGGCCCCATGTTCCCAAGTCGCTTCTTTAGATTTATGATTCTTCCAAAGGACTTTTACTAGGGAAACATTCTTGTTTCGAAGTCTTCTAACTTCACGATCTAAAATTTGCACAGGTTCTTCTTTATAGGATAAATCTTGATTAAGTTCAACTTTTTCAAGTTCAAGAATATGAGATGGGTCTGACCGATATTTTCGGAGCATAGATACGTGAAAAACATTGTGTATCCTGTCAAACTTCTTTGGAAGAGCTAAACAGTAGGCAACATGACTGATTCTTTCAATAACTTCAAAAGGCCCTATAAAACGAGGACTGAGTTTTCCTTTCTTCCCAAATCTGAAGATTTTCTTCCAGGGTTTAAACTTTTAAAAACACTTGATCTCCAACAGCATGGTGAATGTCTCTCCATTTTAAATTAGCATAAGCCTTTTGTCTATCAAAAGCTTCCTTCAATCTATTGTAAATGATATGCACTTGTTCTTCTATCTCTGACCAGTACAAAGGGGTTCTACATTTCTTTCCATACAAGGCTTCAAATGGAGCCATTTGGATAGACATTTGGTAGCTATTGTTATAAGCAAATTCTGCTAAAGGTAGGGATTTCTCCTAATTTTTTCCAAAGTCGATTATACATGCCCGAAGTATGTCTTCAAGAATTTGAATTGTTCTTTTAGATTGACCATCTGATTGAGGATGAAAGGCTGTACTAAGATTGGTCTTGGTTCCTAAAGCTTTCTGTAAGGAGTTCCAGAACCTATAAGTGAACTGAGAGTGTCGATCAGAGATTATAGAGATAGGAATACTATGCAATTGTATTATCTCTCGAATGTATAGCTCGGCCAACTGATCCAGACTCATGTTCATTCAAATGGGTATAAAATGGGATGATTTAGAGAATCTATCAACTATTACCCAAATTGCATCATTCTTTCTTGGAGATAGGGGTAATCCACTTACAAAATCCATTGTTATGCGATCCTATTTCCACTGAGGGAATTCGATTGGTTGTAAGAGTCCAGTTGGAACTTGGTGTTCAACTTTCACCTTTTGACAAGTCAAGCATCTTGATATGAAATCTGTAATAGCCGACTTCATCCCTGGCCACCAATACAAGTCTTTCAAATCTTTGAACATTTTGACTGATCTCGGGTGGATGGAAAAAAGGACTATTATGTGCTTCCTGTAGGATTTCCCTCTTGAGGTTATCATCATTGGGCACACAGACCCTATTTCGAAAGTAAAGCAATCAGTCAAACTTCAAAGAAAAGTCAGACTCAGTTTCTTTCTTGTGCTTTATTAAGATGTCTTGTATCTCCGGATCTGATTGTTGAAGAATTTTGATTCTTGAAATTAGTTCAGAATGAACTTGAAGTTCCGCTAAAAGCTTCTGATAATTTCTTAATCTAAAGTGTGCATTGATCGCAACAGGGGCTGCAATACAATGAAAAAACTTTAGATTATAAGATATTTGATTTCGAGCATGTATAGCTTAACAAAGGTGTTCGAATATGTTATCTTACCAATAGATTGTTTGCGACTGAGTGCATCAGCCACCACATTCACTTTCCCCAGGTGATAATCGATCGCTACATCATAATCATTCAATAATTCTATCCATCTCTTATGTCTAAGATTTAGATATTTTTGAGTCATAAGATATTTAAGACTTTTGTGATCAATGAACAAGTTACATCTTTCTCCAAAAAGGTAGTACCTCCAAAATTTGAGAGCAAAAACTACTGTAGTGAGTTCTAAATCATGGGTCGGATAATTTAATTCATGAGGTTTCAAATTTCGAGAGGCATAAGCTACCACCCTTCCTTCTTGCATAAGAACACACCCTAAACCAAGATGTGATGCATCACTAAAAATCATGATTTTTTGCCTGATTCTGGTTGTGTCAAGACCGGGGCATGAGTGAGAACTTGTTTTAACTAATCGGAACTTCGTTGCTAATTTTTCGACCATACAAAGGTCTCATCCTTTCGCAAGAGTCTGGTTAAGGGTGCATCTAATGAAGAAAAACCCTTAACAACCTTTGGTAATATCTGGCTAAACCAATCAATGATCGATTGAATTTTTTTAGGGTCTACCTTAATTCCTTCTTCAGATATCACATGGCCTATAAATGATACTTCATAAAGCCAAAATTCACATTTGCTAAGCTTTACGTAGAGATGATTATCTCTGAAGGTTTGTAACATAATTCGAAGATGCTCCGAGTGTTCTACCTTATCCTTAGAATAGATAAGGATATCATCAATAAAAACCACCCCAAACTTTTCCAATTACAGTTTAAAAACCCGATTCATAAGGTCCATGAATGCTGCTGGAGAGTTGGTTAAGCCGAATGGCATCACAAGAAACTCGAAATGACCATACCGAGTTCTAAAGGTTGTCTTTGGTACATCAGACTCCTTAATCTTTATCTGATAGTACCCCGATCGTAAATCAATCTTAGAAAACACTTTGGCATTCTTGAGTCTGTTCAACTAACGGTAATCGATACAAAGCCTCATTGACCCATCTTTCTTCTTAACAAATAACGCCGGAGCTCCCCCAGGAGAAGAGCTAGGTCTAATGAAACCCATGTATTGCAGTTCTTGTAGTTGATGCTTGAGCTCTTTGAGTTTAACATGAGCCATCCTATAAGGGGTGATGGACACTGGATTGGACCCAGATTGCACTTTACTTTTGAATTCAACTTCTCGAGATGGGAGTAATCCCAGGAGTTCCTTAGGAAAAACATTAGGGAATTTAGAAATAGTTGGAATTGAATTTATATTCAGCTCAATTTTATTACATCCAATCATAGCAGCAAAAGGGAATTTGATTTCAAAGGTTTCTTATCGATTAAGATTATGGATTATTTTCCTAATCCACGGAGAAAGAGCCTTCTCTTATTACAATCTACCCAGGCCTGATGCCTTTCTAACTAGTCTAATCCCAAAATCAAATCAAATTTACTAAAGGATAATGCAAAAAAGTTAGCAGGAAAAGGGATGCCCTGAATAAATAGAGGACAATCCTTACATACAAGGTTTAAAGCAACATTTTCTCCTAGAGGATTCGATACAACATGATCATTTTCAATGGTTTCCAAATTCAGTTTAAACTTCTCAATCAAGGAGCAACAAATAAAAGAATGGGTTGAACCCAGATCAAACAAAGCATATACAAGATTATTATTCAAATCAATGTACCTGCTATAACATCAGGTGAATCTTACTCATCGTGGCCTCGAATATGATAGACTTGAGTAGGGGCCCGATACTCTTGGTGAGTGGCTTTAGAAGCTTTGACCCTATTCCTTCCAAAAATTTCGGATTGAGCTTGCTTGGGTCCTCTACCCTGAGGTGATGGTACATGATTCTGATTCGCAGGTGTTCGAGCAGGAACCTTGTTCGGATTCTGGGGACAATCCTTACTATAATGGTCCACTCCTCCACACATATAACAAGTATTGGCTTGTCTCCTACATTGTCCTTGATGATTTTTCTGTCAGAAGTTGCAGATAGGAATTTGTGATTCCTTTCCCGAATTGCCTGTACTATTCACATAAACTGTAGGTGCTGAAGATTTCACTACTATTTGGGGTTTGGGCATGTAATTGCTCTTCGGGAAGGAAAAAAATTTGAGGAACCTCCTCCTTGGTTCTTTGGCCTTTTTGAATACTGAGGGGGCTTGCCATCGTGTCCGGGTCTTTTATCACCCTGAGAACTATTTCCCTTCCTCTTTTATGAAGCCTTCATCTTTGCTTCTGTCGCAATATCTTGGTTTACCAGATTTCGAAAATTAGTTATTTCTAGAGCCATGAACAAAGGACTTAACTCGTCACTGAGCCCATTGATAAACATTCAACACTTATCCTCCTCTTTCTGGATGTATTCCGATCCATACTTGCAGTACTTACAAAACTCGCTAACATACTGTTCAATAGGTTTGCCTCCTTACTTCAAGTACAAGAAACGTCATCTCCGCTTAGTAAGATACTCTCGCTCACATACTTCTTTTGAAATTCTTTAAGAAAGAATTCCCAGGTAACATCTTCAGCTAGAGCAGTGAGTGTCGTGGTTTCCCACCAACTTAAAGCTTCATCAGCTAACAGAGCAACGACACACTCGAGTTTGTGTTCATCAAAACATTGCAATTTCTTGGTTAGTATCATGTTAGTAGTTTCTAACCAATATTCAGCTACATCCGGGTTTTCTTCATCAGTGCACGCAAACGTATAAGCCCGATGTTGGGCCAACTTATCTATAAAAGCCCTCGAAGGTACTACTACAGGAGGAGTGGAAGGTACATGAGGATTTTGTTTCAAAGATTGGACTAGTTGGTGAACATCTCCTTCATACTGAGGAGACACTCCCGTTGCACGAGATGAATCGTAGGAGCTTTTTACTAGTGTTCAGTTGTCTTTTGGGGTTCAGGTTGTTCTGGGTTCATTCTTACACTTCCTCCTTCATTGGAGGAGCAAACCAGGCTTTCATTATCCCGGCCAAGACGAGTCTCTGACATTCTAATTTTAATACAAGACACAAAAGGAACTTTTATCAAGCATAGATAACAAGTATGTACATAATTCAACTCCTAGGTGGCATATAAGGTGTAAAATAATGCAGCAAGATTCAGTTTAGTCATAGAATCGACAACACCTAGGCTCTTATACCAATAAATATAACACCCCTTACCCGATTTAGAAGTAAATCGGGTTCGGGCTGTTACTTAGCAAACAAGAAATTAACTTACATGCACGTAAGTTAATGTGGTCACACAAAGCCTAAAAAGAAAGAAACATTTAAGCTTTCGAGAGCTTTCTTGTCATTCATGAATCCAACTAAAACCATGTTATAGAATCAACACATAAACTTGATTAAGTATGAGAACAAACTATTTCATTCGAATGACCATAACAATGGGGTAGGCTAATCGAAACCGAATACTATAACCTAGCCTAATATACCTTCGAGGATGTTTGATTATAATACTTTCTTTTAAATTAGAAGAAAATGTTCTAGGTTTGGTTCATCATAAGGACCATTCGAGTTTTGATTAATCAAAATGACTCAAAAATACACACAAACATGGAAAGTGATCATCCATTTATTTTTGGTTAAATCAAGGATATACCAAAATTTTAATAAACATTTAAGTTGTCAGACTCCTAAAGCGAAACCTTTGGTCACAATTGGTACCGAAACCACATAACTTGTATTACAAGTAATTATTTAGACATGCCATAACCATTATCACAAAATCAGCTTCAAACTCACACAAAATTTAAACTAACATTACGCAACCATTAAAAATTTTCAAATCTTTCTTCTAACTAATAACCCTCCGAAACATTAATATAAGTCTTAACATCCTTAAACATTACCATCTCAACATACCATGGACCAAATACTTAATTAGACTTCGACCACAATACAAAAAACATTTCAACAAGAAACCATTAAGAATTAAGCTCTACATAGCTGAATCAGACCTTTAAGCTCAAAAGGAATTATAAGTTATTCACGTATTAACTCCACACCAAGAACTAAGTATACTTACATATCAGGAGGAAATATCGAAATGCATTATGCATACAATCAAGCAAACATGCGCCACCTACTAGGAGTTAAAAAAGGAGATTACAAAACATACTTCTTAAGCCTTGTGATCTTGCCCAAGCTCCCAAAAGTTTACCGAAAGCAATCCAACCTGAAGGATGGAGATAGGATATGTAAGTACATTTACTTAGCGATGTAGTTTAAAACATCTTAAAACATGATCATATTAACACATCCTTCCATCCAAATATTAACCATTAAGTAGAGCTCAAGCATGGATAAGAATTTACTATTTGCCAAGATTCATCCTATAAAGCATAATATTACTTATTTATCTAGTTTTCTCAGGTCATAAAAACTTTATCATAGAACATCATTTAATCACCCTTTCGAACCAGGTGAAAGCAAATCACATTATAACTGATGATCATACTTCAAAAGAAATCAAACATAGTATAACATATATTTAATCATGATTTACTTAACAAGAAGATCATATAGTAATATCCAACTAAAATATTCACTTGTTAATTTATAATTTATCCAATCAGTTTCTTAACAAGAATTATTAATATGATATTTTTATTTTTTTTTTTTTTGTTTTTAATACAGCCTTGAAGTCAAGTTTCAGCCTAGGTACTCGAATCCCCAATCAACTGTCGCCAACAGAAAGGTACTCATAGTACCGGTCAATCCCTCTTACTGTCGCCAACTGACCACAATACTTCCCTCCTACTGTTGTCATAATAAGGACTATAGTCCACCCTAACACATGAGCTCTATGGATTCTATGACATGCCAACTATACCTAAGACCGACTTGAGACCAAGGCTTACACATTTCATATCTTATCAGATTCGGATTAACTTAGCCCAGCTTTCATGTACTCATAATTCATGTAGTACTTCTTATCATAACCGAAACATTTGAGCTTTACTCCATTTTCAGAATATCAAATGATATTTCATGAAGTTTAACAAATAAGCACATGCATAACATATTCATTCTTTCATAATCGTAGATTTACAATTCTCTAATCATATTATCATGCCTTAATTTTATTTCATGATGCGCATAATTGCCATATTCAAATTTCATTTCACAAACAAACACATCTTAATACTAAACACTTTCAAATAATAGGATATTTTTCCGAGAGATCACGTACCTTAATTCCAAGCTTAGCTCAAACAATCTTAAACTCAAGCATAAAGTAAATTAAATAAATTAACAAGGAGCTTGGGATGGCTTTTAACCTATCCCGAGACTTTAACTACACTCACAGTATTTCCAAATTAGGTTTGGTCCCGAATCACTATTATGGTTTGTCCCTCTATCGCTTTACCCGCTTTAGACCTTTCTTCTTTTACTATTTCTTGGTCTAATCAATAAACAATGTATATGCATTAGAATGCTTCTCACTCACACATATATGAATGCCAAAAACAGTCTACTACCCAACTATAGTCTCCCATCCATACACTCAATACATATAGAAAACAGCCCTGCGATTCAATCATGCATATATCCAACAATTCAAACATTTAAACACACACACACACACATATATATATATATACTTCCACAGCAGTCCAATACATATACCAATTAGTTCAAAACACCTATAGACTTGCTTCTATACTGTAACATTCCAAGATTACGCATCAAATAATCCTTTAATTAACAAAACCCCAAAATAGTTTCCAATCTAATTAAACTGCCCTCCTAGATATGAAACAATTTTAAATTTTAAATTTTCCATAACAGACCTCTAAGGCTCAAAATCAGTCCCCTATTTAAGTAATATCAACCCCAAACAAATTCAAAACAGTCTCTTTTATTCCCAGCATACAAAAAAGCCCTTAGATGTCACTTACACCATTTCAATTGTGTTCCAAAACTGTTAATAAACCCGCCCGTGCTAATAAGCATCCATAACAGTTTTTCAAAAATGGTTTTATACCAAAATTTCCAGTTTTAATTTCATTAACAGCTCTTATCAAGTGATTTTTCTACTAAACAATCTACAAACATATATTACATGACAATGTACATTCATCCTGAATTTCAACCATAACAACCAACTCAACAAGCTACAACCGATTACTCAACATTTCTAGATTCACATGAATTACAAAAATTCTTCTAAAACAAGTGATACATACGAACATTCGAAATCAATGAAATTTATCATGCATACTATTCGATCCATGAAAAAAATCTCCCCTATGAACTCAAATATCATGTTATCTAATCATCATATTGTATCAAGATATCTATATATGCATATAGTAGACATGTATTCAAATTTTTGCATGCTTCAATCGATTTAGAAGAAAGGTAAAGAGTTTTTACCTTGTACTAAAGAAACAACAAGATGAACTAACCGATCTAAACAAATTCTTCCATGGATTTTTCTTTAAATTTTTTTCCCACACTTCTCTCTCTACAAGCTAGGTTGAAGAGAAAGGAAAAGATGAAAGGTATACTCCTTTCATGACATCACCAAAGCTCCTCTCCCTACTCTAAACCATTGAAATTTGTAAAAATCATTACCCAAAGTTCTATTAGCATGCAATCCTCCAAATTCTCATACTTTACATTTAAGTCCAATTAGAAATGAGCAATCCTTCTTTTAATCATTTCAATTCGATCCTTATATCCTTCTTTGATGTAACTCTTTAATTAATTTATGATATCAAGGATGTACCTATTAATATAACTTTCTACGAAGCCTTACTTCAGGGTATTACATTGCTCTTTGCTGCCTTCACTTTAATTCTTTGCATTGATGGACGAAGAGAGCGTAAGGACACAAGGCTTAGTGAGGAGTGCTAAAAAACAACACACTATCAATGCATTTAAAACCGGTTTCAAAACCACATTGAAATCTCATTTCAATCCATGTTTAAATCATTATTTAAACCATCACGCATTGAAAACCATGCACTTAAACCTTTCAAAATCCAGCATATTAAACCATATGCAACATGTATCATAAACCAACAACAAATCCTATTGCTAACCTCAATTTAGGCCTTCCCATGCATAACAACCATATGCAAAGCTTAAAGAGTAAACATGTATAAATCAAATTATACAACACGTGATACATCAACAATTATATTGACTTCCAAGTGATCATTAACCAAGTTCCATTACCAAAACATAGCATCGGATACACAGATTCACAAATGTTCTCTCAACACTTCATACATTCTCACCGGCATCTCAAGGTTCACACAAGGGAGTTTTCAGTACACAATATAAACCCCTCAACCGTTGTGACACCCGTGGTGGAGTATTCGGTGCACTGTATAAACCCCTCGACACCACTCATCGGTAGATGATAACCCCACTAAAGGGAGCACACGAGACACCAACCTTCCTCAACCGTTAGGGTACTTGGATGGAGTATTCGGTAACAATATAAACCCCTCAACATCCAAGGCAACTTTTTATAGTGCACTATCAATCCTATGGTCGGCCAACTATATCCGATAAACATTTTAAACCATATCACTTGCCAATATAATTCACATTTAATCATGTACCTCACTATTTTTATATGCATTAAACCAAACTATTTCCAAAGCAACAAACCATGCTTTTAAGCAAGTATAAACCATACTTTCATGGATAATTTAACAATGCATCCACCAGCAATATATGCTCAAAAACTAGTATATAACATACTCAAATCATGCATAAATAGTATGTACCATGCTATTTAAAAACAAGTGCATAAAACCAATTTCGCCAAGCATGACCGAGAGAGAAAATCCTTTATACTTACTTCCGAGTTTAAACCAGAATTTCAAGCTAAGTTTAAATTCTCGCATACCACCTTTTTAAACCATTTCATGCTGGAAATCTCGTTCACACTCACCGACAACGCAACGCCTCGCTTGCCGATGCGCAACACACCTCCAAAGCTTACGAAGCGACGCTTCAAGCTTGAGAATCAACCTCCCCTGATTTTCACCACACAAAAATAGGAGATTCAATGCATTAAAGTGCATTCACAAACCCAACAACATCAAACCACAATAAGCCACTTCAAACTCTACCCGAAACCTTCCTGAAACAACCGAAATCAACATCAAACACCCTCCAAACTTAACCCAGCCAAAACCTACTGATTTGACTTATCAATTAGCATCAAATATCATCCAAAAATAACCTAACATCACTTTTATATCTCCAGCATTCATTAATCCACCCCAACACCTCAAAAACACATAACTAACAACCAAGATAATTAGAGATTCACATAGTTTTCGAGATTCCAATGTTAAAATCAACCCATTAACATTATAAAACATCAAAATCATGTTATAATCTGATTAAGAACTCAGTAAAACATATCCAAAATGAAGATCTATCAATTACATCAATTAAATCTCAATTAAACCAATTTCCTCAAAATTAAATCACCAAAACTCATGAGAAATCGTTTATAAAGGATCAAGAACTTAGGAATTTCAATAAAGAACTTTTCATTAGAGGATAAGAACGAAAACTTACCTCTAATGGATGCTTTCCCCTTAATTGGATAGATTTACATGAGAAAACAAGATTAACATAATGAGGTTTTGATAGGAAATCATTTTTAGAATCAAAGATCAATTAAATCAAGAGATTACCTAAAGATTTTGAAGAAAAGAAAATGATGTTTGGCTGGAGAGAATTTGAGAGAAAACTTTAGAGAGAAAAGTAGTTACGTAAATTTTGTTTTAAAGAAATAACCACCAATTAACTTTCCCAAGCCAATTATATTTAACAAAAACCTTTTAAAATAAACCTAATTAAAGGATAAAGCCTGATATTAGACTTTGGGTTAATTATCTCCTTAAAGATTCAAAGTTTCGATCCTTTTACAAAACAGTCACTAAAATAGGTTTTCAAAATTTAAATTTTGGTCACTAAGTCGAAATGTCCGAATTCCAATTACCATTTTTCAAAATTGACTTCACAAACCTTTTATTTATTTAAAAAAGATTTTAGAGGATTTTCCATATTTTTATCACCTTCAAAAATGTTTAATCCCGATTTAATCTCAAAACTAACTCGAATCTCTAATTCTGGTCCACCGGACCCTCAAACCCACTCAAAAACCTCTAGGCCCAAAATCTGGGCGTTACAAATATCTATATATAACCTTAGTTTAAAGAGAGGAAAAGAAATTCACCTTTGAAGAAGCTCCCACCAAAATTGACGTAAGATTTTCTTTAAAACTTAACTTGCGAAATAGATGAAATCCATGGGAAAATCTTGTAAGATTTTTTAAGAAACAAATGTAGAATCAAATGATAAATTCTCCAGTGAAAATCAGCAAAGAATTTTGGAGAATCTTGTTTGGAAGTTGAAATAGAAAGTGAAGGAAAATAAGGAGAGAAAATGAGGGAAAATCCAAACAATTGTAAAATGATTTAGGAAAACAATTAACCATAAATTCTTACTCAATTAAGGTGGTTATTTTCTGATTAAAATATTTGGAAAATATAGCTCTCTAAGGATTCTTAGTATTGGCCCATTTACAAAATAGTCACTAACATAGTTCCACTTAATCTCATTTACTAAACCTCCAATTAAATTACAAAATTATTAGATAACATTTATAAACCTTTTCTAAAATCCATAACTCATTTAAACTTCCACCGGTAACATTTTTAAAATATTAAATCCTCCAAAATACTCCAATCGACCAATTCGGTTCGAACCGAACCTGGTCAAACCTCTAAACGTCTAGCCTTATTTTGGGGACAACTTTCCCCCTTTTAAGAAATGTCATCCCTGAAATTTACCTGAAGGGAAGAGATGAGGAAACTGTTTCATCATGTACTCTTTTGTTTCCCACGTGGCTTCCTCGACTCCTCGATTTCACCATAATATCTTGACCAACTCTATGGTCTTTCCACACAAAACCTTATTGCTCGAATCCAACACTTTCACAGGTTCCTCATCATAAGACAAATCCAAACACAACTCAATCTCCCCAACAGACACAACATGCAGCGAATCCGATCTATACCTCCGAATCATCGACACATGGAAAATAAATGTATCTTTTCAAGTTCATCTGGTAACCTCAATCTATAAGCAACCGGACCTACTCGCTCAATCACCTTATAAGGTCCAATTAACCTAGGGCTCAACTTACCCTTACGCCTAAATCTCATCACCTTCTTCCAAGGCAAAACCTTTAAGAACACCTTATCACCCATATCATATTCAATCTCTTTTCGTTTCAAATTCGCAAAGGACTTTTGCCGACTCAAAGTCGCCTTAAGCCTTTCACAATTGAGTTTCACTTTCTCATTTGTATCCTTAAGAAAATTGGGTCATGCCACATGTTTTTCACCCGATTTAGCCCAACAAAGAGGTGTACGACACCTACGACCATAAAGAGCCTCGTAGGGAGCCATTTGGATATTCGTCCGGTAACTATTATTGTAAGCAAACTTCACCAACGGTAGTTGCTTCTCCCATGTCCCTTGAAACTCAATTACACAACACCTCAACATATCCTCCAAAATCTAAATAACACGTTCAGATTGTCCATCCGTTTGAGGATGATAAGATATATTAAGATTAAGCCTCGTACCAAAATTCATCTAAAAACTTTCCCAAAACCTTGATGTAAAATGTGGATCCCTATCCGATATGATTTACTTAGGAACTCTATGTAATCTCACTATCTCGACAATATACATATTAGCCAACTTATCCAATGTATACATCGTATGCACAACGAGGGAATGCGTACTCTTCGTAAAAAGGTCAACAATCACCCATATAGAATCCTTTTTGGCCGGTGTCAAAGGCAAACCTGTCAAAAAATCCACGTTAATCCTTTCCCACTTCTACTCTAGAATCTGAATAGGTTGCAACAACTTAGAAGGAAACTAATGCTCAGCCTTAACTCACTGACACACCATGCAACGAGAAACAAACTCGGCCACATCCTTCTTCAAACCAACTCAAAAATACAAATACTTCAAATCACGATACATCTTTGTACTACCCATATGCATAGCAAAAGGACTAGAATGAGCTTCAGTCAAGATAGTGCGCCTCAACTCTAAATCACTTGGCACAACTATCCAACCCTTAAAGCACAAAACACCATCATCATTAAAATGAAAATCTGTCAGATTACCATCCGAAATATCCTTAACATGCGGTACCAATGCATCAGCATACGGTTGCCTCGCTTTAATCCTTTGAGACAACATAGACTTAACTTGCAACTCAGCCAACAACCCACATTCTCGTGTCACACATAGCTTTGCAAGTATCGCCCGAAGCTCAATAGCAACCTTATGGCTCAATGCGTCTGCTACCACGTTATCCTTACTCGGATGATACTCCAACGTCAAATCATAATTCTTAAGCAACTCAATCCATCTACGTTGCCTAAGATTCAACTTCTTTTGAGACATCAAATACTTCAAACTTTTGTGATCGGTGTAGACAATACACTTCTCACCATATAGATAATGTCTCCAAATTTTCAAAGCAAACATGATTGTTGCAAGCTCTAAATCATGAGTCGGTAATTTTGCTCAGGAACTTTTAGCTGCCTCGATGCATAAGCCACAACCTTACCATCTTGCATCAAAACAGAACCCAAACCAACATAGGACGTATCACTATAGACTACAAACTCTTTACTATACTCAGGTTGAATTAGGACAGGAGCATGTGTCAAAACCTCCTTCAGCTTCTCAAAACTACGCTACTAACTTTCCGTCCACACATATGAAACATTCTTTTGCAACAACTTCGTCAACAGAGAAACAATACTAGAGAAACCATCCATGAAGCGACGATAATAACAAACTAACCCAAGGAAACTACGAACCTCAAACACCGACTTAGGTTGTTTCCAATTGAGAATAGCCTCTATCTTCTGTGGATCAACATGAATACCCTCGACCAAAACCACATGACCAAGAAACATCACTTTCTGAAGACAAAATTCACACTTACTCAGCTTAGCATACAACCGATTTTCCCTCAAAGATTGTAAAACAATCCACAAATATCGGCCATGATCTTTCTCGGCTCGCGAGTACACAAGGATATCATCGATAAACACTACCACAAAACAATCAAGATATTCATGGAAAACACTATTCATCATATCCATGAAAGCAGCTGGAGCATTTGTCAAACCAAACGATATCAGCAAAAACTCATAATGCCCATATCTCGTACGAAAATAATCTTCAGCATATCTACATCCTTAACCTTTAACTGATAATACCCCGACCTCAAATCAATCTTGGAAAACACAATGGCCCCACGAAATTGATCAAACAAATCATCAATTCGTGGCAAAAGATACTTATTCTTAACCGTCAACTTATTCAATTATCGGTAATCAAGGCACATACGCATTGTCCCATCCTTCTTTTTCAAAAAAAGAACTGGTACACCCCACGGAGAAACACTAGGTTGGATAAATCCTTGATCCAACAACTCTTGGAGTTAGGTCTTTAATTCCTTAAACTCCTTCGGTGCCATTCGATACAGAGCGATGGACACCCGAGTCGTACCTGCATACGTCTTTATGCCAAACTCCACTTCTCTATTCGGTGACAAACCTGGCAACTCTTTAGGAAACACCTCTAGAAAATCACACACTGACCGCATGTCTTGCACTCGAACTCCTTTTACCTTCAGATTCATCACAATAGCTAGATAAGCTTGACAACCTCCTTGCATCAACTTATCAGCTCGCGTTGCCGAAACAATGTTAGACAATAATTTAACATTCTCTCCAACCACTATAACTTCATAATCGTTAGCAGGCTCCATCAATGTTAAACAATGTTGCCGAAACAATGTTAGACAATAATTTGACAATCCACAACCGCTTTATGCTTACTTAACCAATCTATACCCAAGATAACATCAAAACCATGAAATGACAACTCCATCAAGTCCGCGAAAAACTCATGACCTTGAACTACCAAAGGAGATCTCCTATACAACCTTCTAACTGTAACCGTCTCACAAAAGGAACTAGTTAACATACCCGCATTCAAGATCTCAATAGGAACATTCAACAAATGCGCATGCTCACTCAAAATATATGAATGAGTAGACCCCGAATCAATTAAAGAAAACAATGACAAAAATTGCAAGGTAAAGGTACATGCGATCACATCAGTGTCATTACGGCCCTCACGATGAACATAGATCTGTGCTGGCCCATCATTCTCTGGTCACATAGCAACTGTATGAGTCACAGTCCTCTGACCATCATCACGCCTCTAAAATTACCCCTGCTATGGCCTTGGGCTCTAGCAGGCGCAATAGTCTGAACCTATACATCTCTCGTAACGCGAGGACAGTTATGCTTCAAATGATCAGGCGATCCACACTCCTAATAAGATCCAGAAGATCCCTAACACGCACCCACATGGCGTCTACCATAATACTCATAATCAGAAAAAATCTGCACACCTTGATTACGGCCACTGCCATCACGCTTATAATCTGGCTTGTATCGCTTATCATGCGACCTCTTGTTCTGCCTTCTAAAAAAACTAGAATCTGTGACTCTCTTTCCTGAACCCGTATTCACCACTTGTGTAGAACCACCCAAGGATTGCTCAATATCCTTAAGCATATTGACGAACACATTAAAATCTGTGTAATTTGTGGCCAACAAGTATGTTTTGATATATTTAACAAGCCCAAAACGGAACCTGTCACACCTTTGTCTATCATTAGGAACCAGCTCAGGGGAATACTGGTTCAACTGAATAATCGTTACCTCATACTCGGACAACATCATGCCATCTTGCACCAGTGACATAAACTCATGCTTTTTGGCATCTAGATACTGCAGACCGATATACTTCCTCTTGAATTCCAAAAGAATTCCTAATTCATATCTGCCTCGGGAACTCCCGCAATCGTGGTTACCCACCAATGATACACATCAGCGTGTAACAAGGATACGGTACAACCCAACTTACGCGCATGATTACAGTCCATCTGAACAAGAATACTGATAGTGCTCTCAAGCCACTCTTCCTCTGCCTCAGAATCAATCCTCTGAATTTCGTACCTCCCATTCTATGAAGGTGCTCCAGAGGAAACTCATAATTAACGACCACAGCAGGCACTAGTGCTTGCACTTGCACTCTAGTTATCGCTGCCTGAAAAGCTCTCGTCATCGCTTGAATCAATATCGTCATATCGCCAAACACTGGCCCTTGTAGAACCTGAAGGCCACCACTAACCCCAACTCTAGAACCAATAGAAGGAATAGGTGGAGAATGAGGTAAGGGATTATAAGGAACCATTCTATCCTTGACATTTTGCCCATCACAAGTATTACTCGAATTAGCTCGAGTCTCATGATGCGGACCCATACTTACAAAAGCCTATTCACACAACATAACACAATAAAGTAAGGATAACATTCGACGAAGGATCCAAGACAACCCCACAAAATATTTTCAAACCACGATAATAGGCAATGTGTTCCCCAAATATACCCCAACATAACAATTATCAATAGCATCACCTACAAACATCTATTCGAGCAACATAACATCAATTAAGCAAACAACAAAAACACCCAGCAATCGCAAACCTGGCTCTGATATCACCAAATGTAACCCCCTTACCAGGCCTAGCTACCAGACTGAACCGAGTGAGCCACATTGGGTTTTGCCGAAACAAAACCTGTTAAGATTAACTAAGATTAGGACCATTTTTTCTTTTTATCTTGTCTAGATGCACATTACGGCCTAAGGTGTGCATACCGGTAGCAGGCGAAATATCAACTCAATCGGGCATCGATTTGACATCCAATTGCACATATTTGTAATTTAGGGAGCAAATTGCAAATTTGGAAAACTATGAGGACTTAATTAATTTTAAAGTTACCATTCCTTAATTATTCAGGTTATATGCATGCTTGCAAAAAATAAGCTTAAATTAATTAGCCAAACTCAATCAATTGCATATATATGAACCAAGGACCAAAACAAAAGAATCGCAAAATATGAAACATCCCATAACTAACAAAACGTCCAGCCGTACCGATATGGTCCCTAGGCGTATCAGTACGCGGGCTTTAGTTGCCAAAAACTAGATTTCAGTAGCTCAAAAGCGTACCGATACACGTTTCTGTGTACCGATACGAGGCTACTACGCTGGACCAGTAATGTCTAATTTTTGTTGGTTTTTTATTCGAACACATTATCAAACATGCCTTAACTCAACACATACATACATACAACCAATTTAAGGATCAAACCATGCTTTAAACACAAGGCCACATGATCAATCCATGAAGAGGAACTTCAATCACAATTCTAGAGGCATGCTCCCTATATTTCAACCATCTCAACATTCAAAGAGAGGTTCAAGGCATATTTCATTATAGGCATGGCATGAACACTCTTCTATCATCATTCAAGACTAGATAGCAACACCCATAGCATGATAAAAACCATATTCAACATTTATGCATACTAAGGGAAAACACAAAGCATAACCTCAAGCTTGCAAAACATCAACATATATGCCTCAAATCCAAATTCGATTTTCATCAAATCACAACATATAAACCATCACAAACAACCAAAAAACATATTACAATCTCCCTAAAACATGGTAAACACATTGCCTTATTAACCGAGTTTCATACTTAAGCAAATGTCTTGATCTTGGACCTTCTTATGGCTAGCCAACTATATTTGACACTTTCTCAACACGTCACATAGCCAATATATCATTTTCAAATACATTTACTTAATGTTTTCCTATGCATTTCATAAACCATTTCATATGCAAAACCTCATTTCCCAAGGCAACAATACATTCTTTCTAGGAACAAATATCAATGCTCAAAAGCATTCAAATACTTTGATAATCATTGCATATTATTTCAAAACAATGCATTTACAGTAAGTAAATCAAACCATGTTCAAAACCAAAACATGTAAATTGAATCATGTTTAAACCAATATGAAGTCCGCAAGCTCATCTCAAAGCCAATATTTAAGCAAGGTAAGAACAACTTACGCTTGTGATTAGTTAAGATTGTTAGGAAATAAATAAACCCCCATGATCCTTCTATCACACCTTTAAAGAGTTTTAACACGTTTAAATACTCACCGGTACACCTCGCTTTGCTCGCCAACGCGAATAGAGCCACCGGTAAGCTACGTATGCAACTAGGAAACCCCACCTTAATCATCCCTTGTTTTAATCACATAAAACCAGAGCAAAAATACATCATTATGCTTTCAACTTGTTTCTAAAAAAGGATCCCCTACATCCATAACATAAACCTTTCAAAAACTAGCCGGAACTACCGAAATCAACATCAAACTTCGCCCTACCAACTCCCAACTTCAAACCAGCAATTCTAAAACTCAAGCCACATCAAAATATACCCACAAACACCTTCCAAACATCCTTATATCTCCAGCAACTCAAAACCACATAGAACAGCCCCAAAAACCACTTAGAGCACCTCTAACAATTAGCCAATCTAGTAGTTTCAGGATTTATTCTCAAAATCTCATTTCATATTATGATTACCTTATTAAAACATGAATTTACCAATTAAAATCTCCAGGTTTCAACAAGTTAAACTAATCTTTAAGAAAATCATCAAAATTACCATTAATAGATCAAATCTTGAAATTCAATGCAAAACCATGTTAATATCAATCCTTAATCAGCCAACAACTAGGGAATATCAAAAAAGAACCTTAGTTTAAAGAGAGGAAAATAAATTCACCTTTGATGAAGCTCCCACCAAAATTGACGTAAGATTTTCTTTGAAACTTAACTTGCGAAATAGATGAAATCCTTGAGAAAATATTATAAGGTTTTATTAAGAAACAAATGTAGAATCAAATGATAAATTCTCTATTGAAAATCAACAAAGAATTTTGGAGAATCTTGTTTGGAAGTTGAAACAAAAAGTAAGGGATAATAAGGAGAGAAAATGAGGATAAATTCAAATAGTTGTAAAATGATTTAGGAAAACAATTAATCCTCAATTCTTACTCAATTAAGATGGTTGTTTTCTGATTAAAGCATTTGGAAAATATAGCTCTCTAAGGATTCTTAGTATTGGCCCATTTACAAAATAGTCACTAACATAGTTCCACTTTAATCTCACTTATTAAACTTCCAATTAAAATTACCAAATTATTAGATAACATTTATAAACCTTTTTAAAAACCCATAACTCGTTTAAACTTACACCGTTCACATTTTTAAAATAATAAATCCCCCAAAACTAGATCAATCGGCCAATCTAGATCGAATCGAACCCGCTCGAACTTCTAAACATCTAACCCTATTTTTGGGGTGTTACATTTACCCTTCATTCTTTCCATAAAAGACAATACCTTAAGCCTTCATTTTACCCCTCACATTATATTATTCAACACTCTAAAACCCTAGAACTCATATTCAAGTCATCTCTCATTTCATCTAAATCATGGTCTGACAACTCCTTACCACCCGCCGATCTAACCAGCCACCACAGCTAAATAGAAATAACAGCCCCCATCCTCACCATCACCCTCACCATCCTCAAAAGAAAGCCAATATCGCACAAATGATATATCATATGAAGAGATTGACAAGTTAAATAACCACCTTCATCCATTGAATGATGTTATGGTGGACAGGTACAAACACAAGACACAACATGACTGATCTTAGAGGAAGGATTTGAGTTCACCCTAAACTATCATTATAAGTTTGAGGCTGACATCCACGCAATCATAACCAAACAAGGATGTGAAGACTTTTTCGACAACTAGGACATGTTAGTGTCGATTGGATACATGAGTTTTATGCTCATATTGGACACAGATCGGAAGGGACATCTCTTGTACGCGAAACAGCTGTTACATTTTTAGCTGAAGTAATTGCCTAACATTTTAACCTTTTAGAGATCGACGATGGTCAACGAAATTTCTTCGCAACACCAACAGTGGATACTTATGCACAATTGCTTACGAACCTCTACCTTCCAGGAACCACTTGGGACCAAGACGATTTCTATGTTCAAAAAGTACATTGGGCACAACTCAATCCGGTGTCAAAGTGTAACGCCCCGGAAAATGGGCTAGAAGATTCAGGTGAATTATCGGAATCAAGTTGAAATTTTGGGTTAGGCTTTGACTAATTAATTAATTCCAGAAAATAATTTGGGTAATTAAATTGATTTATGATAAATTTATTGTGACAAGTGTTTGCAAAAAATATATTTAATGAAGTTAATAAAGGATGAAATTGAGTTTGAGAAATTTTAAAGGAGTTGTTTTAATATTGATTAAATGATGACTATTTTACAAAAGGCTGCAAAATATTGATAATGGAATTTTTTTAAAAATAATTAAGGTGGTGGTTTTATGGGATTATTTGACCCATTTATTACATAAGGATTTTACTACCTATTTCTAAATAGAATTTGACAATAGTTATTATTTTCTCAAGAAAGAAAGCTATGTCTAAACGTATCTCTCTTTTTCTCTCAAGATTCTTTCAAACACTACTTTAGTTTTCTTGGATTTTCTTATCCAACTTCTATTTATTTTCTTTCTAAATCATTTCTAATCAATAGCCACACCAGAGATTTTGATTTCTCTCATCTTGTTCAATGGATTTCATGTTGGAAGATTGGAGGAGCAATCTTCATTTTTAATTTCCAATTTATTTGGGTAAGCTTTGATTTTCTAATAATCTCCTAATTATCTTTTGTTGATTTTCTATCAATTTCATTGTCTTTTGATGTTAAAATGAATTTTAATGGATTGATTTAATTTCTAGATGCTAAAGGATGAATCGTGATATGATAGATAAAATCTAAATGTTTTAATTAGAAGAGTTATTCTTGTGGGTTAGATATAATCTAATATCAATTTTGTGAAATTAATTCTGAAATTAATCTAATTAGTTGAGTTTAGATTGATAATCTTGAATTAGGTAATTGGTAGAAAAGTTGATTTCATTATTAGATCACATTTTGTTGTGCGCCGATTATGTTCGATGAATTGCACGTAAGGATTATTAAGCTGAAAAATAGAATGAAACGAATGACTAAGGGGCAGGGCACGATCAGGGTTGTCGTGTACATAGAGTCGTTGTGTAGTTCTCTTTCGAATATTGTTGGTTTTAAATTATGAGGCCACTGTTTCTTACGAGGAATAAAAAAAGAGATTGAAAGGATGACCGAGGCGGTGGCGTGATTTAGTGGTGAGCGGCCACCATTATTCATACATATATATTTGGTTATTAAAAGGAAATAGGTAAAATGGGAAATGAATGAAAACAGTGCCATTCGTGAACATAATTTTTTTGGGGGGAAAGATATAAATTCCATTAACAACCATAAATTGCATCGTCTACAATATCAGTGGCCACATAATCTGGCATCTCAACAGAAAAATAAAAAGGTTCGGAACATGAAAGGCTCCAATGAGCTAAAGAGTGCGCCACTCGGTTAGCCTCACGGCTTATATGGTCAAGGGAAAACCCAGGGTGCAACCAAAGAATATCCTTGGCCTCCGCTAAGATGATGGCTGCTAGGGACAGGTCCGAATCCAAGGTGAGAAGCTGTTGATGACGCCGATCGAGTCACCTTCGATGATCGCCTTGCTCCAACCATTCGTTGCCGCAAGCTTGATGCTTTCCGAGAAAGCCCGCGCCTCCGTAAGCTCTGCCGAAAGGGTCCCCGGGATAGCACTCGCGTGTCCATCAACTATGAGGCCATGCTCATCCCAAGCCACGATTCCTAATGCCGCATCACCGGTGCTAGGGATAAAAGCCCCGTCCACGTTGATCTTGAAGGTTGCCTCCGGAGGGTATTTCCATCTAGAAGACCTGTTGCAAGTCACATTTTCCACCATTATGATTAATGTCAGCATCAAAATCATTCACAAGCAGTTGCACATAGTCCACAACAAATCTAATGGGCAGCAAGATAGATTTATGAACTAGGTGATTTCGCCTATTCCATAAATTCCAGATAAGCACTAGTAGGAAAGTGAACTTTTCTTTGTCAAACTTTTGTACGCAAATCTCAAGCCAATCTTTGCAACTTTCCCCCTGTCCAAAGGTATCAAACTCAAGAGGCCACTAGTCACAAAAGATTCCCAAATCGAGGGGCAATCCCTAAAGGCATGTAATATAGTCTCGATTTCCATAAAGCAAATAGGGCATAGACCGGATCCAATATGAGCAGCCGCGAGCTTTTCTCCAGCAGGAATTGCATTGTTGCACAATCTCCAAGCAAAGATCTTAATCTTAGGCAAAGTATGTAGCTTATTAAGAGCCTTCCAAAGGGGGGATAGGTCTCGTACCACATTACTAAACTTTTGGATCCAAGTGTAACTCGTCTTTGTGGTATAAGTCCCCGAGGAGTGGTGGTCCCAAACAATAACTTCACGGTGCAAAGGTGATATCGGGCATCTAAGGATCTTCTCAGCATCTTCCTCGAGGAACACATCCCTAACCTTACTCGCGTCCCATCTCGCCTCGTTATGGACTATGAATTCCCCGCATGTAACCGGCTGAAGAGTGCCATCCATGTAGGAGCCTCGAGAATAATGGTCGAGTCTCGGCCCCACCTTCCATCAAACAAAGGGGTTTGACTATAGATGCCCACTCTCATGTGAAACTCTCATTTCAACAACTCTTTTGCTTTATAGATACTACTCCAAACAAAAAAAGGCTTATCATGCGGTCTAGCTTCAAGGTTTGACCCATTAGGAAAATATTTAGCCGAAAGAACCTTGTAACAAAGAGACTTCTTGTTCGAAAGTAGCCTCCAAACTTGTTTCCCAAGCAAAGCCAAGTTGAACATTTTCAAGTCTTTAAAACCAAGCCCACCATCCTTTTTCGGCCTACAAATCTTGTGTCATGCCACATGTGCCCAACCCCTCTCATTATCCCTACCCGACCACCAAAAGGATCTCATAGTGGTAACAATAGGATCAATGATACAATCGGGTAGTAAAAAAACATCCCATCGCATAGGTTGGAAGTGCTTGAGCCACAGCTTTGAACAATACTTCCCTCCCACCATATGATAACAAGTTCTTGGTCCATTCTCTAACACGCTTATCTACCTTTTTGAACATGAAACCTAATGCATCAGTTTTTTTTACCCACAATCAAAGGTAACCCCAAGTGAGTGCCTAGATCATCTTCCTCTCTCATCTCGAGAGCATCTCTAATAACACTCTTGCTCTGTTCTGACATCCCATTACAGAAGTAGATATGAGACTTATTCATATTCACTTTCTGCCCTGAAGACTCCTCATAGATCTGAAGGACCTCTTTCAATCTTGTCGCTTCCTGAACTGAATTTTTTTATGAAAAGCAAGCTATCATCTGCATAAAGAAGGTGTTAACCAAAGGGCCATGCATGCTTGCCTTTATCCCTTTGATTCTGCCTTCCTCCTATTCCTTCAAAAGAAGAGCTAAAAGACCTTGAGAACAAAACAAGGATAGATAAGCTGATAAGGGGTCTCCTTGTCTAATACCCCTTCCTGGCCTGAATTCCCTGGATAGTTTACCATTAATCCTCAAACAAAAAAACTGAAGTAACACATGACATAATCAAATTAACCTACTGTTGTGCAAAGTCGAGTTTCAACATCACATCATGAAGGAAATGCCACTCAACCCTTTCATAGGCTTTTTCCATATCCAATTTCACAGCAGCACCCTTATTGGGACCACTCCTAGAACCTTTCAAATAGTGAATCAACTCATGCGCAACAATCACATTATTAGAGATCAATCTACCTTGTACAAAGGCACTATGATTTTCAGCAATACAAACAGATATAACATCTTTCAATATGTTCACAAGCACTTTAGAAACAGTTTTATAGATAACAATGCATAAACTAATAGGCATGTATTGCTTTATAAGGCTAGGTTCATCTACTTTGGGGATCAAAACAATTATAGTTTTGTTAAATTCACTGAAGTCCACTCTACCAGCTAGTAAATCAAGGCACAAACTAATGAATTCATGACCAACAATATGCCAAAACTTACGAAAGAAAGAAGCTAGATAACCATCTATATATGGGGCCTTAGAAGGGTAAATTTGAAGGAATGCTACTTTTACTTCCCCTACAGTGAATCCAGAACATAGTTTGGCATTCATGTCCGATGTAATGCAGTGCTTGATGAAATCCACGATTAGGTTTGAAGAAGCTCCACCATTGGATTGGAAAAGATTTGTGAAGAAGCCCTTTGCAATGTCAAACACCTTCTCTGCATCCTCCTGCCAAACCCCTTTCTCATCCTTCAACCCCTTGATGAAGTTCTTCTTCTTCATCCCTCAAAACCTAGAATGGAAAAAGGAAGTGTTCCTATCTCCTTCCCTAAGCCAAAACACCCTAGACCTTTGTTTCTAATAAATTTCCTCCCTATCCAATATAGTCTTTAATTCTTTCTTCACGGCATTAAGCTCCCTAACATGATCATCCGAAATATCTCCCTTCAACAAGCTCTCCAATCTATCTTGCAAAATCTTTTTCCTCCTTTGCGCTTTCCTACGTCTACTTTTCTGTCACCAATTTAGACTTTCACCCACCGCCTTAAACTTATCCAAGTGTTACCTAAAGTACCATCCCAATGTTTCTTAATCGCAGCTTCACAATCTTTCTCATCGGCCCAACAATTATCAAATATGAAGTGTGTAAGTTATCCAAGAAGTGTTAGAGCTTGAGGGGGAGTGTAAGTTGAAAAGAAGTGTTAGAGTTTAATTTAATGTGTAATTAGAGTTTATTTCTAAGCCAGCAGTTTAGATTTACTATAAGTCTTATTTAAATTAGGGATAAATATTATTTAAATTATAGATAAAAGTATAATTTTAGTTATACTTAAACTCTGTATCAGCCTATTTAAAGGCTTATCTCATACACATTTGATTAAGAAGAATGAGAGAAAATACAGAGAAACATATTGTTCTCTGTTAAAAATACTATTTTTGTTCTATCGTTAAACTCTAGCTTTTATATTTTATTGTTCAGTGTTCAACGGCGTTCATCTTCTCCGGCCACCATGGCCCCTTTCTCACATGGTATCATGAGCCAACAACGATCCCTGTCGTCGTCACCACTCGCTGTCATCTCTCGATCCAATCAAATTGACGATCTGATTTTTTTAGATGCATATCATTTTTTTCCGCTGTTGTCATTAGGCCACGTTCGTTCCTTGGCTTCTCTCTCGTTGGAATCTTACATCTATGGTTCTATCTTAGCCAATCAAAAAGAAATATGAAAAGGTTATAGTTTAGCCTTAAAAACTATTTGGATCTATCTTAACCATCCATTGTAAAAGATAGGGAAAGGTTATAGTTTAGCCCTAAAAACTATCTGCTTCTATCTCAGCCATCAATTATAAAAGATAGGAGAAGAGGTTTTAGTTTAGCCTTAAAAACTAGGTAATATTTTTTAAGGGATTCTACATCAAAGATCCAAGCTGGAATTCTAGTTTGTGCAACTATCAGCTTGAGGGGAGTGTAGATTCCTGTGATCATTGTTGAATGGAAGCAGCTACTTAGTCCGTGAATGACAGAAAAAGCTGGAAGACATCTTAGAAGATGCAAAAACCTGAAAAAGATCATCACTGACAGAGGAAAGCTGGAAGACATCTAAGGAGGGTGCAAAAACCAATAACAACAGTAAAGTTGGTAGACATCTCAAGAAGGATGCAGAAACCAGCAACATCGTTTGCAAATTTTCAACAATGGCCGTTCAAAGAATAGCATGAGTATGTCCTAGCTGTTCAACTCAATGGGTCCTAAAAAAGGGGAGATTTTTCCCCTAAAAACATCAAAGAAATATGAGTATGCATCATACCCAAGATCCAAGCTGGTGCTCTACTACACTTGCTCACCAGCTTGAGGGGGAGTGTAAGTTATCCAAGAAGTGTTAGAGCTTGAGGGGGAGTGTAAGTTGACAAGAAGTGTTAGAGTTTAATTTAATGTGTAATTAGAGTTTATTTCTAAGCCAGTAGTTTAGATTTACTATAAGTCTTATTTAAATTAGGGATAAATATTATTTAAATTATAGATAAAAGTATAATTTTAGTTATACTTAAACTCTGTATCAGCCTATTTAAAGGCTTATCTCATACACATTTGATTAAGAAGAATGAGAGAAAATACAGAGAAACACATTGTTCTCTGTTAAAAATACTATTTTTGTTCTATCGTTAAACTCTAGCTTTTATATTTTATTGTTCATTGTTCAACGACGTTCATCTTCTCCGGCCACCATGGCCCCTTTCTCACAAAGTGATCCTTAAACCTCCCACTTCTACTTCTAGGAGCCTCAGTGTTTAACAAGATAAAGTGGTGGTCAGAATATGGGGAGAACTCTGAAACAACCTCACATTGACCATACCTTTGCAACCAAGGAATACAAGGTACATACCTATCAAGCCTTTCCTTAACAAGTGAATTCGCATCATTCCCACTATGCCAAGTGAACCATCTTTGGTTTGGTTTGATGTTCCAAAGTCCATTCCTTTCAAGGGCCTCCCTAAAGTTAACAATTTCCACCCTAGGCTTCCTCCTACCACCCACTTTCTCATTGAACTCTAAATCTCATTTAAGTCTCCTCCATGTAACCAAAGCAAAGATGACCTCCCTCTCAAGGAATCAAGCAAATCCCAATCCTCATGTTTCCTCGATCTAATATGAGTACCATACATTCTCGTGAACCTAAAATGATCACTCCCTCTTTTCACATCCACATCTATATGAGCTCTAGAAAAAGATAGCAAATTCACCTGAATATCCTCCCTCCACAAAAGCATTAATCACATGCAATCATCCGCCCTCTCGACCACAATGTTACCTTCCATCCCAAGTCTCATCTGCCTTATTCTTGTGCAATCTAGTATCACTAAGAAAAATTAAACAGGAATCATATGAAGCCACAATGTGCCCTAAAGCTTGAACTGTCTCGGGGTTCAAAAGCCCTTGATAGTCCCAACATATGATTTTCATGGCTCTCGGCGTGGCTGATCCTCGGCCTCCACCATTAGATCAAGGGTCTTAATCAGAGAAACAACTTCCACACCACCCTAAACTGTGTTAGAAACTGCTACAGAACAAGACTTGGACTTCTCGGAACCAACCCGAGTGCTAACCTCATATTTCCCTTGGACCATCCTTTTTGCACTTCTATTTTTTGTTCCGAGATCGACACAGCTTTCCCACGCAAATAACTAGCGCCTAGAACCCCAACATTGTCGCCCACCACTTCCACAATCCTTTTTTGAGTTCCAAAGCTCAAGCCTTCATTGGTAAAGTGCACAATAACCGACTTAGGAGCCCCCGTGTTAGCACCATTTGGCTTGAAGACCACTCGCAACCAAGGACCATACAAAACTGCCCTCTCTCGAAAATCGGGGGAATAGTAGGGCATAGCTCTAGCTCATGTCTGATCATACCAAACCAAAAACAAAAGCTAGGCAGCCATTCATACTTGGCCATGCAAATTCTTGGAGAACCATCACTCATCTTTCCCAATTACACACATCGCTTCACAGGCTTAGGACAATGGATCTCCACCCTTACCCTAAGGAACTCACCTAGTCTTCGATCCCCATTCTTATATCTGCACTTAAACATCTCCCAAAGCTAGAACTAATCGATTTTCCAACCTCCTCATTCATCCCCACCAAAGGCAAATTATAGATCCTAATCCAAATAGCCAAGGAAGAAAAATCATACTCTTGAGGGCTTAAGTTACCATCGAATTGCTTCAAAGCTAGCAACTCTCCATTAAAGGTCCAAGGCACCCTACTTAACACAAAATCTTTACCCTTAAGCTTGCAAAATTTAAAGAGAAACATATTATGGCCTAATTTCGAAGCATCCTCCAATGGTTGATTTTTCCACACGGCAAACAAGACCCGAATTAGTTGAGGGACATTCACAATGGAAGGAGAGACGAGCTTACCCACCAACCATCTATCCGAACCAGGAATATCCTTCTTAAGTAAAGCCTCACACTCCTCCATGCCATTTAGTTCTTCATCGGTAAACTTTAAATTACCCAACATCATTGCCATTTCCTCCTCCATTGAAAGAACTTTGAATGGAACCTTAACCAACTATCCTAGCTCACCAAGGAATTTCATCAAACACCTACTGAACCTCGCCAATTTACTTGAACCAGTTACTTTAAAATTAGGTATCCTTTCCTTATAACACCAACACAAAAACCCTGCACAATTGCGGCTCCCATTGCCCAAGATAAAAGAGATAGAAAAATAAAGGGAAATCCCCTAAAGATCCTTTCTACCTGCCTTATCAAAATAAAATAAATTGGGGGCAAAATAGTCCAATTGATAACCCAAAACTCTGTATTTTTCCTTCCAACAGGTAAAGACAACCGGGTGACTGGGTCCTATAGGTGACACAGACCAGGGAATGCTTCCTAACGCCCTACCAGGACTAAATTTTGTCGCGAATCACCCATGCTGGTGCCTGCACAACTCCCACATACTCACATGGATCCTTGGCTCATCCCATGCGAGACTTCGCACGCATGTCCTCATCTTCAACCCCATGTCAGTCAAACCATCAAACACCTTGTGAACTAAACCAAAGCTACATTTCTAACTTCCATTAAAAACCTTAAATTCCTTCTCCTTGTACTCCATGAATCCATCAATCATCATCGACCCTTCTCCCCATCCATCATTGGCCACAAAGAACACTTCTATAATTGAAACCGACAAGCTTGGCCCTTCGTCGAGATCCACCTTATGAACCCTAGCAACTGCCATAACCACAACCTTAAACAGAACCTCAAAAACATCCCTATAATATGCCAACAACCTTTTCCAATCTATGGAGAAGCAACCACGAACCTGAACATGCAAAAAAGAAGAAAAACAAGCACAAACACGACATTGGCTATTAGCACCACAACCATGCACGTCATCCCAAAACTGACTGCAAGGGTGACACAGTGACCTAAGACTAGAAATCAGTCGACCTACACTCATCTCCCCACGGCCAAGAGGTGGCCAGACACTCATCGGGTGTCAAAAGTACAAGAAACAACAAAGATTAGGCAAAAATCTAATGCCAAAGTTGAAAGAATTTTCACATTGTACGGACTGCCTCCAGTTGCCTCCAATAGACATAGGCAATTTGTGAACATAAAAAGGGAGAAAATAGGGGTGTTAAGTTGAATAGATCAGTGGTGTGTATAAAAGGAATTTGTTTTAATTCGTGATTGTGAGTAGAGGAAGGGTGTTACGTACGTAGGATTGGGGGATTGAAAGATTTAAATAAAGTTGTTACTTTATTGTGGTCCAATTTATATTGACCATTGCATTTTCTTGTGGAAGTGACATGTGTTCAGATATTTTCGGTTAGGCGTTGAGTTGTTGGCGTCGAGGCAAAAGCAAGTTGGTGAGTGGAAACGTGGCTTAAAGCTTTATAAAGGTTTGAAAGTGATTTTGGGAGTTTAGATTAAGCTTGAAACGCTTGCCTAAGCTCGGAAGTAAGTATTGGAAGATTCCGGTTTCGGTTTCATTTACACTCATTCTCATGCTCTTGAAATAGATTTGATTACTCACTATTTTATGCATGCTTTAGAACTGAAAGATGTTGCAAATGTTCATATGATGATGATTTGTGAGATAGAAAATGATTTGCAACATGATTTTAGAAAATGCTTATACATGGTCTAATGCATTTGAAATGAGATATTGATTTTGGTATGATTAATGCATATGAAAAACAGTGAGATAATGTGGTTTGAAGCTATATATATTGGCAAGTGGCAAATGGTAAAATGTTATTGGATATAATTAGCCGGCTATAGGGTTTAAAGTGCACTATAATAAGTCGCCTCATATGAGTTAGAGGTAGCTCCCCTATGGGAACCGCAACAATTAAGGCAGAATTTCTCCCGCTATAGCGTTTGAGGTAAAATGTGATAGATTCTCTCGTTGGTGGATTTTATACATCTTACCGTTGAGGGGCGAAGAGTAAGCCATGTTCGGGTTTGAGGAATGTATGTTAAGTGGGAAGAGTAACCACTTGTGAAATCCGTGTATCCGATTTGTTTTTGCAAATAGAAATGATTTTGTTGTGGGTCACTTATAATGTCAATATATGAGAAATAATGTATCTTGACTTGTGTATAGATTTTGCATAAAGTGGTTATACATGATATTGCTCTTTAAGCTTTGCTTTAGGTGAACAAGCATGTGAAGGCTTAAATTGAGGTTGATTTTGAGAACGCTAGAAAATCTAAGATACATGTTTAGAAAATGGTTTATCCAACTTGTTTTAGAATGAGAATGAGGCATGATATGTTTTTGGGCTTGATTCTAGAATATATGATTTTGAACAAATGAGAAATGCTTTGGTTTGAGTAAGCATGAGACTTGAGAAAACTATTTTGATGCACATGGTTGTTATGCATGATTCGTTTTGGAAATAAACGGAAAAATGCTTTGCAGTGGTTAAGCATGTTTTATATAAATGTCTTGAGAATGAAAGGATCATTATGAAAGCATGAGACATATGTTTTGAATAAGCTTGTTATATCTAAATGCTTTGAAAATGATGTTTTGAATAACGATTTTGGTTTCAAAAATACATTGATGTTTTACCCTTTTTGAGTGCACTCACTAGGCATTATATGCTTAAGCTCTCTTTCTTCCATCAATGCAGAGAATTAAGCTAATGGGGGGTCATGGTTCAAGGCAATGAGTGATTTCAAGACAACCATATTTAAAGAGTATGTTTATGGAAACATTATTATTTGCAACAAGGTAACGTGGGAAAAATATTGGGAGGAATAGTTTTATTAGTTATGATAACTTAATTGATTTTATATTATGTTAGATGATGGTTGAATTTAATGATAAATATGTTGGTTCTATTTTAATGCTTGATATCCTTGATAGTTATGATCAAATGATTTAAATGGTTTAAATAATGATTGGATTGATTTACTTGTGTTCAATGAGTATTTATGGCCATATGCTTTAATCCATTAATTATTCCATAACCTATGTTGAGGTCTTGACCATTTGGTGCTTAATGGATAATTATGTATCTTGTTAGGAAGCATGCCTCTAGACTACTTGTTTAAATATGAAATGTGTTGAATAAATGGTATGTGATTATTTGAGCCTATATGTTTAATGGGGTATAATATTAAAAGCATGTAAAACCAGCAAAAGTGGACATTCATCCAGTCCTAAATGCCACGACAATTTTAGCCGAACTTAGTTGCCTTGACAATTTAATTGCTACAAAAATCACTTGCCATGACAATTGTGATACATCCACAGGGATTGGTGGAACTAGAGCCGATTGTGTCAAGCTTTTACCCGCTGCAAGCATGATCACCCTAAGTTAAATAAATGAATCTAGATAAGGAATAAAAAAAGATAAGCCGTAATTCGAGTAAAATAGTTTGGGTTTGCTCCGACAAACCTAATGTGATCTTCTTGGTTCGTGTCTACCAACTAGGCTGGGTTAAGAGGGTTACACAAAGTTTTGGATGCACTTCATCAATAACTGCATCCTTCCAACTCATGATCGATCAATGGTCTTCTACCACCAGCTAATGTTGCTCCACTCTATCCTTCACAAAAAGAACACCAACTCATATGAATACATTTACTATACCATCGTAAAGCGGGCTACGTCGAAAGAAAGCCCAAGGACCTCCCCTTCCTAAATCTCATCATTGCCTTATGTTAGAAGGCATGAGTTGTAGAATGGGGAATGAATGATATCATCGAGCACCATATTGGTTGGTTGCCTTCTTAAGTTCAACAGATGAAGGGGAATAATTTACCAACAACTCTGGTTGCCATATCATCATAGGATCTCTGCCAAGCTATCCAGGATGCAGTGGCTAGTGTAATAGAACCTTACCTCCAGTATGTTAATTAGATGGCTTCCATTGAGGAGACCTTGGTCAACAAGATTCTCCCTAACGCTCAGAACAACCTTCCTATGCTAGCACAAGAAGACCCCACTAGGAAGAGGTAGCAACCAGATACTGACACTGGCGTATCATCCCACCCTACCAAGAAACAACCATCCGCTCGGGACAAAGGCAAGGGCATCATCATTCGGGATCCACTACCCTAGTAACTCCTTGAGTTAGATTTTATTTTATTTTTGAATCTACTACTACATTGATCATGACTTCCTATGATTAATCTATGTTGATGCTTTGCAAGGTGTTAAGAGCTTTCATGTTTTTGAACTTAATGATAAATCTGTTATAGCCCTTAAAAACCACAAGTTGCATGCATTTTGACACTTAAGAAATCTTAGGGATGCGCTAGGTTGACCTTCTGATGCTTAAGCATGAATCAAAAGAAAAGAAAAGATTTGAAATGCTCAAAGTAGCAAAATAAAGGCTAAGAGCTCCCTGAAAAATCAATAAGATAAATTAAGACTTGATAATTTAAACAAAACTGTTGAGGGACACTCTTCTATGCATCTTGCTATCTTAGTACACTAGGTGAGTTGTGTTTGCTCCATTTAACTTTCCCTGGTATGAATGAAAGTACTGGAAAAGAGTGAATAAAATTCTTCACCGGATGACGCTGCTTGTAGGGCTCGGGGATGTGCTATTTTCTCCACTCCACCGAAGGGTAGTGTGATAAGCTGAAGCCCCAGGAATATAGTTTTCAAACTCAAAAGAACAAGGAGTAAAAATGTGATAAAAAAGAAAAATCAAATACGCCAAGGCAGAAAAAGAAAGCAATCCTTAAGATTCTCTAAGACTATTAAGTGATGGATACATGTAACCAAGCACACACTGTAGTTACAGTAGATTTGATCTTTTGAATAAAACTATAAGCTTTGATATTCTTGCTTATCATCAACATAATTGAGGAATGAATTACTGATGCAACATAACTTGGAATCACTATAATCATAGCTTAGTGGAACCTTAGGACTCATGGGCTATTTACTATTCTATTTTTATTGTTCTTGTTTCCATTTTACATTGCTTTTAGGACAAGCAACAGTTCAAGTTTGGGGGTATTTGACGAGTGCATAAATGTTCTATTTTATATGCCTTTAATCCTTGTATTTTGCATGTGTTCAAGCTCATTTATGTTGCATTTAGGTTAGAATGTACATATTTTCATGTAGATAGGGAGTTACACCACATGTGCTTAAACTGTCATATATATTGGTGTTTTTCACGGGAAGGTGGTGTTTTATGGTGTATGTGCAGGATTGTAACACCCCAAATCAGGGTCTAGAAGTATTTAAAATCCTAAGAGATTAAGTTAGATTATTTTTTTAACTATGAGATTGGATTTAAGTATTAATCACTAAGGACCATTAAGCAAAAATTCATTCCATGCTAACTTTAATTGAAGGACTAAACCAAAATTTTATTAGAATTGAGGTGTTGCATGTAATCTTAAAGCCAAGAAAGGATGGGATTAGGTGTCCTTATCATTCAAACCCATGTGGCATGAGGGTGAGAGATAGGATTGATCAAAGGGGGAAAATGAAATTTAACACCATTCTTTCCACTTTCCAATCTTTGGCCGAAACTTTGAGGGAATTTAGCAAAAGGAGAGAACCTCCATGGAAACCAAACACTAAGCTCTAATTGCTGGGTTCACCTTAAATTCTTGCTTAGTCTTCATTAAGGATGTAATCCCTCTCTTTTCCTTCTTTAAGATTGAAGGTTATAATTACAATTTTGGTTGTTAGATTTTAGTTTACTAAGGTGTTCATTCATGGATATAATGTTAATGTCTACAAATCTGAAAATGGTATTTTTGGGCAATTGGTTAAATTGATTTAGGCTTGTGAATGATCCACCATGCTTGTATAATTGTATTAAAAGTTATGTATTGATTGTAAGGCATGATAAGAACGTTTGAAGGCTGTTATGAATGCTTTTGGACTGTTTAGTGTGTTTAAAAAGGCTTGAGGACTGTTTCGGTTTAATTAAAAACAGGGAAATTGAATTAGGGGGCTGCTGTAATCAAAATCTATGATTTGGAGCTGCCCTGAATTTGTAAGGTGTTTGAGGACTGTTTTGGTACCCACAATTGTAGAATTAAAGATTAGAGACTGCCTTGGATGAAATTGATAGTTAATAGACTGTTTCTAAGAGTAAATTTATATAGAAGCATTGCTGCCCTGTTTTTTCTATTGTAGATCGAATGTAGTGGACTGTTTTTGTACTAAATGGTGTATGTGTGCAATTGAAATATAATCTAAATTGCAAGTAGTTGTTAATGGAAATGATTCTAACTTGAGATTATAACTCTTTGATATATGACTAGACCGAGAAGGGGTTTGGGGAGAAGAAGCTAAAGTTGATAGTCAAAAGGGGATAACAATTCGGGAGTAGAATTAATGCGGGACAACTTGTGAGTGTATTTTTAGATCCTCGGGATATGCTCATATCTGTCCTGAGCATTTTAACATATTAAATTAATTACTTTACCTTGATGTTTGGGCGGAATTATGTTTGTAAATGCTTGCTTGAATAGTGGTAAGTATCTTAAGGTAAGTGCTTGGAAGCATGTTTGATTTAAACTAGGAAGAGACTTGATTGTGAATATGTTGTGTATATGTTTTAAACTCTGGTGAATGGAGATGAAAATTCAGCCTTGTTACGTGATTCTTAACCTTGAGCCATGTTCAATCACTATGATGATCACATAGTCCCTTGAATGCTTATTAAGTGATTACACTCAAATTGATAATTGAAATGATAAGCTAATGTGGAAAGCCTTGGTTCAAGTGGGTCTTAGATACAATTGGCATGCCATAGGGTCTATTGAGCTCATGTTACGGTAGACTACGGTCCCTTGTTTGGTGTTAATCGGGAAGAAATTTATTGGTACTTTTAGTACCCTTGTTTGGGGGTAGTTTAAGAAATTTATTGGTACTTTTAGTACCCTTGTTTGGTGATAAATGGTTGGGGGATTCGAGTATCTAGACCACTTGTTGGTCAAGGCTATGTTAAATGGTATAAGATAAATTGAATTTTTTTTTGCTTTAACACAAGATGTTGATATCTTGTCGCACTTCTAACATCCTTTCTTATGATATAAAGTTTGAATCGTAATTTGCCTTGAAGGTATCCTATGCGGTGAATTTGATATGTTAATCATCTTTGTGGTAATAAGTAGGATTGTGATGATACAATCGTATGTCTAAGTATGCAATCATGTGCTATTCGAATGGTAGATGTTTTTGGTTCTTGACAGAGTTTTGTTGTTATAGTCGAATATGCTTAGTGTGAATCATTCTTGTTACTTTGAATTTTATTTAACCATGTTTACCTTTTTAAGCTACCTTACTTATTGTTCACCCTCGATATGTTTCAGGATAAGCTTGTTTTGGCTAAGCTTGGGAGACTAAACAAGATCAAAAGAAGACTTAAAGTACGTTTTGTATATTTTCCTAAAACTCCTAGAAGGTGGCACATGTGTATATAATGTTTCATATGACATCTAGTTTATCTTCCAAGTTATGTAATTAAATACTTAAGATGTTAAAGTTTGTGATAGATCTATCATGCTTTTGATTGGTTGTTGGATTCATATGCTTTGGTTTAATGAGTGCTCGAAAGGTCCTTAGTATATGGATGAATTGTGCTTAACTTGGTTGAATGGTTTATAGCGAACTTGATTTTGTATGTCACTTTGTCTTGGTATGATAATTGGAAAATTGCTTAATGAATAGGATATCCTATATAGAGTGATGAAATGGATACTTGCAAATCAAGTTATTCCTGGCTGAATTTTTGAAAGGCTGTATGATGCTTATATATACTAGAATTCTTATCCTTATTCATGTTGGGGGAGTCATGATTTGGTAGTTTTGTTTAGAAGTATATATAAAGTCTTGTAATGGTGCTAAACTGTTAACTTAAGTATAAAAGTGATAGGGAAAGGTAAAAAAAAAAATAGTACCTTGTTTCATCATTTTATCTAAATGTGCACTTATGTACTGCATTATATAAATCCAAAATTTTGATTAATTAACTCTTGTTCGTTTATCTTACTTGCTTAACAAGTAGGTCCATTCTTTGTTTTCTTGTTGGTTGTTTGTTGTGTGATAGTAATACTACCTAGCTCGGTCTATCTCCTAGACCAAGTTAGGGGCGTTAGAAGGATGTTGGAGGATAGATGGAGCAGGAGAGGAGTAGATCGTATGGCTGCAACTGACGAAGCATAAAGAGTTGGAGATGAATCTTCCTTTTCCCACATGGACTTTCTCCTAGATACAAAACATTTAATGAAGCGGGAAACAATTAGCTTTCTTTAATGAAGCCATGCACTTTAGGGTACTGAAGCCCTAGTTTCATCGACTATATAAAAAAGACTTAGACGCTACTCAAGAAGAGAGTCGATCGATATAGAGCACATTTTAGACGACATCCCTAGTCCGAGCTTGTAGAGAACCACCACGGCGAAGCTAGTCGATTCTCCTCATCGAACGAAGCCATTGAGAGAGGCTGACAGAGAGGAGGCCTGCAACACAGTTGGATGGCATGGAAAGAGTTTTGTGAGTATGCTCAGCTTATTTCTTTTCCTTCGCTTGATAAACGGCCATACTATACTTTTAATTATGGTTGTTTTATGCTCAGACATGAGCTAAACTTTTTACTTTGGATTATTGTGTCCCATGATTATATGTTCCGATTATTTTAATTCAATGCTTTAGCTGTTTTCATCTTCATCTATTTTGTTCATATGCTCAATGCGTATATAATTGTAAGAGCTATTTGAGAGAGGCTTGTTAACTGTTGATTCGTGGCTTAATATTCGAGAGAGTTAAGTTATACAAACATGAGCAGTGGGGCTAACCTGTCAACTTAGTTCTAATCCGGCTTAGACATAATTTTAGGGTTCAAAGACTAAAAGAGAATTCTTAAACAAATAATAGAGTAGTTAGGGTTAACGCAAACATGTATCACCTTAATTACAAAGTTATTAATTTCTAGGCATCGAGAGAGTCAGAATTTCATTAGAAAATCTTGTCGAGTAGATGAAGTACTTTAGGGTTTACGCAGACATGTATCGTTCGTTACTATAGTATTGAGTTAGGTAATCATACATATATCCTTAGCAATAATCCCAACCTCCATAATTAATTGTTAAGTCATTGCAGTTGTTTGTCTTTATTTTTGCTATCTTTAAATTACTTTAATTAGTTTTCACTTAAACAAACATTCACCTTTACTTGCAAACACATCCCTATGTATGATAACTTTGTCGTGGGTTCGACATTCCACTCCCACTTTATTACTTGATACGATGAGTATACTTACTCCAAAGTGCATCCCTATTCGAAAAGCATCACAAAGCTTTATGTGAAAAATCATGGTACCTTGATAGTGGATGCTAGAGACACATGACTGGTGACAAGAGTCGGTTCTTAGAGCTAAAACCAAAGAGTGGATGAGTAGTGACATTTGGTGACAACTCCAAAGGGCACATTGAAGGAATTGATTCCTTTGACAATTACTCTTCTATCCTTATTGATAATGTTTTATATGTCAACGGTCTTAAACATAATCTTTTGACCATAAGCCAACTTTGTGAAAAAATGTTTCAATGTGCTTTTTGATTTAAATGGTTGCAAAATTATCAACATTGAAACTAACAAAATTGTGCTCATTGGTTATCGCATAGGAAAAAGATACATGGTGCACCTAGATGACATTCATATTTCAAATGCATGTTTTGTTGCTAAAGATGAACATGATTCATGGTTATGGAATATAAAACTAGGACATGAAAGCATGAGTGTTTTAGGAAAATTGATTTCAAATGATCTTGTAAGAGGTTTGCCAAAAATAAAGTTTTCATATGATAAAATTTGTGATGCTTGTGCAAAAGGCAAACATAAAAGAGATTCTTTCAAACCTATTAATGATGTTTCTACAAGTAGGGTTTTACAATTGATCCACATTGATCTTTTTTGGTCTTATTAGAACAATGAGTTTGGGTGGAAAATCATATGCATTTGTCTTAGTTGATGACTACTCTAGATATACTTGGGTTCCATTTTAAGTACCAAGGATGAGGCTTTAGAAAAATTCATCACATTTTCAAAAGTAACTCAAAATGATGTTGGTCACTCTATTTCTCACATTAGGAGTGATCATGGAACCAGATTTCAAAATTTAGGTTTTAAGGATTTTTGTAATTCAAATGGGATTAGCCATAATTTTTCCGCTCCTCGCACACCTTAACAAAATGAGGTTGTTGAGAGGAAAAATCAAACTTTAGAAGAAATGGCTAGAACCATGTTTTGTGAAAATAGTTTGCCCAAGTATTTTTGGGCGGAAGCCACTAATACTTGTTATATTGTCAACCGTGTAATGATTAGGCATATTTTAAAGAAAACGCCTTATGAGCTTCTTAAAAACAAAAATCCTAACATTAATTATTTTAATCCTTTTGGATGCAAATGTTTTGTTTTAAACAATGGAAAAGACAATTTAGGCAAATTTGATGCTAAGAGTGATGAAGCAATTTTTCTTGGTTATTCTTTAAACTATAAAGCCTATCGTGTATTTAACAAGAGAACTTTAATAGTAGAAGAGTTTATACATGTGGTTTTTGATGATAACCTCCTTTCGAGGAAGAATTCTTGTGATGATGATAATGTAGGAATTTTGATGCCAATGATGGTGGAGAACAATCATCAAAGGTGGATGAAGTTCCAAATAAAGAAGAAGCACAAGATCCACCTATAGAAGCCTTGAAGGACATGTCTCTAAAGGAAAAGGAGGTCACCTACCCAAAGGAGTTTAACTATGTCAAAGGTGGTGAGATTTTGGGTGATCCATCCAAAGGGGTAACCATTAGACCTTATCTTAGAAATACATGTAATTTTGTTGCATTAATCTCATGCATAGAGCCTAAAAATATCAAAGTAGCATTAAATGATGATTATTGTATATTGGCTTTGCAAGAAGAGTTAAATCAATTTGAGAGAAGTAAAGTATGGACATTAGTTGATAGGCCAAGTAATAAATCTACCATAGGAACTAAATGGGTTTTTAGAAACAAACTAGATGAGAGTGGTAACATAGTGAGAAACAAGGCTAGACTTGTTGCTCAAAGGTTACACTCAAGAAGAAGGAATCAGATTTGATGAAACCTATGTACTCGTAGCTAGAATGAAAGCTATTAGGATGCTTCTTGCATTTGTATGTTATCATGAATTCAAGGTTTTTCAAATGGATGTGAAAAGTGCTTTTCTAAATGGTTTTATGAATGAAGAAGTGTATGTAAAGCAACCACCCAATTATGAAGATCCAAAATACCCAAACCATGTTTTTAAACTTTCAAAAGCTTTATATGGTTTGAAACAAGCTCATAGAGCTTGGTATAAAAGATTGTCAAATTTTTTGATTGAAAAAAGTTTTGACAAAGGAAAGGTGGATACTACACTTTTTATTAAAAGAAAAGGAAAAGACATCTTAGTAGTTCAAATTTATGTTGATGATATTATATTTGGTTCTACTAATGAATTGCTTTTCCAAGATTTTGCTAAGTTTATGCAAGGTGAGTTTGAGATGAGAATGATAGGGGAGCTCTCATTCTTTTTGGGGCTCCTAATCAAACAAATGAAAGATGGCATCTTCAAAAATCAAGCTAAGTACATCAAAGACATGCTCAAGAAGTTTGGCTTGGAGAATATGAAACCTCAAGCCGCACCAATGAGCTCATCTATAAAGCTTGACAAAGATGAAGGAGGTAAGTGTGTTGATTTAAAACTTTATAGATAAATGGTAAGATATTTTCTTTATCTTACTGCAAGTAGACCAGATATAATGTTTAGTGTTTGCTTGTGTCCTAGATTTCAAGCTAGTCCTAGAGAATCACACCTACAAGCCACTAAGAGAATCTATAGATATCTTATAGACACACCTTATTTAGGCCTTTGGTATCCTAGAATTCTTCTTAGGTTGCATGCTTTTTTGGATACGTATTATGGAGGTTGTAAGATAGATAGAAAGAGTACCTTCGATACTTGTCAATTTCTAGGTAGTATGCTCATATCGTGGTTTTCTAAGAAACAAAATAGTGTAACATTATCTACCACCAAAGGGATATATATTTCGGCCGGAAGTTGTTGTGCTCAAGTCCTTTGGATGAAGCAACAACTCTTAGATTATGGAATTGATGTAGGTACCATCCCTCTAAAGTGTGAAAATACTAGTGCCATTTGTCTCACTAAGAATCCCATCCAACACTCTAGAACCAAGCACATAGAGATAAGACATCATTTCATTAGAGATCATGTCTTGAAAAATGGGGTAGTTCTAGAATATGTAGGCACCTTTAACCAATTACCGAATATTTTCACCAAACCTTTAGACAAATAGCGTTTTTGGTCTCTTAGGAGATAATTAGGGCTTACTAGCCTTTCTTGAACCTTAGAGCCTTTTTGGTGTTCAAAATTTGCTTGAATTTGTATGATTTCCATGTTTTGTGTTTTTGCTCCTATATGCATTTATTCTTGTTGTTAGAGGGAGTATGCATCTATTTTTGCTCATTCATGATGATCTTATATCATATTCATGCATATCGATTCGATTACGTTCGAATTTTTGAGCTCCTTGCAGTAAAAAATGACATTTTTTGCTCAAGGGTATCGATACGGGTCTCTGCATATCTATACGGGTATCATGAGGCAGTTCCGTACAAGATCACCTATACCAGTACGAGTTAGGGATCGGTATGAGTATATTCTGTACCGATGCGTGGTTTTATTACGCTTCATTAGCGTATCGGTACGCATAGCCGATGGAGCCTTAAATGAGTCATTAAAAGGGGGTTTTCCAAATTTAACTCAAACTTAACTTTCTCTCCAAAATCCTAGGTCGGTTTTTAATTATAAAAACCCTTCAAAAACTTTGTTTTTTTTCTCACAAATCATCAAAATCTTTTGAGGGCTTTTGTTTTCAACATCAAACACTAGTTAGCGTCATCAAGTATTGTGAAAATCATCTCCCCATTCATCCATAATCATCATTCAAGGTATAAACCTTATTTTCCTTTCCTTTTGATTTCTTACATATTTATACATTTTTTATGTTTCAAAATTATATATCTAGTATGTATATAACATTATTTTCAAAGATTATACGAAATTTTTTCAAAACTAAAAATTTCTTAGTTCGAATATAAAATTATACTCGCATATGTTTTACACTATTTTTCAGTTTTTTTCTTTCACCAAAAATTCTTTTTATACTTGTATATGGTTTTAGTCTATACAATATATGTTTTTACAATACCTTGATCATTGGATTGTTTATTGGATTGAATAATATGTTTATGCATACACTGTTTGTGTGATTTGATTTCTTTTTCAAGTTTTTGCCACGAGTCCTAAGAAAAGAGATAGCATCTAGTTCCTCAAATCCAAATCTCATTCCCGAAAACAATGGTACAAAACTGAATTTAAACTATATTTTTAACATTGTTTTAATGAACCTCAATTTACCAGCGCCATGGATCGTTTTAAACAATACCAAAATTTCAAAATTCGTTGTGAGCGCGTTGTTTCTATTCCTTTCATGACTTCCGATGAATTCAACTTCCGTTACCTTTATTTATTAACTCAATGGAAGTTCATGCCTTTTTTTAGCATACTTGGCATACTTTATAAAAACCTTGTCCTTCTTTTTTACTCAAATGCCCGGTGTATTTACAACCAAGACAAAACCGAGGTTATTGATATAGAATCCTACCTTATGGGCACAAAATTTCAACTTGATTCTTCTTCTATAGCAAATATTTTGGGTTTAGATGATGTAGGAATAGATGATAAGGATTCTTTGGGACATACTCAAAGTGGCTCCGTAACCGTTCTTGATGCTCATGATTACTTCCTTCACTTTCTTATCGCTTGGTGGTTTCGACCATCCACTAGTAAATGGTCCACGATTCAAAAAGTCGATGATTTTTGGATCCGTTGTTTCCGTGAGGGTAAGCATCCTAACCTAGCTAAAATTATGTTCATCGAGATCGTCTTCCTTGTTTAGAATCGTCATACTAGTCTTGTGACATCTTTCACCTACAACACCGCCTTGAGCTACACGTTCCACAATATCAGGATTGATTGCTCATATGACCTTGAAGTGCCTCTCACTGATCCCATCGATTATTGTTCTCTCTACTGAGCAAAGTTCACTATTTTACAATGGAGAATGGATTAGTATTGCAGATCTTGCTGGTGATACTCAGCCTGAGCACATGGAGAATGTTCCAGTTGATCCAGTTGCTCCAGCTTCGCCTTCCCTTGATGCTCTCATGGCTTATCTTGATGGGAAGTTTGCTTCTTTGGATGTGAGCATGATTGCCGGCTTCACATCTCTTGACACACGCTTCACATCCTTGGAGGCTAGAGTTACTTCTATCGAGACTCGTCAAGCTTCGATGGATATGACTCTCACCGCTTTTCATGGAGAGTGGCATGGGCATTCTCTTGGTAATGATGCTATGGAAGATGATGAAGAGGATGAAGAAGATTTTTAAGCTTATTGCATATCATACATATCATATCATATTAGTATTTAAGTTTATGCACCAATGTTTTTTATTTGAATTCCTATGACTATTTGCTTTGGCTTATGTTTAAGTTGGATTATTATGTTGCTTTGAACAATGCTTTGAATTTTATAGTATCTATGTTGTTTTATTTAGCTTGGAGTTATTTATTGTTTTATATCTTGCTTTATTTACTCTATTGATTTTGATCTAACAAGAAGGGTGAGAAGAATTGAGATTAAATTTTAAAGGTTTTCAAAATAAAACTATCATTTAGCCGTAAAGAAAGGGGGAGTATTTTTTCAAAAGACTCAAAAATTTACTTTGTTTTTGTTATATCAAAAAGAAAGAGATTGTAAAACTAATATTTGACTTTGATATAACAAGGATTTAAAGGACCAATTTGTAAACTTGGATAAATTTTTAAGTACTCAAAATGTCTCACAAAATGAAAAGGGTTCGAACTTCAAATTTTTTCTAAGTCAAAAACTAAAACCCCAAATATTTTTTAAGTGTTTTTGTACTCAAATAGCCCAATTTGGTCTAGGCGTATTGATACACCATTGGACATATTGATACAAATTTTGGCTACTAGAATCATGTTTTATACAAAATGGCTATTGGGTATCGTACACGTGTAACCGTATCGGTACATCATTCATACCTGAGAACCAAATGGCCTTCGGCTTTATGCGTTCCGATACGGGGTGTTTAGATTTTCAAGATCTTTGGTAATAAATTTTTGACCGTTACCCTTGTCAGTTTATTGGAACCATAAATTTGAAAAGTAGTTAAACAGTACCAATACGCCCTTAGGCGTACCAAAACCTTTTTCTACTTACTTATTTATCAGATTCTAGTGAGCAAAACTTGTATCGATACGGACTATTCCGTACCAATAAGCCTTTGTAAAATACACTCTTTGTACCGATACGCCATCCCGCGTAATGATACCTCTTTGTACAACGGCTCTTTCTTCTTATGGTAGGTACCGATACAACTGTTCCCATACCGATACGCCATCCCGCGTAATGATACCCCTTTGTACAACAACTCTTTCTTCTTATGGTAGGTACCGATACAACTGTTCGCATACCGATACGCCTGGCTACCTAACATCATTTATTATGGGAAAAAAGCAGCCCAATGGCTATATTGATGATCTCAACTACCCAAATAGTTAGAAATCAATGAGAGGGTATATAAACAATTCTCCAAAGCTACTACAACAACAATTGAACAATTGATCAAGTATAAAACATTCAAGCACAAATCCAACCATCTTTGAGCCTATTAGAGTCAAATCTTGTAACCTACTAGAGTGTTCTTATTTGTAATCATTTTTATTCAAGTATTGGGTTTGAGTGAACTTGTATTTGAGCAAACACACAACCTTTGAGAGGATTTTCAGTTTGCTATACAATTTCTTGTAAAAGAGAGTGTTTGATCAAAGCTTTAGGTAGAAAGCTTTGATTGTGTATAAGGTTGTCTCCTTAGCCTAGAAAAGAGGAAGAAATTCAATAGTGAATTTGAAAATTCCTTAGTGGGAAGCTAAGATAGTGGAAGTAAACCTTGTTAGAAGATTGAACCACTTCAATTCTTGTGTCCTAATTCTTTTGATTTTCCAATTTGCTTCCAAACTTTTTAAATTGTCAATTCACCCCTCTCTTGGCCACTTTCACCATTGATTGATCATCTCAACAAAGGATCTTAAAAAATAATAAATTAATTTTTTTTGGGAGGGACAATGACTTAATTGCAAAGATTTTAAAACTATCAATGGCCTGAAAATAGTTAAACCATTCAAAGTTAGAGGGAAAATTGCCCCTCCCAACTTCTATTTGGTTCCATCTCTGTCTACCATGAACACCCATAATCCTATTTACTCTTGTATTCCACGTTATCAAGAAACTAAATATTTTTAAAGTTATATTCCATAATTTTTTTATAGTATGGTGAGCTTAATTCCTCAGCCTGCTAATGTCAAATACTCATGCAACTTTAATTACTTCTTTTTGACAATAATTTTCTCTTTTGTAATTTAATTCCTCAATTTTAAATTTTATTCAATTTGGTCATCCGAGTTTATAAATTATTCTTTCTTTCGATTCTTTGACTCATTTGTACTCTCATCAATATTTGTTCCTCAAAATTCATTCTCTAAAAAATAGTAATATTAATATATTATATTATTGAAATCTTACTTACATAAAAAAGAATATGAAGAAATATATATTATATATGATTAAAGAGTCGTTTAAATTGAAATCAATCATTTTCTCACATACAATGACCCGGAGGCAGCCAACGGCGAAGGGGGAGGTAGAAGATAGCCAACAAGTTTGGACCTTGTATGTACATAACATCGCCCCAAAATTGCATTAGAAAGGGCTGGGGCAGGGTTTCAATCGTCATGGGGAGGTACTTGACGCCTTTCTTCCATATAAAAAAGTGAGAGATGGATTGTGATTTGGTTTTGTGTGGATGCGATCAGAGTTGGAGGCCAAAAGGGTATTGGGTCGTCTGAATGGTTTTTGCCTGTATAGATCCTTTGTTCGAGTGTCATTTGCGAGTAGAGAGAGGTGACAGTCTGCTTGGATTCGCTGATCGGAAGATCATACAAATAAAAAAGAAACGATTGGATCACATGGGGTAAGAGAGACAATTAAACAAGAGGTAAAGGGGGTGATTGATGAAGAAAAGTTGGTGTGTTCAAGAATTGTGCGATAGGCTAGTGTCGGCGGTCGATGGATTGACAGAATTGGCGAAAGAATTGCATCGAGATGATTTTAGAAACTGTTTGATTATGCAAATTTCAGGAGCGAGGGTTTTGTTGATGTTATCTAGTGCAAAATTGAGAGAGGAAGCATTTCATAATGGTAAGTGGGATGTTTGTTTCGAGCGTTTAATGGAATTGTCACTAGATTTGTATATGGGAAATAGGTGGGTGTGGCTTACAGTGTCTGGAATACCGATGCGTGCTTGGGTACAAGATACTTTTGTGAACATCGCGGAGATGTGGGAAAAGTTTGTGCGATTAGAAGTAGGTACATTAGAGCCAAATTTATTTCATAGGGGACGTATGTTGGTGGAGATAGAGACCGTGCAACATATTGATGAGACAATGGAGTTGGAGGTTGGGGGACAGAGTTATACTATCCGAGTGTGTGAATTTGACATAGGAAGGGAAATTTGTGAGAAATGTGAAGGGGGGATGATAGTTCAGAATATACAAAAATAAGTGATTCAAAAGACAACTTGACATGGAAGAAGAGGGACGAGAATATAGTTAAGCATACGGTACAGGTGAATGGTTTAGAAGAAGGACATGAAAGGAAGGGTGCGTGTCAGTTGGAGGTGGTGCAACGTTCAATAGATCATAGTTTGGATGGGATAGACTGGCACAATAATGATATATGGGTGGAGGCGAGACATGTAGTTGACCAGGTCTGTGAATCCTCGACAAAGTTGAGTAGTTGGATGAATGATGAGGATGTAGGCTTGGTTCAGCGTGAGAATTTGCTATAGCTTGGTGATTTGATCACTGTTGCAGATGAGGAATTAATTGATTGTCATGTTGGCCAAGTCGCGTGTACGGCGGCTTATGCATATCGTGGTCGGGCCTTGTGCAGTTGAGCCTTTTAGTTCGATAAGAGCATTTGATGCTCCTAAGGAGATCAATTGTAAAGAAGCAGAGTTGATTTTAAACTCTATATCGCCAGTGAAATAGACTGTGGCCGATAATAGGCTAGGAAAGAAACGCACAACATTGAATCGATCTAGGAACCAGGGTACAGATTCTGACTTCATTCGTAGACAACAAGCAATTCTTTGGGAGGCGTGAGAGACGGTGAACTTGGGTAACTTAATTGGAGCAAAGACAATTGGTTGTGAAGATGAGGTTGTTCAAGATATTGCGCAGTTAATTGAATCACGCGATAAGGGTAATTAGGTGGGGAAATGAGGGTGTTGTCTTAGAACATGAGGGGTCTTGGATCGTCGGATAAACGGAAATCAGTTCAGAATGTGCTGCGACAACACCAATGCGAGTTGGCTCTCCTTCAAGAGACCAAACTAGAAGATATTTTGATTCATGAGATTCTCAAGGTATGTCATACTAATAACTTTGAGTTTCCTTTTTCTCCATCTGTGGGCCGATCGGGTGGGGTGGTAGTGATTTGGGAAGCTTCTCGGTTTCGATTGCAATCGTCTTAGGTATTGCAGAATTTTGTTGCAATCAGGGGTACTTGGGTATAAGAGAATTGGGATTATGGTATTATGGCAGTGTATGCAGCATGTGACCGTGAGGCTCAAAGTAGTGTATGAGATTCGATTAGTGACATTGTGTTAGAAAATTCGGGGCCGTGGTGTGTGGGGGCGACTTTAATGATGTATTATCTTTAAATGAAGTGCGAAGGTATGTTTGTGAGCCGCGAGGGATGGCTGGTTTTGGTAATTTTGTGGAATGCGCTAGCTTAATTGATATAACGTTGATTGGTAGAAAGTTCACATGTTTTGGATCGGGAAACAAATCTAGTCAACTTGATCGTTTTTTGCTTTCTAGTGATTGGATGGAGAGATTCCCTACGGTGTCACAAAGGGCTCTACCTAGAGGCTTGTCGGATCATACGTTTTTGGTATTAGTAAGTATGGAGGATGAATGGGGGTCGCGACCATTTCGTTTTTTGAATAATGATTAGAAAAGCCAGTCCATGTAAGGACGATGGCAGCGGAGTGGTCTCGCATTACGAAACAAGTTGAGGAAGGAACGAGTACTGCCAATAGCCTTTTTTACAAGTTAAGGGAGTTACAAAAATTATTGAAAGTATGGAACAAAACCACGTTTGGTGATGTCGACCAACAAATAGAAGCAACCTTCTGTTGTTGGGAGATATGGAGGAACATATGGGTGTGGAGGGTGATTCAAAGATGAATATTGAAGAGCGATGCTATCTATTTGGGAAATAATGGAGGTTGCATCGTTATAGGGAGTTGATTTGGTGATAAAAGCCGCGTGCCACTTGGTTGAGAGCATGGGACTGCAATACTCGTTACTTTCATTGTACAACCCGAATTAGGGGGATGCGAAATTTGATTCGGGGATTGATGATAAAAGAGAGGTGGACTACGGATACGGAGCGCGTAAAGCGACACATTTTTGTGGAATTTTGCAAACATTTCTCACAACCAAGGTTGGCATGCTCGTTTGATGCTGAGGTGAGCTTTCGATCTATTCTGGTTTTCAAAATCAAATGCTAGAGGCTCCTTTTTTGGAGGATAAGGTTAGGACGACAATATGGAAGTGTGAGGGGTCAAAGGCATCGGGGCCATACGGATTTAGTTTTGAATTTTACAAGAAGGGCTAGTGGTTTATTAAGGAGGATTTGATGGCATTATTTGATTCTTTCTATGAAACAAACATATTGTCAAGGGGCCTCAATTCAAGCTTTGTGGTGTTGATTCCCAAGAGAGAACAAACGAGTGTTATTAGTGATTTTCAGCCAATATGTCTCCTAATTCCGCTTACAAAATTTTGGCAAAGGTGTTGGCGATGAGGTTTCAATTGGTGTTGGGAGAGGTTATCAGTGATACGCAAACAACTTTTATTAAGGGACGTCAGATTGTTGATGGAATCTTGCTAGTAAACGAAGTGGTTCATTCGTTACGGCATAAGAAATTGGGTGATGAGGGTGTATTGCTCAAGCTTGACTTTGCCAAAGCATATGATTGCATTAATTGGGTGTTTCTGGATCAGATTTTGGCACGGATGGGTTGTGGGGTGAAATGGCGAGGGTGGATGCAAACTTGTGTGCGAACAGCACGTTTGGTAGTGTTGGTAAATGGTAGTGCGACGTGGGAATTTGAGATGCAACGAGGGGTGCATCAGGGGGACCCCTTATCGGTTTTATTGTTTGTTGTGGTGGCAGAGGCGTTACATTAATTTTTGGTTATGGAGGAATGAAATAATTTGATCAGGGTTGTTTTGGTCGCGCTAGGGTTCAATTTGTCACATCTTCAGTTTGCCGATGACACATTAATCTTCCTGTCAAAATGTGAAAAGGGCTCAAAATGTGAAAAGGATACTTGCGTACTTCCAGTATTTCTCAAGACTATAGATCAACTTCACCAAGTCATGTTTGTATCCAATTGGGATTGAAGATGATAAAGCTAAGGAATTGACGTTTGAACTGGGGTGTGAGTGTTCGACTCGTGTGAGTGCTTGGCAAAAAGATTGAAAATTCGTTGGTAATATAGTAAAACAATGCCAAGAAAGAGTCTTTTGCGTGCAAGTATACACGGTCTCCAAGTAATACAACAGTAAGCTAAGTTATCGATCCCACAAGGATTGGCCAAGAGTTTAATTGCTTTGCTTATTTTACTTGACAAAAGGAAGTTTGTTAATGTAAATGTGGGTTTGAAAATAGTTTGAATGGAAAGAAGTAAAAGAAAAACAATGTTAGCAAGGAGGGGTGTCAAATGAGTGATGAGTGTTGGCAAGGAATGCCTGGTTTTCACGCTATTTATGCCATGCCACCCTTTATAGATCCTGTCTTGACATTGTTTTCCGAGCATATTCAAAAGTGGCATTGCCTCTCTCGATGGCAATGCCCTAAATTAATCATGTAAAAACCCTTATATCTTTATAATGCCGTTTTTCATAAATTAACTTGATTAGGTCCAATCTTTACGCCTAAGGGGTAGATTGCACTCTCAAAGTGAGTGCATCTACTTGAACATCTTTCGTCGAAGCATCCTACCTTAGTATCTAGCATTTATTCATTGTTCCTCAAGTATATTATGATATTAAGGTTCAATAAGCCAACAATGCTAGCTCTTGCTTGCCATAGTTTTTTTGCAAAACATTTAAGAGCATTCTAGATGTAGAATACAATGTCGAGACATTTCTAATTATTAAAGACTAAACATTAAAATAGCATTCAATGCAAACATCCATCACCAACTATTTAATCATTTCATGGTGAGGGTTTCCAACCAAAAACCATAATCGTATCCCAACATCCCCATTAGTTTAAAAATAGAACAACTTAATCAAAGAGAATGGGCGAGAAAGGAGTCTCTCGATGCAGCCCTTCAAGGTCCAAGATTCGTTCAAGCTTGGTTGAACCGCGTCTCCTTGGTGCAGCCTTAAAAATTTGATCATTAATCCCCCAAGTGCTTTACTTGATTTCTTTAAATAGGCATGTGAGGATGACCTAGGATAAGCTTTGAGTTTGAACGCTCAAGGATAAGGAATGTGATCATCTTATCCATCGTTTAAATCCTATGGCTGACATCATTAACGGATTACCATCCACTCAACCTGGCATCAAATGTCTCTTCTCTGCCAACCGGTGCTTCAGCATTTTTTGGTCATTCGCTGCTAGCAGCTACTTGGCATTCTCTTTGGCATCGTTCTCTTCCTATGCTAATCTTCTCTGTTGTGCCTGCAGTCATGCCAACAAACCACCCTTTACACTGGAAAAGTCTAATTCCAAACTCCTTATGCAAATGCATGCAATTAACAACTAAATGCAGCTAAATGGGCTCAAAGACAAGCAAACTTAATGTAAAATAAGCATGAAAATTAGTACTTTTGAGGAAGTAACACTCCCCCAAACCTAAATCATTGCTTGTCCTCAAGTAATGCAGAATAAACTAAGAAAACAAAAATTGTGAAAATAATACCTCGACAAAGTTTTGGTTGGAATGCCAACAAGTGCTAGCAGGCAAATTCAAGCTGTAGCTCTTGTCCCCAGTTATCTTTGCACGGAATGCCAAGCAAAAAGCAAATTCAAGTGCAACAATATAGATCTAGTCTAAGTTCATGAAGAGTGCATGATGTGTAGGCAATATTCATCAAGTGTTTGTTCACTCCCTTAGTCAAATTTACTTCCTAAACTCAGATTTTTCATCTTTTTCTTCTTTTTTATTTTCTTTTATTCCTGCCAAGGGTTTCTATTGGCATTAATTTAAGTTTGCTTTATGACATTGTTTGGCGTGAGAAATAAGAGAGAGCATATCACGACCCCCCACGTTAATCCAAATATCACTAGGCTTTTCTCTTCAACTCTTACCCTAAAGTTTTAGACTTGAGAACTAAGAGGGAGCAAACCAATAAGCCTCAAGTAACTTATTATCCCTAAGGTAGAGGAGAGTTCAATTTTTTTTCTTGCCTTGGAAAACATTGTTTCCTTATTTATTCTTTTACCCTGGCATCATTTGTTTTTTTCACATATTTTTTTAATCTGAGCTTAGTTTCAAAAACTATAAGCTTGCTAGGGAACTAGATGCATACTACATGCTAAGTGAAAGTTCAATTCCCTAAACTAGAGATCAAATGCCAAGCAACCTTGGCATCACTAATTTGATGGCATCAAGCAAACGTAATATCCAAAATTTTCTTCATCAGACAATTCATCTAAAACTAATTAAGCTTGCCTACAACTATTAGCATTCTTCAAAAGTTGGCCAAGATAAAATTTTCTTTTCCTTTCTTTTGTGGTTCGGTATGCAGAACTAAAAACCTAATTTATATGGCATGTCAACAGAAATAAATGCATGACATGGCATAAATGTGAGGCAACGCTCACCCCCAAACCAAAGTGTGCATTGTCCTCAATGCATGAAAACAACATATATACAAATAAAACAGAAAGAATAAAAATGCATGAGCATATTAAATGCAATGAAATGAAATGCAAAGGAGTTTAGGAAGAAGATGACTACCCTTCAGAGACTTCTTCTCGTGTGACACGAGTCTTCCTCTTGAAAAATCTCCCATGATCAGGGGCTTTGCGTTTAATTCTCGTCATGGGTGGTTTTGTAGCAGTGGAAGTCGGTGTTTCCTTGACAATCTGCGCTGGCTCCGATGTGACAAGAGTGCTGGCACACTTGGCAGGGGCATAAGATTTCTTTTGGACATCTTCAGCAGATTCTGTGGTTAGACCAATCTTGGCAGATTCAACATGGACATGGGAAACAGGTTCGGTGGCATCAGATGGTACTGGGCTATGAACTGGACTGTAAGCTAGATTGCAAGCAGGACTGGCTGGCATGGCACTGTCTTCAGCAAAGAGCTTTGTTGGGAAAGCTGGCATGATTCCTAGAGACATGGTCACAAAAGCCTCTTTGATGGCAATATCCCTCGCATGGATGTAGTGCCATAGCTTGTTCCTCTGCTCCTCAGCCGTTTCTAACTTTTGGAGAATCATCTCCTAACGGTGGTGAATTTGGCCAAGAAATTGCATAGAGTCCGTTGGTATAGAAGCGTCAGACTCAGCCTTAGGTGCTTTTGGCTTTGGTGTTGGCATGGCAGCCTTACATTTACCCTTGTCCTTCGAGTCAATGGCTGTAAGGTTCTTCCAAGCGGGCGATGTGATGGTGGTTCTTTTGACTACTAGGGTCGTGTCCGCATCGATTTTGGGCACATCGTGCCTCGTACAAATATTAGAGATTAACAAAGAAAAGAACAAACCACCGGTTGTCTTACCAGCACACTTGTACGTTTCATCAACTATGATCATGCCAACATTAATATTTCACCTCATTATAATAGAGTGCAAGAGGGCCAGCCTCTCCTCAGAAATCGTCTCGTTATGAGTCGTCGGTATTAGATTCGCCTTAAAAAAGTGGTTCCAGCCCTTCGTTTGAGATGTTAGGGCCAATATCTTGACTGTCCAGTGCCCTTTAGAGGACACAATCCACTCCGTGCCCATCTCACAGAGATCTGCCAATATCTTCTTTCTTTTGGCAGCGGTCATGGTGGCAACAAACTTGTCATGCTCATCTTCTTCCTCCAACTCGAACATATTGTTGATGTACCCTTCATCAAATTGCACACAAGTCCCTCAAATCATCAAGAACAGGCTGGCCTTAGTCGTGAGATGCGCATAGAATTCTCGAACAATGTTGGGAAAGATCTCACCCTTTTTTGGCCAAATAACTCCCACTTGTACTTGGTCACGACTGCCATAAAATCTGGGGTAAACCAAAATTTTTCTCATCCTTGAATTCAAAGTTCTTTTCGTAGCAGAATGTCTTCGAGGAAAAGTGATCTTCATACTTCTTACGTATATCTTCGTTGATGAAAGTTTTGAAAGGCGTAGATGAAGAAGCCATGGAAACACGAGAAAAATCTTTGCTCGACTTTGGAAAAAGAAAGAGAAAGATTGTGGCTCTATGATTCTTGCTGGGTAAGGGAAGACAAAAAGAATAAAGTGAAGGGTTTTAGGAATGGCTAGGGTAAATAAATTAAAGGTTGATTGTTTAATGGGGTTCATTGAAGTGACCAAAATAAAGAGGGTAATGATGATAGGAGGCTTGTTTGGGGAAGAAAAAATGTGATTTGATAAGGTGATAAGTGATAGGGTAATTTAAAAGAGATAAGGGTTTAAGTTGAGTTTGAATTCAACTGATCCAATTGGATGGGCGGCTAGGGTTATTTTCTTATGGGCTGATTGGTAATCAAGCTAGGGTAAACCACTTCTTCTCAAATTACTTTCGCTGCATGCCAAGACTGTGCGTTGGCATTTTCACTGGCACACAAAACTTCTGTCAGTTGCACTCATCCCATGCTCCATTCTGCCATGGCATAATTCTTGTATTTGCACATACTTAAAGAAATCCTTTCAACACAGCCAAAGAGAAACAAAGCTAAAAAAAGAAAAACAAAAATCAAATAACGAAATTACTGAAAAAGAAAAACATCTAATCCTAATATTTACAAGAAATTCAAAACCTAGAGATGGAGTTATGGTATCTTTGCCAAGAGGATATCCTCTCTAGCCTTCTACTAATCACCTTCCTAATAATACTTTAAACACTGGTTGTTTGCCTTGAAAATTTATCCCGTCTTCAAATTCTTGATGTCCACAGCTCTATGGACATAGGGCTTTACAATTTCAAAAGAGCCTAACCATCTCGACTTGAGCTTACCTAGAAATAGTTTAAGCCTCGAATTAAATAGCAGAACACGTTGGCCTACTTCAAATTGCCTTATCATGATTCTTCTATCATGTTAGTGTTTTGTTCTTTCCTTATAGAGTCTGACATACTCATAGGCTTGTGATCTGAATTCTTCTAGCTCGTTTAGGTCTAGCAATCTGTTTTCCCTAGTAGCTCTCCATGCCATATCAAGTTTTTTTATTGCCTGATATGCATGGTGCTCCATCTCCACAGGGAGATGGCATGCTTTTTCGAACACAAATCTAAACAGTGAAGTGCCCAATGGAGTTTTAAATGTTGTTCTGTAAGCCCACAAGGATTTATCTAGTCTAAAGAACCAATCCCTCCTTGATGGATTCACAGTCTTTTCAAGGATACTTTTGATTTCCTTGTTTGAGATCTCAGCTTGCCTATTTGTTTGAGGGTGATATGCCGTAGCAATCCTTTTATGAATTTTATAGCCGAACAAACTCTAGAAATTAGTTTACATTTAAAATGTGTACCCTCATCATGAATAATCATCCTAGGGGCACCAAACTGAGTAAAAATGTTTTTGTGCAAGAATTTGTCAATGGCCTTGGCATCGTTTGTTGGCAATGCCACAGCCTCGACCCATTTCGATACATAGTCCACAGCTACTAGGATATACATGTTACTAAACGATAAAGGAAATGAACCCATAAAGTATATCCGCCATACATTAAATAAGTCTACAAGCATAATGTTCTAGAGCGGCAATTGGTGTCGGCCAGAGATATTCTCGGCTCGTTGGCATCTGTCACATGCCTTGGCATAATTCTGAACGTGTCTGTACAGTGTGGGCCAAAAAAATCTGGACTGTAGCACTTTGGCAGTAGTCTTCATTCCAGCAAAGTGTCCTCCATAGGGAGCGGCGTGGCATAAATGCAACATGTTGTGCTCCTTCTCCTCTGGAACACATCGCCTTATTACTTGGTCGGCACAATGCTTAAACAATATTGGTTCATCCCAATAGTAATATTTGACTTCTCGCAGGAATCTTTTCTTGGCATTGTATGCCAAATCTGGTGGTAGAATGTTGCTTACTAGGTAGTTGACCATGTCAGCGTACCATGGCATGGCATTAACTGCAAGCAAATACACGTTAGGGAAATCATCTTTATAGCAGTAGTCTTACCATCTTCAAAGTGATGCTCTAATCGTGAGAGGTGGTCATCTACTAAGTTTTCATTGCCCTTCTTGTTTTAGATTTCTAGATCAAATTCTTGTAGTAGAAGTGTCCACCGAATCAACCTGGGCTTGGCATCCTTCCTTTCTAAAAGGTACTTCAATGTCGAGTGATCTGTATACACAACAACTTAGTTACCAACTAGATAAGATCTGAATTTATCAAAAGCAAATACAACAGCTAACATTTTTCTCTCCGTTGTGGTGTAATTTTGTTGTGGTTCACTGAAGGTTCGGCTGGCATAATAGATTGCATGAAAAACCTTGTCATGTTATTGTCCCAGTACTACTCCAACGACATAGTCGTTGGCTTCACACATAAGTTCAAATGGCTTCCTCCAGTCTGGTGCCATGACTATAGGGGCATTGATCAGACTCTTTGTAAGTTCCTTAAGCTCTCAAACAAGCATCATCAAATGCAAAGGTGGCATTATGTTCTAAAAGCAAACGCAAAGGTTTAGAAATTTTAGAAAATTCTTTAATAGATCGGCGATAAAAACTCGCATGACCTAAAAACTTCTTATACCTTTTACACTTGTAGGAGGTGATAACTGTTTAATTACCTCCATTTTTGCCTTGTCGACTTCCAAACCTTGCTTGGTCATTTTTTGATCGAGAACTATGCCTTCCTTCACCATGAAGTGGCACTTCTCCTAGTTCAAGACCAAGTTGGTCTCTATGCATCTTTTCAAGACAAGCTCCAAACTCTGTAAACACTCATCAAATATCTTGCCAAACACTAAGAAATCATCCATGAAGACCTCTAGGTTGTGCTCGATTATATCCGAAAAAGATAGACATCATACAATGTTGAAATGTTACTGGTGCATTACATAGTCTGAATATCATTCTCCTAAAAGCAAACGTTCCATATGGACACGTGAATGTGGTTTTCTCCTGGTCCTCTGGAGCTATGGTAATTTTTTTATATCCTAAGTAACCATCTAAAAAGCAATAGAAAGCTTTACCTGCCAATCTGTCCAATATTTGATCAATGAAGGGCAACGAGAAGTGGTCCTTTTTGGTGGCATTGTGTAGCTTCCTGTAGTCCATGCACACTCTCCATCCGGTGATAGTTCTGGAAGGAATTAACTCATTCTTACTATTTTGAACCACGGTCATACCCCCTTTCTTTGGCATGCATTGTATCGGGCTGACCCACGAGATATTAGATTTGGATAGATTATCCCGACATCCAACCACTTGATAATCCCTTTTTTTACTACTTCCTTCGTTCTTGGGTTCAATCTTCTCTGACCTTCAATTGTTTTTCCATGATATTCCTCCAGGATTATCTTGTGCATGTATATGGTTGGGCCAATACCTCGGATGTTTGCCAAGGTCAAACCCAATGCTTGCTTATGTTTTTTTAAAATATCCAACAACCTTTCCTCCTGATTATTGGTGAGATCAGCAAAAATGACCACTAGCAAGGTTGAGTGCTTACCTAAATGTGCATATTTGAGGTGGTCTGGTAATGATTCAAGCTCCAATTCGAGTGGCTCCTCAATGGATGGTTTCGGTGCCACAACCTTTTTGACAGCCAACTCTAATGGCCCTGGTTGTCCGACATAACTTATTCCTTCGATGTCTTTGCTTGCTTCTCCTTCACTATTGGTTGTACTAACATCATCATCAATTTCTTGGCACAGCTGTGCCACGTCCATCATAAAAATGGACTCCATCCTATCATCTTCTTGGCATTCCTCTGATTCATTTGCAGATTTCAAAGCTTGAAACACATTAAATATAACTTATTGATCATTCATGGGCATTGTTAATTCTCCTTTATGTACATCAATCAAAGCTCTACTAGTGGCAAGAAAAGGTCTTCCCAATATGATTGGGACATTAGCATCAGCTTTATAATCTAAAATAATAAAGTCGGCTGGGAATATGAATTTATCTACCTTTACCAAAAAATCCTCAATCTTACCTTTAGAATGTGTGAAGGATCGGTCTGCCAACTGAAGTGTCATGGTAGTGAGCCTTGATTCAATGCCAAGCCTTTTGAATACCGACATCGACATCAAATTAATACTAGCTCTCAAGTCACATAATGCCATACCCATGATTTGATTTCCAATAGTGAATGGGATGGTAAAACTTCCTGGATCTTTCTATTTCGGTGGCAACTGATTGAGTATCCTGGCACTGCATCCTTCGGTCAAAGCTACAATTTCAAAGTCTCCTAATTTTCTTTTCTTGGACAAGACGTGTTTCATGAATTTAACATAATTGGGCATCAGTTCGAGTGTTTCTACTAATGGAAGATTGATCTGCAATTGTTTTAGCACATCCAAGAAATGTTTAAATTGTTTATCATGCTTATGCTTTTGTAACCTTTGTGGAAATGGCGGAGGTGGGTACATATATGTTGGTGCTACTGGCTTTGCCAATAGTTTGCTGGCATTAAACTATTGTTTGGCAGCGTTCAGCTCACTGGCATTAGTCTGATGGCTGGCATTGTTCTATTTTTTGGCATCAGTCTACTGGCTGGCAATACTTTTGTCCTCTTTTTTTGTTTTCTAGCTCTAGTGGAGCATCTTCTGGTATTTTCTCTTCCTTTTGGCTCTGAACTGGCCGTTTAACAGATGCTCAGCCTTGCATTGTTTGCCACTCCAAAGAGTTACAACTTTGCATTGTTCATTGTTTTCTGCCTAGCATCCTCTGTATCGCTTGGCAAGGTTCCCTGGGGTCTATTACTGAGTGCACTGGCAATATGTTCAACTGAACTTTCAAGTTTCGCATAGAAGCTGCCAAACTTTGGATAGTTGCATCGTTTCGCTCTATGTAATATGTCAAAGTCCCCTGGTTGTTCTTTTGTCCTCCATAAAAATTATTTTGTGCCCTATGTACATTTTGAATGAAACCTGCTTGGACATTGTTTTGCTGTGACATGTTGTTCTGACGCTGGGCATTGTTCTGTTGTGTGGCATTGTACTAATTTCCTCCATGATTTCCCCAAGCTAGATTCAGGTGCTACCTCCATCCTGCATTATAAGTATTGGAGCTAGGATTAAAATTGTGATTTATGTTGCCAACATAATTTATTGATTCAGGGTTGGTAGGGCAATCATCCACATGGTGACTCTCTCCACATATGGTGTAGAATGGCAAAATGGTAGAAAATGTATTGCAAATGTATGAAAATAATACCAAGACTAAGTCTTTTACGGCAAGTATACACGATCTACAAGTAATACAACGGTAAGTTGAGTATCGATCCCACAGAGATTGACCTGGAATTCGATTGCTTTGAAAGTTCACTTGTTGAGGAAAAATATTGTTTAAGTTGAAAGTGGTTTTGAACAATATTGTAAAGACAAGAAAAGTAAAATAAGATAGCGTTGGGAAGGAGAGTGTCAAATGAATAATGAGTGTTGGCAAGGGATGCTTGGTTTATACACTATTCATGCCATGTCAGCCTTTAATAATGTAATGCCTTGGCATCATTTAACGAGCAAATTCAAAATTAGCATTGCCTCTCTCGATGGTCAATTCCCTCAATTAACCATGTAAAAACCCCTATATCTCTATAGTGATGTTTTTTCATAAATCAATTTGATTAAGTCCCAATCTATTCTCCTAAGGGGTAGACTCACTTCAGAAGTAAGCTCATCTACTTGAACATCTTCTCTCGAAGCATCTCACCTTAGTACCTGGCAATAGGTCATTTCCCCCTAAGTCTGTTAAGATATTAAGGTTCAATAAGCCAACAATGCCAGCTCTCGCTTGGCACAGTTTTGATAAAATAGTGAAGAACATGCCAGATAGGGAAAATGATGCCGAAGCATTTTAATTATTAAAAACTTAACATAAAAACAGTGTTCAGCGCAAATATCCCCCACCAACTATTAAATTAGTTCATGGTAAGGGTATCAACCAAAAAGCCTTCAACGTTTTGAGAACACATCATCATTTAAAAGAAAATAAAACATAACTAAACAAAGAGAATGGGGCGAGAAAGGGGTCTCTCAGTGCAGCCCTTCAAGATCCAAGCCCTCGGTCAAGCTGGTCGAACCACGTCTCCTTGGTGCAGCCGGTCGTCAATCGTCTCTCCAAATCTATGCTTGAATGCTTGCTTGATCATTCTTTAAATAGGTGTGTGAAGAAGCCTTAGGATAAGCCTTTGCATTTGAAATTTGAATGCATAAGGGATAAGGCTTGTGATCACCTTTATCTAGATTTAAAGTGATAAGCTGATCAGGTTAGGGCTGACGTCATTCTACCGTCACTGCTTCGCCAACCAAGCTTGACACTATTTATCCGCTATTTTTTCAGAGATTGATCCAATTTCTATTTTCTCACAGCCTAATTTGGTCCTATTTATTTGGGTTCAACAGCTTCTTGGCTGGGCATCAAATTCCTCTTCTCTGCCAACCGATGCTTGGCATTGTTTGGTCTATCTGTGCCAACAGCATCTCGGCATTCTCTTTGGCATTCCTTCATGCGCTGTTTTGCTCTTCCCACTACTATGTCAAACCTGCAATATTGCTAAAAACAACCCTTCACACTAACATAGGCAAAATTCCTAACTCCTTATGCAAATGCATGAATTTAACATCTAAATGCAACTAAATATACTCAAAAGCAAGCAAAAGCATTGTAATATATGCATAAAATCAATACTTTTGGAGAGATACAGTAGGGCAATCTTCCACATGGTGGCTCTCTCCACATATGGTGTAGAATGGCTCTAATGCTTTCACTTCATGGGACTCATTGTTCTTTTGCAATGTCCCCACCATACTAGTAAGATTGGAAATTTTGACATGAATAGATGTTAATTCATCAACCTTTAATTTCCCACTAGTTTTGTTTCTAATCCCTATTCTTGCAATAAGGTATTCAAAATCATTGATTGAAATCCTTTCCAAGATGCCAACAGCCTCTGTGCAGTTCTTGTCAAGCAACGAACTAGCTATTGAAGCATCAACAACAATCATTGTTTGTGCATTTAATCCAGTGTAGAAGGTTTGTATTTGTGTCCAATTTGGGAATCCATACATAGGACACCTTCTTAATAGATCTTTAAATCTTTCCCAAGCATCATATAAGGTTTCATCTTCAGCCTGCTTGAATGTAATGATCTCACTCGCAGCTTAGCAGTGAGTGTGGGTGGCTGGAAACGCGTCAAAAACTTCTGGCATTTACCTCGCCACCAACTACTCCTGGCATCAAATTCTCAATATTGGGTGTCGAATGTTCTCGGATCGGTCTCTCTTCCTCTTCATTAACAATTAGGGCAGCAGGAGGTGGTCGTATCTCATCGTTAGGTGGATATCTGTCATTGTTTACCACACCATTCCCTCTATTTCCTTGTTGATTCATCTCTTGATATCTTCTTTTTAACTTTCGCAAGGTTCTTTCAATTTTCAGATCGTATTGCCGCTCATCCACCACAAGGTGGCGTCTGGTCATACACCGATGAAAACATAAGTAAGATAAAAATAAAATAAAGACAAGTAAAATTTAAAAACAATCAACTACATTGCAATCTCCAACAACAACTTGTTCGACTCGTATGAGAGCTTGGCAAAAAGAGTGAAAATGTGTTGGTAATGTAGTAAAACAGTGCTAAGAAAGAGTCTTTTGCGTGCAAGTATAAACGGTCTCCAAGTAATACAACAGTAGCTTAGTTATCGATCCCATAGGGATTGACCAAGAATTTAATTTCTTTGCTTATTTTACTTGACAAAAGGAAGTTTGTTTGATGTAAAAGTGGGTTTGAAAACAATTTGAATGGAAATAAGTAAAAGAAAAATAGTGTTGGCAAGGAGGGGTGTCAAATGAGTGATGAGTGTTGGCAAGGAATGCCTGGCTTTCACGCGATTTATGCTATGCCAGACTTTATAGATCCTGTCTTGGCATTATTTGTCGAGCAGATTCAAAAGTGGCATTGCCTCTCTCGACGACAATGCCCTAAATTAATCATGTAAAAACCCTTACATCTCTATAATGTAGTTTTTCATAAATTAACTTAATTAAGTCCAATCTTTACTCCTAAGGGGTAGATTGCACTCCCCAAGTGAGATCATCTACTTGAACATCTTCCATCGAAGCATCTCACCTTAGTATCCAGCATTTATTCATTGTTCCTTGAGTTTTTTAAGATATTAAGGTTCAATAAGCCAACAATGCCAGCTCTCGCTTCACATAGTTTTTTTGGCAAAACATATAAGAGCATGGTAGATAGAGAAAATAATGCCAAGGCATTTTCGATTATTAAAGACTAAACATTAAAATAGCGTTCAACGCAAACATCCCTCACCAACTATTTAATCACTTCATGGTGAGGGTTTCCAACCAAACACCATAATCGTATCTCAACATCACCATCAGTGTAAAAATAAAACAACTTAATCAAATAGAATGGGAGAGAAGGGAGTCTCTCGATACAACCTTTTAAGGTCCAGGCTCTTGGTCAAGCTTGGTCGAATTGCGTCTCCTTGGTGCAGCCTTAAAAATCTGATCATCGATCCCCCAAATGCTTTGCTTGATTTCTTTAAATAGGTGTGTGAGGATGACCTAGGATAAGCTTTGAGTTTGAACGCTCAAGGATAAGGAATGTGATCATCTTATCTATCATTTAAATCCTAGGGTTGACATCATCAATGGATCACCATCCACTCAACCTTACATCAAAAGTCTCTTCTCTGCCAACCGGTGCTTTAGCAATTTTTGGTCCTTCGCTGCCAATAGCTACTCGGCATTCTCTTTGCCATCATTCTCTTCTTGCGCTAATCTGCTCTGATGTGCTTGCAATCATGCCAACAAACCACCCTTCACACTGGCAAAGTCTAATTCCAAACTCCTTTTGCAAATGCATGCAATTAACAACTAAATGCAGCTAAATGGGCTTAAAGACAAGCAATGTTAATGTAAAATAAGCATGAAAATCAGTACTTTTGAGGAAGTAACAGTGAGTGAGGTGAATTACCCTTCAAATATTTGGGTTTTCCAATTGGTGTTAATCTTAGGTTTCATTCGATATGGGATCCATTGTTATAGAGGTTTGATACAACTTTGGTAGGATGGAAGCGAGGGTCCCTTATTGTAACACCCCCTTCCCGACCTGGTAAAGAACTGGGTCAAAAAGTGTTACCGGAAAACATATCGGAGGCTCAAAAGCTTAATCAGAGTAAAGAAACTTATTCAGATCGTTTATTAATCTCTTTTAAGGCCTAACAGAATTATCTTATTAAGACTTACACAATTCGGGATCAGTTTTAACCCTTTTTGAACTTAGGGACTAAATCATAATTTTAACAAAATTAGAGGTCCTTATTGGTATTTCTTTTTACTAGACTACAATTAATTCTACCGATTAATAATCTGTGAAGTTTCATTATTAACGAAGGTCATTTACCTATCCAATTAGGCTATATAAGTTTTAGTGACCATTTTGCAACTTCTTAAAACTGGTTCTTATATCTTTTAAAAGAATTAACTAACTTTGTACCGATACCCTTAAGGCCGTATCAGTACGCTAGGCCAAATTTTGAGTTTTCATATTCAAGGATAACAACCCGTATCGATACACCTAAGCTCGTATCGATACGCGTTGACTAAGGTTGACCTGTTTTGGTACGGCCTAGGGTCGTATCGATACCATTTATTTATCAGACCTTACTATCCAAATTCGTATCGATACACCCTATTTTATTTAGCCCAATTATGCAAGGCCGTATTGATACGCCATCACCCGTACCGATACACCGGCCTTGTAATAACAAATTTTAGTTGGTTTTTAGTCAATTTAAACCGCTGAACGTTGTCCAAATTTTACCAATAAGTCTAATATCCATATTTTTAATAGCATGCAAATTTTTTGAGCGTTTCGAATCCATTTACCTAGTTTTTACCTTTATGCACTTTTAGGCTCATTTAACTAGTTTAACCAATTCACAAGCATGCCCTATTGGCCATTAAACATTTGGTCACCTTTAGGCTATTACACACATATCAAAAAGCACATACATAGCATGTTTGGACCATATGCCACCTTACTAGGAGTTCAAGGAAAAAGATAAGCATACATATGATTTATAGGAGTGACTTGCAACCGCAACACACGATCGTAGACCGGAATTCTTTAAGATCCTGAAATGCATGAGACACACGAATATTAGGATTACATAGCCTAGTGAGGTAGCCATAAAAAATGAAAATATTTGACAAGTAATATGAACATCACAGTAACAAGCTTGAGGGACATATTTAGTGCACAAATCATACTCGTATCTCTTGCTTAATTCAAATATCACATTTCTATATTCAAAATACATATCATAATCACATATCATTTCCTTGGACGTGGTAACCAATGGATACGTAGATTCCCCTGTACACCACACATATCAGAAATAGGTTATAGCCTTGAGTCGTAGCTCTGGATAATGTCCCTTACACAATCCATCCTTATTTCACCACACATATAGGCCGTAGCCCTAGACCGTAGTCCAATCCCTTACTTGGTGAGCTCAAATAACCCTATGGCATGCCAATTGTATCCAATATCCACAATGTCCAAGATTACATATTTCATCATAATTCTTACCTTTCGGATAGCAAATCGAGCCTTAGCTCCACATAAAATATCATAGCATAATTATATCAAAATCCATATACAAGCGTGAATTGGACATTACACATGAACTTACAAATATATCAAACATTATTAAGGCTTACCATGTTTACCATTTGAGACCACATATGCTTTCTCTACTTGAGCCCTTAAGCAAAAATGCAAGCATAACACAAAACGAATGCAACGAGATGGCTCCTTGCCTATCCCTTGACACGACTATACTCACCTTGATTCTGAAGCTTTTAGGATTCCCGAATTTCGATTCCTTTGCTCCTAGGCTTAGTTGAGGATGAAATATTAATTCCCTCCAACTCTTGAGCTAGGAAGAAACACAAAGAATCATTATAATCACTATAACGATATAATGCTCATTTCAAAGTTTAGGCTTAGGATTTCAATTTGAAATTAAACTCCAATTATCCATGGAATTCAACAATTGATTGAGGGCTTTTACTTACCCGATCGATAGCTATGGAATGATACCTTTAAATCAAGAAAAGCTTGGACTTAAGAGACTTTATAGGAGAGGTGAGTGCTTGAGCTTAGGTTGAAGACAACAATGGTGGTGCTTGCTTGTTAAATGGCAAAAAGGTGACTTTTGCTTTTGGGAGATTCGACTGGAAAGAAAACTTCTTATTTTAAGGGATTAAACCCTTTTATTAAAGCCCCACCACCACATGAGCCAATAGGAAAGCTTTCCTATTAGCAAGGGAAAGATTAAACAATTGTTTCCATCTTTTCATGCCTTTTATCATTTTTAAGGCGATTGATAGCCATCCATCATTCAATTTGATGGATTTCACATGGAAGGGACAAGCAAGGAGGTGACTAAGCACCTTACTTTTCATTTCCTTCAATTTGGGCCCTAAAACAGATATTTACAGAGGGCCGTATCGATACCCTATATAGCCGTATCGGTACACCTAAGCTAAACAGGTAAGTTTGTTATGGCAGTTAAGCCGTACCGATATACTATTACTATATCAAAATGCCTAGTTCAAAATTGTATCGATACCAGTCCAGCTGTACCGATATGCCTAGGCTAAAACAAGTAAGTTAGTTACGGCCGTTAAACCGTATCGATACTGGTCTCACCGTATCGGTGCGCCTAACTTATTTTTAGCATTTCAGCTTTAAATTTCTTATAAAGAGGTCCATAGATTAATTTAATGCCCCAAAACTTTCATTGATTACAAAATTGGGTACAAGGATCATGAGATTACACTTTCGAGTATATCTGATATAGAATTTTCGATCACCGAAGCCTTATTCCGACTAGGCCAGTTTTCAGGATGTGACACTTACTTTTGTTTCAAGGTTAGTTCTTGTCCTCTTCTCTTTACCTATTTATTATATGAGTGTGTTTGCTATCTCAAAAGGCGTGATAGTAAAAATTGATAAGATGTGTCGAGATTTTTAATAGGGTGATTCTGATTTAAAGCGAAAGATGAGTCGAGCTTATTGGGATCTAGTATGTCGACCAAAAAAACTAGAAGGGTTGGGTGTGGTGAATTTGCAACTCTGTAATTTAGCTCTTTTAGTTAAATGGGCATGGCGATATGCACAGGATTCGAATTCTTTGTGGCGAAACTTGATTATTGTGAAATATGGTGAGAATGTTTGTCATTAGCGTTTCAATGGGGTACGAAAATGGCGTATGTCGGTTGTTTGGTGACAAATTGTTGAGGTACAAGGGGATGCACAAGTGCTACGTTTCATAGATTTTAGTAAATTTTGATGGATTATTGGGCATGGCGATAAGGTTCTATTTTGGCTTGATATATGGTGTTCTCTAAAACCACTTAGTAGTACTTTCACTCGTCTTTATTGAGTGACTTGAAACAAGTTGGCATGGGTGGTGGATTATACGAGGGATGGAATGTGGGATCATGAAGATTGGAAGGATTTGTTTGGTTGAAACCTGTGCCCTTTTGAATGGGAATAGGTTCGTGAATTACTTGCCTTGGTTGAGGGCAGTCCGTGTTGTTTTTATCGAGATGATCAGTTGGTGTGGTGCCCAAAAACTCAGGGTGCTTTCTCGGTGGAGGAATTGACGCAATTGATGTCATCGTTTGGTATTAAGAGTGATAGACTTGAAGCATTTTAGGTTTGGCAACTGCCCATTCTGCCAAAGATATAATTTTTATGTGGCTTATTCGTATGAAGAGATTGCCGGTGCTTTGTATGTTACACGATTGAGGTGTTGCTTTGAGTGGGGTGGCATGTTCATGTGTTTGGTGCAAGGAGGGTAAGGACGAGGTTGATCACATTTTGTATGCTTGTTCGATTATTGGGGAGCTATGGTTATTATTCTTTGGCTTGGTGGGATGTAACGTTTGTACGGCCGAGTGCTCTTGGGGACTTGCTATGGCAATGTTTTCATGGTTGTTTCTCGGGTGTTCTTCGCGATTGGTGGCTCTTGGGGTGTGCTGTGGTTCCTTGGTCAACATGGTTAGCCCGTAATGACGTGATACTTAATTGTAAGAGGATGGACATTGGGGAAATTTTCTTATTGGTTAAATTACGTACATTCTATTGGGTCAAGGCTATTTCAACAGCGTAGTTGATCATTGAATTGTGCCGGTGAGATTGTCCGAGATAATGTGTGCATTCGTTAGTGGTGCAGTTGTCGTGGCATGGTGTTTAGTGGTGCCCTCCAATTGTTGGGACTCTGAAATTCAATGTTGATGGATCGACTCGTGAAAAACCGGGTCCGACTGGGTGTGGGGGTGTGCTGCGTAATGCTAAGGGTGTGATATTGGCATTGTTTTGGGGGGCAATAGGGGTATCGGATTCTAATGTTGCTGAACTTCAGGCAATAGCTTATGCTTTGGATATGTTGGTTCATTCGAATTGTGTAAGTGGGACTTCATTTTTCATTGAACCAGACTCTCAGATTGCATTAAGTTGGGTGACACAATCATCAAAGAGACCTTGGAGTCTATGGTTTTGGTTCCACCAAATTGACGAAGATTTTCATAAATTGTCTTGTGTTTGCTTTCATCACATCCTATGGGAGGAAAATAGCATGGCGGATGCATTGGCGAAGGGAGGCGTGGATCGCTCGTCGTGGTTCCGTGTGATTTTGTGATGCCAGATTTGTTTGTGTGTAGCATGGTCAAATGCTGGCTCTAGAGGCATGCTTTGTGGATTGGTTATGCAGGTATAAATTATTGGCTTTGGCAATTGTAGAGGGTGGGGACGTGTGCCTTTGTGAGCCATGGTGGGGTTGGTTCGTGGGATACAACATTGAGTGTTAGGTTTGGTTTTGTCCATGTTGACTGGTTTTGCTTGTTTCATGTGTCGTCATTGGTACTCTTTTCTTCTATTTTATGCTTAATGAGGTTTTTAATGAGGCCGCGACGATACTCTTTTATGATTTATTTCTTAATAAGAATCATACATGTCTTTTGATAAAAAGGTAAATTTTTACATAAATTATAAGATGTTAAAGTTGTTATAATTTTGCGAAATTAGAATTAGATTACATAAAATTATTTTAAAGAAGAAAATTAATTTTATTGTATTTAAATTATTTAATTATGAATGTAAATTAACTTGAGTCTATTTTAATTATTAATTGTTTAATTAAGTATTTAAATGTTAGACTTGTAAATTTAATTTATGTTTCTTAATTAAATTTTATCCAAAATTATATAGTCCAAATTTAAAACCCATGCGCAGAAGAAATTATATCATAGGTCATTCACGCCATCTCATCTATGAGACCAACCAATAAAATGCATTCATTTCATTAATTTTTTCATCTCATTTTTACCAAGTAAATCTTCACTCATATTTACTGTAAATTAAATTTAAAAACAATTTTAGCAAGTGAATCTTCATTTGGTAAAAAGATGAGAAGGAAAAATTAATAAAATGGATGCATTTTTAGTGGGGGGTTCTGGACAGGCGCGATAGAAGCGACCGCACAAGGCCCTCAAGAGAGAAGGGCCCCAAAAATAGAGAACCTAAATTAAATTAAATATTTGTAAAAAATTATAATTTTTTGTATATAATTATATGTGTATGTATAACAATAATCTAAAACTTAAAACATGCAAAAAATGACACTTTTTAAGTGAAAATATTTAATTTTTAGATGTTTATAAATCACTTTTTTGTTGCTCAAGATGATAATATAATAATATTTTTGTATTAAGGTACTTTTTAAAAAAATTATATCTTTTATTGATTGTAAATTAAGGGCCTCAAAACCCAACAAGTGGTTCAAGTGGAAAAACGGATGTTGTTCATTAGGGAGACCCGGGTTCAATCACAGAGTCTACAAGGTGTGTGCTGATACTATCTTATAATCACCTTTAGTAAAAATTCTAAACTACCTTGCGCATTTTATTGGATAGTCCTATAGATGACATGGCAGAAGAACCCATGATATAATTACTCCATGCGCAGAATGCCAAATTGGAATTGCAGGCAGACTTTTTTTGATCAAGTATGCTTTCATTAAAGACAAGAGAACGTACAAATATTAAGCGAGTGTTTTGTTAAAATCCTCCATAAGCTTAAGTAGAGGAAAAGAGTACAACACGTTGATAGATAGAACAACATGAACCAAAAGGAAAAACACCCAATGCAAAGTAAAAGAATGAAAGCACCCAAATTCCCTTCCCTCTAAACCATACAGCAACCTCTAAATACAACAACCAAAAAGCTTCAGCACCATGACCTCTCCAATGTCCAACATCTCTGCCCCAGATACACCCTCAACCGAGAGCAACAGGACCACTATAGCCCACGCAAACAAACAACATGATCGCTTCAGTGAACTACACCAATAAATTCCCAACTATTTCATCATCCGAAACCAGGACATAAGCTCAACACCGGCCTTGGCTAAGGCATCGATGTTGTCATTGAATTTTCACCTCTTTTTACTCTTTTATTTTGTTATTAGTATTATTATGTATATTATTAGTGTTTGTATTAATTAGTATAATTTTAAAACCCAAAAAAAATAATAGTCCAATACAATAGAAACCCATTTTGGGCCCAAAATAAAACCCTAACTATCCATTTGTTTTTCCCATGTACAGCTTAGATCTCAACCGTTGGATCGAGGGTTAGATCCAACGGTCCATATTGAACCAGAAAAGGAAGGAGCAGCCTCCCCACACGTGCGCCACCACTCGTCACGCCATCCCTGCATCTGCAGCTCATACGCGCGGGTCTGGTACTACTAGAGGCTCCCGCCCGACTTTCACGGTCTCTCCAACACCGGCAGTTGCAACTTCGCCACCGGCCAGCGACAGCGGTGACTGCCTTGCCCTGACCAGCCCTCGCCGTAATCTGCATCGCGCTGCCTTGCTCCGGTCGATCACCTGTAAATACAAAGAGAAAAGGAAAGCAAATGGTCAAAGAATAAAAACAAGAAAAGAAAGGGTGGAAGAGATCTCATTCAAATCAAAGCATAAAGAGTAGCCCCCAAGTTATCAGATTTTAGGAAACACAAATCAAATCAAAATTGGGGCAATAATTTCACTTGATTTTAGGGATTTATTCTGAATTTCCCTTGTATTTTTGGTGGTAAAACCCTATTTAAACACCCCTAATTCTATTGTAATTTTCACGATGAAATACATTGATTTCACAGCATATTGTACTTGGATTTGAAGGTTGAAATACAAGCTTGAAGTATTTCTTTTGAGGTATTATTTTTTATATTATTTCTATTTCGAATATATTAAAGCAAAAGTGAGACTTTTTTTACCTTGTACGAGTTTTGGACCATCGCCATGGCTGGCGAATTTTGAGTAGAAGGTGGCCGGAATCTAGAAATTTAAAAGTGGGGATGAATTTCGAAAATTTTTAAAAAAGAGAGGGGGACAAGTTTTTATCAATTTTTGGGGGATATTTTAAAGGTGGTGTTGTATTCGATTTTTTTTAAAAAGGTTTTTTCTCATCACCGGCAATGGTGGCCAGCGCCGGTGGCGGCGGCCAGTACGGTGGGGAGGTCACCGGTTCTTAAACCAATGAAGAACCCAGATGAACAATTGAAAAGGAATTCAAAAGGGTGCTTTGATCCAAATTTTTTAGAAGGGGAAAGAATGAGATGTGTTTATAAAAAGTGGATTTTATACCCAAAACAAAGTGGGCTTATTATACTCGTTAAATCCTTTCGTTATTTCCTTTTTGCTCAGCGAGTATCTGAGTTTTCAAACTTCTCAATTTGGTCACTATTTTCTTTTAAATTTGGCCTTTAGCTTTATATTAATTTAATATTCATTTAATTTTAATAAAACTGACCTTTTAACAATTGTGTTTTTCTTTTTATTGCTTGTTTATTTACGTATATTTTTATATCTTTGTATGTTTTTTATATTATCTTGTAGATTAATATATTTATTATTGTAATGTTTAATAACATAATAAATGCGATGTCTTATCAAACAGAAATGACGGGTTTGCGCCATGAGTGTTGGAGGTAATTAAAGTTTATCTTCTGAATGGTAAGACCGTCAAAATAGAATCATATTCATAAAGGACATATAAATTGAATTTTACATGAACTCGCAAATTCTGATATTAAAAAATTTTGTAAACGGCTTCAAATCCCTAAAAAATTCTGAATGGTTTGCGCCATGCGTAATCGACTCCCGAACCCGTTGTTTTATTTTCGCAGACCAAAACCGTTGTTTTCATAAAATAAAATACTTTATTAAAATGACTCAGTTTTATGTGATCCAATCACACCTTCAAAAGATTGGTGGTGACTCCTTTGTTTTTGTTTTTAAATGTCGAGCCTCGAAAAAAGGCTGGGGCAGGTTAGTGACTCCGCTGGGGAATTTTTGTTTTTTATTTTACAAAAAAAGAGAGTCAAGCCACAAGCTGATTACAAAAGTTTTTTAATGTTGAAAATTGCAAGTTCACATAAAATTCAATTTAGTTGTCCATTTATGAATACGATTCCAGTTTACGCATTTAAAAGCTTGATTATAAGCTCTACACCCGAGCTTTGACCCAATTTCTTAAGTGGGGGGTGTTGTCACTGAATTTTCACCCATTCTTATTATTATATATATAATTATATTTATGTATATATATGATATAATATTAGTATTTTTGTTAGAATTAAAACCCTTAAAATATAATAAAAAGAGCCCATTTTAAATAATAAAGGAGGTCCATTTAATAAATAATAAGGGCCATTTTAAAACCTACTTTAAATAAATAAAGGTCCATACTTTGATGGCCCAAAAATACTATAAAATGAGCCCAACTAACATATTTTTTCCTATGTGCAGGATTATTGTGGTTCATTAGATCTAGGGCAGGGGGATCAAAGGTTAGGATCAAATCAGCCAAAAAAGAGGGAAGATCAAAGGTTAGGATTATTGTGGTACGTCAGATCTAGGGCAGGGGGATCAAAGGATTATTGTGGTTTCTCCCAAAACCTCCCCTGTTCGAAGCAGTAGCTGATGCTGCCTTTTCCCCTGCCGTCTGCGCCGTAGTGGTCGTCACCGATGATGCTAGGAGGCCGACCAGCCCACGCCGAAGCGGCCAACGCCGTCGCTCTCCCTCTTCGTTGTCCGATCACCTGCAAACGGGAGGAAAATGGGATAAAACCCTAAGCTCGAAATTGGGGAAAATCATCCAAAATTATTTGAATCTGAGCCAAATCGGATGGAAATCAGAGCTAATTTCAAATATAAGTAAATTCAAACAATCAAGAATCATTTTAGGACTATAATCCAACCGAAATTGAGGATTTTTGTCTCAAATTTCCATATAATTCAAGTTCTTGAACCCTATAAAAACCCTCTCCCCCATTGTAATTCACACACCAAAAATTCACTAGAAATCTACTGAAAAGTAGTACGAATCGAAAATATTGTGTTCGAATTTTTTTGGAATAAGAAGCAAGCAAATTCATCTTCATTTCGATATTGTTATCTTCCTTTCTATTAATTTTGTTTCGAATTTAAATTTTATTTTGGGTTTTGTTCATACCTTTGATTGAAGGAGATGTGGTTGAACTTTGATCCTCTTTTTTTCAAATTAAAAACTATTTTTTGGTGTTTTTGAGTTGTTTTTTTAAAAAATAATATAGAAGGGGTACCACCGCTGACAAGCGGCGGACGGCGCCGGTGGTAGGCGGCTGGTACGGTGGTTATTAATCGGTGTTCTTCATTTTTGAAGAATACCGAGAACAATGAGAGGTTTTTGTTTTGTTTGGAATTTGATCCACTTTGTGTTAAAAAATACAAGGAAAAAGTGTTTATAAAAGTTTTGGGCTTTATACCCAAAAATAATTGGGTTATTCCTTTTCATTAAATCCCTATTTCCCATTATTTCTATTCCAAAAATGAAACTTTAAAACTTCACAAATCAGTCATTGTTTTCTTGGCAACGAATTTTTAATGTGATCATTTAAAAAAAGAAATTAAATTTAAAATAAATTAACTTTTTCCTTTTTCTTAAAAAAGAAAATAAAAAGAAAAGAACTATAAAAACCTTTTTTTTAAATCTAATTTGCCTTGTCTCTTTCTTGTTCCTTATTTGATTAGCATAGGTGACCCTAAGATTAGGATCTTAAAAGCCCTTATTAGAGACTCTCTCTTTGAATAAAATGTTCTTTTCACACAAAAAAATCATAAAATACACTTAACTATATTTAACCCTTAATAGATAAAAAAAAATTAGACAAGTCTCTATAGGGTTAATAATCAATAATTTAGGATATTAAAAGCCTTAACACATTAAGTATTCCATTGCTTGTTTGTTAAGAAAGCGAAACATAACTAATGTGGTGTATTACTAAGCGTAAATGATGGGTTAGCGCCAGAAGTGTTGGCGGTGATTGGAATTCATTTTCAAATAATAAGGCCGCTAAGATGGAATTAAATGCATAAACGGTCAATAATTTTAAACTTTATGTAAATTCGCAAGATCCGACATCAAAACATTTTGTAATCGGCTATGTACCAATTTTTGGGCATTGTGGGGTGCTAACCCTTCCCCACGCGTAATCGACTCCCGAACTTGTTTTTGTTTTCGCAGACCAAAACCGTTGTTTTAATAAAATAAAATGTTTTTATTAAAATAACTCGATTTTTAGGTGATCCAATCACACCATTTTTAAAAAGATTGGTGGCGACTCCGTTGTTTTTGTTTTCAAAACGTCGGTCCCCAAAAAAAGGGTTGCGACAGCTTGGCGACTCTGCTAGGGATAACTTTTTGTTTTTACAAAAAAAGAGTCAGGTCACAAGTCGATTGCACCTTGTTTTAATGTCGAAAATTGTGAATTCACGTAAAGCTTAACTTTATTGTCTGTTTATAAATTTAATTCCATTTTACGCATTTAAGACTTAATTCCAAGCTCTAGACCCGAGCTTTGTCCCATCCCCTTAAGTGGGGGAAACACTAATGCTCTCGTGGGAATACTAATTCTCCGTATGGGCCTAGTAAATACCTCCTGGACCCGCGCTCTATGTCTTCGTGTGGATACTGATCCTCTATATGGGCATAGGAGTGGGTCCCTCTGAATTGAACCTAATTCGTTTAAAGCCTATAATGGGCGAGAAACAGGGGCCTTGCTAGCCTTAGAAGGGGACAGAGAGGACAATTCAGGGACCCTTTTAGAACCGAACCTTTATGAAAATTTAGAAGCCCACCCCATTAGAGCCATGCGGGAAAACCTAGGTTTTAGAGTTTGGTCAAATTTTTTCTATAGGAATTGTCTGTGGAGACATGTCCAGGAGTGCTGGAATGCGCTGCCCAGTTACTATTCATACAAAGAAATTATTTTGAACCTTTTATGTTTTATCTATGTTCTGTTAAGTGTACTAATTCGGTTTCCCTCTCTTGCTTGTTTGTTTTGCATATTCATCATCATTTCATAATTAGAAGGGGTTGATTCTCAGTTAGAAAACAATTTTTGATCATAAGTGGGAGACTCCTTCAAAAGGAAGAGGACAATACAGATGTGTATCACTGGTCAAACGTCAACCAGCAGGCGTATGGGGACGGTTTGACAAGTGACCATGTGATAGAAACTTCAGAGTATGCCTACATTAGTGTCAAACAAAATAATGTTAAGGAGCTACGTGAAATCTGGGAATGGCGACATATCATATCTACTGCATGTGGAGGTAGATGAACCATTCCTCAAAGCTCTAATCCAATTTTAGAACCCTGGGTATTGTTGTTTCACATTCAATGGTAAGGATATGATGCCCACAATTGAAGAATATTCTTCACTTTTTAACTTACGCGAAGTGAAGAGGGACCGAGTCTATGCTAAGTCGCCTAAGAACAAGAACGCTTACTTGAGGCTCAAAATTTTTGCTGGTATGGGAGACGGATAGGTTAAAGGTCTAATACAGAAAAGAGGGGGCAGTTTTTCCTTCCCATGCTGGAGTGTCTGAAACATAATTCCCACTCATCCTGATAAAGAGAAAAAGGTAGATCTGCTAGCAATAGAAAATTAAGACTTGGTTATCTTCCCGAAAGTGTTAGGAAACATCGATGTAGCTATGTTAGATCTTTTTGAACAGTTAAAGAGAGGGACCAACTCGGTGCCAGCAGTGCTTGATGAGACCTTTATTTCTTTGAATGCGTGTTGGAAGTTGGAAGGCGTGCGTTTCAAAGGATGTGCTAAATTGCTCCAGGTTTGGGCCTTTAGCCACTTTTGGAAATGCCCAACCTTGACTTTACCCAACATATTTTCCCCAAACTCTCTCCTCTCTAGGAGTTTCAAAAAGAAAAATGGCCATTAATGAAGAGGAAAAAGTGGACAGATATTTTCTGGGACCGTCGTCATTAAGACATCGTCTGGAGGGCTCTATGGTTAGGTTACACCAAGGTTTTGTATAAGTGTGAGGATTATAATCATCTAATGCTGCTAGGTTTATGGGGTGGAATTGGTTGTGCTCCCTTGTTGGTATCATGGTAATATAGCTCTAGACAGTTTGATCCTTTCACCGTAGGCCTTGACTCAACGGAATTCGAGTTTCAAGGAGAATTCAAAGAAAAGGTTCAAGCTATCAATGATTCATGGAAGCATTGCTACCGCATGAAAGTGGAGCATGACAGCAAGTGCATGTTTACCCCCGACTATGATGAGTTGAGGCGCGTGAGGGTGAATGACAAGATTTTACCACCTATCGGCCAAGCCAAAGCCTATAGAAGAGCATCTGAAGGTGATCCCATCTGAAGCTAATGTTTTGATGGCTGAACTCAAAAGAACCAAGGCCAAGATGGAATCTCTAGAAGAGAAACATGCGAGAGACCTATACGAGGCAGGCTTAGAGGTGAAAAATACAAAGGAAAGACAGATTGGTTAGTGAAGATGTACAAGGACATGGAGGGAAAGTTTGAGATACAAAGAGTTGATTTTCTCAAGTTTCAAGCCACGGTCCAAAACGCAGATTTGAGAAAGACTCTAGAACAGCGGAAGCAAGAAATAGAGCAGGCTGTTGGAAAAGAGAAAGAGCGCGGAAAGTGTGAAATTGAGAAATATAGGCGGGCCTTTACTAAGGAGAGAAAGAAAGGTAAGCAAGCAGTTGAAAATAAGAAAGGTAAAAAAACCCTCGAGAAGGAGAAAAAAACGTGGCTGCTTGGAAGAGGAAAGCCCATGAAAACAAAATCTGTGTGTGCGAGCTGCAATCTCAGTGATGCAAACAATGAGAGGTTGACACAGAGCCAGTCCGTTGTTTTCGAGTTACAGGCCAAGGTAGCAGAACTAAGCCATTCTCTTCATGAACTCTAGAACCATCACATGTATATCGAGCTTTAGACTAGCCAGACAGAAAATAAAACTCTAAAGGAGCAAGTGGAAGCTATGGAAAGCACCATCCATGAGTACAAAACGAAGATCTTGGTCCTAGAAGATGCCAATGAGGGTGGCAATGATTACTGGTTCACTTGGCTTAAGAATAGAGCTAGATGACTCCAAGAACGAGATAAGTTTGATAAAACTGTTATGACCCAGTTCCAGGATGTGGCCAAACATGTGTTGATGCTAGTTACAGAGGTTACGACTCTTCGTCAGTATGCCAGGCCAATCGGAGAGGTGGGCCAAGACTCATGTGACTGATAGAGGAAGTGAATGAGTTAGGCGCTCGAGCAGAAAAAAATTCGTAGAAAAAACTTTCGTAACAAGGATCTTTTCATTCAATAAAAAGCTTTTTCTATGAGCAATTACTTTATGGAATCAATGGCCCTTCATTTGCATTCATGCATTTTTCTTTTTACGCATCTTCTTGTTTGTTTTACATTAGTTTAATATCATTGCATACATAACATAAGGATTTAACTGCAATAATTTACTTAAACAGAAAATTCAAAATAGCAACTCACAAATACGGTACCTGTTCCAAAACTAGGGCAATGGACAAAAGCACCAAAGACAGAGTGATATCCCTCGAAATCAACCACAAGAGTACCCAGGACAGGCTGGACAAGATAGAGAACAACTTGAAGCATGAAATTGAACTGGCACACAAGAGACGGTCAACCAGGTTGCGGCCATACTAGGGTTCAAGGACCTTGATGCATAAGAGGACCTAGGAAATGCCAACGCTCTACCACAGTTTTAGGGGATCCCCCTTGGAATACAAAGAGAGACCTCCTCGTCCAAAGCCAAGCAACCGCTCTACTTAGCGGAATCTTTTGCACACGCGCAAACGGAGCCAAGGGCCAACCTTGGGGGAACTCATGACTATGAGGTCCTACACCTTGACAAAATTACTGATAAGGTCAACGTGAACAAAAACTAGAGGACCACTTTGATAAGTTAGAAGAGATCATTAGAACCTTCCAAGAAGGGAATATCCATGGCGGCATAGACGCTAGGGACCTCAGTATGGTGACCAACCTGACAATTCCCCCGAAATTCAAGACCCCTGACTTTGGTAAGTACGATGGAACTACGTGTCCTAAGGCCCATCTAACCATGTACTATCGCAGGATGTCGATGTACTTGGATAATGAAAAACTCCTCATTCACTGCTTCCAGGATAGCTTGTCTGGATCCGCGTCCTGCTGGTATACCCAACTAAGCCATGAAAATATCTGAACTTGGAAGGATTTGTCAAGGGCATTCGACGAGCAGTTCAAACACGTCACTGATATGGTTCTGAACATGCTTGTTTTACAAGGGATGGAACATGGGCATAACGAAAGTTTCCACAAATACGCCCAAAGGTGGCGAGATGTGGCCGCTCAAGTTCAGCTGCCACCATTGGAAAATGAGATAACTCTCATGTTTGTAAAGACCCTTAAATGCGCTTTCTGTGATCGTATGATTAATCATGTGAAGAAGAGTTTTGTGGACATGCTAATGAATGGGGAGTTCATTCTTGCAGCTGTTAAGAGCTGCAAGCTTGACAAAAGAGAGAAGAAGAAGTCATACAAGAAGAAGGACAATGAAGTTGGTATGGCAAGTGTCTACAACCCTAACTACTCAAAGTGGGTAGTCCTTAATAAGTCCGTTGTCTAGAATACTAACCCTGTGGCCTTAAACCCACCGAAAGATAAACGAAAGTATCAAGGGAAAAAGAAGCCCTACTTTTCTCCCATCCCCATGACGTGCGCCGAGTTATTCTTTGAGCTGGTTAAAGCATGGATGGTGCTACCACGACACGTTCCTCCCTTCTCTCCTCCGTACCCACCATGGTATGACGAGAAGGCATAGTGTGAATACCACGCTGGGAACAGGGGCATACCATTGTGAACTGCACTACCTTCAAAAGAGAAAAAGATGATCTACGAAAATCGGGCATCTTATCTTTCGATACATCTGACAAGAAGGATAAACCGCTGCCCAACCATCAGAAGACTAGAGTGAATGCAGTGGTTGAGGAGGAGGACAAGACAATCAAGAAATATGTTGAAGAAGTCAAGGCACCCATAGAATAGGTATGGGCCCAAATGGTTGAGGATGGATTGCTAAGAAATGAAACATGGAAGTTGAAGGGGGATGATGAGCTCTTCTGCGAGCATTATCAGGTAGGAGGACATGAAATTATGTACTGTTCTAAATTTAGAAAGTTGGTCCAAGACAAGATGGACAACAAAGAGCTAGAATTCTTTGAGAAGAAAGAGGAAGGTCGTGCACTGGATGTATGCGCTTCAGATGAAATCCCCGCTAGAAGGAATTACACGAGAATAAAGCCCTTGGTGATCAAGACCAAGGCCAGAGCCATTGAGTCCCAAAAAAGTACAACCCCAAGGTTAGTCATAAAGGCACATGCTCCTTTTCCATACAAGGACAGCAAGCAAGTTCCCTAGAATTACGCTTTCTCAATAACAACCCATGAGGTATATCAGCTGAAGAAGGAACAAAAGAAGAACCGGTTAATCGGGTGGGCAACTTCATAACAAGTGAACGGTGTTACATGCCACCGAAAGTCGAAGATAGAGACACCGCTCAGAGAAGGGCAACGACTGAAGAACCTTAGGGTGAGAAAGATTTCTTTATGGAGAAACCCAAGACGTACCATGAGCCGGTGAAAGAGTCAGAAGCTCAAGAATTTCTAAAAATACTCAAGCATAGCGAGTATAGTATGGTGAAGCAGCTGCATAAGCTCCCAGCGAGAATTTCGATGCTATCTCTATTATTGAGTTCAGAGGGCCACCGTGACGCCCTCTTAAAAATTTTGAATCAGACTTTTGTGCCAAAGGAGATAACGACCGACAAGATGGACAAGTTGGTCAGCAATATCATAGTGAATAACTTCATCACGTTCAATGACGAGGAGATTTCGACAAGTGGGAGGAGATCATACAAAGCCCTCCATATCTCTGCTCGATGCAGGGGGCACATGCTGCTAGGAGTCCTTATTGATAATGGGTCAGCTCTAAATGTGCTGCCTCTAGCTACCCTAAAAAAGCTGCAAGTTGATGGCTCTCACATGACTATATACCAAAATACTGTGAGAGCTTTGATGAGACCCAAATGGATATTCTGGGAAAATAGAGATACCCCTGCAGATTGGGCCATCTATTTTTGAAATAGATTTCATGGTGATGGACATCAAGCCCACCTATAGTTGCCTGCTGGGACGCCCTTGGATCCACACTGCAGGGGTTTTCCCTTCTACTCTGTATCAGAAGTTGATGTTCATAGTTGATGGCCAGTTGGTGATTATTGGAGCTGAAGAAGAGATCATTGCTTCAGTATCAACTGGTGCCCCCTATATAGAGATTGACGAAGGAGCACTCAAGTGTCATTTCAAGCAATGCAAAGATGCAAGTCAAGCAGACCATGGGAAAAGGGGCAAAGGCTGGCAAGGGCATCAGCAAGCAGCTTTAGGGGAGGTCATACCTCATGATGATCCCTGATAAGAGAGATCAGTTCGGGCTAGGTTACAAGCCCAGCCCTATGCAGAGGAAAGCAGCAATAAGAGAAAGGCAAGAAAGAAGAAAAGTGAGACTGAACGAAGAAGAAATAAAGTGGGAGCCGATGATAATCCCACCATTGAGCCATAATTTCATATCAGGAGGCATCATAAGTCTTGATACTTCAAATGATAAGGAGAAAGGAAATAATGAACTTGAGAAGGTTTTTGAAGAGCTAAACATAAATGCTATATCAAAAGAGGATGAGGGAATCGAGTACTCTCCATGATTCGCCCATGCTCAAAGCTGAACAACTGGACTGTGGAAGAAATCCTTGTAGCTTTTAGGTCATCCACAGTGTAATGCTCAAAACTAACCTTTTTGCCTTAGACCGGAAGGTATTTAGGGATATCTTGTTAAGGGTCTATGTTAAAAACCATTATGGTTCTCATTATCAATAAAAATGTTTTTCAAAAAAAACTTGTGTGGCAAACTTTCTTTTGTGAATAATTAAAACACTATAAATAAGCCCAAAGCAAATAAAGTAAAATACACCAAAATAAAAGCAAAAATTATTCCATTCATTTGTTTGACTTTCCACCTCTATTATGTATACATATTCCATTCTATTTTTTACGTTTTCATATACCAATGGTACAAATGACCTCGAATCCGACCTAGAAATTGACTTCAAGATGCTCATGTGTTTAGAAGAGGTTGAAGACTACAAAGACGAGGAAGAATATGACATGCCTAACAAAATGCTCAGGTTGTTAGAAAGAGAAGAGAAACAGATTCTGCCTCACAAGGAAGAATTAGAAATTCTAAATCTCGGGAATGAAGAAGAAAAGCGCGAGGTGAAGATTGGCACTTCTATCACCGTTAGTCAAACTCCTAGAAGAATATAAGCATATATTTGCCTGGTCGTATCAAGATATGTATGGCTTAGACACTGATATTATTGTGCACCAACTTCTCCTCAGACCCGAATGCAAGCCTATGCAACAAAAGCTAAGGAGGATGAAGCCCAAAATGCTCCTAAAAATCAGAGATGAAGTGAAAAAGTAGTATGATGCTGGATTCCTTGAAGTGGTGAAGTACTCCGAATGGGTAGCTAACATCGTCCCAGTCCTAAAAAGATGGGAAAGTGCGTATGTGCGTTGACTATCGAGAGCTTAATAGGGCGAGCCCTAAAGATAACTTCTCATTGTCGTACAATGACACACTAGTGGATAACACAGCAAGACATTATCTTTTTTCTTTCATGGACGAATTCTCAGGGTACAACCAAATCAAAATGTGCTCAGAAGATATGAACAAAACCACATTCGTAACATGGTAGGGAACCTTTTGTTACAAAGTCATGCCTTTCGGTTTGAAGAATGTAGGTGCAACTTACCAACGAGCTATGGTAACCCTGTTCCATGATATGATACACAAAGAGATAGAGGTATATGTTGACGACATGATTGCTAAATCTCACTTAGAAGAGGAACATATTGAGAACTTGGAAAAACTCTTCAAAAGGTTGAGAAAAATTCCAATTAAGACTTAGTCCGTCTAAGTGCACTTTCGGAGTGCATTCGGGAAAGGTGGTAGGATTTGTTGTAAGTGAAAGAGGAATTGAAGTCGATCCAGACAAAGTTAAGGCCATACGGAACTTCCTCCACCTCGAACACAAAAAGAGGTCTGAGGCTTCCTAAGAAGATTAAATTATATTGCCCGCTTTATTTCCCAGTTAACAGGGAAATGCAGCCCTGCATTTAGGTTACTTCGAAAAAATAACCCAGGAACATGGAATGAAGAATGTCAAACAGCCTTAGAAGAGATTAAGAAGCAGTTGATGAACCCTCCCATTTTGGTACCGCCTGTTCCAGGAAAACCCCTAATCCTATACCTAACCGTCCATGAAAACTTGATGGGATGCGTATTAGGGCAACATGATGAAACCGGGAGAAAAGAAAAGGCAATCTATTATCTAAGCAAGAATTTCATAGACCGCAAAATCAGATATTCCCCAATTGAAAAACTGTGTTGCGCTTTAGTATGGGCAGCTAAAAGGCTTAGGCAGTACATGTTGTACCATACCACATGGCTGATATCAAAATTGGATTCTCTGAAGTTCATGATAGAAGCACCGGCCTTATCAGGAAGAATGGCCCATTGGCAAATGCTACTCTTAGAATTTGACATTCAATATGTGAGCCAGAAAGTAATAAAGGGCAGTGCTATAGCAGACTTTTTGGCAAGTCGTGCTTGCGAAGATTATGAGGCATTGAAATTTAATTTCCCAAATGAAGATTTAATGTGCATCTCGACTAAAGAGGATGATATCCCGAAAGATTCATGGGTGATGAACTTTGATGGAGCCGCTAATGCCTTGGGATATGTCATTGGCCCAGTCTTAATTTCACCGGAAGGGAATCACTACCCTTTCTCCGATCGGTTAATATTCTTCTGTACCAATAACATGGAAGAATATGAAGCTTGCATATTGGGTCTACAAGCAGCCATCGAAAGAAAGATTAAGGTTCTAAGAGCCTTCAGAGATTCTGCACTGGTCATCTACCAAATTCACAAAAAGTGGAAGACCAAAATTTCAAAATTAATTAAATATCATAAGTTGGTCCTCGAACTAATCAAGGAGTTCGACGAAATCACCTTCAAGTATCTCCTAAGAGAGGATTACCAGAAGGCTGACGCCCTTGCCACCCTAGCTGCTATGTTTAAGGCTAGTGAAGGCACTAAAATGATGCCAGTCAAGGTACAAATGTTTGATTCCCCAGCTCACTACTACAATGTGAAAGAAGAAGCGGATGGTCTCTCATGGTACTAGGGCATCTTGCAGTATATAAAGACCCAAGAATATCCATTACAAGACATCGACAATGATAAGAAAACAATTAGAAAGTTGGCTGTGAGGTACATCCTCGATGGAGATGTCCTATATAAAAAGAGTCGAGATCAAGTGCTATTGAGATGCGTGGGAACCAAAGAAGCTCAAACAATCCTGGAAGAAGTTCATGAAGGGGTCTGTAGAGCTCACCCTAGTGGCTTTACCATGGCTAGGCGAATTATGTGCTTTGGATATTACTAGTCCACTATGGAAACCGATTGCATCAATTACGCTCGAAAATGTCACAAGTGTTAGGACTATGCTGACAAGATTCATGCACCTTCTCTACTATTCCATGTCATGACAGCCCCGTGGCCTTTCTCAATGTAGGGCATGGATGTAATTAGTCAAATTTATCCTAAAGCTTCAAACGGGCATAGGTTTATCCTAGTGGCCATCGACTACTTCACCAAATGGGTGGAAGCAGCATCATACGTGAATGTCACCAGATCGGTTGTTTGTAAATTCTTGAAGAAGGAGATCATTTGTCGCTGTGGCTTACCGGAAAGAATCATCACCGACAATGTATCCAATCTAAACAATAAGATGATAAATGGGGTTTGTGAACAGTTCCAGATCAAACATCACAACTCAGTAACCTATCGCCCAAAGATGAATGAGGCTATAGAGGCTGCAAATAAAAATATCAAGAAAATAGTCACAAGGATGGCCGACACTTACACTGATTGACATGAGAAGTTGCCATTTGCATTATATGCTTATAGAACGGTTGTACGAACTTCCACTGGGGAAATGCCTTTTTCATTAGTATATGTTTTTGATGGAGGCAAAACTAGAGGAGGTCGAATGGGTTCAAGCAAGATACAACCAGCTAAACCTCATCGATGAAAAGAGGCTGAAAGTAATCTACTACAGACAGATGTACCAGAAGAGAATGATATGAGCATATGACAAGAAGGTTCACCCGCAGAAGTTCAGAGAAGAGGATTTAGTGCTAAAGAATATGTCGTCGATCTAAATGTATTCCTGAGAAAATGGGCACCTAACTAGGAGGGGCCCTACGTGGTATCAAAGGTCTTCGACAGAGGGGCATTAATTCTGGCTGAAATAGGTAGAGATGAGCTTAAGAATTCTGATTAATTCAAGAAATATTATGCATGAAAAAAGGAAAGAAGAATAAGAAAATCTAAAGAGAAAACCCGCAAAAGGGTGCTCAAAAAAAAGAAAAAGAAAAAAAATTAGGGTTCAAGATGAAAACCCGCAAAGGGCATCTTGAAACCAAAAGAGAATTCGAGTCAAAAACCCGCAAAGGGCGGCTTGAATTATTGCAGTTAAACAGGCAACAAATGTTCCCCTTAGAGGCTTGGCCATTCAAAGGGAATTTTATATCTTCATCTGTCGTTGTAGTGGACGAAATCTTCTCGACATGGGCACCAATCGAAGAAATTTCAAAGAAGTTTGGGCCTTTGATATCTGTATACTTGTCTTTTGTACCTTTCTTTTATGTTTGCCACAACTTCAATAAATTCTTTTTTTCAACCATTGCCATGTGTCACCCTTTTCTCTATATAAACATCTTTTATTGGGATAAGAATTGTTTGGCTAAACATCATTAAAATATGCAAGAGATTTTTGTGTATTACTCTAGAAATGGTCTGAGAATACAGGGACTATGACACAATTCATTGTTAAGCTTTGAGTCTTTGACATGGGGCGTGTTACAATTAGGGGCAATTAATACCCAATTCAGATAATAATAAGCTTGAAAAGAGGAGATTAAAGCACTAATATCATTTGAAGATGTTTATGGTAGTAATTCCTTAATAAGGTGCGAGAACTCACGAAGATCCTCAAATGGGCTTGATTATATACAGGATCGCTTGAAAGCCTTTAACCAATATTGATGTACCAACTACAATGATAGTTGAATATGTGAAAACATGAGACATTCACATACGAAAACCAAATGTGGTCTAAAGAATGAGAATGGTGAAGCAGAAGATGACCAGTTAATGAAGCAAATTATATGGATGGCGAAGCAGAGACAGTGGAGATGACCGCTTACCTGGGTTGAAACGAGTAAAAAAAGGGGCAGTGAAACTTGGCATCCATTCATGTTTTAGACATCCTTAGAGGCATGCCCATCATAATTTCATCACATGTCAGTTTTTTGCAGGAATACAAAAACTCTTCAGCAAAAGAACTCGCCTATCTGTTCAAGCGTAAGGAGAATGGAACTCGTCTATTCGTTCGCGTGTAAGGAGAATGGAACCCGCTTATCTATTCAAGCATCAGGAGAATAGAACTTGTCTACCCATTCAGACATAAGGAGAACGGAACCCGCTTATCTATTAGGAGGATAGAACCCGCCTATCTGTTCGGGCGCAAGAAGAATGGATCCCACCTATCTATTCAAGCATCAGGAGAATCGAACCCACCCAATCATTTAGGCATCAAGAGAAAGGAGCTGAGTAGGAAATTGGTGATTGGTGAAAATTAGTGCATCTTGTTCTTTTCTATATCTCAGTTTCACTAGAATAAACAAAGAAGAGGCAGTTGTTGCCACTGAATTTTCACCCATTCTTATTGTTTTTTTTATATAATTATATTTATGTATATATATTATATAATATTAGTATTATTGTTAGAATTAAAACCCAAAAATATAATAAAAAGAGCCCATTTTAAATAATAAAATAGGTCTATTTAATAAATAATAAGGGCCATTTTAAAACTCACTTTAAATAAATAAAGGTCTTGATGGCCCAAAATACTCTAAAATGAGCCCAACTAACCCATTTTTCCCATGTGCAAGATTATTGTGGTCCGTCAGATCTAGGGCAGGGGGATCAAAGGCTAGGATCAAATCAGCCAAAAATAGGGAGGGAGGACCTCCCGTGCCGCCACGCGTCTGGCGTGTGCACTCCACGCGTCCAGGGTGGTTCCACCCAAACCCTCTACTATTTGAAGCAGCAGCTTCTGCGGCCCTGTCCCCCGCCGTCTGCGCTATAGTGGCCATCACCAATGATGTTGGGAGGCCGACAAGCCCACGCCGAAGCCGCCAACGCTGTCGCTCTCCCCCGCCGCCGTCCAGTCACCTACAAATGGGAGGAAAATGGATGAAACCTTACACATGAAATTGGGGGAAAATCATCCAAAATTATTCGTATCTTAGCCAAATTGGATGAAAATTAGATCTGATTTCGAATATAAGGAAAGTCAAACAATCAAGAATCATTTTAGGACTGTAATCCAATTGAAATTGAGGATTTTTGTCTCAAATTACCTTATAATTCAAGTTCTTGAACCTTATAAAAAAAACCCTCCCCATTGTAATTCACACACCGAAAATTCATTAGAAATCCATTAAAAAGTAGTACGAATAGAAAACATTGTGTTCAAAAATTTTTGGAATAAGAAGCAAGCAAATTCTTCTTCATTTCGATATTGTTGTCTTCCGTTCTATTAATTTTGTTTCGAATTTAAATTTTATTTTGGGTTTTGTTCATACTTTTGATTGAAGGAGATGTGGTTGAATTTTGATCCTCTTTTTTCAAATTAAAAATTGATTTTTTGGTGTTTTTTTAGTTTCTTTTAAAAATAATATAGAAGGGGTACCACCGCCGACAAGCGGCGGCCGGCGCCGGTGGTAGGCGGCCGTTACGGTGGTTGTTCATCGGTGTTATACATTTTTGAAGAATACCAAGAACAGTGAGAGGTTTTTGTTTTGTTTGGAATTTGATCCATTTTGTGCTAAAAATACAAGGAAAAAGTGTTTATAAAAGTTTTGGGCTTTATACCCAAAAATAATTGGGTTATTCCTTTTTATTAAATCCCCATTTTCCCACTATTTTTATTCCGAAAATGAAACTTTAAAACTTCACAAATCAGTCATTGTTTTCTTGGCAACGAATTTTTAATGTGGTCATTTTTAAAAAATTAATTTAAAATAAATTAACTTTTCCCTTTTCTTAAAAATGAAAATAAAAACAAAAACAAAAGAACAATAAAAACTTTTTTTAAAAATCCAATTTGCCTTTTCTCTTTCTTGTTTCTTATATGATTAGCTTAGGTGACCCTAGGATTAGGATCTTAAAAGCCCTCACTAGAGACTCTCTCTTTGAATAAAATGTTCTTTTCACAAAAAAAATTATAAAATACAGTTAACTATATTTAACCCTTAATAGATAAAAAAATTAGACAAGTCTCTATAGGGTTAATAATCAATAATTTAGGATAATAAAAGCCTTAACACACTAAGTATTTCTTTGCTTGTTTGTTAAGAAAGTGAAATATAACTAATGTGGTGTCTTACTAAGCGAAAATGACGGATTAGCGCCAGAAGTGTTGGCGGTGATTAGAGTTCATTTTTTAATAATAAGGTCGTTAAGATGGAATTAAATGCATAAATGGTCAATAATTTTAAACTTTATGTGAATTCGCAAGATCCGACATCAAAACATTTTGTAATAGGCTTGGTACCAATTTTTGGGCGTTGTAGGGTGCTAACCCTTCCCCACGCATAATCGACTCCCAAACCTGTTTTTGTTTTCGCAGACCAAAACTGTTGTTTTAATAAAATAAAATGTTTTTATTAAAATAACCTAATTTTTAAGTGATCTGATCACACTTTTTTTAAAAATATTGGTGGCGACTCCGTTGTTTTTGTTTTCAAAACGTCGGGCCCCGAAAAAGGGTTGTGACAAGGTGAAAACGCTTTGTTCATGTAAGAATATTGATTCTTCGTATGAACCTAGCAAGTACCTTCAGGACTCGTATACCCTATGTCTTCATAAGGATATTGATCATTTGTGAAGAGTGAGACGTGGGAAGTGAGTCCTCATGAGTTGAACTTGATTCGTTCGTAGCCTATAATGGGTGAGAACCAAGGGCCTTGTTACCCTTAGTAGGGGACAGCGAGAACAGCTTGGGTAACCTTTCTAGAACCAAACCTTGTGTGTGAATCTAGAAACTCACCCCAATAGAGCCATGTGGAAAACCATAGGTTTAGAATCTGGTCAAAATTATTTCATAAGGATAATCCATAGGGACATGTCCTGGAGTGTTGGAATGTGTTGCCCAGTTATTATTCATACATTGAAATTATTTTGGATCCCCTATGTTTTATTTCTTTTTTTAAAGAGTACTAATCATTTATTTCCCTTGTTTTGTTGTTTTGCATATTTGTTTGTTGCATGCATCTCATATCTAGAAGGGGTCGAGTCTAAAGCACGTTGCTCAAGTAGAAAATAGTTTTTCACAATGGATAAAAGACTCCTTCTAAAAGAGGAAGAAAATGCGAATGCATGTCACTGGTCCAAGGTCAACCAGTGGGCCATCATTTAAGAATACCGAATGAAGATCTTGATTCTCGAGGATATCAAACGCCATGAGATTCCAGGAGTGGGACGAGTTCAACAAGAGGGTCATGACCCAAGCCCAAGATGTATCTAGGTACATGATGATATTAACCAGAGAAGCTCCAGCTCTGTGCCAGTATGTTGGACCGATAGGGGAGGTGGAACCAAGGTTCTTAGGGTTAATTGTATAGATAAAAGAGCTGAGTGTTTGGGCTGATATGTACTCCTAATTTAATTCGAAATCTTTTGTAGTAAGGAACTTTGATATCCAATGAAAAACTATTTCTAGATCGATACCTTAATGGAATCGATGGCCATTCGCCTGCATTCATGCATTTGCATATTCTGTTGTTTGTTTGCATTAGTTTATGCTGTGTTCATTACATACATACATACACACATAATAAAAAGATTAATTATGGCAAATTCTATTCAAATAGCAAGATTCCACTTAAGCTATGACTACGGAAGATAGATTGACAACTCTTGAAATAAACCACAAGAGTACCCAAGATAGACTCGATAAAATGGAGAAAGAATTGAAGGAAGAAATTGCACGAGCCCAAAGAAACTTCGTCAGCCAGATTGCGGCTATGTTGGGTTTCAAAGACCCAGAAAGAGGAAAGGCAGTTGAAGCCGCTGATGTTTCGTCTCCCTAGCCCAGGATAACTAGTCATACCTAGAATCATCCTTTTTGTTGTTGCCTACGAGCTTTAGGAATTTTTTGTAAGGGTTTCTATGTTAATCTACTTGTTTTAAAGATGCATTCTCTTTATTTTCTAAAATGGCAAACATTTCATTTTTCTTTCCATTTTCCACTTCTCTTCTAGAATACATATTCTTTGCGGAGCCCCTATTATTGACTGTATGAATGATTTTTTAATCCAATCCCGAGATAGAGGGGCAATGAAGTGTGTTCAGGATTAATGGGGAGATCCCATGTACAAATTTTGAGTGATTTTCCTCTCAGACATTGTTGTTAAGGATTTTGAATAAAGTGATAATTCTAAAACATCCACCAACTGAAGATTATTTCTCTTCGATGATATTTGTGTGTGAAATGACATTTGGCATTCCTTCATTTCCCTTCACGAATAAGAAAATAAAAATCCATTGTTGTCCCCCTTTAAGCCTGATATTTTTCTTGTGATTAAAACCCTAACCAAGGATCACTCCCCACACTGGGGGAAAAGATGATGAAAGGTTGTTTGGCAAGTGAGGAAAATACACAACATATCAAGCAAATATCCTAAATTTGAAATGAAAATGACACAAAAAGGAAAAAAGAAAGAAAAAGAAAGAAAGGAAAAGAGAAAAAAAGAAAAAAAAAAAAAGAAATGAAAGCTAAAGTACGAAGGTAAATTTGAAACAAATCCTTCAAATAAGGCATGTTCTAGAAAAGGAAATGAACTCTAGGGTGAAAACCCAAAATGGGCAGTCTAGAGTGATCCAAAAAAAGAATAAAAGGGCAAAGATTTCATCAAGAAAGATTGATTTTTGGTTTAATTTCCCTTGAAATATGTATTTGAGCCTATATATCTTTTTTTGGCAACTCAAGCCTAGCCTACATTACAAGCCTTTAAAGACCATTTGGATCGCGCATGAATATCTGAGAAAAAGAGTTTGTCTTCAGAACACATTTCGCCTTATTGAGTTAACCTTTCTTCAGGGACCTCAAAACTTCTAATGTCTGATTGAGATTAGAAAAGTGGGAAAATTGAAATTTGGGGAGTCGGTGAGCCAAAGAGAGCCACCTAAAAGTGGGATACTATCTGGTTGATGGATTCATGAATCATTCACACTATGAATTTTGGGGCATCTGACTTTCCTTTATTCCATGTTTGCCATGACTATTTTCTTTAAATTCTCATTTCTAGCCTTTTCTTGCATCTTACAAGCAGGCTCACATAGATTCATGAAAAACAAAAGATTTCTTGGTATTGATCACATAGATTCATAATCATAGCATTTGTTAAATTTTGACAGGTGTGGAACCCGCCTATCTATTCGGGCTTGAGGAGAATAGAACTCGCTTATCCATTCAAGCATGAGGAGAATAGAACTCGCCTACCTATTCGAGCTTGAATAGAATAGAACCCGCTTATCCATTTGAGCGTGGGGAGAATGGAACAAGCCTATCTATTCAGGCTTGGTGAGAATAGAACCCGCTTATCCATTCGAACATGAGGAGAATAGAACCTTTATTTTTTAGCATGCTTATTGATAAGTGTTCAAAAGTACTATTTTTCTTACCCTTTTTACTCATATTATTGTTAGACTTAGGCTCATATTAGTTGCATAACTAGCCATTCATGCATTAATCCATGTTTCCTTCCAACGTTGAGCTTGATTACACAACTTGGTAGTTTTGTGGGAAAAGATGTTGCTTTGGTGTGTTTTGTGTGTATGTGCAGGATCATTTGCCAAAGCGAGGCTAGAGCTAGTTGCCAGGGCAATGCATGAAGGAGATGCTGAGCTAGTTGCCAGGACAATGCATGAAGGAGACGCCGAGCCAGTTGCCAGGGCAATTGTCGACAAAGAGCAAAAGGTGATATGGTAGTCAAAATTGATGACTAGACAAGCCCAAGATGATGTGGAGCAAAGCCCAATCCCAAAGGAATTTGATTTCCATGAAGAGATTAAAGAAGAATTAAATTCCAAGAAGATAGGAGAAGTTCTAGTAGGAATATAATTATAATAAAGAATTATATTCTTTAAAGATAATTTAATTCCAACTTAACTTCCTCCTCAAAGAAGGACTTTGACCTAGCCCTATAAATAAGAGGGAGATTTCGACAACTCAAGGAGAGCAAAGAGGGGAATTTCGACAACTCCAAGAAAGGCAAGAGGAGAGAATTTTCGACAAGCATCTAGGGCAATGAGGATTTCGACAAGCCTCATTCTTCATCCTTTTCTTTCTTGTTCGATTGGGTTCATGCTAGGGATTATTTATCTTGTGTTTCTTTGGAACCTAGCCATGAACTAAATCTATTTGGCTATGGTTATTGTGCTTTGTGGTTGTGAGAAACTATTGGTTTTTGTTTAGGTAATAAGAGTTTGCACTTTTCTATTCAAGGTTTATTCATTCTTGGTTCTTATTCTTGTTTGCGAGTGAATTGGGAGAGGATCTCGTAACTTCATCTATTTATCTAATATCGGGAGAGTTAGATTCAAGAAACGAATGAATATGATCTTTATTCAATCTATTGATGGTGAAGATTAATCCGGCTTAGGAATAAGTTAAGGAATTCAACGGCTAAGAGGAGCGCAAGATTGGTTGTTGTCACCCTTGATTCACGCAGGGATGTATTATCAAGGCATGCACAAGTAGCTAGAGTTTCGACTTAGGGATAAGAAGAAACCATTGAAGAACGCTCTGCCGAACCTTGAAGGTTGCTGCCTAGACGCCCAAGTAGTTGCCCAACTAGTCGCCCAGGCAACCATCGATTAGACGCCCAAGTAGTTGCCCAACTGAGTTACCCGTGCACTCTTTTACCAGGACGATCCAATCGGCTATCACACCTCAACTCACGATAACCTGGCCTATCTCTCTCTCGTTTGATCTCATTTATTCTTTTACTTTATTGCCTTCTAGTTTAGTTATTAGTTAAACTCCTATAATCCTTTATTTGTGTTTTTACTTTTTACAGTGCAAGAGACTAGATTCTTGAAGTAGCACCAATCTCTGTGGAGACGATATCTTTTATACTATAACTTGCAACGTGTATACTTGCACAATTGCGTAGCACTTATTATGCGCAACAAGTTTTTGGCGCCGTTGCCGGGGATTGGCAATAGCGACTTTGTTTTTATTTTCTTGCACTTTCTTTTTACTTTTCTTGTTTAAGATTCAAAGGGCTAACAAACTTTGGTTTTGCATTGGTATATGACCAGGGCAAGACCGACTACACCAGAATATCCCTTTGATCCAGAAATTTAACGAACCTTACAAAGACTTAGACGAAGGATAAGAGTAGCAATGGCTAATCAAGACGGCAATATGAATCAAGATGTTCCAGCAGGAGGAGGAGTGATTCTTGCACGAAACAGAACTATTCGAGACTATCTTGAAGAAGATCTTGATGGACTTAATCCAGGAGTTGTCGCACCTGAAATTGAAGCCGACCACTCTGAGTTAAAATCGGTAATGTTTAATATGATCAACACAACAGGTCAATTTGGCGGCTCAGCAACTGAAGATGCACGGCAACATCTTAAATCTTTCCTCGAGATTTGCAACTCGTTCAAAATACACAGAGTCACCCTCGATGTTTTACGATTAAGATTATTCCCCTATTCACTGAGGGATAGGGCGAAAGCATGGTTGAATAGCATTCCTGCCGGATCAATAGCATCTTGGATCGATCTTTGTCGTGATTTCCTTGCTCGGTTTAATCCTACAAATTTGACTGATAAGCTTCGTAACGATATTACTTCTTTTCGGCAGACAGATGATGAATCCATGTACGAGGCTTGGGAGCGATATAGAGAACTTCTACACAAATGCCCCTACATGGATTCCTGGTGTGGACTCAAGTAACAATGTTTTACAACGCCGTGAATACACCAACAAGGATGATGCTAGATGCCTCGGTAAACGGCATACTCCTAGATAAATCGCCGAAAAAAGTAATGCAAATTCTAAACAGGCTGGCCAAGAATGATTATCAATTCCCCTCTACGAGAAGGGAAGGAGTTAGACGCCAAGCCACAATACATGAACTAGGATCATCATATTCAATTTCGGCACAATTGGCCACTTTAACCAAGATGGTCCAGAACATGCAAAAACCAAACAACACGCATGAAGTCAAGGTAATAGATTCTTTTTGTGAGTTATGTGGTGATAACCATGATTCTTCTGAATGTATGCAGAATCCAGCTTCTATGTGGGGAATTACAATCGGAACAACAATGTGATATCCAATACATACAATCCAGCTTGGAAGAAGCACCCGAATTTTTCATGGAGTAATCCCAACAATGCTCTAAACCAGAACAATCAGAATGCACAAGCATCGGGATTCCAGCAGAATATGCCACGGCAACAGTTGTCGCAGCAACAACCGACAACATCTAGTTCTTTGGAAAATTCTCTAAATGCTTTTATGATGAAAATTGAATCTTATATGGCTGAGAATAGTAACTTCATAAAATGAACTGCTGCTTTTATTAACTGGACCGAGATGAGATTGCAAAACCAAGAGGCGGCAATCAAATCATTAGAAAATCAAGTCGGACAGTTTGCTCAAAACCTGAATACTAGACCGCAATGAGGTTTACCTAGCAATACTGAAGTCACAAGAGGAACTGGCCATGAGCAATGTAAGGCGATCACCACTAGAAGTGGCCAACAACTTAGAGAGGTTCAAACCCGCTCGTCAAACAAAACTCCACAAAAAGATAAAGACGAACCTAGCGGCAAAGCCTCAGATGCTGAACCAGGAATTGCCTCGGCAACCGGCAATAAGCATGCCTCGGCAACCGATGATAAGGATGCTTCGGCAACGTGTGATAAGCATGCCTCGGCAACCCCAATTGATAATACCTCGGCAACTCTAGTTGTCCCAGCAATACCGTCAATCAGGTTCCAAACCAATGAAAGGATCGAAGATATCCGACTTCCACCACCATTCCCACAAAGGTTGAAGCGACAAAAGCAAGAATATCAATTCAAGAAGTTTCTTGATATCCTAAAGCAAGTCCACATCAACTTGCCATTGGTGGAAGCAATTGAACAAATGCCAAACTATGCCAAGTTTCTTAAAGACATTGTGTCCAAGAGAACAAGGCTAGGAGAGTTTGAAACAGTTGCCGCAATAGAGGGATGCATGGCAATGTTACACAATCGTATGCCACCCAAGTTGAAGGATCCCGGAAGTTTCACAATACCTTGTTCTATTGGAAATCACTATGTCGGGAAAGCATTATGCGACCTTGGGGCTAGCATAAACTTGATGCCTAAATCGGTTTTCCAGAAACTAGGAATCGGGAAGGCAAGACCTACAACAGTTATGCTATAGCTAGCCGACAGATCCTATGTGCATCCAGAGGGAAAAATCGAGGACATACTGGTAAAAGTTGATAAATTTATTTTTCCCGCTGACTTTATTGTTTTGGATTGTGAAGCAGATGAGCATGCACCCATCATTCTCGGGAGACCATTCCTAGCAATAGGGAGAACCTTGATCGATGTTGAAAAGGGAGAACTCACAATGAGAGTGAATGACCAGCAAGTTAAACTAAATGTGTTCCAAACACTAAGGCATGCCGATGATCCAGAAGAATGCCAACTTCTTCATGCCACGGCAAAGTTTAACTTCGACGAGGAATTTAGTTGCCTCGGTAACTACATTACCGATCAAGAGGAACCTGAGGAGTATGAAGAACCGGTCAATGAGGAACAACAAGAAGAGGCAAATTGGCTAGTCAATCGACCAGGTACATACTTTGAACCACAGGATTACTCAGGCAAGGAAGGTAAGCTCGAAAAACCCTCTATTGAACAACCACCGATTCTTGAGTTGAAACAATTACCAGAGCAACTAAAATATGCATACTCAGGAACCGATAATACATTGCCTGTAATTATTTCTTCTAAGTTACAGCCTGAGCAGGAAAAGAAGCTGATCAAGATGTTGAAGCTACACAAAAAGGCAATAGGGTGGACAATTGCCGACTTGAAGGGAATTAGCCCGACAGTGTGCATGCACAAGATTTTGTTGGAAGATGATCACAAACCTTCAATTGAGGCCCAGATGAGACTGAATCATGCCATGAAAGGGGTTGTAATGAAAGAAATCATCAAGTGGCTTGACGCCGGCATTATATACCCTATCTCTGATAGTACATGGGTAAGTCTGGTACAATGTGTTTTGAAAAATGGAGGTATAACGGTGGTAAGTAATGAAAACAATAAACTCATTCCAACCAGGACTGTGACCGGTTGGAGGGTTTGTATGGATTATCGAAAGCTAAACAAAGCCACTAGGAAAGATCACTTCCCATTACCCTTTATTGATCAAATGCTTGACCGTCTTGCAGGTAAACCATTTTATTGTTTTCTTGATGGTTATTCAGGTTACAATCAAATTGCCATAGCACCAGAAGATCAAGAAAAGACAACCTTCACATGCCCATATGGTACTTATGCCTTCCGAAGGATGCCGTTCGGATTGTGTAACGCCCCGACAACCTTCCAAAGATGCATGATGGCGCTCTTTTCAGACATGGTCGAAGACTTCCTTGAGATCTTCATGGATAATTTTTCTGTTTTTGGTAATGACTTCGACAGTTGTCTTGGCAATTTAGAGATGGTGTTGGCAAGATGTGAAGAAACTGATTTAGTCCTCAATTGGGAGAAATGTCGTTTTATGGTAGATGAAGGAATAGTGCTCGGCACAAGATTTCATCCAAGGGAATTGAAGTAGACAAAGCTAAGGTGGACATGATCGAGAGATTACCCCCACCAAGTTCGGTTAAAGGAATTCGAAGTTTTCTTGGCATTGCAGGTTTTTATAGGAGGTTCATTCATAATTTTTCTAAAATCACTAAACCCTTGTGCAATTTGCTTGAACAAGATAAAGTCTTCGATTTTGATGATTCTTGCACCCAAGCATTCGAAACCCTAAAGGAAAAGCTTGCCTTGGCACCCATTGTCATTCCACCAGACTGGACGCTACCTTTTGAGCTCATGTGTGATGCAAGTGATTTCGCGGTAGGAGCAGTCCTAGGCCAACGCACAGGTAAGACCTTCCATGTGATATACTACACTAGTAAAACTCTTAATAGTGCTCAAGTAAATTACACAACAACGGAGAAAGAGTTACTAGCTGTAGTTTTCGCATTTGACAAGTTTCGATCATATTTGATTGGTACAAAGGTAATTGTTCATACGGACCATTCGGCAATCAAATATCTATTTGCTAAAAAGGATGCCAAACCTCGTTTGATTCGTTGAATATTACTTTTACAAGAATTTGATATTGAAATTAAGGATAGGAAAGGAACATAAAATCAAGTGGCCGATCACTTATCACGTTTAGAACGGAATAGGGAGGAGGAGGACGCGGATCTAGAGATATGCGATGCATTCCCGGATGAACAAATTTTAGTTGCCTCGGCAACCATGGACGCGCATGCCTTGGCAACCCTCGACGCTGCAGCAACCAGGGACGTGCATGCCTCGGCAACCCTCGACGCCGCAGCAACCATGGACGTGCATGCCTCGGCAACTCTCGATGCCGCAGCAGCCTTTGACGCGCACGCCTCGGCAACCATGGATGCACATGCCTCGGCAACTCTCGACGCCGCAACAGCCTTTGACACGCACACCTCGGCAATTTTGGGAGCAGTCACCATGGCAACACATGCCTCGGCAATACCCTGGTACGCGGATTTAGTTAATTTCCTTGTTTGTGGTATTTTACCTTATGGCATTACTCACCAAGGGAAGAAGCGATTCCGCCATGATGCTAAGCATTACTTTTGGGACGAGCCTCTTTTGTTTAAACAATGTGTAGATCAGGTTATACGCCGATGTGTCCCTGAAGAAGAGCAACAGAATGTACTCCAGCAATGCCATTCTTCACCCTATGGAGGACATTTTGGAGGAACTCATACCGCGGCCAAAGTTTTGCAATCTGGTTTGTATTGGCCAACATTGTACAAAGATGCCCAAGACTTTTACAAGCAATGTGATCGTTGCCAGAGGACGGGCAATATCTCTAGACGACATAAAATGTCGCTCCAGAACATCATCGAGGTGGAATTATTCGATGTATGAGGGATCGATTTTATGGGACCTTTCCCATCTTCATTCGACAACCTCTACATTCTACTTGCCGTCGACTACGTGTCTAAATGGGTTGAGGCAGCTGCAGTTCCCAACAACGATTCCAAGACCGTGCAACGATTCTTGCAGAAAAACCTATTTACACGGTTTGGGATGCCGAGAGCAATTATCAGTGACGAAGGCAAGCATTTTGACAACAGACTAATTGCCAAGATGTTGCAACGCTTTGGCATATCACACAAGATCGCCACGGCATATCACCCACAAACCAACGGGCAAGCAGAAATTTCCAACCGAGAATTGAAGGGTATACTCGAGAAAGTTGTAAATCCCTCTAGGAAGGATTGGTCATTAAGACTATATGATGCACTTTGGGCATATCGCACTGCATTCAAAACACCCTTAGGTATGTCCCCCTTCCGACTTGTCTATGGCAAAACATGCCATCTACCGGTGGAAATCGAACACAAGGCATACTGGGCAATCAAGACCGTGAATATGGATTGGGAAAGTGCCGGACAAAAGCATTTGTTAGACCTCAATGAGATAGAAGAATTTCGTGCACTCGCCTATAACAATGCACGAATCTACAAGGAGAAAACAAAGCAATGGCATGACAAGAAACTATTGCCACGGCAATTCATGCCAGGGCAACTAGTTCTCTTATTCAATTCTGGGCTAAAACTTTTCCCGGGAAAGCTGAAATCAAGATGGTCGGGACCATTCGAAGTTGTCAAACCATTCTCCCATGGTGCCGTGATAATCAAGTCCATCACTGACAAATATGAATTCAAAGTTAATGGACAAAGATTGAAACACTACAATGGTGCCTATGTGGAACGTAACAAAGAAGTAGTCACCTTAGGAGATGCATGAGCATGCTCTCCTTTTGATATTTTATTTTATTTTATTTTATTTTAATTTTGTCGAATTATTTAATTTCTATTTTTTATTTTTATTTATTTATTTTATTACTTTCGATTATTTGTTTTTTAGGATAGATTTATTTTTTTATCTTTTTAAGTTTAATAATCCCTTTACACATCTTTATTTATTTAATTTTATTAGTCTATATTTAATTTTAATCCTTATTTGATTTGTCTTTGAATTGTAGGAAAAGAGTTCAAGATAAAGAGGAATTTTAATCCAAGAAGGAAAACATCTTCAACAAGGAAACTAATGTGCTGAATCTAAGGCTTATATAAAGCCTCCAATTTACCCTAATCAAACCCCCCTTGCCGTCACCCTCTCCCTAAACCAAAACCCTTTTTTCATTTTCCTCTAATCCCACCCACCATATTTACCACCTATCTTTTCTATAAAACCCATCACCCTTAACCTATTCCTACTTTTTATCTTGCAACTTTTTAGTTTCTTTTCTTTTCTTTTATTTGTTTTTACAAAACTCACAACCAAGATCATCCATGGCATCCAAAATTAAATTTTTAGTTCATCCAAGTTCCTCCAAAGAACCAAGATACAAGAAGTTTGCTACACCGGTGGTTCAAGAAAAATTTCACTCCAAGTTTGAAAGCCGGAAGATTCATGAAGAACAAGGCTTTGAATACTCCAACTCTCATCAAGATTTCAGCCTTGAACCATTCATCTTCGAGAGGATTGCACATCAAAAGTGGCAAACCTTTTGCCATCAACCGGAACCGGGAAACATCTCATGGGTAAGAGAATTCTATGCTCACTCACCTAACCCGGATAATCCTTATGTTTTTGTTCGTGACAAGGCCATACTCATAAGTCCCGAAAACGTCAACACCTTTTACTGGCTTTACATTGAGAAGGACTAGCATCAAGCCTTCGTTGATCAAATCACTCCCAAGAAACTCGACAAGGTGCTTCAAGAACTCACTCAACCGGGAACTCATTGGAACGACGGTAAATCGCCTTCGGCTTAACCCCGAGGCAAAACTATGGAATAAGTTTGTCAAAACTTCTTTAATGCCCACCACACACAGTACTACCGTTGATATACCACGTCTTTTGCTCATACATTCTATTTTGCATGATCGCATCATTAACATTGGAAAAATTATTTGTGATGAGATTTTTGTATGTAGCTCAAAAGATAAAGGTTCTCTTTTCTTCCCTTGCTTAATTTCTAATCTTTGCAAGGAGATGCATGTCCCAAGTGAGTCCACCGATGAAAAGGCCCTACCAAAGTCCGGTTGGAATCAAGCACAAATCCAAAAGCTAATGGGAGAGGCACCGGGAAAATCTTTAAGGCCTCCAATTGCCACGGCAACTCCTGTCACCCTGACAATCCCTAATGCCCAAGCACCTAACGCCCGGGCAACTCGACCATCAACCCCGGGACACTTTGAAGCACTCTTGCAACCATTGGTGAGCCACCTAAGGCAAATTGAAGACCGGCAACTAATGTTCATGCGGTACATGAAGGAGCAAAACAATGCCATCACCCAAGTCATCCTAGAAAAGTACCCGGACAATCGTGTGTCGTTCCCAATCTTTCCTGCCGAGATCCTTGCCCCGACAACCAATGAAGCAGTCGCCACGGCAACCACAACATATGATGCCGCGGCAACCTACATCGTGCCTGCACAAGCTGATGCCACGGCAACCAACCCTGAAAAAGCCACGGCAACCAAAGCTAAAGACATCCCGGCAACCACTGCAAAAGCCAAAGGTAAAGCACCTATACCCGAATCAACTCCTACGGAATCATTTTTTGATTTTTCAGATTCGGATGAGTCCTCCATTGCACCAAAAAAGACCGCACCAATTGAATCCTCCAAGCGAAAAGCCAATGACATTGATGAAGAGGACGATGAGGACAACCCCGTACGAGGATCGATTCCACCACCGACAACAAGAAAACAACCATCGCGTTCAAGTAAGAGAATCAAGACACCGACAAAAAGGAAACTAATCATCTACGATGACGAACTCTCAGAGTAAATCCTCGTATGCATTTTATTTTTCGTTATTTTTATTTTTCTTTAATGCATGCATTGAGGACAATGCCTCACTCGAGTTTGGGGGGGATTGTTATTAGTAGTTACCATGTTTAGTTACATTCATCTTAAGTATTACATTTAGGATACATAAATTGCTTGCCATGCCTTTAGTTGGAACAAGAATTGCTTAGATTTGATAAATATTCGATGATGACTTTGCCAATGCACTTAATTGATAGAATTTTTATTCTAGGATAACCATGGAAAAACATAGAATTTTACTATGATGCTAAATTTGATGAAACACTGTTGTGGTTTGATTGATTTAAGGAATTCTAGTGAACTTAGGTTGATAATTAAAGAAATTGGGGGATTAGAATAAAAATTGGATGAATGCTAGAGGTGCCCGAAATTGGCTCTAGCATGTACTAAAAAAAATTCACTAGAGGTGCCCGAAACTGGTTCTAGTATGTGCTAAAAAAATTCGCTAGAGGTGCCCGAAACCGGCTCTAGTCGAATAAAACTAAAAACAAAACACTAGAGGTGCCCAAAACTGGCTCTAGTTAAAACATGTTAAAAAGAACCCAATGAAGTAATTTGAAAACCTCTTGTTTGCATAGAATCCGAAAAATCAACTTGCACACAACTCCGCACACACTCACAAGCATCATAGTTTGATTCCGAGTAACTCCTAAGTTTTCCGAAAAATAAAAAGCCAATCATACTTTGTGCCTCGGTTCAGAGAATTGAAATTAAGTTCAAAGCTAAGTTTGTGAAAATTGAAGTCTTGGCAGGTAATTATGAGTTTGCATTGCTTAAGGACAAGCAATAGTTTGAGTTTGGGGGTGTGATAAGTGTTCAAAAGCACTATTTTTCTTACCCTTTTTACTCATATTATTGTTAGACTTAGGCTCATATTAGTTGCATAATTAGCCATTCATGCATTAATCCATGTTTCCTTCCAACGTTGAGCTTGATTACACAACTTGGTAGTTTTTGTGGGAAAAGATGCTGCTTTGGTGTGTTTTGTGTGTATGTGCAGGATCATTTGCCAAAGCGAGGCTAGAGCTAGTTGCCAGGGCAATGCATGAAGGAGATGTCGAGCTAGTTGACAGGGCAATGCATGAAGGAGATGCCGAGCCAGTTGCCAGGGCAATTGTCGACAAAGAGCAAAAGGTGATATGGTAGTCGAAATTGATGACTAGACAAGCCCAAGATGGCGTGGAGCAAAGCCCAATCCCAAAGGAATTTGATTTCCATGAAGAGATTAAAGAAGAATTAAATTCCAAGAAGATAGGAGAAGTTCTAGTAGGAATATAATTATAATAAAGAATTATGTTCTTTAAAGATAATTTAATTCCAACTTAACTTCCTCCTCAAAGAAGGACTTTTACCTAGCCCTATAAATAAGAGGGAGATTTCGACAACTCAAGGAGAGCAACGAGAGGGGAATTTCAGCAACTCCAAGAAAGACAAGAGGAGAGAATTTTCGACAAGCATCTAGGGCAAGGAGGATTTCGACAAGCCTCATTCTTCATCATTTTCTTTCTTGTTCGATTGGGTTTATGCTAGGGATTATTTATCTTGTGTTTCTTTGGAACCTAGCCATGAACTAAATCTATTTGGCTATGGTTATTGTGTTTTGTGGTTGTGAGAAACTATTGGTTTTTGTTTAGGTAATAAGAGTTTGCACTTTTCTATTCAAGGTTTATTCATTCTTGGTTCTTATTCTTGTTTGCGAGTGAATTGGGAGAGGATCTCGTAACTTCATCTATTTATCTAATATCGGGAGAGTTAGATTCAAGAAACGAATGAATATAATCTTTATTCAATCTATTGATGGTGAAGATTAATACGGCTTAGGAATAAGTTAAGGATTTCAACGGCTAAGAGGAGCGCAAGATTGGTTGTTGTTCACCCTTGATTCACGCAGGGATGTATTATCAAGGCATGCACAAGTAGCTAGAGTTTCGACTTAGGGATAAGAAGAAACCATTGAAGAACGCTCTGCCGAACCTTGAAGGTTGCTGCCCAGACGCCCAAGTAGTTGCCCAACTAGTCGCCCAGGCAACCATCGATTAGACGCTCAAGTAATTGCCCAACTGAGTTGCCCGTGCACTCTTTTACCAGGACGATCCAATCGGCTATCACACCTCAACTCACGATAACCTGGCCTATCTCTCTCTCATTTGATCTCATTTATTCTTTTACTTTATTGCCTTCTAGTTTAGTTATTAGTTAAACTCCTATAATCCTTTATTTGTGTTTTTACTTTTTACAGTGCAAGAGACTAGATTCTTGAAGTAGCACCAATCCCTGTGGAGACGATATCTTTTATACTATAACTTGCAACGTGTATACTTGCACAATTGCGTAGCACTTATTACGCGCAACACTTATCTATTCGAGCATGAAGAGAATAGAACCTTTTTATCCATTTGAGCATGAGAAGAATGGAACCTTTATTTTTTAGCACCTGCTTATCTATTCGAGCATGAGGAGAATAGAACCCGCCTATTCCTTCGGGCATAAGGAGAATGGAACCTTTATTTTTCAGAACCCGCCTATCTGTTCAAGCAGAAGGAGAATGGAACTCGCCTATCCATTCAGGCATAAGGAGAATGAAATCTTGTGTTGGTGCCCATCGAGTTGGCAATCAGTGAAAATTAGTGACTTTTGGTCTTTGCACTATCCCTGTTTCACTGGAATGAGCAAAGAGGGGCAACTGTTGTCACTGAATTTTGACCTATTTTACCCTTTTATTATTATAATTAATTAGCATAATTTTAAAAATCAAAAAATAATAATAGTCCAATACAATAAAAACCTATTTTGGGCCCAAAATAAAACCCTAACTATCCATTTGTTTTCCTCATGTGCGGCTTAGATCTCACTGTTGGATCTAGGGTTAGATCCAACGGTCTATATTGGACCAGAAAAGGAAAAAACAGCCTCCCCACATGCGCACTGCCACACGTCATGCCTTCCCCATGTCTGCAGCTCACACGCGCGGGTTTGGCATTGCTGGAGGCTCTCGCGCGGCTTTCTCAATTGCTCCAACGCCGGTAGCTGCAGCGTCGCCACCGGCTAGGGACAACGGTGATCACCTTGCCCTAACCAGCCCTCGTCGTGATCTGCGTCGCGCTGCCTTGCTCCAATCAATCACCTGTAAATACGAAGAGAAAAGGAAAGCAAATGGTCAAATAATAAAACCAAGGAAAGAAAGGGTGGAAGAGATCTCATTCGAATCAAAGTAGAAACAGTAGCCCCCGAGTTATCAGATTTTCGAAAACACAAATCAGATAAAATTGAGGCAATAATTTCACTATATTTTAGGGATTTATTCCGAATTTCTCTTGTATTTTTGGTAGTAAAACCCCTATATAAACACCCCTAATTCCATTGTAATTTTCACGACGAAATATACTGATTTCATAGCATATTGTACTAGGATTTGAAAATTGAAATACAAGCTTGAAGTATTTCTTTTGAGGTATTATTTTTTATATTATTTCTATTTTGAATATATTAAAGCAAAAGAGAGACCTTTTTTACCTTGTTCGAGTTTTGGACCACGGCCATGGCTGCCGGATTTTGAGTAGAAGGTGGCCGGAATTTGGAAATTTAAAAGTTGGGATAAATTTTGAAAATTTTAAAAAAAAAGAAGGGAAAAAGTTTTTGTCGATTTTTTGGGGATATTTTAAAGGTGGTGTTGTATTCAATTTTTTTAAAAAAGGTTTTTTTCTCGCCGCCAGCAACAATGACCGGCATCGGTGATGGCGGACGGCACGGTGGGAGGTCACCGGTTCTTAAACCAATAAAGAACCCGGATGAACAATTGAAAGGGAATTCAAAAGGGGGCTTTGATCCAAATTTTTTAAAGGGGAAAGAATGAGATGTGTTTATAAAAAGTGGATTTTATACCCAAAACAAAGTGGGCTTATTACACTCATTAAATCTCTCCACTTTTTCCTTTTTGCTCCGCGGGTATCCGAATTTTTAAACTTCTCAATTTGGTCACTATTTTCTTTTAAATTTAACCTCTAGCTTTATTTTGTTTTTAATTCGGTCATTAAATTTCTTTAAATTGCTTTTAATTCATTTTTTTATTTTCTTTTTTACCTTTTTTAAAAAATAATTTATAACTTGTATTCTTTTATAAATCGGCATATATATATATATATATAAAGTATATATTCATTTAATTTTAATAAAACCGACCATGTTTTTCTTTTTATTGCTTGTTTATTTAGGTATATTTTTTATATCTTCGTATGTTTTTATATTATCTTGTAGATTAATATATTTATTATTGTAATGTTTAATAATATAATGAAAGTGGTGTCTTATCAAACGGAAATGACGGGTTAGCGCTAGGAGTGTTGGCGGTGATTAAAGTTCATCTTCCAAATGGTAAGACCGTCAAAATAGAATCATATTCATAAACAGACATTATAAATTGAATTTTGCATGAACTCGAAAATTCTGACATTAAAATATTTTGTAATCGGCTGGGTACCAATTTTTGGCAGTTGTGGGGTGCTAATCTTTCCCCATGCGTAACCGACTCCCGAACCTGTTTTTTTGTTTTCGTAGACCAAAACCGTTGTTTTAATAAAATAAAATGTTTTATTAAAATGACCCGTTTTTTAGGTGATCCAATCACACCTTTAAAAGATTGGTGGCGACTCCGTTGTTTTAATTTTTAAACATCGAGCTCCGAAAAAAGGCTGCGACAGTCGGCTAACCCATTTGCTTCATGCAAAATATTATGAAAACACACACACATCAGCTCCCGGCAAGCCGCATCGATTTTCCGAAAACAACGCTAAAGGTACCACGACTTCCGATCAGTCTGTAACACCCACGACACCGCCACCTTAAAATCCGACTCAACGATTATCGATGTTGTTGAACTCCATGACGAAGCAACTAGCACCTGAAGAGCATATGCAATTGCGTGGACTTCCGCCTCGTTGAAATCAATTACTCCTACCGGTCCTGAAAATAAAGCTAAAACACGACCCTCCGAGTCCTGCAAACACCCCACATTCCGCCGACCTTGGCTTTTCCCTAGCCAAACCATCCACATTGAACTTGATCACACCCATCCCGGCGGCACCCACTCAATACCCTTGCGCGGCATTCGGCAAACAGCTATAGGAACACAAAATTGAAGTGTGTTGCATGTTCTATGCTAGCATGTTGTTCTTGTGTACTTATTTTAATTGAATTAGTATTCTTGATATATTTTAGAGTTTTTTTATTTCCTTTAAGATTTATTAGGCTATTAATCAAAATGGCACACAACTAACTCATAATATAGAGATTAACATTCAGAAAAAAAATAATTCTAGGAATTATATAAAATATTTTATAGCGTTAAAAGATTCTTGAAAATAATTCTAGAGATTGTTTTAAATATTGCGTTCAAGTTATGAGAGATGCACACGTACCTAGCATTTGTGAACGTGAGAATAACAAAGATGGTCATTTTCGTTCGAATCTTAAATTACTAAAATAAGTTCGGATTGTGCAAACAATACAAATACTTACCAATAGATTTGTGTCGATCATACTACATCACCATGACATTAGATTCTAAAATACACAAGTATTAGATTATGAATCGATTATATGTTATAAAAAATTAAACCGCAATTTTTAATTGATTTTTCAAATCAGGTTCAATAGACTCGTGAAACAACAAGGTTTCATTCCTCGAAATAAAATATGTTCAGCATGATCGACATCAATATCATATTTCATACCAACGTCAACTAGTCTTTGATTTTCATAATTACCTTGAGGTTGGACTTCTCTTACCTGCACTTATTTGTGAGACCTTATTTTTTTGGAAGTTTTTATTTTTTATTTTTTATTTTTTATTTTTTTGGGTTTTTCGTAATTTTGTGCTGGTTAATCTGAACCGATCTGTATTACACACTTAGTTTTAGGGGATAAGTCTCCCAGCAAAAATTTTCTGCATACACAAAGTCTCGAATTTAAAACATGCTTAAATGATATCAAATTGCTTACCACTTGAATCAACCCATTAGACGACACAGTTATATTGAAATTCATTTTTTCTTTAACCATAGTTTTCTTTTATCTTTGTATCTACTAGTGAAGGGGGTAATGATCACTAATGGAGTCATTGTTTCTTCAGTATTGGCATCCAATTTCCTCTAATGACACTGCCTATAAGTGAGATAATTGTATCAAACCTAATTATACTAAGTTATATTAGATCCCTGGTCTTCTTACGAATTCTGACAATAAAGTTCTATTAAGTTTTTGTTCTGGTTATGATCAGGAATAAACCAAAAAAAAAAAAAAATTTAATTTGAAGGAATAATTGTACTCTTGAAAGTTCAAAATTTTATATAATTTATGTATTCTATTTATATTTTCTATCAATTGTCTAAATTTAAACTTGTAAATTTTTAAGTTTGAACTAAGGTATCCACCACCGATAACAGTGACTAACCCTTCACTGCAGGTGCTCTCACTAAGAGATAAACGGTTGGTCATAAAATGTACTTCATTCTCATTACTAGAAATAGAACACCTGAGCTATGGTTAAAAAAATAAGGTAAATAACCACCATACTACACTTATAAATTCACACTCATAATTTTTAATATAACTTCCTAATAACTCTCACACTCTAACAGAAAAATTTAACTTCGGACATCGGTTAACATTTTCCATTGTATTTTTTCTGTTACTAGCTAATGAAATGACTGGTTTACCCTTTTCTTTCACTCCAAGTATCTGTTAACACATAATGGAATAGCCCAACAAATTGAAGTCCAGCCCAGAGTTGGAATAAGGTCGAAAAGGTCTTCTCCTTCACCAAGTTCCTGGATTCCATGCTTTTTCTACCTTCCTTGTCGTCCATGGACTCTTCGTCATCGTCTTCGTTGTCTTCATACTTGAATCATCTAAATCTTCTACTATTCCGTCCGGTTCTCGCTATCCTCTTCGTCCACTCCTTCATTATACTCTGTAATTTCGTCTTTTTCTCTCTCAAACGCGATCTCTCTTTTATTCGTAATTTAAAGGATTTCGTAATTTCGTTTGTTGATAATTATCGTTTTATTTTTCTTGAATTTGTTCTCAAAACTATAGGGTGGTTGTTGGCATGGAAGTTAGTTCTGGTACACGTGCCACTGGTTCAAGAAATTTTCGGTTTGAAGAAAAAACGGGCTAAATCTAAGCCGCCGCCTCGTCGATTTTCCAGATATTATAACAGCATCAACGCTCATGATTCGTCTCCTCAATAGGTGATTCCCTTATTTTTCTTCTGGTTAATCTCAATTAACTATTTCTCATATCAATTGGGTTTGATACTTTTGAATTTGATTTGTGTTTTAATTAGTTAATAAAGCACATCATTTGTGTAGATGATGTTAATTACGTGAAATTGATATGATCAGTTGAACCTTTTCGCATCCCTATTTCTGGAAATTGTGAGAAATTTTCTTATGCAAATCCTTTATAGTTTGTTAAGGGAATGGAGCATCCATGTTAGAAACATATAGACCGGCAAACTTGATGTGACCCGAAATCGACCGAACTGAAATTAACCAAGTTTAGTTGAACCGAAATGAACTCGAATTAATTTTATCGGAACAAAAAATAACTCGAAATAATAAAAAAAAATATTAAAAGAAATAAAAAATATGAAATGCGAACTACCGCACAACTCACCAAAAAGTTAAAGTTATATATAAGGTGTAAAATTTAACCCGACCTGAAAACCTGATTGATCCAAACATTAACCCAAATTAAAAACCAACTGATTTCCTATTGACCTGATATTAAACCGAATTGAAATTAACCGGCCTGAATTATCATAAAATCGAACTAAAACTGAAACCGGAATGCCCCGAACCGCACTACCTGTTTTACACCTCTAGAAACATAACAACTCCCCCTCGAGGTCAGGTAAGAGGAGGAAAAGAAGATACTGTTAAATTTGTCAAAATAGCTTGTAGTACAGTAAATTCTTCTTTCTTATATGTCCTTAGTTCACACTCATCTCTAAGCTGCATGGATTGGAATCTTCCCTTATATTTGAAAGAGATAAAATGACTTTTGATTTGCATGAATTGCTTTGAGAAACACAATGTTTTAACACTATTCTTCCTCAATCTGAGTGCACCTTCTGCAGATGATAGCAGCCCCAGAGTTTCTGTAAGCCAATTCTGGCAGTGTAACATAATAAAAAAACAAAAGACATTTCAGAGCTACAGAAGATTGAAATTCTCAATTCCTTGATGCTTTGCAGTACGATAAAGGGGTCTCGGTTCTCATTGCAAAATAATAAGTCGTTAACAGGTTGATGTAAATAGGGGAATTGACATTCAAGAGTGTTGATTTTGCCTTTTGAAATAGACAGTCAATGGTTGCAAAGAATTTGGTTAATGAAAATATATGATGATTGTTAAAAAATTTACCCTCTTGTTCCATTTGTCATGAAGTTATGACCTCAAAGTCAACTCTAGCAGTGGTTGTATACACATATGTAATTGAAATTAGCTTTTCTGTGAAAGTGAAGAATAAATGATTTGGCTGCTCAAATCAGCTTGTGGCAACCAGAAGTGGGTATGGAACCTTATTAGGCATGGGCTTGAATATGTTTAGGCTCCATTTACAATTGATTTTAGAACAATATTTTAGGTAAAAAGTGGTGAGAACAGTGGTTTTGGGAGAAGCTGAAAATTTCAGCGTTTTCAAAAGCTTGGTTCGGAGACCAAATCAGGTGCAGAAACTGGTTGAAAAAGCATGATTTTTGGTTGTTCGGCACAGCTTTTCTGTTGGCACTTCAAAAGCTGGTTTGGAACTCGTTTACGATTGATTTTAGAACTAGATTTTAAGTATAAAGCGGTGAGAACGGTGGTTTGGGGAAAAGTTAGAAATTTTAGCGTTTTCAAAAGCTTAGTTTGGAGACCAAATGAAAAAGCGTGATTTTTAGCTGTTTGACGCAGCTTTTCTGTTGGCGCTCCAAAAGCTGGTTTTGAACTCGTTCCTGAACGGGCCATCCCTCAATTGTTGACTAACTTGGGAGCTCTCTGCTTAGGAAAACAGCCCCAACGGCAACTAGTGTAATCAATGGTGAACTTTTTGAATGCCATTTCTATATTGTAAGTGCTTTTGCAAGCATGTGTTCTAAATCAATGTCAAATGTGGTATAACTGAAATATGGAGTAGGGTCTCATTTGGAACCGAAGTTTAAGAAGATGCTAGTGGGCATATGTTGGATGCAAATATTTTGGTTAAGAGGAAGAAGCTGCAGATAAAAGCAGTATGGGGAATATAGGTACCAGGGGGTTCTAAAATGCAATTAACTTATCAAGGTTTGGAGGACAATTGCCCCTCCCATTTTATATGTATGAGCGTGTGTGAAAGATAAGATTCAATTATACAATATATTTTTTTAATTTTACACTGATTTTGGTCTAATGGGTACTTGTAGCTAAAACTACATGTTGAAAATGATAATATTTTAAGGAATAAAAAAATAAATAATTTCAACAATAATTTTACACTCATTTAATCAGAGCGTACCCACATTATCTTTGAGAGGGGTTCGTCACCCACGTATGAAAAAAAAATCACTGCCATGGTCATCGGGGAAGAAATGAAGAAGAAAAGGGAGAAATTAGGGCTTGAATATGAAATTGGGGAAAGTTGGAGTGCTGAGATGATTATACAACGTTGTGTGCAAAACAACAGCGTTGCAATTAATGAAATGGGAGATGTCACAGCTGCCAAACAACACCGTTCGAGCTAATCAAGTTGTTGGGCCTTTACAATCGATAGCCAACCCAATCAGTATATGTCCATGAAGAACAAGCGAGGCAATCCGAGCATGAATGAGCTGGTTAGGCAAGACGGTTATAGTGAGCTGTCCTTACCTGCACAGGTGTCCAAAAATAATTAGTACATGTACTGTGTAATCCAGCTAAATAAGAGAACGTTGTAAACCCTGAATTTTTCATCTGATGAATGAATATACAACTTATCTTTTCTCCTAAAATTCTCTCTATTTCTTGAAATTCTTTTTGTATTTCTATTCGAATCATAACAATTGGTAATCAAAGCTCGGTTTTATTGATCCAAAGTCAAGCTGTGAAAACCAAAGAAGAATCAGAATATGGCTAAAGGCACTGGTTTCTGCCTTCCACCAGAACCAATGAGAACAAAGGAGGTTCCTGCCCAATGATGGGAAGTGAAAAATAAAGAGCTTGAAGATAGATTAAACAACCTGAAATTCAGATTTGACAAGATTGAGAACTACCTGAAAAAGATATGGGCTATGGTAAATACTAAAGTAGAAGAACTGAATCCAGACCCTAAACCAAGGGAATCGAATCTCAATCCTGCATTCAACCAGAGAGAAGGAAAGCAAGTTCAGATAACTAATATGAAAAACAAAGAAAGATACTCATTCCAAAACGATGAACCTGGGATCCTTGCCAACAAACCAGAATTCCTTAGTGACCAAAAAATACCCTTTAAACCTTTAAACAATAGAGATGAGGTGGGAAAACTCCTTAATGAATGAAGAGGGAGTTATGAACAAAGTTGGTCAAAACACTTCTTTTCCTAGAAACGGGGTAGAGATACAACTGTTTCAAGGGAATAACCCAAGGGGATGGGCTAGAAAATGTGAGAAATATTTTTTTACTGTTTGTTGTTCCTGAATGTCAGAATGTGGAATTAGCCTCAATGTACTTAGATGAAAAGGCTGAAGCATGGTTTGATGGTTATATTATGCAGAAGCATAAATTGACTTGGCATGAGTTTGCAGCAGATTTGTGTCATAAGTGTTGTGACAAAACCTATAGTGACATAATAGAAGAGTTTAGTAAATTGATGCAAAAAGGGTTAGTAGAAGAATATCAAGAAAAGTATGAAGAATTAAAGTCTTATATGTTGCAACAGAATCCTATGCTAGAAGAGGATATTCCTTCCATGTTCATTAGTGGATTAAAGGATGAACTTAAACACAAGGTTAAAGTACCGCAACCAAAAACTTTATTTGATGCATGTAGGCAAGCCAAGCTGTATGAACTATCCTTGGAGATGGAGAATAAAAGGCAGAGCTATGCTGTTAAGAGTTCCCCAATTCAAATACCAACAGCAGTCCAAAAACTTTTCAGCCTACTCCAATTCAGAAACCTAACACCACTGTGCAGAAAAACAAGCAAAGCCTAGTGGACTATAAGAGAGCACACAGCCTATGTTTTTAATGTGGAGACAAATTTGGGCTAGGTTTGTAACGCCCTCGACCCGGCTTAGACTCCCGACCGAACCGAGTGAGCTACATTGGATTTGTCAAAACAAACCCGAACGATTAACTAAACTTAAGGTCAATTTTTCTTTTTATCTTGTCTAGATGCAACATTACATCCTATGGTGTGCATGCTGGCAGCAGGTGAAATCTCAATCGAATCTGGAGTCGAATTGACATCTAATTGCGAAAATTTGCAATTTAGGGACCAAATTGAAAATCTAGAAAGTTACGAGGACTTTGTTAAAATTTGAGTTACCAAACCTCAATTAATTAGATTACATGCTTTCTTGCCAATTTCTAGCTCAAAATGATCATTCAAAATTATGCAATTGCATCCACAATTAACAGGGACCAAAGCAAATGAATTAGAAACCTCAAGAATCGCTTTAACTAAAATAAAAATAGTCGGTATCGGTATGCAGGAACCCGTATCGATATGGGGCTTCATTATAAAAGGTCTTACCGGTACAGGAGCAAGGCGTATTAGTACACGGGCACGGCTGCAAAATCTTGAATTCCAGTAGCCAAAGCTCGTACCGATACAGCCTCTCGTGTACTGATTCCCTGACCAAATTCCAGCTTACTCGTACCGATACGAGGCCCCGCTTATCGGTACACACAGACTTGTAATGCCCAATTTTGCTAGTTTTCATACAAATGTGGATTCGAACATGCTTTAACAATCCATAAACATGTACATCACTAACCTAATGGTCAAACCATGCTAGGATATCACGGAAACATAATCAAAACATAACAACATACTTCAATCATAGTTCTAGAGTCATGCTTCCTAAAAACCAAACCATCCAATTCACGAAACATAAATCCACATCAATCTCGAACATATAAAACCTCATACAACTTCACGACAACAATATAAACTTGCACACGACGGGAGTTTAGCAAATAACCCTCACATTCAACAATGGACCCCATTGCCTTTATTACTACTAGTCTAGTTCAAAAACCATACTTTTGAATAGTTCAAGTCCTTGGATTTCCTCTCGCTTGCTCACTGCCTCCAACCTTTATTTCTCTGCATTGATGGACAAAAAGAGCGTAAGCACACTAGGCTTAGTGATGAGTGCTCAAAATAAAAAACCATAAATGCATTTAAACCGATTTCCAACTCACAAAGAGTTCATCATTTGAAACATCTTTTAAAACATCATGCCTTACAAACCATACACTTAACATTTCCAAAAATATGCATATTAAACCATATACAACATGTATAATGGATCAATAGCAAAATTCCCATTTTGCGAACCCTCAATTTAAGCTTTCCCATGCATAACAACCATGCAAAACTTAAAGAGTAAACATGTATAAACCAACTTTATACAACATAATCCATCAACATGATACATTATCAATTATATTGGATTTCGAGTGATCATAAACCAAGTTGCATTTTACAAAATATTACATCGGATACACGGATTCAACAAGTGTCCTCTCAACACTTCATACAATCTCAACCAGAATTAAGGTGCAATCACAACCGGGTACCATCACAACCCAATCATCGGTTAGATATATAATCTAGTAATGATAGTTTTTGGTACCATATAACCCGTCAACCGTTAGGGTACTTATGGTGGAGTATTCGATACACATAAACCCCTCAACACCCGAGGTGACTCGTTATAGTGCACTATCAATCCTATGGCTGGACAACTATATCCGATAACATTTTAAACCACATCACTTGCCAATATAATTCATTTTTAACCATGTACCTCACTGTTTTTATATGCAACATTCAAAGCCATTTTCAATGCATTAAACTATGCATTTACAAGTATTCCTTATACTTATATGGACCATTTACCAAATGCACCCATCATCAATATGGATCAAAAATCAATATAAAAATACTTAAAACATGCTTAAACAGTAGGTGTCGTGTACTTCCAAAGCAAGTGCATAAAATCAATTTCGCCAAAGCACGACTGAGGGAGAAATCTCTTTATACTTACTTTTGAGTTTAAATCAGCATTTTAAGCTTAATTTAAACCCAAAAAATAACCTTTAAGCCATTTCAAAGATGAAATCCGTGTTCTCACTTGTTGACTACACAAAACTTCGTCTGCCGATGCGAACTACTCCTCCAAAGCTTTCGAAACGATGCCACAAGCTTGAGGATCAACTTCCCCTGATTTAACCACAAAAAATAGAGATTCAATGCATCTAGATGCATTAAAAAACTTAGCAACACTAATCCCCAACAACTCCAACCAAAACCCCTCCACAACAATCGAAAACAATATCAAACATCTTCCAAACCTAACCTAACCAAAACCTAATGGTTTAATTCTTCAATTATCTTCAATTAACATCCAAAAACATCTTAACATCATCTTTATACTTCCAGCATTCATAAAACACCCATAACTCACCAAAAACACATCACTAACAACCTAGGAAATTAAAGATTCACTTAGTTTCGGGATTCCAATGTTAAAACCAACTTATTAACATTATTAACCATCAAAATTATGATTAGAACCAATCAAGAACTTAGCAAAATAGATCCAAAATGAAAATCATTTAATCTCATCAATTAAACATTGATTTAACCAATTTTCATAATTAAATCATTAAAACTCATTAGAAAACATTAAACAAGGATCAAATACTTGGGAATTTTAGTAAATAACCATTCATTAGAGAAGAAGAATATATTTTACCTCTAATGAGTGAATTTCCTCTCAATTTAATGTTTTACTCTTGAAAGACAAAAGAAAACAATGAGATTTTGGAAAACAAGACTGAAGAATCCATTAGAAATTAAGAGTTTAAGAAATCAAGAACATTACCTCAAATATTTGATGCAAAAGAGAGTGTTTGGCTGAAGAAACTTTGAGAGAAAAGGTTACGTCAAAAGTGGTTTCAGGAAAATAACTATATTCCTTAATTAAATCATTTTTAATTCATTAATTAAAACTCATTTAAAATAATCCAAATTGAGAGAAAAAATTAGATTAGAAATATTAGGTAAAATAGCTCCTTAAGATTCTAAGATTTGATCATTTTTCAAATTAATCAATAAAAATAGTTTTTCATTCCTTACACTTTGGTCACTAGCCTAAATGTCCAATTCCAAATTTCATTTTTCAAAATTGACTTTACCAAAAATATTCACATATTAAATAATAATTTTAGGTTATTTTTCCAATATATTTTCTCACAAAAAAATATTTATTCTGATTTTTATCCTGAATCTGACTCGAATCTCTAATCTCGGTCCACTGGACCTTCTATCAACCTAGAAACACCTAGGCTAAAAACCGGGGCATTACAAGGTCACCAGTGTAAGGTTAAACAACTCAACCTTATGAAAGAGGAGGAAGTGAGGGAAGGATTGGAGGCAGATACTGATATTGAACAGAATACAAAAGAAACTCAAGAAGGTGGAGCATTGGAAATTTCAATTAATGCTTTACATGGCAATTCTGGTTATACTACTCTGAGAATACAAAGATTGATCAAAGGAAAACCTCTAAGTATTCTAATATATAGTGGAAGCACTCACAATTTTATCACTCCCAAGTGGGCTGAAGAAGGAGTTGAGATGCTGCAAACACCACCACTATCCATTACAATTTCTAATGGAGAAAAAGTTGTACAGTACAACTAGAAGTAATTTGCTGGAATAGAAAATACAAGGCTATAAGTTTGAGCATGATTTTAGAGTCTTGATGATGGGGGTAGTGGCATGGTTTTGGGGGTTGATTGGATGAAAAAGTACAACCCTGTACTATTAGACTTTAATGAAATGACTCTGAGTTTCAAGAAGGAAGGGCAAGAGATAGTGATGCATGGATGACACATGGAAACAAAAGTAAAACTAATTTCAGGGAAAAGATTGCAAAAGCTGACTGATAAAGACTCAGATATGCTGGGGGAAGTGTATCTATTAAGTACTGAAGCCATTGATAGTATTGTCCATGATATGCTACAACCATTGTTAAATGAGTACAAATAAGTCTTTGAGGAACCAAAAGGGATGCCACCCTCTAGAACACATGATCATGCCATTATTTTGAGACTTGATGCTACACCAGTAAAATTAAGGCATTACAGGTTCCCCCATTCTCAGAAAACTAAAGTTAAAAGGTAGATTAAAGACATTCTTGCTAATTCTATGATTCAAAATAGTAGCAGCCCATTTGCATCTCCTTGTCTATTGGTTAGAAAGAAAGATGGCACATGGAGATTTTGTGTGGATTACAGGCACTTAAATTCTTTGACAGTGAAGAATAAATTTCCAATTTTAGTTGTAGAGGATTTATTGGATGAACTGGAAGGGGCTACCTATTTTTCTAAAATTGATCTGAGGTCAGGATACTGGCAAATCATAGTGAAGAAGAACGATATCCACAAAACAGCTTTCAGGACACATCAAGGGCACTTTGAATTTAAGGTAATACCCTTTGATCTCACAAATGCTCATGCTACATTTCAATCCCTAATGAATGAATTGTTTAAGCCTTACCTTAGACAGTCAGTGTTAGTTTTTTTTATATGATATTTTGGTGTATAGTCCTGATTTAGAAGTGCATATGGAACGTCTCAGAAAAGTTTTGGGGGTACTGAGAAAGAATCAACTGTTTGCAAAGAGAAGTAAATGTTTTTTTGGGTAGACTAGAGTAAATTACTTGGGGTACATCATTTCCCAAGAGGGAGTATCCACATATCCTTCTAAGATTGCTACCATGAGAGATTGGACACTTCCTAAGAATTTAAAATCGCTGAGGGTTTTCTTAGGATTGACTGAGTATTGTATAAAGTTTATCAAGGGATTTGAAGAGATTAGTAAGCCACTGACTTAGATGTTGAAGAAAACAATTTTTCTTGGAATGAACTGGTCAGAGAAGCATTTGAGAAATTGAAGCAAGCTATGTGTCATGCACCTATTTTAGCTCTTCCTAATTTTAGCAAACCATTTTGCTTGGAAACATATGCTAGTTCTAAAGGCATTGGAGCAGTGTTGTCTCAAGATGGAAGACCTATTTCTTATTTGAGCAAGGCATTGAGACCAAGACATGTGGACCTTTCTATCTATGAAAATGAGTATTTAGATATTTTGATGGTTGTTTCTAAGTGGAGAAATTACTTAGAAAGCAACGCTTTTATGATAAAAAACAGATCATGAGCCCCTCAAACATCTGTTAGAACAGATCACTACTACAATTCAGAAGAAAGGATTATCCAAACTTTTAGGGTTGGACTACATTATCCATTACAAGAAAGGAAAAACAAATGTGGTGGCAAATGCTTTATCTAGGAAAATAAGGAGGATTCTGAATTTCTTCAAATGAAAGTGGTGAAAGTTGTACCAACTTGGGTTTAGGAAATTGAAAAGAGTTATGAAGGAGATTCTTTGGCAAAGGAAAAAATTACAGCATTGGTCATAGATAAGGAGAGTATTTCAGATTGGGCTTTTACAAAAGGGGTATTGAGATTTAAAAGAAAGGTTTATGTGGGCAGTACTGGCAATCTGAGACACACCATTGTCTAGACTCTCCACGACACTGCACAAGGTGGACATTCAGGAATTCAAGCTACACAACAGAGGGTCTAGATGTATTTTTACTGGCCAGGTTTAAAATCTACAATATAAACCTATGTTGACTAAGCATGTGGCCAAGCCAGGTCTTCTGCAACCTTTACCAATACCACAACAGGCTTGGGAAGTCATAACTATGGATTTTACAGAAGGGTTGCCACAGTCTATAAAAGCAAAATGTATACTGGTGATTATAGATAAGTATACAAAATATGCTCATTTTTGGCCTTGTCACACCCATACAATGTAACACTCCTAAAATAGGACTAAAAGAATGTTATCACCTAACCTTTTTTTGTAATTAAATCAATTGTATTTTTATGATTAGATAGAAATCTTAGGATCAAAATGATGAAATTTAAACTAAGGCTGCCCAATAATAAAAGAAAATCTAATGACCAAAATGAATTAAAGGGAGAACATAAAGTTTGCATGTAATCTTTTAGAAAGATGAGGACTATGGACACATGTTCATGGGAGGAGAGTTTGAGTGGAGGAGTCGGCCACCACCACCATTCACTCACTCATTCTTCCCACCATCTTCCAAGGAAAATAACCTGATTGTGTGAAAGAGATAGAGAGAAAATTATGGGCAGCCATGGAAGCCAAATTGAGAACGTGAGTTTGCTTAGTCCTAGAGAATTTGATTACTTACTCTTCAAGAAGAAGGTGGTGAACTAATTCCTTTACTCATATCTTGTATTGCTTCGTTATTTAGTTCGATTTGCTTAAGAAATGTTAGTATGGTTTGTATTAAGAATCTCTTTAGGAATATGTTGGAACCATTTATGCATGATCGGGTGAAATACATGTTTAGTATGTTGTTCTTGTGCCACTCGAATGAATTCATAGATGTTCTCATGTTGCGAATCGATTAAATTATATATATATACATATATATATACACGTGATATATGTTACACCATGAGTGCGAAAAATGATTAGGGGTAAATCGAACATACTTATGAGTGAATAGGTAAAATAGGATTGCTATGTGTATGCAATTTCGGTAAAATTAGGTGTATGTTTAAGCTGACCAAATTGTGAATACATATGCTCTACCTTGTTTCGAAGCATAAGAGAATGTTGTTATGTTCTTACATTGATATGAAAGTATATTCATATGCTTGCTCCCCAGTTTAGAGTGTTTGAATACATGAGCATGAAATTCGATCGAAATATGTGAATACATGTGCTGCAGCCCAGTTTTTAAGAACTTGAGTGTACTTAGTTAAAAAACTGCCCTGCCCTACGTAATGTTTAATGGACTATTTTAAGTGGTTATAATTAGGAGAAAATATCTAGAAGGAGTAAAAGATGTTTGCATGCAATTAAGGACTCAAATGAACATAGTATGTTGTTAGAAGACTGTTTTGCAATGTTTGTTCATACTTACTCTTGGATGGATTGTTTGGTATGCGAAATATACACATAAATACTACTAACCATGTGAGTTGTTACAAGGGATAGATAATAGAGTTAATTCTAACATGTCTCTATACCTTTTTACCACTTTTAGACTGAAAGGAAGTAGAGGAATTAAGGGCCTTCGAGGAGGGAGCTGTAGACAAACAAAAAGGGGTGGTTATCCACAACCTTAAATAGCTTGGAGAATTCCCTATGAGTTCAGCTAAGCCTCGGGGTAGGCTTACGACTATCCCGAGCATCTTTATGTATAAAATGTTTATTTTACGCTTAATCGATTTACTATGTTGTACTTGAAATTGTTTGCTTGATCGAGGGGCATGTGACTCTGGTAAGTGCTCAAATGTTATTATATTATGATTGAGTGCAGAATAATAGATTGTTTATGCTCTTTCAAATTACAAAGAAGGCTCAACTATCATACGAATCTATAAGCTTAGAAATATGCTCGCTCTGATATAAGATGACATGATATAATAAAAGGAGAAGACTTGATTATAGATCAGTCCTAGGTACAAATGGCATGCCATAGAGTCTATAGAGCTCCCTGATTGTTTGGACTATGGTCCCCTCCTTGGATTACGATATCATGTTCAGACTACGGTCCCCTGTATGGTACTTAGAGTACCCCTGTGTGACGACATACGTCACGAGATTTGTGTATCTAGATTGCTTGTAATTCGAGGCTACGTAAAAGCTAAAATATGATATTGAAAAGTCACCATTGAATAATCTTGAGACCTTGCAATACTAGTAAATGTCGTGTCCATGTGATATGAAACCTTAAATTGTTTGCTTGAAGCCTAAGAAATCTATGTTGTGTAACTATGTGACAACCGAATACCTTCAATTAATGTTGCTATATTAGTGTTACTTACAATGTTCTTCACTAAGTAATTTTTACTTACTCATTTCTTTTCTCCTAGATATGTTTCAGGATAAGTTCAGTTCTTTGTAACCTCAGGAGTTTGGACAAGGATCATAATGGACAAAGAGTATGTTTTGTAACTTTTTGTAAACTTCTATTAGGTGGCATCATTTTGTAAGGCATTTAGGGGATATCTTAGGCCACGACATGTAGGGTTGATGCTCATGAAAGTCGTTTGGGTGCGTATGTGTATTGAGCAGACTTTATATAATCTAATGTAAAAATTATGCAAGTCTGAAACTTATAAATAAGTGCATACCTTTATATGTGTGTATGAATAGGTTCTCTCGATCAAAATGTCTTGTTGGTGGATGAATTGTTGCGTTGCTTAATTGTTGATCTTTGTTTAATAGAAATTCATGAGTAGATCAAATTGTGGAGTTTATACATTGCGATTACCCATTAAGAACCTTTGGTCACCCTATAAATAGTTAGTCTTGGGAAAAATCTTGTTAGTTGTTCTAATGTTTGGGATGGATGTTTGGATGCCTCAATGTTAATGTATATGAGTTCATCGCCTGTTCATGCATGGTACTATCCTAGATTTCCTAATAAATGAAATACTATTAAAGCTCAATTGGATGCTATATTTTGAATCACTCTCTACATCTAGCATTATGGAATGTCGTGTGAGGAACCTAATTTTGTTGAAATCTTAGGTGTCTTAAATGCCTTTTAATCAAGTATAAACTTGTGTGTATATTTGGTTTAAATGGTGGTCTCCCTTGTTATTCTATACCTGTACTTGTCATGTTGCCTCTCGTTTTTCTAGTATTTGAATGCATTTCTTGAGTAAGACTCTTTGTCTTGGTATATCTGTCTATATCGACCTACTGGGTATTAAATTTGGTATTCAGAGCTAAGGTTTAGTCGATCATAGGACTAAGCCGGGTCAGACTGCATCATCATTTACATTATATGCCTCATAAGAGTTGAATTCTATGAATATTGTGATCTATGTCTAATAAAAGCTTCACTTTGGATGTTGCAAACCTTTTCAAATGTCTGAAACACATATGGATCGGGACAACGAGAGCCCGGCCAGTTCCTCCACTGAGGGAGGGAGTGTAAGGATGAATCAAGAGCAGCAAAATCCTCAAGCGCTGCTGAACCATAGCCTGAAGCTCCTTAAATTCACCCAACACAAAAATAATGTTTCCTTAGTATGACGGAAATGTTCAATCAATTTGTTGCTACCTTAAAGCAGAGTCTCTCTCCTGCACCTGTGGTAGTTCAAACTAAAGCACCTATTGACCAGCTAGCTCAACATCGAGCTTATACATTCTCGGGGGTGGATGATGAGAACCCTGAAATAGCAGAATACTAGTTAGAGACCACAACCAGGATTCTGACTAAACAATTGCAATGCTCGAATGAATGTAAACTTGAGTGTGCTCTGGCTCTTCTAGTTGACGAAGCCTTATGTTGGTGGGAAACTATGACCCTGACTGCCCTAGAGAATGCTATCACCTGGGTGTTCTTCCTCAAGGAATTCTATAAAAAGTAAATCAGTGAGCAGTATCTGGCCAGACGCAGAAACCGTTTCTTGCGCCTAAAGCAAGCAGGCAGGCCCATAGAACAGTACGTTAGCAACTTTTGCAAGTACTGTAAGTATGGGTCTAAGTATATTAAAAAGGAGGAAGACAAGTTTCGGATGTTCATCGATAGGATCAATGACGAATTAAGCCTTATGTTTACGGCCTTAAAGATCTCTAATTTTCAAGATTTGGTGAATATGGTGATTGCCATTGAATCCAGAATGAAAGAATTAGAGTGGAGGAAGGGAAATTACTCCCGAAATGATAAAAAGCAAAGAGACGATAATAAACCTCCGTGGCCATCTAAGAAATTGAAGAATCAAGGATGAGGTCCATCGAACCACTTCTCCTCTTCAAAGGGTAACTTCATGCCCGAACCTCCGACTATAGCCAAGCCTTCAACACCCACCAAATTTTCTTTCAACTCGGGGAACTCAGACAGAGATTTACAAGCTCATATCTGCAAGATTTGCCAAAACTTTCACTTGGGCTAGTGTAGGAAGCAAACAAATGCTTGCTTCCGATGCAGAGGGTTAGATCATTATGTTAGAGACTGTCAGCAGAATATGAACAAGGCCCCGACTTGTGTATCTTCAAACACCACTCATGTACAGTCATCTCGGGGTAAAGGACCAAAACCAACTCAATCTGGAAATTTTGGGAGAAACTGGGGTCAAGTCTCTCTTGCCACACATCAGGAGTCTCGAGCTCCTGCTTGAGTATATCATATAAGGGGTCGAGAAGAAGAAGACTCCCCTGAGGTTATCGCATGTACAATCAAATTATATGCTAATCTTGTTTATGCTTTATTTGATTCGGGGTCGACCCACTCCTTTATTTGTTCTACTTTGATTAAAAGATTCAAGTTAACCTCCGAGGTTATTAATTGTAATCTTGTAGTTACAAACCCCTTAGGAGATAGGGTTAGTGTAAATCGAATATGTAAAATTTGCCCCTTATTCATTTAGGGCATCCTTTTTCATATTGATCTTCTAGTTCCACCATTCAATAAATTCGATCTCATCTTGGGATTAGATTGGCTAGGGAAGCACCAGGCTTGGGTAGATTGTAATAAGAAAAGGCTTTACCTCTGTGGTTTGGGTAAAGAGTCCATACTCATGTTGGACAATAAATCCCAAAAATCAAATTCTATTTTTGCTGTCATGTCTAAATTTGATGAGACTCAGCCTGCTTTAAAACCTATTCTAAGCATTTCTGAATTTCCTGACGTATTTCTCGAGGAACTTCCAAAATTACCTCTGACCCGAGAAGTAGAATTCATGATCAAAATTCAACCTAGATCCAATCCTGTGTCCATCACCCTCTATCGGATGACCCCAGTTGAACTAAAAAAACTCCAGAAGCAGTTACAGGAATTGCAAGATAAAGGCTTCATTCGACCTAGCTCATCTCTGTGAGGAGCTCCTGTGTTTTTTGTCAAGAAGAAGGATGGATCGATGAGGCTTTTCATCAATTATCAACAACCCAATCAACTCACCATCAAAAACAAATATCTATTGCTAAGAATCGAAGACTTGTTTGATCAGCTTAAGGATACCACCGTGTTTTCAAAGATCGATCTCTGGTATGGTTACTATCAGATGAAGGTTAAGGAGTCTGATGTATCCATAACAACATTTAGGACTCGGTATGGTCATTTTGAATTCCTTTTGATGTCGTTCGGCCTAACTAATGCCCCGGCCGCGTTCATGGACCTAATGAACCAAGTCTTCAAACCATTCTTGGATAAGTTTTTAGTGGTATTCATCGACGATATCCTTTTTTATTCCAAAAGCAAAGATGAACATTCATACCACCTTCGAACCGTCCTACAAACCCTCCGAAAACATCAACTCTTCACAAAGCTTAGCAAATGTGAATTTTGGCTATTCGAAGTATCTTTCCTCGTCCATTTGATTTCTGCTGAAAGAATCAAGGTTGACCCAAATAAAATTCAGTCAATTGTTGAATGGATGTCGCCGAGGAATGTACGAGAAGTTAAAAGTTTCATGGGGCTAGCTGGATACTATTGGAGGTTCGTTAAAGGATTCTCCACTCTAGCTACGGTTTTAACCAAGCTACTCAGGAAAAACAAGGCTTTTATATGGTTAAAAAGTCAGCAACGAAGTTTCGATCAATTGAAACAAGTCCTCACTCATGCCCCTATCTTGACACAACCAGAGTTAGGAAAAGACTACACAGTCTTTAGTGATGCATCCCATATAGGGCTTAAATGTGTACTGATTCAAGATGAGAAAGTCGTGGCCTACACATCTCGCCAGTTGAAACCTCATGAGCTAAATTATCCAACCCACGACCTCAAACTAGCTACAGTAGTATTTGCTCTCAAAATCTGGAGACACTACTTGTTCGCTGAAAGATGTTACTTGTTTACTGATAAGAAAAGTCTCAGATATCTCCTAACTCAAAAAGATCTGAATCTTAGGCAACGAAGGTGGTTGGAATTGCTTAAAGATTATGACCTGGTCATCGACTACCACCTGGGAAAGGTGACTGTAGTGGCTGATGCGCTCAGTTCGCAAACATTCGATTGGTAAGCCCTTAATTGAGTACCATCTCTAACCATTTTCCTACCCGCACCTTAAAATCTAATATATGCCAGAATGCTATATTTTTTTGTAGCCCCTGCTGCAATTAATGCACATTTCAGGCTAAAAGCACCAAAAGCTCATAGCCGAGCTTCAAATTCGATCCGATTTGATCTCGAGAATCAAAAATCTTCAATGATTTGACCATGAAATTCAGAACATCCTACATAAGATTGAAGTTAAACCTCATCTAGACTTTTCTTTAAAGTCTAATGGTTTGATCTATTTTAGAAATAGAGTGTGTATACCAAACGACGAAGCCCTTAGAAGAGAGATTCTGCTGAAAGCTCATAGTAGCCTTTTTTCCATCCATCCTGGATCGGTTAAGATGTACAAAGACCTAAAGGAGTTGTATTGGTGGCCTGGACTGAAGTCAGCCATTACAAAGTTTGTGTCTCGGTGCTTGACTTGTCAAAAGGTCAAAGCTGAACATCAAGTCCCTACAGGACTCTTGCAACCTATAAAGTTACCCCAATTGAAATGGGAGAGTATAACCATGGATTTTGTGTGTGGACTTCCCTTGTCACCCAAAAAGAATGATGCGGTGTGGGTGATAGTTGACAGATTCTCAAAGGCAACTCATTTCTTACCTATTCGAATGAATTTGAGCTTAGACCAGTTAGTAGAACTTTACATTCGAGAAGTGATAAGGTTGCATGGTGTTCCTACTTCTATAATTTTTTATAGAGATTCTCGGTTCGCTTATAAGTTATGGATATCTTTACAAAAGGCCTTAGGATCTAAAATGAATCTGAGCACAGCCTTTCACCCTCAATCCGACAGCCAATCGGAAAGGGTAACCAGGTCCTCGAAAATATGCTCAAAGCTTGTGTAATCGAGTTTAGGAAGAACTGGGAGAAATCCTTACCTCTGGTAGAATTTTCATACAACAACAGTTATCAGACATCCATCTGAATGGCTCCATTTGAAGCCTTATATGGAAGAAAGTGCAGAACACCTTTGTGTTGGTCCGAGTTGGGCGAAAGTAAAGCTTTGGGGCTTGAAATGCTTAGAGAGACTGAGGAGCAGGTGCAAATTATTCACAAGAGATTGAATGAAGCCTTTGATAGGCAAAAATCTTATGCTGATACAAGACGAAGGGACATCCAATACATGGTGGGAGATCAAGTGTTTCTAAAGGTTTCACCCTGGAAGAAACTCATCCGATTCGAGAAAAGAGGAAAACTTAGTCCTCGATTCATTGCCCTTTTGAAGTAACCGAAAGAATTAGACCTATAGCCTATCAGTTGGCTCTCCTGAATGAATTCAACAAAATTCATGACGTGTTCCACGTTTCCATGCTCTGCAAGTATCGATCGGATCCTTCCCTCGTTCTTGAGTCCGATGATGTATATCTCAATCCAAATCTATCCTACGAAGAAGAACTTGTTCAAATCTTAGATCGTGAAATCAGAAGACTTCGTAACAAGTCTATACCTCTTGTCAAGGTGTTGTGGAGAAACCACAAGCTTGACGAAGCCACTTGGGAACCTGAGATAGCTATGGAAAAGCAATATCCTCACCTGTTCACCTCAGGTAAATTCGGGGATGAATTTCTTTAAGGGGAGGGACTTGTAACATCCTTAAAATAGGCCTAAAAGAATTTTATCACCTAACATTTTTTTTGTAATTGTATCAATTGTATTTTTATGATTAGATAGAAATCTTAGGATCAAAATAATGAAATTTAAACTAAGGCTACCCAATAATAAAAGAAAATCTAATAACCAAAATGAATTAAAGGGAGAACATAAAGTTTGCATGTAATCCTTCAGAAAGATGAGGACTATGGACACATGTTCATGGGAGGAGAGTTTGAGTGGAGGAGTTGGCCACCACCATCATTCACTCATTCATTCTTCCCATCATCCTCCAAGGAAAATAACCCGATTGTGTGAAAGAGAGAGAGAATTGAAGTTGGGCAGCCATGGAAGCCAAATTGAAAACGTGAGCTTTCTTAGTCCTAGAGAATTTGATTACTTACTCTTCAAGAAGAAGGTGGTGAACTAATTCCTTTACTCATCTCTTGTATTGCTTCCTTATTTAGTTCAATTTGCTTAAGAAATGTTAGTATGGTTGCTGTTAAGAATCTCTTTAGGAATATGTTGGAAATATTAATGCATGATCGAGTGAAATACATGTTTAGTATGTTGTTCTTGTGCCACTCGAATGAATTCAGAGATGTGCTCATGATGTGAATTAATTAAATTATATATATATATGTTACACCGTGAGTGCGAAAAATGATTAGGGGTAAATCGAGCATACTTATGAGTGAATAGGTAAAATAGGACTGCTATGTGTATGCAATTTCGGTAAAATTAGGTGTATGTTTAAGCTGACCAAATTGTGAATACATATATTGCTTCCTTGTTTCGAAGCATAAGAGAATGTTGTTATGTTCTTACATTGACATGAAAGTATATCCATATGCTTGCTGCCCAGTTTAGAGTGTTTGAATACATGAGCATGAAATTCGATCGAAATGTGTGAATACATGTGTTGCTGCTCAGTTTTTAAGAACTCGAGTGTACGTAGTTAAAAAAATTGTCCTGCACAAAAGTTGTGTTTAATGGACTGTTTTAAGTGTTTATAATTAGGAGAAAATATCTAGAAGGAGTGAAAGATGTTTGCATGCAATTAAGGACTGAAATGGGCGTAGTATGTTGGTAGAAGACTGTTTTGCAATGTTTGTTCATACTTACTCTTGGATGGAATGTTTGGTATGCGGACTATACACATAAATACTAGTAACCATGTGAGTTGTTACAACGGATAGATAATAGAGTTAATTCTAACATGTCTCAATACCTTTTTACCACTTTTAGACCGAGAGGAAGTAGAGGAATTAAGGGCCTTCGAGGAACGAGCTGTACACAAACAAAAAGGGGTGGTTATCCACATCCTTAAATAGCTTGGAGAATTCCCTGTGAGTGCAGCTAAGTCTCGGGGTAGGCTTACAGCTATCCCGAGCATCTTTATGTATAAAATGTTTATTTTACGCTTAATTGATTTACTATATTGTACTTGAAGTTGTTTGCTTGATTAAGGGGTAAGTGACTCCTGGTATGTGCTCAAATGTTATTACGTTATGATTGAGTGCATAATAACATATTGTTTATGCTCTTTCAAATTAAAAAGAAGGTTCAACTATCATACGAATATATAAGCTTAGTAATATGCTCACCCTAATATAAGATGACATGATATAATAAAAGGAAAAGCTTTGATTACAAGTCAGTCCTAGGTACAAATGGCATGCCATAGAGTCTATAGATCTCCCTGATTGTTTGGACTGTGGTCCCCTGCTTGGATTACAATCCCCTGTTCGGACTATGATCCCATGTTTGGTACTTAGAGTGCCCCTGTGTAACGACAGATGTCACGAGATTCGTGTATCTAGATTACTTGTAATTCAAGTCTACGTAAATGCTAAAATATGATACTAAAAAGTCACCATTGAATAATCTTGAGAACTTGCATTACTAGTAAATGCTATGTTCTTGTGATATGAGACCTTAAATTGTTTGCTTGAAGCCTAAGAAATCTATGTTGTGTAATTATGTGACAACCGAATACTTTAAATTACCGTTGCTATATTCGTTTTACTTACAATCTTCTTCACTAAGTAATTTTTACTTACTCATTTCTTTTCTCCTAGATATGTTTCAGGATAAGTTCGGTTCTTTGTAACCTCAGGAGTTTAGACAAGAATCACAGTGGACAAAGAGTATGTTTTGTAACTTTTTGTAAACTCCTATTAGGTGGCATCATTTTGTAAGGCATTTAGGGGATATCTTAGGCCACGACATGTAGGGTTGATGCTCATAAAAGTCGTTTGGGTGCGTATGTGTATTGAGCAGACTTTATATAATCTAATGTTAATATTATGCAAGTCTAAAACTTATAAATAGGCGCATACCTTTATATGTGTGTATGAATAGGTTCTCTTGTTCAAAATGTCTTGTTGGTGGATGAATTGTTGTGTTGCTTAATTGTTGATCTTTGTTTATTATAAATTCATGAGTAGATCGAATTCTGGAGTTTATACATTGCGATTGCCCATTAAGGACCTCTGGTCACCCTATAAATAGTTAGTCTTGGGAAGAATCTTGTTAGTTGTTCTAATGTTTGCGATGGATGTTTGGATGCCTCAATGTTAATGTATACGAGTTCATCGCATGTTCATGCATGGTACTATCCTAGACTTCCTAATAACCGAAATACTATTAAAGTTCAATTGGATGCTATATTTTGAATCACTCCCTACATCTAGCGTTATGGAATGTCATGTGAAGAGCCTAATTTTGTTGAAATCTTAGGTGTCTTAAATGCCTTTTAATCGAGTATAAACTTGTATGTATATTTGGTTTAAATGGCATTCTCCCTTGTTATTCTTTGCTTGTACTTGTCATGCTGCCTCTCGTTTTTTCTGGTGTTTGAATGTGTTTCTTGAGTAAGACACTTTGTCTTGGTATATCTGTCTGTATCGGCCTACTGGGTATTACATACACTACCCTGAAAGTTGCTAGAATCTACCTAGACCAACTTTACAAATTGCATGGTCCTCCAAAAATAGCCATATGTCGCAGGGAAAAAGACTTTTACAAGTATTTTTTTGAAGGAGTTAATGAAACAATTAGGGGCTTCAACACTGTTCAGCACTGCTTACCATCTTGAGACAGATGGGTGTAGTCACCTATTTTATCCACTCATGTATGTACGATAAAAAAGCACAAAAAATATAAAACTTAAAAAAATCCATGTGCATTGGGCCCAATTTGGCCTCATGCGTGAAAAATCGTAGTTTTTCTTGTACAACACTCCTTCTGTTTGAATCCCTACCAAGCCGCCACCATCATTGGCTACCAAAGCCACAGACAACCACCACCGCCGTGACAACAACTACCACCATCGTGACCACCATCGTGACCACCATCGACCATCACAATCACCATCGGTGCCGCCACATCAACCTCTTTGATTAGTCATTCCTTGCAAGCAAAGAAAAGGGGATTAAATTCAGAATTAAATCGTATCAAGAAAATTAGGCAGAAGAATCATATATATAGTAGGGTTTTATTAAGGTTTTATTTTTCTTTTCCGAGTTATACTCTTATAGTTGACTATAAAAAGGCCAAGCATTCACCCATTACAAACACATTCAGATACACAGACAAGTTTCATTCTTTGTAACACAAAAATTGAAGAGCAATACAAGCAATTTATTTGAGGTATTTTACCCAAATTCTATTTATTTATATATTTTATTCTCTTTGTTTTCTTGGTCATTCGGTCCCGAATAAGGAAGAAAATGGGTACGATTCCTCACTAATCGAAGCTTGCGGAGAGCTCTTTATCGCCCAAAGAGAGAGCCGATAGCCACCAGCAATGGCAGTAGCAGCCGATAACTAGCAACGACAACGTCATGCAAATCGTAGATCAACCAGTACCTTATGTCGACAAGATGACGATGAGACTTTCTGCGATATTTAGGAGCGATTTAAAGATCTTTTGAGAAGATGTCCCATGCATGGATTCCCTACCTGGACCCAATTTTTTTTACACCAGACTCAATGCTCATGTTGGAACCCCCGTAGATGCATCGGCAAATGGTTCGTTGCTAGATAAAAATAATAATGATGCATTTGACATCCTAGAAAGGATTTCCACCAATGATCTCCAATATCCTACGGCTAGATTGGGAACCAGAATGAAGGTTGCTGGGAAATTAGAGCTCAATGCACTCTCATCTATCAATGCTTAAATTTCCAACATCGCTAACATAGTGAAAATATTGCAAAAGCCTACTGAAGTTCGAGAAGTAAAGGCACTGGAATCATTCTGCACCATTTGTGGAGATGATCATCATGTGGATGAATGCCCATCCAATCCTGAATTGGTAATTTTTTTTGGAAATTTCAATTGAAATTCCAAGCCACACTCCAATACTTATAATGTAGGTTGAAAGCAGCATCTGAACTTTTCTTGGATGAACCAGGGAGGTAACCAATATAATGCTCAGCATCGAAACACCAATACACCACCGGGATTCAACTAGAGTGCAATGCCAAAGAGAGCACAAAACAAATTCCATCATGTACAAAGATCTTTCGATGAGAACACCCTGAAGGATTATATGGAGCATAACAATGCAACTGTCCAGAGTCTAGTCGCATCCATGAGGACTTTAGAAGTTCAAATAGGACATATTGCCAGCGTGCTTAATGCCAAACCTCCAGGGATTCTGCCAAGTGATACAGAGAATGCTCAGAAAAAAGGGAGAGAACAATGCAAAACTGACACTCTCCTAAGTGGCAAACAAGTTGAGATTTCAACGCGTGGAAAAGAGTCAATTGTTTTCCATGAGAATAAATCAGTGCCAGTAGATGAACCCAAAGAGTTGAGAAAGAAGAGGCAAAAACTGTTGATGCCAGACCACAATTTGATGCTAGACGTCAATCGGATGCCAGCACCACCTTGTTAAATCCAGTGGAGCCAACATTTGCTTATTTTCCACCACTTTTTCCACAAAGGCTCCAAAAGCATAAACAAGACCAACAATTTAAGCGTTTCTTAAAAGTTCTTAAACAACTACAGATCAACATCCCATTAGTGGAATCTCTCGAACAAATTCCTAACTACGTTAAATTCATGAAGCACATTTTGTCCAAAAAGAGGAAGATAAGTGACTTCGAGACTGTTGCTCTTACTAAAGGATGCAATGTCATGATCACCAACAGATTGCCACCAAAGTTGAAAGATCCTGGGAGTTTTACAATTCCATGCACGATTGGCAATAGATTTATGGGTAAGGAACTGTGCGACTTGGGAGCCAGTATCAATCTGATGCCAATGACAATTTTCAGAAAACTTAGCATTGAAGAAAGACCAACTACGATAACACTCCATCTAGTAGATCGATCTTATGCACATCCCAAGGGTAAGATAGAGGATGTGTTGGTAAAGGTAGAATTTTTTATATTCCCTGCCAATTTTATTATTTTAAAATATGAAGCTGATATTAATGTCCTAATTATTTTGGGAAGACCATTCCTTTCCATGGGTAGGACTTTAATTGATGCTAAAAAATGTGAGCTTACTATGCGTATGAATGACCAAAAAGTTACGTTTAACGTATTTCAAGCTCTTAAGTGTGCAGATGAACCTAAGGAATTCCAAGTTGTCAAGATCACGGAATCTATATTCGATGAGAACATGGCACAGCTTTCCTATGGCACTAATGATGATGCCAAAGAACTAGGCGACGAGGATATGTCGAGTGGGGAATCTGAAGAATCAACCTTGCTGGATGAGGTCATAAGTTATTTTGATATATCTAAGCCACTTGAGTTGGCTGACAGAGAGATCAGAGCACCAAAGGCATCTAGTGAGGAGCCGCTGAACTTGGAACTGAAATGATTGCCAAGTCACCTCAAACATGCCTTAACATCAAAGGAGAAAGAAGCGGCAAAGCCTAAGTACTACTGGGTTGCTGAGTTCAATCAAAGGTTCTTAAGACCTACAACAAATAGATACTTCGGTTTTCTAAGGTGGTTGTTTAAAGCCACCATGGCAAAACATTCTCTTTCATTGTGCAATCGGGAGTTTGGAATACTCAAAGGAAAACAATCCTTCAGCTTTCTATGTTTGTTATTCAAAAAAAAATGCCACAACCTACCATCTACCAACTAAGGGCCACAAACTAAAGCACTACTGGGAAGGAAGTCAGACTAATACCCAGGAGACCATTCTCCTTGCAGATGTTCAGTAAATTTTTGCCAACCCAGTATGATCATTGTAAATAGTTTAGGAGAGTTATTTTCGTTTTAGTATTTAGGATATCTCAGTTTTAAATCTTTATGTTTTTGTTTTATTTATTTTTCTATTTTGAAAGGTTTCTTTGATTCTTAGCGCATGAATTTTTCCAAGAGACTATGTCGAGTTCTATTGCAAAGACACCTAAGGATGAATCAACCACTCTATTGCCAACTGATGTTGTGGCATTACTCTCCCAAATCTATCTATGCCAAGAAATCCTTCAGAAGTTCCAAAAGGTCAAGAAATAAAATCTGGCACTCTGGCAATATATTGGGGATAGAGACCGTACCCTGCAAACAACTCTTGAAGCAATATCTGTCAATCATTTGCCATCATATCTAGAGTTCTCAATCGAGCTTCATGCAATAGAAGGAATGCCAGCCAGCCCTGATCCTGATCATACTCCAGCCCAACAATCTGATGCCACTATATTAGTGGAGCACCAAAACCATTCCTCAAGGGAGTCCTCATCCCCTTAACTCATTTCATTCATATTTTTCATTTTTAATAATGCATTACATTTTGTCTATATATGTTTTCATGCATTTCATTTTGTGTATATATATGTTCATGCATTGAGGACAATGCACACCTTTGGTTTGGGGTGTGTGTTGCCTCACATCTTTTGTCATATATGTTTGCATTATGTTGTTCATGTTTATATATGTTTGCATTATGTTGCCATGTTGATTAGGTATAACCATGCATACCAAACCACTAAAAAAATTTCCAAGGCTTCATTGATCCGATAAACATAGCTTCAAGCATAGTTAGAATTTGTGTTAGTATACTCTGTCCAATGATGAAATTATAAATCTTTAGTTTGCATATGCCAACAGATTTGTAATGCCAGGCTTGCTTGGCAATTGATCTCCAGTTAAGGAAATTGAAGGCTCACTTAACACCTAGTATGCATCTAGTTCCCAAAACAAACTTAAGACTCTTAAAACTGAACTCGAAAAAAACGATGTCAGGGTAAAAAGAAAGAATAAGGAAACAATGTTTTGCCAAAGGCACGAAAAAAATATAACTCTCTTCTACCTTAAAGATAATAAGTAACTTGGGGCTCTTTTATTTTCTCCTTCTTAGTTCTCAAGTCAAAAAAACTTTAGGGTATGAGTTGAAGAGTAAGCCTAGTAATGTCTAGATTAACGTGGGGATTCGCGGTATGCTCCCTCTTATTTCTCACGCCAAACAATATTACGAAGCAAGCCTAAAAATATTACCAGTAGAAACCCTTGGTAAATAATAAAAAAATGAGTTTGGGTAGTAAAGATTAACAAATGGAGTTAAAAGGATACTTGGCGCATATTGCCTGCACTTCATGAACCTAGGCTAGAGTTATAGTGCTGCACTTGAATTTTCTTATCTGCTTGGTATTACTGCATTGGGATACCCGAGGGAGAATTAGAACAAAAGTCTACTTGCTAGCATGTGTTATGAATCAGGACAATTTTGCCAAGGTACTTTGCTTTTATTTTTCTGTTTTCTTGTTTTTAGTTGCATTACTTGAGGACAAGCAATGAGCTAGGTTTGAGGGAGTGTTAACTCCTCAAAAGTACTATTTTCCTATATATAGTGATGTTTTTGCTTGCCTTTGATTATAGATTCATGCATTTAGTTAGTAAAATCATGCATTTGCATTAAGGAGTTAGGAAATGTTTCTTTTACCAGAATAAAGGTGTATTTCTTTGCTTTTGTGTGCCAGAGCATGATGACAGGAGCAGCTGGAAGAGCAGAACCCGAAAACGAGTAGAGAAATGCCATGTTGAGTTGGCAATGTAGAACGAAGATTGCCAAGCTTTGTTGGCAAAAGAAGAATGTCAAGCTCGTTGGTAGAAGAATGAAAGCCGATGACGTCAGCCCTAGTCAAAATTTTATCAGCTCAAATTCAAAAGAGGATAAAGAGATAAACACACTTATCCTATCGCACAATCTGATTTCAAATTTAAACTAATCTAGGGTTTCCACGCATGCCTATTTAAATCCCGATGATGAGCCAAGGAGAGGAAGGAAGAAGAGGTTGCACCATGGTGAGGAAGAAGGCAACTCGTGGTTTGACCAGGCTAGATCGAGAGCCTCGAAGCCACTGAATGGTTGCCTCAACGGATCTCCTTCATTGCCCATTTCTCTTTTGGTTTAATTATTTTTTATGGTGGTGTTTGTTGGAAACTTTTTGATATTGATGGTTCCCGCAACCATGAACTAATTTCTTTAAGTTGGTTAGGGATTTGTTTAGATGAAATGCTCAATTATTTTTAGCTTTTAATAATTGAATGCCTTGGCATTATTTTTTATCTGGCTAGCACTTCATTTCCCTAAATTCTTTGACATACGACAGTTGGCATTGTTTGATTATTGCGCCTTAATATCTTAACACACTTGAGGGGTGACGATTAGTTGTCAGTTACTAAGGAGAGAAACTTCGACAGAAGATGTTCAAGTAGATGAGCTTACTTCAAAAGTGAATCTACCCCTTATGAGTATAGATTGAAACTTAATCAAGTTAATAAATGAAAAGGTTCATTATAGACATATAGTGTTTTTAACATGGTTAACTTAGGGTAATGTCATCGGCAGAGGCAATGCCACTCTTAAGATCTGCTCGACAATAAAACTAAAGCTGGAGTTATTAATCGCTGGCATAGCTAGTGTGAAATCCAAGCATCCCTTGCCAACGCTCATCACCATTTGAATACACTTGTTTGCCAAACTACCTGAACTTTTACTATATTTTTCCTTAGTTATTTTTCTTAATCTTAAATCCAACTTTCATATCAAAATCATTTGTTTCAAATCACAAGTAAAGATCGTGGCATTTAATTCCTAGATCATCCTTATGGAGATGATACTCAACTCACTACTATATTACTTGTTGTTCGTGTATACTTACACATAAAAGACGTATTCTTGGCATTATTTACTTGCACATTTACATTGAATACTTAATGTATTACCATGTTGTTACATCGACACTTACACAGAGTTATTCCCTCACTGGTCGAGTCACAGCTTGTGGTGCCCCAGCATCTCACCTCAATGTCGCCACCATTCCCTCCGTGGTACGATGTAAATTCCCATTGTGAATACCATGCCAGGCTCATGGGACATACAATTGAGAACTGCACAGCATTTAAGAAAGTGGTGGATACTTTGCAAAAAGTCGGCATGTTGTCCTTCGAGGCGACAGAAGAAAAAGGAAAGCCCTTGCCAAATCATCAAAATGCAGGGGTAAACGCTATAGTAGAAGAGGATGAAAAGTGGGTGAAGCAACGATTAGATGATGTAAAAGCCCCTTTGAAATGAGTGTGGTCTAAGATGATCAGTATCGGATTATTGGCTGCAAACGTCAAAGTCAAGCTTGCGGGAAATAGACCCTAGTGTGAGTACCATGAGGTTGAAGGGCACGAGATTTAGAGCTGCCCAAAATTCAAACTGTTGGTCCAGACTATGATGGATAGTGGAGAGTTAGAATTCTTTGAAAAGAAGGGCACATACAATGTTGCGATAGTGTGTGCATCTGAAGAATCCCCAATAAGAGGTATTGCCGGAATAAAGCCCTTGGTAATCAGAACCAAGGTAAAAGCAAACAAAGTAGCAAGGAAGGTGGTGTTGCAACTGGTAATAAGAGCACCAGCCCCTTTTCCTTATGACGATAGCAAAAGAGTACTATGGAACTATGCATACAATGTGGTGACTCAAGAGGATCTGAAGCAAGCCGAGGTCGAAACAAAAGAGGAGGTCATCAATGAGATTGGACATTTTACGAGAAGCGAGAGATGTTATGTACCACCCATTGGGGAAGATTGAGACACGGCCTAAAGGAAGAACGCCATAAGCCGTGAGTCGGGAAAAGATTTTTATGAGGAACGTCCAGTAGAATTACACGAGCCTGTAAAGGAGTCCGAGGCTTGGGAATTTCTAAACATTCTCAAGCACAGTGAGTATAGTGTAGTGGAACAATTGCATAAGCTCCCAACGTGCATCTCTATGTTATCACTCTTGTTAAGTTCTGAGGGGAATCATGATACTTTTCTCAAGATCCCCAATCAGACATTTGTGCCAAAGGAAATAACTATTGACAAGCTGGATCGATTGGTTGGAAATATCATTGTAAACAATTTTATTTCCTTTAGTGACGAGGAAATTCTAGAGGAAGGAAGATGATCTTACAAAGCCCTTCATATCTCTACCCACTGAAAAGAAAACATGCAGCTAGAGGTCCTTATAGACAACAGTTCGGCTCTAAATGTCCTACCTATGACCACATTGAAGAAATTACTAGTAGGATGAATCTCACATGAAGGCATGTCAAAACATGATCAAAGCTTTTGACGAAACACAAAGGGATGTGCTGGGAAAGATATAGATCCCTCTATAGATCGAACCCTCTATTTTCGAGGTTGACTTTATGGTGATGGATATTCAACCTACTTACAGTTGCCTTCTGGGGCGTCCATGGATTCATTCATCTGGTGCGATCCCTTCCACACTACACCAAAAGTTAAAGTTTATGGTTAACGGGCAACTCGTGACTATTGGCACTAAAGAAGATATCATTGCATCGGTATCAACTGATGCACCCTATATCTAGATTGAAGATAGGGCATGAGAGTGTTCTTTAAGGTCGTTGGAGCTGGTAAGCGTGACCTTTGTCTCTGATGGAAGCAAGATACAAAGGTCGAGTTTATCCAAGTGTGCAAAGATGTAGGTAAAAGAGGACTTAGGCAAAGGTGTTGAAGTAGGGAAGGGATTTGGAAAGCATCACCAAGGTAGATTACACTCGGTGACCATCGCTAAAAAGAATGACAGATTCAGGCTAGGGTTCAAGCCCAACGCAGCATAGAGAAAGGCCGCCATGTTGAAAAACCAGGAATAGGGGAAGAGTCGACTCAAAGGGGAAGAGGTCGCATGAGATCCAATAACATTTTTGCCTCTCAATTTCACTTTCGTTTTAGGGGGATTTGTGAACCCCGATATGACTCAAGATGAAGAAGAAATGAATAAAATTACAAAAATGTTTAATAATTTGAGCATCAACGCAGTGCTGGAAGAGGAAAAAGAGGGTGGATATCTGCACATGATCTGCCCATGTGATGAGCTTCGGAATTGGACTGTAAAAGAACTTCCTGTAGTTTTTTAATCTCTTTTAGAGTAGTTCTAAAAAATAACCCTCTGTTTTAGCCCAAAAACAATAAAGGATCTTTTATTTAAGGACATATGCTAAAACCCTTTGGTTCCCAATCAATAAAATGCATTTTCTCTTCAATAAACCTTGTGTGGCAAACAACATTTAAACCCTTAAACATAATAGAAAAACAAATAAAACAAGACCAAACATTTTATTTTTCTTTTCTTGTAAACAACAATATATATTCTTTTCCTTTATAGGTCTTCCGATATTAATGGCATAAGTAAACTTGAGTTTGAATCAGTGGTGAATTTTGAGCAACCCCTGTGTCCAGAAGGTTTTAAGGATCTTGATGATGAAATTGAGGTTGATGTCCTAGAAGACTTGCTTTGATTGATGAAAAGCGAAGAAAAGAATATTGTTCCTCACAAAGAACAACTAGAGATTGTGAACCTCAGAACTGAAGAGGAAAGGCGCAAAGTTAAGATTGGCACTACCATTACTATAGGAACACGTCAGACCTTAATCAAACTCCTGTAAGATTACAAAGACGTGTTCACTTGGTCATACCAAGACTTGTGTGGTCTAGATATAGACATCGTGGTACATCATTTACCCATAAGGCTAGAATGTCGGCATATGCAACAGAATGGGTGGCCAACATTGTCCCGGTTCCAAATAAGAGATGAGGTGAAAAAGCAATATGATGTTGGATTTCTGTGAGAAGCCAAGTACCCCGAATGGGTGGCCAACATTGTCCCGGTTCCAAAGAAGGATGGGAAAGTTCGTATGTGTGTTCATTACAAAGACCTTAATCGGGCAAGCCCTAAAGATAATTTCCCACTTCCACACATTGACACCTTAGTGGATAATAAAGCCGGCCACTTCCTATTTTAATTCATGGATGGTTTTTTAGGCTACAATCAAATTAAGATGTGTCCCAAAGACATAGAAACAACCACATTCTTAATTTTGTAGGGAATCTTTTGCTACAAGGTAATGTCGTTCGGGCTGAAAAATGTTTGAGTTACTTATTAGGGAACCATGGTGAACCTGTTCCATGACATGATGCATCAAGAAATCAAGGTATATGTGGACGACATGATCGCCAAATCCTGAATAGAAGGGGATCACATCGTGAATTTGGAGAATCTCTTCAGAAGGTTGAGAAAATTTTAGCTGAAGCTCAACATTGCTAAATGCACCTTTGGAGTGACATCGGGAAAACTCTTAGTCTTTGTTGTAAGAAAGATAGGAATTGAAATGGACCCTGAAAAGGTAAAAGTGATCCAACAACTTCCTCCCCCTCAAATGTAGAAAGAGGTTCGGGGTTTCTTGGGCAGACTTATTTATATCACTCGATTTATCTCCCAGTTGACAGAGAAGTGCTGCCCAGTGTTTACGCTACTCAGAAAGAATAATCCTGGAGAATAGAATGAAGAATGTCAAGCGGCCTTTGAGCAAATTAGGAAGCAGCTGTCGAGTCCACCAGTATTGGCGACACCCATTTCATGAAGACCTTTAATTTTTGTACCTGGCCATACATGAGAATTCAATGGGTTGCGTGCTATGTCAACATGATGAGACTAGAAGAAAAGAAAGGGTGATCTATTATTTGAGCAAGAAATTCACGGATTGTGAGTCGAGGTATATATCTAAACTTGACCCTTTGAAATTCATGATGAAAGCACCGACCCTATTAGGAAGGTTGGCCCTCTGGAAAATGTTGTTAACAGAATTTGACATTCAATATATCAGCCAAAAAATGGTGAAATGAAGTGCCATAGCAGACTTTTGGCAAGTCGTGCCTCTAAAGATTATGAAGCCTTGGATTTTGATTTTCCTGATGAGGATCTGATTTGCATTACAAGTGAAGGAGATGACCCAACTGATTCGTGGGTCCTCAATTTTGATGGAGCTTCTAACGCCTTGGGTCACGGTATTGGGGTAGTCCCGGTCTCCCCAAAAGGTGATCATTATCCCTTTACTAGCCGTTTGAAGTTTTCTGCACCAACAATATGGCAGAATATGAAGCTTGCATTATGGGGTTACAAGCAACCATAGAAAAGAAGATCAAAGTTCTAAAAGTTTTCAGAGATTCTGCCTTGGTCATCTATCAAATATAGGGAGAATGGGAAACAAAGGATTCAAAGTTAATTGATTATCAGAAGATGGTCCTTGAATTGATTAAAGATTTCGAGGAAATTACTTTCAAGAACCTCCCGATAGAAGAAAATCAAATGGTGGATTCCCTTGCCACGTTCAAGGCAAGTGAAGGTGCCAAGATGATGCTCGTTAAAATGCAAATTTCTGACTTGATAGTGCATTGCTATGACATAGAATAAGAAATAGATGGCCTCCCATGGTACCATGACATATTGCAATACATTAAGCTACAAGAATACCGGCCTCAAGCAACTGAAAATGACAAGAGAACAATTCAAAGAATGGTTGCGGGGTATATTCTTGACGGAGAAACTTTCTACAAGAGCCAAGACCAAGCCTTTCTAAGGGGCGTAAATGCCAAAGAGCCCTAGTTGATTCTAGAAGAAGTCCATGAAGGAGTTTGTGCAACTAACCCTAGCGGGTTTACCATGGCTAGGCAAATCATACGACTCAACTATTACTGGTCTACCATGGAGGGAGACTACATCAATTATGCTCGAAAATGTCACAAGTGTTAGGTTTACTCTGATAAAATACAAGTGCCACCACAACCTCTTCATGTGATGACATCTCATTGGCCCTTTTCAAGGTGGGGAATGAATGTGATTCGACAGGTTCACCCAAAAACTTCCAACGGACACAGATTCATCTTGGTAGCCATTGATTATTTCATCAAATGGGTTGAAGTGGCTTCTTATGCGAACGTCACCAGATCGAAGGTTTGCAAATTCCTTAAGAAGGAGATTATTTGATATTATGGGCTACCCAAGAGTATTATCACCGAAAATGCCTTAAACTTGAACAACAAGATGTTAACCGCAGTTTGTGAGCATTACAGATCAAGCATCACAATTTGGTAACTTATTGCCCAAAGATGAATGGGGCAGTAGAGGCTGCCAACAAGAATATCAAGAAGATAGTTTCCAAGATGACTAACACTTACAAAAATTGTCATGAGAAGTTGCCATTTGCCCTATATGCCTACCAAACTACCATACGAATGTCTACTGGGGCAACATCATTTTTCTTGGTCTACGGCATGAAAGCTGTGTTGCCAATTGAATTTGAGATCCTCTCACTCCGCGTTTTAATGGAAGTAGAATTAGAGGAAGCTGAATAGATTCAGGCTCATTATGACCAGCTAAATCTAATTGAAGAAAAAAGATTGAAAGCGATATGCCATGGCCAAATGTACCAGAAGAGGATGATGCGAGCTCATGATAAAAATGTTCACCCAAGAGAATTCCAAGAAGGAGACTTGGTGTTGAAAATGATGTTTCCAATTCAAATGGGCTCCCATGAGAAATGGACACCCAACTGAGAAGGACCTTATGTGGTAACTAAAACCTTCTCTAGAGGAGCTCTAATCTTAGCCGAGATGGATGGGGATGAACTACAAAACCTCGTGAATTTAGATTTGGTCAAGCAGTATTATGCTCAAAGAAAGAAGAAGGAAAAGGAAACAAGAAATAAGAAATACCTAAAAGTGAAAACCGACAAATGGCACTTTAGATCCAAGAAAAAAATGAAGAAATAAATAAAAGAAGGGTTCAAGATGAAAACCCACAAAGGGCGTCTTGAAACCAAAGTTGTATTCAGGTTGAAAATTCGCAAAGGGCGGCTTGAATATTTGAAGGTGATTATCTTGAAAGATTGTCAGTTTGCTCAACATCATCATGACCTTCGAAATCTTCTCAGCAATAGTTGCTCTTGGAAAAGCTTCTGAGGGATTGACTCAGATCGCTTTGGCCCTTGATATCTAGACACTTCGTTTTTATTTTTTGTTTGCCATTATAAATAAACCTTACCTCCTAGAACTTTCCTTTTATACCCTTTTTGCATATTGAAATGGGAACCAATGGATTTGCATTCATTTAACATAACAGATTTTGAGCATTACTCTGAACACAATTTAAAAGGATGGGGACTATGATGCATTTCATTATTCTGACGTTGATCATATTACTTGCATAAGCATGCAATTTTGTGTAGATGGCAATATCAGATGGGGCAATTACCCAAATTAAAGATTCCTTAGTCCTTTAAAGAGATTTAAGGGGGAAATAACATTGTAACACCTCAAAACATCCTTGACCCGGCCTAGCTGCTAGACCGAACCGAGTAAGCTACATTGGGCTTTACCAAAACAAAACTTGTTACGATAAACTAAGATTAGGTCCATTTTTTTCTTTTTATTTTGTCTAGATGTAACATTAGGACCTAAGGTGAGCATGCTAACAGCGGGTGAAAACCCAACTAAATCAAGTGTCAAATCGACATCGAATTGTGTGTTTTTGCAATTTAGGAACCAAATTGCAAATTTGGAAAATTATAGGGAATTGATTAATTTCAATGTTACAAATTCTCAATTAGTCATCCTACATGTTTTCTTGCCAAAATTCGGCTCAAAACGATCGTCCAAACTCATTCAATTGCAACATAAGAACCAGGGACCAAAACGAAAAAATCTCAAAATATAAAACCTCCATAAATGTTCATAACGACCAGCCATACCGATACAGTCCCAAGGCATATCGGTGCGCGGGCTACATAGGTAAAAATTAGATTCTAGTGGCTAAAGGGCGTACCGATACACATCCCCATGTACCAATATGAGGCCACTAGAAATAATTACCCGTACTGATACGGAGCCCCATATATCGTTACACCAAGACCTGTAATGTCCAAATTTGCTGGCTTTTCACTCGAAAAAGGATTCAAACATGCCTTAAATTAACATATTCGTACATACAACCAAACTAAGGATCAAACCATGCTTTCAACACAAGGTAACAGGATCAAAACATAATGAGGTATTTCAATCCCAATTCTAGAGGCATGCTTCCTATAAACCATGCACTCAACATTCAAAAAGAGATTCAAGGTGTAACACCCCCTTCTCGGCCTAGTCGAGAACCGGGTCAGAGTATGTCACCGAAGGTCAATACGATGATCGATACAATGATTTAGACATTAAATGGCAATTCTAGAAAATTGAAAATGATGCAATGTTTGTTTCGGTGAGTAATAGTGATGCTAAGTCAATATAGTAAGGCAATGATTATGTGTGACATAGCAATCTTGAGTTCTAGGCCAATTTTAAACATTTACAAGTTTTAGGGACTAATTTGTAAATTCTGTATCTTTAAGGTCTTTTACTAAAATTAATCAAACCAAGATGAAATCCAGTACCTAATTAGTGAGCATGCAATATTTCATAACATTTGGAACTCATTTACCACATCAATTAAGCTAAACAATAATCAGTGACCAATATGCAACCTTTCAGAACTATTACCCCAACTTTTAACCAATTTACCTGTATCGGTACCGATACTCAAAAGGGTTGTATTGGTATGTCATGCATAATTTATAAATCTAAGATTTTAGTGACCAAAACTCGTATCGATACAGTTCTAGCCGTATTGGTATGAGTGAACCTTTACGGTATGCCCTGAAGCCGTACCGATGCAATTTTTACAACCAAGTTCTAGTGTTAACTTTTAGTATCGATATGCTAAAGTGCGTATTGATACACCCTGTTGACCAGAATTGACCTGGTCCAAATATGCATATTGTATCGATACACCATCATCTGTATCGAATACGTCTTGTACTGTAATAACAGATTTGATCTGGTGTTTATCCAATTTGACCTATCAAACAATGTCCAAATGCAATGAAATTTTACCAGCAATCTTACAACACTGTAATCTACTAGCATGCCAAATTTCATAACAATACGAATCCGTTTACTAGGTTTTCACATTTTTAAGCCAAATATGCAAGTTTTACCACTTTTAGCCTACTTTAAAAAAGCATTTAGGGCCTTTAGCTTTTATACATACCATATGCAACACAATCATACCTAAAGGGCTAAAAGTGACTAGTTCAACTACTTTGCCACCATACTAGGAGTTCATTAGGACAATATACATTACTTGTAGACTTGTAGTGACTTGCCAAAATCCTCCAACTTCTCCGATCTCACAACGATGAATCCTTCAACCTGAAATGCATGAAATGAAATTCATTAGGCATATTTTGCCTAGTAAGGTAGTATTAAACAATAAAAAATACAATGAAATGCATTCCAATTCATGTATTATCAACGACAATATTATAACGATGCACAATGACAATAATAATCATATTTCATTATTATCTCTTGGATCAAATCAAGATAGTGGATACATGAATTCCTATGCCTCGCCAAATCAATGAATGGTCGCCACAATAAAGGTCGTAGCCAAGGACCGTAGTCCACTCGTACCAATGAGCTCATGAATTCTATGGTATTCCAATTGTATCCAATATCCTTTCAATTCCAAGGTTCAATCCTAATATCAAAGTCAATATTTCAATAGCAATGTCAGATATCAACATTTTCAATATCAATATCAATTATCTATGTTCCGTTAACAATGTCAATAATCAATGATCAATATTAATACTCTGATGACAATAACAATATCAATTTCAATGTTCAATGGCAATATCTATGGTGATGGCTATAACAATGACAACATCAATGTTTAATGACCAATGTTCTATATTTCTATGGATTTATCACAACAATATCAATGATAACAATGCTATGTCCGATGTTCAATACAATAGCTTACTGATGCTTTCAATGATGCCTCCAAAGAGGTTCAATGCAAAATCTTTTAACAAAATGGTTAGCTATGCAAAAATTCAATGTCAATGAATCGGGAAAGGCACCTTGCCTAACCCGAGACTCTGACTACACTTACCTTTATTTTTCAAGACCTTCAGGGCCCACAGATGGCAATTCCCTCATTCTTTCGATTGGTTGATTCCAGTGGATTTGTCAATTCCTCCCCTTATTGCTCTTGAGCTAACAGAAATGGAGGAAATAAGGATTTCAATAGGTTTTGATATCAATAACCAATTCCATAGAGTGATTTAGCTATAGAAACAATAGAAATTAAACTAAGAAATTTCATGGACAACCCTATAGGGTTTGAAATTCTTAGACATGAAATTATCTATGATTTAATCATGGAATCAACAATCTATTAGAGGTTTATGGCTTACCCGATCGATAGCTATAATTTAGAATTAAGAACCTTAAGAAATTGAAGCTTAGGTTACTCTCCAATAGAGGTGTATGCTTGGAGGAAGATGAAGACTTAGATACTAATTTCTTTACTATTCGGAGGCTAAACCCTTTTTTCTCATGTTTTTAATTTGTGGCATTTCCTTCAAGTGAAGGAATTAAATCAGAATACCCACATATTGGGTGATTAAGCTTGGAGAGAGACTAATCACAAGGTTAGTCCCTCAACTTCCTATACTTAACATTTTTACCCCCGAAACTTTTGATTTCTTCATTTTAGTCACTAAATAACTTTCCATAAATTCAATAGGGTCCTTAACTATATTAGAGTCAATTTTCAATGTAATTGACCACATGATCAATGTCAATACAATAGTTGGACCTTTACGGTGTAGGGTTTTTGTTTTTTGGAACGCAATTCCAACTAGACTAGTTTTCAAAGTATTACACAAGGCACATTTCAACTTAGGTATGACATTATCAACCCTTTAGCAACAATTAAAGCATGCTAGCATCACAAAAATATGAGAGCAAGTATCTTCACCCAATATGCATACTAATGTAACCCCTCGACCCAGCCTAGTCGCTAGACCGAACCGAGCGAGCTACATTGGGTTTTGCCGAAATAAAACTCGTTGCGATAAACTAAGATTAGGTCTATTTTTTCTTTTTATCTTGTTTATATGCAACATTAGGACATAGGGTGAGCATGCTAGCAGCGGGTGAAAACTCAACTAAATCAAGCATCGAATTGACATCCAATTATGCATATTTGCAATTTAGGGACCAAATTGAAAATCTAGAAAATTATGAGGGCTTAATCAATTTTAAAGTTACCATTCCTCAGTTACTCAGGTTATATGCTTACTTGTCAAAAACCAACACAAAACAATTATCCAAACACATTCAATTGCATTCTTAAGAACTAGGTACCAAAATGGAAGAATCTCAAGACATAAAACTTCCATAACTACCATAACGTCTAGTTGTACCGATACGGTCCCAAGGCGTATCGATACATGGGCTACACCAGCTAAAATAGATTCTAGTGACTAAAGGGTGTGCCGATACACGTCCCCGTGTACCAATACGAGGCCACTAGAAATACATACTCGTACCGATACGGAGCCCTGCGTATCAGTACATATGGACCTATAACGTCCAAAATTGATGGTTTTTATTTTCGAACATAGATTCAAACATGTCTTAACTCAACATAATCATACTTACAACTAAACTAAGGATCAAACCATGCTATAAACACAAGGTAACATGATCAATTCATGAAGAGATACTTCAATCACAATTCTAGAGGCATGCTTCCAAAGAACCATCCAACTCAACATTCAAAAAGAGATTCAAGGCACATTTCATCATAGGCATGGAATCAACAACTTTTAGAAACATTTAGGGTATGATAGCATCACAAAAACCTGCTCATAATCATTTCCAACAAATATGCATACTAAGGGAAAACATAAAGCATAAACTCATGCTCTCAAGATATCAACAATCATGTCTCAAATCTAACCACAAAAGCCATCAAACCATAGAAATTAAACTATCACAAAATGACCAAAATCCAGATTACAAATACCCAAAACATGGTAACACATTGCCTTATTTACTGAATTTAAAACCAAGTTCTCATACTCAAATAAATGTCTTGATCTTGGACCTTTCTTGTCAAACCAATGTTGGCCCTCAACTCTATTGCTTTGCATCAATGGGAAAAGGAGAGCGTAAGCACAATTGCTTAGTGAGGATGCTCATATACAACATTGATGCAATTGAAAACAGTTTGAAAACCACTAAACATCTTGTTTCCAAAACATGCTTGCTTCCCAAACATTAATACAAGTGTGTAATCATCAACTCATGCTTAACTACCCAAGCATTTCACATTTTATTGGTAATCCATTTGAAAATGATAAACCATCTTGTTCTCAAAACATGCTTTACTACCCAAGCATTTTTCTCATTTGTTTCCACAACAAATCATGCATAACAACCATATGCATTATAAATCATTTATGAAACCCATTTGTCACAAATATTCTCATATATTGATATTTATATTGACCCGGATAGAACTACCCACATCCTTGGATAGCACTACACATATCTATACATGTTCGGATACATAGATTCCCTTGATGGCACTATCCTCATCAAGTATCATGGTGGTACTACCTCTACCATATCTCACTTCGGCAAGGAATAGAACTACCCTTATCCCGTTGTGATAGAACTACTCCTATCACTTCACAATAGCACTACCCTTATAGTGTAACCCAAGAATTTCACATGATAAATTTTACATTTTATAGTGCATTTTAATCCTATGGCTAGCCAACTATATCCAAAACTTTCTCAATACATCACATAGCCAATAAATCATTATCAAAAACATTTACTCATTGTTTTTCAATGCATTTCTCAAAACCGTTTCATATGCAATACCACATTGCCAAAGGCAACAACACATTCCCTTCAAGTAAGAAATCTCAATGCCCATAGGCATCATATACTTTTTTTAAACATTGCATATTAATCCAATATGATGCATTTACAACAAGTAAACAAAACCATGTTTAATCCCCAAAACATGTAATCTGCAAGCTCAAATCAAAGTGATAACCAAGCAAAATAAGGGAAAATTACGCTTGAGATTAGTTAAGCTTGTTAGGATATAACTAAACCCCCATGATCCATCGATCAACCTTTTAAGAGCTTTAACATGTTTAAACACTCACTAATACGCCTCGCCTTGCTTGCCAACGCGAATTGAGCCACAGGTAAGCAACGTATGCAACTAGGTAACCTCGCCTTGATCATCCCCTGTTTTAATCACATAAAAATAGAGGGAAAATAAATCAGTATGCATTCAACTCATTTCTAAACAAGGATCCCTTGCATCCTTAACAATAACCGTCCAAAAACTAGCCGAAACTACCGAAATCAACACCAAACCTCGCTAAGGTAGGGGAATTAGGAGAGAACATGAGGGAAAATCAAAACAATATGAAAATGATTTGAAAAACAATTAACAATCAATTCCTTACTCAACTAAGGTGGTATTTTCATATTAAAACATTTAGAAAATATAGCTCTCTAAGGATTCTTAGTATTGGCCCATTTACAAAATAGTCATTAAAACAGTTTTGCACTTTTTACAATTTAGTCACTGACTCCAAATATCACTCGAAACCATACAATTAAATCCCAAATTAATTACCAAAACACTTGATAATATATTTAAACATTTTTGGTAACTGAAACCAATTTTTATCTTCTCAAATTGTATTTTTAATTTATTAATTCCCTGAAACCTATTTAACCGATTAATTCAGTTTGACCGAGTCGAACCTCACCTGATCTAACCTTAAAACGTCTAGCCCTATTTTTGGGGTGTTACACACGTGCAAAGTTTTGCTGAAAAGATTCTCATGAGCCTTGAAGAACCGCTATCAATCAGAAGTATAAGATTATCGGATTGAATTCGAATGAGCAAATCACATTACCTGCCTATATGTTCAGGCGTAAGGAGAATGGAACCCGCCTATTCTTTCAAGCATAAGGAGAATGGAACCTGTCTATCCATTCAAGTGTAAGGAGAATGGAACTCGCCTATCCATTTAGGCGTAAGGAGAATGAAACCCACCTATCCATTCAGGCATAAGGAGATGAAACCTGCATCTCCGTTCAGGCATAAGGAGAATGGAACCCGCATATCTGTTCAGGCGTAAGGAAAAATGGAACATGCCTATCCGTTCAGGCGTAAAGAGAATGGAACCCGCCTATCCGTTCAGGCATAAGGGGAATGGAACCCACCTATTCGTTCAGGCATAAAGAGAATGGAACCCGCCTATCCGTTCAGGCATAAGTAAAATGGAACCCGCCTATCCATTCAGGTTCAGAGGAGAATGGAAGCTTTTTTCAACATATAGCCTATCCGTTCAGGCTTAGGGATGTTGCAACCCTTTTTAGGAGTCTCGACGTATTTGGAAAACTTAAGAAAACACGGAGTCGCCACCAATCTTTTTTGAAAAAGAAGTGTGATTGGATCACTTTTAAAACAAGGTTGCTTTAATAAAACATTTTATTTATTTAAACAACAAATGTGGTCTACGAAAATAAGAGAAAATAGGTTTGGGGGTCGGTTACGTATAGGGAAGGGTTAAGCACCCCCACAACGCCCAAAAATTAGTACCTAATTAATTTCAAAAAAGTGTTTTGAAAACTGGAATTTGCAAGTTCACAAAATTTCAATTTATTTGTCCGCTTAGTGAATATAAATCTATTTTAACGGCCTTATCACCTGGGAAATGAACTTTAATCACCTCTAACACTCCTGGCGCTAACCCGTCATTCTCGCTTGATAAGACACTACATTAATTAAGTTTTCACTTTTTAACAAATCAAAAAGAAAATTAAGTGTGTTAAAGTCTTTTCATTAAAACCTAATTAGTGATTAAACCCTAAAAGAAAAGTCTACATTCATTTTAACTATTAAAGTCATAATAAAATTAAGTGTATTTTATTTAAATTGTGAGGAAAATATTTCTGCACACATATCTCTATTCTAAGCCTTTAAAGACCTTAATCCTATGGTTTTAAATACACATATTTACATAAAAGACATATAGAAATACTTAAGTTAAAATAAATAATTGCTAAATTTTAAAATAAAGAAAATGGATACTTTGTTTTTATTTTAAAATAGAAAATCAAAATTGGGGATTGAATTGAAAGAAAGCAAAATGTGAGAGTTAAATTTGAAACAATAGTGAAATCTGGTGGTCAATTTAGAAGAAAAATGACTAAATTGAAAAGATTAAAAACAAGAGGTTCGCGGTATAAGACACATAAAAGTAGGGCACAGGTTATAACCGGGTATGGGTCGGTCTAACGGGTTGGTGTATATAGCCATTATCAGAAACAAAAATCATTTTCTCCTCTTTTATCAAAACGGATCAAATCCACCCTCTTTTAAATCCTCTATATGTTCTTCGTGTTCTTCATGAAATAAAGAATATGATGAACATCCACCGGCCGCTATTGCTGGTGACAAAATTTTCTAGAAAAACCCTAATTTCCCAGATTCTGGCTACCCCAAAATCATATTTTTTTCTTGCCGGAGCTACATCGAAACCAAATTCACAGCGGTGTTATTCAAAATGGAGGTAAAAACGTTATCCTCTTTTCTTTACTTTAAAACTTGAAACATAGAGAAGAAAATTACCAGGAAATGAGCTTTATTTCTCTCATGAGTACTTGATTACAACTACTTGCTTGCTTACAACTTCTGGAACCCGAATGCTACTTGTATATTGTGTATGAACTGTGTATGTTTTGTATGATTCTTGTGTATCTAGTGTGTGTATCTAGTGTTACATGGAATTACAAAGGGATTTATTATAGCTACAAGAATGCTTGATTCTCAAGCCCAAATCCCTAATTTCTTCCCCTAAATCATCTCCGATTTGATTCAGATTTTGCTTGATCTTTGCCCGAGGCTTCAATTTAGGGATATGATCTTTTGACCTAGCTTCTGATTTGGGATTTAACCCTTTTTGTTTCCTTTTTGCATGTTTTTGATGATGCCGTTGAGGAGCGGTTAAAGGCGAAAATGGCGCGACTGTCATTGGGGAAGACAGAACAGCTAGAAGAAGCTCGAAGGCCAGGCGTGTAACTGTCATGTGCGAGTGGTGATCCGCGTGCTTTTCGTGGTGCGGTCTGGGCTGTTAGATCACTCTTTGATCTAACTGCTGGAAGAACATGGCGCTATATCATCCTCCAGGTGACGTAATTCTGCATTGTTGGATCAATCCTTGATCCAACGGTCCTCCATTGGTTGCGCATAATCAGAAAGAAATCAGTAGGGCTTTGTTTTTTGGTTAAAATTGGGCCGAATGAGCCTTTGTAAACATTTATTTTAATGAATCATTATGTAAATGGACTTCTAATTTGTGATGGACTCTTTATTTGTTTAACAATAGGTTTTAATTCAACAAATGAACCGTTTATATTATACAAATGGGTTGTGTTCTTTATATTTTTTTGGGTTTTGATAACTAACTATTATACTAATTAAACACTAAAAAAAGTATATAGCTTTGATAATACTAACTACCACATCAATATTATACTAACATATATCAATAATACTAATAACAATGTAACACTAACGATGTAATAACACCATTACAATACTACTAAACCATAAATGACATAGTTATAATAAAATGAAAGTAAAAAAGTTAGCTGAAAATTCAGTGACAACAAGGGAGAATGGAAACTTTTTTCATATGGCCTATCCGTTCAAGCCCAATGAGAATGGAACCTTTATCGATTCAGTGCCCATAGGGGCGAGATCACCTTACCAATTCAGTGTCTGTAGGGGCAAGAATCACCTTATCGATTTAGTGTCCGGAAGGGCGAGAGTTGCTTTCCCGTTCAAAAGTAGATCAACTCACCGACTTGGTGTCCGCAGGAACGAGAGTCAAATTCTGATAGCATCACTGTCGCAACCCTTTCGAGCCCGAACATTTTTGAAAATTGAAAACACGGAGTCGCCACCAATCTTTTCAAGAGGTGTGATTGGATCACCTAAAAATGATTCATTTTAATAAAACATTTTATTTTATTAAAACAACAGTTTTGGTCTACGAAAACACGAAAATGGGTTCAGGAGTCGGTTGCGCGTGGGGAAGGATTCGCACCCCCACAACGCCCAAAAATTGGTACCTAGCCGATTACAAAATGTTTTGATGTTGGAATTTGCAAGTTCATGTAAAATTCAATTTATTTGTCCATTTATGAATATGATTCTATTTTAACGGCCTTATCATTCGAAAAATAAACTCAAATCACCGCCAACACTCTTAGCGATAACCCGTCATTTTCGTTTAATAAGACACCGTATTTATTATATATTAAACATTACAACAATGAAGAAAATCTAAACATACAAAGATAATAAATAAATATTCATAAATAAAAAATAAAAAAAACAATTTAAAATAGAACAATTTTATTAAAATTAAATGAGATACATTTATATATGAACTAATTATATAGAAATATACAAGTTATAAATCATTTGAAAAGAATTTATTAATAAAAAAAATTAAAAGCAAATAGTGACCGAATTAAGAACAAAACAAAATTGGAGGCCAAATTTAAAAGGAAACAGTGACCCAATTGAAAGACTTGTAAACTGAGTTTCTTGTAGAATAAAAAAGAATTGGGCGGATGGATTTAATGAAGTAATAAGACCACTTTGCTTTTGGTATAAAAACCATTTTTATAAACAACGTTCATTACCCTACTTATAAAAATTTGGATCAAACACCCACCCGTTGTTTTCTCTCAATTGTTCTTCATGTTTTTCATGAATGAAGATCATCGGGGAGTCTCGGCCGCCACCACCGGCACTGGCCACCGTCCGCCGGTGGTGAAAAAATTCATTTTATTCTTTTTCAAAATCTGAACTCAAATCTTCCTTTAAAACCCTCGAATCGATTTGAAAATGCTTCAAACCTTTTTTTTAAAAAAAATCGAATCTCGCGTGTAAAAAATTTCCAGAATCCGGTGACTTGTTCAATCAAAATTCGGCGGCGGCGGTTCGAAAAGAAAGGTAAAAATATATCCCCTTTTCCTTTGTAGTTTCAGATTTGAACAAAGCATAAAATAAAATAGATAAATAAAAAGGAAAATAACACAATACCCATAAATTTCCTTGACAACTTCTTTTATTTCCCTTGAAAAAATCAGTAATCAATGTAGTAACCTCATCCAATTTTCAGTATATTTTCGTGCTGATTTTTCTGGTGATTTCTTGTGTATTTTTACAAAGAATTTTAACCCCTTTTTATAAGGTTTTTTCATGCTTAAAATACATGAAATCAAAATAAAAAAGAACCTCTGATTTCCAGTAACTTGCTTGATTCTTCCCCTGCGTGATTTGGATGTGATTTGGTCAGATTTGGAGCTGACTTTTGGGTTCTGATTATCCTTGATTTTTTCCCATGTTTGAATATGCTTTTCTTCCCTTTATTTTGCAGGCAATAAACTAGAGATGGGGGAATTGCGGCGGTGGCACGGTGAGGTGAGAAATGGCCGGTGGAGACGAGACGATCGTCGATTGGTCGAGCAAGCAACGCAGACGATTGCGAGTGATGCAACGGTGGAGAGTAGCTCCCTTCCCGGCTACAGACGCGAGGAAGAAGCATATTTTTGTTGCTAGGTGTGCGCGTGCAGTTCACGTGCACGTGGACGTTGACCGACTCCCTCTTGTGCTTCATCTGAGCCGTTGGATCTGAACAAGATCCAACGACTATAAATGGGCTGCGCATAGGATAAAAGAAATGTCATCTAGGGTTTTTCTGTTTTCCCTTTTTGGGCTAAGTGGGCTTAGTTATGTATCATGAACTTTTATTTTTAAATTAATGGACTACTATTTATTTACAATGGACTCTTATTAAATATTAAAATGGACTTTCTTTATTATTTTTTGGATTTTGTATCCAATAAATGATACTAATAATATAAGATATATATACATAATAAGACTAATAATAATAATAATATACATAAGGATAATAATAATAATAATATAATACAACAATAACAATTTTAAAAAATGAAAATGATGAATTTAGGTGAAAATATAGTGACAACAGCTGCCCCTCTTTGGTCATTCTGGTAAAACAGGAATAGAACAAAGAACAAAAGGACACTGAATTTCACCAATTACCAAACCGTCAAGACTCTTTTGCTCGATCACACTGGTAGGTTTTATTCTCCTAATATCTGAACGAATAGGCAGGTTTTATTCTCCTCACGCTTGAATAGATAAGTGAACTGAAAAAGGGTTCTTTCCTCCTTATGCCTGGACAGATAGGCAGGTTCTATTCTCCTCACGCTTGAATAGATAAACGAACTGAAAAGGGTTCTATCCTCCTCATGCTCGGATGGATAAGCAGGTGCTGGAAAAAAAAGGTTCCATTCTCCTCATCATGCTCGAATAGATAAGCAGGTTCTATTCTCCTTATGCTCGAATAGATAAGCAGATTCCATTCTCCAAATACCCAAATGGATAGGCGAGTTCTATTCTCCTTACGCTCGAATAGATAAGCGAATTTCATTCTCCAAATACCCAAATGGATAGGCGAGTTCTATTCTCCTTACGCTCGAATAGATAAGCGGATTCCATTCTCCAAATGCTCGAACAGATAAGTGGGTTCTATTCTTCTTACGCTCGAATAGATAATCGGATTCCATTCTCCAAATTCCCAAACGGATAGGCGGGTTCTATTCTCCTTACGCTCGAATAGATAAGCGAATTCCATTCTACAAATGCCCGAACGGATAGGCGGGTTCTAAAAAAAGTTCCATCCTCCTCATGCTTGGATGGATAATCAGATTCCAAAACTTGTCAAAAACAAGTGCAGATACTATGGTTAAGAACAATATGCCCCTAGGGATGCCTAGTCATGGATGTATGTCTCATTTCTTTTGCTTTTTAAATTCTTTTCCTTAGAATTGGTTTTTCTTAACAGGCAGCAAACACAGAAGGAGGCTATGAAGCTCTAGGAAACTTGGATTATATCATCTCAAATATTTTCTCAACTCTGGAAAAAGATTGCAGACATCTATTCTAATCTTATCTCATCAAACTGTAGACCAATATGAATTCCTTTCACTTCTCCATATCGAACAGGACTTTGCACAATGTTACTTGGATCATAACGCAGAAAAATTAGCAACCACCCATCTTTCAATCCTAGTTGGCTTCACCAATTTCTTGTTGTTAAAATTCCACCGACCATTCTTTGGAAAGAAATCTTCAACATTTGCCCACTCTTAACTTTAGAGATTGTAGGACACATTCTTTAATTTGGGTGAAATTAGAGTTCACCAAAATATCATAGGGCCACAACATGGGTTCAGGGCCATAATTTCCGGTACATAAAAGATTAGACAATACTTTCATCCTTTCTTGTGGCTTCTACCTTGATTTTTAACTAAGGAAGAGCTTTCGTATAGCGTTGCAAGGATAACAAAGAGCAAAGCTCAATGGGAATTAATGCATGGAAGATCACCAGAATATTGCAATTGTGTATTATGATGGTTGACAAAATAATCATAGATTCATCTCCATTATCTCTGCTTCACCATTCTCATTCTTAGTACCTCTTTGCTTTATAGAAAATTTCTGATCTTTTGCACATTTGATCGTTCAATCCGATTAACTTGTACTCTTGGTTGGAACGATTGACTTTATCCTCAAATTCCTCAACACTCTTTTAGCCTTCGTCCTGTTAGGGGAATGGAAATCTATAGCATTCTGACTAGCAAGTGAAATACATCAGCCATCAGACCAAGTCGAACTATCATTGTAGTTAAGGCATTAATTTCGAGTGAAATGCCTTCTTGAATGGTCTTGAAAGCTTCAAGTCTTCATATGCCCCTTAAAATAACATTAAGCACTTTCAGCGCTTCTTGTGAATTCTCAAATTCTTGCCCCTTCATGACATCTTGAAATGTTTGCTTACAATAACCTTCTAGAAAAGCTTATTTCCACCTTGAATGTCCTTGCATGATGTTGGCGCTTTAATCTCTTCCTCTCACGGTTGTAAAAGTTAGGGATCTTGAACCCTTGGTTGACATTACTTGCCCCAATCAAATGGCATAGTTTGCCCACTAGGAATGGCTCTATCCTTTTTTATGCTTTAGGGATCTTACATCTTATGTGTGGATCTTGTTTGACAACACAGTCCACTTAAAACCCTTCAACACATGTGCTTCTTCTTCTTTTCTTTTTACCTTCTCATGCAAGGTGATGCCCTCATTCAAATTGAAGTTCAATTGTTTCCTGAAGTGATGGAAAACATTCATTCCCGGTTCCTTACGATTGGGATCAATACCAAGAAATCCTTTGTTTTTTCATAAATCTATGTCAGCCTACTTGTAAGATGCAAGAAAGGCTAGAAATGATAAGAAGAAGTCATGGTAGATGCAAGAAGAGGCTAAAAATGGGGGTTTTAAGAAATTAGTCATGGCAAACATGGAAAAGAGGAAAGTCAGATGGCCCAAAATTCATAGTATGAATGATTCATGAATCCATCAACCGAATTGTGCCCCATTTTTAGGTGGCTCTCACACACTCCCCAAACTTTAAATTTCCCACTTTTCTAATCTTAATCAGACACTAGAAGTTTGGAGGTCCCTGAAGAAAGGTTAACTCAATAAGGCAGAATGTGTTCTGAAGACAAACTCATTTTCTCAGATATTCATGTGCGATCCAAATGGTCTTTTAAGGCTTGTAATGTAGGCCAGGCTCAAGTTATCAAGAAAATGATATATAGGCTCAAACACAAGCTTAAGGGTGATTAAACCAAGGATCAACTTTTCTTGATGAAATCTTCATTCTTTTCTTCTCTGGATCACTCTATACTACCCATTTTGGGTTTTCACCCTAGAGTTTATTTCTTTTTCTGGCACATGTCCCATTCGAAGAATTTGTTTCAAATTTTCCTTCGTACTTAAGTTTTCATTTCTTTATTTTTCCTTCTTTTTCCTTTTTTTTCTTTCCTTTTTCTTTCTTTCTTCTTTTCTTTTTCCTTTTTCTTTTTTCCTTTTTCTTATTTTTCTCTTCTTTTTTCTTCTTTTCCTTTTCTTCTTTTCTTTTTCTTTTTTTCTTTTTGTGTCCTTTTCATTTTCAATTTTGAACATTCAACTTGATCTGAGATACTTTTTTCCTTTGTGCAAACAGCTCTTTATCCTCTTTGCCCCCCGGTGTAGGGAGTGATCCTTGGTTAGGGTTAAATCGCAAGAAAAATATTAGGCTCAAAGGGGGACAACAATGGATTTTTACTTTCTTATTTGTGAAGGGAAATGAAGGAATGCCAAATGTCATTTCACACAGAAACATCTTTGAAGAGAAGCACTCTTCAGTTGGTTGATGTTTTAGAGTTATCACTTTATTCAAAGACCCTAACAGTAATGTCTGAGAGAAAAATTCACCCATAATCTATATATGGGAACTCCCCATTAAACCTGAACATACTTTTTGCCCCTCTATCTCGGGATTATATTCAAAAGTCATTCATACAATCAATAATAAGGGCTATGTCAAAAAGATATATGTTTGAAGAGAAATGGATGAGAGATGAAAAGGAATAATAAAAAAAGAGAAATGTTTGCCACTTGAGAAAACAAAGGAAATGCATCTTTAAACAAGTAAATTAACATATAAGCCCTTACAAAGGATCCTTAATGCTCGCGGTCAAAAGCAAAAGGGGTGATTCTAGGTATGACCCCAACAATATTGGGAAAATCCTCTATTATCCAGACGTGAAGCATTATTCCTGAATGGCATGAAGTCTAACCAAGCTCGAGTAGTTCAAGTTATAGGTGCTCATCATATTCTTCTTCCCTAACTCTTCCACTTTTGATGGCCGCCAATATCAATTCCCCATTCATAACCATGTCTACAAAACCTTCGATGGCATGGTTTAACATATATTCATAGAAAGGACCATTTAAAGTCTCCACAAACATTGGAGTAACCTCAGTCTCTAACAGTGGAGGTTGTACTTGGGCTGTCATATCTCGCCATCACTGGGCATACTAACGAAAACTCTCATCGGGCCTTGGTTCTATATCCTGCAGAACGAGCCGGTTGGGGATCAGGTCTATCACATGCTTGTAGTTCTCAAAGAAGGCTCTTGAAAGATCTCTCCAAGTTCGTATGTTGTCCTGAATCGGTTGAGTATACCATCGGGCATCGGACCCCGATAGACTATCCTAGAAGCAGTGGATCAGTAACTTCTCATTTTCCAAATGTGGTGACATTCTTCGGCAGTATATGGCCAAGTGCAACAAAGGGCAAGTGGTCCCATCATACTTCTCGAAGTTAGGAGTTTGAATTTTGGAGGAACCGCCAAGTCAGACACTAGACTTAGATCTCTAGTGTCTACGCCACCATAAATATTTCCTTTTTGTAGGGCTCTGATGATCTCTTCGAGCCTGACACATTGATTTTCTAGCTTCTTATTCATTCTGGATCTATCGACTGCCTTATGAAGATCCTGCACCTTAACTCCTTGATTTTCCACATGATTTATCCTAGACCTTGCCGGAGTATGAGCTGAGGTTTCTACTGTGCAGATCTGGAATCTTTTATCTAGCGGAAATGTCTGACTAGTCATCCCGAGCTAGAGCGACGAAACATCAACAGCTTCAACCGCCTTTCCTCTTTTTGGGTCTTTGAAACCCAACATAGCCACTATCTGGCTGACAGTGTTCTTATGGGCTCGTGCAATTTCTTCCTTCAATTTATTCTCCATTTTATCGAGTCTATCCTGGGTACCCTTGTGGCTATTCTCTAAATCTGTCAATCTGTCTTCCATGGCCATTTCTCTAGACTGAGAACGTGTACCGTATTTGTGAAATGTTTTTGTTGTTTTGGAAATTCCGTCATTAGTCTATTTTCATGTTTGAATGTATGCGATGAAATTAATCCAAGCAACAATCAAAAATGCAAATGCATAAATGCAAATGTATGAATGCAGGAGAAGGGCCATCGATTCCATTAAGGTATTGCTCTAGAAGTAGCCTTCATGGGATGACAAAGGTCCTACGAAAAAGTCTCAGTCTAAGCACCCAACTCATCTATTTCTTCGATCAGTCTTTGGAGCCTTGGTCCTACCTCACCTATTGGTCTGACGTGGGGGCAAGAAATGTAGCTTCTCTGACTATCATTGTTACATGCTTAGCTACGTCCTCAATTTAGGATATGATACCTATGTTGAACTCGTTTCTCTCTTGGGTCCTTTTGACATTTGCCCTAAGTCAAGTGGACCAATAGTCATCCTTTCATTGGCGTCTTCAAAAAACCAAGATCTTCATTTTGTAACAACTGCTTGGTTGCACCGTCGAAGTGGTCTCATAGCACTTGCACGATATTCTGCTTGGCACTGATGTGAGCATACTTTGGTATTTCGTCCACGCGGTCATCGTACATCTGCATTGTCTTTCTCTTTCATTAGGTACCTTCTATCCATGACAAAAGCTTTTTCTAATTGAGCAACAAGCTTCAGAATCGACCCCTTCTAAATATGAGATGCAAATGCAAGGAAACAAAAACAAAAGCAAAACACAATTAAGACAAGAAAAGGAAAGGATTAGTATTCTTTTTTCAAAAAAGGGAATAAGACATAAAAGGTCAAAAATAATTTCATTGTGCGAATAATTCTGGGCAGCACATTCCAACACTCCAGGACATGTCTCCACGGATTATGCTTACGAAATAATTTTGACCAGACTAAAAGCCTTAGGTTTTCCACATGGCTCTATTGGGGTGGATTTCTAGATTCACACACAAGGTTTGGTTCTAAAAGGTACCCGAGCTATCCTCACTGTCCCCTACTAAGGGTAGCAAGGCCCCTGATTCTCACCTATTATAGGCAACAAACGAATCAAGTTCAACTCAGAGGGACTCATTTCCTACGCCTTTACGAAGGATTAGTATCCTTACAAAGACATAGGGCATATGAATCCCGATGGTACTTGCTAGGCTCATACGGAGAATCAATATCCTAACATGAGCAAAGTGTTTTCCCCCCACTTAAACAAATGGGATAAAGCTCGGGTATAGAGCTTAACCAATTTTAAAATGCGTAAAATAGAATCATATTCATAGATGGACAATTAAGTTAAATTTTACATGAACATAGCAAACTCCGACATTAAAACAAAGTGTAATCGGCTTGTGGCTTGACTAACTTTTTTGTAAAAACAAAAATGTCCCCAGCAGCGCAACCCTTTCGAGCCCAAACATTTTTGAAAACTAAAAACACAGAGTCACCACCAATCTTTGCAAGAGGTGTGATCGGATCACCTAAAAATAATTCATTTTAATAAAACATTTTATGTTTAAAACAACAGTTTTGGTCTGCAAAAACACGAAAACTGGTTTGGGAGTCGGTTACGCGTGGAGAAGGATTAGCACCAACACAACGCCCAAAAATTGGTACCTAGCCGATTACAAAATGTTTTGATGTTGGAATTTGCAAGTTCATGTAAAATTCAATTTATTTGTCCATTTATGAATATGATTCCATTTTAACGGTCTTATCATTCGGAAAATGAACTCCAATCACCACCAACACTCTTGGCGCTAACCCGTCATTTACGTTTAATAAGACACCGCATTTATTATATATTAAACATTACAGCAATGAAAAATCTAAACATACAAAGATAATAAATAAATATGTGTAAATAAAAATAAAAAATAATTTAAAATAGGTCGATTTTATTAAAATTAAATGAGGAGATACATTTATATATGAACTAATTTTATAAAACTATACAAGTTATAAATCATTTTAAAAAAAATTATTAATAAAAAAGTTAAAAGCAAATAGTGACCGAATTAAGAACAAAACAAAACTAGAGGCCAAATTTAAAAGGAAACAGTGACCCAATTGAAAGACTTGTAAACTGAGTTTATCGTTGAATAAAAAAGAATTGGGCAGAGGGATTTAATGAAGTAATAAGTCCACTTTGCTTTTGGTATAAAAACCATTTTTATAAACAACTTTCATTACCCTACTTATAAAAATTTGGACCAAACACCCACCTATTGTTTTCTCTCAATTATTCTTCATGTTTTCATGAATGAAGATCACCGGGGAGTCTCGGCCGTGTCAGCCGCCACCATCGGCGTCGGCCATCGTCCGCCGGTGGTGAAAAAAATCTTTTTATTCCTTTTCAAAATCTGAACTCAAATCTTCCTTTAAAACCCTCGAATTGATTTAAAAATGCTTCAAACATTTTTTTTAAAAAAAATGAATCTCACGTTTAAAAAATTTCCAGAATCCAGTGACTTGTTCAATCAAAATCCGGCGACGGTAGTTCGAAAAGAAAGGTAAAAATGTATCCCCTTTTCCTTTGTATTTTCAGATTCGAACAAAGCATAAAATAAAATAAATAAATAAAAAGGAAACGAACACAATACCCAGAAATTTGCTTGACAACTTGTATTTCCCTTGAAAAAATCAGTACACAATGTAGTAACCTCCTCCAATTTTCAGTATATTTTCGCGGTGATTTCTTATGTGTTTTTACAAAGAATTTGAACCCCTTTTTATAAGGTTTTTGCATGCCTAAAATACATGAAATTAAAATAAAAAAGAACCCCTGATTTCCAGTAACTTGCTTGATTCTTCCCCTTCGTGATTTGGAGCTAATTTTTGGGTTCTAATTATCCTTGATTTTTCCCATGTTTGAATATGCTTTTCTTCCCTTTATTTTGCAGGCAATAAACAGGATATGGGGCATTGAGGCTGCACGGTGAGGCGAGAAATGGCCGGTTGGAGATTAGACGATCGTCGATTGGTCGAGCGGGCAACACGAACGGTTGCGAGCGATGCAATGACAGAGAGCAGCTCCCTTCCTGGACATAGACGTGAGGAAGAAGCGTCTTTTCAATGCTAGGTGTGCGCGTGCAGTTCACGTGCACGTGGACGTTGACCGGCTCCCTCTTGTGCTTCATCTGAGCCGTTGGATCTTGCTCAGATCCAACAGCTATAAACGGGCTGCGCATAGGATAAAAGAAATGTCAGCTAGGGTTTTTTGTTTTCCCTTTTTGGGCCAAGTGGGCTTAGCTATGTATCATGGACTTTTATTTTTAAATTAGTGGACTACTATTTATTTACAATGGACTCTTATTAAATATTAAAATAGACTCTCTTTATTAGTTTTTGGGTTTTGTATCCAATAAATAATACTAATAATATAAGATATATATACAACATAATAATAATAATATATACATAAGGATAATAATAATAATAATAATATAATAGAACAATAACAATTTAAAAAACAAAAATGACGAATTTAGGTGAAAATTCAGTGACAACAATCACCTCAGCTAGAAGAAGTGGTGTTTGGCATGCAGTTTGGCCAAATAAAATCAGTGCCTTTTGTTATTTGCCATATTCATGTTTCACCGAAATAAACAAAGAGGGGCAGTTGTAGTCACCTATTTTATCTGCCAATGTGTATATGATACAAAAGCCAAAAAATATAAAACTAAAAAAAAATCCATGTGTATTGGAACCAATTAGGCCCCATGCACGAAAAAACCCTAGTTTTTCTTGCGCAACACTCCTTATATTCGAATCACTACCAAGCCACAACTATCATTGGCTACCAAAGCCACTAGCAGCCACCATCGCCTGCAACCTATGTCGCCGTGACGACAACCACCACCGCCATGACCACCATCGGTCATCACAATCGCCTCCGGCACTGCCACATCATCCTCTTTGATCGGTCATGCCTTGCAAGCAAAGAAAAGGGGATTAAATGCAAAATTAAATCGTATTAAGAAAATTAGGCAGGAGATTCATATAGATACTAGGGTTTTATTTTTCTTTTCCCAGTTATACCCTTGTAATTGGCTATAAAAAGGCCAAGCATTCACCCATTACAAACACATTCAGATACACAAACAAGATTCATTCTTTGTAACACGGAAATTGAAGAGCAATACAAGAAATTTCTTTGAGGTATTTTACCCAAATTTTGTTTCTTTATATTTTGTCCTCTTTGTTTTCTTGGTCATTCGATCCCGAATAAGGAAGAAAATAGGTACGGGTCCTCACTAGTCGAAGCTTGCGGAGAGTTTCTTATTGCCCAAAGGGAGAGCCAGTAGCCACCAGCAGCGACAACAGCAGCCAACGACCAGCAGCGGTGACGTCATGCAAATCATAGATCAACATGTACCCCATGTCAACAAGCTTGCACTTGGATCCCACTGTTTGCAATTTATTTTTTTAATCTTTTTTTTAGTTCTTAAATTTTTATGCATTTTAATTCATCATTTGATTCCTGCATATTCACCATGTCCTATGATTTTTTTTATCTTTATGTATTTTAACTCGGTAAGATATTAAGGTAAATAGATCTCTTAATAATTAATGTTTTTTAAAGAAAGGGAAAAGCTATCAAATAATTTAAATACTTTTTAGGTTAGTTTCCTTAATTAATTACTTAGATTATTTTTTTAAGATTAGTTGCCCATAATAAGGTTTAATTAAATATCTAGGCTTAAATTCCTAAAATAATGTACATCTTAATGATAGATAACTTAAATATTCTTCATCTTACCTTAATTGTAGATAGTTAAATAAAACCCTTAGGTAATTCTTTGAAAAAGGAGTAAATAATCTACTAATTGTAAATAATGGTAAATAAAAATTAACTTGGTAATTCTTTAAGAGGGTAGTAAATAATTCTTCAATTGTAAATAAAACACTTTAGGTAGTTGTTAGAAAAGTAAATAATTCGTCTTCGTAAAATGTAAATAATTAGATAGGAGAAATTATATCACATGCCCGTCCCGCTACGTCATTGTAGCGACCTTTTTTCCTTCCTTATAAAAATATTATGTTTCATAAGTTCGGCGCTACGGATTGTCCCCAAAATCATTTCTTTGAAATCTTGGATTAAAGGGATTTCTTTTGAAAACTCTTATCCCATTGAAAAATGATTAAAAACTTTGAGTCGCCACCGGCCACTTGGGTATGGTAGGCCGGACACCATAAAAAACCAGAGATCCATGATGAAAGGGTCCAGGAGTTGGCTACGTATGGGGACGGATTAGCACCCCCATTACGCCCAAAAATCGGTACCTGAATATTTGTTGCTTTCAAATTGATGGAATTTGTTGGCATTTGAATTGAATTTAATTCGGCATACTTAATTGAAAACTTGACCTTAATTACACGGGCTTTATCAAGTTGGTGGGTTCGGATTAATTGGACATTTAATTAATAAGGTTGACGATACACCGGACCATAGACTAAACCGACATCATATAAGCCTGACTGTCGTGTTAGTTTATATTTCGAATCCCGCGCGTCACCTTTATGCATGATGCAAGCAATTAAGATATGATGTAATGATTTTGTCAAGTTTTAATTTTACCTTGGGTCGGTAATAATTAATTCAAATATTTGGTCAACATCCTTTGAGCTCAGACTGTTACGACACAAATATCGAAATTAATAGATACCTCATTTTTTGAATTAAATTAATTTATTCAAGATAAAGGGTCCCATGAATGACAATTAAGAGATGGCAAACAAAAGACTAAAGATAAACACACAAAAGCTCACCTAAGGCCCTAACCTATAAAAGCCCAAGTTATGGAAGATCCAATTAGTGACCTAGTTATTAATTAGGTGAATCTAATAGTAACCCTAAATTAATTAGCCCTAAAAGACTAAAAACTAACAACTTATGATTCATCTTGTAACATGATAATTAATTCGATCGATTTTAAACTAGTATTCCAATAAGCCAAGAATACTATTTAAAGTAAATCAAATTAATTAATCATGGTTTTAATTTAAATGTCAATCTAATCTCCATGTTAATTTTATCCTAAAAGTAATTAAGAGATGTCCAACTAATTTAATGAATTTAACATTTATCCCAATGAGCCAAGGTTAAATTTAAATTCGCTAAATTAATTCAAACATTAATCTAACTAAGGCTAATCCTAAATTAACCTAATTAATTTAAAGATCATGCCCCTATGAGACGAGCACACGATGTTAAACTAATTAAATTAATTTGTCTAATTCTAATCTAAAACTAACTTAACAACCCAAAATCCAAAAAACTAAGCCCAAGGCCCACTAAGCTAAAGCTAACCTTGAGCCCAAACATACAAATATAAATACATTTACTATATATTCTATACTAAAAATATATTATATATTTAACACTATATTATATTATAAAAAACTATGTACTATGTACATTATAGAAAAAACTTATAGGATATGTATTATATAAAAAAGTGTTGAGTGGATCAAAAGAATGGAAAATGGCCAAGAGGGGGTGAATTGACTTTTTAAATTTGGAGTGAGCAAATTGGAAAATGAAAGAATAATGACAAGGCAAATTATAGTGGTTCAAGCTTCTAACAAGCTCTACATCCACTACCTTAGCTTCCACTAAGGATTTTCAACAATCTCCACTAGATGTTCTTCCCATTTTCTAGGCTTAGGAGGTAACATTTACAACCGGTTAATCTTTCTACCCAAAGATTAACCCAAAAGACTCTCTTTACAAAGAAGTTTTTGGTAAATAAAATATATCTCTCTCAAGACTGAATATTGCCCAATTTACAGTCAAACACTCCCCAAACTTGAAATAAAGATTTACAATGAAGATTACAAACAAGTTTGGTACAAGGATTTGACTCTATAAAGCACAATGGTTTGGATAATTTCTTGGATGCTGCAAGTAGGTTCAATAGTTGTTGTTGGTGCTTTGGAGACTTGCTTTTATACCCTTGCATTGAATTCTAGCCGTTTGGGTGGTTGAGATCATTAATCTAGCCGTTGGGCTGCATTTTTGGCGCAATAAATGCTCTTTAACTGCCCAGCGTATTGGTACCCTCGTGACCATATCGGTACCTGTCTCAAAGAAGAAAGAGTCGTTGTGACTGAAAAACCAGGGGTGTATCGATACGCAGGAAGACGTATCAATACGGTTCAAGTGTAAATCAGGAGGCGTATCGGTACTCATATACCGAATTGATATGGATTTTGCTCACTGGAATTCTTGGTTGGATTTTAACAAAAAGTGTATCGGTACGCTATGGGAGCGTATCGATACGGTTAACGGTCATTTAAATTTTTGTGATTCCAATAACTGACAAGCAACGGTCAAAACCATTAAATGCAAAGATTTATCAAACATCATCAAATCGTATTAATATGAAGACCAACCATATCGGTACGCTATAGCCTTTGAATATATTTCTTTATAAAACTGTATCGATACGGATGCAACCGTATCGGTACGCTATAGCTTGAAAACTTTCTCAGATGAATATCGTATCGATACGGTGTTAATCGTATCGGTACACTTTTACCGATTGGAATTCCAGTGAAGGAAAATTGTATTGATATGACTTAAGCGTATCGATACGCATGGTCGTAGAGTTAAATTTTGGCTTGAAAATACTTAGAAAAATTTGAACACTTGAAATATTTTTGACTTGAAGGTTCTTTTGGTTCAAATGCTTGTCAATTAAGTGAGTCTTTCAAATACTTAAAAATTTATTTGTATATGCAAATAAGCCCTTTATACAATTTGTTATATCAAAATCAATATAGGTTTTACAGTCTCCCCCTTTTTGATATAACAAAACCAAAGTTAAATTTTAAAGTGTTTGAAAATTTTTGAAAAGTTTCTCCCCCTTAATTTAAGATAGATTTTTCAAAAGATATATTTAAGATAGGTTTTTCAAAAGATATAAAGATTTAAAATTGTGGACTTGTTACACTTTCTTCTCCCCTTTTTGTTAGATCAAAATTAATGCATAATTAAGGGATATAAACAAGATAAAGGAAATTAAAGCACAAGTCAAAGCATAAATAAAGCAACATAATAGCATTAAATTTCAAATATAATCCAAAGTAATCATAAGATCAAAGGAAGTTCAAACTTAATATCCAAACACATAACCTAAAACATAAAGCAAAGCATAGGGTTCTTAAACATAAAACATAGGTGCATAAGAAATGAAAGCCTAAATGAGATGATATGAATGGGATGTAATAGAACTCGTCCCCATCATCGTTGCCATCGTCCTCATCCATGTCCTCTTTATCCTCATCATCGTTTTGGGGCAGAGGAATACGAGAATTGAGCCAAACGCCATGAAATGAAGTGATAGAGACATTCATGGAGGCTTGTTGTTGCTCAATGGTTATGACATGTTGATGAATCGAGATTACTTGGTTCTCAATAGCCCCAACTCATTCTTCCAAGGTGGTGAAACGAGTATCAATAGCGGCAAAACTACCATCCATATGAGTGCGCATCAAAGTGAATTGCTCGGTGAGAAAGACCATCATAGCATCATTGGATGGTTGAGCAAGGGGACCTTGTGAAGCCATCGAAGGAGGTTGAGGAACTTCTTGAAGAAGTGGAGGATTAGCAACTCGAACCCACTCGTTGTTGATGAACTAAAATTTAGCACAAATGAGAGAATGTTCATCGATTGATTTACCAAGAGGCTCAGCTGCATCATGAGAACAATCAATCTCCAAGGCATGGAAAAGATGACTCAAAGTTGCGCCATAGTATAGCGACTTGACTTGATCGGTGTGGCGATGTTGAACAATATAAACCAAGTCGGCAAACATGATTTGGCAAAGATTTGGGCGCTTACCCTCTCGAAAGCATTGAAGACAAAAAAACATCAATTTGGTGGATGGTTGAGAATTTCCACCGGAAGGACGAAGCCACCAAGAGGTGATAAGATGGAGGATACGGTCATGGACATCTAAGACGGTTACAGAGCCTAGTTGTGTGTGGCCCAAAGAATGTTCATCATCTATCCCAATGTTTTCAAAACCAAAAACGTTGCATAAAACTTCTTGATCAATTCGAAAGTTTTTGTTCATAAGGTAAGATTCAATAGCAATCACATGTTCTCTTTCTTCATCAAGAATACACCGGGCATTTGAAAAGAAGATTAAAACAAGGTTTTGATATAAAGACAGGAGAAGGTTTAAAAAGGTAAGAATTTCCATTGTTTTAACAACCCAAAGTATTTGAATTTAAAACATTCTGAGTTTAGAAAGGGAATTGAAACAAGTCGCTCATCCCGAATTGTAAAACCTTGATATTGTTTATAATGGGTCATAGCCGAAGGTGTTTGAAAACTATTTTGAATTATAAAGCCAAGGTTTGGTTTAGAAATAATCTATTGTTCGTTATTGGGATTTGATGAAATTGATGGTACCTCTTTTCTTGGTCTCTTTTTCAATCCCATTATAAGCCTAAAAACATCAAAAACATTCGAAAACAATGTATGTAATTATCATCATATTCGATCCAATAAATATTCCAATAATTCAAGGTATTGTGAAAAACACTATATTTTAGGTTTTAAAAATATATAAAAGTATAAAAAATAATTTTTGGGAAAAATTTTGAAAAATAGATTTAAAAAATTATACGATATAATTTTATATTCGAAACAAAAATATTCAGATTTTAAAGAATTTTTGCAAAGACATCAAAACTCATACTATATATATACTTTCTATACAAAAATCAATTGAAAACAGTATAGGAAATTAAACAAAAAATAAAAAAGAAAAGAAAGAGGTTTTATACCTTTAGATCGGAAATTGGAGGAATATAGGATGAACAATGCACAAAGTTGCTAGCAAAGCTTGAGTCTTGATGTTTTGATGAAAAAACCTCAAAGAATTTTAAGTTTGGTGTTATAAAACAATGAGATTTGAGGGGGTTTTATAGGGGTTTTCAGTTCAGGTTTTAAGAGAAAAGGGGAATTTGAATTTAATTAAAGTAGATATGCTCTTAAAGGCCCAATTTAAAGAATATGCATATACCGTATCAATACGCTGACTAGGCGATCGATCCACTATATCGGTACAGTTTTCAAATTGTATCGATACGCGTGACCGTATCGATACAGTGTTGACTGTATCGTTTCCCATTTAAGACACCGAATCGATACGATTATTATCATATCGATACCCTTTGCCAGAAAAATGCATTTTTGGATAAGAATAAGTCCAAAAATTCAAATTTGGACGAGCCTAAATGCATGTGAATGATATATGAGCAAGATATATGGACAAAAATAGATGCATACTCCCCCTAACTAAAGGCATAGATGCATCAAGAGGCAAAAATTACATAAACATGGCAATCAATTCAAGCAAATTTTTGGTCTTTTGGGACTCTAAAGGGTCAAGAAAGGCTTGTTAAACCTAGCTCTCTCCTAAGGGTCCAAAAATGTTCTTTATCTAATGGTTTGGTAAATATATCCGCTAATTGGTTCGAGGTATCGACATACTCTAGAACTACATCATTTTTCAAGACATGATCTCTAATGAAATTATGTCTTATTTCTATGTGCTTGGTTTTAGAGTGTTGGATGGGATTCTTAGTGAGACAAATGACACTAGTATTGTCACACTTAAGGGGTATGGTATCTACTTCAACACCATAGTCTAAGAGTTGTTGCTTCATCCAAAGGACTTGAGCACAACAACTCCCTAAGGATATGTACTCCACTTCGGTGGTAGATAAGTCTACGCTAATTTGTTTCTTAGAGAACCAAGATACGAGCATACCATATAGGAATTGGCATGTTACATAGGTACTTTTCCTATCTATCTTACATCCCCCATAATCCGCATCCGAATAAGCATGAAGGTTGAATGATGAGTCTCTATGGTACCAAAGACCTAAACTAGGTGTATCTCTAAGGTATTTAAAGATTCTCTTAATGGCTACTAGGTGCGATTCTCTAGGGCTATCTTGAAACCTAGCACACAAGCAAACACTAAACATGATATCAGGTCTACTTGCGGTAAGGTAAAGCAAAGAGCCAATCATTGAACGATGAAGCTTAGAATCGACACACTTACCTCCTTCATCTTTGTCAAGCTTAATAGATTAGCTCATTGGAGTGGCTTGAGGCTTTACGTTCTCCAAGCCGAGCATATCCTTGATGTACTTGGCTTGATTGATGAAGGTGCCATCCTTCCTTTGCTTGATTTGGAGCTCCAAGAAAAATGAGAGCTCCCCCATTATGCTCATCTCAAACTCACCTTGCATTAGCTTAGAAAATTCTTGGCTATAAAACTCATTAGAAGAACCAAAGATAATATCATCAACGTAAATTTGAACTACTAAGATGTCATTGCCATATCTTTTAATAAAAAGTGTAGTATCTACCTTGCCTTTTTCAAAACCTTTTTCAATTAAAAAGTTTGAAAGTCTTTCATACCAAGCTCTAGGAGCTTGTTTTAAACCATATAAGGCTTTAGTTAATTTTAAAACATGGTTTGGAAATTTTGGATCTTCAAAACCTGGTGGTTGTTCAACATACACTTCTTCATTAATAAAACTATTTAAAAATGCACTTTTAACATCCATTTGAAAAACTTGAAATCATGAAAGCATGAAAATGCAAGAAGCATCCTAATAGCTTCCATCCTAGCTACGAGTGCATAAGTTTCATCGAAATCTATTCCCTCTTCTTGAGTGTAACCTTGAGAAACAAGTATATCCTTGTTTCTCACTATGTTACCACTCTCATCTAGTTTGTTTCTAAAGACCCATTTAGTTCCTATAGTAGATTGATTACTAGGCCTATCAACTAATGTCCAAACTTTAGTCCTCTCAAATTGATTTAATTCTTCTTGCATAGCCAATATCCAAAAATCATCTTTTAATGCTTCTTTGATATTTTTAGGCTCAATGCATGAAATGAATGCTACATGGTTTATTAATCTAAGAGAGGATAGAGTGGTTACCCCTTGGATGGATCACCCAAGATTTCAAGACCTTTGACATAGTTGAGTTCCCTTGGGTAGCTCACTTCCTTTTCCTCAATGGTCATGTCCTTTAGAGCTTCAATGGGAGGATCTTGTACTTCTTCCTTGGTTGGAACCTCTTCCACCCTTGATGATTTCCCACCACCAAAGGCTTCAATGATCCCTACATCATCATCATCACAAGAATCCTTCCTCGGAAGGAGGTTATCATCGAAAACCACATGTATTGACTCTTCTACAACTAAGGTTCTTTTGTTAAAGAATCGATAGGCTTTTGAATTTAAAGAATAACCAAGAAAAATTGCTTCATCACTTTTTGCATCAACTTTACCCAAGTTATCTTTTCCATTGTTTAAAACAAAACACTTACATCCAAAAGAATGAAAATAGTTAATGTTAGCCTTTTTTATTTTAAAATCTCATAAGGAGTTTTCTTTAAAATAGGCCTAATTATTACTCGATTTATAATATAACATGTCGTGTTTGTGGCTTCCACCCAAAAATACTTAGGTAAGTTACTTTCACAAAGCGTGATTCTATTCATTTCTTCTAAAGAATGATTTTTCCTCTCAACTACCCCATTTTGTTGAGGAGTGCGAGGTGCGGAAAAATTGTGGCTAATACCATTTGAGTTACAAAATCATCAAAGCCTAGATTTTGAAATTCGGTTCCATGGTCACTTCTAATATGACAAATATTTTGACCAAGATCATTTTGAGTGATTTTTGAAAACGTGATCATTTTTTTCTAAAGCCTCATATTTAGTGCTTAAAAAGAGAACCCAAGTGTATCTAGAAAAATTATCAACAAGCACATATGCATATGATTTTCCACCCAAGCTAGTTGTCCTAATAGGCCCAAAGAGATCCATATGGATCAATTATAATACCCTAATAGTTGAAACATCATTAATGGATTTAAATGAGGTTTATTTTTGTTTACCCTTAGCACAAGCATCACAAATTTTATCTAATGTGAATTTTAGCTTAGGTAATCCTCTAACTAGATTTTAGGAAAGTAATTTCTGTAAAACACTTGTGCTAGCATGCCCTAGTTTCCTATGCCACAACCATGCATCATTTTCATCATTAGCAGCCAAACATGCATAGGATGAATGTGTGTCATCTAGATGCACCATGCAAATGTTACCTATGCGATGACCAATGAGCATTATTTCATTTGTTTTAATGCTCACAATTTTACGCCCATTAACATCAAAATGAACATTAAAACCCTTGTCACACAATTGACTAATGCTCAACAAATTATACTTAAGACCATTGACAAACAAGACATCTTCAATAAGAATAGAGGAGAGATTACCAATAGAGCCAATACCCTCAATGTGGCCCTTGGTTTTGTCACCAAAAGTCACCACTCCACAACTCTTTGGCTTGAGCTCCATGAATCTACTCTTGTCGCCGGTCATATGTCTTGAGCATCCACTATCAAGGTACCAAGAGTTTTGACTTGAAGCTTTGGCCTTGTAGCAATGCCCCCTATAAATAAAGATTAGTTCTTAATTTTTGGTACCCAACCCATTTTGGGTCCATGTGAGTTAGCTCCCAAGTACTTGGTTCCCTTAGGAATCCAAGAAGAAATAGCATGAATATTATTAGAAGTTACAAGTTCCTTAGGAACCCATACACTCCTAATTCTTTTACCTTTATGATACCTATGAGAGCTTCTTTGTTTGTAGTTAAAAACGTTTCTTTTTACATAGTTGGTTTTGGAAGGTTCACCCTTTTCAAAACTAGAAGAACCAACTTTTAAAGAAACTTTGAGCTTATTCACCACTTTGTGATGTTCATCATGAAATTGAGAAAGAAAATTATTTAAACCAAAATTTTCATTTTGAAACTATTTTAAATCATCTTTTAAAACTGAAATATTCTTTTCAAAATCTTAATTGGTTTTGGATAAAGAACCGTTTTGAGTTTTTAAATCAGAAATCATTTTTTTGTTTTCCAAAACCGATTCTTTATATTTTCCACCAATTCATCATAAACCTCTTGTAACTCGTCATAAGCATCTTGAAGCTCATCAAATGTAAAATCAAAGTTAGATGAGTTGAGGTTTACCTTAGGATCGTCATCAATGGCCATGAGGCAAAGATTTGCTACTTCGTTCTCTTCTCCATCGGATGATGATTCCTCATCGCTCCAAGTAGCAACATGGGCATTTATCTTTTTTCTTCTTATCGAACCCTTTCTTCTTGAGTTGAGGGTAATTCGATCTAATGTAGCCCGGTTTCTTGCACTCATAACATATGAGTTGATCATTTTGTTCTTCTTTGCTTTTGTTCTTGAAGTCTCTTCTTCTTTGGAATTTTCTTCCCCGGTTGGATTTCACGAACCGAAAGGATCTTTTGGCTATCATAGCTAATTCTTCAAATTTATCTTCTTCACTTGAGTTGCTCCCCTCTTGTAGTAGAGAGGCTTTGAGAGCAATCCCTTGCTTCTTCTTCTCCACCTCATGCTTCTCTACTCTTTTCCCTTCTCTTCTCTTTTCTTCTCTTCTTCTCTTCCTTGCTTCATGATCTCATGAGTAAGGAGAGATCCTACCAACTCATCGAGCTTCAATGTCTTTAAGTTCTTTACCTCGATAATTGCAGTTCTCTTCCCATCCCATGGTTCGGGAAGAGAGTAGAGTAGCTTCCAGACAAGCTTATCTTCGAGAATGATTTCACCGAAGCCTTTGAGACCATTTACTATAACCGAGAACCAATCGAACATTTTGGAGACTCTCTCATTCGGCTCCATCTTGAATTTCTCGTAGCTTAAGTTGAGGATCCTGATCTTGGTTTCCTTCACGTCATTAGTGCCTTCGTAAGTGGTCTCTAACTTGTTCCATACCTCCTTTGCACTTTTTCATGTTGACATTTTTTCATACATGTCGGACCGAGTACACAAAACAAAATATGTAGGGCCTTGTCGTTGATTTGGAGTATTTTTCGATCTTTATCGGTCATTTTCACCCTTGTCTTCGGAACAAGTCTCCCTTCATCATCTCTCTTCATAGGAATTGCCGGTCCATTTTCCACTATATCCTAAAGGACATAGTCGGTAGATTTGATGAAGAGTCTCATTCAGTTCTTCCAATAGGGATAGTTATCCCCATTGAAGTATGGCGACTTGGTGATCGATTGTGACTCGAACAAGTTTGGCCCGGAGGTAGATGTCATGGCTTTGAATAAATGGATGATCAACACTCTTCAAGGATCGCCTCTTATGGATGTGAAGCCTTCAAAGAGTTAGGCTCTGATACCAATTGTTGAGTGGATCAAAAGAATAGAAAATGGCCAAGATGGGGGTGAGTTGACTTTTTAAATTTGGAGGGAGCAAATTGGAAAATGAAAGAATAAGGACAAGGCAAATTATAATGGTTCAAGCTTTTAACAAGATCTACATCCACTACCTTAACTCCCTATAAGGATTTTCAACAATCTCCACTAGATGTTCTTCCCATTTTCTAGGCTTAGAAGGTAACCTTTACAACCGGTTAATCTAAGTCGTATCGATACGGTTTTCATTCACTGGAATTCCAATCGATAAAAGTGTACCGATACGGTTAACATCGTATCGATACGATATTCATCTGAGCAAGTTTTCAAGCTATAGCATACCGATACGGTTGCATCCGTATCGATACAGTTTTATAAAGAAATATATTCAAAGGCTATAGCATACTTATAAGGTTGGTCACCGTATCAATACGATTTGATGATGTTTGATAAATCTTTGCATTTAATGGTTACGACCGTTGCTTGTCAGTTATTGGAATCACAAAATTTTAAATGACCGTTAACCATATCGATACGCTCTCATAGCATACCAATACACTTGGGCGTAGAGTTAAGTTTTGGCTTGAAAATACTTAAAAAAAATTGAACACTTGAAATATTTTTGACTTGAAGGTTCTTTTGGTTCAAATGCTTGTCAATTAAGTGAGTCTTTCAAATACTTAAAAATTTATTTGTATATGCAAATAAGCCCTTATAAACATTTGTTAAATCAAAATCAATATAGGTTTTACAAAAAGGAACTTATATTATATATAAAAAGACTACATATTATATATTTTAAAAAAACTATATATTATATATACCATATATTATATATATTATAAAGAAAACATATATTACTCAAAAAAAACATATACTATATATATCATATAAGAACTATATATTATATATACTATGAAAAACTATATATTATAAGGAAAACCATATTATATATATTATATAAAACTATATTATATACAAAAACGTATTTTATATATTAAAAGAACTATAGGTTATATAAAATTATGTATTATATTTTATAAAAGCTACATGTTATGTATAGTATATATAAAGAACTATATATATTATATATTATGTAAAACCATATATTATATGTATTGTAAAGGAAAATATAGGTTATATAAAAGTCATCCATTATGTATAAACTATTTGTATACTATATAATATATACATATACCATAACCACAAGAAGCATTCTTTATCGACCACAAATCAAAGGATCTACTAATTTCAACAAGAACAAGCACATTAAACAATAAAACTGGAAATTAAAGCATGAAATAAGGGAAACATGATACTTGAAAATGGATTAAATTGCAAAGAAACAAAATCAAATGACTATATTTAAAGAAAAAAACTAGTTTGGATAAAGAAGGAATGAAATTAAAAATAATCGAAAAGTTCCAGGGCCCCGAGGTGTAATTTATAAAGGCGGAATGGCTTACTACCGTAATTAGCCCACACAGAAGGACTAAAACTACGATTCGTCCATGCGGAAGGACCACGGGCATAATTAGGTTAGGGCGGAGGGATTTAAAAAGTAATTTACCCAATTTTAAAATGTTATCTGCTATAAAAAACCCCATCGGTCGAGAGTTAGCTTCTTTTGGCCATTTTGATAACCCCTAAACTCTCCACAGTTCTCTTATTTCTTCCAAAGCAGGGATGAACACCACCGCATGTTCATCCCCAAACCCAGATTCTGGCCAAATTTCCAGAAATCGGTGATTCTTCTGTCGTACGCCGCCGCGTCAACCGCCGTTCACCGACGGTCGGCAAAACTTAAAACCCACCAAAAGAACCCATTTTTATGTCCTAAATCTGAAACCTTTTTTCAAAACCAAAATCCTTTTTCCTTGAAACCTCGAAATAGAAGCGGAAACCCTCTTTATCTAAAACAAAAAAATCTTTAGAAGCCCTCTTTTTGTGTATTCTTACAACGGCGCACCCCTTTCGTGTTCTCAAAGAAAGACAGAACGGGCTTGTCACCGGAAGGAAGGAAAAGGCAGAGGAAGCTGAAATGGAAAAGGTAAAAGAAACAAAACCCTAATAGGTTTATGCTTATGATGCTATTCGAAAATGAAAAAAGAAAGGAGAGGTATACCTCTGGAAATTTTTTAGGCTACTTTTCTTGTTCTCTATTGCTTTGAAATTCCCGTCTAGGGTTACAAAATGTTCTCTCTTTCAATTATATAATTGCTGAAAATTACATGCCAATTGAAAATACAACATATATCCCTAAAATGCTATTGGTTGCTCTCTGGTTCATGTGTGTTGTTGCAATTGTGTGGGATTTTCTGATTTTTTGATCGATTCCCTACAATTTTACCCACTCTGACATTTTTTTCTTGTTTGCTTTTGTAACGTGGTTGAATCGAGCGCTGGAGGGGACCAAGGGGAGAGGAGGCCATCTGCCATTGTGGCGGTCGATGTGGATGAGTAGCCATGATGTGGCATTCAGTCACTTGCTTCGTATGCTGGCGTGGAGGTAAGGAAATGTCACCAGAAGACAAATGGCCGGCGGTGGACTTCACGTGCACGATTGGAGGAGATGTTGAGCTGGCGCGTATAACTCACGTGGGAGTTGGGGAGCCTTGATTTGGACCGTTAGATCATTTTAGATCTGGCGGTGGATATCCTGCAGCGCCAAAGCAAGAAGATGGGTTAGGTTATTTAGGGTTTAGTTATTTATGGACCCTAATGGGCCAAATGTAATATTATGTGATAATAAGTTTTTGGGGGTTTTTAAATGTAAATGGACTGTCATTATAAAAACTTGGGCTGAGTTCTTTTAATTGGGCTTTATTTATTTATACTTAGTCTTTTTAAATTTTTAGTTTAGTAATAATAATATTAGTAGTAGATAACGACAATAATAATATAATACTAATGATAATATAACAATAATAATACCAATATTAGTATTGATAATTAATAATAATAATGATGATAAATACTGTTAATAGTATTTAGGGGTCTTTCGAATAGATAATAGTATAATGTATTATATATCACTAATGCATACTTAATCATAATAAAATAAATAATGCTAGTAATGTCTTTGTTTCTTTAATGATAAGCAAACATATAATATATAAAATAGATAAAGCCCCTTATTGCAAAAATAAAACAAGTTAATACCCAGATAAAATTAGTGATTACGGTCATTTATGGTCCCAACCAATAAAAACTACTCATTTAATTAATTTTTCCATGTCATCCTTTTAAGAAGTGAAGATTCAAATGGTAAAAATTGTTTTTAAAATTTGATTTACAGTAAATATGAGTGAAGATTCACTCGGTAAAAAGATTACATGGAAAAATTAATTAAATGGGTGATTTTTATTGGTTGAGACCATGAATGACGTGGGGGAACGGGCCTATGATATAATTTCTCATTAGATGGAGCCTTTAGGATTAATTTCTTTAAATTTATGATTTTGAAAATAATAATTAACTTTGAACATTAAACAACCCATAAAAATTAAAAAAAGGCATGAGACATCATTAAAAAAGAGATCATCTTTGCACACATTCATCCGGGTTATAATGAAAATATTATTGATCAAGTAAGTGTCATTCTACGGGCATGATGGGGGTGCTAATCCTTCCCCACACGTAACTGTGCCCTTGAACCCTTGAGATTTCGTAATCTCTGGCTTAGCGACTCAACTGGGGATATTTTAAGAGGGCACAACTTTTACTTGATCACGAGTTATTTTCCTCAATAATCCATTGCATTTTCTATGTGTGCATTTTTTGTTCTTTAAACTATCATTGCATCATAACATAAGCCTTCTACCCAGGCTTTGTCCAACATAAGTGGAAGAAAATAGCTATGCCTTCATGAGTAATCCTCCGCATAGGCTAGGGAAAGTCTTACGGGGTCCATAGTACTTATGCTTTTGTGAGTAACCCTCTGCGCGGGCATAATGGAAATGCATCTTCTCGAGTCATGTTCAATCTGCAAGCCTATGATGGTCCAAGATCGAACATTTTTTCTGCCTTGGAGTAGGGGATAGGGACGGTTCGAGAACCTTTTATAGATCCAAACCCACATGTTTATTTGAGGAAACTAAGCTAAAAAGTAACCTAAAAATAAATTTAAAAAAATATAAAATACATGAAGATGAACAAATCATTTTTCTTTTTTGGAAAAGCTATCAAATAATTTAAATATTTCGAGCAATTGAGTTTGCTTTGGCCATATTGTACGCATCGCCTTGGGTGGATAGAGTTGTGATTGTTGAATCAGATTCTCGGATTGCTCTTGATTGGATTTTGCATGCTCAACGCCAGCCTTTGAGGCTTTGGAATTTTTTTGTGTCTATTGATTCATTCTGTACATCGATGCCGAAACAATGATTCCATCATGTTTATTATCGTGAGGCAAGTGAACTAGTCGATGCCTTGGAAAAAGAGGGTGTAGATTGCACAGTTGTGTTCCAAGCTTGTTTATGAGCATGTGGTGCTAATTATAGTTCTACATGAGCGTTGTTGTTTGCTTTGTGGGAGGGTGCAACCTGGTCCTAGTTGCTTGGATGGGGGTCTTGCTTGTTGGGAATGGATTTTAGTGGTTCCTAATTGTTTCTTTGGGGTTTGTCCCTTATTAGTGGCTACTGTGTTTTTTTTGGTTCGTGTGTTTTTTGGTGTTTTTTCCATGTCTTCACCTTGTTTGGGTATTTTTTTTCCCTATTTAGGATTAGAGAGGTTTTTAATGAGGCCCGAGACATGGTTTAGGTTTGTATGATCCTTTTATCATACTTTTGCTGAGCAAAAACTATAACATTAATAAGCATATTTGAAAGATGTATATATTAATTTCTTTTTTAATAATAATTGGGGCCTAGTTAAAAGCCCCTTTATCCCGGCATTTATATAATGTCAAGAGCCAAAGGGGGCAAATAATGCCTTTATTTTATAGATGAAAATGAAGTCCTTACATCATAGTCAAGAAAACTGTTAGGATTTTTGTTTTGATATAATAAATTGAAAATTAGATTTTGACTAAATTGAAAATATTGCAAAAATGATATTAAGTCCAAACAACTTGAAAAAAATGTTTGATGGGTTTTATAAGGCTTTGGAAAGATTTTAAACATTTTAGAGTAGCCAAAACCAAGTTTTCAACTTAACTGTACCGATACGGTATACCCTGTATCGATACACTTTAGGGTTTCAGCTATAGTATTGTTCCAATAGCCAAAACCCGTACCGGTATAGACTTGGTCGTACTGATACGGAGAGGGTTCGTATCGACACGCTTTTGCTCGTACTGATCCCTATTTCAACTACCCCAACGGCTATTTTCCCAACAGTCATTTGAATTGTAGGCCGTATAAATATGCTCCAAGGCGTATCGATACGCACAGGCTGTAAAGAGCCCAACGGCTAGTTTCTGAAGAACTCGTACCGATACGGCTACTCGCGTACCAATACGGACAGCTCCAGAACAACATTTATTGCAGCAAATAAAGGCCCCAATTGCTCTAATTCATCCCCAATGGTCTCCAATGGCTAGGAACTCATTTGGGATTATAAAAGGGACGTTCAAGCTTCAATAACTAATAAAACAATTGTCAACAACATTATGATGTCAAAATTGTCTTAGGCCCTAATTTTTCCATTCTTGTATAGACAACACTTGTGAGCTTCATTGTAATTATATGCTCAAGTGTCTTAGGATTGGGTGAGTGCTTAAAAAGTGCAAACATCAACCTTGTAAAAAGGAATTTTCAGTTTGCTTTTGTTTTTCTCTTTGTAAAGAAGATTTACTCAAGCTTTGAGGTGGAAGCTTTGAGTGTGTAAAAGGTTGTCTCCTAAGCCTAGAAAATGAGAAGAAATTTAAGAGTGAATTTGTTGAAATCCTTAGTGGGGAAGCTAAAGTAGTGGATGTAGGCTTTGGTTAGAAAGTTGAACCACTCTAAATCCTTGTGTTTTATTTCTTAGTTTTTGCTTCCACCACCAACACCTAAATTACCACTTCTCCACCACTTGGCAAAAAAATTTGGTTGAGGATAGCAGGCTCTACAATTGGTATCAGAGCCAGGCTCAAATGAGAAGGTTTAACCACCTATTGAGATGATCTGAAAGCTCGATCATCAAACAAGTCAACCAGTGATAAATGACGCAATCAATCACCACAACACCAATTTTCAACAGTGAACATTATGCCTATTGGAAGAATAGGATAATGTACTTCATTAAGGCCAAGGACTACCGTCTATGGGATTTTGTTGAAGATGGATCGTTCGTGCCATAACGAAGAATGCAAGATTGGAATGCGGAAGACAAGAAGAAGATGGAGCTAAATTGTAAAGCCTTGCACATTCTATTGTATGCATTAGGCTTCAATGAATATGCCAAAGTCTCTTCTTCTGAAGATGCCAAGGAGGTTTGGGACAAGCTTGAAGTGATCCACGAGGGAACAAATGAAGTAAAGGAGACCAAAATCAATTTTCTCAACCTTGAGTATGAGAACTTTACGATGGACCCGGAAGAAGACATGAAGAGCATGTTCAATCAATTATCCACAATTGTCAATGGAATTAAAGGATTTGGAGAGGAGATTCTAGAAGACAAGCTCATTCGGAAGTTGATCTACTCACTTTCTGAATCATGAGAGTCTAAAAAGACGGCCATTATAGAAGCAAAGTACTTGAAAGAGCTCAAGCTTGATGAGCATATTGGATCTTTGCTTACCTATGAGTTGATGTCTCAATCCTTGAGAAGGGAGAAGGAAAAGAAGATCAAAGAGCAAGGAATTGAAGATCTAAACTTCGTTGCTCTTAAATTCTCCGCATGCCAATATGTAGATTCAAGTGGAGAGGATAGTGAAGAAGAAGAAGAGATGGTCATGCTCTTCAACAAATTCATCCGATTTATGAAGAAAGAAAAGGAAAACTCAAGATATGAATCAAGGATGAAGAAGAAGAGGTCAAACTCTTCAAGCCATAGGAAGAAGACATATATGGCTACATGGAGTGATGAAGACTCTACCAATGAAGATGAAGTAGCCCACCTATGCTTTATGACCCTCAATGAGGGGAGGTAACTTCTAACTCATCTTGTTCAAATTCAAATTCATATACATTTGATGAGTTACAAGAAGCCTATGACCAATTGGTTTTTTGAATTCAAAGCTTCATTTTCTAAAAACAAAAAGTTGATCTCTAAATTGAAAAATAAAAATGATTTGCTTGTGAAAACCAATTTGGAATTTGAAGCAAAATTAAAGGATTTTTAACTTATAGTTTTGGATTTACAAAATTTGCTTCAAAAGAAAAAGAAACATCATCATATTGAAGTAGATGATCTTAAAAAGGAAAAAGCTTTGATTTCCAAGGAACTTGAAAAGAAAGACCATTTTGGAAAATCAAACTTTTATCAAAGGCAATTTAGTGCCCCTAGATTTTTGAACGGAAAATGCTTTAGAAGTATTTGGGTCCCAAAAGGACTAACTACTTCACATAAAAAGGATGAAATTGTAAAATGGATTCCTAAGGGGACTAAAATATGTGCTACTAATGTCTATAAATCCAAAGCAATTTGGATACCAAAAATTACTTGCTTGTCTTTTATAAGTGTGCTTGAGCCATTGATGATCAAAGTCAAACTTATGGAAGCTCTTGACACACAAGGAATGACACTTGAAGAATGAAGGCTTCACATCCTACCTTTGCTTCAAGTGTGGTAAAATTAGTTAAATTTGTCTATTTAAATTTGATTTATTTATTTTAATTCAATTAGTTTATCATAACTGTTGGACTAACATTCATTGATGCCTGAGTAAGGGGAAGCCATTTTAAAACCAAAATTCTTATTTTATCAAAATTATATTTTAAAAACCTTTATTGTTATTTTGAACTTAAAGTTACATAAATTCTTTTTGATATAACAAAAATGGGAGAAATGGTTTGAAAATTTGAATTTTCAAATGAATAAGGGAAGCTTTAACCATCTTTAAATTTTAAATCTCTTATTCAAAATTTATTTTCATTAAGGGGAGAATCTCAAACACAATTTTTCAAGTTGATTTTATTATATCAAAAATGGGATATCGTTAGGATTTTTGTTTTGATATAATAAATTAAAAATTAGTTTTGGACTAAATTGAAAATATTGCAAAAATGATTGTATGTCCAAACAACTTGAAAAAATGTTTGGTGGGTTTTATAAGGCTTTGGAAAGATTTAAAATATTTTTAAATCTGCCAAAACCAAGTTTTCAGCTTAACCGTACCGATACGGTATACCCCGTATCAATATACTTTAGGGTTTCAGCTATAGTATTTTTTTTAGTAGCCAAAACCCGTACCAATATAGGTTTGGCAGTACTGATACGGAGAGGGTTCATACCGATACATTTTTGCTCGTACTGATCCTTGTTTCAACTACCCCAATGGCTATTTTCCCAACGGTCATTTGAATTGCAGGTCGTACCAATACGCTCCAAGGCGTACCGATATGCACAGGCTATAAAAAGCCCAACAGCTAGTTTTTGAAGAACTCGTATCGATATGGCTACCCGTGTACCGATACGGACAGCTCTAGAATATCATTTATTGCAGGAAATAAAGGCCCCAACGACTCCAATTCATCCCCAATGGTCTCCATTGGCTAGGAACTCATTTGGGAGTATAAAAGGGACATTCAAGCTTTAGCAACAACTAATGAAACAATTGTCAACAATATTATGATGTCAAAATTGTCTTAGGCCTTAATTTTTCGATTCTTGTATAGACAACACTTGTGAGCTTCATTGTCATTATATGCTCAAGTGTCTTGGGATAGGATGAGTGCTTAAAGAGTGCAAACATCAACCTTGTAAGAGGAATTTTCAGTTTGCTTTTGTTTTTCACTTTGTAAAGAGGGTTTACTCAAGCTTTGGTAGAAGCTTTGAGTGTGTAAAAGGTTGTCTTCTCAGCCTAGAAAAGGAGAAGAACTCCAAGAGTGAATTTGTTGAAATTCTTAGTGGGGAAGCTGAGATAGTGGATGTAGGCTTTGGTTAGAAAGCTAAACCACTCTAAATCCTTGTGTTTTATTTCTTAATTTTTGCTTCCACCACCATCACCCAAATTACCACTTCCCCACCACTTGACAAACAAATTCGGTTGATGATATCGGGCACCACAAAAACCACCAGGAATATATTTATGTTGCTAGACAACTTTTTAACAAACCTAGATACAAATCTATAAAATTTAAACCCTCTGCCTCGACCGGCCAGGAAACTATCCCATACCAAACCTATTCAACTATCCCTTGAATAGGAAGAACCATCATGTTGTCTATTCCTTTTTTGACCATCAAGTCAACTTCGCAATTGCATGCTCTAGGGATGTGTTCGATACATGTCCACCCATCTGTGATACACCCCGCAATCCAACCAATTAAACTCGAGAAACACGAATGTGAATTGTTACGTTAACAGATCCAGTCTATCGCCACTTTGCAATCAAGTTTCAATATTAGTTTGAATTTACCATTCCACTCTGAAGCTCGAGATACCTCGATATTGTGTTTGATGGCTAGAATCTCAGCCAAAATGGGGGTTGCTCCAATACGAAGTGAGAAAGTAATTAACTGAACCCCTGCATCATTTCTCAGAACACCTCCAATTCCTCTTACACTACCATCGGCTTTCATTGTCCCATCAACATTAAATTTGAGCCAGCCTAAAGGGGTGGACACCACCACTAGGAGCAGCAACAATAGACTTCCTCGACAAGCGAGATTCAAAATCCGTTGGGCCAGCATTGAAGTCATCCAAAAATGCCTTTAATTCCAGCAATTTTACCTTAATTCACCAAGCCAATCTCAACTTGATAATAAAAAAAGGGTAAACTACCCAGTGACCACTGAACTAATTGGAGATACTTATTTTGACCACCGAACTATTGAAATCGTCAATCAAACCACCAAACTTATAAAATTGACCTATTTTGACCACCAGCCGTTAAAAAAGTAATGGCAAGGCTGAGTTGGCCGTGGCTTTTATTTTTTTAATGCCTAGTTGGAGGCATAGTGCCACATAAGCACAGGTCATTTTGGTAAACTTATTGTTCTACTTAATGGAACCCTAATTGGAAAGTGTATTCACTTGTCTCCTTCAACCTTTCTTTGAAATGGCTACATTGCAGAAGAGAAGTCCGCAGAAAAGGAAAACAAGGAAAGAACAAATGTTAAAGCTTGTAATTGAAATGGAGGGTGAGAACTTGGATCGGGAATGCTTCTGTAAAGCGCGTTCCTCATTAACGATAGGATGAAAAACTAGTAATCCTGGTAGAAGATTTTGGGGCTATGGAAATTATGGAAAAAGCACCCAAACTTGCAATTTTTTGTTTGGTACGATCCACCAGTATATAATCAATCAAAGGCTGTGATTATAGGCCTTCTAAGGAAGATTTCAGCTATAGAACGTGAAAGAAGGAATGAGAGGTTTTTTAGGGTTTTGCTTCTTTATTTTGTGTTTCTTCTGGGTTTAGGATTAGGAAAATAGATGTCCTAATTTGTGGTTAAAATTTAGGACAGATTCAAGGTTGTTTTCAGCTATGTTAGGGTGTTTATTGTAATGGAATGAATGAATGTTTATGTTAGGTTGTTTAGGATTAAGTGTTTGTGTTGTGAATTGTAATGGAACAAATGTTTATGTTGGATATTTTGTTACTAATTAGTGCACTAAAAAATAGAATGTATATACAGAAATAAAAACATCATCATCTTCATTTCATAAGTGATCCATAAAAAAACATAAGTATTTTGTTTGACCATTACAGAAACAAAATATATAAGTTCTGACCATTCCTTGAACATGTATAAAACATGTATACATAGAAAGTTAAATCGTAATGGTCAATTGCATGCATTACACAAAAAGCTTTCATGTGATACCTATAATCACAACCAACAGTTAAATTCTAATGGTCAATTGCATGCATTACACAAAAAAAGTTAAAACAGTAAGCCTTGGAGTGTTTAGAATGGCCTTGGAGATGATTGAGTGACAGAACTCTCCTGAGTGGTGGGGTGTACATCCATCTAACAGTATGGACCGGTGGTGGGGGTTGACTTGCCTTTGGACTGTTGCCTTGATGTTGCCTACCCGATTGAGTAACAGAACTCTCCTGAGTGGTGAGGGTGGGCATCCATCTAACAGTATGGACTGGTGGTAGAGGTTGTCTTGGCCTTGGAGTGTTGCTTTGATGTTTCCTACCATGTTGGTTTGGTGTTGCAACAGGATCCTGGTGCACATTTGTTACAGTTCTTCTTCTAACATGTACACAAAAAATAATGTGTTACTCAACCTTAAAAACAAATGTAAATTAATCAGAAAAATTAACATACTTGTACAAAAAAAACTTACTGGCAGTTTAGATCTTCTAGGAGCAAAAGTGGATGCTCATTTAGATGGTCTAGTATTGACACGGACAGGGCCCTTGCATGTCCTTGTATTATGACCAGACCCTCCACACTTTGTACAAGACATCTTCACTCCCTTCCTGGACACCTTAGCACCCTGAGGTGCTTCATCTGCCTCCCTTCTTCTATGGTTCTTATGTGGTCTTCCAGGTGGCCTTCTCAAGACATGAGGAAAGACTTGTAAATGTGTTTTTTGATGACTCCACTGGTTCTCACCCTTCACTGGATTGATGAAATGAGAATATATGGCCATTTGAGTGTCTACTGAGTAGTATAGATCCACATATTTTTCAGGTCTATCTTCAAGCAATAGTATAACAGAAATGGCATGGATGCATAGAATTCCTGCAAAAAAATAGTTGATTAGTATGTATAAATATATAGATCATTAAAGAAACAATGTGTAAAAAAACTAAAACTTAATCTGCTAGTTGCCATCTTCTATATGAGCAAGTTGATGTTTGCATGTTAACAAAATGTTGTTCTTGAAGACCACATGAAACTTGGTACATTGGTCCACCAGCCCTCAGAGGCCAACATCTATGTGACAATGAAAAAAATCACAAACAAAGTAATGTGACAGTGACAGTGAATTAATAAATCATAAACAAACAACCAGCAACAATGTAACAGTGAAAAAACACAAAGAAAGAAATGTGACAGTGAATAAAAAAATTCTAAAACAAAGCAATGTGATAGTTCATAAAAAAATCAGAAACAAAGCAATGTGAGTGTGACAGTTCATAAAAAATCAGAAAGAAAGCAATGTGACAGTGAATTAAAAATTCAGAACCAAACTAATGTGATAGTGAATCAAAAATTCAGAACCAAACTAATGTGAAAGTGAATTAATAAATCACAAACAAACCACCAACAACAATGTAACAGTGAATAAAAAATTAGAAACAAAGCAATGTGACAGTTCATAAACAAATTAGAAACAAACCTATGTGACAGTGATAATGCAGTGTCCAGCTTTCTCTAAATTTTAGGGCACAAAAGGCCAATTAACTTCTCAGCTCCATTCCTCTTTTTAGCAATTCTTTGCATCAATTTGGATCTGATTGACTCCAAAGTAATAATTGATTTGTCTCTAGCTTCAACTATCATCTACAAAACAATAAGTGTTAATATTGTAAGTTAAGTATATAAAAATCTAGGGAAAATAGTTGAATTAACCTTATTAAAACACTCACAATGATTGTTTAGAATGATGTCTGATTTAGATTGGAAGGAAAAGTGAGACTTTATCCACATTGCAGGGTGTTTCCCTGACAGCCATGTATGTCCAGAACTTTATAAACCTTGCACATTAATATAAAAATAATGTTATGGATCCATACAAATTATATGCAAAATAATTTAAAAAATTAAATAATTATACCTCTAAAGTTGCCATGGCAGCTTCAAACTCTCTCACATATGTTGCCCTAGCAGCTCTCCAAAGTTGGTCTTTCAAAGCTTTTCCCTTATGCTCTTCATGTAACTTGAAATTATTATAAAGATGTCTCACACATGTTCTGTGCGTTGTATAGGGAAATAGTTCCATCACAGATTCCATCAATCCTTACACAACAAAACATGTTCTGTTTTATTAATGGAAATGAATTAAATAAAACAGTAAATGTTTATAAAAAAGTTTAAGTTTACCTTCTATTTATCAGTGATAAATGTGATCTAATGAGAATTGTTCAACTCCAAATCAGTCTTTAATATTTCCATAAACCAGTACCAAGATGACTCAGTCTCAGCCTCCACAATTGCAAATGCAATGGGATGAAGACAATCATCAGTATCCATCCTAACAGCTGCTAGAAGATGACCCCATAATGGCCCTTCAAGTGACACCCATCCAAACATATAATGGGCCTACACCAGCTTTGAAGCCATCTTGCATAGCTTGCATACAAATATACAGTCTTTCGAATTTACCTTCATCCAATTGCAAGACTGTGGTTGTCCCAGGGTTTGAGGACCTAAGCTCACCTAGGTAATCATACAGCTTTGTGTACTGTTCCTTTATATTACCATGTAGCTTCTCAAGGGCCAAGTTTTTTGCCCTAATACACTTACTCAAATGGACAGAGATGCTATAATCCCTAAATACATCTTGTTTAAAGGACTTATAGGAGTAATTTGGATCAGTATGGAATTTGTCTAAGTACTAATTTGCCAAAAACTTAGCAGTTATGTTTGGGTTTTTATACTCCTTAAGACATCTATTTTCACCAGTAAGTGACTTTATTTGCCAAGTTCCATAAGGCTCATTAAAGTTAACTAGAGAAGCCCATAAAACCCATGGACACCCTGCCTTACAAACTGCTTGAATTCTCTTATTGTTATTTCTTTTAAGCTTAACACTATATCTATTGTTGATGTTGTACATCTTAATAGACTCTCTCAATACTTGTTTTGTTGCAAAAAGTAATCCTACCTTAAAAATTGGATTAGAAATGTCTACAGTGGCATTAAATTCAGGATATCTATGCTTCTTATGTAGACCATCAAAATCTAACTCATCTAAACTGTGAAATGAGTCAGAATGTCTACATTCAGGGTCACTGTTAACCCTGACTTCATCATTGCCCTCCCAGTAGGTCTATGTAACCCTTCTCTAGTGACATTATCACTCATACCCTTAGAAACAACATTATCTTCAAGATCATTCTCACTATTAGTAAAACCAGACTCATAGGTAGTTGATTTAGAAACTTCATAATCAATGTCTTCGGAGTCAGAATCAGAGTCTACCCTAATCTCAGAAGACTCAGAAACATTATCATTTGTTTCGGGTTCACCAATGTTTTCCTCAACATTATCATCATCACTAGGTTTCTCAGAAAACTCTACCCTAACTTCAACGTTCATTTTAGTTTCAACGTTGTCATTCATTTGAGTTTCAACACTAGCAGCATTAGGATAGGGTATAAACTCCTCCAAGTATACATGAACATAATGGTCCCTAGGTAATTTTCTAAGCATCTCTAGAACATCAGTATCACTGCCTAGAGTTTTAACCTTAAATGGATTTTCGGACACTTGCCAGTACATCTTCATTGTATAAGTTAATCCTAATCTTTCAATCATGGCAACAACCTCAAATATGTTCATTTCATCCACATCACATTTATCAAAATAACCAATACAATGACTAGTATATAAAAGACTTCGAGTCTGTAGAAAGTAACCACCATAGTGAACTACAAGAGTGAACTTGGATGAATTTTGCTCTGTTAAGAAAAAAATAAAGTGTCAGGAAATAAGCTAAGTAAATATAAGCAACAAATACAATCAAACAGATCACATATCACATATAATAATAGAACCCTAATTATTACCAGCAACTAAGCTTAACACTACAAGACAACATATCACATATACCAACTAGAATATACCCCATGGTCCACTAAAAATGAATGCACGTGTACCAACCAGACTATACCCCACCTACTTTTATCATCCAACACATTTCATTCTGCTAACACATGCATACCCCATTTCACATAAAGACCACATCCTTTTTTCAAATTAAAAAATTCACATATACCACATGCATAAAATTCAGCTCCATATATCATATAATAACTATATCATATGCATGAAATTCAGCTCTACATATCATATAATAATCAAGCATGAACTATATCACATGCATAATATAAGTTCCACATGCATAAAAAAGTCAGAGAAAAAAGTCAAAAAGTCATAAAAAGTCACAGATAAAAGTCACATACACCAGTTTTGTCACAATCAATTAACCCTTTATTGAAACAAAACAAAATTTTTTAAATAACTAACAATGTTATTTGGTGGTCCTGTATTCAAAGAAAACTAAAATCCTTATGGCATGAACAAGGTAACATTCATTTCAGTGGTACATCTTCATTGAAAGAAAATAAATAAACTCTGCAACTGTTAACTCTGAACTCTTATTTTAACTAAACTCGGCTTCATATATAAACCCTAATCGCTCTAAGATGTTAACAGTGTAATACGTTTTCACTAAACCGAATCAAATTATTTGCAGAAACCCTAATTGATATATTAAACCTACATGTTATTTAAAAAAACCTAAATGTTATATTAACCCTAAATCTTATTGTCAATGAACTTTACATTGTCTAACATCACACCCAAATCGAATACGAAACAAGATTTTGGGATTTTTCAATAAAAAAACAAAATAAAAGATAAACTTACCATATGACGCGTGAGGTTTCTCTCGTTCGCGGCGAACTCAAATCATCCTTCCTTCTCACTATCCCTCTTCTAACTATCCCAAAATTTTAGTTTTCTCTCTGAAAAATCGAAAGTGATTTTCCCAAACAAATGAAAACTTTCCCAAATGAATTCAGATACCCTTTTCCCACTGTGTAAAAATGACTCCAGATTTGCCACAATACACTGAAAGAAAAGAAATGTTCTATCGTTTCAGGATCATTTTTACACAGCGGGAAAAGGGTATCTAAATTCAAAGGAATCTCTCTCTTCACGAGTTTGACTTTCACTGGAGCTCTATGGTAGAGAAGTAACCAAATCAAAGCTTCCACCTTCAGCAGCGGAATTCCAAGCCATATAAAAAGAATTCAGTTTAAATTTTCCACATTACTGAATGCACCATACTGACCAACAGCCTTGACCGAGTATACGCCATCGCCAGATTTACTCCATCTTGTCCAGTCTTGTTCGACATTCGATCCAGTGAACTCACCGAGTAGTCGACAGAAATCATTCCCCTGTGTAACCTCCCAATCAAACAGTTTATGCCTCAATGCAATATCTCATTCCCATCTCGCCAAACCCTTAGCTCTGTAGTCCGAAATAGCACCATCTCGACTTAATGATAAAGCAAAAATACGAGAAATTGATCTTTCAACTCTATTCGCTTCCCATCATCAACTTGGAACGACATCCTGCATCTTATATGTTTACCGTAATCAACTGCATTGTAATATGATTTTAAAATTCCAAGCCAGCACCACGAAGGTCTCAATGTGATTTGGGGTGGAAGAAGGGATAATTGATTGTGATTATATTTGCAATCTATGATTCTCTTCCAATAGATGTATATGTTAATTTCTTATATCTTTTTAACAAAATTTTATTGATTATTAAGTTTAAATTGTTTTAAACATATATATTAATCTCCTCTACTTGAAAGAAAAATAATTATTTAAATTATATATTATAATATGTTTTAAAATTATCTTCGAATTTTAGGTAATTAATCCAAATCTGTCGTTACTCATTTATTTGTTGAAACAATCAAATTAGTGAATTGAAATGATCAATTCTTTAGAGGTAATTCAATCCTCTAATTTGACACATTATTTTTTTGAATGATAATGAGGCCATGGCCATTACATCTCTATACAAAAGACTAAAGAGAACAGGTTGTAGGAACAAGTAAAACCGCGAGAGAGCCATCAGAAGGAGCCGGAGCTTTAGCCATTAAATCAGCCGCCATGTAAAATAAATATAATTGATTTCATCCTAATTTGGTAATAATTATCTCAGTTTTCAAGTCCTATAAATTGCATTTCAATTTTCTTACTATTAATCACACGTCATCAAAGTGAAGGAAATATATTAAAAATAAGGCGTAATTTTAAGGACACTTTATAAAATAATTTCATAAGTTAATTATTTAATTCAGTGTTTGTAATGAAACTATTAATAATACAGTTAGTAAGTTGTAACCTAAATCTACGAGAACGGGGTATTGAAACGGAGAAGCAAAATCAAAGAAAAAGAAAGGCTATTAAAATGCAAAAAACAACAGCAAACTCGATTCAAATATAAAAGCAGACGGCAATGTAGTCTTAAGAACAAGCAACTGAAGAAAACCAGACTCGAACAACAGAGAGCATGTAGGAGCTCACTATACTTTATTAGACCAACAAGACCAGCAGAGAAACATACTTGAAATAAAATTAGCCATAAAGCAGTCATGCATGACAAATGCAAACTATGCCAAGAGCTTCATAATCACTCATCCTCCGACTCCGACTCGGCATTCTGGAGCCACTCAATGAAGGGCTTGACATTCTTCCATATCTGAGAACTCTTATTACTACCGACCATACCTTTCTCGTACCACTCCACGATGAACTCTTCTTCCAATATGTCATCATCATACAACACCTTAATAACTAAAGCCACCTCCTTTGCTGCATCGGCGCTAGCCTTGCCACAAAAGGCCTCGATAGAATGTAGGAGCATCATCTGCCATCCCTCCTCTTTGGTGGCAGCGGCCGCCACTGCAGCTGCAAGGTAGTTCTTCTTTTTAGTTACTTCCTTTGCAAACCCCTTTCCGGCATCATCAAAGAGTGCAGTGAAAAGGGCATCTGTGATTTCTTGAGAGGAGGCTCCAGAGAGCGAAGCTAGGAACGATTTAAGCTGAGTAGGAGAAGACCCCTTTTTGAGATGTTCCTTTATCTCATCAACAAGTTTCTCATGGGCACTGACAACTTTTTCAGGTGCCTTAATGTCACGCTCTGGGGACTTCACTGACTTCTTCTCTTCACTGGTAGTTAGCATCACCATGTCTGCAGTAACAGCACTCAACTGCTCCTGGATACGTTGCTTAGCAGCCTCGAGTGATGTATCTGTTTGCCACTGGACATCATCATCGTCACTTGCCACCTCATTCTCATCAGCCTGGCTTTGTTCAGGGGAGTTATCCTCATCAGAATGCTTGCCTTTCTTCTTTGTTACTGCAACTTTGGGAGCAGCAGCCTTCGAAGTAGTAGTAGAGGAACCCTTCTTTTTAGCCTCTTTTTTAATCTTCTTCAGCTCTTCATCAGCAGCCTCACCCTCCTTGAGTCTTTCCTTTTCAGCCCTCCTCATTGCTTTCTTGTCTTTCAACGACCTCTTTGCCTCTGGTGGGTTTTTAAGAATGAAAGTTGTAAGTTTATCTCGCATGTCAACATCGGAAAGAAATCCACATGCAGCACATTTCAGGGTAATCATCTGTGTTTTGGTAATAATTATCTCAGTTTCAGGGTTCCCACAACCATAGCATTGAACATACTTCTTAATAAAGTTCTCAAGAAGCCCTGCAAGCTTGGCAGTGTCATGGGCCCCATTTACATGTGAAGTTCCAGTCTTCTCATCAAACTTAGATTGGGCTCCCAGTTCACAACCAAAATACTTTGTAGTGTAAGAAGCAGGTCTAGCCAAAGCCTTTGCAATCTCAACCATATTAACCACATTAGTCTTGATGCCATTTCCCTTCCCTTCAATCTTAGTTATCATTTTGGGCATCTTATACCTATAAAAGGCATCATCACTGTTCGAAGCCCCAATATTTTGCAAAGCCATCTTGATCAAACTGAGGAAGAGTGTTAATCGGAAAGGACAGATCAGATACTGGTGTTTTCAATTGTGATGCAAAATTTTTCAGCAGACACCCCCCTTGCACTTGGAAGAGGTTGCATAAAATGGCAGCCGAGACTTTGTGTGTTATCGGCCTCAATATGCATGCAGATAACTTCAGAAGAGGAGCTTATATTCTTTTTTCTAGGAGTGGGACAGTACTCTATAAGCAAAACAACTGATGAAAAAAAGAGAGAGGCCCGTTCAGACATAAAAGAAGATTCAAACGTAACGCACTCCACTTTGACAAGCAGCAGACACAGCAGATTAAGCTGCCAAATTCCTGAAAGAATACAATAATCAATCCAGGCAAAGGTTGAATTATTAGTATACAATAACTGGCAGACGATTCATAAACAGATAAAGTATCAAATGCCAATAAAGTATCTGAATTAACAAATATCAACAAATTAACAAATATCAATTTCTAAAAGCCTGCAGATTCCAACATTACCCTAGATATGAAGATATTACAAAACCAAAGATCAAATTCTTTATTCGTAGGATTCTCCATACCAACCAGATAGTCAAACCGTAAAAAAAATGTTAAATTAAAGGCGATTTCAAAGAACTGAATTTAGACAGATCAAATAGAAAAAATAAAATCTTGATTCAGAACATCCTAAACATAAGATAATCATTGAAGACTGTTACAAGGTGAATTAAATAAAGAATTATTAAGTACAATAATATCCGTATTACATAATCTAAGCATTCTATTCAAAGTTGAATAACGGAAAACTAAACACAAAAAAGAAACAATATATGATTTAATATCTGCATTGCAATCATCTAAACACGGAAGCAATCAATCATGGACAAAGGCAAATATTCAAAATATGATCACATACCAAATCCAAAAACAAAAATAAACTGGTAAGCTAGAAAAATAGAAACAGATCTACATCGATTCAACAAAAGAAAACATAAATCTAGGAATCGGACGAGACATGAAAGATTAAAACAAATAGGAAAAATAATGAATTAAATGGTAAAGATTCATAAGAGAAATAAAATTGGATACGGAAATACCTTGGCTGAGATGGGAGAAAAGGGAATGAATAGAAAGATAGGCGAACGAAGAAGAGAATGTAGGGATTTGGTGGTGGAGAAAAAAGAAGAAAAGGACGCAGCTTTATACACGCCAAATTATGGGGAACAATGTGAAACGCTAGCTAGCTAGGGGCAAACTCAGAAACTTCGTATTTAATTATTATTCTAAAATCGATTTATTATATTACATTACTGCCCCTTAATTTTATTTTCTGTTTCTTTTTTTTCTTTTTCAAGTTATATAAAAATTTAAGTAATTTTTAATTTATTTAATTTAATCATAGGTATCTAATCTATTGTCCGACTAATTTGCATCAAGTTTTGTAAATGTTTATTATAAGAACAATTCTCTGGCTTAAAATTTTCCAGTCATAATATTAATATTTGAAACCCCAACATTACTTAAAAACCTAATATTTCATATTTTTGGTCAATTAATTATTGTTACTATTTTTTATTTTCTAAATCACTTTCTCGTAAATAACTAAATTTAAAATTATATAGGTGACATGATTTTTAATTTTGTCATATTATCATTGAATTTTTGTTATTAAGATTTGACATATTATATTGAGCGGGTCATTTCACGTTACTAATATAAATGTTTTCTAAAATTTTATTATTAAGTTATTATATTTAATTAACAATTTTTAAGCAATATTTTTTTTAAATATAAAGTAAGAGCAATCAAAAGAATTTCTCAGTTTGCCAAGCAATATTAGAAAACCAACTTCAACGTTTGAGGTTCTAAGACCTTAATTTTTTATACAACAATAATAAGAATCAATTTTAGATTTCTATCAGAACCGGCTCTTTTTTTTACCCTTCTGAGTTGATCAACAGTAGAAATATTCGTACTGTTCACTTTTTCCGTCTTCACTTTCACGAGAACAATAGTATCATACTGTTTGGCATAACCAATAGTCATTCTCCTCAAGAATCTAAGGTAGTGCACCCTTCGTTCCTCCCCTTTTAAAGAGAGTAGATCCGATTCAAAAAAAAATCTACCTCAATACTTAAATAAAAATTCGGGTTATTAGGTGTAAGGAAACAGACATTCACAGTTCGACCTCTATCATCATTAAAAATATTAGATCTCACGGTAAACGAACAAATGCATATTGTCAACCCTTAGTCAACCGAGACGGTAGCAGGGACATCCGGCTTTAGAACTATGGCCCAAACCTCCATTGATGAATACTAATTTCTTTCTCTCTTTATTTTTGACTTTGTTTTCTTTTAAGTAATATTATTAATGTACTATTAACGACTATGTCAAATTTTATTAATATGTAAATCATTAAATTAATAAAATATAAGATTATATATAATTTTTAAAATATTCAAATCACATTAAAGATGTAGCGGTCTTGGCCCATTTCTCTATTCTTTGTCTTAACAACAATTAAGGTTTATTTTTAGGTTTTTTGGGGCTTTTATGATCATATATTACAATTTTTTACTTACAAGATTTTGTTAGTAAAATGAACCTTAATGGTAAAATTATAAGTATTTTGTCAGTCTAACTATATTTGTATGTTAGGGGTTCGAGTTTTAGCCTAACGAACCGTGTAATCTTAGACGATGTTCTTGAGACACACCTAAGTCAATCTAATTTCTTTTTTCGAAAGATCAAACTCTTCATATTCACCAGACGCATAATCTTTTAAGTGGAAGCAAACGAAAGAGAAGCAACGAAGAACAAAATAAGAACGCTCAAGAACACAATAGAGAGTTTTAGAGTAAATGCCTTTAATTACTCAAGAGATGAATGATTATAAATGAGGCGAGAACCTCTATTTTTAGTTGAATTTTTGTATAATGAATGACTGAGATCGATTTACATCAGTAATTCATATTGAAAGTTACCTACCACATCCTAGCTAACTAAGCGCTCACATGCAAGTTCACATTGATAGATATTCTTATTTCTTGGAATATTCTCCGATAAGATGCCATCTATTAATCTACCATGCTCAATTGTTCGAGCCTTCTATCAATCTCCAATAGGTGGGTCAAGTCAAATAAGTCTTCTAAACAAGCATAAAATATTGCAAAAAAACCTCTTAAGCACTCTGTTTATGCGTGTGTCTCAGTTATTGAACATGGTATTTATACTTTGATTATTGTCGTTAGAAAATACTTTCAATTCAATTACTTTGTCGATCAATCACTAACACACGTACATGTATCGCGGTCAATAAGGATATAAAAAAAATTTTCTAAAAAAGGGAGTCGAACCTAAAACCCTAAACCACTTTAAAAATATTTTTCATACTTGATAAAAAAACATTTCAAAGTTATATTGGAGTTGGAATTTATTATATTTATTTTATGAAAATATATTAATTATAACACAAAATATAAAAATTAAGAATATATTCATAACATTATTTAAAATATATTGATTTTATAGCCTTGCCACAAAAAGGCCTCGATAGAATGTAGGAGCATCATCTGCCATCCCTCCTCTTTGGTGGCAGCGGCCGCCACTGCAGCTGCAAGGTAGTTCTTCTTTTTAGTTACTTCCTTTGCAAACCCCTTTCCGGCATCATCAAAGAGTGCAGTGAAAAGGGCATCTGTGATTTCTTGAGAGGAGGCTCCAGAGAGCGAAGCTAGGAACGATTTAAGCTGAGTAGGAGAAGACCCCTTTTTGAGATGTTCCTTTATCTCATCAACAAGTTTCTCATGGGCACTGACAACTTTTTCAGGTGCCTTAATGTCACGCTCTGGGGACTTCACTGACTTCTTCTCTTCACTGGTAGTTAGCATCACCATGTCTGCAGTAACAGCACTCAACTGCTCCTGGATACGTTGCTTAGCAGCCTCGAGTGATGTATCTGTTTGCCACTGGACATCATCATCGTCACTTGCCACCTCATTCTCATCAGCCTGGCTTTGTTCAGGGGAGTTATCCTCATCAGAATGCTTGCCTTTCTTCTTTGTTACTGCAACTTTGGGAGCAGCAGCCTTCGAAGTAGTAGTAGAGGAACCCTTCTTTTTAGCCTCTTTTTTTTAATCTTCTTCAGCTCTTCATCAGCAGCCTCACCCTCCTTGAGTCTTTCCTTTTCAGCCCTCCTCATTGCTTTCTTGTCTTTCAACGACCTCTTTGCCTCTGGTGGGTTTTTAAGAATGAAAGTTGTAAGTTTATCTCGCATGTCAACATCGGAAAGAAATCCACATGCAGCACATTTCAGGGTAATCATCTGTGTTTTGGTAATAATTATCTCAGTTTCAGGGTTCCCACAACCATAGCATTGAACATACTTCTTAATAAAGTTCTCAAGAAGCCCTGCAAGCTTGGCAGTGTCATGGGCCCCATTTACATGTGAAGTTCCAGTCTTCTCATCAAACTTAGATTGGGCTCCCAGTTCACAACCAAAATACTTTGTAGTGTAAGAAGCAGGTCTAGCCAAAGCCTTTGCAATCTCAACCATATTAACCACATTAGTCTTGATGCCATTTCCCTTCCCTTCAATCTTAGTTATCATTTTGGGCATCTTATACCTATAAAAGGCATCATCACTGTTCGAAGCCCCAATATTTTGCAAAGCCATCTTGATCAAACTGAGGAAGAGTGTTAATCGGAAAGGACAGATCAGATACTGGTGTTTTCAATTGTGATGCAAAATTTTTCAGCAGACACCCCCCTTGCACTTGGAAGAGGTTGCATAAAATGGCAGCCGAGACTTTGTGTGTTATCGGCCTCAATATGCATGCAGATAACTTCAGAAGAGGAGCTTATATTCTTTTTTCTAGGAGTGGGACAGTACTCTATAAGCAAAACAACTGATGAAAAAAAGAGAGAGGCCCGTTCAGACATAAAAGAAGATTCAAACGTAACGCACTCCACTTTGACAAGCAGCAGACACAGCAGATTAAGCTGCCAAATTCCTGAAAGAATACAATAATCAATCCAGGCAAAGGTTGAATTATTAGTATACAATAACTGGCAGACGATTCATAAACAGATAAAGTATCAAATGCCAATAAAGTATCTGAATTAACAAATATCAACAAATTAACAAATATCAATTTCTAAAAGCCTGCAGATTCCAACATTACCTAGATATGAAGATATTACAAAACCAAAGATCAAATTCTTTATTCGTAGGATTCTCCATACCAACCAGATAGTCAAACCGTAAAAAAAATGTTAAATTAAAGGCGATTTCAAAGAACTGAATTTAGACAGATCAAATAGAAAAAATAAAATCTTGATTCAGAACATCCTAAACATAAGATAATCATTGAAGACTGTTACAAGGTGAATTAAATAAAGAATTATTAAGTACAATAATATCCGTATTACATAATCTAAGCATTCTATTCAAAGTTGAATAACGGAAAACTAAACACAAAAAAGAAACAATATATGATTTAATATCTGCATTGCAATCATCTAAACACGGAAGCAATCAATCATGGACAAAGGCAAATATTCAAAATATGATCACATACCAAATCCAAAAACAAAAATAAACTGGTAAGCTAGAAAAATAGAAACAGATCTACATCGATTCAACAAAAGAAAACATAAATCTAGGAATCGGACGAGACATGAAAGATTAAAACAAATAGGAAAAATAATGAATTAAATGGTAAAGATTCATAAGAGAAATAAAATTGGATACGGAAATACCTTGGCTGAGATGGGAGAAAAGGGAATGAATAGAAAGATAGGCGAACGAAGAAGAGAATGTAGGGATTTGGTGGTGGAGAAAAAAGAAGAAAAGGACGCAGCTTTATACACGCCAAATTATGGGGAACAATGTGAAACGCTAGCTAGCTAGGGCAAACTCAGAAACTTCGTATTTAATTATTATTCTAAAATCGATTTATTATATTACATTACTGCCCCTTAATTTTATTTTCTGTTTCTTTTTTTTCTTTTTCAAGTTATATAAAAATTTAAGTAATTTTTAATTTATTTAATTTAATCATAGGTATCTAATCTATTGTCCGACTAATTTGCATCAAGTTTTGTAAATGTTTATTATAAGAACAATTCTCTGGCTTAAAATTTTCCAGTCATAATATTAATATTTGAAACCCCAACATTACTTAAAAACCTAATATTTCATATTTTTGGTCAATTAATTATTGTTACTATTTTTTTATTTTCTAAATCACTTTCTCGTAAATAACTAAATTTAAAATTATATAGGTGACATGATTTTTAATTTTGTCATATTATCATTGAATTTTTGTTATTAAGATTTGACATATTATATTGAGCGGGTCATTTCACGTTACTAATATAAATGTTTTCTAAAATTTTATTATTAAGTTATTATATTTAATTAACAATTTTTAAGCAATATTTTTTTTAAATATAAAGTAAGAGCAATCAAAAGAATTTCTCAGTTTGCCAAGCAATATTAGAAAACCAACTTCAACGTTTGAGGTTCTAAGACCTTAATTTTTTATACAACAATAATAAGAATCAATTTTAGATTTCTATCAGAACCGGCTCTTTTTTTTACCCTTCTGAGTTGATCAACAGTAGAAATATTCGTACTGTTCACTTTTTCCGTCTTCACTTTCACGAGAACAATAGTATCATACTGTTTGGCATAACCAATAGTCATTCTCCTCAAGAATCTAAGGTAGTGCACCCTTCGTTCCTCCCCTTTTAAAGAGAGTAGATCCGATTCAAAAAAATCTACCTCAATACTTAAATAAAAATTCGGGTTATTAGGTGTAAGGAAACAGACATTCACAGTTCGACCTCTATCATCATTAAAAATATTAGATCTCACGGTAAACGAACAAATGCATATTGTCAACCCTTAGTCAACCGAGACGGTAGCAGGGACATCCGGCTTTAGAACTATGGCCCAAACCTCCATTGATGAATACTAATTTCTTTCTCTCTTTATTTTTGACTTTGTTTTCTTTTAAGTAATATTATTAATGTACTATTAACGACTATGTCAAATTTTATTAATATGTAAATCATTAAATTAATAAAATATAAGATTATATATAATTTTTAAAATATTCAAATCACATTAAAGATGTAGCGGTCTTGGCCCATTTCTCTATTCTTTGTCTTAACAACAATTAAGGTTTATTTTTAGGTTTTTTGGGGCTTTTATGATCATATATTACAATTTTTTACTTACAAGATTTTGTTAGTAAAATGAACCTTAATGGTAAAATTATAAGTATTTTGTCAGTCTAACTATATTTGTATGTTAGGGGTTCGAGTTTTAGCCTAACGAACCGTGTAATCTTAGACGATGTTCTTGAGACACACCTAAGTCAATCTAATTTCTTTTTTCGAAAGATCAAACTCTTCATATTCACCAGAACGCATAATCTTTTAAGTGGAAGCAAACGAAAGAGAAGCAACGAAGAACAAAATAAGAACGCTCAAGAACACAATAGAGAGTTTTAGAGTAAATGCCTTTAATTACTCAAGAGATGAATGATTATAAATGAGGCGAGAACCTCTATTTTTAGTTGAATTTTTGTATAATGAATGACTGAGATCGATTTACATCAGTAATTCATATTGAAAGTTACCTACCACATCCTAGCTAACTAAGCGCTCACATGCAAGTTCACATTGATAGATATTCTTATTTCTTGGAATATTCTCCGATAAGATGCCATCTATTAATCTACCATGCTCAATTGTTCGAGCCTTCTATCAATCTCCAATAGGTGGGTCAAGTCAAATAAGTCTTCTAAACAAGCATAAAATATTGCAAAAAAACCTCTTAAGCACTCTGTTTATGCGTGTGTCTCAGTTATTGAACATGGTATTTATACTTTGATTATTGTCGTTAGAAAATACTTTCAATTCAATTACTTTGTCGATCAATCACTAACACACGTACATGTATCGCGGTCAATAAGGATATAAAAAAAATTTTCTAAAAAAGGGAGTCGAACCTAAAACCCTAAACCACTTTAAAAATATTTTTCATACTTGATAAAAAAACATTTCAAAGTTATATTGGAGTTGGAATTTATTATATTTATTTTATGAAAATATATTAATTATAACACAAAATATAAAAATTAAGAATATATTCATAACATTATTTAAAATATATTGATTTTAAAAGAATCTTTATAATTTAGGTTATAAAAGAAAAAGGTTAATAAAAATGTAATAGTAAAAATATATTAATTAACCTAAAGTATTTTAATTAATACTATAATTTATTGAGTATTTTTTTTATAAAAAATAATTTATTTTAATTAAATTATAACATAAAATGTTACAAGAATATATTTATAAGATAACATAAAATAAAATAAAATCATAATGTATGTTATAGATATATTTTTATAACATTTTATAGTTTATGTTTAATTAATAATTGTTACATTTTTATCCTTCTTCAATAATCGTCTTATTTTATAACATAAATTATAAATATATATTTTTTAAATTTAGTATATTTTAATTAAAATATAACATAACATAAAGGAAAAAAGTTTGATACAAAGGCCGTGTAAATTTTAGTTTACACGTGCCTTTTAGTTTTAGGGGTTAGGGTTTTAGTTTAGGGTTTAAAGTTTAGGGGTTTAGGTTGTATAGTTTAAAATTTAAGGTCAGTGTTTAGAATTTAGTGTACATGGTTTAAGGTTTAGGGTTTAGGTTTTTAGAGTTAAGGTTAAGAATTTAGGTTTTAAATTTTTATAGTGTAAATACACAGGCTTGTATAAAATTAGTTTTACACAGCCTGTGTATCAAAGTTTTACCCTAACATAAAATATTATAAATATATTTAACATACCATTCATTAATTAAATTATAATTTATGTTACCAATAAGTGTTCGGTGCATTGGTAAGGTATATTGCACTCTTAAAGAGAAGATGCGAGTTCAAACATTGAAGATGACATTGCTGGAAGGGACAACCTTGCACCTCGAATAAGGATTGTAAGACGGACATGTATCTTACTAAAAAATATAATTTATGTTATAAAAATATTGTATTGAAAAGTTAATTGTAAGATTTTAGTGTTTGACATTGCTATTAAAAAAATACTTTTGAAAAGATAAAATGTCTATTTTAGACATGATATTGTAAAGTAAAAATAAATGAATGTAAATGATGTTTAAATTCATTATCACAAATTTTATTAATATTATTATATATGAAAAAATTAACTTAAATAATAAAAATATAAAAACTAAAAATTCATTATGTAATTTTTTATACATAAAATATAAACTTTAAATATTTCTAAATAATTAATATAAAATTTTAAATTAAATACAAAATTCTGCCTCTAAAGTCTAAACTATACATTTTTTATATTATTGTAATATAACTAAATATTAATTTAATATATTAATAATTATTATACTTAATATTATTTTATAATATTAAAGTTTTTTATTATTTATTTTTATTTAAAATATTAAATTTTTAAATGTTGTATTTAATATTAAAATATTAGTTTAATATAATTATTATTATTATATTATTTTAATATATTAGTATTAATATTAATGTTAATAATTAAAGGTAAAAATAATTTTCCACCCAAAAATTAAAAATCTTAGCTTTTGAGGTTGAATGAAAAATCACTTTTGGGTGAAAAGTTGTTTTTTGAGTAAAAATTCATTTTTAAACCATGCTAAAAGTGCCCTTAATATATTTTTACACTTTCGTTGATCTTTGTTTTATAACCTAAATAATTTATAAAACTAACATAAACATTTTCTTAAAAGTTTTATAATATATATTGTAATCAATATATTTTCAAGTTAAATTATTTTTTATCCTACATAAAATATATATTCTTAAAGTGGTTCAGTGAAGTTAAATTAAGTTAAATATTTACAAGAATAATTATAGATTATTGGTAAAGAACGTGAAAAAAAATGTTGTTGTACTTGGAAGCTAAACACGCACTAGGAATGCACCGAAACCAATTCCAGATTTTGCTACAAATAAGAATCTGAATTATATATTCTACCTCATATGGCTAACTAGAGATCACAGCGCATCAGTCCAGCATAAATTCAACCAGATCTTTAGTTCTAGAGATACCTTTTTTTGGCGAGGTTGTCCGCTAGGGTATTCAAATCCCTTGAGACTAGGGATATTTGCCATTCTAGGCCTTCATATATAACCATAATGCTCTGAATGATACCTTTGAACGCCGCTGGGGAGAGATGGGAATTTTTAATCCAATACACAACGTTGCTGCTATCGCATTCGATTATAAGGCGATGAGATTGCGACCACATGGAGGATTTAAAGAGATTACCAGCTTCATTAATCGCGAGTAGTTCTGCCGTTGGAGCATCAATCACTCCCACATTCTTAGAGAAATAACAAAGCATTTTACCTGCGGGACCAAAACTTCCACTCACTGCACCATCAATATTGAATTTGAGGACCTCAACCTCAAGAGGCGTCAACGCAGTAGATGGGAGATGAAAACGATCGAGGATCACTGACCTTAAGGTTGTGCATCTGCCCATGATGCTGGAAATCGAAGGAAACATTGATGCCCACTTTGCGCTTCCCAACTACACACCCTCGAAAGTGAAAACTGAAACATATGATTGATATCAATTGACGTATTGCGGAAAATAACTTCATTTCTGAATAACCATACTGTCCAAACCACGCTGAAAAGATCATAATCCAAAGGGAGTGTTCCTTAAATCCAAAGGAAAAATGATTCCATAAAAGCAAGAAACTCTTTGGGTTATTTGGGACGATAATATTTAATCCCCAGAGATTGCACCATTTCATCCATAAGCTCCAAGTGAAATAACATTCGCAGAAAACATGATTAGTAGATTCTATATGTTTGCAGCAGAACGAGCAAGAAGCATTTACCACAGAAGTAACGCCCCTTTTAATGAGCTCCACCTTTGTTGGAACCCGCCCATGCACCAACTTTCAAACGAAAGCCTCTACCTTTGGGGGAGCCAAGTAAGACCACACAAGCTTCCAAACCGAATCTGTGGGCACAACAGAAGGATTCAACAACTTACAGAAAATAGCTGGTTTGTACGAACCATTTGTGTTAGCCACCCATCTAATTGAGTCCTCCTCGAAGGATCCGGGCCTAAAATTCTCAAGCACAACAGTGAAAGCATTCCACGCACCGAGCTCCCAGTCAAATAGCCTTCTTCTCAAAGTTATCGACCATTTCCAAGCACCATTCTCAAGCTTCCTAAACTCTGAAATACTCCCCTGCTGTGGACAGCTAAAGCATATACTCGTGGGAATGCCACTCTTAGTGACATAGGAACAACCCACTCGTCGTTCCAAAAGTCTATCACCTTGCCATTTCCCACAACAAATCTAATATGTTGAGTAAACATATCTGACTGCGACATTAAAGGCTTGAGTATGCCCCTCCAAATCCACGATTTATTTGATTGTTTGGTGTTATTTGGGAGAATACTCATCGAGCTTCGTTCATACTTTGCATTTATCACTTTACGCCAAAGTCTGTTGTACTCAGTTCCATATCTCTACAACCATTTATTGAGGAGGGCTCTATTTTTAGTTCTCATATCGCAGTCCTAATCCACCACAGTGCTTTGGTTTGCGTAGTGTTGCCCAACTGAGCCAATGAATTGTCTTGTGATCCAGGCCACCCCATATGAATTTTGCGATTAACCTATTTAAATGAGAACTAACACAGGCAGGCATATGGAATAAGGACATGAAAAAGGCCGGGAGATTTGCCAATACCGATTTTACCAATGTGATTCTACCCCCAAGGGAGAGGAGTTTCGCCTTTCAACCCACAAATCTCTTCTCGAACTGTTCAATAACAGGAGCCCACAACACTGTCGAGTTCTTGAGGCTGTCGAGAGGTAGTCCTAGGTATTTACATGGGAAGGACTCGCTGCGGCACTGAATAGAATCTGCCCAGTTAGCAACTACCAAAATGTCCACATTGACTCCGAGAATTGTAGACTTTTTTAGGTTAAGCTTCAGGCCAGATGCAATCTCAAAACCACGAAGGATGCGAATGATATTCTTTAATTCAGCCTCGCTTGCACCTCAGAAGATGATTAAAATTGTCGGCGAACTGTAAATGAGATAAGGATAGACCATGATCTCCGATTGACACATCATTGAAAAACCTCATCGCTACAGCCTTCTTTAGGATAGAGCTAAGAGCCTCTGCACCTATGTTGAATAAAAGGGGTGATAATTGACACCCTTGGCGCAGCCCTCTACTAATCTTGAACGACCTTGTTGGTGACCCGTTGACTAGAACTGATATCGATACCGATGAAATACACCTCTGGATCCAATTACGCCAAACCGTGCCAAACCCCATTTTTTCCAGAATCAAGAGAAAATCCCAGTCTACCAAGTCATAAGCTTTGCTAAAATCAGCCTTAAAACAGCTCCTGGCAGACCCCTTTTCTTCAAAAAATCTATTACCTCATTTGAAATTAGAGAGCAATCTAACAATTGTTTTCCTGGACAAAAGGCGAACTAAGTTTCTCCTATAATTTCACCAAGGCAGCCACTCAATCTTCTCGATAACACCTTTGCGAGGAGCTTATAGACACCCCCACTAAGCTTATGGGTCTATAGTCCTCGATTGCCATACGTGACTGATTTTTGGGGATAAGAACGATAAAAGAATGATTAATCGAAGGGTCGAAAGGCAACCCCTTGTAGAAGATTGGAAAAAGGCCCAAATTTCATCCTTCACATGTTCCCAGAATCGTTGAAGGAATCCGATGTTGAAACCATCCGGTCCCGGTGCACGTGTCCCATCCATAGAGAACAAAGCAGCCTTAATCTCATCCATTGAGAACTCACATTCCAGGGAGGAGGCCGTCACTGGAGAAATTTGATTCAGATAACAGTCAAAACTCTTTACTGGAATTGTTCGATGGTTGTTGTACGCCTTCTTAAAATAATCCTCAATGGCTGCCTTAATATCTCTTGGGTCCTCAAGCCTCTTGTCAGCAACTTTCAAACAGTGAATAGAGTTCACTCTCCTTCAAGATGAAGCTACCATATTGAAAAATTTAGAGTTACGATCACCGGCTTGAAACCATTTGATGTGGGATTTTTGAATCCATTCTCGCTCCTCAATTCGACAGCGGCCCCATAATTTCTCCCTATACCTATACTTGACAGTTCTGTAACCTTTAACTGGTTAGCTCCATCGGATTGCAGCTCAACCTCAAGCTTCAAATGTTGCTGCTCGAGAGTAGATATAGAGACAGGATCACTTTCCTTCTTCGACCTTAACCACTGCTTGGAGGCTGATTTACACGATTTAAGAGTTGAGCCAATGCCTTTCCCAGACATCTCCTTACAACACTTTGAGATAATACCCGGGACCTCTTTTTCTTCTGCCCAGTGATCGAACCACCTAAAAGGTTTGGGTCCCCAATTCAGGTCAAGGCTATAGAAGGAAATGGGATTATGATCCGACAGGCTCTTTGGTAGAATCTTCTGGACAGCGTTTGGCCATTTTAATAATAAGTCCAGTAAGATGAGAAATCTATTCAACCTACTTGAAGAGGGGGATTCCCTCATGTTTGACCAGGTAAATGAACCACCCAGTAAAGGAGGATCCATAAGGTTCAAATTTTCGATAAAACTTGAGAATGTCGACATGGCCGATCTATTCACCGAAATGCCCATCTTCTCATCCAAGTTGAAAACAATATTGAAGTTCCCCCCCCCCCCACCCCGATTAGCATTGGGACTGATAATTGGGATAGCATGGTGCTCAGCTCATTGAAAACTAACATCCTATCCGCGTGGTCGTTCGGGGCATATATATTAACCAAGGCACATTTTATCTTCAGAGGAAGGATGCTCCCTTGAATGATGATAAAACTCTTATGGAAGAAATTGGAGTCCATAGCAAAGAAGGACTCATCCCGAATTGAAACAATACCACCTGAAGACCCCTCGGTCGGTGAACAAACTGATTTGAAGTCTGAGCAGCCTCCACTTAAATATCGAACCAGCTTATCCTCAACACATGACATCTTGGTTTCTTGGAGGAAAGTGACTCAAGGCTTATTGGTTCTCATCAGATTTCTCGCAGCAGCCTTCTTTTCCCTTCTGCCAAGACCTCTGATATTCCAAGAAATAAAATAATTTGTTAATTTAATCATTATAACATGAAAGAAACACTCACCAGGAAACCTTCCAATTGGAGCAAACCCCTTTCACTTGAGACTCCCATTCTCACGAGTGATGTCCATAAATCGCTTCACAACAATGCTTTCGTTTACATCAAAACTCAGCCCCAGTGTGTTGCAAACTTCAACAGAATTCCTTGCTTCAAGCTGAAGTTCTTCATCGCTGTCATGGCGAATCGAATTAGAGGCAAGAGGGCTAGATCCGATGTCACCCATCTTGAGCGAAGGAGGTGAAATCTCCAGTGAATTACAAGTACGAGATTTGCGAAAACTAGAGGATTATACCAACTTTGATGCGCCCGTGAGGGGCAAGATTTCCCGCCCAATTCTGGAATCTATCAAATTTTGATCTGAAAAATAACGGATGCTCACCCTTAGACAATTTTAGTAATTTTGGTTTAACCGAGAACAGGCCAGACCCACTATCGAAATGGGGAGTCTCTGATACGTTGAGATTGGAGGAGATTCTAGATGACTCCAAAGCCTGATCAACCGGAATATCCAAAAGGGCTCCGTCAAAAATACGCCCAGGAGAGTTAATGGGCCCAAGATCGTGTTGTGTCTGAGTCCAATTTACATTACTTTCATTTGATCCAACAGCGAACTCTTATCACCACGTGGAGACAACGGCTCTGCATGAGACAAAGGCGCTCCCACATTTACGCCTGGCAACACAGCGTGAAAGTTTTCTCGGTTTTCATTGCATAGGCTTGGAGTTTCTTCGTCCAGAAAGACGGTTGGGTTACCTTCGTCGATCTACACTCTATCATCTTCGTACTCCGACATGGTTACCCTAATCCAACATAGTTTCCCTCGAACTGAAATAGGAACACAAGTTGGAATGTCTGATAGCGAGCTTACCCCTACCAAAACACGGGCCACATCAAACCTGGACTTAGATGAAGTTTCTTCACCATCTTATTGACATCTCCCCACAGGCCAGCAAGATATCTAAAGAAACAATCGAACCACACTGACAGAGGCACACCAGTGAAATTTAACCGGACTTTCAGCTTCTTTTTTTGTTTGAACGAATTTAGGTCGTCTAAATCAGTAAACCACGTTTTCAGAAGCGTGTCCTTTAAATTCCAGAAACCCTTCAAGGATTCTTCAGACTCAAAGAGAATCAGAACAAAAAAACCCGACCATTCGCTGATCCTACAGCTTATACCATTTGACTTTAGAGCTTGTTGGACCATGTCAGCGTTGTACATACCTTTCAGTTGACCTAATAGACTACACTTCATCCACTCTACCTCGGATTGGGGAGGGTCTACTTCATAGGTTGCTTTAGGATAAGCCTGCCCTTGGCAAATCTTCACATGTTTCTGTAGACACGGGACTGCAATATTCTTACTCATGTCCAGCTGACCTACTAACACATCTCTAAAAGATCTTCCGTCTCTAAAAGCTTCTTTGCGCTTCGGGATTTTTCTGTGTGGAACCTCGTTCCTGGTTTTAGGTTGATCTTTCTCCACTTTCCTTGAATGAAAAACTTTAATGTAGAAACCATCCATGCGGCGATTGTTCCCTTCAGATACAGCTCTCGTAGCTTCGTTCCAGTCTGAGAACCTAACAAAAGAAAATGTATGGGGCTTCGCAAACCTCTTTCTGTTCCGGTAAGCAATAAACACATCAGACACCCGCCCATACTCCTCGAAAGCCTCTCTTAGTGTGTTTGGGTGTATCCTCTTGCTGACATAGTTGATGAACACCGTCGCACCCGACTGACGATCAATAATCTTCTTACCTTCATTCTGTTTGCGAGCAACGAATAGAAGACCCTTTGGCTTCACGGCTACGGACGGAGCAGCTTCAGAGCGAAAACCCTTCATCTTCCCGATTTTTGTTAACTGAACTAAGTTAAATCGAGTTTAAAACCCAATAACCAAATTCAAAGCATTGAGTTGAAAAATTCAATTTAAAGATTCAACATAGCCCAGTTTTAATACTCAAAACCCTAGAATTTCGGTTCAGTTAAAAAAAAAAAAAAGCCAAGTATTTTAAAATATGATTTGTTTATAAAGCGGGATTAAAACCGATTAACACATTATTCTCGAAGTCTAATTATTATATAATCAAATAAGTGCTCAAACTAATCATTTTTTCAGATAAGTGTTTAAATTATATTTTGGGCTAAATAAGTGTCTAACGTTTCATTCCGTAACTCATTTAAGGTTTTTTCGTGACAGTATCTAATGAAATTCAAACATGTACTATAGTTTTTCATTTTCTGAAATTAAAATTCAAAAAATTAGAAAAATAAATAATAAAAAAATATTAATTAACCAATGATATTTAATTTCTCTAAAAACCCCAAACCCTAAATTCCTCTACTTCGACCACCAATTCAACCACCACCGCCACCCTTATCTTCATCAGACCCCTCTACTGAAAACCACATCATCTCGTTGTCAAAAACTAATGAACGAACTGTCGATTGCACCATCGACGAACACGCAACAATAAAGAAAAATAGGCCGATTGGGTGCCCACCGACGAGCAAAGGATGAAAAATGTCGAACGGTGAGGTACATAATGTTTGGGAGGTGAACTGTGAACCACAGACTTGTGGGGATGTCAGATGGTGAGGGAGAGGTGATTTGATCGAAAGAAATTAAAACTTTAGATTTTTTTTAGAAAAAAATTAGATTTATGAAGAAATTCTGAAATTAAAAACATAAAAAAAAACAGGTAACATGTCATGTTCTAATTGGATGATGAAATTTTTTAACGGCCATTGACGAAAAATTTTAAATGAGTCACGGAATGAAACATTAGGCACCTATTTGACCCAAAATATAGTTCAAGCACTTATTTGAAAAAAAGTATAGTTTGATCAATTATTTGACTATTAAGCCTATAATTTTTTAAATTCTAAACTGATTAGACATTTTTAAATCTCAGGTGGTAGGTGGTGGTATTCAATTTGGGTGTAAAGTAGTAGAGGGTGGGATGAAAATGTATGGTCATGTGTTGGGTTAAATCAAAGGTTGCTAATTATAGTTTTGTTTTTGTTGGAATAGTGTGCTATGCATTTGGAGATAGGTGGATTGAGATTCTTGTGGGAGAGGTATATTGTCACGTGGCTAGAGTTCCAACCAGCCCACCGTGCGGCCTTAGGCGATGTGACTTAAGACAAACGCCTAAGTAAGCCTTTTCAACCCTCTCGGAAGATCAAACTTCCCAAGCATCGACAAACGCAAAGCGTTCTACGCGGAATCAGATCAAAAGAGATGAGCGAAGAAGAACTTCGAAAGAACAGTCAAGAACAAAGAAAGAACACAAGAACACTCAGAGGATTTAGAGAAAATGCCTTTATTCCTTGGAAACTTGGATATTGAATACAAAATGAGGAGGGTAAGGTATCTATTTATAGTTGAGTTCCCTCCAATCCAACGGTCTATACAGATTTACATCGACGGTCAAGATGAGAGCCTCTATCTTATCTACAACATTTGAATTTTAAATTTCAAACAATAGATAATGTGGGAATTATCTTCAATTATCTTTAATTAAATTAAAGATAATTTACTATGGTAATTACTATGTCTTCTTGGATCTTCCCACGGATCGGGCCAGTTTGGTGGTCTTTTGGAGCCCAAAGTATGCCTTTGAACCCCTTGCGCAGCTTGTTGTGACAACGACTCGGACCTCAACTCGCGGCCCGTGTCAACCTCCCCCACCAAACTTGGAGACGCCCTCGTCGCTCCTCTCGAACAAAGTTGAGATCGATTCTGGAGCTTCCTTCCGTGCACCTTGGCTTGCTCCCAACTCGGAATCTAGCTTGATTGTCCCCCATAAGGACCGCTCTCCCCATAAAGAGCACCGGACATGATTCGGTTGTCCCCACATAAGGACTGCTCACCTTGGCTCGCACCGCCATGCAAAATCAACCGTCCCAGACACATCTTGATCGTAGGAACTTTTTCCTACCAGTTCTGACTTGCCCCGATCTGGACTCTCCCGATCCTTGTGCACAAACTTGGATGCCTTCATGTTAAACACCGAACGAACCCTCGGTACTCTGAGTGGTTGCTTCGGCCCGCACCAAGTCTTGCCAACTCCATCTGATGGGTTAGGTTTTCTGCGCCCTACACCCAACAAACCCGGTAAATCAAACTGTAAAACACTATCACCGTGCTCAAGACGTACCTCACTCCTTTTCCCGGTATTTACTCTATACATCAATCTTTCTTCCCTGAAGTTTGATGCCCCATTGCTCCTCGGCAATGCAAATCTCATCGACACTTCTCTCCATTGAAGTTCGATGCCTCAGCCACCTCAATCATGGATGGCTCCTCGACGGCCTTCATGCCAACTACCTCGGGCAACTCTTGCTTATCCAAGGTAGTGTCCCCAACTGTCGCCTCCAACTCGATGCCTCCTTGGCTTGGAGCATCTTCGACAAACTGAATGGGTGTCAGCTTCTTGGTTCCTCGCCTGTTGTCTCGGTACACAGACACAACGCACCATTGTCTCGGATCCAAGATGCACACGACGTTGGCATACGGAATGATGAGAGCTTCAATACGGTCAAGAAAGTTTAGTCCCAAAATAAAATCAAAGTCATCTAGCTCGATTACCTCGAAATTCTCCTTGGCCTTCCAATCCCCAATCTGCAACTCGATCTTCCACACTTTCTCCACAATTGAAACTTCCCTTGAATTCACCATCTTGATCTTACCGGTTGAGTCCACAACTTTAAGACCAAGCTTCTCGGCAGCCTTCCTGGACATGAACAGATCGCTTCCCCCGGTGTCCACCAAAGCACTCCTCGATCGTCCCGCCACGTTGATGTCGATAAACATCAACCCATTCTGCTTCTGGCTCTTCCCCGCCTTGACAGAATCTAATATCATCGAGCCAAGCTTCGCAGCCTCATCACTCTCGGGCTCGTCTTCCTTGGACTTCTTAACTCGATTAGGGTATTCTCGCGCTAAATGCGGCCCCTTACATCGGTAACACTTTCGATGTACTTTTACTACCCTCGGCTTCCCTCCTTTGATGCTAGCGATTGCACCAACTCTACCGGGTTCTCCATCTGACTCGTCGTCCTCCTGGACAATGGCATCGAGGCGGCTCCTCTTCTTGGGACAGTCTTTCACTACGTGTGGACCATCACAATGGTAGCACCTTATGGATCTTCGATCCTTCTGATTATCTGGTTTCGCGTACCGGTTTGGCTTGGGCCTCTCCTTGCCATCATCACTGCTATCTCCGGACACGTCCTCGTCTCTCCCACCAATACCTTGCCATGGGGCTTGGAAGACTTGGACTCCATGGACTTGTAAGCACTATAATCGGTCAAAGACTCCGCGATGGCTAGGGCTTTGGAAAGTTCCTGCACATCCCTCCGCTCTAACTCGGTCCTGGCCCATGGCTTCAATCCATCCATAAACGTGAAAAGCGCATCCTTCTCACACAAGCCGGGGATAAGGAGTTGTAGCTCACTAAACTCCTGGATGTAATCCGCAATGGATCCATCGTGTCGAAGCCTCCTAAACTTGGTCCTGGCTTCTTTCTCCGTGTTACTCGGGCAAAACTGCTGCTTAAACTCTGCTTGGAACTTCTCCCATGTTCCAACGCCTGTGCCTCCACTATTCTCATCAAGGCACCTACGTCGCCACCATAACAAAGCAACGTCAGTCAAGTAAACAACAACAGTATTTACCTTATCGGCATCGTCTGTGATGCTCATTGCCCGGAAGTACCGCTCCATGCACCAAATGAAGTTCTCAACATCTTTCGCCGACATGTTCCCCTTGAACTCTCTTGGATTCGGAATGTCCTTCATCGGTCTAGGTGTCGTCGTGGTTAACACACCGTTTCGCATGGCAGCCTGATAAACCATCGCTTCCGCCTTCAGATCCACCATTTCCACCCTCAATGCCTCCAACATGGCTTCGAGAGCATCTCTCTTTCCCTCTGACTGATCACCATGGTCATCCAACTCCTCGATCCGTGTATCCACCACGTCGAGTCGCTCTACAAAATCCTTCATAGATCCCTCAAGCCTGGTGACCCTCTCTTTGAGTGCCGACAACTTGTCCATCGAGTTTGCTCGACTTCCTTTGTCTGCCTGGGTCTCTACACCCTTCTGGCTCGCTGCAACATTCTCTCCCTTCTTTGGTGCCATCTCTACTCGATGCTTCGTGCCTCGAATCAGCTCACGTCGCTCGAACAAGGCTCTGATACCAACTGTCACGTGGCTAGAGTTCCAACCAGCCCACCGTGCGGCCTTAGGCGATGTGACTCAAGACAAACGCCTAAGTAAGCCTTTTCAACCCTCTCGGAAGATCAAACTTCCCAAGCACCGACAAACGCAAAGCGTTCTACGCGGAATCGGATCAAAAGAGATGAGCGAAGAAGAACTTCGAAAGAACGCTCAAGAACAAAGAAAGAACACAAGAACACTCAGAGGATTTAGAGTAAATGCCTTTATTCCTTGGAAACTTGGATACTGAATACAAAATGAGGAGGGAAAGGTATCTATTTATAGTTGAGTTCCCTCCAATCCAACGGTCTATACAGATTTACATCGACGGTCAAGATGAGAGCCTCTGTCTTATCTACAACATTTGAATTTTAAATTTCAAACAATAGATAATGTGGGAATTATCTTCAATTAAATTAAAGATAATTTACTATGGTAATTACTATGTCTTCTTGGATCTTCCCACGGATCGGGCCAGTTTGGTGGTCTTTTGGAGCCCAAAGTATGCTTTTGAACCCCTTGCACAGCTTGTTGCGACAACGACTCGGACCTCAACTCGCGGCCCGTGTCAACATGCGCTGGCTTAGTTACATAACTTGACATTCCAAAAATTTTAGAGATTTTTTCATAAATTTTATATAAAAACGATTAAAAATTAAATTTAATATCAATTTAATAAAATATTTATATTATTTTTAAAGTTTTGACACCATAATTTAAATTTAATATATATATTAATTTTGACACCGTAATTTAAATTTAACATATATATTTGTTAATTTTGACACTATAATTCAAAGTTTCTAGCTCTGTGTCATTGGGTACATGGTGTTCGTAAAGTTTTATCCTGGTTTTGCTTTTGACCTTGGGTTTTGTCCAATAATGGTCCGCTGTTTTGGTTTTGATTTGCAGGCTATGTTTCTATATGCTTGGAACTATGGAAAATGCGCTGGGTTATTATTATTTGACTTGTTAAATGTCCTTCTCAGTCAAATATTTGAAACTTTCAGAACAATTTGGAATATAAAAAAAATCTTACTGAAGACGATGCATATTCTCATGTTATATAACTGATTTAGAGCAAAACAGGCAGAAAAATTATTAGACACTTGCGTTTAATAATCCAAGAAAATAAAATAATAAAATTAAATTAAAATATTTACATTATTATTAAAACGAACATATTTAATATAAGCAAATTGTATAATACATAATCAAATGAATTCGGAGAAAATAAACCCTAATTCGATTGAATAGAAACGAGTTGAGGCCTGTGAGAACACAATTTCCTTAAGACAGAGTTTTTGTCACTTCAGTGGTGCTTGAGATATATAGGGCATCTGATGATCAACTGTTGTAGTAGCACGTCGGCAAAGATCACGAATTGTAACATTGCCTTCCTCTATCACCGAAAACACTTTAGAAAATCACAGAGTAAAAACAGTAAAAAATCTTTGTGCTTTTTTTTTTTTATGTAGTTAAACCTAGTAGATTTGCATGCTATTTATAAGGGTAAGAGTTTCATTGAAAATAAAACTTGTGAATTATCTAAATTATATTTAAAATATAATTCATTAATTAAATAGCATTATCACAATATTATCTGAATTAAAAGATAATATTTTATCTTTTAAATTTTAGAATATTTAAAAATAATATCCAAATTTAAAGATAATATCTTGTCATTTATCCTTTTATTTGAGATATTAAAAATGCTACATTTAAAGAAAATTATCTCGTAATGGGTTAAAATATCCGCAATCTCGCCGAGGCCCAACCAGTATAGACATTCACGTTACTCATATCATATCAGCTTAAGTTATTCAATAACCATCAAGTAGAATCTTGTATATAAACATATCCCACGCTTGGTAACCCATCGATATGTGATATAAGATTTTCCTTTTTCCTTAACTCAATTCACAATTAGCCTACTTTGAGCATCAATCTCTCATTCACCACTCACCTATTTTGAGCGTATAAATATCGTTGTAAATGTCTTATAGAGTAGAATATGAAGACCTAATTTCATTATTCGAATTCCACCTTTACCCATTTGAGTCAAGGAAGACGACTTGTGGAGCAGTATATCCACGACTTCTACAAGTACTCGAGGTATGGTGCCGAGATTATACGTACGGAGAAGGAGAAATGTAGAATGTTTATCGATGGCCTATGTGATGAATTACGTCCCCTTTTCACTACTTTGGAGTTGGAGGACTTTCAGAACCTGGCCAACCGGGCGATTGCTACTGAAGCCTCCCAAAAGGCTTATGAAAGAAGGAAGGGGAACCAAGCCAGATCTGACAAGAGATTTCGAGATGATTCTAGACCTCTCATGCCTCAGAAGAAGAATAGACAGTGGGACCAAAAGTCTGCCACCTTTCAGCAACTATCAAGGACATAATACGTGTCACAATCACTATCTCCGGGAACATCTATCGCTCGTACAGCTTCAGTTGATAGTACGAGTGGTTCTAGAATAGGCTCACAAATCTCTTTATGTAGCTTTTTTCAGAAGAGGCATCCCGGGCAATGTCGTAGACAGGCCGGATCTTGCTATCTCTGTGGGGAATCTAGTCACTTCATTAGACAATGTCTATAGAACCCAAATACTCCTACCTCAGTGGCTTCTCAGAACAATCCCAATAAGGGAAGAGGAGCGAAACCAATGCAGACTAGGTCAGAAGGGAAGCCTCGCAACTCAAATCCCCCTTTATTTGGGCGTGACCCTCAGGCCTCAGCTCAAATGTACCATGTTCGAGGTCGAGAGCAAGAAGATGATTCTGACGTGATTGTAGGTATGGTGGAATTATGTTCTGATCTTATTTATGATTTGGTGGATCCCAGTTCTACGCATTCCTTTATTAGTGAACCATTGATTGAAAAGTATGCCCTAGAACCTAAACCAGTTACTTCTGAAATAATTATCTCTAACCCACTAAGAGATAGTATGGTTGTACGGTTGATCTAGCTTGCCCTCTGAAGATCTAAGGGATCCCATTTTCAGCCAATTTGATGGCCTTGCCTTTTCATGAGTTCGATCTTATCTTAGGCCTTGATTGGTTAGCTGAACATCAAGCATGGGTATATTGTTCGAAGAAGAAGTTGTATCTCCACAGACTCGACAAGGAGAACATAACTCTGATGACAACTAAACCCGAGTCTAATGACGCCATCGTGTGTGCTATGAAATATAAAGAAGATGCAAAGCTCAAATATGTATAGGTGGTAAAGGAATTCCTTGACGTGTTCCCTGATGAACTTCCATGACTCTCTATGACCTGAAAAGTGGAATTTAAAATCAAAGTGTAATTGGGGACTACATCAGTCTCCATTGCTACGTATATGATGGCTCTAATTGAATTGAAAGAGTTAAAGGCCCAAATCTAAGATCTTTTGGATAAGAGATTTATTCGACCGAGTTCCTCACCCTGGGAAGTACTGGTTTTGTTTATCAGGAAGAAAGATGGATCGATGTGACTATGCATTGACTATCGTCAGCTGAATAGAGTAACAATCAAGAACAAGTATCTGTTATCGAGGATCGATGACCTTTTTGATCAGTTGAAAGGTGTTTCTGTCTTCTCTATGATAGACCTACGATTTGGATACTATTAAATGTTAGTGAAGGAGTCTGATGTTCCAAAGACTGCCTTCCGAACTAGATACGACCATTATGAGTTCTTAGTAATACCTTTTGGGCTTACCAATACACCTATAGCCTTCATGGACATGATAAATCGTGTGTTCTGGCCCTATCTAGATAGATTCATGGTTGTGTTAATAGATGGCATCCTAATCTATTATAAGGACACTGCCACTCATGAAGAACATCTCCAAATTGTGCTTTAAACTCTCTGGGTGAAACAGCTGTATGCTAAGTTTAGTAAATGCGAATTCTAGCTATTTGAAGTATCCTTTCTGAGACACATGATCTCTTCTGTCGGAATCTAAGTTGTTCCAAAGAAGATACAAGCAGTTCTTGATTGGATTCCTTCTAAGAATGTTGGAGAAGTACGTAGCTTTCTAGGCCTTGTAGGCTACTATCGTAGATTCGTTAAAGGATTCTCTATGATTGTTGTACCCTTAACAAAGCTTTTCCATAAAAAAAACCCCTTTGCGTATGGACAGTGGAGCAATAAAGGATTTTTTATCAGCTTTAACAAGTCCTAACACATGCCCTTATTTTCGTACAACCCGAGTCAGAAAAGGACTTCACCTTATACAGTAATGCATCCCACATGGGATTAGGCTGTGTACTTATGCAAGAAGGAAAAGTCATTGCTTATGTCTCACGTCAACTTAAACCACACGAGCTAAACTACTCGACGCATGATTTGGAGTTAGCTGCTGTTGTGTTTGCATTAAAGATTTGGAGGCATTATCTTTACGGTGAAAATTTTACTTGTACACTAATCACAAGAGCCTGAAGTATCTTCTGACTCAGAACGAGTTGAATCTCTGACAACTTCGGTGGATGAAACTTTTGAAAGACTATGACTTGGTTATTGATTACCATCTCGATAAGGCTAATATTGTGGTTGACGCCCTTAATCGGAAGCCCACTCTTTCTCTGAGATGTTTGAATTCCCATTTTCGGCTCAAGAAGCATGGAAAGTTATTGGCTGAATTAAAAGTTCAGTCAACCATCATGTCTCGAATCAAAGCACTCTAGGAGTCTGATAATAAGTTGCAAACTCCTATTTCTATGATTAAGGACAAGCCGGATCCTGACTTTGCCATGAATTTCGAAGGTTTATTGTACTTTCAGAATCGTATATGTGTCCCTAATGATGATGATCTTCGGAATCAAATTTTGAGTGAAGCACATTCGAGTCCTTTCTCTATTCATCATGGAGCTATCAAGATGTATAAATACTTGAAAGAGTTGTATTAGTGGTTTGGTATGAAGGGTGAGATCACGAAATTTGTTACTAGGTATCTGACCTTCCAACGGGTTAAAGCCGAGCACAAGGTGCCTACTGGTCTCTTGCAACCTATTGAGCTTCCACGATAGAAATGGGAATGTATTACGATGGATTTCGTAAGTGCTCTACCAATGACGCCGAAGAAGAATGAAGATATTTGAGTCATTGTAGACCGATTCACCAAATTCACTTATTTCCTTCCGGTGAGAATAGATTTTAGCTTGCCTAAACTTGCTGAGTTATACATTCATGAAGTTATCCGTTTACACAGAGTTCTTGTATCCATCATCTCTGACCACGATCCGTGTTTTGCATCCTGGTTTCGGAGAACTTTACACGAAGCTTTAGCAACGCAAGTGCACCTAAGCACTGCTTTCCACTCTCAAACCAATGGCCAATTTGAAAGGGTTATTTAGGTAACCTTATTTCTCTTTTATCCACATGTATAAGTATTCTGTACCAATCCCGATTCTTCCTTGTAGATTCTGGAAGATATGCTACAAGCTTGTGTTATCAATTTTAGACATACGTGGGAGAAATCCCTACCATTAGTAGAGTTTGTGTACAACAACAGTTACCAATCTTCGATTCAAATGGCTCCTTATGAAGCTCTTTATGGAAAAGGTGTAGAACTCCTCTTTGTTGGACCAAACTTGGTGAAGGCAAGATGTTAGGCCCTGACTTATTTCAGGAAACCGAAGACAGGGTAACCACCATTCGTGACCGCCTCAAGGCTGTATTTAACCAGAAGAAAGCTTATGCTGATTTGAAGAAGAGGGACATCCAGTATGATATTGGTGAGAAAACCTTCCTTAAGGTGTCTCCGTGGAAGAAGATCATTTGCTTTGGCAAAAAGGGGAAGCTTAGTCCTCGTTTCATAAGATCATTCGAGGTGATTGAGAGAGTTGGACATGTTGCCTACCGATTGGCTCTTCCTAAAGAGTTAAGTCGTAAACATAATTCTTACACGTGTCAATGCTACAAAAGCACCGATTCGATCCTTCTCATATGATCAAACTTGAATCCATGGAAATCCAGTCTTATTTGGCGTACGAGGAAGAACCAATGCAGATCCTTGCACGAGAAGTCAAGAGGCTTTGAAACAAGTTCGTACCACTAGTGAAAGTCCTTTGGAGAAGTCACTCAGTGGAAGAAGCAACGTGGGAGCCGGAGGAAACAATGCAAAAATAATATCCTCATCTCTTCGATTAAAGTGAAAATTCGAGGATGAATTTTCTTTAGGGGGAGAGTTATCACACCTCAAAAAGCGTCCTAGTCGGAATTAGGCTCCGATGATCAAAAATTTTGTACCGATTATACTTAAATAATGTAATTGTCTAATCTTGTGCCCAATTTTGAAGTAATGAAAGTTAATTTGAGCTTAATTGAAGCTGTTGGACCTTTTTGTAAAGAATGGAAGTTAGGAGTTTTATTGAAAATGTTGAATCTGGGCAAGACGTATTAATACGGTATGACCTGTATCGATACAACCTAATTGTTTTTAACTAACTTACCCAATTCAGTCTAGTCGTATCGATACGGCCATAAGGTGTATCGATACAGGTCCCTGTCTAAATCGATTTAGTGGCCAAATTGAAAAGTTTTGAAGTAGGGGATGACTCGCCTACTTGCTTGCCACCCCTCCATGTGAGAATGGTCTGAAAAGGATGACAATTGGTCATCAATTGTCAAAAGTTTGAAAGGATTGAGAAAATATATTAATTAATGGGTTAAGCAAACCCTTTACTAAGGGAAATCTTCCTATTGGCTAAGGGTGAGGTAGGGAAATAATTATGGCTTTAGCATTCCTTAAAATTGATAGGAAAAAGTCTTCCTCTTTTGTTTTCTAATCTCCTGAAACCAAACTAAACCTTTGATTGAAGAAAACCAAGCACACACCTCCATTGTTATTTTCCTCCCTAAGCTCAAGCAAGCACCTTGATCTAATCTTTGACCTTTGATTGATTTCAATACACCAATTGAAAGCTTGTAACTCAGTAAGTAAAACCCCTATGTTAATTTAATGAGTCCATCAATCCTTAGAGTTTAATTTCAAGATTTAAGCCTTGAATGTTCAAGCTAAGCCCATGTGTTGGGAAGCCAATTTCCTTATCTTGATGTTGTCTACGGGCTTATGTAAGCTTGAAAACAATTGTGAATTATTGGTTTATATTCTAATGTAATCCTTTAATTTTGGACTAGCTCAAGAAGTAGAGAAAGTCCCCTCATCATCTCCAACAAAAGCTAGGCACAAAGGAGTTGAAATCCAAGAGCCTTGAAAACTTTAAAATCGAGGTGCGCGTAGTTGTGTCATAGGATTGGCTAGATGTCATCCCGATTGCATTTGTTTTGTGCTTAGAATCTTGCATCTTGGTAAGGGCTCAAGTAGAGCAAATGCATGTGGATCCTATGGTAAGTGTGGTAAGTCCTTCATATTTGAATATGATATATGTGAACTTATGTATGATATTTGAATATTTTATGTGTGAAATTTGATATGAACATGTTATGATATGCTATTTGGAGCCAAGGCTCAATTTGCAATCCATTATGGCCTAAGGGCACAAAGGTGAGTTTTATGATGATATGTGTAACCTTGGACACTTGTCGACATTGGATACAATTGGCATACCATAGGGTTATATGAGCTCACTAAGTAAGGGGTTGGACTACGGTCCAGGGCTACGACCTATATGTGGGGAGAAAAGGTTGGATTGTGTAAGAGACTCTGGAGCTACGGCTCAAGGCTAAGGCCTATTTCCAATATGTGTGGCATACAGGGGAATCCACGTATCCATCGGTTGCTATGTCCAAGGAAATTATATGTATTTGTGCTTTACATTTAACATACGAAAATATGATACTTGGCTTTGAGTATGATCTGTATATGATTAATGGTGCATATTGTCATTCAAGCATGCCTACATGTCATCCATACCATTAAGGAGCTTATTGTGCATTTGTTATAACTACCTCACTAGGCTATGTAAGCCTAACATTCGTGTGTCTCATGCATTTCAGGACCTTGAAGCAATCTGAGCCTTGATCATGTTGTCAAAGTTATAAGTCACTCCCGCCAATTTCATGTATGCTTACATTTTGTTTTGAACTCCTATTAAGGTGGCATAGGGCTTAGACGTGTTACATTGGTCTATTTTGATATGTATATAATGGCCCTAAAGTGTTTAAGTATTAAAAAATGGAAGAGGGTGTGGTTGTAAATTAAAGAAACTAGTTATATTAGGCTTAAAGACACTAAAAGGTAAAAAAGATAGTAAACAGATTCAAATGGACCTGAATATTGACATGCTAGTAGGTTTTAGTGATTAAATACTACTAGTAAAATTTGGTAAAGTTTGGACGTCATTCAATCTGTTAATTCGAATAAAAACCAGATAAAATCTGTCATTACAAGACAGACGTATCGATACAGGTCAAGCTGTATCGATACGACCTTGCATATTTGGACTTGGAAAAATAGAGCGTATCGATATACAAGGGGGTGTATCGATGCGGACTTGGGCAGTAAGATCTGGGAAATAAATTGTATCGATACGACCTTAGTTTGTACCGAAACGGGTCAACCTTGGTCAATGCGTATCGGTACAGGCTTAGATGTATCGATACAGGCTTGTTACCCTTGAATCTTGAATTGAGAAATTTGGCTTAGCGTACCAATACAGCCTTAAGTGTATCGGTACGGTGTTAGTTAATTATGTTAAGAGACTTAAACTGTAGTTTTAAATAGTTTACAGATTGGTCACTAAACTTTCAGTGGTCTAATTGGATAGGTAAATGACCTATGAATAAGTTTAAAATTAACCCCAAATAGTTTACAGTTGTAAAAATTACAATTTTGTCCCTAATTTTGAAAAAGTTTAAAATTAACCCCAAATTAAGTAAGCTATTAATAAGTTAGCTCAATAGGTCTGAAAAGAGATTAACAAGACATTTCGAATAAGATTCTAAACTCCGATTAAGCTTCTGACCTCTGAATAAGTTTTCGGTAACACTTTTCGACCCGGTTCCCTATCATGCCGGGAAGGGGTGTTATATTTACTTTGAACACTTGTGCAATTTGTAGGAGAAGTTTTCTTTATAGGTCTCAGATGATTTTGTGAAGAAAGCGTTAGAAAAGAAATGGAGAGACCACAAGAGTGATTTTAAAAAAAAGTATTTCAAGAATAATCTCAGCCTTGAAGAAAAGTTACGAAATGTCCCACCTGAAATGCTCAAATATCAATAGGAAGATGCAGTCCGGTTTTTGAGTTCAACGAAAGGAAAGGTATATGTACTTTAAAAAATCATACTATGTCATTATAATATTGACTTTATACATAACGCAAATTTTAAATTGTAGGATCGAGAGCGTGTTGGAGTTGCTAGCAGACAACAACAAAAGTTTACTCACACACCTGGGTCAAAGAGCTTTGCTCGCATACCTGATGATGATGTATTATTTTTTAATTATTGATTATTCACATAGCGATTTAAAGTTGACAACACACAATAATTAATTTTTTTCTTTTATTTATTACTTTTTTCACAAATATTGATTTCTATTTGGCATTGTAGGAAGTTATGTCTGGCAGTAGCGTGGGTATATTTACTAGACACAAAAAGATGACTCTTATATGCCTTCTGAAGCTGCAGAAATTATGGTATATTTACTAGACACAAAATATGAAATATGTTATACTTGCATCAATAGTATAACATTTTTATTTTAAATAATGTTTGAATTCAATATAAATTCTTAATTGATTATTAGGAGAAATTGATGGATAAAAAGGTGGAGTATGAAGTTACGACTTCAACTCATAGTTCTATTAATGTGGACGATATCGACAATCAAGTTATTGCTAAAGTTTTGGGTCCTAAAAGATATGGTCGAGTTGTAACACCCTCGACCCGGATGTCACATTTGGGCCTCAAGCCTAACCCAAAAGCCATAGAACTTCTCAAATTTGTTTATCCTAAATAAAGTACTTTCCAAAAATATTTAAAGCCAACGATTTAAAATCAATATGTAAATGATTAAAATGATACAAGGGAGCTCCAATTAAATCAAAACATTTAAACATTTGACTCGATTAATACAATTTCTAAATAAGGATTACTGACTCCAGCATGTAAGGTCCTATGAATACATAGCCCACTAAACACAAGTACCATACACCCGAGATCACCACATGTTGAAATCTTATACCGATTGTGTTCCTCGATCCCACAATCAACCTACGCACGAAAACAATGATTGCGAGCACTGAGCTTACAAAGCTCAATGGTACACATCTATTCTACTATACTTTATGCTAATCATAAACATAAGCACGCAAACTAGTACTAGCAATAAGGAGAGATAAATATACATGTGGCGCTACCACTAGTCACCTAAACACATGCTATCATCATAGCATTCATCATACGTAGCACACAAGGCCTAACCATACTCATAACATGGCAATATCATCACATAGATATGGCGCTACCTCTAGCCACCACATCATATAACATACAAGCATTATACCATAATATAGGAGTGATACCCGCGTCCACTAAGCATCGGGATCGTACACTCATGCTTGGAATCTCTCATCGAGCGTATAAGTATCATACCATAATATAAGAGTGCGGTCTGCGACCACTAAGCATCAAGATACATATACCCATGCTCGAAATCTCTCATCGAGCCTTCAAATGAGTCCCAGTCCCACTAAGCCTCGGGTTTATACATTCAGAAATCTTAAACCATGGTGTTGCAACACACTCTTTCTCACGCTGGGTTTCCGAAACCTATCAATCAAGATGATCCAATCATCTAGGTGTCCATATGAGCACATAGAAAGGACATATCTACCACACAGCACACAACATCTCACGATCCACCAAGGATCCCTACGGTTACTATTACGAACAAGTCAACCCTCATTTATCGATTTATTACTCATTATCGAAGTGTACATTAATTATCACTATTAATCCATATTATCTCGTTATCATCCCACGCAATTTCTCATCTTTTATTAGCATTATAAATTATTCCGTACAATGGGTACCGGTACTTGAACACGAGTATCGCTGTGGTACCTCGAGCACTGGTACTTCCACGCGTACCGATACAAATATTACTTACTGGAAATCTTAGATTTCCTTAGTACCGATACAGGTCAACCCATACCTATATGGACCCTCACCATGTACCGAGACGGCCAAAGTACGTGTCTATACCCTAACCACAAGTCCGTACTATTTCCTCGAATTACAATATTACAATGATGAATAAGCTTATGAAGTTATTAGAGTTTGTTTGCTAACATATTTAAACAATCAATATAAATTACCGGCTTCATTATCATGTATTCGAATAATTAACCCTTAAGCATGATTCCCGTCAAATACTATCAATCTATTCGAATAATCATTAAATAATCATACATGCATCTCAAAAAACCCTAACCGGTCTCTAACACAACTACGAGTCTCATCGCATCATGCATCTCACACAGATATCAAGTCTCATACTACTATTCTCAGCACATGCTTATTTAGCGTCTACCTATTTTGTAGATACTAAAACGCAAAACAATCATATTTATGATGCTCATGAAGCGATAAGAGTTTGAGGTGTACTAACCTTATGCTGATATCGCTAAAATCATCTTTTGAGCTTCTCAGATATTCAACTTGACCCGACATCAGATCCCGAATAATCCTCGTATATCAATTAATACCATGAGTATCTTTTAACCACATACTTTAAAGAATTCGAAGGGTCAATAGCTTACCAATTTCGAATTTGGTGAAACGGACTGTGCCATTGGATCTGGAATATCAAGAAACCCTCAGGTAAAGTCCAGAGAAAAAGGTCAACACCGGTCAATAGCAGTGTTCAACGGCGGCAGAAGTTAACGGCTAGCGGCGCTGCGGCGACTGACGGCTTGGTTGGGTCAGCTAGGTCAGTTCAACCGGCTGGCCACAGCTCAGCTTGAACCGATTTAGCTGCCCATCACAGTTTTGCCTCGCCCACGCACAAGGACGACACTTGGGGGCGCGTGCAGTGTCTCTTGGTGGCCGAAAAGTGACGGCAAGAGCCCTGACCGGCTGTCTTGATGCCGGTGAGCATGATGGTGGCTCCCGTTCTTTATTTTGAGCCCTCTAGCACTCTCAACTCAACAAACCAAAACTTTTCATCTCTTACCCCCCCCCCCGACGGTAACTCCAGTGATGACGGCGCTGGTACAGGTGAACTTGTCTTGACCAGATGCACACAATAGCGGTGGAGGTGTCGAAAACAGACAGCTAGATCTCTATAGATAGGAGTTGGAAGTTTGAAGAAGAAAAAGAGAAAAGACAAAAAAAGTGGTGGAAAAGGAAAAGAGAGGGGATTAAAAATATAATTTTCCCCTCTCCGTTACCCCATTTTAATTCAAACTAATCTCTTCTTCTTTTCTTTTCCACAAGGCCCAAAGCACGGGCCCAAGACCCAATTTACTAACCAAAGAATTGGGTTGTTACATGTTGCGTGTTGTGATGTACTATAAGTGAAATGCAAATAGTGCAAGTATACACATCAAACAAGTACTAAAAGTGATGAGTGAGTATCGTCTCCACGAGAATTAGAGGTCAATTAAGTTAAGCTTAAGCACACAAAACACAAACTGAAAGTAAATACAATATCAAGAGGGAATAGGTTAAGAAATGTTGTAGCAAACAACTTTAATGAAAACTGGGCTGAATCGAAGATACTTTAAATGTCCTTTCACGTACACGAAGCTCTCAATTGGGATGACAGGTTAGGCTTGCCAATGACTCCTAAGCCTAAGCCTCAAGAATGTTTATCAGTAACTAGCTCATAAAATGCTCGATAGAGATTACTAAGGTGCTTCTAAACTATCTCTAGGAAGAAACATGACAGACAGAATGCTATGACAATACCTCTCAACGTGAACCCTAGCAAGCTATTATCCTTGAAGTTCTACTCCTTTTAGTCATTGAAACTCTATCCTTATCTCTAAGGTGAGTTAGGGTTTTATCTCTCAGCATCAAACCCTATTGTCCAAATAGATCTAAGCCTAACTCTCTTGACCATTAAGCTATCACACGCCTAAGATAGGGCTAACTCTTGAAAGTTTTTACAAGCTTAAGGCAAATAAACAATGGACAAAGCATGTAGAAACTAGAAAGCAAACCAAACATTCATTAAAGCTTAAAACATAAACATCCAAAACAAGCCCAAGCCACTTAAAATCAGTTCATGGCTGGGCAAATAGCATCCATAATCATTCTTTTTAAACAACACATCCAAATGTAAAGAAATGGAACAACAAAAGCAACCAGAGAAAGGAAAACTCCCATGCCGCTTAGACTACCGTGAACAACTCTAAGCTTGGTGCTTCTCTCAAAGGCCAGCAAGTTCACCCCTTGGAGCTTCAACAATGGAGGACACCATGATGGAGAAGATGAAGGAAAGCAGACACCTTTTTCTCACTTTCTTAGCTCACAAATATATATTTTCAGCTTCATTTAATATGGGTGTCTTTTTCTTTATATAGTGAGGGTTCCTAGGGTTCCATGCCCTTAATTCCAAAGGAATATTCCCTTCACATGTGGGGGCACAGCTGGCTGGTAGGTTCATGTGTGGGGCTGCAAAGTATCTTTAGTTCTTTGTCCTCTAGCGCACCCAGAAATTCTGTCCAAAAATGTTGTGGCATTTTCCCTTTTCCCTGCACTGCTCCTCATTTTCGCTGTACATCACCACACCAAAACAAACCTCTCTCAAGCAGCACTGATTTCATAAATAAATAAAATAACCAAACAAATAACACCAAATGCAACTATATTAACTAAATGCAATAAAATGAGATGAAATGAGCTTGAATCCACTCAATAACCTAAGTAAAGGGGCATGAAATGTACACCTTTTGTAAGGTTAACACCCCCCAAACTTATGTTATTTCTTGTCCTCAAGCAATGAATAGAAACGAACAGAGGAAATGCTATGGCAATAAATCATCTTAAGACAGTGTTATGGCAAAATTTTAGTCATCGAAAAATTAAGGCTTCAACGTGCTAGACAGTTTTGAGATTTTAAGAACTTTTCCTCAAGACAAGACCCTTCGAATGTATACGTGTGTGACTACATCCACCCTATGCTTAACAAAGTTAGAAAATTTTTAGTTAAGTTCTCTAATAAGCCCTAGTTTTCTTAATTAATTTAAGCACAATGTACTCCCATATCTAGCTTTCTTTCTCTTTTCTTCTTCTTTTTTTCTTTTTTTAGATTTTGTACTTTGAGGGGTGTCAACTCATTACACCTACCATCCCTAACTCTAGATGAGTATGGAGAAAACATCTCACCCCCGAGCTGGTAGGTAGAGTAATCTCGTGATAACTTTCATTCACTCATATGATGATGCTGCCATTTATTTAAACATGAAAACCAGGCAATACAACATATAGAAGAGTGTCTCTCTACATCTATGCTGAAGCATTTATTCGTAATTCAATGGAAACAAAAAGAGAGCTAATTAAGCCTTTAGCTTTCATTTATCTTTCATGTTCATTCAAGACATTTATACTAAGGCATGCAAGAGTTATTTCACCAAAAATCATCTAACAGTTTTAAGCATAGAGAGCATGAAATCATGTAACACTTACATCATGAAGCATTACACCTTAAAGGCAGTTCTACCAATCTCAACAGTTATATACATTCAATCCATTCACAACCATAACATTTAAGTACTCATCATCAGACATCATCAACTTATACATAAAACTGTCATTATACTAACTCAATGCCATAGCAAAAATCTGTTCATCACTAAATGCAAATGCAAATGTTCAACTATGAACACCAACACCCCAAACTTAAAGGATGCAGTGTCCCCAATGCATGAAGATAAAATGAACTAGACTAAAATGCAAATGCAAATACAGGGTACCTCTTATAACTCTATTTTGGTGTTTTTGGTTTGGTGCCTTGGTGCTTGATTCTCTTCTTTTTCCTAAGTGCTGCGATGGGCTCCTCGGCCTCATCGTGTTGGGCTGGTTGATCAATAGGATCCTCTTGGGCTGGATGGTCCTCATTATCATCATCTTCTTCGGTGGGGGTACTCCATACACGACCCTTCGTGCGCTTGAGACGACTCATTGTCTTTGTTGGAGCATCTAGAGTTGGGACAAGTGTAGGTATAAGAGTATCATCAGCCATCTCTTCGTCATTACTATCAAGCGTAACCATGTTAACCATAGAAGGTTTTGGTGGTAGGGGTGTGTAAAAGAGCTTTTCCTTTCTTTTGCCTCATCATCTGAGGGCTTTTAGTGGTAGCAACAGTGGTTGTCTCTTGTTGTGCGGGCATTAATTAGGGGACGAGGCTCTTCTCGAAACAAGTGGTGGTCACTGGGCTGCGGTTGCTTGCAGAGCTAGTTTGTACTTCTTGGGCACGAGCAAAGCATCTGGAATAGTGAGAAGTCAATACTCATATGCGGCAACATCTCCCTAAAATAGTCATTGATTGCAGCATCTTGTTCCTTGACATACTTGAAATAAGTTGTCAAGTCACCGCCCATATTCTCTGTTTCTTCTTGCAAGCGCTTGGTGATGGCAACAAGGGACGCGATTCGCGTCGCAGCAATAGTTCTGGCTCCTCCATCCACAGTCCCTACTAGGGCATCCTCATCGAACCCCCTAGGCCCGGGATTTGGTCTGGGGTTAACCCATACTTTCCTTTCCATATCTCGTCTTCCGCGAGGTCTTCGAACACTTGTTTCTTACGGCATAGGGTTGTAATCAGATTAGGGAAGATGAGGGGGCTCAACTTCCTCTTCAGATATGCATATACCTCATCAACTATGACTTCCCCTACATCAATGGGCCGCCCATTGAGGATTGAATGTAGGAGCAGCATAGTGATGTGCACAATAGAGGTGTGGGAGGTGGGCATCATGTGAGTCTTCAAGTAGTGGTTCTACACCTTGGCTTGAGGCGTCCACATTCTATTGCCTTGCTCGCCAGGCCCAACTCTGCTTCACTAAAGTATAAGTCCTCAAGGACTTCCTTATATGTTTGAGCATCGGCAGTTTTGATAAAGGTGGTGTGCTGGTCCATTACGCTTCTCAGCCTATAGAATTTGTTGATTGTCGTGGCAGTGAATTTAATCTGGTTTCCTCGCACATAGACGAATGACTGAGTAAGGCTTGTGAGGTGAGCATAGAACTCCCTCACCAAAGACACATAACTATCAGCGGGGTTCTTGATAAATTTTTCCCAGTTGTGTATGGCAATGATGTCTATAAATTCCTTGTCGAAACCTCCCTCCCTTTCCGAGGGGAATTTTATCCCTTGCTCCGGGAAGACTTTACGCCCTTTGATAAGTTGGAAACGCTCCTTAGCACCATCATCAAAGAATTTTTTGATCTTAATCGTAGGTCGAGTTTGTGAACTGCTAGATGCACCGGTAACATTCTTACAACGAGCCATGCTTGCGAGAGAAAGGTTGATTGTTTTTGGGAATAAGGGTCTGGTTCGATGACGTTTTGGTGAGGATGAAGAAGACCAATGGAAGGGGATAAAGAAGTAAAGAGAATGAGTTATATGGGGGAAGTTGAATGGAAAGGTAACTGGCACAAGTAATTAGAGAGAGAGGGTTTATGCGACAGTTATAGGACTTGGGGAAAATGAGAGATGGGACTGGTTTTAAAGCAAAGTAAAAAGGATGAGAGAGGGTATGGAAGATTAATGATGAGTTAGGGTTTTGGAATTGAAAAGGGAATAAAATTCCCTCCTTTTTTGCCTTTTTAATGTCGCCTCCCCAAACCCAGGAAAAGTTGAGCTTTTTAACTACCCTTAGTAGAAAGGAGACAAAACTAAACCCCAAATAGAAAGTTACGCTTTTCTTTAAATAAACCCTAACGTGCCACATGCAGCCATAGGGGCAAATTTGAAAAATTCTAATAAAGATAAAAACAAAGGCATAAAAGAAATCAACTGAGGGAAAAATAAAAGAAAACACATTTATTTATTAACACAAGAAACAGGAAAATGCTATAGCAAAATAGAAAAGGGTCAAGGGGTTCAAACTTTTATAGATCATTAAGAAGCATGGAGTACTTGTCTCGAAGGATCGGGGCTCCATTGTAGACCTTCAACCATTGACCATTCACCTTGAAGACATCATCATCATCGAGTTTCTTAATGTCCACAACATTATGAGGGTAAACTTTATGCACAATAAAGGGGCCTGACCATCGCGATTTCAGCTTGCCAGGGAAGAGCTTAAGTCGAGAGTTGTAGAGAAGAATTTGTTAACCTTTAAAAAAATGTCGTGGAAAAATATATTTGTCGTGCCACTTCTTGGTCTTCTCCTTATATAGACGTGTGTTCTCATAAGCTTAGGCTCTAAATTCCTGCATCTCGTTCAGCTCTAGTAACTTTTTTTCTCTTCAGCTAACTGGGCATCCATATTGAGTTTCTTGATTGCCCAATAAGCCTTGTGTTCGAGCTCAACGGGGAGATGACATGCCTTGCCATAGGCAAGCTTGAAGGGAGACATTCCCAAGGGTGTCTTAAAGGCTGTTCGATAGGCCCATAAAGCTTCATCTAGTTTTAGAGACCAATCATTCCTCTTGAGATTAACCACCTTTTCTAATATTTTCTTTATTTCTCAATTCGAAATTTTAGCTTGCCCATTGGTCTGAGGGTGATATGCTGTAGCAATTTTGTGCCTCACTCTATACCTTTGTAATGCTTTAGCAATAAGCTTGTTGTCAAAGTGGGTTCCTTCATCACTTATGATGGATCTTGGGGCTCCAAATCTTGTGAAGATGTTCCTACAAAGGAACTTTAAAATAGTCATGGAGTCATTCTTTGGTGTGGCTATTGCTTCCATCCATTTTAACACGTAATCAACGGCTATAAGGATGTAGAGGTCCCCAAATGAAGAAGGAAAAGGTCTCATGAAGTCTATTCCCCAAACATCGAAGAGCTCCACGTCTAAGATGCCTTGCAATGGCATTTCATGCCTTCGAGATATATTCTTCGTCCTTTGGCATCTATCACATACTTTGCCAAATTCATGGCGTCCTTAAAAATTGTGGGCCAGTAGAATCCTGATTGTAGGACCTTTGCAATAGTCATAGCTCATCCACAATAGCCTATACATGAGGATGAATGGCGGTGAAATAGGATCTCCTTTTGCTCTTCCTTGGGGACACATCTCCGAATCATTTGATCAACACATTGCTTGAACAGATAGGGCTTGTCCCAAAAGTAGAATCGCACGTCATGCTTGAACTTTTTTCTTCCCTAGCTATTCAAATCAAGAGGATAAATACCACTAACAAGAAAGTTAACAATATCAGCATACCATGGAATTGTTGTAGCATATATTATTTTTCTCATCAGGGAATTCTTCCTTAATATCTAGTTCATTATTATTTTCCTTCTTGTTCTCAATTCTAGAAAGATGGTCAGCAACTTGATTTTCACAGCCCTTTCTATCCCTAACCTCCAAGTCAAACTCTTGCAAAAGAAGTATCCACCTAATAAGTCTAGGTTTAGCATCATTTTTTAGTCACTAAGTACTTAATAGATGAGTGATCGGTATGTACAGTGACCTTAGTGCCTATCAAGTATGCTCTAAACTTATCAAAGGCAAACACAACAGCCAACAGTGGTTGTGTAATTTACTTGGGCATCATTCAAGGTGCGTCTAACGTAACATATAAAATGGAAAAGTTTACCTCGGTGTTGTCCAAGTGCTGCCCCTACTACGTAGTCACTAGCATCACACATCAACTCAAATGGTGAGGTTCAATCTGGGGTAACAACTATGGGTGCTGAGATGAGCTTCTCCTTAAGTTCCTTAAATGCGATGTAGCATTCTGCATCAAATATGAAGGACTGGTTTTGTTGTAACAAAGTGCACAAAGGCTTGGAGATTTTGGAGAAGTCCTTAATAAACCTTTAATAGAAGCCGACATGTCCCAAGAAACTCTGAATACCCTTCATGATGGTAGGAGGAGGTAGCTTCTCAATCACTTCAACCTTAGCCTTCTCCACCTATATCCTTTTTTAGAGATCTTGTGGCCTAGAACAGTTCCTTCAGCCACCATAAAATGACACTTCTCCCAATTTAGAACCAAGTCCGCTTTTTCACACCTCTTGAGCATCTTTGCTAAATTGCCTAAGCAAGACTCAAATGTATCTCCGGAGACTAAAAAATCATCCATAAAGATCTCCAAGAATTCTTCAACCATATCTGAGAAAATGCCCAACATGCACCTTTGAAAGGTGGCTAGAGCATTACAAAGTCCAAAGGGCATCCTCCGAAATGCGTAAGTACCATAAGGACAAGTGAAAGTTGTCTTATCTTGATCTTCCAGTGCTATAGCAATTTGGTTGTACCCTAAATATCTATCAAGGAAACAATAGAAGGATTTGTCTGCCAATCGATCTACCATCTGATCAATGGATAGGAGGGGAAAATGGTTCTTCTTGGTTGCCTTGTTGAGCTTCCGATAGTCCATGCAAATTCTTCACCCCGTGACCGTCCTTGTGGGTAAGAGTTCATTGTTGTCATTGCTCACCACAATCATGCATCCCTTCTTCGGTACACATTGCACCGGTCTGACCCATGAACTGTTGGATATCGGGTAGATAACTCAAACATCGAGCCAATTAATTATGTCCTTCATCACCACCTTCTTTATGACTGGATTAATCCTCATTTTGGGTTCAACAGAATTACTGTGACAATTATCAAGCAAAATTTTATGCATACAAATAGTAAGGCTTATGCCATTCAAATCAGCCATAATCCACCCTAGAGCTTTCTTATGTTGAGTTAACATATTTATCAAGCTACATTCTTGCTTAGGTGTAAGACTAGAAGAAACTATAACAGGCAAAGTCTCATTACTACCCAAATAAGCATATTTAAGATGTGAAGGTAAGGGCTTTAATTCTAATATGGGTGCATGCTCAAGTGAGGGTTTAGGAAGGATAAATCAGCAAAATCTAAAGCTTCGAAATGTGTACCTGGTCTAGCAATGAGCAAGCTAGACTGCTGCACCTCCACTTGGAACTCATCAAGCTTCTCGTTGTCATCCTTATTGAGCTTCACATAGTCTTCAATTTGCACAAAATTACTACAACATAATTCTGCAGCTTCCTCTTTTGCCATAGCATCCAAGTATTAACACTCCTCATGTTCATCCACATATTTGAGGGTGTTGAAGACATTAATAGTTACTTTCTGATCAGCACTCGCATGGTAAATTCACCTTTCTCACAGTCAATCAAGATCTGACCGGATGCTAAGAATGGTCACCCCAAAATTATGGGTGCTTTGTCATCGACCTCGCAATCAAGGATAAGGAAGTCAGCTAGGAAGACAAATTTGCCTACAACATCATTTTTTCCTTCCGGACGGACATGATATCAGTCTGCTAGTTGTAAAATCACTGTGGTAGGTCTTGCATCTCCCATTTCAATCTTCATAAAGACTAACTTGGGCATTCGATTAACACTGGACCCAATGTCACATAAAGCTTTCCCCACATAATTTTCTTTTATTGAACATGGGATGATGAAGCTGCCTGGATCACTCCTTTTGGGGGGTAAATTGCTCAGCACAGAATAGCATTATTTTGCTATAGCAACAGTCTCATACTTCTCAACCTTCCTTTTCTTGGTAACAATATCCTTGAGAAACTTAGCATATGTGGGCATTTGATCAATGGCTTCCAGAAATGGGACATTGATATATAGCCAATCAAGGATGCCTACAAATTTCTTGAACTGAAGGTCATCTTTGTGCTTCTTCAATCTCTGAGGGAAGGGTGGTGAGGGTCTGACTTCTTCCTCTACTGGTGGAGATTTCACTTTCGTTGTAGCAATATTCGGTATTCCATCAACATGTTCACTTGTTGAACCCTCTTTCTCATTCCATTCTAGAGCTAAATCCTCTTACAAATCTGGCTCTTTGTGCACAATCTGAGGATTAGGATCATCTAGTTTCTTTCCCCCAAACTTATCTTCTTTATTAAGTTGGGTGCCACTCCTTAAAGTGAGTGCACTACAATGCTCATTGCTATGATTTTTAGTGATTTCAGTGTCACTGGGCAGACTACCCTAAGGTCGAGCATGCAAAGCTTGAACGATTTGTCCTACTTGGGTTTCCAAAGCTCCAATGGACGAGCTATAAATTTGTAGCAGTGCACCTTGACTTTTAATAGATGTTGCATGGTCTTGAAATAAGGTCTTAGTGATTGTCATGCAGTCTTGGAAAGTAGCTTCTAAGGAATTGTTGTTTGATGAAGAGGCTGTACCCTTGTTGTTATTTTGCCATGGCATATTCTACTAGAAACCTGAAGACTCAGTCTAATTTTGTTGCCGATTCGAGCTGCCAGTATTGTGGTTTCCTTGATTCCCCCAAGCAAGATTAGAATGCTAACGACATCTTGGGTTATAAGTGTTTGAGTATTGGTTATGGTTGTTCCTGTTAAAGTTTCCCACATAGTTGGTAGACTCGTGGTTCTCAGGGCACTCGCTCACATGATGGCTCCCATCACAACAGAACAAGTGTTTGCTACCTTCGCTTCCTTCCCTTCATTAGGCCTTTGAAGATTCTTCAACATAGTAGTGATGGCCGACAACTGGGCTGAAACCAATTCGTTGTTGTCAGGCTCACGTGTCCCATGAGTTTTTCTTCTCGTACAAAGTCTTGAAGTAGGAAATTGGTAGTCATTGTTTGCTATCCTATCAAGGATATCAAATGCTTCTTGGGGTGACTTGTCCAACAAAGTGCCATTTACTGAAGCATCCATCATCATCCTCATGGGAGCGTTGACACCATTGTAGAACATTACGACTTGCGTCCAGTCTTGAAATCCATGATTTGTACACTTGGAGCAATCCCTTATATCTATCCCAACACTCGTACATTAACTCATCATCAGCTTGATGAAAGGAAGCAATGTCATTCCTTAATTGGGTGTTCATGTTAGGTGGATTATACCGTAGCAAAAAACTTTTGCACAGATCTGTCCATGATTCCATAGAACCGGGTGGTACTCTACTCAACCAAGCTCGTGCTCGATCACGAAATGAATAAGGAAATAACTTGAGCTTCAATACATCTTCATGCACACCTTGCTATCTAAAGGAGTCACATACTTCCAAGAATGCACAAATGTGTTGTCTTGCATCTTCATGAGGTGATCCACCAAATTGCCCAATAGAGTTCAACATGTTGAACATCACCGGCTTCAGTTCAAAATAAGCTGTTTAAATCTCGGGAGCTACAATTCCAGGATTGAGATCATCCAATATTGGATTCAAATGATCTTTAATATCTCGAGTTCGAACTATTGCTCTAGGATTTGCTGCAGCATTAGGTTCATCTAGATCATCAGCTGGTTGATTTCCTTGGTTACCTCCTCTATACATGGTTCTTAAGGTTTTTTGAATACATCTTTTTTGGTGAAACAAGTTCTCAATTTTAGTCACTATGGGTGTTAATGGTTTGTCGGTTCTTCCTCGGGTCATGCAACAACACAACACCTGAAAAAAGGTAAACAAAAACAGCAAATAAAACTAACAAAAAGAAGAAATAAAATGGTGCAAAGACTAAACTCAAAATAACCAATTGTCAATCCCCGACAACAGCACCAAAAACTTGTTGCGTGATGTGATGTACTATAGATGATACGCAAATAATGCAAATATACACATCGAACAAGTAGTAAAGTGATGAGTGAGTATCGTCTCTACAGGGATTGGAGGTCAATTAAGTTAAGCTTAAGCACACAAAGCACAAACTGAAAGTAAATACAATAGCAAGAGGGAACGAGTTAAGAAATGTCGTTGCAAACAACTGTAATGAAAACTGGGCTGAACCGAAGATACTTTAAAGGTCCTCTCACGTACCCGAAGCTCTCAACTGGGATGACAAACTGGGCTTACCAAGGACTTTTATGCCTAAGCCTCAAGAATGTTTATCAGCAACTAGCTCATAAAATGCTCGACAGAGTTTACTAAGGTGCTTCTAAACTATCTCTAGTAAGAAACCTGACAACCAAAATGCTATGACAATACCTCACAACGAGAACCCTAACAAGCTACTATCCTTGAAGTTCTACTCCTTTTAGTCGTTGAAACTTTATCCTTATCTCTAAGGTGAGTTAGGATTTTACCTCTCAGTATCAAACCATATTGTCCATGTAGATCTAAGTCTAACTCTCTCAACTATTAAGCTATCACATACCTAAGCTAGGGTTAATTCTCGAAAGCTCTTACAAGCTTAAGGCAAATAAACAATGGACAAAGCATGTAGAAACTAGAAAGCGAACCGGGAATTCATTAAATCTTAAAACATAAACATCCAAAACAAGCCCAAAACACTTAAAACCAGTTCATGGTTGGGCAAATAGCATCCATAATCATTCTTTTTAAACAACCCATCCAAATGTAAAGAAATGGAACAACAAAAGCAACTAGAGAAAGGGAAACTCACATACCGCTTGGACTGCTGTGAACCACTCCAAGCTTGCTACTTCTCTCAAAGGACAACAAGTTCACCTCTTGGAGCTTCAACAATGGAGAACACCATGATGGAGAAGTTGAAGGAAGGCAACCGCCTTTTTCTCTCTTTCTTAGCTCACAAATATATCTTTTTCACCCCCTTTAATGCGGGTGTGTTTTTCTTTATATAGTGGGGGATCCTAGGGTTTTGTGCCCTTTATTCCAAGGGAATATTTTCTTCACATGTGAGGGCATAGCTGGCTGGTAGGTTCACGTGTGGGGCTGCAAAATATCTTCAGTTCTTTGTCCTCTAGCACACCTAGAAATGTTGTGGCATTTTTCCCTTTTCCATGTACTGCTCCTCATTTTCCCTGCGCATCACCACACCAAAACAAACCTCTCCCAAGTAGCATTGATTTCATAAATAAATAAAAATAACCAAACAAGTAACACCAAATGCAACTATATGAATTAAATGCAACTATATGCTATAAAATGAGATGAAATGGGCTTGAATCCACACAATAACCTAAGTAAAAGGGCATGAAATGTACACCTTTTACAAGGTTAACATTACACGGATTCACTTTCAAGGATCATTCGTTACCCCAACCAAATATTTTGGTCCCAACTCATCTTTGTACATGCCATCATAGAGCCAGACTTCTCAGGCAGAAATTAACCGTCTAAAACAACAGTTAACCCAGGTGAATGAGAAATTTGCTCGATTTAAAGCCGAAACAAAAGTGATGGAAGCAGAGAGAGAAGTAGCATATAAGGAGAATATGAAGACTTCCAAAATTAACTTCGAGATATGATGAAGATGATAAAGCCGGATCGACAGAATCTACCATCGTAGTTGATTTCTTAGGTGCGTGTTTCCTTTATTCTACTGAACAATGATTAACTACATTACATTTCACATCAATGTTACAAACTTTGATTATTTTGATTATTAAGTATTTCTATTAAATTGTCGTAATCAAATTTCAAGTTTCAGGTTATTGGATAATGTTTCCGATTAAACTTAGGTAGTACCAAGGTAGAAATTAGTATTGGCAAAGTCAATTATTCTGAGTGGCATTTTCAAAATAAATGCCACTATATACATATCAAATAGTGGCATTTGTGGGGGGGGGGACTCCACTATAAATCATAGCCTTTTCGTGGCATTTGTGGAATAAAATGTCGCTATAAATCATGACCTTTTGTGGCATTTTTTTGTTGAAAACTTCGCTATCTGTTGCAGCACTGGATTCAGTGACACTTCTTGCGGCGCTTTTTCTAACGCCGGGAGCTCTTTTAGCAATGCTAAAAACGCCGCTAAAACCAGTTTTTGTTGCCGTGCATATAGTCACAAACTATAAACAGAAGATTATGAATCTATTAAACGTCATGAATTTAGCCAAAGATTAAAACCAGAAACATAAACATAATTTTCAAATTTTGTTAGACGTCAGGTATTTAGTAAACTAAAAATCGAAAATAAAAGTTCACGCGATCTAATAGAAAGAATAATAATGAACAATGCACCACGTAGGTAACTTATAAAAGAGAGGTGGTGCACTAGGCACACTTAAATACCAGGCCTTTCAAAGAACCAATCCTAGACATGCATTTTCATATTGTTTTTCAAACACCGTTTATAGGTTTCATTCTCTTATGCTTAAGGAAGTTCTTGAAGTCGTTCCAAATAGAGATTACCTTTTCAAATGACTAACACCTGAACGGATTTACTTAAAATCATTCCTTTTGCGATAATGCAATGAGTGATTAGTTAAATTTATTGTCTTTGATTCACAACAATTTGGAATCACTAATCACAAAATTAAGAATTTGGTAACTAAAATTTTTTTAGCACCAACATCTTCTATTTTGTACTTACGGTCCAATGACCCTCATAATTTTCTAGCCATTTAAAATATTTTACACTTCATAACGTGCATCAGACTAGGCTTTGAGAACTTAATTTGACATAGAAAACAAAGTTCTTCTATGCTTTGATTGAAGACCTCAGTCAGAATCAACGATCTAGATTCTGTTGAACAAAATAGTAACCAATGTTACTTTCTATGACAATTTGTGTTAAAACACATTTGTCTGCAGCAAAATTTGAATAAACGTATTTATTCATATTGCCTCTTGTTTGAAAAAGAGATCAAGTAAATCCGTTGAACGACAAGAATTAAATCCTGAAACGTATGATTTATGAGATCTTAGTTTCCAAAGAGATCAAGATTTCGCATGGGTATCTTGTTCGTCTCTATAAAATTTCTCAAAAGAAATTGTTAGTACAAAGGAAAATAATTCAGTATTTCAAATTTAATATTACATGAATGATTATAGGCAAAATCTTACCATGATAATATCATAATAATATTACCAAATAATACCATAATTTAATATGGACGAAATCATGCCAAAATAACTAATGGCTATGGTGACGGACCGAAAACCTTTGAAAGAAATAAAAGGTTGAAGGTGGACTCCATGGCTGATACGAAGGTAGACTATGTACCTAAACAAAACCATGCTCGCCTTTACCAATTTATTTTCCTTGTCCTGTGGATCAAGGACATTGAAACCCAAGTCGAAAGCAAAAATTGTGGCAGTTGCAACCAATGTCGCCAAAAGTACCCAAAAAATTATTAGACCGTGACGTGTTATAAATTACTGTCTTGGACTCGATAATCTATTCGTCTTTAATTAAAACTTTGGCCAAAAATTTGTCTTAACAATTGTTAGACAATGGGCGTTAATAATCCAAGAAATTAAAATAATAATAAAATAAAATCAAAATATTTACATTATTATTAAAGCGAACATGATTTAATATAAGTAAACCATATAATATAGAATCAAATGAAGTCAGTAAAAATAAACCGTAATTCGATTGAGTAGAAACGAGTTGAGGCATGTGAGAATACAGTTTCCTTAAGACAAATTTTCGATCACTCCTATGATTCTTGAGATGTGTTGGTCGTCTATCTCCCCGGATACAACAACTAGATGATCAACTATAGTAGCACGTCTGCAGAGATCACGAACTGTAACCTTGCATTCCTCTATCACCGAGAACACTTTAAATCACAGAGTAAAAACAGTAGAAAATCTGTGTTTTTTATGTAGTTAAAGTTAAATGTTTAGTTGGTTTGCATGCTATTTATAGGGGTAAGAATTTCATTGGAAATAAAAAATGTGAATTATCTGAATTTTATTTAAAATAAAATTTATTAATTAAATAGCATTATCACAATAATATATAAAAATAAAGATAATATCTTATTATTTATCCTTTTATTTGAAATATTAAAAATGCTACATTTAAAAAAATATCTCATAATGGGTTAAAATATCCGAGTGATTCTAGGGTGAGGCACGCTAAAATGAGGCTATATAGAAATGGTTATAAAAATGGTAAGAATTTTTGTATATACACAAATGTTTACCGATTTTTATGTACCTATAGAAATCTTTATCAGTCGATACAGAAATTCTTAACATTTTTTAAGTATTTCTGTATAGCCTCATTTTAGCCGCCTCACGTTAAAAAACCCCTAAAATATCCACAAGTCAACAAAGGGCTTAAATAGTCCAAACATTTACATTACCCATATCATATCAACTTTAGTTATTTAATAATCATCAAGTAGAGTCTTGTATAAACATATCTCACGCTTGGTAACCCATCGATATGAGATATAAGCTTTTCGTTTTTCCTTAACTTAATTCGCAATTAGCTTATTTTGAACAACAGTTTCTGATTTATCACTTACCTGTTTTGAGCGTATAAAATATCGTTGTAAAATGTTTCATAAAGTAGTTGTTGCTCTTATCCGAGATTGCAATAGAGTCGTGGCCGAAGGCACGACAAAAGATTTAGTGTTTTCTTAGTTGCAATGGCTGAAGCGGATGCAGTCCGACTTGAAACGATAATTGCTCTTAATGGTAGATTTTAAAACATCACTACAACTATTTTCCAATTTTAAATAATTTAAGCACACGATCAAACCAATCTCCTAATGAAATACAATCACAATTTTTTTAGAAGCATTATGTATTAATTGGTTATTTGTGTCTAGCACGAATATAAATATTTCGGATAGAAATATTATGAATTTTGAATGTATAAAAAATTATGAATAGAATACATTTTGGGTTATTTTATTGTGTTTGGTTACAAACGAGACCCTATTTTTTTCTTATAAAAAATTACAAATTAATCACTCAATAAATAATTATTACAAATTGATCAACATGTAGTTTAAATTGCAACATATATCTAATGCGGTTAGTATAATAATAATTGTAGTCCCTAATACTTATATATCCTATCATTTTGGTCATATTCCGAAATACTGCAATAAATTTAATTATTTATATTTAAAAATTTTGATATTGCACCCTCATGACACATTATCCGATCACTTGTTGCATGCTCTATTATTGTCCATCGGCTTTATAACTGACATATGAGATAGTTTAACGGATTGTGTTTGACAATGCTTTTGAGTGCCAAAAGTGCTTTTCTACCCCTAGGCCTATAAACAAACCGAACGAGGGTATGTTTATGTTTGTTCGTTTAATTTTAACTGAACAAATGAACGAACACAAATAATTAAAACGAACACAATTTCTTGTTCGTGTTCGTTTGTTAAGGATTGTAGCTTGTTCGTGTTCGTTCATTAAAATGATAAACGAACGTAAACGAACACAAACGAACGAACATAAAAGGACATATGTGAGTAAATTTAAACGAACATAAACGAACGAACATATATGAATAATTTTTTTTTAAAGTATAATACTTTTGTTATGAATATATGTGAATAATTTTAAAAGAACATAACCGAACGTACATAAATAAACAAATTACTGAACGTTCACGAACGTAAATGAACGAACAAGTCATTTGTTGGTGTTTGTTCATTTAATTAAACGAACACAAATTTTTGTTCATGTTCGTTCGTTTAATAAATGAATGAACTTCCCGCCGAACGGTTCACGAACAATTCGTTGAACGGTTGGTTCGTTTACAGCCCTATCTACCCATAAGCAATGTCAAAACTCAAAAGTTGATTTTAAAATCATAGTTGAAAAAAAATGCTTTTCACCAAATTTTAAAAGCTAAAATTTTCAAAAAAAAATTATAAAAAATCACTTTTGAGGTGAATTTGCGTTTTCCACCTTCAATTATTTAACTCAAATTGATTGTTAAACTGAATTTTATACGTGTATAATTACATATTATTTTAATATATCAATATAGTTTCTTTAATATAATCAACTAATATTAATATAATGTATTAAATTAATATTTAGATATTATTACTCTAGTATAAAGAGTGACATATTTATAACTGAACACATAATTGAATGAATTGGGTGTATTTTACTCAAAATTTATATAATAAGTTAATTACTTAATATAATAATTACAAACGAGTTTGAGAAGTGATTAATTGTCTTAATTACCATTTCAAGAAACAGAAAAATTAGGAAAAATAACAACCTCTTATTCCCATTTGTGGAATTAAAAAACTCTATCCTTAATGTACTAAATAACAATTCATCAAAAAATACGGTCTCACTTGAAGAAAAATGAAACACTCAAGGGGCCCATTTAATTTGAGTGTTTCAACATTTTGTAAAAGCTGTTTCAACTACGAAAGCGAGAAATTATGTATTATGTCTTACTCATCACGTTATTTATAATCTTAATTAATAAAAAATATTTATTTTTTTTAAATTATATTTTTTAATTTAATTTACAGTAAATGTGATTAAAAATTTACTTAATAAAAATATGACATGAAAAAATTAATAAAATTAATAATTTTTATTCATTGAGACTATAAATAATGTGACTTATGATATAATTTATTCACTAAACCTGAGTTCATCATTCACGTGGCTTGCACATGCAGGAATACGTGGGGTGTGTCCGGTGAGTTGTATGAATCTCAACATTTGTCCCAAGATATTTGAAACTTTTCTCTCAACAAGGTCTCCCCACGTGTACGGTCCCCTCTTCCTTTTGCCCACACCAACGTGGGTCAAATCCATTCATCAGATTTCAGATGGATGCTCCAACATGTCTGTGAAATGGTATTTTCAAAATATGTACCATTATTAAGGGGATTTGGCCAGATATTCCATTTTGGAAATTTATTTGGCCAAATAAGAAAATATTTGGCCAAATACCCCTAAAACAACATTTGGAAAAATACTCTTATGTTGTCTCTCGATTTTCACTCATTTATTTTTTTTATTTTTTATTTGTCATATTATTATCATATTTTTATTTTTATTCTTAGTATGATATTAATTTAAAAAAACAAAAAAATGATTGGAGAAGCGTTTTAAATTCATATGCAATGGTGGCTCCAAAAATATGAATAATAATAAACAAGGCCCAAATTAACCCATTTTCCTCCACATGCAGGGATTAATGGCAGCCGTTAGATCTTAGAAAAATGATCTAACGGTCTAGATTGGACCAGGGAAAAGGGGTAGGACAACCCTCACTCGTGTTGTCACGCGCTCTGCGCATATGATCCACGCACGTGGGGCTACCCCTTTGCAAGTCGTTGAGCAGCTTTTCCCGGCCGTTTCGACGCCAGTAGCCGTCGCCTCACCTCGCCGCTCAGCCTTCCCTGACCATCGGTCTCGCTTCTGCGTCGTGCCGCGCCGTCGCCGCTCTCCCCGCCGACCGAACCTGTGAATAAACAAAAGGGTTACGGTTTATTTTGAACATGAAAAGAAAAGAAGAAATCAACCAAATTTTGGTCAGATTCGAACCAAAATCAGTGCCAAATCGAACATACAAGGAAGGACAACAAGTGGAAACCAAATCAAAGCAAGCATGGCAAGATTAATTTGAAAATTTGGGGATTTTGATTCCCAACTCTTGTATTTTTGGGTAGAAAAAACCCTATATAAACCTCTATCCCCCTTTGTAAAAAAAACACACAGAACACACCAAAAACACTGAGTAAACACTAGAATTTAGAGGGAAAGCATTTGAATTTGGTGACTTGTTTGTACTCGGAATCGTTGGAATAGAAGCAATCTAGCAAAGTTTTTTTTGGGTACTCTTCCATTTTCTTTTTTTCCTATTATTTATTTATCTCGAATTTAACAAATAAAAGGAATAATGCTTACCTTTGTTTTGAACCAAACTTGTTGAAATCTGGTTTTGGGTTTTCGATTCGATTTTAAGGATGCTGGTGAAGGGCGGCTGGCACGGTGGTCTTGTTCCCGGTGGTCTTCATTCTTGAAGAAGACCAAGAACACTTGAGAGGATTTAAAAACAATGGGCTTTGATCTTTTTTTTAAAATAAAGGTGTTAAAATGTTTTAAGTTGGGTTATATACCCAAAATAAAATAGGTCAATTATTTTCATTAAATCTCTCCGTCCATCCCCTTTTACTCCTTGAAACCCCATGTTTTCAGTTGCTTCGAAATAGTCTTTTTCTTTCAAATTCGGCCCATGACTTCAATTTTTTTACCTGATTCAATTATTTTTTAACACTAATTTAATTTATTTTAATTAATATCATTTTAACCAATACTCTTTTTAAAAAAATATTTATTACCCTCTCCATATTATACCCATCTTAATTGCTTTTTTTGGAGCCTCTTTTTTTATATACATTTATTTCGACTAAGCCCTTTAGAAAGATTCACTTCATTTTAAATTATTTTTTTAAAAAAAAATCGGCATATGTTCCATTAAAATTGTTCCGTTCATTTGATTTTCTTTATTCGTTTAATTTTTCAATTTAATTACCTTGTTTTCTTTTTTAGTTTAAGTAACCATAGGATTAGGATCTTAAAACCTTAATTAGAGATTTTTGTAATGTAATAAAACTTTCTTCACATTTGAAGTTCATAAAGAACACTTAATTATACTTTAACCCCCAATAGGTAAAAATACTCAAACTATTTTAGGCTAATAATTACTAACTAGAATAAATAAAAGCTTCAACACACTAAATATTTCTTTGATTGTTTGCTAAGAAAGTGAAACATAATTAATGTGGTGTCCTACCAAAGGGAGGTAACGAGTGAGCGCCAGAAGTGTTGGCGGTGATTGAAGTTTACTCTCTTGGCGGTAGGGTCGTTAAATTGGAATCAAATTCATAAAGGGACAATAATTTAAATTTTACACGAATTCGCAAAATCCAACTTTAAAATATTTTGTAATCGGCAAGGTAACAATTTTTGGGCGTTGTGGGGGTACTAACCCTTCTCCATGCTTAACCGACTCCTGATCCCTTTTTGTGTTTTCGCAGACCAAAACTATTGTTTTAATAAAATAAAATATTTTATTAAAATAACATATTTTTAGGTGATCTAATCACACCTCGAAAAAAGATTGGTGGCGACTCCGTTGATTTTTTTAACGCCGATACCACTTTTAAAAAAAGGGGTTGTGATAGCTTGGCAACTCCACTTGGGACAACCTTTTGTTGTTACAAAAAAGAGAGTCAGGGCACAAACCGATTACACATTGTTTTAATGTCGAAATTTGCAAATTCATGTAAAACTTAATTTAATTGTCCCATTATGAATTTGATTCCATTTTACGCATTTAAGATTTGGTTCTAAGCTCTATACCCCGAGCTTCGTCACGTTCGATTAAGTGGGGGAAACGCTATTACTCTCATAGGAATAATAATTCTCCGTATTGGCCTAGTAAGTACCTCTGAGGCTCACGCTTTATGTCTTTGTGTGGATACTAATCCTCCGTATGAGCATAGGAGTGAGTTCCCCTGAGTTGAACCTGATTCGCCTGAAGCCTATAATGGGTGAGAATCAGGGGCTTTGCTACCTTTAGTAAAGGAGAGCGAGGACAATTCGGGGACCTTTTAGAACCAAACCTCTGAGAATCTAGAAGTTCACCCCATTAAAGCCATACGGGAAAACCTAGGTTTTGGAGTTTGGTCAAAATTATTTCGTAGGAATAGTTCGTGGAGACATGTCCAGAAGTGTTGGAATACGCTGCCCAGTTACTATTCGTACAATGGAATTATTTTGGATCTTTTGTGTTTATTTCGGTTCTTTTAAGTGTACTAATCCTCTCTCATTTCCTTGCTTTGTTGTTTTGTATATTTGTTTCGTGCATCATCATTTCATATTTAGAAGGGGTTGATTCTCAAGACATTTACTCAGTTAGAAAATAGCTTTTTACCATGGGTGAAAGACTCATTCAGAAAGAGGAAGACAACACGGATGTACGTCACTGGTCCAAGGTCAACCAGCATGCGCATGGAGATAGTTTGACAGTTAACCATGTGACAGAAACTTTAGAGTATGCCCATATTAGTGTCAAATAGAATAGTGTACATGAACTGCGTGAGATTTGGGAACATTTTGACTATGCAACTAAGCAGTTGTTCCTTGATACCTAGGGCGACATAGCATATCTATTGCATGTGGAGGTGGATGAGTCATTCCTCAAAGCATTAATCTAGTTCTGAACTCTGGATATTGTTGTTTACTTTTAATGGTGAAGATATGATGCCTACATTAGAGGAATATTTTGCACTTTTCAACTTACGCAAAGTAAAGAAGGACCGGGTCTATGCTAAACCTCCTAAAAACAAGAATGCTCACTGGATGATCAAATATTTTGCTGGCATCGGAGACGGATGGGTTAAACGACTAATACAGAAAATAGGGGGCAACTTTTTCTTCCATTGGTGGAGCATCTGAAACATAATTCCCACTCATCCAGATAGGGAAAATAGGGTGGATCTCTTAGCTATAGCAATCTACGGTTTGGTTGTCTTCCCAAGAGTATTGGGCAATATCGATACGGCTATGCTAGATTTCTTTGAACAGTTGAAAAGGGAAACCAATCTAGTGTCACCCGTACTTGCCGAGGCTTTCATCTCTATGAATGCGTGTTGGAAGCTAGAAGGCGTACGTTTTAGAGGATGCGCTCAATTGTTCCAGGTTTGGGCCCTTAGCCATTTCTGGAAATGTTCGACCTTGACTTTGCCCAACATACTATCCCTGAACTTTTCTCCATTTCGGGAGTTTTTAGAGAAAAAGTGGCCGGTAGTGAAGAGGAAGAAGTGGACTGACATCTTCAGAGATCGCCGTGATCAAGACATTGTTTGGAGGGTTCCATGGTTAGGCCACAACAAGGTCTTATATAAGTGTGGGGACAATCACTTAATGTAGCTAGGTTTATGGGGTGGAACCGATTGTGCTCCCTTGTTAGTATCGCGACAGTATGGCCCTCGACATTTGTTCCCTTCACTAAGGGTTTTGACTCATCAGAATTCGAGTTCCAAGGAGAGTTCAGAGAAAAGATCCAAACTATCAACGATTCATGGAGATATTGCTACCTCATGAAAGTGGAGCACGATAATAAGTGCATGTTTACCCCTAACTATGATGAATGAAGGCATGTGACGGTAAATGACAAAATTTTACCGCCTACCGGACAAGCCAAGTCTGTAGAAGAACATTTGAAGTAATCCCATCTGAAGCTGATATTTTGAGGGTTGAACTCAAAAGAACCAAGGCCAAGATGGAGTCTCTAGAGAACAATAAACGAGAGACTTGTATGAGGCAAGCCTAGATGTAGAAAAATACAAGGGAGAGACGGACCGGGTAATGAAATTGTATAAAGACCTAGAAGGAAAGTTTGAGATGCAGAGGGTTGATTTTCTCAAGTTTCAAGCTACGGCCTGAAACGTAGATTTAAGGAAAACTTTAGAACAGTGGAATCAAGAAATTGAGCAAGCTGTAGGAAGGGAAAGAGAACGCAGTAAGAGAATTTGAAAAATACAAACGAATGTTGATTGATAAGAAAAAAAGAAAATAAGTACCCGATAATGAGAACAATAAGCGGGCCCTCAGTAAGGAGAGAGAAAATATGGCTGCATGGAAGAGAAAGACCCATGACAACAAGATCTGCGTGTGCGAGTTGCAATCTCTGTGTGATGCAACCCATGAGAAGTTGAGACAGAGCCAGTTCTTTGTTGATGAGTTACAGGCCAAGGTGGCAGACCTGAATCATTCGTTGCATGCGCTCCAGAACCATCACACGTATATTGAGCTTCAGACTAGTTAAGGTGAGAATGCAACACTGAAAAAGCAAGTGGAAGCTATGGAATGTATTATTCAGGAGTACAGAGTGAAGATTTTGGTTCTCGAAGATGTCAATGAATGAGGCAATGATTACTAGTTCACTCGACTTAGGGACAATGCTAGAAGGTTCCAAGAACGAGATGAATTCGACAAGACCGTTATGGCCCATATTCAAGATGTGGTCAAGCATGTGATGATGTTAGCTACAGAAGCCACAATTCTTTGCTAGTACATCAAGCCAGTCGGGGAAATGGGGCCAAGATTCATATGGTTGATTGAAGAAATGAAAGAGCTGGGTGTTCAGGCAGAGATGTATTTGTAGACATGTTGAAACCTTTTGTAATAAGGATCTTTGGCATCCAATAAGAGCTAGTTCAATGAGCAATTATTTATGGAATCAATGGCTCTTCGCTTACATTCATGCATTTTTATTTTTCTTGCTTGTCTTGTATTAGCTTAGTCTATATCATTTAAATAAAATAAGTTATATGATAGAAACTTCAAAATAGCTAAAACTTCACACAAGTACGGTACCCGTTCCCAAACCAGAACAATAAACATGGAATGCATATTGACAACCTTGGAAGTCAACCATAAGAGCACTCAGAATAGGCTAGACAAGATAGAAAATAATTTAAAGTAGGAGATCGAGCTAGCACACAAGAAAACTGTCAGCCAGATTGGGGCGATATTAAGATTCAAGAACCCAGATGGGAGTAAAGATATAGAAAATGTCGATGCCCTGCAACAGTTTCTTGGGGTTTCTCATACTCACTTGGGAATACCAAAAGGGGCAACCTCATCCAAGGCCAAGTTCCCTATCCACTTCGCGGAATCTTCTGTCCGCGCTCCAAACGAGCTAGGGGAAACAATAGGGATGCTCACGACTATGAGGTCCCGAACCTTGATGAAGTTGTTAACAAGGCCAGGGCCGACAAAAAGCTGGAGGATCGTTGCGACAAACTGGAAGGAATCATCAAAGCCTTCCAAGAAGGGAATATTCACGGCGACATGGACGCTAGAGACTTGAGCTTGGTGACTGATTTAGTGATTCCTCCAAAATTAAAGACCCTTAATTTTGACAAGTACGATGGAACCACTTGTCCCACAGCACATCTGACCATGTATTGCCGGAGAATGTTAATGTATCTGGATAATGAAAAGCTCTTGATTCACTGCTTTCAGGATAGCTTAATTGGATCTACGTCTCACTGGTATACGCAGTTAAGCCAGGAAAATATTTGGACGTGGAAAGATCTATCAAGGGCATTCACCGAGCAATACAAGCATGTCACTGACATGGTCCCAAATTGGCTCGTCCTACAAGGAATGGAGCAGAGGCATAACAAAAGTTTTCGCCAGTATGCTCAAAGATGGCGGGATGTGGCCGCTCAAATTCAGCCACTATTGTTGGAAAATGAGATCACCCCTATGTTTGTAGAAACATTGAAGGGCTCTTTCTACGATCGCATGATACACCATACGAATAAAAGCTTTACAGATATGTTAATGAATGGGGAATTGATCCTAGCGGCTGTAAGAGTGGAAAATTCGATGGAGGTGATACAAAGAAGCCTTACAAGAAAAAGGACAATGAAGTTAATGCGACAAATGTTTATAACCCTAGTTACTCGAAAATGTGGTTTTTAATAAGCCTAATGTCCCAGCCACGATGCCAGTTGCTTCAAATTCCCAGAAGGAAGAACAGAGATACCATGGGAACAAAAAGCACTACTTCCCTCTTATTCCTATGACGTATGCTGAATTATTTTCCAAACTAGTTAAGGCACGGATGGTGCTACCACGACATCTTCCCCCTTCTTTCCCACATACCCAACATGGTATGATGAAAAGGCTCGATGAGAATATCACGCTGGAAATAGGGGGCATACCATTAAGAACTGCACTGCTTTTAAGAGGGTAGTAGATGATCTGCAGAAGTTGAGCATGTTGTTATTTGACGCATTCGAAGAGAAAGAAAATCCATTCCCAACCACCAAAAGGCATGAGTGATTGCAATGATTGAGGATGATGACCAGACAGTCAAAAAAAAGTGTCTTGGAGGTTAAAGCACCTATGAGATGGGTATGGGCCAAAATGGTTGAGGCCAAAATGCTGAAAGGAGGAACCCATGATTGGAAGGGTGACAGTAAATCTTATTGAGAGTATCACAAGGAAAGGGGGCACGGGATTCAGTATTATCCCGAGTTTAAACAGTTAGTCCAAAATAAGATGGACAACAAAGAACTTAAGTTCTTCGAAAAGAAAAATAGAAACCAAGTGCTGGATGTATGTGCGTCGGATGAGTCTCCCATAAGAGATTTCACATGAATGAGACCCCTAGTGATCAAAGCCAAGGCAAAAGTTAACGAGCCTCTGAAGAATATGGCCCCACGAATAGTAATCAGGGCACCAGAACCTTTTCCCTATAAGGATAGCAAGCAAGTACCCTGGAACTACGCTTGCACGGTGACAACCCCAGGAAATACATCGGCCGGGGATAAGCCAAAAGAAGATCTGGTTGTCGAGGTGGGCCACTTTACTAGGATTGAAAGGTGTTACTCATCGCAGACGACCGAGGATAGGAATGCAGCCCAGAGGAAGGTTGTAGCCAATAAATTAGGGAAAAATTGAAAAAGATTTCTTCTTAGAGCGACCCGCAATGTACCATGAGCCCGTGAAGGAGTCAGAGGCTCAAGAGTTCTTAAAAATACTCAAACACAGTGAGAGTAGCGTGGTTGAACAGTTACATAAACTCCCAGCATAAATTTCGATGTTATCATTGTTGTTAAGTTCTGAGGGCCTTCGTGACGCTCTTTTGAAAATTTTAAATCAAACATTTGTGCCCAAAGAAATAGCGACCGACAAGATGGATAGGTTGATCAATAACATTGTTGTAGATAACTTCATATCATTCAGAGATGAAGAAATACCAAAAGGTGGGAGAGAGTCATACAATGCTCTCTATATTTCTACTCAGTGTAAGGGGCATATGTTGTCAAGAGTCCTCATTGATAACGGGTCAGCCTTGAACGTTCTACCTCTGGCAACACTGAGGAAACTACCATTTGACTGCTCTCACATGAGGGCTTATCAAAATAGCATGAGAGCATTTGATGGAACCCAAAAGGATGTATTGGGTAAAATAGAAGTACCATTACAAATCGGGCCATCTACTTTCGACATTGACTTTGTGGTGATGGACATCAAACCCACCTATAGTTGCTTGCTTGGACGCCCTTGGATTCATACTACAGACCCGATCCCTTCCATGTTGTACCAAAAGCTAAAATTCATGGTGGACTGCCAGCTGGTAACTGTCATTGTGAAAGAGGACATCACAGCCTTGTTATCAATTGATGCGCCTTATATTGAGATTGACGAAGGTGCCCTTAAGTGTCATTTTAGAATGCTTGAGCTGATCAGCGCTACCTTCGTCGCTGAAGGAGGTAGGGTCCCTGAGCCAGGACTATCCGCTTGTGCCAAGATGCAAGTAAAGCAAACCCTCAAAAAAGGGGCAGAAATAAGGAAGGGCTTTAGGAAGCAGCTCCAAGGAAGGTTTTACCATGTGGTTATCTCTGAGAAAAGAGACCAGTTTGGGTTGGGATTTAAACCCAACACTCCGCAAAGAAGGGTTGCAATGAAAAAGAGGCAGGAAAGGAGGAAGACAAGACTAAGTGGAAAGGAGGTTATGTGGGAAACAATGACATTCTCGCCATTGAGTCACAATTTCAAATCAGGAGGCTTCATCAATCCTGATGTGTTGAATAATGAGGAGGAGAAAGGAAAGAATGACCTTAATGACATTTTTAGGGGCCTGAACATAAACGCTATATTGGATAAAGGTGAAGGAAGTAAATACTTGTCCATAATTCGCCCTTGCTCTGAGCTTAACAACTGGAATGCGGAGGAAGATCATGTAGTCTTTAGATCTTCTACAGATTAATTCTCAAAACCAACCCTTCCGCTCTAGGCTATAGGGCAGCAAGGGATCTTTTGTAAAGGGCCTATGTTAAACCACTTCGCTATTATTAAGAAAAGATGCATTTCCAATAAACTTTGTGTGGCAAACATTATTTTGTAAATAATCAAACAAATAAAACACCGTGAATAAACCCAAGCCCAAAACGTAAAAGAAAACTCGAAAATTCAAAAACAAAAAAAAATTATTCCATTCATTCATTTGGTTTTCAAACATTGTTGTATATATATTCGATCCATTTTCTTTTCAGGTTTTTAGATATTAACGGTATAAATAACCCCAAATCTAACCTGGAGGTCGATTTTGAACTGCCTATGTGTTTAGAAGAGATTGAAAGCTTTGAAGGCAAGGAAGAATATGAATTACCTAACGATATGCTCAGGTTAATAGAGAATGAAGAGAAACAGATCCTACCCCACAAGGAAAAATTAGAAGTTCTGAATCTCGGGATGAAAGAAGAGAGACGTAAGGTGAAGATTGGAACCACCATTACTACTAAGACTCGGTAAAGTTTGATCGAACTCATGCAAGAATAAAAAGACATTTTTGCTTGGTCATATCAGGATATGCCCGACCTGAACACAGACGTTGTAGTGCACCGATTGCCTATAAGGACAGGATACAAGCTCATACAACAAAAGTTGAGGAGGATAAAGCCCGAAATGCTTCTAAAAATTAGAGATGAAGTGAAAAAACAGTATGACGTCGGGTTTCTAGAAGTAGTGAAGTATTCAGAGTGGGTTGCTAATATTGTCCCGGTCTTGAAGAAAGACGGAAATGTGCGTATGTGTGTTGACTACAGAGACCTCAATAGGGCGGGCCCTAAGGATAATTTCCTATTGTCGCGCATCGATACCCTGGTAGATAATATGGCTAGTCATTCCCTCTTCTTCTTCATGGACGGTTTCTCTGGATATAACCATATCAAGATGTGCCGAGAAGACATGGATAAGACTACATTTGTGACATTATGGGGGGACCTTCTAATATAAGGTGATGACTTTTGGTTTGAAGAATGCGGGGGGCAACCTACCAATGGGTCATGATGACTTTATTCCATAATATGATGCATAAAGAGATAGAAAACTATGTTTACGACATGATTTCCAAGTCCCGGTCAGAAGAAGAGCATATTATGAACTTAGAAAAACTCTTTCGAAGGTTAAGGAAGTTTCAACTAAAGCTCAACCCTTCTAAGTGCACTTTTGGGGTAACGTCGAAAAAGCTACTAGGTTTTGTCGTGAGCAAAAGAAGGATTGAGATTGATCTAGATAAAGTCAAGGCCATACACGAGCTTCTTCCCCTATGAAGACAAAAAGAGGTTCAGGGTTTCTTAGGAAAATTAAATTACATTGTTTGTTTCATCTCTCAATTGACAGACAAGTGCGACCCCATTTTCAGGCTACTCCGAAAGAACATTCTGGGGATGTGGAATAAAGAATGTCAAATAGATTTAGAGAAAATAAAGAAGCAGTTGACAAACCCCCCATATTAGTGCCACTTGTCCCAAGGATACCCCTGATCCTATACCTAATAGTGTATGAGAACTCAATGGGGTGCGTACTAGGGTAACATGATGAGACTGGAAAGAATGAACATGTGATATATTATCTGAGCAAAAAATTCACTAACTGCGAAACCAGATACTCCCTGTTGAGAAATTATGTTGCGCTTTAGTATGGATGGCTAAAAGGCTCCGACAGTATATATTATACCACACCACCTGGTTGATATCAAAGCTGGACCCTTGAAATTCATGATGGAAGCATCAGCCTTATCAGGAAAACTGGCTCGTTGGCAAATGTTGATCTCAGAATTTGACATTCAATACGTAAGCCAAAAGGCAATAAAAGGGAGTGTCATAGCAGACTTTTTGGTAAGTCGCACCTTCGATGACTATGAGGCGTTGAATTTTAATTTCCCCGATGAAGATCTGATGTGTATTTCCTCTGAGGAAGACGATGTTTCAAAGGAATAATGGGTATTGAATTTTTATGGCGCCGCTAATACTTTAGGACGAGGCATCGTTGCAGTTTTGGTTTCACCAAAAGATGATTATTATCATTTTGCTAGTCGATTAGAATTCTTTTGCGCCAATAACATGCTGAATACGAGGCCTGTACACTTGGCCGATGAGCGACCATTGAAAGTAAAATCAAAACCTTAAGAGTTTTCAGGGATTCAGCACTGGTCATCTATCAAATTCGGGGGCAATGGGAGACAAAAGACGCGAAGTTGGTCAATTATCATAAGCTGGTCCTCGAACAAATCATAGAGTTCGACGAGATCACTTTCAAACACCTCTCAAGGGAGAATAATCAAATGGTTGATGCCCTCGCTACTCTAGCCTCCATGATTAAAGCCACTGAAGGTTCTGAGATGATACCAATCAAGATGCAGACGTTTGATTCTCCAGCTCACTACTATGATATAGAAGAAGAAGCTGATGGTCTTTCTTGGTACTATGACATCCTACAGTATATAAAATTCCAAGAATACCCACCACAGGCAACCAATAATGATAAGAAAATGATCTGGGGGATGGCCGTCGAATACGTAATCGATGGAGAAATCTTGTACAATAAGAGTCGAGATCAAGTTTTACTAAGATGTGTGGGTGCTATAGAAGCTAAACGATCTTAGAAGAGGTTCACGAAGGGGTTTGTGGAACCCATCCTAGTGGTTTCACCATGGCTAGGTAAATCATGCGGTTTAGGAGCTATTGGTCCACCATGGAAAGTGATTACATCAATAATGCTAAAAAATGTCACAAGTGTCAGATCTATGCCGACAAGATCCACACACCTCTGCAGCCTCTCCATGTTATGGCAGTCCCTTGGCCTTTTTCCATATGGGGCATGGATATCATTGGCCAAATTCACCCTAAAGCACCAAATGGGCATCAATTCATTTTAGTGGCCATTGACTACTTCACCAAGTGGGTGGAAGCAGTCTTGTATGCGAATGTCACTAGGTTGACAGTCTGTAAATTTTTGAAGAAGAAGAACATCTGCTGATACAGCTTACCTGAGAGAATTATTACTGACAATGCCTCAAATCTGAACAATAAAATGATAGCCAGAGTTTGTGAGCAGTTTAATATCAAGCATCACAACTCAGTAACTTATCGCCCGAAGATGAACGAGGCTGTAGAGGCTGCTAATAAGAATATCAAAAAGATAGTTGCAAAGATGGCCGACACTTACAAGGATTGGCATAAGAAGCTACCTTTTGCCTTATATGCCTACAGAACCGCTGTACGAACCTTTACCGGGGCAACACCATTTTCCTTAGCTTATGGTTAGAGGTTGTGTTACTAATTGAGGTCAAAATTTCTTCTCTTCGCGTCTTGATGGAAGCAGAATTAGAAGAGGCAGAATAGGTCCAAGCAAGGTATGACCAGTTGAATCTCGTTGATGAAAAAAGATTAAGCGCTATCAGTCATGGTCAAATGTATCAGAGGAGAATAATACGGGCACACGATAAGAAGGTATGCTCGAAATAATAGCGAAAGGGAGATTTGGTACTAAAGAAAATGTTGACTATTCAGAGAGACACCCGAGGAAAGTGGGCGCCAAACTGGGAAGGGCCCTACGCTGTGACAAAGGCTTTCTCCGAAAGAGTGTTAATGCTAGCCGAAATGGATGGGGAGGAACTTAAGAACCCTGTGAACTCTAATTCAGTCAAGAGGTATTATGTATAAAAGGGGGAAAACGAAGTGAAAATCTGAAATGACGCTTCAAAAAAAGAAAAAGAAAGAGAAAGAGAAAAAAAAGAAAAAGAGAAGAGAAATGAGGGTTCAAGGTGAAAACCCGCAAAGGGCGCCTTGAAACCAAATGAGGATTCAAGTTGAAAACCTAAAAAAGACAGCTCATTTTTTTGTGGAAGACAAGTAATTCTCTTAGAGGCTTCGCATTCGGGAGGAATTTCATATCCTCACACGTCATCGTAGTTGAGGGAATTTTCTTGACAAAGGCAACATTCAGGATCGTTTCCAGCATTTCGATTTGGAGAGTTTTAACCTTTGATATCTAGATACTTGCTTCTTTTTCTCCTCACTTTGTACTTTTCTTTCATGTTTGCCACGATATCAATGAAATCTTTGTTTCAAAACCTTTACCTTCTTGTTTGCATTGTCCCCTTCTATAAGCATCTTTTCTTGAAATAAAAACCAATTGGTTAATGATACTAAAACATGCAAAGGATTTTTGTGCATTACTATGAGAATGGTTTAAAAAGTACAGGGACTATAACGCAGTTAGTTGTTAAGTTCCAAATCGTGGGCATAGAACTTTGCTCGACACATGGGCATGCTACAATTGGGGCAATTCATGTCCGACCAAATGATAGTAAGAAGAGATTAAAACACCAATATCAAGGAAAAGGGTCTCCCATAAATATTCTGAAAGATGTTTTTGGGACGTTTGCTTGCAAAGACGAAATGTTTTCTATGAAGCAAAGAGAAACAAATTGGAAACGTCAGAACAAGAGATGATAGCCTATAGTCACTCTATATTTTCCAAAAATGAGGGAGTACAAAGAATGAGATTGGTAAAGTATAAGACGACAATCCAAGGAAGCGAAGAAATATGAAGAATGAAAATGACGCAATATAGACATTAGAAGATGACTATCTATCAAGGTTAAGCGAGCAAACGTACAAATACGATATCATAAAAAGTTTGACATGCATTCATGTATTAGGCATCCCTAAGGTAATGCTCATCATACTTATTACATTTTGCTGAGTTTTGGCAAGTATATCAAAATTCTCCCAGCAATTGGAACCCGCATATCCGTTTAGGCATAAAAAGAATGGAACTCGTCTATCCGTTCAGGCATAAGGAAAACGGAACCCGCCTATCGTTCAAGAATAAGGAGAATAGAACCTATCTATCCATTCAGGCATAAGGAGAATAGAGCCCACCTATCATTTCAGGCGTAAGGAGAATGGAACCCGTCTATACTTTCAGGCGTAAGGAGAATGGAACTCGCCTATCCGATCAAGCATAAAGAGATTGGAACTATCCTATCCGTTTAGACGTTAGGAGAATGGAACTGTTCAGTAAATCTGTGATTGGTGAAAATCGGTGCCTCTTGTTCTTTGCTATATCATTGTTTTACTAGGATAGCAAATAAGGGGCAACTATTGTCACTCGATTTTCACTCGTTTATTTTTATCTTTATTATTATTTTTTATTTCTTATTTGTCATATTATTATCACATTTTTATTTTTATTATTAGTATGATATTAATCTAAAAAACCCAAAAAAATTGATTAGAGAAGCCTTGTAAATCCAGATACAATGGTGGCTCCAAAAAAATAATAAACAAGGCCCAAATTAACCCATTTTTCCTCCACATGCAGGGATTAATGGCAACCATTAGATCTAGGGCAAATGATCTAACAGTCCAGATTGGACGAGGGATAAAGGGGTAGGGCACCCATTTGCAAGCTGCTGGGCAGCTTTCCCCAGCCGTTTTGACGGCAGTAGCCTTCACCTCGCCATTCAGCCCTCCTCGACCACCAGTCCTGCTTTCGTGTCGCGCTGCACCGTCTCCGCTCTCCCCGCCAGCTGAATCTGTGAATAAACAAAAGGGTTAGGGTTTATTTCAAACATGGAAAAAAGAAGAAATCAACCCAAATTTGGTCAGATTTGAAACAAAATCAGTGCCAAATCGAACATACAAGGAATGTCAACAAGTGAAAACCGAATCAAAGCAAGCATGGCAAGATTAATCCGAAAATTTGGGGATTTTAATGCCCAACTCTTGTATTTTTGGGTAGAAAAAAACCCTATATAAACCCACATCCCCCTCTGCAAAAAAACACACATAATACACCAAAAAAACTGAGTAAACACTGGAATTTATAGGGAAAATATTCGAACTCGGTGGCTTGTTTATACTCGAAATCGTTGGAATAGAAGCAATCAAGCAAAGTTTTTTTGGGTATTGCACTCTTCCATTTTTTTCCTATTATTTATTTATTTAGAATTTAAAAAATAAAAGGAATAATGCTTACCTTTGTTTTGAACCAAACTTGTTGAAATTCGATTTTGGAATTTCGATTCGATTTTAAGGAGGGTTTGTTTTTTCGAAAAAAAGAATAATAAAAAAAAACCACCGCCGTCAGACGGCGGTCAGCGCTGGTGGAGGGCGGCCTGCATGATTGTCTTGCTCCTGGTGTTCTTCATTCTTGAATAACACCAAGAACACTTGGGAGGATTTAAAAACAAGAGGCTTTGGTCCATTTTTTTTTTTAAATAAAGGTGTTAAAATGTTTTAAGTTGGGTTTTATACCCAAAAGAAAATGGGCCAAATATTTTCATTAAATCCCTCCGCTCATCCCATTTTATTCCTTAAAACCCCATGTTTTCAATTGCTTCAAAGCAATCCTTTTTTTCAAATTCAGCCCATGGCTTCAATTTTTTTACCCAATTCAGTCACTTTTTAAACACTAATTTAATTTATTTTAATTAATATCATTTTAACCAATACTTTTTTTTAAGAAAAAATATCTATTACCCTCTCCATATTATATCATCTTAATTGATTTTTTAGAGCCTCATTTTCTATATGCATTTATTTCGACAAAGCCCTTTAAAAAGATTCACTTCATTTTAAATAACTTTTTTTTAAAAAAAATCGGCATATGTTCCATTAAAATTGTTCCGTTCATTTGATTTTCTTTATTTGTTTAATTTTTCAATTTAATTACCTTATTTTCTTTTTTAGTTTAAGTAACCACGGGATTAGGATCTTAAAATCTTAGTTAGAGATTTTTGTAATGTAATAAAACTTTCTTCACATTTGAAGTTCATAAAGAACACTTAAGTATACTTTAACCCCCAATAGGTAAAAATACTCAAACTATTTTAGGCTAATAATTACTAACTAGAATAAATAAAAGCTTTAACACACTAAATATTTCTTTGATTGTTTGCTAAGAAAGTGAAACATAATTAATGCAGTGTCCTACCAAAGGGAGGTAACGGGTTAGCGCTAGAAGTGTTTGTGGTGATTAAAGTTTACTCTCCTGGCGGTAGGGCCATTAAAATGGAATCAAATCGACAAAGGGATAATAATTTAAATTTTACACGAATTAACAAAATCCGACTTTAAAACATTTTATAATCGGCAAGGTACCAATTTTTGGGCACTGTGAGGGTGCTAACCCTTCCCCACGCGTAACCGGCTTCCGAACCCGTTTTTGTGTTTTCGCAGACCAAAACCATTGTTTTAATAAAATAAATTGTTTTATTAAAATGACCCATTTTTATGTGATCCAATCACACCTTAAAAAATATTGGTGGTGACTCTGTTGATTTTTTTAAAACATCGAGACCACTTTTGAGAAAAAGGGCCGCGACACCCTCATCGGGCCACGTAGTGGTAACTCACGTTCTGCAGGACGTATTTTCTATACTCGCTTCTTCCAGGACTCGTCTTCAGTCTGATGTGGATTATATTATCCGTTATTTTTTAAAAAATAACAGAAGTCGCGTCCTGTTTGAAACGGCGCGTCGCGAATTTATCACGATACCTACATAGAAGTCGCGTTCTGCAGGATGCGATTTCCTCGTGAATCATGTTTTCTAAACAATGCTTGATAGGCTTGTTTATGGTTAATTTTCATGGTCTTGGGGGATAATTGTTCTTGGTTTTGAACTTTTACCTCTTAGTAGTGATACATCTCTTGAAAATGGTGTGAAAATTGGCGTGTATAAGGCATCTAAAACGGTGTATAAATCACATTAAAATGCTATCTTGCCATGTTCCTTTGCATGAAGAAAATGGAAACATGGGTCGGTAGTGATGTTTGAGTTGATTTTATGGTATTTTCATGGTTTTTTTAATTTAGCTTTCACGATGTAGTACGAGAACACATGTTTATAATGGTGCAGAAATATGCGTGTAGAAGGCATCCTAATTGGTGTAAAAATCGTGTTAAAAACGCTATCTTGGTATATTCCTTTGCATGAAGAAAATGGAATCATGGGTTGGTAGTCATGTTTTAGTCGATTTTGTGGTATGTTCTGGTCTTTTTTGTTATTTAACTTTCACATTAGAGTACGAGAACACATGTTTACGATGGTTCGGAGAAAACGTATCGTGGAAGGTTGATAATGTTATTTATGATTAAAACATTAAACTTACACTCACAATTAGGTGATTCGAGGGCAGGTCCTAGAAAGAAATTTTTTGATGCCCTGTCCCGGGTTCCTACAATTGCTGCACAACTTAGGTTGGCCGGTCTATTCTTTAGGAACCATATCCTCGGCACAATAAATCCTACTTGACTTTGGGTGACCTTTTTTGTCGCTTCGTAGGGATTCATTTGACCGTATTTTAGGTTCATTGTCAACCACATCACGATGACGTTCGTTCCCAATCGGAGGAAACTCATATCAGTATACCTTGAAAATGTTTTCAAGTCGGTATATAAGATCAATGAGTGTTATTGTGTCGAAATAAACAGATGCATGCAACGAAGACGTGCGCACATGGGTACTTGAATGTCTAGAAGACTCCACAATCACAGCTTCTCTCTTGTAGATTAACAACGTAGTTGTTATGCATAATTCCTTCAAGCGGTCGCAAAAATTTAGTAACTGTAAAGCAATGTTCGTGACGAGAGAATGATATGGTACCCATCACGTTTGCGTGCGAACAGTATATTTGAAATTTTGTTGGAGATCTGGATGGAACCTGTGGCCACTTGCTATCCAGTTTGTAGCTTGTTTTCTGAAGGTTGCAAAAAGGGTAGCCAGTCGATAATATGTTGCATTCACAATGGATGTGATAGGTAAATGGCGTGTTCCCTTCAGAGACGAATTGATCGCCTTAGCCAAGTTCGTCGTCATGTGACCATATCGACGACCTCTATCATAACATCGCAGACATTTCTCCCTCAGGATATCAACAAGATAGTTATATCCATATGAATTTCTTACATGCAACTCTTTCAGTAGCTCCTCAACTTAGTCTACCCGGTTTGCGTTGCCTATTCAATAACAGATGGAATAGTTTGCGAGAAATAATAATAAAAGCAATGATAAATAAAACGAAATGATAGTGGAAGGAGTACCCATGTGAAGAACCATTATACGCTCATAATTATTCTTATACTTCTTTGTAGTAATTTGTGGTAATGTGTCGCAGATAGTACCGATAATGAATATACGGAGGTTCCCAAGACGGTCTCAAACATCAGATTGATCCCTAGATCATTGTGCCTTTGTCTGAAATAATACATAAACCGTCTTGTCTTGCCTGTAGGACCCGGTGTAAGACATGAGTGCACAGGTTGGTGAGAAAAAACGTCCACAAAAAGATATCTTCCTTTTCAACGATTGCTAACGCTACTAGAATGCATTTTCTGTTGTCGTCTTGTACAACTGCCACTAGTAAGATCTGGGTGTATATGTCGTATAAAAATGTGCCATCGATCTGCAACATCAGCTTGCAGTGGCAGAATGCCTTAACGAATTACGGAAATGACCAAAAGAGAAAAAAAATTTGCACTCCCCAGCTACGACACAATCATTGTCGTATCTTGGCTTTTTCTCTAGTTGCACAATCGTTCCTGGGTTGTATTTTTGCATCACATTCAGCCACATTTGCAACTTGCTGTAGTATTCCTCCCACTGCTCATACAATTGTTGGATAGCATGATATCTTGCAAACTACGCCTTATCGTATTTAACTGTGTACGTGAAATGATATTTGATCAAGGTTATACATATCAGCATAGATACACGTAGATTTGCTTTCGCTAGTGGAATAAGATGATCAGAGAGCACGTGCACATCCAATTTAGGATGGTCTTGATTCAGGCTTGCCACAAAGCATGTATGAGGTCCCTTTGTATCTCGTTATCTGCCACAGGTTGTTCATCCTCTTCAAACATGATACACAAACCCTCCAATTATATTCGTCCTACTTATAGGGGCATTTAACAATATATTTGTCCACTTCAATTTTCCTCACAGTGGTCGTAATTGAGTTGCGTATGTTGTAATGCTTGATGGTAGCCTCCACCGGTCTTTTAGTCCTGAAGACCATCCCAACATACAATTCACCATTATTTCGTTCGTTGAACTGTTCTAACTATGGGAATTTTAGAAATTTTGTACCGTAGAATACGTCCATATCCACTGTTGTGAAGTGGGATGGTGGATCGTAATACGCTAAACTAGTTCAAGTTCCAGTAAAACTGCCCGGGGTCACAACTTCCGCAGGTTCTTCCTTCGCACATCGGTTGCATCATCCTAGGCATTCACGGGCTCATCAAGGTCTGATGGTTCTTCTAGAAATAAACCCAACTCATCATCTTCGGGCCCGGGCTCCCTCAGTGGTCCCTCATCAAAATTATCCATTTAAAAATGTATAATTTTGATTCATCAGCAATATGTGCCCTGCTAGGTTCTACAACCGGAACCCGATCACAAGACCGGTTACGAGGCCTATGTCAAATATCTAGGTCGACATCAGCAGCGCATGAATGTCTCCCTATTGAAGAGAAATCAAATGCATTTGCCCCATTGGGGATGTAAGTTGAGTGACGTCTGGAAGAGAAGTCGTCAAACTGGTAAAACTCTTCATGATAGAACGACCCCATAGATGATGATGGCCCTACACCCAGGATATAAGTTCAGTGTCGTTCGTATGAGAAATCATCTATGTTTGTCTCACTAGGTATATAAGTTGAGTGACGTCCAGAAGAGAAGTCATCGAATGGGTTAAACTCTTCACGATGGGATGGCCTCATAGATTTTGACGGCCCTACACACGCACTTTATGGATTATAAGTTGAGTGTTGGGTTGGCGGCATATTCAGGTCAAAATCATAGTTGCCTACTTAAAAATGCCTTGGCCTCGAGGTAGAAGACGATGAAGCATAGCCATTGGTCGTACTTTGTAAGTTGAAGCTTTGTCACGAACTTGATGTTGGACTATGAGCATTTGGGTCGAAGTCAAGATTTGCTCGTAGCCAATTTGGCACAACGGTTTACCCACCGACATTTCGATCAGAAAACGTTGCAAATAGTTCTAATGGCCATCCCATAGAATACTGGGTATGGGTGTTATCATTATTTCCAAATCTCATTCGTTTTGAACGTCGAATATTAAGAAATATAACAGATCTAACGATGAAGATAGTCGATAAATCAGTGATTGTAACTCTCTCCCGGAAGCATGGGGAACCTTCCTCTTTATCGCTTACTAAAGCATTTCATACATTATTCCCCTCTAAATCTATAGCGTAACATTGTTGAGGGACTAGAATATGACACCGAGTTCGGCATCAGGGATCATCTCACCATCGTAATGAACCAAAGCATTAACTCTTTTTGCCATTGTTGAAAAAACCAAGCAGTGTTTCTTCTTTGCACATGAATTGCTTTGAACTGTTAGAAAATATCAGGGAAGTTGAAACCGATTTTTCCTTCATTTAAGTGGAGGTGAGGCGACGTCTGACAAAGAGGGACTTACATTTTGTAGACTGCGAGTTTTGCAGGATTCCTGACTTTTTAGGCGACGTCTGACAAAGAAGAAAGCGAGTTTGGCAGGATTCTTGATGTGCCAAAGTTTTAATGCCATCCCAAAAGCCCCTTTCTTCAGTATATTTATACCCCGGACCTAATTCGCCTTCACAACGACAACAGTAACCAAATTTTGGTTCGTTGAAGGTTCGAATATTGTGATAATGGCCCGATTTTTGGCTATCATTTTCTATTGTAGAACTTACACCTACACATCTTTCAACGACAAAATCACAAATGATGTTTTGTTTGAGTTGATTTCAACATGGGTTAGCGAATATACAAGCAACAAAATTTATGTTATGCTTGTCAAAATGCCAGTCCTTGAGCCCAGCCCTGAAGAACATTACATGATAAAACTATCGAATGAGAAAGATATGCACAGGATGTTCCGGTCGTATAAATGTGTTGGGGGTACCAACATCGAGCTAACTGTACAATTTTATGAGGGCTCTAGTCCATCAACCAGGGAATCAAAGGCCCCTTATTTTAAAGGCGAAGACGCATTCTCAACGCGGAATTATAGGAGGCGCCAGGAGAAAGAACAAATAATGGAGGAACTAAATGTAACATCTGACATGAGTACAGACTACAAGGACAGCGAATCAGATTCCTCATCCATTCATTTTAACTAGCCTTAGTAAATTAAAGTTGGTGTATCTATTTCAATGACCTATCATTAATATATATTTTTTGCATCTATACGATTAAAATTGCTTTACATATTCTTATAACATCATAAACTAAAAAAATGATAATACTTATTTTTAGGGTTGCAAATGTACCGACCATCAACGAAACATCCAATTACTTTTGCAATCGTTAACATCCAGACTTAGTTATAAAAACGTAAGAAACATCTAATTACATTGTGGTAACTAACATGTATGAGGCCCGTCGTATCTTACTATATGCCACACATTATTTAGCCTCTTCAATCGTGATACACAAATCCTCCAGTTACATCCGTGGTCCTTTTGGACACATTCTGCAATATGGGTGTCCGCATTCGTTCTCTTCACTTTCGACAGAACTGAACAGTGTATATTGTAATGCTTAATTGCATCATCTGCTAGTTTCTGTCATGAATATCATTCTAACTTATAATTCACCATCGCAATCGATAGCAGCATCACATGACTGTCTCTCAATACATGGGAAATCATCAACGTTACCAGCCATTGTAGAGCGGATTAGTAGAAAATTGAGTAAGAAGAATATATAGCGAAATAAAATTTAAGGGTGGATTTCTTGCGGAAGTGGGAATGGGGTATTTATAGGGTTGGCAATTTATTGAGTTAGTTTTTTATAAATGTGACAATCAAACTGTTAATCAACGTGTTCGATTTAAAGGGGTGTAAATGAATCGGTGTTCTTTCATTTATTTTAGAAACTAATCGTTCATTTATTTTTTTCAGGTGTTCGTTCATTTATTTTAGAAACTATTAATAGGGGGTACATCATCTAATTTTTCAGAATATTTTTAAAGCTGTAAACACGTAAAATGAACCCCTAAACATGTTAATACATTAGCTTATAACAAAAAGAAAAACACGTACATTACTATAATGTTTATAGCAGATATTCTACAAACATAAATGATCCTCAACTTGTTTTGTTCTCTTACCCAGATCAAAGCTGTAACCCTAGACATGATAGATGAATAAGTAGCTTCGTGGATTTTGTCGTACTGATCATTTGAAGTTGGCATCAAAATACAACAATTGTATGCATTATCAGATGTCAAGTCCGGGTTGTATCATATCTATAGTTCTGACCCCGATCAAAGACGGCACCCCGACCAAAGAAGGCATCTTGTACATTATCGGGCCGGAGTCAGTAACATTGTAACCGATCAATTGTACCCCTACACATGCCCATTATTCTTCGGTGAACGCAGTCATGAATTTTGAGGTTTACCTCATTACATTGCATTTTGCACCCACTTTCATCATCATCGGACATGGTAGGAGCTTTGACCACAGTTACGTGCGATGATCTTCACCTAGCCTCCACGATGACGGTATGAAAATAAGTTACCCGCACCCTCGAAAAGAAGATCAAGAGGATTGTGGGCACTTTAAAAAGATCACGAGTTTCTGAATATTGTGATTTATCGTTCATCTTGAACAAAAACACGGTACACATATCACACCACAATTGGTAACCTACCAAAACTCGCGTACTCATTATGCAACTACATATACCAACAAATCACAATACCCAGGAAATCTCTTTGAGAAAATATTTTTCGGGTACGCGATTTGTTGTCATTAATAGCTACAATAGAAGTAAAATATCCAATAAAGCTATCTGATTGGAACCCATGTTTGTTTAGGGTATTTATAGACCAAACTCGCGTTTTGTGGGACGCGAGTTTGGCCATGATTCTTGACGTGTCAGGGTAGAAGCTTCTGTAGGATGAGGGTTCTTGTAGGATTCTTGACGTGTCAGGAAAGTCGCGTTTTGTAGTATGAGAGTTATAAGAAATAAATATTTAAAAGATCCAATCGGAATAAAAACGCAAATTTAACAAAGGAATTAAAATACAAAAATAACAAATATCAAAATATATTAATAATTAAAAAAACAAAATCTATACTAATTAAAAAATATATATCGCTTCGTACTTAATACATAATAATTAAAAAACTATATAAAAATTATTTTTTCAATATTTTCAAATACAATAAACTAAATAACTAATGACGTCTATGTCCACCGGTACCACAACACGGTGGACGCCGAGGTCGATCAGGATTGCGTCGGGGTGAGTAACATCAATCGGCTCATCCTCATCGTTGTCGTCATCATCATCATCACCGGCAGTACCACTCGTTCCAGCTCCAGCAGTACCACTCGTTCCACAGGGCCCGCTAAGGTAGAAAAAGGACTACGACGGCGTTTGTTGGACAATCCTGGTTCCAAATATGGTCCATGTCAATGGAAACTGCATGAAGGGCACGTAGGCTGAACGATAGCTCGAGGCCTCACTCATCATCGACGCAAACTGACCATAGGGGTCTGACACAAAAGGCATAAAAAGCCTTCACTTAGACTCAGGCATGGCTAGAATGATGACTGCATCGAATGCGTGAAGTTCTGTGGCTGCATCAGTGGTGGAGTGCCATGTGATAGTGGCAGATCCCTAGCTCAGTTTACCAGCATCTTCAAAATCAATGTTCTCCACCACACCCAAGACTGAAGCAATGTCAAATAACCTACAATCTGACACTTCTCAAGATCAGTGTTCTTGCACAGCTCCCTAAATAGACATGCCAAAATTGCGGATCCCCAGCTCAGTTTACCGGTATCTTCAAAATCCTTCAAATGCCGCAACTAGATCATGTGCACTTTGTTGCAAGATTTGTCAGACATCAATACCTCGCCGATCATCTGTAAAATATGAGCATGAGCATATGCCTATAATAGGAAAAAATATATTAGCATATGTAAAGATTTTAATTATTTTAATAATATTCATTAAAAAATATTTTTTACCTTCCTCACATCTTCGTTCGCATCAGAGGGTAAATTTCTAAAAGTATCCCGTAGCCAGTTCAATTTTACTTTTCCATCGTCAAAAGTCATCGGCGTAACCCCTAGCTAATCCAAACATAGGACATGCCAATCAAAAGTATCGGGACCGCTGATCACCTCTCCATCAATACGCAAACGCAGGATATACGAAACGTCCTGCAGGGTAATGTGTGTCTCCGGCCTCCACCTCTCCAAAAGAGCGTTAATCAAATCAACGTCTAATTTCGCACCTCCAATAATTTTGGATGCGTGCAGAAATTCGGCCTGCTCCAAATACGGTTCGATCAACGCATTCTGTAAATTCGACATCCGGTTGTAAGACACCTCCAAACGACTTTCATTCTCTCTCCCTAAAAAATTAAACACGTAACTATAAATTAAACTACATAAAAAATAAATAACACATATGTAAAATTAGAATATATAATAAAATAAAAAATAAACAAAATTAAAGTAGATAAAACTTACATGTCTCCGATGATAATCGAACACGTGCTTGTGATCCAACCTTATCAATCCCATCATTAGATCAAACACGAGAAATCAACTTAGAAATTGAAAGAAATAAGATTTGAGATAGTGTGAATTTGTGTTGTGGTGGGGTAAAAGGGGGGTAAGGACCAATTTATAGTGGTAATCGCACCGGTGCAGGACGCGAGTTCCATTACTCGCATTTGTATAGAATGCGAGTTCCTCGTAACCCTATCGCGGTCAATAATTTTTTAACCGATGCAATTTATTACCGAGGAACTCGAACCCTATAGGATGTGATTTCTCTTTACCGCAGAAGTCACGTTCTGCACGATACGACTTCTTTTAATTTTTTTTTAAAAATAATCAAAAACGTATAATTAATAAATCAAATCTACATTATTTATTATCCAATTACCATATTAAAAAGTTAGTATTTATAATAAATCAAATCAAATCTACATTATTTATTAACCAATTAGCATATTAAAAAGTTAGTATTTATTATATATACTATTTGTAATTAATTTATCTTAATATAATATCTACTCCATTAATTTGAAATATATCGTTTGCCTAATTGATAACTAATTTTTATTCTAATCCTTCCAATTTTCTAAACGATATGCATTTAACACATTTTTGTGACCAATAATTTTTTTTTATAATTAATGCATTTTTAATAGCATAATTCACAACTTTGTCTGATTTATAATTTTTAAAAATTACTCCAATAATTTTAACAGTCTTTTTATATTTAATATTATTGTAATGTAATCTATTGCATAATTTACTATAATTTACACTGAACTCACGTCCTATGAGATGCGAGTTCGGTTGAATTCGAATCTAAAGATGCGTTAGTTCTACTATAAATAGAGTACCACGGTCTCCGAATATTCTAACAACTCATCTTCATCCTTCTTCTTCTTACTCTACTATTATTTGTAAAGAGTTCGGTCGATATAATATGTCGAGACGAGAAACTATTACAGCTTTATTATACTACGATGGGCAGATAGTCGAAGATGCATCTCTCGGCGTCCTATTTCAGTCCTCAAGTACTATATTGCTTCTGTTGCTATACAACTTAACGTATAACAAGTTGATGAATGAAGTGAAAAAAACATGTCCACATGGTCGTGGGAAAAAACTGAAACCGTTGAAGTTTCAATTGTCGACGTCGTTAGAACCATTAACGTACTCATTACTCCAAGTTGTGGACGACACTACTGTGAAATTGATGGTGGAATTTCACCTACAGTTTTCTTTTGCGGCGGCCCTTGAGCTTGAGTTGTATACAATGTTTTTTGATGATGAGGATGCTATCGGAGTCCCAAATAATATGTAAATTATATTTTTATTTTTAACGATCTCCTTTTAATTTTTTTTAAAAAAATCAATAACGTATAATAAATCAAATCTACATTATTTTTAAATAGCACATTATTTTTAACCAATTATCATGTTAAAAAGTAAGTATTTATTGTACATACTATTTGTATTACATTTATCTTAATATAATTTCTACATCATATCTTAATATAACATCTACACTAAAATATCGCGCCGTTTCAAATTCTCGAGGAAGTCGCGTCCTACAGAACGCGACTTTCGTAATTTTTTTAAAAAAATAACGGATAATATAATCCACATTGAACTGAAGAAGCATCCTGAGAAAAGCAAGTATGGAAAACACGTCCTGCAGAATGTGAGTTAACCCTACGTAGCCTGAATGGGGGTATTTTTTCAAATGTTGTTTTAGGGGTATTTGGCCAAATAAATTCCCAAAAAAGAATATATGACCAAATACCCCATTATTAAGCCCTTTTTCATTCCAATATTGTGTTTCTTTTTAAATTATTGCACTTCTTTTAATTAATTTCAAAAATATTTTTCTAAACTCAGCTTCGATATTTGTAGATATAGGTGAGCAAAATTTAACTAAAACTATTATTTTTTTATTCAATTCAAATCGAAATTTTATAGTTCGACTAAAAAATTTTAAATAAAGATTGAGTTATAAAATGAGACTTCGAATAACTCAAAATTTTTAGTAATTAGTGAATCAGTTTTCAAGTTCGAGTTGAGTTACTCAACTTTGCCTGATATGTGCGTGTGTGTGCGTGTGCGTGTGCGTGTGCGTGTGTGTCGCATATGAAAAATATGAAAATACATATATCGTATATGGTTATAGAAACTCGTTTAAATTAAATAAATTAGTACCATAACATTATAAATATAGTTAAAATTAAATTTGAACAGAAACACGAACAACTCGATTCGACTCAAAAAATTTCAAATAAAATTTGAATTATAAAATAAAATTTATCAACTCGACTAATTCGATTTTTTAACTCGACTCGATCAAATGTTTACCTTTATTCATAGATATCGAGATTAATATAGTGTAAAAATGCCGAGTCTCGAGTTTCAAATTTCTCGATTTTTTTGACCTATTACTCGACACAGACATTCTCTTGTTATCTTAATCTCAAACACTCATGGATATTAAGATTCAAATAAAAAATGCATTTTTAAATATAATGAAGAAAAAAAATCAGTCATGGGTAAACAGTTGCTCACTCAAACTTGTCAGTTTAAAATGTTTTCATGTTCAGACTCAAATTTGATTCAACTTAGCTTGTTCATTGTGCCTATATAATAAACTATTAAAAATATTTTCATATTGATATTTCATATCATATAGTTAAATTTAAATAAATATTTTTAATTAATAAATGAATATTTGGCCAAAGCGAAGGATGACCCAATCTTTAGACACGTTTAGAACTTTGTATTAATTAAAATGTCACGGACCAAACTTTTTGGATCGAGACATTAGCGCGAGCAACAAATAGGGAGGTTGTGCGCAATGCAACGGGCGTGTCAAATGTGGCCCAGCACTTGGAGGAAGGCGTGGACCAGACCTTTGGGACCGAGGCATTGGCGCAAGAATCAGCCAAAGAGAGTTTGCGCGGTGGAACGGGCTTGCCAAGACCATCACACTTGGCCCGGCACTTGGAGAATGCTAAAGAGCCCGCGAGCCCACAAGACTTAGCCAAATCCCTGGAGGATTCAGGAGGGTAAATTGGTCAAAGCATTATTCATTTATTTGAATATAATGTGTAGATAATGTTTGTGATAATTAGAGATTTGAATTTGAGATTTGATCAGATAAGATAAGATAAGATCAATCTCGACCGTATATGTAATTTAAACTGAGCCGTTGGATGTAGGGGAGTTCAACTATAAATAGAGGCTCCCTCCTCACTTGTACTTCACTACTTCACTTCATACTTCACTTTGAGTAATACAAGAAGCATTTACTCTAAAACTCTTTGAGTGTTCTTTCTATTGTTCTTTGTTGTTCTTGGGTGTTCTTCGTTGTTCTAGCTGCCAATCTTTTTATGTTGTTCTTTGATTAGCTTTCGCTTAGAACGATCTTTCGTTCGAGGGCTTCGAGGAGTGTTTGATCTTCCGGAGCGAGAATCCTGGTTGAGTTAGGTGTTTGTCGAAAGAACTTCACCTAAGACCGTGACAAGGTACTTCAGGGTGACTTAGTCGACGTTTCAACCGAGAAAGCGACTAAGGTCCGACACGATTCGTCTGGCAAAGGTATAGCCCCGCGACACAAGTGGTGTCAGCGACGAGATCCATCGAAACCTGGAGTGATTGTCGAAGCCGTTGTCGAGCAGGAGTACTCACAAGGCTGGTTGAAGGCTGACTTAGGCGTAGGAATCGACTGATTTGCGTCGAAGGCGTCTAAGGCCGCACAGATCAGCTAGAGTCAAAATCTAGCCCCGTGACAAAAACTTGAAAATAATATAAATCATTTATCAATACACCAACAACTTAGTTGACTGTATAACTATACTTATAACTTACTTTCAAAAAAATAAAATTATAATAATTTATAACCACCTTTAATTTTTATAATTATCGATATTTAATATATTAATTAGTTAATTTAAATCGAATACTATATACATCTATTATGATATGTAGTTATTTATATATTTATTGTTTTAAATATGCCTTTTTAATCTTTCATATTTATATTATATTTCATGTTAGGGTTCTTGGCCATTCTTTCTTGCAATACCATCTATATTCAAACTAAAAAGGGTGAATCACTTAAAATTACCACCATTCTATTCTTGCCATTAATAATTTTAAATATATAATCTTCAAAGTTTAAATTTAAATTTTTTATTTAAAAATAAAGTATATTATATCACTGTATTTAATATTGGTTGATATAATTAATTATTTTTAACAAATCTTAAACTTAATCATAATCCTTATCTTAAGGAGAAGGAAAGGGGAGTGCTCCTAGTAGGTCTAGAATTTATGACTTAAGGGAATATAATGGAACAAAGATGAATAATTTAGTCAGTCGGTCGAATATGCTTGGTCAATTAATTATTATTATTTGAATAATCAAAAGGTGATTTTGCGGTAGTATGTGCTCATATAATTAATTATTGGGTTAGCTATTGGGATAGTCACTTATGTTTTCTCTCAGTGCATAGTTGATCACCGATTTTTAAAAACGACCAGTAAAAGTCACTTACGTTTTTGATCTGTAAACTTTTGGTCACTAAGACATTTGTTGCCATTAAAATTTAACGGGAGGCTGGTATGATATAATAAAAAGAAGGATAAATTACTAGATAGCCCCTAAACTATTACTTCACTTCTATTTTGACCACCGAAATAAAAATAATTTATATAATTACACATTTAATCATCCATATTTACAATTTTTTATTTCTTCTCCTCTCCACCCTTTCTATATTCTTTTTCATCTAACACAATCTCTAATTTTTTATTATATTAATTTCTAATTCACACCTTATATTTTCTACTATATTAATTCTCAATCCTTTAGCCACCAATATGTGCCATTAATTCAAGAATTTAAACCATCACAAAAATGGATGTCATTGATAGAGAAATCCAAGCTCCAAATCCTGGTAGCAGACTAAATTTAACAGAAGTAAAATTTGTTGGCTTCAAAAAGGGGAGGGCAATTATCTGATGTGTTGTTGCAAGCAAGCAACAGATCGTCTAATGCAGTCAGAGGAGGCCATGTCGGTGTCCCAACACTTCATGTCTTACCACCAACGCTATCAGGCTCTTCGAACATCGTATCGTCGGTTTCGTGCCCCCCTCTTCTGTCTCGTTATCGCCGAACAATGAATACGGTAAATCAAACTAACAAAAAGAGAATTCTAAGTATGGAAAAAACAGCAGAGATTTGAAGGTTGAGAGAAAAACTAGACCTGTTTATAATAATATATTTATTCAAATTCAAATAACATAAGCATTAAATTCCTTTTTATTTTTTTTCAAACTAATAAATACTCTAATTTAAACTAATTTACAACATCAAACCGGAAAACATAATTGAAAAGAAAATAGTTATAAAAATGTCTCTTTTTTATTTCTAATTAATGCTCCTACTAAACTTGAAAATAGCAGGCATTCGATTAGAGAGCAGAAAAGGAAACAAAAGAAGGGTCCGCCTATGATTTACAAATCAGTGGCGTGTAAACTCGGTACTGATCATTACTTACTGATCAGTAGCTTTCTTTAATTTTATGAGTAATCTTCATTCGTGGTCACTTTTATTTGAGATTTATTTTATTTTAATTATTTAAATTTAAAAAGATTGTTTTTGCCCGTTAGTGTCTATTACTTAAAAATAATTTTAAATTTAACCCTCAAACTTTTAAAATTTTATTTTTCATCATCTTTCCCAAAAATTATAAAACTAAAACCGCGTAAAATTAAATCAATCGCTATAACCTCAGAAAATTAGTTTCTCTTGTGTCTTTATATTCTTTTCTCAATCTCCTAAATTTGGATTTCAGGCCCAGGAGCTTTCAGATGGCCTAGCTGTTCTGGAGATTACAATGTCAAAGCTTGAGCAGGAATTTATTTCTTTACAATATCAGCTTAGTCAGGAGAGGAATGAGCGACGTCTTGCTGAGTACCATTTAAAGCATTCTCCGTATCCCACAACATCACTTTTCGATTCCCCTTTGGCTTACTCAACAGAACCGGTACTGTCATATATATCTTTAAAGTGTTATGCCAGTGTTATGTCATACATATTTTTAAAGTGCTATGCCAGTGATTCCTCTATATATTCAGCTATCGAATAGTTTATCTTATTCTGCAGAGGTGAAAAGGAAAGATTAACAATTTAGTTTATGTTTCAAATTGCAAGGCCTCGCAATGAAGATGAAGCTGAGGAAAACCTGGATGATATATTTCTAGCAGAGGTTGTAGTAGCCATTGATTTGATTTTTGGGTTTAAGTTTTATAATTTTTGGGGAAGATGATGAAAAATAAAATTTTAAAAGTTTGGGGTTAAATTAAAAATTAATTTTTTTAAGTAACGGAAACTAACGGCCGAAAAATTAAAATAGACACGATTCAAAACTTAAATGGTAAGAATAATTTTTTTAAATTTAAGTGACTAAAATAAAATAAATCTCATATAAAAAAAAGACTATGGGCGAAGATTACCCTAATTTTATTTATTTACTCAGTCAGTCAGCGAGCCAGCAAAGTCAAGTCCCCAAAACAATGGTCTTGTTCACACGTGTGCCTGACTCAAACATCTTCTTCTTCAACCTTCAACTCCATTCACCCTTTCCTCATCATATTTTAATACCGGTTTTGAAGACTAAAACAACAACCAAATCACCAAAACCCAACCTTTGAAAAAAGTTCTTAATCTTATTCCACCAACCCTTTAAAATAAAACCCTCCAGCCTCCTCTACTTCATCTCCCACCTTGGAGTTGGACCTATTATCATTTATGGGGAATGGATATCTTCACCACCACAACATGCATATTTCTAACCACAAGCCGACTTTCTTTCCCATCCTCTGTTCCAGACCAGCCGTTAAAGATGTCTGCCTCCCCAAATGGAAAGACCCGTCTGACCCTCTGTCTCCAAAGATCGGTTGCACGGGACAGGTGAAGAGGAGCAACAGGGTTGTCGGATGTCCTGTTCCTCACAAATTCAGCATCACCACCAAGAACAATGATGGCTGCTCCAATAATGGCACCAAATATTTCAAGCTCAAGAAGCTGTTTTCCGGGAAGAATCTAACCGGCAGCCCTGCCAGCACCACCGGTTGCAGAAGAAAGCAAGGTCTTGTAAACAGAACAAGCCGGTCCAAGAATGGTGATGAAAAAGATGTTTCTTTTGTGATCAACATTGAGAATATGGATCCACCGTTGCCTGTGATCAAGAGAGTTCCAAAACAGGGTGAAAAGGGGGATGTGGATACACTTTGGGAAAGGAGATCGCGTGGGGTTGCATTGAAAAGCTTACAGCTTAAACAGATTCAACTCAGCAGACATCAAGAACCGACCACGGTTTGAAAAGTGAAAGGAGGACAAGAACTTGGTCAGTTAATGGTAGTAGCTCAAGTATATTGCAATTTGTTCTTAGAATTCCATTTTTTTTTATGTATATGAATCATTCACCGATCTTCAAATATTCAGGGTTTAATTTCTGGGAATTATTATTGGTAGATCCCCTTACCCAACCAATCTTCAAACATTTGGGTAACATGACAGAACAGTGTTGAATGGATTTGTGAATGAAATTGCAGTGCATTGTCAAAGATTGATGCACTTACAAACCAAACATACACAACCAGACAAAAGCCATTTTCTCCAATGCAATACATTTCATCTGTTTTTGCATTTTTTTTCTGGGGCGAGTCTAAAATTCTGTGGCATGCAGTATTAATCGATTAATGATTAAGTATAAAAATTTATAATTTTTTATAATATTTTAGACTTTTATAAGTATCAATCTATAAATATTTAATTTTATTTTAAAATTATTAACTTAAAATAGTATAAAAAATTAACATTTCAATTTAATGAATAATATTTTAAATTTTGTATTTTATAATTGAAATGTTACATCGTAGACCTATTTTTTTCTATGATAAGTATTTAAGAAAATATGTAGTCGAAGGATTGGGTTTTTTTATTATCTGCAGAGGCCAGAGAGATGTCTTGGCCGACAAGTCATGCATTTATGTTGTCTGTAAAATGTTGAAAAATTAAAGATTGTTGGTGAGCGGACCCTCCCTAGCGTTAAAAGTGGAATTGCAGCAACAGTACAATTACTCAAGTAGACCTATATAATTCACCTATGACTACTAGATATGTAATAAAAGACATTGAGCTCCATGTTCTAAAAGTTAAGACGATGGTCTGCAGTGAATCCAGTCAGTCAAATCATTTAGGAGCATTAACTCGTATCCTATGCCACCTCTTCAATTCGGGTAATTTAGAGTAAGGGGTATTGGCAAAATTAGGATCTTAGGATTTTAATATGTCCAACGTACTGCTTTAAATTTTAAATTCTCAAAAGTAGGTCCTAACAGTAAACTTGCCATATCACCGCGACGAATTTTAAAAATATATATTTTAATTCAAACGCCCATTGTTTGTATGTTAGTTTTATTTTTTTTCTCCTAATCCTGGTTTGAACATTAATCACGCGATTAACTTAATCTTAGACAAAACTCGTCGCAGGCCCATGGCAAGTTCTATTTGGCTTAACGAATGTCACGGCCTAGACGAAAAAAATGGGCTTTTTTAGGGTTTTTGCATATTAGGGCTTATTTGTCGTATAAAAAGATAGTTTTGATTAGGGTTTAGAACACACAAAAAATTTTCTTCCTCTTTTGTTCGAGTAAAATATAATAGTTTGTCAAGCCATGAGATTTTCTTAGACAACATTGGAAGAACTAAGCTCACATATACTTCAAAAGGTTAAAGGTAAGGTTTGTTAATATTTTTATAGTACGATTAGTTTTGTTTAGTATGATTTATTTTCTTTATTCGAATTCTTTTTATTTATGCCTATTTTTAAAAATTCTAATAGTAAAATATGTGTACTATAAATTAATCAAAAATATTTTAAAATTCGATTGATTTGTGATGTTTAAGGTATTTAATTACGCGTAACTGTTGAGGAAAGTGGTATTGTTAAGACTTCAAAATTTTCACATCAAGAAAAAGATGGGAATGTTGGTAAGAATTTATGATTTTTTTTCATGTTGATAAGAATTTATAGGTTTTTTTCAAGTTTTAATTAATTTTTTAAATGAGTAAGTGCTACTTTAATTTAAATATTGTGTTTGTAGAAAGAGGATTCAAAATTTCAACCTTGCTTGATATGGAGCTATCCGTCGAACGAATATATAATGAGATTTCAGGACAATTTCAGTTTTAGGTACGCGTCAATGATTCATGAGTTTGAAATCGTACCGCAGTTGATTAATGGGTTGGTGGAGCGTTGGAGACCGTAAATGCATACCTTCTACATGTCGTGCGTGGAGTGCACAATCACCCTCGAAGATGTTGCTATGAAACTCGGTGTTCCAATTTGGTCATAGGTATGAATAATTATTTTGTTTATGATTACTGCTAGAAGTATTTGAGAAAGAGACCAGCGATGCATGCTGTTGATGGTAAACGAGTGAAGCTGACATGGCTAAAAAGTAAATTATACAACGGAAGAAATTGCTTACGTTGCTCGAGCCTATATATTGGTTATTATCGGTGGTATGCTAATGCCAGATAAATTATGTTCTCACGTGCAAATGCAGTACCTTCTGTTCTTAAAGACGTCGTGGGGGGCAAAAAAATCAGTTGGGGCTCTGCAATCTTAGGTTTCCTGTACCGCGAGTTATGCAAAGCAGCGAGCCCGACAGATGGCAATGATAGATTCGTGCACGCTGATATTGGTGGGTGTGTGGTGCTAATACAATCATGGGCCTAGTACAGGCTTTCATTCATCGTTCCTATTGGTAATCCTTCGTTTTAATTCCCACTCGCATCAAGGTAATAATGTTAATTCCCATAATTGTCTTAATTTTTATTTATAAAAACCCAGATCCATCTATGTATTTGTATTATGTAGATGGGCCCAAAAATTCAAAAAAAAAGGTTTGATGTAAAATTAATTTCGGCATATATTGCGAAGAGCAGATAATAAAATATTGCTTTTAGATCGAAACTATATAATTTGTATTTTTATTCAATTTATCGTATGTGATCCAAACGATGTGTAAAGTGATAGTCAAAAGAGATATTGTATAAATGTGTGATTTCAACCTTAGAGCTCCTTACTGGGTTGTGTGTAAAGGTGTCGAGTAAGGGCACTGAGTGATTTAAACCTTGTTACGGGATTTGGATACCCAATAAATGAATATTGCTTCATGAGAAGACCCATCGATGTGAGATTTTGAGTGATGATTATGCTCGATGCAAGATTCTGAGCCTTCCCACTCGATTATGAAATTCTGAGTGTTGATGCTCGATGTGAGATTCCAAGCAAGTGTGAATGATTCAGAAAGTGAAACATCGGGTCTCACTTCAGGTTTGATAATATGATTTCTATGCTTGAGTTTGAGATTGTACTCATTTGATTCTTGTATTTAGGCAATTACGGTAGTTCCATTGCTTGCCATGCCATAATATCTTGTAGCATGCACTTATTTATAATTTGTATGAATTGTGGTTGAGTGGAAGTGTACCCACTAAGCTTTGTAAGCTTAGCGTTCGGAATTGTTGTTTCCGTCTGCAGGTTAGTAGGTTGGCGTACGTCTTGAAGCACCATCGGAGTATGACCTCAGTATCGACTTGTGTCCAAGTACAGTACTTAGATTTAGTGGGCCATGTATCCGTAGGACCCTATGTGTATCGTAACTTGTATTTTGGATTTTAACTCTATGTTGAATACTTTTAAACTATGTATTTTAAATGGAGCTCCTCATATAACGTTTAAATGTTTTATTAATTTGAATTATTTCAACTTAATGGTTTTCATGGAAACAAGACTGTTGGGCTAAATCTAGTGGTAAAATTTAATGGTTCTAGTTGAGCTTAAGGCCCAACTTGTGGCCCGGGTTGGGATGTTACACTGCCCAATTGTTTTTTTACTACTACAAGGTTATTCGAGCAAAAAATAGGGTCAGTCAACATGAAATATTACATGCAGTGCCCCGTATATGTCATTATAGACGCATAGGGTTCCTACGTGGAATTAAAAATAGGTACAACATTATGCCCCATAGGCCCGACGGCGGTATTTGGGTTGTTTCTCAAATAATGTAGGACCATGTGGTTTCTCAAAAATTAATGTTGTAAGCAGAACTTCGTAATATGAGATAATACGACAACAATTATAGTTTCCGTTATGATTTCTGGTAGCCTCTTTCCGAACAATATACAACGTAATTGATGCAATGGTGTGAACATTGTAAATTTGGTTCATATAAACAAAATGAAAGAAAGTTTTGGTATGGAAATGAATGCGTTGATTCGGGAGTGCTATATTTATGCTGGAAATGGAAATGACTGGTAAAACTCGCCGGACCTTCACGGCGAGTTACCCCTAACTCGCCGGAAAGTTCCAGTGAGCTTTGCCAGTCATTTCTATTTCCAACATCTTAGAATCATTTTTTGGAGAGTTCACTTGGTAGGGTTTTCAACGCATATTTTGGAGTGATTATTAAATTTTGGATCGAAAGGCAGAAGCGTAATCGTATAGATAAACAGTTGTACTAGATGTTAACGTAAAAAATTTGTCCAGAAAAACATCCAGATGCGGCGTAAAACGAGCCTAAACACCCCTATGAGAGGTCCCTTAGTAGGGTTTTTAACGCATGTTTCAGAATAGTTATTGAATGTTGGATCAAAAAGCGGACGCATAATCGTATAGATAAACACCCCTATGAGAGGTCCCTTAGTAGGGTTTTTAACTCATGTTTCGGAAAGGTTTTTGAATGTTGGATCGAAAGGTAGACAATAAACACTTGTACTAGATGATAACGTAAAAAATCCATTCAAAAAAACATCCAGTGGTAGCGTAAAACGCGCCTAAACACCCCTATGAGAGATCCCTTGGTAGGGTTTTTAACGCATGTTTCAGAACGGTTTTTGAATGTTGGATCGAAAGTCGGACGCATAATCGTATAGATAAACACTTGTACTTAATGTTAATTCAAAAAACATCCAGAGAGATACAATGATCATAGAAATGACATTAAGTCATTTACGAAGAGGTATGCATTTTATAAAGTCTTTGTTAATATACCCTCGCCTAAACACAGAAAATGGAGAGATACAATAGCTATTGAACAGAGTTGCTCAACACGGGATATGTTGTTGTCACAGATTCTGCTCGATGGGTGGTTTGGGCTATTCCATGTACGGCACTAGCTGCCCATGAACACCCTTATCTCCCCCTGCTTGGTCAATGTTGTAAGGAAAACTTTGCACGTGCAACTACGCGCCATCAATATAGAAAATGACCTCAATTTTTAATGCATTTTGAGAAACGTAAGTAACAAAATTTTGAAATGGAGGTTTTAAACAATCAAACATCATGTTACCAGTTATTTATAGTTAGGCATTTTAACATAAACTCGCCTTCCATGTAATTCGAGTTACACCCACCGTGTCTTTGTATATTATACGAGTAGTGATTGACATGACATGCAAAACTCGTCGTCCATGCATGGCAAGTTTGTCTCATCATGTCAATCTCCCTAATCAGAATTGAAATAACGTTGTAGGTTTACATTTCCAATACAAACGTAATTAACAAGGATTACGTCAAGGGAATTCACCGTATATACATGGCGAGTTTCTACACTCATTAAGTTTTTACCCGCTAATTTATTTCGTATTTCCTACAACTTTCAAACAAACTCTCAAATTTCTCTAACAAACTCCCAATTTCTCTCAATCTCACACAAACATCAATTTACAATGGCTCCAATCTCAGCAATCGTATACTACGATGGAAACTATATGAGAGACGATACCATAGAAAACTTTGAGTCCGAAAATTTTTTAGATCAAATTCATTCGCAACGTTCCTTTTGAGGAGCTAGAGAAGAAGATCAAATGAATGGTACCTATTGGGCGTAACAGACCACTAAAGGCTCTCTACTACAGGTTCCAGACATCCTTGTTCCCAGTGACATACAGTACAATGAGAATTGACAATAGAAACGATGTTGAAGCAATGATCGAGACGCATATGGGGTACTAAGAGGAAATTTTCTACTTGTACGTAGATTTTAGTGAAGAAGTTGCAGGTGACAATGAAAACTCTTTTATGGGGGATTACAATCTTGTCGTCCCTGCTTATACTCCTGTGTTTTAGGATGTACCTACAGGTTCAACAACAGGACACTCGTACTCTAACTTCTTCGACTTAAACGTCGAACAACCATCAACTCAACATTCAACCTTTAACCCATATGTTGATGGGCAACAACCGATACTTGGTGGATCAAGTTTTTCAGGGGGCGACACTCTTGTCTTGTATCATTCGATCTAATGAGCCAAACTATGTTCCTTCTAATTAATAAGGGTGACGATACATCGAACCATAAATTAAACCGACATCAAATAAGCCTGACTATCGTGTTAATTTATGGTTCTAATTTCATACATCACATTTATGCATGATACAAGCATTTAAGTATGATGTTTTGATTTGTTAACTTTTAATCAACGTTTACCTTTGGACGGTAAAGATTAATTCAAATATTTGGTCAACATCAATTAAGCTGGGACTGATACGACACAAATATCGAAATTAATAAATACCTCATTTTTAGGTTTTAAATTGATTAATTTCCATCCAATCAAAATATGGGAGGTCATATGAAAAACAATTATAAATGCATGTCACAAAGGGCTTAAAATAAACAAACAAAAGGCCCACTAAAGTCATAACCTAAAAGGCCCAAATTATGAAACAACCCAATTAGTGATCTAATTATTAACCAGGTTAGTCTAATATTAACCCTAAGTCAATTAAACCCTAAAACTAGAAAACCCTAATAAATTATGGATTACCTGACTCGTGATAATTAATTTGATCAATTTTAAACTAGTATCTCAATGAGCCAAATACTATTTGAAACGAATCAAGTTAACTAATAATGATTTTAAATTAAATGTCCATCGAAGCCTAATGTCAATTTTATCCTAAAAGGGTAATTAAGAGGTGTTCAATCAATTTAATGAATTTAACATTTATCCCAATAAGCCAAGCGCTCTAAAAAACTAACCCTAAAATCAATTTAATTAATTTAAAAATTATACCCCAATAAACTGAGCGCGCACTTTAAATTAATTAAATTGAGTTACCCTAAACTGGCCTAAAAAACTTAACCTAGCAAAAACAAAAAAAAAACACAAAACAAACATTAAAACATTAGCTATAAGCAAACTATATTATGCACAAACATAAACAAGCACCAAACATATACATAAAAACCTTATTTAAACTATATACTATACATTATATAAAATATACATACATATAATTAAAACCATATATTTGAATATATATAAACCACGTGTTATAATATATTTAAAAAACTATATATTATATATGTTATATAAAAACCATATTATATATATATAGAAAGCTACATATTATATTATATAAAACTATATATTATATTATATAAAAACTATATATTATGTAGTATATAAAAACTATATATTATATAAAAAATATATATATTATATAAAAAATAGAAAACTATATATTATATTATATAAACTATATATCATATTATAAAAAACCATATATTATATAAAAAACATATATTCTATAAAAAATATATTATATATAATATAAAAAACTATATATGTACTATATAACACATATCAAACCTCATTTGGCATATACATCCACATCATACAAATCAAGCATAAACTAAAAATTAGGCAATAAAAACTGAAAATAAAAGATGCAAGGCCAAAAATAAATATGCTTAAAAAAGATTTACAAAGGGGTTTCAAGTCAGGATTTGGGACCAAATTAACAAATTTAGAAGTTATAGGGCCCAAATTAAGTAAAATTAAAAATGGGGGCAAAATTGCAAGACCCTGAAAATTCAAGGACTGAGGCTGTATTTCTAAAAGGCAAACATCCTGTGGGATTAATTTTGAAAACGTGGGAGAACTTAAGAAGCTAATAACCCATTTTGATGTTTTAAAACGAGAATAAATCACATTTTTCTAAAAATTGAAACATTTGAAACCTTTCTCCTAAAAAGCTGAAAATGCCCCTCTCTCTTTTCATCTGATAAGCTCCACCGCTCATCGGGGGTAAAACTCAAAAATCGTTGTGTCTCTATCGCGTCGACCGCCGGCGAGCGGCGACCAGTAAACCTAAAAATAAATTGACACAACTCTTTTTCTCACCCTAAACCTAGATCCAACCTTTGTCTTTCAAAACTCAACCACTTTTCTTTTGAAAACCCCAAAGGCAGAATCAAAAACTCATTTCCTTAGAAAAAAGATACCCTCTTTCACCGATTCACCCCTCTTGGTTCTAAGAAAGAACTGCGGCTTATCGCCGGCAGGAAAATCTCAAATGACCGCGAAAGGAAACGGGCTACCACAAAGGTAAACCCTCTCCTTTTGTTTCTTTTTTATGCTTCAAAATGCAAAGAAGGAAAAAATACCTCTAAAGCTTTTGATTTTCTTGTATTCCGCTTCTGAAATCTCCAGTCTAGGTTTACAATAGTTTGTTTTTGGTTTTTATATCCGAAATATTACATGATTAAAAAAAATCTTAAATATGCTATTGGTTGCCCTCTTTGGTTTGGAAGTATTCATGTGCATTTTCTGAATTCTTGGTTTGTCTCTAAAATCCCTGTTTTTTTAGTTGCACCGTTTGACATTGTTCGATTGTCCCTTGTATGTATGTGTTGCGGCTCTTGTATGAGGGGAGGACCAGAAGGCGGATGACCACATGGTTGTTGGCATGGTCAGGCGATGGTGATGTGGCATCGGGCCACTGGTTATTCCTACCAACGTGGAGGCACGGTGATGGCACTAGAGAGACAAGGAGTCGGGCGGTGTTGCACAAGCGCGAGTAGGGAAGATGGAGGGTCGCACGTGTGGCACGTATGAGAGCTGAAGGGCCATTTAGTAGGGGCGCGCGTTCCACGTGGTGATCCATGGGCCTTGATCTGAACCGTCATATCATTCCAGATCTAAACAATCATATCATTCCAGATCTGACAGTGGATATGCAGCTACGTCAAAAGATTAGAGGATTAGGGTTTTTTTTGTTATCAGGTTAGGGTCTGGGCCTTATTGGGCTATGTGTGTATATAATATTTTTGGACCTTTTATGTAAATGGACTATTAATATATGATCTTTTTGAGACAATGGGCTGATATGTATATAAAAGGAACTTGGGCTTTTATTTATGAAATGTATATAGACTATATATATGTTAATACTTGGGGCTGTTTTTTCATGATTTTCTCTCTTACTTAATCGAGCTCAATAATGCTATGGCATGCCAATTGTATCCAATGTCCATAATTACACAAATTCACATAGTCAATATATTTTTTCATATCATGTCAAATATCAAAATGTAACATTCCATATTATTTTCAAATATCATATACATGTAATATATCATAGTCATATTTGCATATGTCAAAGCAATGCAAGGCACTTACCAGATTTTCCAATTGAATTCAACACGGTTGCTCTACGAGAGCCCTCAAACAAATACAAACATAACCACAAAATAATGCAACGGGATGGCACCGAGCCTATCCCTTGACACAACTACACTCACCTCGACAACTCGATACTTTTAAGGTTTTCAGATAACAATGCCTTTATCCTTGGCTTTCAGAAGAGATGACGGTTGTTCTTTATCAACCCCCAATCGATAACGAGGATTTGAATTGTCAAACCGAAAAACTCGAGCTTACCAGCTTATCACTGAATCGTTCTTTTTTTCCTTATTTTTCTCTATGTCTATTGCGCACCCCCTATTTATACTTCAAATGGTCGGCCTCAATGGCTTTCCCTATATTCCACGAACATGGGAGCCATGGCATGTTTGGGGCATAATGCCCTTTTTGGCTGGCCTACGTGGTGGGCAATTTGTGCCACCTTGGGCCACGTCTCTCCTAATGTGGGAAGCTCATGGCCGGTTCCTTTAATTGAAGGAATTAGCCGTGGGCCCCCTACTCACGGCATTTATTTATTTATTATTATTAATAAACTGATACAGTTAGCCCGAATAACCACAATTGCTTCAAATTAGGTGCAAGATCGAGCTAATTATATAACCGGTACAAAATATTCGATCACCGGAACCTAATCCCGACTAGACCGATTTTTGGGGTGTGATAACTCTCCCCCTTAAGAAAATTCACCTTCGGATTTTTATTTCAAGCGAACAGATGAGGATACTATTTTTGCATAGTTTCCTCGGGTTCTCATGTTGCCTCTTTAACGGAATGACTTCGCCACAAAACTTTCACTAAGTGCACAGTCTTGTTACGAAGCCTCTTGGTCTTTCGTGCTAGGATCTGAACAGGTTGTTCCTCATATGTCAGATTAGATTGAATCTCTACAGATTCCGGTTCAATCACATGAGAAGGATCTGACCGGTACTTGCGTAGCATAGACACATGGAAGACATTGTGAATCTGACTTAACTCCTCGGGGACAGCTAATCGGTAGGCAACAAGTCCAAACTTTTCAATCACATCAAATGGACCAATGAAGCGAGGACTTAGCTTTCTTTTCTTTCCGAAACGAAGAATCTTCTTCCACGGAGATACTTTGAGGAATGTCTTCTCACCAACCTCATACAGAATATCTCTCATGCCCAGATCGGCATAGGACTTGTGTCGGTTGAAGGCAGCCTTAAGCTGATCACGGATAATGGTTGTCCTTTTTTCAGTTTCCCGAACTAAGGCAGGACATAGCATCTTGCCTCCACCGAGTTCAATCCAACAAAGAGGAGTCTTATACCTCATTCCATAGAGAGCTTCATACGGAGCCATTTAAATTGAAGCTTGGTAACTGTTGTTGTAAGCAAACTCGGCCAAGGGTAGAGATTTGTCCCATGTATTCTTGAAGTCAATGATACAGGCTCGGAGTATATCTTCCAGGATCTACAAGGAAGAATCATGATTGGTACAAACACTTATTCACATAACTTAGAGAAGGGTTTAAAGTTACCTGAATAACTCTTTCAGATTGGCCGTCAGTTTGAGGATAAAAAGCAGTGCTAAGATGCACTCGCATTCCCAAGGCCTCGTGTAAGGTCCTCCAAATCTGAGACGTAAATCGTGGGTCACGATCGGAGATGATAGATACTGGAATTCCATGTAAATGAATAACTTCACGGATGTACAACTCCACGAGCTTAGGCAAGCTGAAATCTATTCTTACTGGAAGGAAGTGGGCAGACTTGGAGAATTAGTCCACAATAACCCAAATGGCATCATTTTTCTTCGGAGTCAAAGGTAGATCACTTACGAAGTCTATCGTGATACGCTCTCATTTCCATTGCGGAAGTTCGATAGGCTGTAGAAGACCTATAGGTACCTTGTGCTCGGTTTTGACCAGTTGGCAAGTCAAACACCTAGCTACGTAGTCCGTGATTTTATTCTTCATACCGGACCACCAATAGATCTCCTTCAGATCTTTGTACACTTTGATAGCTCTAAGGTAAATAGAGAAAGGGCTATAATGAGCTTCACTTAGGATTTGGTTCCGAAAATCATCATCATCGGGTACACAAATGTGATGGCGGAAACACAGTAACCCTTCGAAATTCAAAGCAAAGTTAGGATTTGAGCTGACTTTAGTAATAAGGGGTTGCAACTCCTCATCAGTTTCTTGGAGTGCCTTAATTCGAGATACAATGGTGGAGTGAACTCTCAGCTCAGCTAACAATTTGCCATGCTTTTTGAGTCAGAAGTGAGCATTCAAGCATCTCGGAGAAGAAGTGGGCTTCCAGCTAATAGCGTCAGCCACCATATTGGCTTTACCAGGATGGTAATCAATAACTAGATCATAATCTTTCAACAATTCCATCCATCGGTACTGATGAAGATTTAACTCTTTCCAGGTCAGGAGGTACTTCAGCTTTTGTGATCAGTGTATAGGTAACACTTCTCACCATAGAGATAATGTCACCAAAATTTTAAAGCAAACACAACTGCGGCGAGTTCTAGACCATGAGTCGGATAATTCAACACGTGAGGCTTGAGTTGACGTGAGGCATAAGCTATAACTTTGCCTTCTTGCATCAGAACACAACCTAATCTCAGGTGGGATGCATCACTATACATGGTGAAGTCTTTGCCCGACTCGGGTTGCACTAACACAGGGGCATGAGTAAGGACTTGCTTGAGCTGGTCAAAACTCCTTTGCTGATCAACAGTCCATTAAGGGTGCTGCAAGCAATGAGAATCCCTTAACGAATCTACGGTAATAGCCTGTAAGGCCAAAAAAACTATGAACTTCTCCCACATTCTTCGGAGGAGTCCAATCAAGAAATCACATGGCCAATGAAAGATACTTTGGATAACCAGAATTCACATTTACTGAACTTGGCATAGAGTTGTTTCTCCCAGAGAGTCTGAAGCACAATTCAGAGATGTTCTTCATGAGAAACATAGTCTTTAGAATAGATCAGAATGTCGTCTATAAAGACAACCATAAACTTATCGAGATAGGGCCGGAATACACGATTCATCAGGTCCATGAAGGTTGTAGGTGCATCCGTGAGCTCAAAAGGCATCACCAGAAATTCATAGTGACCATATCTAGTCCGAAAGGTAGTCTTTAAAACGTCAGACTCCTTTACCAACATTTGGTAGTATCCGGAATGAAGATCTATCTTGGAGAAGACATAAGCATCCTTCAACTGATCAAAGAGGTCATCTATCCTCGGAAGTGGGTACTTGTTCTTGATCGTCACTTTATTCAATTGACGATAGTCAATGCATAGACACATCAATCCATCCTTCTTTTTGACGAACAAAACTGGCGCTCCCCAAGGTGAGGAAATACGTCGAATGAATCCCTTATCTTGGAGGTCTTTGACTTGAACTTTTAACTTCTTCAACTCCACCAGAGCCATTTTATACGGAATAGCAGAGATCGGAGTAGTTCCAGGTTATACTTTTATCTTGAACTCAACTTTACGGTTGGAAGAGAGTCTCGGAAGTTCATCGGGAAACACATCAGGAAATTCTTTCACCATGGGTACGTCTTCGATTTTCAAATATTTCTTAGACTCCATGGCATACATGAGACTCTTTTTAGGCTCGGGTTCAGACTTCATCAAGGTTATGCTCTCTTTACCGAGTCTGCGGAGATATAATTTCTTCTTTGAACAATCTACCCATGCTTGATGTTCAGCTAGCCAATCAAGGTTTAGAATGAGATCGAACTCATGGAAGGGCAAAGCCATCAGTTGGCCGGAAATGGGATCCCTTGGATCCTTAGGGGACAAGCTCTACAGATTATTCGAATAGCCACACTATCTCCTAGTGGATTTGAGACAAGTATCTCGGAAGCAACATATTCACATTCTAAAGCATACTTTTCAATCAAGGGTTCACTAATAAAAGAGTACGTAGAGCCTGGATCTATCAAAGCATAAACAAGTTCAGAACATAACTCCACCATACCTACAATCATATCAGGATCATCATCTTGCTCACAACCTCGAACGTGGTACATTTGGGCTGAAGCCTACGTGTCACGGCCAGCTGGAGGAGTATTGTTGTTGCGAGGTCTACCTGTAGATCCAGATGGCATTAGCTTTACTCTTCTCCCCTTATTAGGATTGTTCTGAGAAGCTACAGATGTAGAAGCCTGAGGGTTCTGTGGGCACTGACGGATAAAGTGGCCAGACTCTCCACAAAGGTAACAAGAACTGGATTGCCTTCGACACTGCCTCAAGTACCTTTTCTGGCAGAAGTTGCATAAGGGAATCTGGGAACCCTTTGTGGAACCGCCCGTGCTATCCACTGAAGCTGTGCAGGTAACGGTTGCTCCGGCAGACTGGAACTGAGGTACATACCCAGATCGAGGCAACTGTTGGTAGGTAGCAGACTTTTAGTCCCATTGTCTTCCCATCTTCTAGGAGGTGGGTAACTTGGAATCATCTCAGAACCTCTTATCAAGTCGAGTTTGGTTCATCTTTCTCCTCTCGGAGGCTTTCTGTGAAGCTTCGGTTGCGATGGCCCGATTGACAAGGGTCTGAAAGTCCTCAATCTCCAGATCAATGAAGAGAGGACGAAGTTCATCACAAAGGTTGTATCTTGCATACTTACAGAAATCATGGATGTACTGCTCCATTGGTCTTCCCCCTTACCTCAGATGGAGGAATTTCTTGCGTCTTTCTGCAATATAGTGCTCGCTGATGTACTTCTTACGGAACTCCTAAAAAAAGAAGTCCCACGTGACACGATGTTCAGGAACAGTGAGGGTCACCGTATCCCACCATCTTTGGGTCTCTTCTGCTATCAAGGCCATGGCATATTCAAGTTTATGCTCCTCGAGACACTTCATTTACTTATTCAGCACTTTCAGAGTGTTCTCTAGCTAGTATTCTATAATCTCGGGGTTATCCAGGTCTTGGCTGGTGAATGTATACACAGGATATTGCTTGAATTTGTCAACAAGAGCTCTTGAAGCAAGCAGAGAAGCCTCAGCAGGTAGGGGAGGTGGTTTTTGTCGGAGAGACACCACCACCTGTTTAATCATGTCCGCCATGGACATCAGATATGCCTACTGAGTGGGTGGCATTGATGGAGGGTGAGGTGGGTCGTTCTATCCCACACACTCGGGTTGGATTTCAGGTCTCAGGTTGTCCCCCTGAGTTGAAAAGGAGCTCGGATGAGGTTCGTTCACTACCCTTCTATCGGTAGGACCAGACATTTTGAATCAAATTATAAAAGGATTGAATCGTGTAAGTTGCAAGTCACAGATAACGTATATAAATAACTCCTAAGTGGCATATATAGACACAGACTCATAACGGATACCTGGTTAGTCTTAGAATTGACTAAACTCTAGCTCTAATACCATAAATGTAACACCCTCTTCCTGGTCTGGTTGAGATCAAGGTCGGATAGTGTTATCGGAAGACTAATTGAAGGTTAGAAAAAATTTTATAGTTCAAAACCTAATCTAAGTATCATATTGATTATTCCTAAGACTTATCCATTTTATTGGTTACTAAACTTAATCGGAGTTGGGGTCAATTTTAAACTTTTCTTAACTTTAGGGACTAATTTGTAATTTTTTACCGGTTATCTGATTTCGTATTTATCAATTAAAATTAAACTCTCCAATTATTGATCTAAAGGTTTCATTATTAGAATCTATCGAACTACTACGCCAATTAAACCAATTTGAGACTTTTTACAAAAAATCAGTTCTGTGACTTAACTAAATTTACCAAATTTTACCAGTACACTTATAAATTAGGTTCCCATTGGTACGTCACATTTTAGGGCGTTCGGAATCCATTTACCAAGTTTTCACCTTAGGCTCATTTAGGCACTTTTTAACCTATTCAAATCTAGTCATTATAAGCATACAGCAAAACCATGTTATCAAGTCATCATACAACCATAGAAAGGCTTATACAAAACTAGTTGGTCCATATGCCACTTCACTAGGAGTTTATAGCAAAAGATAACATACATATATGGCAGGGACGTGACTTGCAACCGCAATAACACGATCAAGGCTCGGAATTGATCAATGTCTTGAAAATGCATGAGACACACATGTTAGGTTTACATAACCTAGTGAGGTAGTTATAACAATTACAATGGATGATCAATATTATGAAATGCATGAAAATCAAATATACAAGTAGTCAGATTACACTATACACAATTCATACTTATTTCACTTATTTTTATGCTTTCATATTCACATATACATTTCACATATTCATATCATCATCATAATGTCGTAGCATAATTCATAGGCACATATCACATTAGGTACCATTTGGATACACGGATTCCCCTGTACACCAACACATATAATGGAGAGTGGGTTGTAGCCCTTGAGCCGTAGCTACGAAGATATATTCCTTACATAGCCGACCTTATTTCCCCCACATATAGGCCGTAGCCCTGGACCGTAGTCCTCCCTTACTTAACCGAGCTCAATAATCCTATGGCATGCCAGTTGTATCCAATGTCCATAATTACACAAATTCACATAGTCCATATTTTTTTCAAGTCATATCATGTCAAATATCAAAATGTAACATTCCATATTATTTTTAAATATCATAATGTGTAACATATCATAGTCATATTTGCACATGTCAAAGCAATGCAAGGCACTTACCGGATTTGCCAATTGAATTCAACACGGTTGCTCTACGTGAGCCCTTAAACAAATACAAACATAACCACAAAATAATGCAACGGGATGGCACCGAGCCTATCCCTTGACACAACTACACTCACCTTGACAACCCGATGCTTTTGAGTTTCTCGAATAACAATGCCTTTATCATTGGCTTTCGGAAGAGAAGACGGTTGTTCTTTATCAATCCCCAATCGATAGAGAATATTCAAATTGTCGAACCAGAAAACTCGAGCTTACTACCTTATCATTGAATCGTTCTTTTTTTCCTTATTTTTTTCTATGTCTATTGCACACCCCCTAGTTATACTTCAAATGGTCGGCCCCAACGGCTTTCTTCGTGTTCCATGAATATGGGAGTCGTGGCATGTTTGGGGCATAATGCCCTTTTTGGCTTGCCTACATGGTGGGCAATTTGTGCCACCTTGGGCCACGTCTCTCCTAACGTGGGGAGCTCATGGCCGGTTCCTTCAATTGAAGAAATTAGTTGTGCCCCCTCACTCACGGTATTTATTTATTTATTATTATTATAATAAACTGATACAGTTAGCCCGAATAACCTCTATTGCTTCAAATTAGGTACAAGATCGAGCTAATTATATAACTGGTACAAAATATTCGATTACCAAAACCTAATCCTGGCTAGACCAGTTTTTAGGGTGTGACAAATCTTCTCCCTTTAGAAAATTCGCCCTCGAATTTTCATTTTAGGTGAACAGATGAGGATATTGTTTATGCATATTCTTCTCAGGTTCCCACGTTGCCTCTTCAACGGAATGACTTCGCCACAAAACTTTCACTAAGGGCACAGTCTTGTTACGAAGCCTTTTGGTCTCTCGTGCGAGGATCTGAATAGGTTCTTCCTCGTATGTCAAATTAGATTGAATCTCCACAGATTTCGGTTCAATCACATGGGAATGATCTGACCGGTACTTGCATAGCATAGACACATGAGAGACATTATGAATCCGACTTAACTCATCGGGGAGAGCTAATCGGTAGGCAATAGGTCCAACCTTTTCAATCACCTCGAATGGACCAATGAAGCGAGGACTTAGGACTTGTGTCGGTCGAAGGCAGCCTTAAGATGATCACGGATAATGGTTGTTCTTTCTTCGGTTTCCCAAAGTAGGTCAAGACCTAGCATCTTTCCTTCACCAAGTTCAATCCAACAAAGAGGAGTCCTACACCTTCTTCCATAGAGAGATTCATACGAAGCCATTTGAATTGAAGCCTGGTAACTGTTGTTGTAAGCAGACTCGACCAAGGGTAGGGATTTCTCCCATGTATTCCCGAAGTCAATGATATAGGCTCGGAGCATATCTTCTAGGATCTACAAGGAAGAATCATGATCGGTACAAACACTTATTCATATAACTTAGAGAAAGGTTTAGAGTTACCTGAATAACTCTTTCAGATTGGCCGCCAGTTTAAGGATAGAAAGCAGTGCTAAGATGCACTCGCGTTCCCAAGGCCTTGTGTAAGGTCTTCTAAAATCGAGACATAAATCGTGGGTCACGATCGGAGATGATAGATACCGAAATTTTGTGTAAACGAATAACTTCACGGATGTACAACTCCACAAGCTTAGGCAAGCTGAAATCCATTCTTACTAGAAAGAAGTGGGCAGACTTGGTGAATCGGTCCACAATGACCCAAATGGCATCATTTTTCTTCAGAGTCAAAGGTATACCATTTACAAAGTCCATCGTGATACGCTCTCATTTCCATTGCGAAAGTTTGATGGGCTGCAGAAGACCTTATACAAAACTAGTTGGTCCATATGCCACTTCGCTAGGAGTTTATAGCAAAAGATTACATATATGGCAGGGATGTGAATTGCAACCGCAATAACACGATCAAGGCTCGGAATTGATCAAGGTCCTAAAAATGCATGAGACACGCATGTTAGGCTTACATAGCCTAGTGAGGTAGTTATAACAATTACAATGGATGATCAATATTATGAAATGCATGAAAATCAAATATACAAGTAGTCAGATTACACTATACACAATTCATGCTTATTTCACTTATTTTCATGCTTTCATATTCACATATACATTTTACATATTCATATCATAATCATAATATCGTAGCACAATTCATAGGCACATATCACATTAGGTACCATTGGATACACGGATTCCCCTATACACCAACACATATAATAGAGAGTGGGTCGTAGCCCTTGAGTCGTAGCTCCGGAGATATATCCCTTACACAGTCGACCTTATTTCCCCCCACATATAGGCCGTAGCACTGTACCGTAGTCCTCCCTTACTTAATCGAGCTCAATAAACATATGGCTTGCCAATTATATCCAATGTCCATAATTACACAAATTCACATTGTCCATATTTTTTTCAAGTCATATCATGTCAAACATCAAAATATAACATTCCATATTATTTTCATATATCATATACGTGTAACATATCATAGTCATATTTGCACATGTCAAAGCAATGCAAGGCACTTACCTGATTAGCCAATTGAATTCAAAACGGTTGCTCTACGTGAGCCCTTAAGCAAATACAAACATAACCACAAAATAATGCAACGGGATGGCACCGAGCCTATCCTTTGACACAACTACACTCACCTCGACAACCTGATGCTTTTGAGGTTCACGAATAACAATGCTTTTATCCTTGGCTTTTGGAAGAGATGACGATTGTTCTTTATCAACCCCTAATCGATGGCGAGGATTCGAATTATCGAACCGAAAAACTTGAGCTTACTACCTTATCACTGAATTGTTCTTTTTTCCTTATTTTTCTCTATGTCTATGCGCACCCACTATTTATACTTCAAATGGTCGGCCTCAATGTCTTTCCCCATGTTCCATGAACATGGAAGCTAGTAGTAGTAGTAGCAGTAGTAGTAGTAGTAGCAGTAGCAGTAGTAGCAGTAGTAGTAGTAGTAGTAGCAGTAGCAGTAGCAGTAGCAGTAGCAGTAGCAGTAACAGTAGCAATAGCAGCAGTAGCAGTAGCAGTAGCAGGAGTAGCAGTAGTAGTAGTAGCAGTAGTAGTTACAGCAGTAGCAAGAGTAGCAGTTACAACAGTAGCAGGAGCAGGAACAAGAGTAGCAGTAGCAGCAGTAGCAGTAGCAGTAGTAGTAGTAGTAGTAGACAAAATAATAAATAGACAATGGTAGTAAAGGGAATAATAAGATAATACTTATACTATTTTTTGGATTTTTGATTTTGGTAATAACAATGATAATATTTTTGGGGTTTTTAAGTAAATGAACATGATATATAAATATGAGACTGGTTATATGCGGGCCCTTATTTAATTATATAATACTAGTAGTCTTTTTATTCCTTTGAGTGCTAATAAAATAGATAGAAAGTCATTTATTGCATAGATTAACAAAAATGTAAAAACGGGTTAACACCCCGGACAAAATTAGTGATTACAGACACTGATAATGATGATGATGCCCCTGCAAACTTCAATGAAAATCAGTTCAGACATGTTGCAAGCAGTAGTGCCCTAACACCGTATGAGCCTCCGTCGTATATGCACGACATCGACTTGGCGATAATGAACGTGCAAGAGTTCCCTGACGTACTTGATGTGGGTTTTGACAGTTCTTACTTTGCAATAAAAAAAAGATAACTTGTGGGAAGAGATGCAGTTCAGAACGAGCGACGAAGCGAAAGCTTCTGTTAAAAACTACAACATACGTTATGGTGTGCACTCTAAGGTCAAGTAGGTGACATCAAAGAAATACGTATGTAAATGTAAACAGAAGTCGGCACAAGGATGCAATTGGAAGGTGCGGGTCAACAAGATGAAAAAAGATAACATCTGGGAGATGATAGTCCACAACGACCCTCATACTTGTTATGTTGTCGGTTACAGGCAAGAACATCCAAACCTAGACTCTAATATCGTCATCGAGAGCATCTAAACAATTGTCCAGGCAAGCCCTAAAGTCATTATTTTTGCGCTGCAGTCGCATGCGATTATACGTCATCGTACAAAAAAAATTTTAGGGGAAAGAACAAGGCAGTCATAAAATTGCATGGGGAGTAGAATGCTTCTTACAACGAGCTCCCAACTTGGATAAACATCATAAAGAAATACAACCCCGGAACAGTTACAGATTTGGAAACCGAACCATACTACAAGAACGATTGTGTGGTTCCCGATGTTTGCCAATTCAAACGACTTTTCTAGACATTTTCGCAGTGTATGAATGCATACAAGAACTGTAAGCCCGTCATTCAAATTGATGACACGTTCTTGTATGGAAGATACAAGCAAGTTTTGCTATTAGCCATTGTTCAAGACGATAATCGCAAGACAATACCAATAGCATTCCCACTCATGCCGAGAGAAGATACCGAATCTTGCATGTTTTTCTTTAAGAAGCTACGTCATTACATTATAAAAAAAGATCGAGTTTGCTTGATCTTAGATCGAGGAGGTGGGATCAAGCCAGCGATCGAATCTCTGGGCAGGAAGTTTCAATCTATATACATTGAGCATCGTTTCTGCATACGCCACATTGCCGCAAACTCCCATAGCCGATATAAGAATGATGATGAACGCAGGCTCGTTATACGCATGGGTACATTTTCAGATTTGTTGTATTTGTATTTATCACTACTTTCCCTATATCTCATTTGGGAACTTTGTCGTGTCTTAGGGTACAAACTAGTTCAACACAAATTTGAACAAATGCTTGAAGAGTTGCAGGGGAAGAATGATCTGGGCTACAAGTACGTTGCAAAAATTCCTAAAGAAAAATGGACCAACGTATACAACGACTATTTCAGATATGGCCACGTGACAACCAACTTGGCCGAGGCAATCAACTCTTCCATGAAGAGGGTTCGAAATTTGCTACTAGCTGTCATCGTGAAAGCTACGTACTTTTGTTTGGGCAAGCTGCTCGCGACCTTGGGCAAAGAAGTTGTCGGTATGTTACAAAAGCGCCTCACATTCCACCCGAGGATACGAGACGAAATTTTAAAAACCATTGTTAAATCAAACGGGTTGCATGTGCTGTCGATGTCGCGTAATGACGACTCTTTCCGTGTCTCGAAGAAAGCACAACCAATGCAAGGTTTTAACCCAACATCTTATGGGTAAATCTCCAAAAAGGTTATACGACTATGGCAAATTCCAAGCACTCAACACTCCGTACTAGCATGTCATCGCTGCATGCTTCGCTGCCAAGATCGATTTCAAGAATTACGTGGATCCTATATACTAGCTTCAATCTGTATTTAAGGTCTACAAAATGAAATTCCCACCAATCGGTAGCGAAACTGAATGGAATGTTGTGCAGACATAGACCACAATTTTACCTAACCCAACTCTGCGATGAGAAAAAGCATGACGTCCCAGATCCACAAGGATTTAGAATGATATGGACGCCATGTATCACCGCGAATGTGAACCTACCGGACAACCTAGACTCTGCGGGAATTGTATACTACCATGTCATAGAATGCCAAAGTGTCCATCTCGAAAATAAATATGTAAACATAAATATTAATATGAAACTTCAATGCAATTCATTTCGATCTAAGTTTTCACCATTGCATACATCACCTAAAGCGGTAGAATTTTAAAATTAAAAAATTCAATTCAACTTCTACATTTTCTTTAAAACATTCTACAAGTTATATTACTTGTGCATTCAAATAGAATTAGAAAATGTTAGATACTTTACAACTTAATCGAACACTTTTTCTAAATAATAACCAAGCCAAACTCGTCGTGTATACACGATGAGCTCCATCATTTCAAACATCGTTTTCTTAGAGTCGGGGACGACCGTTAAGCCATATGGAACTCGTCGTGGGCCTACGGCGAGTTCCGTTTAGGATTAGGTTAATCGCGTGATTAATTTTTAAATCGGGATTAGAAGAAAAAAAATAAAACTCGCCATACGAGCAAGGTGAGTTTGAATAAAAAAGGAATATAATTTTGAAACTCATCGTGGTAGTGCGGCGAGTTTACTGTTAAGGTCCTACTTTTGAGAATTTAGGATTTAAGGTGATGCGTTGGGCGATCCTAAAATCCTAATAATGCCTACATTATTTCTGTTGTGTCTTCCACTCACCAATGGTACTTGTTCGGCACAAGGTCTCTTTTGTCGGCGATGACCCAATTTTCTCGAGTCTATACTCTACGGTGATTAAGTTTTGTTTTTGTGATGGAAATGATGTCGGATTAAACAGGAGAAATCTCTTGTTGAAATTCATCATGACACAAATTCATTAAACACTTCAAATTTTACCATTATTATAGTAAAATTACTTAAACATCAGTTTAAAAAACACAGGTTTAGAAATAAAACCGTTGTTTATTGTGTGGGATTTGTTTAGTCAAACGATTTAATTAGTTGAATAGATCAAATATTATAACTTTTGTAACATGAATTTAAATGAACAGATTGAGTTTGAACAATTTATTTGTACGATGTATGTAGTTTTTAAAAGGTTAAGAGTAAATAACATATGGTATCATGTAAGTTAGAAAAATATCTTGCATTTTACTATACTAGTGTGCTTGAAAAAAAAAAGAGAAATTTATACTTAAAAAGACAAAGTAACGTATTTTTCTTCAGATTTACTTAAAAAAATGTTTAGACATCAATATAATTGTATGAAAAGGGGTGTTTGAATGTTGGGAACTTGGTGATTTGTTTATTACTTTCCTTAGATAAGAGTAGCATGAGTTTTGTTATCTCACGATCACATACAGAACCCCTTCATGTTTCCAACGGCCTTTCGAATCAAATCTCCTAAATTTATGTTTTCTTCTATGAAATAACCACATTATAAAATGGCGGTCGACAAAAGAAATGAAATATTCATAAATAATGTGAAAGACTGAAGATGCATAAGAAAACCAAATCATCTCTTTACTACTTTCTTTAGAACCATGTTCGCTCCATATTTAATTAAACAACTTCAAACATGAAATACCAGGAGGCTTTTATCTGATCTGAAATTTGTCATCTCGCACAAAAACATGTAAAGATAGAAAACCAGAGCCGCAGGGCAGGATGCAGTGCGAGATGATGGCATTATATATAGCATCAAAATCTCAGGTTGAGCAACATTTCTTTTTTTGCAGGTTAATGTTAAAACAGCATGTACAACAACTACACTATACATATCTTTTTTTCAATAAGCAAATCTTCATTCCTTCGTCCCCCAATCCCTAACAACCCTTCAAGACTGAATATTTCTAGCCTCTTTGGCAAAACATGACGGAATGAAATTCTCACCCAATGTACAATTACTCTTGTGAGATATACAACAAATGATATGCCAAAACTCTTCCCATCCCGAGTCGCACGATGCGCCTCATCATATGGCATCAACCAATCCAAACATCTCACCACTGATTCTGCCACTCAACTGCCATCATAAAGAAATTCCTCAGGTTCCGCACCAAAAACAGTTACAGAAGGCAACGATGGCCATCACCTTTCATAAGGCAAGTAAAACACCCCAGGTATTGACAAGGCCTAACCATTGTGTTCCATTTGTCCATCAGAACAAGCACCCTGTGGGAGCTGTTTCTCCTTTGGAAGACGGTCAACAGGAACATAACAATATCCTTTCGGTAACCGTGAATTCTTCATTGATGCTTCATCCGATGTCATTACCAACTCCTTTTCAAATGTTTCAATAGGCTGAGATTCACAAGGCAAGCATCAGTTTTTCCTGTGTGCGTGCGCATTTGCGTGAAAGAGAATATGTGTATAATATTATATATACCTTTCTGGATTTTGAGTTCCATTCTGCTGCATTAACCAAAGCATTACGAGATGCAAGAGAATATCTATGAGGGATTTGCTTCCCAGAAAATGGCACTCTCTCTGTTGGCTTCCGAACAAAAAGGTTTTGGGAAGCGGAGCTGTCATCAGTTCTTTGACAATTGCCCACAAGCATAGGAACCTTCTTCGCTTGGTGCTGCACTGAAAGAGTACTGTCCACAGTAACATCATCTGATCGCATTGCTTCACTGCATGATTTGTTATCATCTGTATGGCCTTTGAGAGATGTTGTTGCAGATTCTGAGCTAACATCCGGATGAAAAAAAGGACTATGAATAAGCACTGAACGAGTGGCATGCTCTCTTTTACAAGCAAGTATTTCATGTGAGCAAAGAACCAACTCCCGCTGCAAACATTCACAATATATGAAATAGAAAACTATCCAACACCAGGCACTCGCATACGCAAAAAAAGAGACTAAATTAGAAAAACCAACCTTCAATTTTTCACGTTTGATGATTCTTTCACAAAGAAGGCGTAATCTCTCCAGTTCAACCTGTAGAGAACACAGGTAAGAGAACACAATTACCACACAATCCAGACAACAGCATGCATTATAACACCAAAATTACTACATGGCACGTATCTAAGCAACCCAAAAGTTGGCAAGAAAGTCCTTACCCGAATTTGCTTCATGTTTTTCAACTCCTCAATTCCATATTTTTGAGTTTCAGCCTACACATGTTATTGAAAAGATAAACAATACAGGAAAAATAGCATACAACAAAAAGAAGTCCGCAACTTTTTAAAGAAATCAAGGTTTCCAAACCTTCGCTCTCTGTTCCACACTGTGCTGTTCACAATAAGCTTTGTGATGCAATTTGCCACCACCAAGCTTCACATTCATACAGAAGCCAGCACTTCTAGCACAGGAGGGATGGAAAGTGCTCTGACAGTGACCATGACTACACTGCAAAGAATAAAACTGCAGCTGCTTAGCAACAAAGTACATTAATTGCAACAATTTCTAGTTAACAATTTCAGTATAAAATAAGCATTTTTTACAAAAAAGAAAAGATATCATATATCTCACCCTAATGCATGCACCATGCTTGGAGCCGCATATACAACAAATGTCAACCCCCCTTGAAGACATCTCCTGATATTCCATTCAACATAAATTTAAATAAGATCTATAGAACTCTCTCCAAGTAGAAGTTATCTAATGCCTTACACGCATACATACCATTCCTTCGACAGGATTAACTTGTCCCCTTCTGAATGTTGATTCAAGAACCCACTACAAAATATTAAGAAAAAAACCATTTCATTTCATTTCATTGAAAAGAGACGGAATGTTAACGCAACAAGAAAGAGAAAATCACCTCAGCACAGAAAGCATGTACCCACTGGCCATCCACAGATTTCCTAAAAGCACCAGTAGAACCACCACATAAGCCGCATTCAACAGCCGGATAAGGTTTCTCCCAAAAGTTTAGAGATGGAGCTCCAGAGGATCTAGATGAAAACAGTTCTTCACATAATTCACAGCGCCAAGGACCTGTAGATTCTTTAACATTGTGATAGCAATCCAAGTGAACTGCAACCTGTGAGCAGAAGGGCTAAATCAAAATCCCAAACAAATGAAAGTAAAATTTTCTCATTCAAGAAAGAAAAATGATAGTTTTAGGCCACAACACCTTGCACCCAGAACAGACTAAAATAGGATTCAGTACTGTCTCAGATCGCCTGCAGATGTCGCATGACCTAGGATGTCCTTTAGAAAAATCTGCAACTGATTGAACAATATCAGAGTACTTTTCGGATGAAATCCTTGGGACAGCATTCCTAGAAAGTGCATCTTTTGCTCTTGTCTGAGAGTTAATGCCAGATCTTCCAACAGAAGCGTTCAACTTCAGAACATTCTGCAAAGAGAATATAGTAAGATTTTGTCCTTACTTAGAAGAAAGCGAAAAAATATATAGAAAAAAGGATCCATATGAATAACCTCTTGATGACTAGAATCTTCCAAGCCATCTTTTCTTGATGAAATCCTAGAGGAAGCAGCTACAGCAGCAGTTGCAGCGGCCAACACTGCCTGTGCCTCCTTATGCCTTCTCTCTTTACGGCCCTGCTTCTTTGCTTCTCTTAGCTCATAAAGATAGCGATTAACGAGCATAGTATCCCATATCTTTGTCCTCGCCGTTTCAACCTCCTGTGGTAGACTTTTAGCAACCCTAGAAACTAAATTATCTGCAAGCAGAAAATCACACAAAATGCAGGTTATAGTTTACATCACACATACACAAAGAACCCTAGAGTAGAAAAGATGAATACCAGTAACATGGTTCCTTGCAACTGCATTGTCCAGAAATCTATGCTGATAATATATGATTTCCCCTTCTACCTCATCCTCTGGAGAAAATTTGAGAGCTCCCGACATCCTAGCCTTAACCGACGACACAAAATCATCAGATCGACAACTCTTTTCATTGTACTCTGAATGTTCACTTTGGTGATTGCAGCAAACACTAGCATTTGAAGATGCTACCAGGCGAGAGAGGTCTCCCTCCCTTGCACCTGCAAAGTGCAACTTATGAGACCTGCCCAAAACAACAAGCAGAAAGAAAGAAAGAAGAGGAAACTGCAGTCTAAATAATGAGATGAAACTTGCCATCGAACTCCTTTAATGTGTCATTTCTGCCTTCATACTCACCCACTCTATTCTTACAAAGCATCCCATTCTGCATCTGCAGCATTTGCTTCCGTGTATAGGGGTGAATGTAAAAATTAGAAAATTCTTCAGTTCTGCAATTCAATATTATCGAGAATCATAAATTATCTCGTCAAAATAGACAGAAAATCTCCTGTGGTTTAATAAATAGTCTTTTCACAATGTTTACATGAGATCAGCGATAATTGGATCAACGATTGGGCAAATGGAATTTCCTTGATCTTGTTTCTTCTTAAGAGTGGTTGCCCTCTCTAATTGACTCTTTCCATAAAGGCTGCCATTTAAAAGATCAGTTGAATTTCCTGTCCAAGTGTACAATTCTAAGTTATAAATACATTTCACACCAGAACCATAAAAAACAATTAAATTGATTGATGAGATAAATGAAAACAATCACAGAAACTTCATTGCAGATAATACAGAGAGGCAAGCATTTTCACATTTCATACAGTAGAAAAAAAACCTCTTGACCACTTAAGTTCCTAGAAACATGGGAGCTTTTTTCCCTTTCAGGGGTCAGTTTAGGTCAGATTTAACTTCCTTAAAGATTTATGAATATCTTAAGACGAATTAAGGGACAAACTGCATGTCTTACAAAACATTGCCAAGGATAAAAGGCAATCCTATCATGCAACTTTTTGTGATTTAGCCTCCAGACAGATGCCAAACTGAAACTTTCAACTGACAATTAGAAATGCAAAAATATCAGTGTTGCCTGGACTGTTTATTTTTACCTAAATTGCCCATGTCTGACATCTACTCCACCCATGGCATGTCTAACACTTGGCCGAGTTAAAGGATCCTACCTGTTACACTTGTTACTAAAATAATAGCTCAAGGAGTTACCAGCCATTGCATGTCACTTGATTCTACCTGACACAAACGGCATGCCATTTGCCAATACTACTAACATTCTACGAATTTATTATGCAAAAAGAAATAGGGGTGGGAAGCCACATCTCTTGAACAAAGCAGAGCATGGCACCCATTATAAAATACAAAAGCAAAAGTTGACATTAAATTTACCAAACAAGAACAATCAGAACTTGGGACAACTCTGCAAAATGTACAATGAAGAACTAGCTTTTACAAACAAATAAGCATAAATCTCGAAAATAGAACTCATCTGTGATCTGACTAGTGTTGGGTAACATATGCAGGAAAGAAGTAATGATATTACATATAAAGCTAAACACTAGTTGCTTCAAGAAAAAAAAATATTCTGAAAGAAAAGAGAATTTTTAAGCCACTGTATACTGATTTCAATAAAACTCTCCCTTGGAACTCATACGCATTTCAGCACCAAAAGAACCAAAAGGGGGAAAATGATATTAAACCTTTTTCCCAGAAATAGCTTGACCAACAAAAGGGTACAGAAAGCAAATAATTAAACAATGAATACCTTCAGATTTCTGAAAATGACTCTCCAAAGAGTCCTTGTAACCATCAGGATTGGCTGAATTCTACATAAAGGAAACATCACTTAAGAAATGGAAGGAGTTAAAAATAAATGGGCATAAGGAACAAATAATACAGGCAGTGCAGAAGCATACTCCCAAAGTAATTTCTTCTTTATATATTGTGAGTTCAGACATTGAAAGTTATATCCACAGATCACACAAAATTTTCAGAGTGATAGCAGAAAAGGGAGAAATTAAAACACCAGAGCACTATCTTACACATTATAAGTTAATGTTTTGCACTTCTCAATTCATTAATAGATATTTCCAGACTGTGCATGGTATAGTTACATGAGCACGCCTTACAAGGCAAAATGCTGAAATTATTCACATGTTGATTCAATCGACTATTAAAAGAACTGTGCACGACTTGATTCAATCAAGTATTGGTGAACAAAAAGAACTGTGAAGTGTAGAATAAATTCCTACGCAGTAACATATCTGCCCAAATGCCAGCTTAAAAGAACTACTTTCTAGAGCAATTATATAAACAAAATCTACAATGCTCATAACAGACAATGGCCTACACAACTAGAACATATTTGGTAAAGGAAAGGATATCTAAAAAAATTCAAAATCAAAGCATTAGGTAATAGAAGGCTTTTACATCACAAGAGATCCTACAACAACAAACCAGACAACTGACACTTAGAAAAAGAATCTGCTATGACTGTGTCTTTTGAATTGATAGTTGAACTCATCAAAGGGAGACTGAACCCTTACGACTCTAAAAGAGAGATCCAGACGTTTTAGGGTTTTTTATGTAAATTCTGTTCAGGATTTTATTATTCCATACATCCCTTAATTAAACAAGCGTAACCTAAACCTTAATTAAACAAGGCAAAGCAAGGCCCTTCCCTAACATAGATTTGGCACGTAACAGAATCCCTTGTGCATCTGAACCTACTCCATAAAACATCAATCTCCTATCCCATCAAAAGAAAAGAAATGCAAAGTTATAATATAAAAATGATATTGATGGCAGATGGGAGCATAAAGCATAATGCTAAAAAAGAAGTAACACTTCAAAAAGTAATCATTGTTAAAGATTAAAAAATCTAGTAAACTGGAAAAGCTCCAGCAGTATACAACATGTGCTCCAAAGATATTATATTAAACATAGACAAGTACTCAAGTAATTTATACATCCAGCCATTATTCGCAAAGAGAAGTAAACAGAATATGTATATACAAATTCAACAGAATGATCAATTAAAATTAAAAGTTAGATTGCCATAAACAATCCCTTTGAAATGAACATTAATGATTTGGAATATTACCTTTCCAGTGGTACCAAGAATGGATACTTTACTCAAATCATTTGTTTCTTCCTTAGCAAGCAGATCGAAACAAACTTCATCCATCACTGCCCCAATATCATCAATAATTTCATCAGAGGAGCATATTACTTTGTCATCCCTCAAAAAATTCACATTGCTCTTTGTTCTTCTTCGAGAAGGCATAGGCTTAACAGCCACAAGATCTGCTGCAATGTCAGACTTGGATACCATTATATCATCAGAAATATCTGTTGCTACAGTCTCATCCTTTGATGAAATCAAAGACTTAATATTAACTTTTATTTTTTTCTGGGAAGAGACGGTATATGCATGATTACTAAGCCATTTCACTATTTTGTATCGCAGGTCAGGTGCCAAGCTATCATTCTGAAGAAAGAAAGACAAAAAATAAACATAAAAGAAAATTAAAGGAAGAAGAAAGCACCAACTGTGGACTAAAACTGCTTTCAGACAACAATTGTTAGATAAAGAAACCATGATTGCAGGTATTACATTTAATGAAGCACTCAAAGAATCAGCCGAGAGTCCAATCTCCAACGCTGCATCTTTTACATTGACTTTCCCTCGGTCAATTAGCTGCATAATTTGTAGATTGTAAGACAGAACAATCCGGAGATTTTAAAACATTGAGAAAATATTATCAACCCATGGATGACTAGATCAGATACCTTCTTCAAAATCATTGCAAAATTAAGGGAGTTAGACAGATTATGTTCATCATCATTGCTATTCTCCAACACCCCCACATCACCCAGCTGCTGTGTCTCACCACATTCCGATGCAACTCGGGCACTTGATCTGGTATCAGACAAACCTAAGCCTTGCAACTCGCCGTCACCAGATTTATCAGAGTTATCATCTGGAGCTTCTATGCCCCCAGCAATATTATCTCCATTGCTTAGGCTAATTTTTGAATTTTGAGATTTGTCCATAGAAGAGTCAGTGCCAGAAGCACAAAGTTCTCCATGTGGTGGGGAACTGCTGTTATCATGGATTTCTGAATGCTTGGAGCAAAACACCCGCAACTCGATCTGTAGAAAGAATATGGAGCATTTATGATAATAAAACCTCAAAATATTAAGTAGCTGTGCTAATAAATAATATCAAAAAATCTGTCAGGAAAAAGAATTGAGACTTGCATTGTCACAACCATATCTTCCCCAAACTTCCATTCTATGCCTGGCTTCCCTAGCACATATAGGATGGAATGAGGTTCGGCAAGTTCCTGCAAAAAACACTAACATCCATCAAACGAGGAGCATTATAAACAGATTCAGAATTCGAGAAGATTAATAAAAAGATAACAAAACATGTCAAGACAACACATAGCTCGGCATTGAAGCAAGGAAACCAAGGCATGGAAGGTCAAACCTTTGTGATAATTTATTAAAGATTATTTTTCATTATTAAAAGTTGTGCTCTTTGATAAACAATTGAATGTGTTATAGACTACAGACAGTATAAAATAATAAAAAAATTAAAGCAAATTATATTTTGGACATAAGTTATACCATCTAATGAACAACTAATTTCCCATTACTCAACACATGATATGTATAAAACTATTGCAACCTTGAAAGTGATAATAGAGTTCGATATCAGAAAGTTGCCCAGAAACTAATAGCAGTTTTATGATAAGATAAATAAATCCACTCATCGGAATGAATTCAAAACTTTAACAAAAGAATCATTTTCGGGTTCGAACAGCACAAATATCATGATTGGACTCCAACCAGAACGTGGGTACTAACTGATTCTACCAACCTACTCGAATTCTTTTCCAAAAATCCAGAGAACAGTTTTGCTAACCCAAAAAAGTAACTGGCAATCAGATCTTTAAGGCATCCAAGCAGTTCTCACAGTGCAAAGGAGCCGAAAACCACCATGCTCCTTATAATAAGAAAAACATTATACTTCCTTACCATCAATATTGGGCATGGATAGCTGATACAATTCCCTAGAGACCAAAAGATTTTCAACAGAATGCAAGAACACTTCAAAGTATATCTATCCAGTATTGCTCATCTCTAATCCAAAATATTGGGAAGATAAATTTGGCTAAAAAGACCACTTCCGCAAACCGTGTAGTAACAAGCACATGAAACAAAAAAAAAATTGATAATATTTTCATTTCCTTCCACTGTAATTAAACATTAATCAGCTGCCATCACCCTTATAACTTCATCCAAAGTCTAGACAAGGTCCAAACAATTTGACATCAGAAGGGAAGGAGAATCACCTAAGGTTCTCCTAAGTACTTCTAAGCAACAATATTCCCAAGTGAGATGAAACTTGTATCAAAAGAAAAACCACAAAAGTTGTCAGCGTATAAAGCATTCAAACGTCCTCTCCAGGTTCTTCATTAAATATTTACACAAGGCACAAATTCAAATTTCAGAACACCTTTCCTAAACAAAACAGTAGCCTCTGATAGAAAAATATGCTCTTGGACAAACCTGTTAATCTCCAAGATGCTAATATTATCAGATGAGGAACTTCTCTATTAGGTTTGTTAACCAAGGGAGGAATCTCAATTCTCAAATTACCTTGCTTCCTTTTTCATATACTTAGAAAGTTTCCAGACATAACATATTTATTAGATAGAGTAGAAGTGACACAAAAATGATAGTTGGTGAATAGTTTCCACCAAGCATTTTATTTTTACAAGTTCTCTTACCAAGTACTTTATGACCACAAAACAGATCTAATTCAAATTTTTATGAGAATAATCCCTGCAACGGCATACCAAATAAGTTGCATATGTAACCTCCCATGCAAACAATAAAGAATGGAGAGAAAACTTTCTATAAACAAGAAAGATTCTAGAAACAATTTCTCTTAATCGAACTTTGCCAACTTCTGCACCATGTGGATCTAAAATCAATCATAAACCTAAAGGCGCCAATAAACATGAAAAACTGTAAGTTTAAAAACCACAATTTTTGAACAAGTCACTTGTATTGCAAGACCCTGAGTGGCCATTTTCTTGCTTGTACACAGAATATTACTTTCTGATAATTCAACAACTGCCCTCACTCTTAGTATTGTTTCTCAAATAACTTAGTTTATCCCGCCCCAAATGCAAGTAGTTGTTGTACACAATTATATCTTCTCTCCACCATAAATCCTCGTGCAGATATTAGAGTAATCCAACTTACTGTGATACAAACACTCAAAAACAATTTCGGGCCAATAATATCCAAAAAATAACAAGCGGAAATTATTTGTAAAAGGTCATGCACAGTGCTGGAAATTATTTGTGTGAACAGAAAATAAAAGGAAAATATGATTCTTTGATAATAGGATGCATAAACACGCCATGGATAAAAACATATATTTTATTTGAATTTTTTGAAGTTACTAATTTCATTTTGCAGTTGCAAATCTCTAGACTAAGTAAAAAAAAGTAGCCAAAAATTTTAATAAAAGGATGCCCTCCTTGCACCAACCAAGAAAGAGAAGCAGAATGATATCAAAAAGGTAGCAACAAACATACCATGACTGCACCGAACACATGCACCATACTTCACCTTGCATACATTACAAACTAATTTCTTTCTAGTGTCATTCATTCCTCCAACATTAATAATTGGTTCCATCTTCGTCAAGTTTCCTATATAAATCTCAGGCATCCATTGTGCACAAAACAGGTGAGCAAACTCCACAGATGCATCATTTCCATCATTCTTTTGGATAGGCTTTAATGCACCACCCTGCTTTGGACAAAGAACACAAGGTTTCACCGTATCATTGCCATCATTTGCCTGCTTACACCAAGAACAGAGCCAAGAGCTATCTACATCATTTTGCACCCCGTAGCACTTTTGATGAACAGCAACTTTGCAAGAACTACAAACAATTAATCTGTTTGATTCTATTCTGGTAACACCCGTGCAACAAAAGTGGCATAAATATGAATTCCCATCACATGGACATGCAATTAATATTTTCTCCAGCCCAGCATCCTCCCCAACAAGCTTTCGCTTCTTTGAAGGTCGCTCTGAAGTTAACAATACCCTATTCCTAGAACCTAAAAGCCACTCTAAACTACTATTTGAATCCGGAGCAAAGCACACTTCTGCTTCCTTGAGTGAAAACTGAGCTTGTGTAGCCCTGCTATCAATTTCCATCAATTGCCCATCCTCAGCCCTGAGGACCTCCTTCCCTTCTTCACCAACATTACCGTTTTCATTCCTACCATTAGAATTCTCTCCACTACACACACTCGCCTTCTCATCCACTTCAGTATCCAAATTCAAATTCCCCGTTGGCTCATTTCCAAAATAAGGAATCATAAAACACTTCTTCCTAGCAGCTAAAGACCTAAATGGGGTAATATCAGACAAAGCATCGATATCCGGCAATGTGAGGTCCTTAAAATATTCTTCCGTTTCAACCCAAATGCTGGCTTCTCGCGCCTTTTCCCCCTGCTTCGATGACTTCTTATCTGCTCCAGAATGCGACTTTTTATGTTTCTTCCTACTATCAGTCTGCTTCAATAAACTAGCCAATCCAATGGGCAGCGTTGGCATGCTCAACCCGGCAACAGAACCACCTTCGGGGATATCAAAGGGTGAACGTTGGCTAAGGGCTTTCCGTGCCTGAGAAAAGAAATCGACACCAATATCATATCGCTTCTCGGAAGTCTCGGGCTGGCCCACCGGACCCCGACAAGAAACCCTAGAAATTGGGTGGCAAGGCCTCTCCTCGGTGCCGCAACCTCTGTCCGCACCCCTACCCATCATCTTCTTCTGCCGGTAATATAGGGCTCCGGTCATCACGGACGACAAGCACATGCATCAGTGCCACCAAGCCCTTCAAATTCCATAAACGTCGAACCCTATACTTAGCCCTAATCCTATCTCCACCCCTCGGGAAACACAAAACCCTAACCCTAAAAAATCAAAGTTCCAGTATCAGTGTTTTTATGAGAGGAATAAAAGAGAAGGGAATAGATTATAGATTAGCCGTGGAGATGTAAAAACGAAGAGGATAAAACTCGGCGTCTAGGGTTGGGGCGGGGGGCTTTGTTTGGGATCCGATTTAAGTGTTGCGTTTGTTTGTTTGTTTGTTTCTTTTGGAATTTCGAAGAGAGAGAAAGATAACGAGGGAGTGGGTGGAAAATAAGAGAGAGAAAGATTCGCGTTTTTTGCAGGCAGAAAGGACGGTTGGTTTAGGACGTCATTTCACTTTTTTATTTATTTTGTTTTTTTAAGTGGGGTTTAGATAGCATGTAGTGAAACCATACGTGTATGTTTTGCAGTTGCAGCTTTTGCCACGTGGCGTGTTTTTATTGGCTTTAGCGGATAAGATGCAACCACCTCCGGTGTAGGTTAATTGGGCTCTTACTAGATCTCTCCTTAGTCCTTACTAGTGTGTATTTATTTTAGCCTATTAATTTAAATTTAAAAGGTTTAAAAGATAAAATGGCCCCTAAAGTATACCTCGATTCTCATATTTCCCCCTTTTCTTTTCAAATGTGACCCTTTAACATGTATAAAATATTTTTTTGACAAATCTTAATTCTAATCTTATCAAGAGAAGAGGGGAAGGGAAGACTCACTCTAGGGGAAGTAAAATGGTATTCTTAGTGGGTCTAGAACACATGACTTAAAGGAATATGAACAAAGATGAGCAGCTTGGTCAACTGGTCAAATATGCTTGCTCACATGTAATATTTGAATGGTCGACTAAGAGATTATACGAAGAAGTTGTCATGTGGAAGAATATATATATATATATATATATATATATGCCTTGAAAATGTAAATATCCATCTATTTAATTAAAAATATATTTTTTATCAAGTGGAAGAATAAATATGTGTATTGTTAATTAAGGTTTTGTAATTCTAGGTTTAATCTAGAAAGATTTTTAACGAATCTAACATATTACGTGTATTAAAGGTATGTGTATTTTTTTAGTAATTAATTTTATTATTTAAAAATAAATATATTGTTTTATTTATTCCTAAAGTACCAAGGCCGACGTTGATGAGCCAGTTTCGGCCTATTAGTTTGTGTCATGTGTTATACAAGGTAGTCACAAATATGGTTGTTAATCGAATCAAACCTTACTTGCCCGAATGGATTTCTGAGTCACAATCAAATTTTATTCTAGGAATATCGATTTTGGATAACATTATTGTTGTGCAATAAGTTATTCATTCTATGCGTAGGAAACAAGGTTGATTGGGTTGGATGGTGATCAAAATAGATCTTGAGAAGGCGTATGATCAACTGGAATGGTCATTCGTTGATGATACTTTGCGCGATATTGGTCTTCCCGATATGACTCGACATCTAATTATGTCGTGTATATCGTCGGTTTCATTGTGGGTGCTCTGGAATGCATCCTTAACTACATCGTTTTCACCATCTCGGAGGATAAGACAAGGTGATCCAATTTCGCCTTTTTATTTATTTTATGTATGGAACAGCTCAGTCGGCCGATTCGGATGGCTGTGCAATATGGGGTTTGGAAGTCGTTTAGGGTGTTACGTAACAGGGAGGGGATTTCACATCTATTTTTCGCCGACGATGATTCTATTTGTCGAGGCCTCTTTGGATCAGTTGAAGGAAATACATGGTATATTAGAGGATTTTTGTACTATATCCAGGCTCAAGGTTAGTATTCCAAAGACTACTATTCATTTTTCTAGGAATGTGGAGTCTACCTTGCGAAGTCAAATTAGTAGTTCGTTTGGCTTTAAAGAAGTAGTGGATATAAGGAGGTATTTGGGGGTGCCTGTGTTACATCAACGTGTAACAAATGCTACTTATCAATATCTTGTTAATAAGGTTCATGATAAGTTGACGGGTTGGTATCCGAAGAATCTTTTATTAGCCGGTCGAATAGTGTTGGTTAAAGCTGTGTTAGCAGCGATTCCCTTTTATACAATACATACATCTTTTCTTCTGCGGGGTGTATGTGCTTCGATTGAATGCATTAATAGGCGTTTTATTTGGGGCCATGGTTCTAATAGTTGAGGTATTCATTTATTGAATTGTGATTATTTGTGTAAGCCATTGGATGATGAAGGTATTGGGTTTAAACGTTTTCATATTCAGAATGAGACATTTTGTATGAAGGTTGTGTTTCAGGTATTATTGAACCAAGATCATTTGTGGGTGAGATTGCTCCATGCATAATATAAATGGAATGATGTCTCGGAGGGACCAGTATTACGAACGAATTGTTCACGATTGTAGCATGGGGTTTGCATGGTTTGGGAGGATATTAGAGCTAACATTGGTTGGAATATAGGTGATGGGCAACGGATTCGATTTTGGAAGAAACCTTGGCTTAATAGTGTTGGTCTGATTTTGTCTAAGTTAGTTTTCGGGGACTGCTGTTGCAAATGTGGATGCTCGGGTGGTTGGCATGGTTGATGATACGGGGAATTAGAAGCGTGATGCTTTTGGTTATTGTTTGGATCTTGATACGAGACACAGGTGGCTGCGGTGAAAGCCTCATCATTACATAATATTTCGGATATTGTATTGGTTGTAGAGTGTTAGTCGACAGTTCCAAGTGCGATCTGCATATCAAGTGTGAGCAGGGTTGCAATTAGGGCCTAAAGAGTTGATATGGAATGGCGTAGCTCGGTTTCTTGGTTTGCCGTGATTTTGAACATTTCTTTGGTTGGTCTGTCATGAGCGTATGTTGACTAATAGTGAGTGCGTTCGTCGGCATATGGCTACGAATCGCTCGTGTGCGGTGTGTGAGGTAGCCAAAGAGGTTATTGATCATACTTTGTGATTTTGCTCAAGCACATTAGCATTATGGTCGACATTGATAAAGCCTAGTAAATTTGATGATTTTTTTGGGTTAGGGATTAAAGAGTGGATTTTTGTTAACATCACTAGGCTGGAGACTGTTGTGGTTCAATGTGATAACCAGGATGTGTTGTTCTGCTTGTTGCTTTGGAATATTTAGAGAATACGCAATGACTTGATCTTCAATGTGGACGTTGTGAACCGATTCTTGCGGCAAGTCGCAGATTGCAGCAGTTGTGTGGGTGTTAGGTAGGTGAGTCATGATCGGGTGTCGAGACAGCATGGTGCTGTTCGTTGGACCAGATCGTCAATTGGATGGTATAAATTGAATTGTGATGAAGCTTGTTGTTGAGGTTCAAGGCTTGCTTCTTGTGGTGGAGTGGTCTACGATGATGTCGAAAAATGGTTGATTGGATTCTCGTGTTATATTAGTATTTGCTCTATCCTTGAAGCAGAATTGTGAGCAATTTTTAAAGGTTTGTTAGCTGCATGGTCGATCGGTATTACCTAGGTAGTAGTCGAGTCGAATTCTAAGTATGCTCTTATATGTGTGTTGTAATGTAAGGGTGGTTCGTCACCATTCTCACTTGTGTCGTATATTGCCGCCATGTTGCATAAGGGTTGGCTATCTTTGTTCGTGCGCTATGTGAGGGGAATTATGTTGCGAACATGTTGGCAAAACGTGTAGATTATGATGACACGAGTTGTCATCGGTTACTTGTGCCTCCGGATGAGGTGATTAGTATGGTACGCGATGAGTCTAGGGATGTTGGTTAGGATATTAGAGTGGCTTTATGGTTGTCTATGTGGTTTCTTTGGTTCATTATAAGTTGATGTTGTTGTCTCTTATTATGTTATGTGTACTCTTTTCCTCCATTTAAGTTTGGGAGGTTTTTACGAGGCACATAACAGTAATCCCTTTATTAATAAAAAAATCTAAGTGCAACCATAATTGACATCAAAATAAGGGTATTACCTACTTGGTATTTCACCTATTCTCGTGTTTTTATTTTGTTCATCGAACTATTATTTTGGTAAAATTATACCTAACATTATATTTCTTTTTTATTTGGGTCATTGATCGTAATAACAGTTTTTATCCCAAAAGTTATTAATTACAATAATTTGATACTAGTTTAAAATTACTTGATAAATGACCTTCAACAAGAAAATAATGCAAGGCATGCTATGAACTCATAGACCTCTTGCACCTGCACCTTGCGCCTCAACACGGAACAAAATCTTCTGCATTTTTTGGTGTATCTTTCCATGTCCCAATATTAAAAAATTAAATTCTATACTCTAACACTAAATTACAAATCATAAACCCTATACCCTAAATCTTTCACTAAATTTTCTAAACTCTTGCTCGAAACCCAGTATTTTAGGGTGAGACATAAATAGAGACACCGAAAAAAAAAGACATATTATATTCCTAACCCCAGTTAGCAGCTCATTTTATGGCATCGTTTAGCAAACATATTATTTATCTAATTATCATCACATTAGAAAATAAATGGAAACATAAGACTAAAAGGGATTCGAATATGGGACCTCAAGTCCACCATTCCAACATAGGGATGGGCACGAAACCCGAATACAACGGGTTCCAATCTGACCCGATTTGATAGGGTCGATTTTTCTTTTAAAAAAAACCAGGTTCGGGTGGAATATGTGAACAATTCGGGTTTGAGTCGGGTTTAGCCCTAAATTCCTTTTTCCCTAAATCACTCGATCTCACTCTTGATTCTTTCATTCTTTTGGTTTCGATTTGATCTGCAGACATCAATCGTTTCGACGTTTTTATTCGCACATCTTCACATAAATAATATTTTTGTTAATTTTATTTTATATTATAGGCATAAAGTTAAAATTAGCCCATAACGTTTGACCTTTTGGTCACTTTAGCTCCTATTCTTTTTTTGGTGCATATCAACCCTTAACGTTCCATTTTTGTCCAAAATTCACCTTCGATGGATGCAAACTGTTAGTCAACTAACGGTCAACGCAATTCGATAATGCAACATGTGTGCATGGCAAAAGTTGCTGACGTGGGACTTTGCTGATATGGCATAATTATTATTTTTAAATCATTTTTATTATATATTAATTTTAACTAATCATACGAAGACATGTGGATTATCTAATTGGTTAAAGGCAAAGAAAATAAGTAAAAGTTGAGAGATGTGATCGGTGGAAATTGAACACAAGTCAACTAAGTTATAAACACTACACTTGGCCACCAAAGTAACATGCTAATTCAATAACATACCAAAAATTATATTAATCACATTACTTACTCTCCACCTCCCACTTTCTTAAAGCCACGACAGAGAACAATCAGAGCCAAGAACAACAACGACCAGCTAAGAACTTTTTTTCCTCAATATAATCACAAATTGGTTCACGATAACCCAAAAATTATTCAAGATTAGCAGCAAAAGTTACAAGAACTAGCCTCCATTTACACAAAAAAAAAGGTGAAACGGGAGATATAAACATTAAGGACTCCTAATGTTTATTTCTTTTTTGCTTTTGTTTGCTAAAATGTGTGGTTCTGCCAGTAATGGCAAGAAATCAATTCCAAGCTTTCAAAGCTTTAAGCCTTTAACGACCTTGTTCACCTCTCTATAACGCACACTAAATCATGATTTTATTTGTAAAATTTTAAGTAATTGATCACAGATTAATTGACAAGGAACAATTACATTATCGTAAAAAAAAAAACTAATAAAAATTTTCCATTTTCGCAAAAATTGGTGAACAGAGAAGTTCTCCATTTTTCAAAGCTTTAAGTTCTCGTCAACCGACTTGTGATTATTTTGAGGAAAAGAAAAGTTATTATCTGGTCGTTGCTGTCGTTCTTGGCTTTGATTGTCCTCTACCATGGCTTTAAGAAAGTGGGAGGTGGGGAAGATGGAGGGGCAAGCAATGGTGGCAGATAATAAGTAATGTAATTAATACAATATTTTGCAAAAACTTGACAAATTACTATGTTAGCCTGGTTAAGCGTTGTGCTCTTTCACCTGGTATACTTGGGTTTAATTCCCACAACTTATATTTCTCATCTTTCAATTCTTTCCATTGCCTTTAACCAATTAGACGAGCACAAGAATTAATATAATAAAATAAATTTTTAAAAAAATAAGTTTTTGTTTTTAAAATTTTAGTGTTCAAAATTATGATTGTGATAATCTGAATATAATTTTCTTAGCTTTACTGTTATCTTGTTTTTTGGAAGCATGGGATGCTTTGTTTTTTTTAAGCTGGGTGATCATATGAGAATTTGATAATTCTTTCCATTTGAGATTTTGTTTAGTTTTTAAGAGAACAATAAAATCAGACGAGAAAAAAACTAAAGTTCAAAACCGGCATCTCATTGTCTTGAAATTATCCGAAAATTTGAAAAAGTGGAGTTGATTTTCTCAATAACTTAACAGAGTTTTAGTTATGTACGTTTTTATTTGTTTCCCTTTTTAAAACTAAAATTGTTCGCTCTAAAGGTTGCATTTACTACTAGAATTGATTTGTTCAACTCAAGATAAAATTGCACCAAGAGTTCTTTACTCATTATGTTGCATAATAGGTCATTCTTTCACATGTATTGTTGTGCACATATGTTACATTTAATTATTAAAGATGAAATAAATGTGCTTAAAAGTAGTATAAAAAATTCGTCAGAGTAGAGTGCTATTCTAAAAAGATGAGAAAATTTTGAAGAGGCTGTATGTCAATTGCGGATTTTGACTATAAACAAATTATGTGGTGATATTTGATCACAGTAAAATTCGACATTTTTTATGTTCCGTACAACTCTACCTTAAAAGGATGTTTTTCACGTTGTGTGCATTTACATCAGGGTCATTTGTATAGGAGCTTACTAACCGAAGATGATTGGGTCTTTGCAATGGAAATTTGTGAAATGTTTAAGTTGTTTTATGATATCAATGAAGGCTTTTCAGGAACGAAATATGTAACAACTAATTTTTACTTTCCGAGTATTTGCAAGATTTGAGTGTCATTAAATGAATAGAAAATACATACTAATGACACTATTTCGAGCATGTCAACCTGGATGTTGAAGAAATTTGAGAAGTATTAAAATAGCGTGAATGGTATTATAGGAGTTACTACACTTTTAAACCAAAGTACAAAACACCTTTATTGGAGTACTACATTAAGAAGATTTTTGGGTTATTGTTGCTGAATATGAAGTTAAAAAAATTGTGTAACTTTATCAAAATTTGGTCTCAGAGTATGAAAATAATGGTATCTTCAAAGAATTATTCTTAATCTTCCGGCACTTAATCTTTATATAATGTTCTAGTTGCTTTGAGAGACCAAGTCAAGTTTGAAGCTTATCTATAAAGGAAAAGACAAAAGAAAAATCCGAGTTAGATCGTTACTTAGAATTAGAGCTTCTTCCTAACATGCCGAAGTTTGATATATTGAATTGGTGGAAGATAAAAGGGCCACAATTACCTATACTCAAATATATTGCTAGAGATATTTTTGCTATATCGGTTTATACGGATGTTTCAGAGTCTACGTTTAGTATCAGAGAGAGATTGATGACTCCATATCGTAATAGACACCTTCCATCGATAGTAGAAGCTTTGACATGTTCTCAAAATTATTTATGGGCCGAATATGGTATAAACATGCTTATGTGTAGTTTTTGTTGTCTTTTTTACTTATGTTTATATATGATTTCTTATTAGATTTTATTTTTTATATGTCATTTTAGAATCAAATTCAAGTGAAACATACTTTAATGAAAATGGTAAAATCGTACAAGAAGAGATAATGGTAATATTAAATTTATATTTATTTATTTATTTATTAAAATCTTGTTTATATCTATTGATTTATGAATTTATGATATAAGATTTGGATGATTAGACGAGATTGAAAGAATATGAGGCCGATGACAATTGACAATGGAATTTTTTTTCATCGAATGTTTATGTTTACATGATTATTTCTCATTTTTTTTATCTGTGTTGGAACTTTGAATTTATATTTGTGTTTAAACTTTGAATTATGGACTTCTAATTATAATTATTTTGTGTTTGAATTTTTTATTTTTGTTAGAATTGTTTTTATTTATTTTATTTTTATTATTTTAATAATAAAAATAGATAAAATTAATTCGGGTCGGGTTTTGAAGCTTGGAAATCGGGCCGGGTTTGGGATGGGTGATATCTTCCTTGACTCGGGTCAGGTCGGGTGGCGGGTGTAAAATTTTGGGTTGGGTTCGGGTGGGCTGAAAATCCGACCTTACCCGACCCGTGTCCATCTTTATTCCTACACCTAATCATTGATAGAGATGTCAATTGATCGAACTTTATAAAGTTCAAGTCCAATCCAATTAATAATTGGACCTTCAAAAAATTCAAGTCTGAATCCAAATTCTATTACATAAATCCGAATATGATCCAATAAAATATCTAAAATCCAAATTCGAAAGTCCAAATCCAATTATTTTTTTCTTTTTTTTAAAGTTACAACTCAAACAAATATCTTTAAATAAAAAATAATTAATTTTCATCAAACGAATTAGAGTGATTAAGGGTGAAGAATTATATGTTTAAAATTTAGAGTTCTAAATTTGGAGACGATAGATATCAAATCACGATTCCACAATGATAACGCTCTGACCTCTATGTAGTTCACCCAGTTGAAACGAGCATATAGAACTCTCTAAACTATTTGGAGGGTTTTTTCAAAAAGCATTAACGACTGCTAGATCTCTCATGCCTTTATATAGCCTTTGTAATCTTAATTCAACTTATATTAAGATTTCAATATATATATATATATTAATATATAAGAGTTTTAAATGTTTTTATTCGGATTCATATATGGATCAAACTTGGATCGAATATGGATTTAGATCGGATCATAGAAATGTCTATATTCTATCCACTTCATATTAGGACTTAGATTTTTTTTAAAATTTAGTTTTTTTTCGATTGAATTTGAATCGATTTTTTTTCTTCGAATATAATCGGATTTGAATTATATTGCCACCCCTAAGCATTGAGCTAAGCTCGGTTTATTTAATATCTTAACAAAAATGTCATATATATATATATATATATATAAATTATAGTGAGGTTTTTAGGAAAAATATGAAATGGATTGAAAGGAAAACAAATTTGGGACGTAAAATATAAATAAACACTTAACCATTTATTTATTACATGGTTAACAAAAAAATATTTAATTAAAATTTTAGTTGGTACGAATTTTTTATATTTTCAAACTAAATTTATTATTTTTATAACTTTAAATTTTAACCAGTCATTACTAATTTTTTAAAAATTTATTATTTATTAATTAATAATTTTAAATTTTTGTATAAACATGTTTTACATATGAAATATATTTTATTAATCAGGTAAAAAATTATATTAAGTGATTATAAATGTAACTATAAAATAAAAATGGTAAAAAAAATATTAAATTTAGTATTAAAATATAATTTTTTATGTATCAACCAAAGTTTTAACTTAATATTATTTTTTGTTAATCACATAACAAATGGTTAAGTATTTAATTATGGATAAAATTTTGATACACAGGCTGTGTAAAATAAATGTTACATGTGCTTGTGTTTTTACCTTATAAAATCCAAATTCTAAATTCCTAACCCTAAAACCTAAACCCCAAACCTCAAACTTTAATCCTTAAATTCTAAATACTAACCTTAAATACTAAACCCTAAAACTTAAACCCTAAACTACAACCCTAACCCTTAAAATTAAAAGGCTCTTATAAGCTAAAATTTACACAACCTGTGTATTGAAGTTTTTCCCCTTAATTATATGTTAGGTCCCAAATTCGATTATCTTTAAACTCATCTCAGTTATAATTTATATAAATAATATGTTACGTAAAAGAATAGTATAAACTGAGCTTAGCTCAATAGTTAGACTTTAAGTAGTGGACTTGAGGTCCCAAAATTTTCATTTATTGATCCATGATAGGGGTGAGTATTCGCTCGAGTCGAGTCAAAAGATTTTGAGTTATTTAAGTTGACGTGTCATATTTTACAACTCAAATTTTAATTGAATTTTTTTATTGGAGTCGAGTTTTCGAGTTCCTATACAAATTTAATTGTAATTATTTATCATGTTATAGTACACTTTGATTATAGTTTAAACGACTTTCTTTAATTATATAAGATATGCATATATATTTCATCATATATTTTATATGTGGCATATATTTCTTCATATTTTTTTTAATATTGATATATATATATAGGAAATGTTGAGGAACTTGACTTGAACTTAAAAATCAATCCACTAATTATTAAAAAATTTGAGTTATTCGAATTTCCATTTTACAACTCAAACTTTATTTGAATTTTGTTCGAGTCGAGTTTATGTAATTTTTAGTCGAGTCAGAACAAGTCAATTTTTCCGCCTCAAATCAAGTAAAAAAATTCAATTTTTACGAGTCGAGTTTTGCTCACACTTATTCATGATCATACATTGGATTATTTTCATTGTCGTTATCCTATTAGAATTTAAATTTATGGGATTATTAGATAATTTTAAATAAAAAGAACCAAATTGAATTTTTTTAAAATATTAGTGATTTATTGAATAATTTTAAATTAAAACTAAATTAACAGAATATATAAATTTTTAAGACTAAAATTATTATTATACCATATTATGTCATATTTTTGTTAAATCAACGGTCAAACTTATCTGTCATTATCAAAATAGAAAAGAAGCCTAATGTTGGGCATAATATTGTAAAAACAATAATTTAGTGACTAAAACAGAAACACGCAATACATAGATACTAAATAGGTAGTTTACCCTTAAAATAAATATATATTGAGAGAAAGGGAAAAGGAAAGTACAGTAATGTACGCATCCGGGAGGAAGGAAGGTAGTAAACACTACAGTTCACAATAGCCTTTACTTGAAGATAGAAAAATCGATTCGTTATTTTATTCTGATTAATTGGTTAATTAATTACCAAAAAACAATCAAATGGATTTAGGCGAGCTGTGGGTGATATTCGGCCCCGGTGTCGCGGGCGCCGTATTCGGTGCCGGCTGGTGGTTTTGGGTCGACGCCGTCGTTTGCGACGCCGTCACTGTATCTTTCGTTCATTATTTACCTGGTACAACCTAGTCTCTCTCCCTCTCGCTAAATATATGCTATGTTTCGTGTTAATTATATTTTTCGATGTTTATATGTATTTTTTAGGAATATTTGCATCTATCGCGGCTTTGATGTTCAATTGTGTTAGAAAAGATGATATTGATTACTCTCCATATGACGACAGCGAGTGGAGGTGAGTTAACTCTGTTCTTATCTCCCTCAATTTCTCACTGTTTTTTCAATTGATTTTCCTTTTTGGATCGAATTTGCCTTTCGCCAACAGTGGGAGTTTGATTATGCTTACTTTATAATTGTTGCTAAATCTTGATCAGTTTACCTATGATTGGAAAGTTATCACTTATCTGTTCCTGGTTGATGGCGCTGTGAATTGTGAAGTTGAGATGCTTTCCTATATTTTAGCTGATTGAATAATAGTTGTCACTCGAATTTTCCGATGTCTACAGAATCGAGGTTTATTGATGTAATGATTACTTTGACATCCAAAGTCTACATTCTTGCATCTCATCTAATTTATTCCTTTTGGAACCAAAAAATTTAACATTAAAGTAATTGATATTTCAGTTTCTTTAATTCTGTATGAGTGGTTTATTTATTTCCAGACTCGGTTCCTGAAATTCTGTTCAAAATTAGGTTTATGGCTTGTAAAGTGCCTACATTTTAGGTTCAAGTTGGCATGCTTAATTTTCAAGTGATCCATCTAACTTAAGGGTCTTAATCTTCATGTATAATTAATTAATATGGAACTGTTCCTTAAGATCATTTTATACAGTGTACTGATGTTGGGCTCTCTCTTGTTCACTCATAATTCAACTGTGATTGAAGTGATACATTATAATTCTCTGAGCTTGGAATTTTTTTTAGCTGCCTGTATGACAATGATGAACTGAGTTTTTGAAGCCAAAGAAAGTTCTGAGGATAACTTGTGTAGAACATTGATGAACATAGTATTTCTTATCCACCTTTTGTGCTCATGTGTTATCACTAAAGTCAACCTTGAGGCTCTATGGGAAAGTGATTTTGGTAAATCATGTGCCTTGTACATTTCAACCAGTTTAGAAACAGAATTTTTATGCAAAACCCAAGAAGTATCACACATAAGTGCTGAATTACAAGTTTTTCCTTGTAACTAGAAGTGTTGGATTGTTTGAACTGTTATCCTGGTTGAAATATAAAAAAAAACTGATAGAATAAAAAAAATTGAAGGAACAATGTTGGATTTTTTTAATTGTTAGCAGGATGGGTCGGATCATGACAATGATTCACTGCTGAATTTGATTATGAGACACCAGAAATGCTCTTAATCCATTTCAAGCTTCTTCTTATTTCATGTAGGTTCCATATTTGTAAGTTGTTCTATTCTAGGTCAAATGAAAACTTAACAACCATCTTGCTTAGTCACTTAAAAATTTTCATAGTAGTGTAAAGAAATTTTCCAAATATTGATAATATCATCTGAGTGCGGAGTGGTATGTCTTCCAACATGCATTAAACATGATCTATACAGCTCACCCTTGTGTTTAGTGATAGTTAATTAAGCTGATCTGTGCATGTTCTCCAGTTGCATGACAATTTTGTAGTCGGCAATTGGGGTTCGGATCTGTGACTAGGATTTGGCTTTGTATGCATTAAGACTGAAGGGAATTACTAATAGTGTTTAAAGTTTTGATTTCCTTTTGTCTTGTTTTCTTGCTAGTGCACTGTTCTTTCTTTTACACGGTTTCAGATAATTTTGTCAATTGCTGATATTTAGGATTTGTATAAATGGGGAACTTGTAATTATTTGGAAGTTGAATGTGTTGACCATCATTGCATCTGTTCATTGCATGGTTTACCTCTACCTTCTTTTTACCAGAGTTACAACTCAACACCCCTCTGGTTGCTTGATTTGGCTAATGAATGCAAATCCTTCATTGCGACAGGTTGAAGCTCTGGCTTTTCCTTGCTTATGTTATCTCCTTTGTCTCTCTGGCTGCTTCAGTGGGTCTGTTGATACAAGACTCGGTAGTGAAATCTGGTCCTTCAGTCTGGACTGGTACTGCAGGTGTCTTACAGTGTGTGTTCGTCTTAATCAGGTAAATGTTATTACAGATTTATAGTTATGACCATCATCCATGTTGTGTTAAAGGTTAGTTTTGTATAATTGTTTCAAATCATAGATTAATATCTATCTTGTTGTTATGTGCCTGTATGAGAACGATACACGCAATGTCGTACGTAAGATGTTCTTCAATTTCAATGTCATGTATTAAACGTGTTGCGAAGCTATTTCGTCAGCATCTCTATTAATTTTGTTAATCTGAATCTTCTACTGCAGCGGACTAATATATTGGACTTCTCACTCAGAATAACAGATTGGCATCGTAGCTTGGATCCACAAGTGAGTCTTCATTCTTATATGCAGGTATCATCTGTTTTAATTATTCAATGGTGCAATTAGAAAGGATTTTTCGTCATATTAAATATTGTACCCTATAGTAACTGTCTTGAGTGTGAAGCCTAAGATTCATCCTGCTGTTTTGAAATTTATGATTTCAACCACGGAACAATAGCTTGACAAATGCCATTTGTTATCATGTTGTCAATTCTTATCTATGCCCCCTTTTGACAGAAACCATTTTTTTGTTTGTCTTGGATTGGTTATACCGACCTTGTTGACGATCTGATTTGCCAATTTTAGGCTTGCTTGTTTTGATAGGTGGAAAGAAAAATGGTGAAACAAAAGATAGAATTTCTTAGATTCCTATAAAACATGGAAAAGCTTAATAAAAATGTTATTCAGCTGTCGTTCATAGTTCAATAGAACCGGAAAAATAAAATCGAAACATTTTACCATTAGTAAGTTATGATAACAAAGAAAAAAATTGAATATAGGAGAAACTATATACACAGTGGACATGCATTTTATTTGAAATGATCAACCAGAACCATTTTAGGGACTTAGGAAACTCATTTTGCAGCTTAATGATAAAAAACAGCAAGATACGTCATTGAAGCAAAACATGCGAGGAATTGAAGAGTTTTACTCCTATTTTAGGATCCTTGTGGTTTTAATTCTTCCACGATAATCACATGGAACCTGTTACACTTAAACGGCACCACCTTTTACTTCGTCTATCCAATTATACAATGATTTAATGGTAGCATCCGTTCGAATTCTTTATGCACAGTTTTGAAGTTTATATTGTTCTTTTAGTCAAATTATGTCATTAACGCATGGATTATGTATAAATTGTTGATTTAGTTTTTTATAAAATTTTAGCCGTGTATTTTTCAAAATTTTAAAATTTCAATCCTAATCCAAATATTACAAGAACAATATGTAAACAATAAGAGGGACTTAAAATATCCAATCGAAGAACATGAATTAAATTTACAAATATAATAGCTAATAGTAAAGTTTGATTTAAAATATTTCATAAGTATTGTTTAAGTTAGGACTAAAATTTGAAAATGTGAATTACAATGACTAAAAAGATCAAGATAGAGTACAATGATCAAATTCACAATATAGGTGCAGTACATGGACTAATAAAATATTTTGATCTTGATTTTTCTTTTCATTTTGTAAATAAGTTTAAACTCTAAAGATAAAAAAATATTAAAATCCAATTCTAAATTATTTGAATGTCATGATACGGAACAAATCAACTAGACTAAAACTTAAATTCTATATACATTTTTTTTATACACCGGTTGTTTAATACCATGTCTATTATAAACCATAAAATTTAAAATCCTACGCTTTAAAACCTAAAATATTATATTCTAAACCTAAATACTAAAATGAAATCCTAAACCTTAAATTTTAGAAAAATCATGAACCCTAAAATAAAAAGTATTGCATAGACTAAAGTTTACAAATCTATATATAAAATATTATATATATAAAATTATATTTTGATACACAAGCTGCATAAAAAATTACATAATCCTTCATATTCAAATTATAAAATTTAATAAATCTCTATACACTTTAAATCATAAACCTTAATTCTCTAACTCTAAATTTAACATACAAAAAGTGAAGTTTACTATATCAAAATATTATATATATATATTTTGATAAGAAAATAAGCCTCATTAAAACCGCTTATTTTTAAGAGGGGAAAAGAGTGCCCGAAGTAATTTTATTAAAACGATACACTCCTGGCCAAAGTTTACATACCAGCCGATATAAAATCGAGATGTAATATATATATATATATATATAATATTTATGGGTTAGAATTTCACTTACACAATGTAAAATTCAATTGCTTTTACATCTTTGTAGATCGTTGGATGATGGTAATAAATGACTAAGATTATTTCTTTATCTCTTTTTTTTTGTAATAATTTTTACATTTTATACTGTTAATCTCAATCATCCGTTACCTTCATCCAATGTTCCAAAAAGTATAAAACTTTATAAGTTTTAGATTGTGTAAACTAAAGGGCTTGTGTAAACTAAAAGGCTTGTGTAAACTTTAAACTTGTGTATCAATGTTTACACAAACTCTAAACCCTAAAATTAAAGGGTTTGTGTAAACTTTAATAAGATATTTTTATAGGATGAGTTGTGAGAATTAAACAATGACTGGCAGAGTGGCACTTGCACGATAAGATATTTGAAAATACCTTTGCACATAAAGTGGGTCTTGAAGCTCTTAGAATGAATCCCGGCCACTAGTATTTCCTTTTATTTATTTCCTTTTAGGTAATTGAGGGACGAGGCATGGTTCGAACAATGAGAAAGAAGATGATTAGCCATGGAATCAGATTGCTGATAAAGGCATTATTTTTTTGAAAGATAAAAGGCCTCATTAAAAATTCAATCTAAACCTAAGTAGGGCAAAAAGTGCCCATAAAATTATTATTAATATTAAAAGATATTACACAGTCCAAAAGCACAGAAATATAATCCATTGTAAAAGTACAGAGCCTCCATCTACAACAAATTACAACACCTGACCAACCCACTATCCACCATGGCCAGTGAAGCACTAACCAATACCAGCTTTGGCAAGGTTGTCCGCAGATGGGTTGCTGCAGCGAGAAACCAGTTTAAGCACCATACCCCTTGTTCTTATCAGTATCAATAATTCACAGACAATCCTGAAATAGATGTCCGGAGGGTTTACCTCGAGAGATAATCAGTCCAACACAATTTTACAACCGCATTCAATTATCAGCCTATAACTCTTGCCCCACTCGAAAGAAAGAAATTTCCGATCTCAACCTTAATGGCCAAAAATTCGGTCATAAAAAAGGGGATTTTCCCGCACGACTCAGAGAACTGTAACAAAATGGACCCAAGGTCATTCCTGATTAAGCCACAAATTTCCCCTCTTGAATCAATCGCAAATACGACACCATCCGTGTTTAGTTTTAACCACCCCGAAGGGGGAGCCAACAAATAGCCTTCTTCTTTCCCTTTTTCAGAGGAAATCCTTTTTTCAGAGGAAAGGGTGAATCTGAGTAAAATCGATGAAACAGAAAAACTACGAGGGACTGGAAAGAAAAAATAAAAATAAAGGGCGCACTCCACTTTCCCTTTAAAGAGGCATACTATAAAAATAAACCAGTTTATGAAACTTCTTACCTGGATGGGAATCAAGAAAATTCGAAGTTCGAAATTTAAAATATTAAAAAATGAAGATAAATATATATTATGGTTTGAAAAACCCATTGTGACACTTTTTTTTGATTCTAAACGATGGAATCGACCTTTGCGATACATAAAAAATGACCGGTTTGAAAATGCTATAAAAATGAAATGTCACAATCTATCAGGAAAGCTATGTCATTTACAACCCTGGCGTATTTCAGATGCTTGAAGGCCCTGCCGACCCGAAGTGATTTAGAAAGATTCTTCTTTATCGATGGTGATCGGTCATGGTATCCATAGTGTTGCTTCTTTTTCGGCCAAATTTGGATTTCGTTTTGCTTCTCCCGGTCGTCGAGCCTGGTCGACCCGACTCTTTTCCCTGCTCCCGGCCTCACTTCGTTTCGTTCTTCTTCAACCATACTAGAATTCGCGGCTAACAGAAGATTAGCAATAAGACAGTCCCGAGAAATACAACAATCGCTGAATTTGCCTTTAAGTTATAGGCAAGGCCATATTTTACTAGAAGATCAATAGGAAGAATATCAAAAGCTTTTTGCATTGAAAATCATATTATTTTTAAAGAGCCACATTGTCCAAATGATCGAGAATGGGACAATAGACCATACCTTGCACAACGATGGGGGCTCCAAGCACCCCAAGCTTCCAAGAACCCCATCGGGTTGGAGGGGAAAGCTAATAAGATCCCCGCGAGAGCCAAAAATTTGGACCACACCAACCAGTTGACTTTGCAGATGAAAAAAAATGTGAAACTGACTCCTCCATAGAGCAAAAGGGACAATGGATATTGGGAGCAGGGGAAATCCCCTTTTTGAGCAGTTTGAATTTGACAGGAACCTAACCCAATCATACCAACCAGACGAACAGTTTCATTTTTAGGGGCCACTCCACACCATGCAAATTTATTCTAAAAATTATTCGAAGGCACCGGTCCTTGCAACATAGATTTCAGTGATTTAACTGACAAAGCTCCATCCCCCATCTCGACCATCTCACCCAATCATGTTCCAAGGGGCTTGATTTGAATCCATTTAAAAGCGAGAGAAGGTTGTTCCAAGAATGGACCTCCAGTTAAACATACTCCGTTTAAAAGGAATGTTCCAAACCCATGCAACATCAATCTTAGAACCATAGTCGGCAATGTAGCCATTCTTCTCAACCGCTAAGGCAAAGAGACGAGAAAATCTGGTTTTTAGAGGGCAATCTACCAACCAATCATCATGCTAAAAAGAGATGGATTTCCCATCCCCAACCTGTAAAAATAAGTTAGAGCGTAAGCAACCCCCAAAATTGTCTTCCTTGTAGAAAGATTTGATAATTCTATTCCAAATCCAGGACGTTAGCCTAGGGGCCGATTCAGTAGGACGTAGGTTTGAACCTAAAGCTAGAATTTTACTAGAAATAACCCTTCTCCATACCAGATCCATTTGACCCAGTGAATTTTAGATTTATTCGAGGAGCCACCCCACAAAAAAATGGCGATTAAGCTATTCAATCGAGCCAAAACTGCAGTCGGCATTCTAAACAAAAATAAGTAGTAAACAGTGAGACTTGTAAGGATAAACTTGATTAACGTAAGCCTCCCACAAATAAAAAATACCTCGGTTTCCATCCCTCTAATCTTCTTTCAAACTTATTCACCACAGGCTCCCAAAGAGAGAGTTTCTTTTAGCTCATAGAGGAAGGCCCAAGTAACTAGAAGGGAAAGTATTTACCGAGCACCCAATAGAGGCAGCCCAAGAATTAAGGATCCCATTGTCAACATTAATTCCTATAATCTTGCTCTTCTTTAAATTGAGTTTAAGACCAGCTACAAGTACGAATACTCTAAGGACGCATTTGACATTCCTTACTTGATCAAAAGAGGCTCCGCAGAAAATCAGTAAATAATCTGCAAATTGCAGATGGGACAGCTTGACTTGATCCACGCCCCAACCAATTGAAAATCCTTCAAAGAGATTTCAGCTCGTAGCTTTATTTAATAAGAGACTAAGGGCTTCACCTACCAAATTGAATAGCAGAGGGGACAACGAGCATCCTTGTCTAAGGCCACGATAGATGGTGAAAGGTTCAGTGGGGACCCCATTAACCAAAACTAAAACATAAGCTGAAGAAATACATTGAAAAATCTAGTTGCACTATTTGTTACCAAAGCCACATTTTCTGAGTATAGAGATCAGGAAGCTCCAATTCACCGAGTCATAGGCTTTGTGAAAATCAATTTTAAAAGCCACACCCTTCTTGTTTTCTTTGACCATGAAATCAATCACCTCATTTGCAATGAGAGAACAATCCAATATCTGCCTTCTTGGGATAAAGGCGAACTGTGCAGCACCCACTATTATACCAATGCCAGTGCGCAGCCTTTTCGTAAGAACTTTTGACAGAATCTTATACATGCCCCCCACAAGACTAATAGGACGCAATTCATCTAGGGAAACAAGATTGGTCACTTTCGGGATGAGAGTAATAAAAGTGTGGTCTATCCCCACCTCTCATTTCCTGCCATGATAAAAAATGTCAAAAAAACCTCATGATATCGATATTTAGAAGGTGCCAAAATTTTTTTGAAAAATCCAAGATTGAGACCGTTAGGGCCAGGGGCCTTGTTGCTATCAGAAGTTTCCAAAGCAGTCCATACTTCATCCACTGTAAATGGTTTTGCAAGAGCCTTTTACTGATCACGATTGATACTTGAAAAATCCAAATTGAAGTCCTCAAGTTCTAGTGCATGTATAGTGTTGAAAGCTTTAGAATAGTGATCCTTTACTGCCATTTTGATTTGTGCAGGGTCTGTAAAGATATTTTCCTTCAATTTTAAAGCTTCAATGACATTTACTCTTCGTCTTTCGGAAGAGGCAAGATGAAAGAACTGAGTGTTTCTATCCCCTTTACAAAACCAACGGAGACGAGACTTCTACAACCAAGAACTTTCTTCCTTAGGATAAGCCTCCCAAAGATTTGATCTCAAATGGACCAGGCGTGCAGGAATATCAGAATTTGCCGATCCAACCTGAAGATTGGCTTCAAGGCCAGAGATCTCTTTTTTCGGAAGGGCAATAGAATGGCCAGTAGGGCAAGATAACTTGGCCAACCATTTTTTAAAGCTAGTTTAGAGCTTTTAATAAGCCCTCTAATCCCAATTCTGGGATTTTCACTTATCAGTTTATGAATTGTGTCTTTGACCGTCCTAGTAAAACCCATCTCCTCAAACCAATAATTGAAAATCTTGAAAGGTTAGGGCCCCAATTGACAATGTCTTCTTGCAACAAAATTGCATTATGATCTAAGATGAATTTGTCGAGAAGCGTTGTTTAATACGTGGGAAGGCTGCCTCAAAATCTACCGATATCAAAAAGCGATCCTGTCTAACAAAAGTGGCAGGGTCATGGTTGTTGCACCAAGTAAAAGTCCCACCTTGAAGAGGAAGGTTGATTAATTCAGAGTCGAAGACGAAAGAACAAAACAAATTAACCAAGGATGTGTTCATGGAGAAGCCCAGTTTTTCATTGAAGTCAAGAAAGACGTTCCAGTTCCCCCTAAATACCAAGGAACACTCATGCTTTTAATGAACGATAGTAGTTCAGCCAAGAATGCACCTTTCTCAGAATACACGGACGGTCCATAAATATTAATAATCCCGCATTCGAATTGGCTTGATACAATAGACCCCATCAAAACAATAAACCTTGGAAAAATATATTTATCCGATACACGGAAAAAACTCTTATCCCATAGACATAGCGAGCCACCAGAAGAGCCTGTTGCCAAAGAACTAAAAAAAAATTATGTCCGCTTTGTTCCATATCTTCTTGATAATATACCTTTAATCGTCTCTAGCTTTGTTTCTTGGATAAAGACTATCTTGGGATTAAACTTCTAAATGACCTGCTGCACCGCTCGGGTCTTCTCCCCCTTTCTAATACCTCGGATGTTCCAAGACAAAATTGACAAATTCATGATCAAAAATAAAGAAATTACCAGTAATAAAAAATCCCTACATACCTTTTCTGACCTCCTACTCGAGCTCTATAACTCTCTGTATAACAGCCTCTCTGCCTCATTTGAAGGAGAACTCCAGGATTTTTCTTATTTCTCATACTACTTTCGCCTTTAGTTTCTCTCAAGAAATGGTCTCCTCGGAGAAGGTTAGGTGCCCCAGACCACCTAGAGACAGAATAGGCCTTTCAATAGACTTTTGAATCTCTTTTCTCATTTTTCTTCTGAAGTTAGCGTTACCAAGCTGTCCCCCCGATCCGCATCTGAACAAAAGTGACCCACCACTTCTAAGCTATTCAGTACAAAGGAACCGCCACTATGCTCTAGTGAAGGAGAACCTTTGGACTCATCTAGATTGCAAGAGATAACCTTAAAACCTGAACGATCTAAGTCTACGTGGACCCTGGGTTCTTGAAAGCAATTAGAATTTTTATCCTTATCTTCAATAGGCTTAAGACCCATAGCAACAAATCCACCGGTATTGGGAAAGGCCAAATAAAAGGTAAAATGCTAGCCCCAGAGGGGAGGCCCAAGTTAAAATTTGCCTGGCCATTAACAGCTTGGGCACCAGCCACCGAGGTTGCCGCTTTTGGTTCCCTTATCGTCAGGAAAAACCGGGTTGAAAGTAAAATCATTATTATTTACCAAAATTTCCATAGGACCCAGAGAATGACATGATTCTATGGCAGCATTAACACCATTCAATGGGGAGTGCGAGGTGACATTAAATCTGGGTTCATCGGCCGGACATTTAGAGGTATCCCACCGATCATTATTGTCTACCCCAGGAGTTTTCTCACTCGGGAGCTTAGATTGAACCTCGATTCACTACTCCTAGAGCTTTCCAACCAAACGTTCGCATAATTATCCCCCAGACCATCCCGTGGGCGGAGCTATATTTATTGGAACTTTCCAAGCAGATTCTGATACGGAAAGTGGAACCCAAAGAAATGACTAATAGAATTCGGAATATCCATCGGACTTGCCACCCTGATCGTGATCTTAACAAGGTCAAAACGATCCATATACTTGGTATTCTCATCTATGTAGACAAACTTCCCCCAGGGATTGCCCAACGAACTAAAGAACTTCTCACACCAGCAATTTAGAGGGACACCGTAAAAAGATACAGTAAAAAAATAAAACAGAACATCATCTATCAGAAGAGGGGAGATATGCTCAAACCAAAAGCTAATGGCCTATTTTTTAGAGTCCCAGGTTTTATTCATCTCCGACACCGACTTAAATCTGATCACGTAAGAATTGCATTCTATACCCCATTTTGATATTTTAGCATCAACCCCTTCAAACTCGAAATCTTGTTGAACAATCCCCATTTCATAAGAATTCTTCATGATCCCCACCAGACAGCATTTTAATCAGTCATTATCCTTAGGGGCAGATATTAACGTCAAAGAAACTCTCATCATTGTATCCAACTTGAATGACACCGATTTGTGATCCTTTATTCCTCATTGGAGAATCAGCCCCGATATATGGATTCACATTACGTAACAAGGCATCCCTATAAGACATCTTTTCACCTGAATAATTGCCATGCCCCCATTACGCATCGACTGAGCTTTACTGACTTTCTCTGTGTTTTTAGAACACTTTCGCATTTCAACCTCTTCATTCCTAGATGACGTTCTTTTGTGAGAGATACTGTTACTAGGTTTTGGATATCTTGCTTGTGAAGCTCTAACCAAACCGTTGTCAATCAAGGTATTATTCAATTTACCGATGATCGAAACCATATCATCTTTAGAAGCCACCTGTAACAAAAGCGAAAGTGCAAACCTTGTATTTTTCCTTTCTATTAGTACTGGGAATATAAACCCTAGTAATCTCTCCTGCTCAAGTTGTCTACAAAAACTGTCCATTCTCCCTGCTTAAAACTATCTCCGATGACTATCTCTTGATGAGCCGCTTCACCTTCTTTCCTCATCTCCATTCACAACCGGGAATAAATGCATATAAAGGCATTATAAATATACCAGATCTTCATAACTGTCCAATAGCTATAAATAAAAAATACCCCATTCAGTTTACCATCCAAAAGATGGAGCATGATTAGTTGATCACCTTTATACCATTTTGCGCTAAACTTCAAGGTTCTTTAGAGACATGCTAAGAAACAACTCGGCTTCAGTGAAATTTCGTTGATTAAATTTATTACATTTGTAAAGGGAAAGTACAACAAAAGAGAATGAAAAAAATATATATCTTACCTCCTTATAAAAAGCAACGATCTCCTCTTCTGTAAAGCCTTCGTTCTCACTAGAGTTTTCTTCCCAGCCAAGAGGACGAAGAAATGCAACCTCTTCTTCATCTGGATAAACCATAGAAGAAGAGATCACATCCTTTTCACCGTCATCAGAAAATCCTTTACGACTTGTGCCATCATTGCTAGTTGTCGCAGTAAAATTCTCATTACAATGAGCAGGTGCAGGTGCACTGGCTACTTCATTTGAAACTTCAGATGTCTCTATGGTGGAAGATGAAATATGAGGATCTGAATTCGAGAGACCAGTAGAAGTGTTTGTTGTGGTCTTCTTCTTCAGGAGATTAAAAAAATCATTTCGGCTCCGAGTTTGAGCCAATGAAGGTCTCTTTTTCACAGTGAACCCAGCTATTGGATACAAGGTAGTTGCCTTGCGTTCCCCAGCAGATAACATTGGGGGGTTTGAGTTTCTAGCAGAAGCATATGCAACAGTAGCAACAACATGTTGGCTAGTGGCCACTTTGCTGTTTGCATTTGTCATTGGACTAGAAACATCTTTCTGACTATGAGGTGAGACCCCATTCTCCCCTCCTGGTTTGAGAACCAAAAGCGTTCCGGTTGTCTTTCCCATATCAGACTTGACATGTCCACTGAGGGAAGACTGATTACCATATTGTTGTTGTCCACTATTTATAGTTATACTCATGTCACTTGTTTTGACCTCTAAATTTGGCTTTTGATTTATCCACCGAGTTGAGAACCTGGAACATAACATAGACCAACATAGGTCTCCTTACACATCATTGGAATCTTTAAAAAAGGTTAAGAAAAATGTCTAGTTGCCTAAATTCTAAGTTCAAACTACAAAAATAACACTAACCTGTAGCCCAAAAGAGTTGAAGGATGTTATTATAAATGAGTGCAAACAATTTTGATTTAGGAGGGCAGGAGAGCAAGACCAACTTCAGAGGCTAATTTAGAGTTAAATGGGGAAAGAACTGAATCTATATGGAGAATTCAGTAGAATTAAAAGATTACATATGAGTTATGCTCAAGTCTAAAAGTTGCCGGATATCTAAAGAACAAGAAAGAAAATCTAGCTTTATACCTAGATTCCTACAGGCATCGACATCAAATAAAAACATAAATTCACACTCTTTTAAGACTTAATCTTGATTTCTATTGCTTCACCTGAATCATATGAGAAGACTGACACTTAAGCTCCTCAGAGAAGTAAAGACTTCAAAATAAGAGCAAAATATATCTTTAAAGGATGAAAATAAAAAAGAAACGGGACATAAGATAAGGATAGCAAGTCAGAAATGACAAAAACGGTGAGCATAATGCAACTCCAATAAAAAAACCCCTATATTATTGTCATCAAGCCAATCTAAAAGAAAATTAGCATGATAAACTACAAGAACACACATCTGTTTTCTTTGACCAAATCGTAGTTAGGTTTCCTTTTTGACAATTTGACTGGAAAAAGAATAGCATCCACTATAAAAGTACAAAATCAAGCTTTCATGTAACATGTAAAACCTAAACACAGATAGACAAGCATTACATACAAACATAGATTCAACATACAACCTCTAAACTATAAAGACGGACTACAAAAGATAGATGGAAGAGGGAAGGAACCAAACTTGTTTTTTATTAGTTAAAACTACAATTTAACGCACTAAGATACAATACTGCTGAAAGCTAAGGTAACAGGCTTACCAAACCCTTAGGCATTGAAGGTGTTACTGGTATTAGTTGCCTTGATTGCTTAATAGCCAGTTCCTCGCATCTTTGAGTCTTGACAGATAATTGTATGAATAAAAATGTCTAGGTAGATCGCATATACAATTTATATGCGTAATAAGAACTTATGAATTAGCTTGTTACCTGGGGAGCAGTATGGGTTCATGAAGGGGCTTGTGCTAGTGCTTCAGCCATATTAAGACCAGCTGATAGATTTGGAGAACCAGAACCTGAGGTAGAAACAGTTAGGGGAGTAGGCAAGGAGCCTGTGCCACTACTTCCAACTACAATGGGCACATCTGCCAGAGCTGAGGTCCATCATTCCACACCAATCAAAGCTGAATTACCAACAGGCAAACTCTGAGAAGCTGAGCTAAAACCAGGCAAGGAAACTCTAGCTATCTCTAGCACCCCTTGCCTCTCTTCAGTTCTCTTCAGTTCCAAGTGAGGGGAAATATTTCTCAAACACAGCCTTGTTGATGCTACTCCCACCAATACACCCAGATAGCATACCATTGCCATTGTAATGGTTACTATTACAACTATCTCGTAAGTCCACAACAATCCTTTCAGGCAAAGGCTCACCCTGTTTCCTGTAGACCATAGAAAGAGAATGCCACAGTTTATCTATCTCAACCCTACTGGTCGATATACCTCCTAATTTCTCAACCCTATTGGCTAAGAAACTTCCTAAATGGACAGAAGAATCACGAGCCCAATGGTTGCAAAAGCTCGATCTCTCTTAATCCATTTCTCGAGGGGGAGACATACTAAACACACTATAAGCATGCCAAAGCCATTGCTAGAATTTCTTTCTTAATTTAGTGAAGATAATCGATCCAAAATGCTGAACGAGAGAAATCAAAATTACTTATATTCCTAGAGTTTCTACGACTCCCATGATGTACCAATTCACCAATGAAGAAGGATCTAATATAGAAACAAGGATACATTTATCAAATATTCCTAAAAATGATATACAAGTTACAAAGATTCCTACATCGATAACTATAAAAGAAATATATAACTGCAACAAGAAATACACTGGGAATAACAAATAAGCATGCCGAAGACGTGTCTAACAAACATATACATGACCAATAGTGATGTAACCAGGTATAAACGTAATGAGAAATGCAATGGGCATTTAAAAATTGTTGTATCAATGGGTACTTGAGTTAGCAGAGGATGAAGCAAAGTGGGGTTGAATTGGCGCCCCCAGTAACAGTGCTGGTAGTTCTCAACCATTCTGGAACTAATAATGCTGGTTCACTTTTTTCCATAATGGATTCTAAACAGGATCATCAGACAAAATAGAAAAGAAAAATAACCACTTGTTTAGATCCTAGCCCACCAAATTGGTTTTCTTCCAACAAAGAATCCCTAAGCTTATCTCTAGTCATCCAAACCATCAAAATAAGGAACACCAGTCGTTTTTTTGATTCGATGATCATTCAAAAACTGAAAAGGGAATTATTTGATCAAAAGTAATAGATTTTTAACACAAGGGTGAAGCCATAGCAACACAACAAAGACAATGGCGATAAGGTGATTATATTTTAATTAGCTTTTCCCCTAGCCCATCTTTGGTTTAAAGATGGATTTGAACATGGCTGGTTTTCCAAGTTCAAATGACCCTCATATTCCAAATTAAAGAAAAAAGAATGAAACCCCTTTCAAATCAACAACTTAGGCAAACACAAAGGCAAAAGAACACTTCCTAACCAATTCAATAAGGAAGCAAGCAAACAACCCTAAATAAAAATAAAATTGGAATACGTTTAAAACCTTAGATTAAATTTCGATTATGTCTTGAACTAACGGTTTGAACTCAGAAGGGTTGTAACATCCCCCACCTGGCCTGGAAGAAAACGGGGTCGAAGAACGTTACCAATGAACAATACGGTGATCGGTGCGATAAAATTTAATCATAATTTGATAAACAATCAATACGTGCTTGACCAATCATGCAGAGTCAATATAAGAGGTTACCAATTCAATACAATGCTTGGATCTACAATTTATGGACTAATTTTAGACCCTTACAAGTTTTAGGGACTAAACTATAATTCTTGTGATTTATGGATCCTTTATTAAAATTAACTATACCATTATGAAATTTAATCCATGATCAATATTCATACAAACTTTCAGTTTAATCGGAGTTCGTTTACTAGTTCAATTAAACCATGCAATACTTAGTGACCAATTTGTACATTTTTTAAAATTGCGTTATTGGCCTATTAATAGAATTAATTGACACCGTATCAAAACACCTAAGGGGTGTATCGATACGGGTTGACCTAATTTGACTATGACCATTAATCCCTGTTTCGATACGCTTAGGGCCGTATCAATACCGGTTTGCACAAGTTCAAATTCCAGATGCTAACGAGGCTTACCTGTTTCGATACAGCTGGGGCTGTATCGATACTGATTGACCATGGTTGACCTGTTTCGATATGCCCCAAGGCCGTATCAATACTATTAAGTTCATAGACCTCACTGCCCAATTCCGTATCGAAACGGCCTGAGCCCGTATTGATACGTCTTAGTTGACTTATGCTTTGACCGACTAAATATGCAAGACCGTACCGATACAGGTTGACCTGTATCAACAGATTTCTTTTGTTTTTTCATCAATTTAACCTGTCGAACGATGTCCAAATGCAATAAATTTTTTACCAACAACTTTTAAACACTAAAATCTATTGGCATGTAAAGTTTCATGATCAAATGAATCAATTTACCATGTTTTCACTAGTTAGGCCGAATATGCATATTTGGTACTTTTAACCAAAACACTAACAAGGCCAAAATGAGCATTTTAGTCATTCTAACTTAGTGGGCCACATAAACATACAAAATGGGGCTAAACTAACTTGTCTAAACCCTACACCACCATTCTATGAGTTCAAGGGCTAGATTAACATTACATAAAGAGTTGTGACTTGCTTCAAAAATGCCCCTTGCTCCAATCCTTGATTCAACTATGCTTTAACCTAAAAATGCATAGAAATGAGATGTATTAGGCTTACTTAGCCTAGTGAGGTAGTCATAAGAAATGGTATGAACATCAATGAAAGCCATGACATATATACCAATGGAAATGCATCTCAAGACATATCATGACAATACTTGCAATACTTATTCACATATTTTCCTTGGATCGACATGTAATATGGATACACGAATTCCTATCCAACATCGCCAACAATGAATGGTCAATAACCTTCAACATCGCCAATAAGACCAACACAATCACATCTCGCCAACATCGCCAATGAGAGCCTTAGCTCAAAGACCATAGTCCACTCCTTACCAATGAGCTCATGAATTCTATGGCATGCCAATTGTATCCTATGTCCATTCGTATCTAAGGATTCAATGCTCGTAAATATTAGTACTTGTCAATATTAGTAACATTAGCAATAACAATGTCAATAACAATGCAATGACAATGATCCTATGACATGTTCAATATGGTTTAATTCAATTCTCATAATATCAATGATCATATGACAACTCAATGATTGACTTGGTAACATGTTAAGCTTACTGAAGCTTACCGATGATGCCTCTAGTGAGATCACAATGCAAACATACCTTGTGTTGAGTGGATCAAAAGAATGAAAATGGCCAAGAGGGGGCTGAATTGGCTTTTTAAATTTAGAGGGAGCAAATTGGAAAATGAAAGAATAAGGACAAAGCAAATTATAGTGGTTCAAGCTTTTAAGAAGCTTTACATCCGCCACCTTAGCTCCCACTAAGGATTTTCAACAATCTCCACTAGATGTTCTTCCCCTTTTCTAGGCTTAGGAGGTAACCTTCACAACCGGTTAATCTTTCTACCCAAAGATTAACCCAAAATACTCTTTTTACAAAGAAGTTTTTAGAAAATAAAAGATATCTCTCACAAGACAAATTTTGCCCAATTTTTACACGCAAACTCTCCCCAAACTTGAACTAAAGATTTACAATCAAGATTACAACAAGTTGGGTGCAAGATATGACTCTATGAAGCACAAGGGTTTGGATTATAGCTTGGATGTTGCAAGTAGGTTCAAAAGTTGTTGCTGATGCTTTGGAGGATTGCTTTTATACCCTTGCATTGATTTCTAGCCGTTTGGGTGGTTGAGATCATCATTGTAGCCGTTGGGATGCATTTTTCGCACAATAAATGCTCTTCATCAACCAACCATACTGGTACACGAAGGCCCATATCGATACCTGTCTATAAGAAGAAAGAGCCGTTGTGTACAAATAAGCAGAGGCGTATTGATACGCGGGAAGACGTATCGGTACGGTTCAAGTGTAAAATAAGGGGCATATCGATACACTATGACCATATCGATACAAATCTTGCTCACTGGAATCCTGAGTAAGAGTTTGGCAAAACCGGTATCGGTACGCTATGAAGTGTATCGATACAGTTCAATGACCATTTAAAATTTGTTGATTCCCATAACTGACATTCAACAACTATTTTATTAAATGCAAAGATACACTGAATCAAACCAAACCGTATCGATACGAGATTACCGTATCGGTACGCTATGCCTTTGAAATAAATTTATTTAAAAATTGTATCGGTACGGGGTTAATCGTATCGGTACACTTTAGGCTATTAAAATTCCAGTAACATAAAATCGTATCGATACGGCTATAGCGTATCGATACGCCTTAGCGTAACTTTCAGATTTTGCTTTGAAACACTTAGCAAATTTTGTTTGGTTTGAATGTTGACTCAGAATCAGTTTTGGTTCAAATTGCTTGTCAGTTTGTGAGACTTTAGAGTTCTTAAAAATTTATTTGCTTTTACAACTAGGTCCTTAGACAAGTTGTTATATCAAAATCAAGTTATGTTTTACAATCTCCCACTTTTTTATATAACAAAACCAAAGTGAATTTTTAAGTATTTTTGAAAACTTTGAAAAGTTTACTCCCCTTAATTTAAGATAGGTTTTCAAGAACTTCAAAATTTTGTAAAAATTTAGGATTTTACACTTCTCCCCTTTTTTGTTAGATCAAAATCAATGCATATAACAAGGGATGTAAACGAGATACAGAGCAATAAAGCCTAATGTAAAGCATAATCAAAGCAACATAATATCATTAAACTTCAAATATAATATCCAAAGCAACATAAGTTCAAAGTAAATTCAAACTTAAACTTAAAACAAGCTAAACATAATCAAAGCACATGGTTATTAAAAACAATAACATAGGTGCAAAAATAATAAAAAACCTAAGATGATATGCAATTGAATGCACTAGAACTCGTCCCTATCATCGTTTCCATCGTCTTCATCCATATCATCTCTATCATCGTCATCGTGTTTGGGCGGAGGAGCGCGAGAATTAAGCCAAGCACCATGGAAGGCGGTGAGAGAGACATCCATGTAGGCTTGTTGTTGCTCGATGGTGGTGACACGTTGCTCAACAAAAGTAACTTTGTTCTCAATAACCCCAACTCGTTCTTCCAAGGAGGTGAACCGTGTATCAATAGCGGCAAACCCCGAGTTTATGGTGGTATCTATAGAGGCAATATTTGTGTGCAAAGATGTGAATTGCTCATTAAGATACACTATGAGGGCATCCATGGAAGGTGGAGCATGATGAGCAATGTGATCTTGTGGAGCCGCAAAAAGGAGGTTGAGCATCTAGAGGAGGAGGATTAGCTACACGAACCCACTCGTTGTTGATGAATTGGAATTTGGCACGAGTAAAAGAGTGTTCATCGGTCGGTTTACCAAGAGGCTCGACAGTATCATGTGAACAATCGATCTCCAAGGAATGAAAGAGATGACTCAAGGTCGCACCATAGTAGAAAGACTTGACTTGATCGGTGTGGCGGTGTTGGACAAGATATACCAAGTCGACAAACATAATTTGACAAAGGTTTGGGCGCTTACTCTCATGGAAACATCAAAGCCAAAAGGCATCAACTTGGCAGATGGTTGAGAATTTGCCACCGGAAGGACAAAGCTAGCAAGAGATGATAAGATGAAGGATACGATCATGGGAATATAAAACGGTTACAGAGCCAAGTTGACCATGTCCCAATGAGTGTTCATCATCAATCCCAATATTTTCAAAACCAAAAACATTGCATAAAATTTCTTGAACAATTCGAAATTTCTTTCCTATCAAATAAGACTCAATGGCTATAACTTTGTTTCTTTCGGAATCATGAATGTAACAGGCATTGGCATAAAAAATCAAAACAAGATTTCGATATAAATACGGGTGTAGGTTTAAAAAATGTAAGAATTTCCATTGTTGCAACAACCCAAAGTATTTGAATTTAAAACGTTCTGAGTTTAGAAAAGGGATTGAGACAACTCACTCATCCCGAATGATAAAGGCTTGATATTGTTTGTAATGAGCCAGAGCCTTAGGTCTTAGAAAACTATTTTGAATGATATAACCAAGGTTTGGTTTAGTAATACCCTCGTTTTCCAAATTGGGATTAGAAGAAATTGAAGGAAAGTCTTTTCTTGGTCTCTTTTTAAGTCCCATTATAAACATGAAAACATCAAAAACAATTCGAAAACAATATATGTAATTATCATCACATTCGACCCAATAAATATTCCAATAATTCAAGGTATTATGAAAAACGCTGTATTTGAGGTTTGAAAAATATATGTAAATATAAAAATAATTTTTGGGAAAAAGAAATTTAAAAAAAATAGTTTACAAAAATATACAATATAATTTTATATTCGATCAAAAAATTTCAGATTTTAAAGAGTTTTTGCAAAAACTTCAAAATCCATACTATAAATATACTATGTATACAAAAATTAATTAAAAATAGTAATTAAAATTAAACGAAAATTAGAAAGAAAAGAAAAAGGATTTTATACCTTGAGTGATGGAATAGGATGAATGAAGGATGAAGAATGCACCAAATTGCTAGCAAAGCTTTAGCCTTGATGTGTTGAGTAAAAACCCTCAAGAGATTTTGAGTTTTGTATGAAAAATCAAAGAGATTAGATGGGTTTTTATAGCCCAAAATCGGCTAGGGTTTTGGTTGAAAAGGGGATTTGAGTTTGAATAAAAGTGAAACACTCTTTTAATGCCCATTTAAAGCCCCATCGGCTAACCGTATCGATTCGCTTACGAGGCGTATCGATCCACCGTATCTGTACGATTTTCAAACCGTATCGATACGCATGACTGTATCGATATAGTGCTAATTGTATCGAAGCCCAAATAGCAACCCGTATCGATACGATGTTACCTATATCAATACTTCTCTCCTAGAAAATGTATTTTGGACAAAAAGAAGTCCAAAAATTCAACCTTGAGTGAGCCTAAATGCATGTGAATGATATATAAGCAAGATATATGGACTAAAACAGATGCATACTCCCCCTAGCAACAAGCATAGATGCATCAAGAAACAAAATTACATAAGCAAGATCATAATTCAAAATTCAAGCAAAATTTTGCACAAGAGGGCTCTAAAAGGTCAAGATAGGCTAGTTAGACCTAACTCTCTCCTAAGAGTCCAAAAACGCTTTGTATAATGGTTTTGTAAAAATGTCCGCTAGTTGGTTTGAGGTATCAACATACTCTAGAACAACATCATTCTTTAAGATATTATCCCTAATGAAATGATGTCTTATCTCTATGTGTTTGGTTCTAGAATGTTGGATGGGATTCTTAGTGAGACATATGACACTAGTATTGTCACACTTAAGGGGTATGGTACCTACATCAATTCCATAGTCTAGAAGTTGTTGCTTCATCCAAAGGACTTGAGCACAACAACTTCCGACCTATATATATATTCCGATTCGGTGGTAGATAAGGCTACACTATTTTGTTTCTTAGAGAACCAAGATATGAGCATACTACCTAGGAATTAGCATGTGCCGGAGGTACTTTTTTCTATCTATCTTACAACCCCCATAATTCACATCGGAATAAGCATGAAGATTGAAGGATGAGTCTCTAGGATATCAAAGACCTAAACTAGGTGTATCTATAAGGTATCTAAAGATTCTCTTAATGGCTACAAGGTGTGATTCTCTATAACTGGCTTGAAACCTAGCACACAAGCAAAAACTAAACATGATATCGGTCTACTTGCGGTAAGGTAAAGCAATGATCCAAATATAGAGCGATAAAGCTTGGAATCGACACACTTACCTCCTTCATTTGCTTGATTTGGAGCCTCAAGAAAAATGAAAGCTCCCCCATTATGCTCATCTCAAACTCACCTTACATCAACTTAGAAAATTCTTGGCAATAGAACTTATTAGTAGAACCAAAGATTATATCATCAACATAAATTTAAACTACTAAGATGTCATTGCCATTTCTTTTAATGAAAAGTCTAGTATCCACCTTGCCTTTTTTTTTTCAAAACTTTTTTCAACCAAAAAGTTTGAAAGTCTTTCATACCAAGCTCTAGGAGCTTGTTTCAAACCATATAAAGCTTTTGTTAGTTTAAAAACATGGTTTGGAAAATTTGGATCTTCAAAACCCGGTGGTTGTTCAACATACACTTCTTCATTAATAATACCATTTAAAAATGCACTTTTAACATCCATTTGAAAAGGCTTGAAATCATGATAACATGTGATAAGTGTTCAAAAGTACTATTTTTCTTACCCCTTTTACTCATATTATTGTTAGACTTAGGCTCACATTAGTTGCATAGTTAGCCATTCATGCATTAATCCATATTTCCTTCCATCGTTGAGCTTGATTACATAACTTGGTAGTTTTTGTGGAAAATATGCTGCTTTGGTGTGCTTTGTGTGTATATGTGCAGGATCACTTGCCAAAGCAATGCCGAGCTAGTTGCCAGGGCAATGCATGAAGGAGATGCCGAGCTAGTTGCCAGGGCAATGCATGAAGGAGACGCCGAGCCAGTTGCCATGGCATTTGTCGACAAAGACAAAATGCAATAGGGATGTCGAAATTAATGACTTTACAAGCCCAAGATAACATGGAGCAAGGCCCAAGCCCAAAGGAATTTGATTGCCATGCAGAGATTAAAGAAGAATTAAATTTCAAGAAGATAGGAGAAGTTCTAATAGGAATAAAATTATAATAAATAATTATATTCTTTAAAGATAATTTAATTCCAACTCAAACTCCTCCTCAAAGAAGGAATTTGGCCTAGCCCTATAAATAGATAGGAGATTTCGACAACTTAGCAAGGGAGAGCAAGAGGGAATTTCGACAAGACCAAGAGAGGAAACAAAGGGGAATTTTCGACAAACTTCAGCTTTTCTTCCTTGTTCGATTGGGTTCATGCTAGGGATTGTTTATCTTGTGTTTCTTTGGAACCTAGCCATGAACTAAATTTACTTGGCTATGGTTATTGTGTTTTGTGGTTGTGAGAAACTATTGGTTTTTGTTTAGGTAATAAGAGTTTGCACTTTTCTATTTCAAGGTTTATTCATTCTTGGTTCTTATTATTGCTTGCGAGTGAATTGGGAGAGGATCTCGTGATTTCATCCATTTATCTAATATCGGAGAGTTAGATTCAAGAAACGAATGAATATGATCTTTATGCAATCCAATGATGGTGAAGATTAATCCGGCTTAGGAATAAGTTAAGGATTTCAACGGCTAAGAGGAGCGCAAGATTGGTTGTTGTTCACCCTTGATTCACGCAGGGATGTATTATCAAGGCATGCACAAGTAGCTAGAGTTTCGACTTAGGGATAAGAAGAAACCATTGAAGAACGCTCCGCCGAACCTTGAAGTTGCTGCCCAGTCGCCCAAGTAGTTGCCCAACTAGTCGCCCAGGCAACCATCAATTAGTTGCCAAGGCAACCCTGTTGTGCAAGTTGCCACGGCAACTGAGTTGCCCGTGCACTCTTTTACCAAGACAATCCAATTGGCTATCACACCTCAACTCACGATAACCTGGCCTATCTCTCTCATTTGAATTCATCTTTTCTTTTACTTATTTGCTTTCTAGATTAGTCAAAACTTCTATAATCCTTTACTTGTGTTTTTACTTTTTACAGTGCAAGAGACTAGATTCTTGAAGTAGCACCAATCCCTGTGGAGACGATATCTTTTATACTATAACTTGCGACCTGCATACTTGCACAATTGCGTAGCACTTATTACGCGCAACAAGTTTTTGGCGCCGTTGCCGGGGATTGGCAATAGCGACTTTGTTTTTATTTTCTTGCACTTTCTTTTTATTTTTCTTGTTTAAAATTCAAAAGGCTAACAAACTTTGGTTTTGCATTGGTATATGACCAGTATGAGACCGACTTCACTGTATATCCCTTTGATCCGTAAATCGAACGAACCTTACAAAGACTTAGACGAAGGATAAGAGAAGCAATGGCAAATCAAGACGGCAATATGAATCAAGATGTTCGAGCGGGAGGAGGAGTGATTCTTGCACGAAATGTAACTATTCGAGACTATCTTGAAGAAGATCTTGATGGACTTAACCCGGGAGTTGTCGCACCAAATTGAAGCCGACCACTTTGAGTTGGAACCGGTAATGTTTAATATGATCAACACAATAAGTCAATTTGGCAGCTCAAGAATCAAGACGCGCCGACAACATCTGAAATCTTTCCTCGAGATTTGCAACTCATTCAAGATACACGGAGTCACCCCGATGTCCTACGATTAAGATTATTCCCCTATTCACCGAGGATAGGCGCGAAAGCATGGTTGAATAGCATTCTGCCGGATCCATAGCATCTTGGACTGATTTTTGTCGTGATTTCCTTGCTAGATTTAATCCTACAAATTTAGCTGATAAGCTTCGTAACGACATTACTTCTTTTCGGCAGGCAGATGATGAATCCATATACGAGGCTTGGGAGCGATATAGAGAACTTCTACACAAATACCCCCTACACGGATTCCCGGTGTGGACTCAAGTAACAATGTTTTACAACGCCGTGAATACACCAACAAGGATGATGCTAGATGCCTCGGCAAACGGCATACTCCTAGGTAATTCGCCGGAGGAAGCAATGCAAATTCTAAACAGTCTGGCCAAGAATGATTATCAATTTCCATCTACTAGAAGAGGAGGAGTTAGACGCCATGCCACAATACATGAACTAGGATCACTCAGATTCAATTTCGCACAATTGGCGCTTTAACCAAGATGGTCCAAACATGCAAAAACCAAACAACACACATGAAGTCAAGGTAATGGATTCTTTTTGTGAGTTATGTGGTGATAACCATAATTCTTCTGAATGTATGCAGAATCCGGAATCCAGCTTCTATGTGGGGAATTACAATCGGAGCAACAACATGATGTCCAACACATACAATCCAGCTTGGAAGAAGCATCCGAATTTTTCATGGAGTAATCCCAACAATGCTCTAAACCAGAACAATCAGAATGCACAAGCATCGGGATTCCAGCAGAAATATGCCACGGCAATGATGCCGCGGAACAACCGACAACATCTAGTTCTTTGGAAAATTCTCTAAATGATTTTATGATGAAAACTGAATCTTATATGGCAGAGAATAGTAATTTCATAAAAAGAACTGATGCTTTTATTAACAGGACCGAAATGAGATTGCAAAACCAAGAGGCGGCAATCAAATCATTGGAAAATCAAGTCGGACGGTTTGCTCAAAATCAACACTAGACCACAATGAGGTTTACCTAGCGATCATCAAGTCGCGAGAGGAACTGCCATGAGCAATGTAAGGCGATCACCACTAGAAGTGGCCAACAACTTAGAGAGGTTCAAACCCGCTCAAAACAAAACTCCACAAAAAGATCAAGACGAACCTAGCGGCAAAGCCTCGGATGCGAACCAGAATTGCCGCGGCAACCGGCAATAAGCATGCCTCGGCAACCGATGATAAAGACGCCTCAGCAACTTGCGATAAGCATGCCTCGGCAACTCCAAATGTCCCGGCAATACCGTCAATCATGTTTCAAACCAATGAAAGGATTGAAGATATCCGACTTCCACCACCATTCCCAGAAAGGTTGAAGCGACAAAAGCAAGAATACCAATTCAAGAAGTTTCTTGATATCCTAAAGCAAGTCCACATCAACTTGCCATTGGTGGAAGCAATTGAACAAATGCCAAACTATGCCAAGTTTCTTAAAGACATTGTGTCCAAGAGAACAAGGCTAGGAGAGTTTGAAACAGTTGCCGCGACAGAGGGATGCATGGAAATGTGGCACAATCGCATGCCGCCCAAGTTGAAGGATCCCGGAAGTTTCACAATACCCTGTTCTATTGGAAATCACTATGTCGGGAAAGTACTATGCGACCTTGGGGCTAGCATAAACTTGATGCCTAAATCGGTTTTCCAGAAACTAGGAATCGGGAAGGCAAGACCTACAACAGTTATGCTGCAGCTAGCCGACAGATCCTATGTGCATCCAGAGGGAAAAATTGAGGACATACTGGTAAAAGTTGATAAATTTATTTTTCCCGCTGACTTTATTGTTTTGGATTGTGAAGCAGATGAGCATGCACCTATCATTCTCGGAGACCATTCCTAGCGGCAGGAGAACCTTGATCGACGTTGAAAAGGAGAACTCACAATGAGGGTGAATGACCAGCAGGTCAAACTAAATGTATTCCAAACACTAAGGCATGCCGATGATCCGTAAGAATGCCAACTACTTCATGCCACGGCAGAGTTTAACTTCGATGAGGAATTTAGTTGCCTCGGCAACTACATTGCCGACCAAGAGGAACATGAGGAGTATGAAGAACCGGTCGATGAGGAACAACCGAAGAGGCAAATTGGCTAGTCAATCGACCCGGTACATACTTTGAACCACTGGACTACTCGGGTAAGGAAGGTAAGCTCGAAAAACCCTCTATTGAACAACCACCAATTCTTGAGTTGAAACAATTGCGAGCAACTAAAATATGTATACTTAGGGACCGATAATACATTGCTGTAATTATTTCTTCTAAGTTACAGCCTGAAAGCAGAAAAAGAAGCTGATCAAGATGTTTAAGCTACACAAAAGGCAATAGGGTGGACAATTGCCGACTTAAAGGGAATTAGCCCGACGGTGTGCATGCACAAGATCTTGTTGGAAGATGATCACAAACCTTCAATTAAGGCCCGGAGGAGACTGAATCATGTCATGAAAGGGGTTGTAATGAAAGAAATCATCAAGTGGCTTGACGCCGCATTATATACCCTATCTCCGATAGTACGTGGGTAAGCCCCCAAGACAATGTGTACCGAAAAAAGGAGGTATAACAAAGGTAAGCAATGAAAATAATGAACTTATCCCAACCAGATGTGACCGGTTGGAGGGTTTGTATGGACTATCGAAAGCTAAACAAAGCCACTAGGAAAGATCACTTCCCATTACCCTTTATTGATCAAATGCTTGACCGTCTTGCGTGTAAACCCTTTTATTGTTTTCTTGATGGTTATTCAGGTTACAATCAGATTGCCATAGCACCGTAAGATCAAGAAAGACAACCTTCACATGCCCATACGACACTTATGCCTTCCGGCGATGCCGTCGGATTGTGTAACGCCCGCAACCTTCCAAAGATGCATGATGTCACTCTTTTCAAACATGGTCGAAGACTTCCTTGAAATCTTCATGGATGATTTTTCGGTTTTTGGTAATGACTTCGACGGTTGCCTCGGCAATTTAGAGAGGGTGTTAGCAAGATGCGAAGAAACGGACTTAGTCCTCAATTGGGAGAAATGCCACTTTATGGTAGATGAAGGAATAGTGCTCGGCCACAAGATTTCATCCAAGGGAATTGAAGTAGACAAAGCCAAGGTGGACGTGATTGAGAGATTACCCCCACCAAATTCGGTTAAAGGAATTCAAGTTTTTCTGGACATGCAGGTTTTTACAGGATGTTCATTCATAATTTTTCTAAAATTACTAAACCCTTGTGTAATCTGCTTGAACAGGATAAATTCTTCGATTTTGATGATTCTTGCAATCAAGCATTCGAAACCCTAAAGAAAAAGCTTGCCTCGACACCCATTGTCGTTCCACCAGATTGGACGCTACCTTTTGAGCTAATGTGTGATGCAAGTGATTTCGCGGTAAGAGCAGTCCTAGGCCAATGCACAGGTAAGACCTTCCATATGATATACTACGCTAGTAAAACTCTTAATGATGCTCAAGTGAATTACACAACAACGGAGAAAGAGTTACTAGCTGTAGTTTTCGCATTTGACAAGTTCCGATCTTATTTAATTGGTACAAAGGTAATTGTTCATATGGACCATTCCGCAATCAAATACTTATTTGCTAAAAAAGATGCTAAACCTCGTTTGATTCGTTGGATATTACTTTTACAAGAATTTGATATTGAAATTAAGGACAAGAAAGGAACAGAAAATCAAGTGGCCGATCACTTATCACGTTTGGAACGCAATAGGGAGGAGGACGCGAATCTAGAGATATGTGATGCATTCCCGGATGAACAAATTTTAGTTACCTCGGCAACCCTCGACGCCTCGGCAACCCACAACGCATCGGCAACCATGGATGCACACGCCTCGGCAACTCTCGATGCCACAATAGCCTTTGACGCACACGCCTCGGCAATTTTGGGAGCGATCGCCCGCGGCAAAGACATGCCTCGGCAATACCCGCACGCGCGGATTTAGTTAACTTCCTTGTTTGTGGTATTTTTCCTTATGGCATTACTCACCAAGGGAAGAAGCGGTTCCGCCATGATGCTAAGCATTACTTTTGGGACGAGCCTCTTTTGTTTAAACAATATGCAGATCAGGTTATACGCCGATGTGTCCCTGAAGAAGAGCAACAGAATGTACTCCGGCAATGCCATTCTTCACCCTATGGAGGACATTTTGGAGGAACTCGTACCATGGCCAAAGTTTTGCAATCCGGTTTGTATTGGCCAACATAGTACAAAGATGCCCAAGACTTTTACAAGCAATGTGATCGTTGCCAGAGGACGGGCAATATCTCTAGACGACATGAGATGCCACTCCAGAACATCATCGAGGTGGAACTGTTCGATGTATGGGGGATCGATTTTATGGGACCTTTTCCATCTTCATTCGCAACCTCTACATTCTACTTGCCGTCGACTACGTGTCTAAATGGGTTGAGGCAAATGCAGCTCCCAACAACGATTCCAAGACCGCAAAAGATTCTTGCGTAAAAACATATTTACACGGTTTGGGATACCGAGAGCAATTATCAGCGACGAAGGCAAGCATTTTGACAATGACTAATTGCCAAGATGTTGCAACGCTCGCATATCACACAAGATTGCCACGGCATATCACCCACAAAACCAACGGGCAATCGTAAATTTCCAACCGGAGTTGAAGGGAATACTCGAAAAAGTTGTAAATCCTCAAGGAAGGATTGGTCATTAAGACTAGATGACGCACTTTGGGCATATCGCACTGCATTCAAAACACCCTTAAATATGTCCCCCTTCCGACTTGCCTATGGTAAAACGTGTCATCTACCGGTGGAAATCGAGCACAAGGCGTACTGGGCAATCAAGACCGTGAATATGGATTGGGAAAGTGCCAGACAAAAGCGTTTGATGGATCTCAATGAGATAGAAGAATTCCGTGCACTAGCCTATAACAATGCACGAATCTACAAGGAGAAAACAAAACGATGGCATGACAAGAAACTATTGCCAGGCAGTTCACGCCAGGGCAACTAGTTTTCCTATTCAATTCTCGGCTAAAACTTTTCCCGGGAAAGCTGAAATCAAGATGGTCAGGACCATTTGAAGTCGTCAAACCATTCTCTCATGGTGCCGTGATAATCAAGTCCATCTCTGACAACCATTAATTCAAAGTTAATGGACAAAGATTGAAGCACTACAATGGTGCCCATGTGGAACGTAACAAGGAAGTGGTCAATCTAGGAGATGCATGAGCATGCTCTCCTTTTATTTTTTTATTTTTATTTTTATTTTTTTTTTACTAATTAAATATTTTATTTTTCCGATTTTTTTTATTTTTTCGATTATTAAGTAGTTTTAGGATAGATTTTTTTAGTTTAAGAATCCTATTACACATCTTTATTTATTTTCTTTATTAGTTTATCTTTAATTTTAATCCTTATTTGATTTGTTTTTGAATTGTAGGAAAGGAAGTTCAAGATAAAGAAGGAATTCTAAACCAAGTAGGAAAACATCTTCAACAAGGAAACTAATGGGCTGAATCTAAGGCTTATATAAAGCCTCCAATTCATCCTAACCAAAACCCCTTTGTCGAAAATTCCTACCAAACCCTAAACCCTTTTTTCGATTTCCCCCAATCCCAACCACCTATCTTTTCTATAAAACCCATCACCCTTAACCTATTCATACTTTCTATCTTGCAACTTTTTAGTTTCTTTTCTTTTCTTTGTTTTTATTCACAACCAAGATCATACATGGCATCCAATATTAAACTTTTAGTTCATCCAAGTTCCTCCAAAGAACCAAGATACAAGAAGTTTGCTACACCGGCGGTTCAAGAAAGATTTCAATCCAAGTTTGAAAGCCGGAAGATTCATGAAGAACAAGGCTTTGAATACTCCAACTCTCATCAAGATTTCGGCCTTGAACTATTCATCTTCAAGAGGATTGCACATCAAAAGTGGCAAATCTTTTGCCATCAACCGGAACCGGGTAACATCTCATGGGTAAGAGAATTCTATGCTCACTCACCTAACCCGGATAATCCTTATGTTTTTGTTCGTGACAAGGCCATACTTATAAGTCCCGAAAGCATCAACACCTTTTACGGACTTTACATTGAGAAGGACGAGCATCAAGCATTCGTTGACCAAATCAATCCCAAGCAACTCGACAAGGTGCTTCAAGAACTCACTCAACCGGAACTCATTGGAACGACGGTAAATACAAGGGCACGGTAAATCACCTTCGCTTAAACCCGAGGCAAAACTATGGAATAAGTTTGTTAAAACTTTTTAATGCCCTCCACACACAATACTACCGCTGATATACCACGCCTTTTGCTCATACATTCTATTTTGCATAATCGCATCATTAACATTGGAAAAATTATTTGTGATGAGATTTTTTTGTATGCAGCTCAAAAGATAAGGGTTATATTTTCTTCCCTTGCTTAATTTCTAATCTTTGCAAGGAGATGCATGTCCCGAGTGAGTCCACCGATGAAAAGGCCCTACCCAAGTCTGGTTGGAATCAAGCACTAATCCAAAAGCTAATGGGAGAGGCACCGGAAATTCTTCAAGGCCTCCAATTGCCACGGCAACCCCCGCCGCCACGACAATCCATAATGCCCAAGCACCTAACGCCAGGCAACTCGGCCATCAATCCCGGGACACTTTGAAGCACTTTTGCACCCATTGGCGAGCCGCCTAAGGCAAATTGAAGATCGGCAACTAATGTTCATGCGGTACATGAAGGAGCACAACAATGCCATCACCCAAGTCATCCTAGAAAAGTACCCGAACAATCGCGTGTCGCTTCCCAATCTTTCCCGCCGAGATCCTTGCCCCGCAACCAATGAAGCGATCCGCCACGGCAACCAAGGAAGCCGACGCCACGGCAACCAACCCCAAGATGCCACGGCTACCAAAGCTAAAGACATCCCGACAACCACCGCAAAAAGCCAAAGGTAAAGCACCTATGCCCGAATCAAACTCCTACGGAATCATTTTCTAATTTTTCAGATTCGACGAGTCCTCCATTGAACCAATAAAGACCGCACCAATTGAATCCTCCAAGCGAAAAGCCATTGACATTGATGAAGTGGACGATGAGGACAACCCGCATTTGAGGATCGATTCCACCACCGCAACAAGAAAACAACCATCGCGTTCAAGCAAGAAAATCAAGACGCCAACTAGAAGGAAACTAATCATATACGATGACGAACTCTCGGAGTAAGTCCTCGTATGCATTTTTATTTTTCGTTATTTTTATGCAATGCATTGAGGACAATGCCTCACTCGAGTTTGGGGGTTGTTATTAGTAGTTACCATGTTTAGTTACATTCACTTAAGTATTACATTTAGGATACATAAATTGCTTGCCATGCCTTTAATTGGAACAAGAATTGCTTAGATTTGATGAATATTCAATGATGACTTTGCCAATGCACTTAATTGATAGAATTTTTATTCTAGGATAACCATGGAAAAACTTAGAATTTTACTATGATGATAAATTTGATGAAACACTGTTGTGGTTTGATTGATTTAAGGAGTTCTAGTAAACTTAGGTTGATAATTAACAAATTGGGGATTAGAATAAAAATTGGATGAATGCTAGAGGTGCCCAAAATTGGCTCTAGCATGTGCTAAAAAAAAATTTGATCACTAGAGGTGCCCAAACGCTCTAGGATGTGTTAAATTTTTTTAACTAGAGGTGCCCAAACCGCTCTAGTCGATTAAATTAACTTAATAAAACTAAGAACAAAACACTAGAGGTGCCCAAATTGGCTCTAGTTAAAACACGTTAAAAAGAACCCAATGAAGTAATTTGAAAACCTATTGTTTGCATAGAATCCGAAAAATCAACTTGCACAACACTCCGCACACACTCACAAGCATTATAGTTTGATTCCGAGTAATTCCTTAGTTTTCTGAAAAATAAAAAGCCAATCATACTTTGTGCCCTGCCCGAGAATTGAAATCAAGTTCAAAGCTGAGTTTGTGAAAATTGAAGTCTTGGCAGGTAATTATGAGTTTGCATTGCTTGAGGACAAACAATAGTTCGAGTTTGGGGGTGTGATAAGTGTTCAAAAGTACTATTTTTCTTACCCTTTTTACTCATATTATTGTTAGACTTAGGCTCACATTAGTTGCATAGTTAGCCATTCATGCATTAATCCATGTTTCCTTCCATCGTTGAGCTTGATTACATAACTTGGTAGTTTTTGTGGAAAATATGCTGCTTTGGTGTGCTTTGTGTGTATATGTGCAGGATCACATGCCAAAGCAATGCCGAGCTAGTTGCCGTGGCAATGCATGAAGGAGATGCCGAGCTAGTTGCCAAATGAAGGGCATTTTGTCGACAAAGACAAAATGCAATAGGGATGTCGAAATTAATGACTTTACAAGCCCAAGATGACATGGAGCAAGGACCAAGCCCAAAGGAATTTGATTGCCATGCAGAGATTAAAGAAGAATTAAATTCCAAGAAGATAGGAGAAGTTCTAATAGGAATAAAACTATAATAAAGAATTATATTCTTTAAAGATAATTTAATTCCAACTCAAACTCCTCCTCAAAGAAGGACTTTGGCCTAGCCCTATAAATAGATAGGAGATTTCGACAACTTAGCAAGGGAGAGCAAGAGGGAATTTCGACAAGACCAAGAGAGGAAACAAAGGGGAATTTTCGACAAACTTCAGCTTTTCTTCCTTGTTCGATTGGGTTCATGCTAGGGATTGTTTATCTTGTGTTTCTTTGGAACCTAGCCATGAACTAAATTTACTTGGCTATGGTTATTGTGTTTTGTGGTTGTGAGAAACTATTGGTTTTTGTTTAGGTAATAAGAGTTTGCACTTTTCTATTTCAAGGTTTATTCATTCTTGGTTCTTATTATTGCTTGCGAGTGAATTGGGAGAGGATCTCGTGATTTCATCCATTTATCTAATATCGGGAGAGTTAGATTCAAGAAACGAATGAATATGATCTTTATGCAATCCAATGATGGTGAAGATTAATCCGGCTTAGGAATAAGTTAAGGATTTCAACGGCTAAGAGGAGCGCAAGATTGGTTGTTGTTCACCCTTGATTCACGCAGGATGTATTATCAAGGCATGCACAAGTAGCTAGAGTTTCGACTTAGGGATAAGAAGAAACCATTGAAGAACGCTCCGCCAACCTTGAAGTTGCTGCCCGATCGCCCAAGTAGTTGCCCAACTAGTCGCCCAGCAACCATCAATTAGTTGCCAAGGCAACCCGTTGTGCAAGTTGCCACGGCAACCGAGTTGCCCGTGCACTCTTTTTACCAAGACAATCCAATTGGCTATCACACCTCAACTCACGATAACCTGGCCTATCTCTCTCATTTGAATTCATCTTTTCTTTTACTTATTTGCTTTCTAGATTAGTCAAAACTTCTATAATCCTTTACTTGTGTTTTTACTTTTACAAAGCAAGAGACTAGATTCTTGAAGTAGCACCAATCCTCGTGGAGACGATATCTTTTATACTATAACTTATGCGACCTGCATACTTGCACAATTATGTAGCACTTATTACGCGCAACAAGTTTTTTAAGCCCGTTGGGGATTGGCAATAGCGACTTTGTTTTTATTTTCTTGCACTTTCTTTTTATTTTTCTTGTTTAAAATTCAAAAGGCTAACAAACTTTGGTTTTGCATTGGTATATGACCAGGGCGAGACCGACTTCACCAGAATATCCCTTTGATCCAGAAATCGAACGAACCTTACAAAGACTTAGACGAAGGATAAGAGAAGCAATGGCAAATCAAGACGGCAATATGAATCAAGATGTTCGAAAGCGGGAGGAGGAGTGATTCTTGCACCAAATGTAACTATTCGAGACTATCTTGAAGAAGATCTTGATGGACTTAACCCAGGAGTTGTCGCACCTGAAATTGAAGCCGACCACTTTGAGTTGGAACCGGTAATGTTTAATATGATCAACACAATAAGTCAATTTGGCAGCTCAGCAACTGAAGACGCACGACAACATCTGAAATCTTTCCTCGAGATTTGCAACTCATTCAAGATACACGGAGTCACCCCCGATGTCCTACGATTAAGATTATTCCCCTATTCACTGAGGGATAGGGCGAAAGCATGGTTGAATAGCATTCCTGCCGGATCCATAGCATCTTGGACTGATTTTTGTCGTGATTTCCTTGCTAGATTTAATCCTACAAATTTAGCTGATAAGCTTCGTAACGACATTACTTCTTTTTTTCGGCAGTGGATGATGAATCCATATACGAGGCTTGGGAGCGATATAGAGAACTTCTACACAAATACCCCCTACACGGATTCCCGGTGTGGACTCAAGTAACAATGTTTTACAACGCCGTGAATACACCAACAAGGATGATGCTAGATGCCTCGGCAAACGGCATACTCCTAGGTAATTCGCCGGAGGAAGCAATGCAAATTCTAAACAGTCTGGCCAAGAATGATTATCAATTTCCATCTACTAGAAGAGGAGGAGTTAGACGCCATGCCACAATACATGAACTAGGATCACCAGATTCAATTTCGGCACAATTGGCCGCTTTAACCAAGATGGTCCAGAACATGCAAAAACCAAACAACACACATGAAGTCAAGGTAATGGATTCTTTTTGTGAGTTATGTGGTGATAACCATAATTCTTCTCGAATGTATGCGAATCCGAATCCAAAGCTCTATGTGGGGAATTACAATCGAGCAACAACATGATGTCCAACACATACAATCCAGCTTGGAAGAAGCATCCGAATTTTTTCATGGAGTAATCCCAACAATGCTCTAAACGGAACAATCAGAATGCACAAGCATCGGGTTCCAGCGAATATGCCACACGACAGCGGATGCCGCGAAGAACAACCGACAACATCTAGTTCTTTGGAAAATTCTCTAAATGATTTTATGATGAAAACTGAATCTTATATGGCAGAGAATAGTAATTTCATAAAAAGAACTGATGCTTTTATTAACAGGACCGAAATGAGATTGCAAAACCAAGAGGCGGCAATCAAATCATTGGAAAATCAAGTCGGACAGTTTGCTCAAAATCTGAACACTAGACCACAATGAGGTTTACCTAGCGATACTGAAGTCGCGAGAGGAACTGGCCATGAGCAATGTAAGGCGATCACCACTAGAAGTGGCCAACAACTTAGAGAGGTTCAAACCCGCTCGTCAAACAAAACTCCACAAAAAGATCAAGACGAACCTAGCGGCAAAGCCTCAGATGCCGAACCAGGAATTGCCGCGGCAACCGGCAATAAGCATGCCTCGGCAACCGATGATAAAGACGCCTCAGCAACTTGCGATAAGCATGCCTCGGCAACTCCAAATGTCCCGGCAATACCGTCAATCATGTTTCAAACCAATGAAAGGATTGAAGATATCCGACTTCCACCACCATTCCCAGAAAGGTTGAAGCGACAAAAGCAAGAATACCAATTCAAGAAGTTTCTTGATATCCTAAAGCAAGTCCACATCAACTTGCCATTGGTGGAAGCAATTGAACAAATGCCAAACTATGCCAAGTTTCTTAAAGACATTGTGTCCAAGAGAACAAGGCTAGGAGAGTTTGAAACAGATTGCGCGACAGAGGATGCATGGAAATGTGGCACAATCGCATGCCGCCCAAGTTGAAGGATCCCGGAAGTTTCACAATACCCTGTTCTATTGGAAATCACTATGTCGGGAAAGTACTATGCGACCTTGGGGCTAGCATAAACTTGATGCCTAAATCGGTTTTCGAAACTAGGAATCGGGAAGGCAAGACCTACAACGATTATCTGCAGCTAGCCAAGCCAGATCCTATGTGCATCCGAGGGAAAAATTGAGGACATATTGGTAAAAGTTGATAAATTTATTTTTCCCGCGACTTTATTGTTTTGGATTGTGAAGCGGATGAGCATGCACCTATCATTCTCGGGAGACCATTCCTAGCGGCGGGGAGAACCTTGATCGACGTTGAAAAGGAGAACTCACAATGAGGTGAATGACCAGCAGGTCAAACTAAATGTATTCCAAACACTAAGGCATGCCGATGATCCGGAAGAATGCCAACTACTTCATGCCACGGCGGAGTTTAACCGATGAGGAATTTAGTTGCCTCGGCAACTACATTGCCGACCAAGAGGAACATGAGGAGTATGAAGAACCGGTCGATGAGGAACAACCAGAAGAGGCAAATTGGCTAGTCAATCGACCAGGTACATACTTTGAACCACTGGACTACTCAGGTAAGGAAGGTAAGCTCGAAAAACCCTCTATTGAACAACCACCAATTCTTGAGTTGAAACAATTGCGAGCAACTAAAATATGTATACTTAGGGACCGATATAACATTGCCTGTAATTATTTCTTCTAAGTTACAGCCTGAGCAGGAAAAGAAGCTGATCAAGATGTTTAAGCTACACAAAAAGGCAATAGGGTGGACAATTGCCGACTTAAAGGGAATTAGCCCGACGGTGTGCATGCACAAGATCTTGTTGGAAGATGATCACAAACCTTCAATTAAGGCCCAGAGGAGACTGAATCATGTCATGAAAGGGGTTGTAATGAAAGAAATCATCAAGTGGCTTGACGCCGGCATTATATACCCTATCTCTGATAGTACGTGGGTAAGCCCAGTACAATGTGTACCGAAAAAGGGAGGTATAACAGTGGTAAGCAATGAAAATAATGAACTTATCCCAACCAGGACTGTGACCGGTTGGAGGGTTTGTATGGACTATCGAAAGCTAAACAAAGCCACTAGGAAAGATCACTTCCCATTACCCTTTATTGATCAAATGCTTGACCGTCTTGCAGGTAAACCCTTTTATTGTTTTCTTGATGGTTATTCAGGTTACAATCAGATTGCCATAGCACCAGAAGATCAAGAAAAGACAACCTTCACATGCCCATACGACACTTATGCCTTCCGAAGGATGCCGTTCGGATTGTGTAACGCCCCGGCAACCTTCCAAAGATGCATGATGTCACTCTTTTCAAACATGGTCGAAGACTTCCTTGAAATCTTCATGGATGATTTTTCGGTTTTTGGTAATGACTTCGACGGTTGCCTCGGCAATTTAGAGAGGGTGTTAGCAAGATGCGAAGAAACGGACTTAGTCCTCAATTGGGAGAAATGCCACTTTATGGTAGATGAAGGAATAGTGCTCGGCCACAAGATTTCATCCAAGGGAATTGAAGTAGACAAAGCCAAGGTGGACGTGATTGAGAGATTACCCCCACCAAATTCGGTTAAAGGAATTCGAAGTTTTCTCGGACATGCAGGTTTTTACAGGATGTTCATTCATAATTTTTCTAAAATTACTAAACCCTTGTGTAATCTGCTTGAACAGGATAAATTCTTCGATTTTGATGATTCTTGCAATCAAGCATTCGAAACCCTAAAGAAAAAGCTTGCCTCGACACCCATTGTCGTTCCACCAGATTGGACGCTACCTTTTGAGCTAATGTGTGATGCAAGTGATTTCGCGGTAAGAGCAGTCCTAGGCCAATGCACAGGTAAGACCTTCCATATGATATACTACGCTAGTAAAACTCTTAATGATGCTCAAGTGAATTACACAACAACGGAGAAAGAGTTACTAGCTGTAGTTTTCGCATTTGACAAGTTCCGATCTTATTTAATTGGTACAAAGGTAATTGTTCATATGGACCATTCCGCAATCAAATACTTATTTGCTAAAAAAGATGCTAAACCTCGTTTGATTCGTTGGATATTACTTTTACAAGAATTTGATATTGAAATTAAGGACAAGAAAGGAACAGAAAATCAAGTGGCCGATCACTTATCACGTTTGGAACGCAATAGGGAGGAGGACGCGAATCTAGAGATATGTGATGCATTCCCGGATGAACAAATTTTAGTTACCTCGGCAACCCTCGACGCCTCGGCAACCCACAACGCATCGGCAACCATGGATGCACACGCCTCGGCAACTCTCGATGCCACAATAGCCTTTGACGCACACGCCTCGGCAATTTTGGGAGCAGTCGCCACGGCAGCACATGCCTCGGCAATACCCTGGTACGCGGATTTAGTTAACTTCCTTGTTTGTGGTATTTTTCCTTATGGCATTACTCACCAAGGGAAGAAGCGGTTCCGCCATGATGCTAAGCATTACTTTTGGGACGAGCCTCTTTTGTTTAAACAATATGCAGATCAGGTTATACGCCGATGTGTCCCTGAAGAAGAGCAACAGAATGTACTCCGGCAATGCCATTCTTCACCCTATGGAGGACATTTTGGAGGAACTCGTACCATGGCCAAAGTTTTGCAATCCGGTTTGTATTGGCCAACATAGTACAAAGATGCCCAAGACTTTTACAAGCAATGTGATCGTTGCGGAGGGCCGGGCAATATCTCTAGACGACATGAGATGCCACTCCAGAACATCATCGAGGTGGAACTGTTCGATGTATGGGGGATCGATTTTATGGGACCTTTTCCATCTTCATTCGGCAACCTCTACATTCTACTTGCCGTCGACTACGTGTCTAAATGGGTTGAGGCAGCTGCAGTTTCCAACAACGATTCCAAGACCGTGCAAAGATTCTTGCGAGAAAAACATATTTACACGGTTTGGGATACCGAGAGCAATTATCAGCGACGAAGGCAAGCATTTTGACAACAGACTAATTGCCAAGATGTTGCAACGCTTCGGCATATCACACAAGATTGCCACGGCATATCACCCACAAACCAACGGGCAATCAGAAATTTCCAACCGGGAGTTGAAGGGAATACTCGAGAAAGTTGTAAATCCCTCAAGGAAGGATTGGTCATTAAGACTAGATGACGCACTTTGGGCATATCGCACTGCATTCAAAACACCCTTAAATATGTCCCCCTTCCGACTTGCCTATGGTAAAACGTGTCATCTACCGGTGGAAATCGAGCACAAGGCGTACTGGGCAATCAAGACCGTGAATATGGATTGGGAAAGTGCCAGACAAAAGCGTTTGATGGATCTCAATGAGATAGAAGAATTCCGTGCACTAGCCTATAACAATGCACGAATCTACAAGGAGAAAACAAAACGATGGCATGACAAGAAACTATTGCCAGGCAGTTCACGCCAGGGCAACTAGTTTTCCTATTCAATTCTCGGCTAAAACTTTTCCCGGGAAAGCTGAAATCAAGATGGTCAGGACCATTTGAAGTCGTCAAACCATTCTCTCATGGTGCCGTGATAATCAAGTCCATCTCTGACAACCATTAATTCAAAGTTAATGGACAAAGATTGAAGCACTACAATGGTGCCCATGTGGAACGTAACAAGGAAGTGGTCAATCTAGGAGATGCATGAGCATGCTCTCCCTTTTTATTTTTTTTATTTTTATTTTTATTTTTTTCGACTAATTAAATATTTTATTTTTCCGATTTTTTTTATTTTTTCGATTATTAAGTAGTTTTAGGATAGATTTTTTTAGTTTAAGAATCCTATTACACATCTTTATTTATTTTCTTTATTAGTTTATCTTTAATTTTAATCCTTATTTGATTTGTTTTTGAATTGTAGGAAAGGAAGTTCAAGATAAAGAAGGAATTCTAAACCAAGTAGGAAAACATCTTCAACAAGGAAACTAATGGGCTGAATCTAAGGCTTATATAAAGCCTCCAATTCATCCTAACCAAAACCCTTTGTGTCGAAAAATTCCTACCAAACCCTAAACCCTTTTTTTCGATTTCCCCAATCCCAACCACCTATCTTTTCTATAAAACCCATCACCCTTAACCTATTCATACTTTCTATCTTGCAACTTTTTAGTTTCTTTTCTTTTCTTTGTTTTTATTCACAACCAAGATCATACATGGCATCCAATATTAAACTTTTAGTTCATCCAAGTTCCTCCAAAGAACCAAGATACAAGTTTGCTTTGCTACACCGGGTTTCAAGAAAGATTTCAATCCAAGTTTGAAAGCCGGAAGATTCATGAAGAACAAGGCTTTGAATACTCCAACTCTCATCAAGATTTCGGCCTTGAACTATTCATCTTCAAGAGGATTGCACATCAAAAGTGGCAAATCTTTTGCCATCAACCGGAACCGGGTAACATCTCATGGGTAAGAGAATTCTATGCTCACTCACCTAACCCGGATAATCCTTATGTTTTTGTTCGTGACAAGGCCATACTTATAAGTCCCGAAAGCATCAACACCTTTTACGGACTTTACATTGAGAAGGACGAGCATCAAGCATTCGTTGACCAAATCAATCCCAAGCAACTCGACAAGGTGCTTCAAGAACTCACTCAACCGGGAACTCATTGGAACGACGGTAAATACAAGGGCACGGTAAATCACCTTCGGCTTAAACCCGAGGCAAAACTATGGAATAAGTTTGTTAAAACTTCTTTAATGCCCTCCACACACAATACTACCGTTGATATACCACGTCTTTTGCTCATACATTCTATTTTGCATAATCGCATCATTAACATTGGAAAAATTATTTGTGATGAGATTTTTGTATGCAGCTCAAAAGATAAGGGTTATATTTTCTTCCCTTGCTTAATTTCTAATCTTTGCAAGGAGATGCATGTCCCGAGTGAGTCCACCGATGAAAAGGCCCTACCCAAGTCTGGTTGGAATCAAGCACTAATCCAAAAGCTAATGGGAGAGGCACCGGGAAATTCTTCAAGGCCTCCAATTGCCACGGCAACCCCTGCCGCCACGACAATCCATAATGCCCAAGCACCTAACGCCAGGGCAACTCGGCCATCAATCCCGGGACACTTTGAAGCACTTTTGCACCCATTGGCGAGCCGCCTAAGGCAAATTGAAGATCGGCAACTAATGTTCATGCGGTACATGAAGGAGCACAACAATGCCATCACCCAAGTCATCCTAGAAAAGTACCCGAACAATCGCGTGTCGTTCCCAATCTTTCCCGCCGAGATCCTTGCCCCGGCAACCAATGAAGCAGTCGCCACGGCAACCAAGGAAGCTGACGCCACGGCAACCAACCCTGAAGATGCCACGGCTACCAAAGCTAAAGACATCCCGACAACCACTGCAAAAGCCAAAGGTAAAGCACCTATGCCCGAATCAACTCCTACGGAATCATTTTCTAATTTTTCAGATTCGGACGAGTCCTCCATTGAACCAATAAAGACCGCACCAATTGAATCCTCCAAGCGAAAAGCCATTGACATTGATGAAGTGGACGATGAGGACAACCCCGTACGAGGATCGATTCCACCACCGGCAACAAGAAAACAACCATCGCGTTCAAGCAAGAAAATCAAGACGCCAACTAGAAGGAAACTAATCATATACGATGACGAACTCTCGGAGTAAGTCCTCGTATGCATTTTTATTTTTCGTTATTTTTATGCAATGCATTGAGGACAATGCCTCACTCGAGTTTGGGGGGTTGTTATTAGTAGTTACCATGTTTAGTTACATTCACTTAAGTATTACATTTAGGATACATAAATTGCTTGCCATGCCTTTAATTGGAACAAGAATTGCTTAGATTTGATGAATATTCAATGATGACTTTGCCAATGCACTTAATTGATAGAATTTTTATTCTAGGATAACCATGGAAAAACTTAGAATTTTACTATGATGATAAATTTGATGAAACACTGTTGTGGTTTGATTGATTTAAGGAGTTCTAGTAAACTTAGGTTGATAATTAACAAATTGGGGGATTAGAATAAAAATTGGATGAATGCTAGAGGTGCCCGAAATTGGCTCTAGCATGTGCTAAAAAAAATTTGATCACTAGAGGTGCCCGAAACTGGCTCTAGGATGTGTTAAATTTTTTTTAACTAGAGGTGCCCGAAACCGGCTCTAGTCGATTAAATTAACTTAATAAAACTAAGAACAAAACACTAGAGGTGCCCGAAATTGGCTCTAGTTAAAACACGTTAAAAAGAACCCAATGAAGTAATTTGAAAACCTATTGTTTGCATAGAATCCGAAAAATCAACTTGCACAACACTCCGCACACACTCACAAGCATTATAGTTTGATTCCGAGTAATTCCTTAGTTTTCTGAAAAATAAAAAGCCAATCATACTTTGTGCCCCGGTTCAGAGAATTGAAATCAAGTTCAAAGCTGAGTTTGTGAAAATTGAAGTCTTGGCAGGTAATTATGAGTTTGCATTGCTTGAGGACAAACAATAGTTCGAGTTTGGGGGTGTGATAAGTGTTCAAAAGTACTATTTTTCTTACCCTTTTTACTCATATTATTGTTAGACTTAGGCTCACATTAGTTGCATAGTTAGCCATTCATGCATTAATCCATGTTTCCTTCCATCGTTGAGCTTGATTACATAACTTGGTAGTTTTTGTGGAAAATATGCTGCTTTGGTGTGCTTTGTGTGTATATGTGTAGGATCACATGCCAAAGCAATGCCGAGCTAGTTGCCAGGGCAATGCATGAAGGAGACGCCGAGCCAGTTGCCATGGCATTTGTCGACAAAGACAAAATGCAATAGGGATGTCGAAATTAATGACTTTACAAGCCCAAGATGACATGGAGCAATGACCAAGCCCAAAGGAATTTGATTGCCATGCAGAGATTAAAGAAGAATTAAATTCCAAGAAGATAGGAGAAGTTCTAATAGGAATAAAATTATAATAAAGAATTATATTCTTTAAAGATAATTTAATTCCAACTCAAAATCCTCCTCAAAGAAGGACTTTGGCCTAGCCCTATAAATAGATAGGAGATTTCGACAACTTAGCAAGGGAGAGCAAGAGGGAATTTCGACAAGACCAAGAGAGGAAACAAATGGGAATTTTCGACAAGCTTCAGCTTTTCTTCCTTGTTCGATTGGGTTCATGCTAGGGATTGTTTATCTTGTGTTTCTTTGGAACCTAGCCATGAACTAAATTTACTTGGCTATGGTTATTGTGTTTTGTGGTTGTGAGAAACTATTGGTTTTTGTTTAGGTAATAAGAGTTTGCACTTTTCTATTTCAAGGTTTATTCATTCTTGGTTCTTATTATTGCTTGCGAGTGAATTGGGAGAGGATCTCGTGATTTCATCCATTTATCTAATATCGGGAGAGTTAGATTCAAGAAACGAATGAATATGATCTTTATGCAATCCAATGATGGTGAAGATTAATCCGGCTTAGGAATAAGTTAAGGATTTCAACGGCTAAGAGGAGCGCAAGATTGGTTGTTATTCACCCTTGATTCACGCAGGGATGTATTATTATGGCATGCACAAGTAGCTAGAGTTTCGACTTAGGGATAAGAAGAAACCATTGAAGAACGCTCCGCCGAACCTTGAAGTTGCTGCCCAGTCGCCCAAGTAGTTACCCAACTAGTCGCCCAGGCAACCATCAATTAGTTGCCAAGGCAACCCCGTTGTGCAAGTTGCCACGGCAACTGAGTTGCCCGTGCACTCTTTTACCAAGACAATCCAATTGGATATCACACCTCAACTCACGATAACCTGGCCTATCTCTCTCAATTGAATTCATCTTTTCTTTTACTTATTTGCTTTCTAGATTAGTCAAAACTTCTATAATCCTTTACTTGTGTTTTTACTTTTTAGAGTGCAAGAGACTAGATTCTTGAAGTAGCACCAATCCCTGTGGAGACAATATCTTTTATACTATAACTTGCGACGTGTATACTTGCACAATTGCGTAGCACTTATTACGCGCAACAACATGCAAATGCAAGAAGCATCCTGATTGCTTCCATTCTAGCTACAGGTGCATATATGTTTCATCAAAATCAATTCCCTCTTATTGAGTGTAACCTTGAGCAACAAGTCTAGCCTTGTTTCTCACTATGTTACCACTTTCATCTAGCTTGTTTCTAAAAACCCATTTAGTTCTTATAGTAGATTTATTACTAGGCCTATCAACTAATGTCCATACTTTACTCCTCTCAAATTGATTTAATTCTTCTTGCATGACCAATATCCAAAAATCTTTTAATGCTTCTTTGATATTCTTAGGTTCAATGCATGAAATGAATGCTACATGATTCATTAATCTAAGAGAGGATTGAGTAGTTACCCTATTGGATGGATTACCCAAGATTTCACCATCCTTGACATAGTTGAGTTCCCTTGGGTAGCTCACTTCTCTTTCTCCAATGGTCATGTCCTTTAGAGCTTCAATGAGAGGATCTTATGCTTCTTCCTTGGTTGGAACCTCTTCCACCCTTGATGATTGTCCACCATCAATGGCTTCAATGATCCCTACATCATCATCATCACAGGAATCCTTCCTTAGAAGGAGGTTATCATCGAAAACCACATATATAGATTCTTCTACAACTAAGGTTCTTTTGTTAAAAACTCGATAGCTTTAGAGTTTAAAGAATAACCAAGAAAAATTGCTTCATCACTTTTTGCATCAAATTTACCTAAATTATCATTTTCATTGTTTAAAACAAAACACTTGCAATCAAAAGGATGGAAATAGCTAATGTTAGGCTTCTTTGATTTTAAAATCTCATATGGAGTTTTCTTTAAAATATACCTAATCATTACTCGATTTATAATGTAGCAAGCGACGTTCTGCCCAAAAATACTTAGGTAAATTGTTTTCACAAAGCATAGTTCTAGCCATTTCTTCTAAAGTTTGATTTTTCCTCTCAACTATCCCATTTTGTTGAGGAGTGCAAGGTGCGGAAAATTGTGGCTAATACCATTTGAGTTACAAAAATCATCAAAACCTAGATTTTGAAATTCGGTTCTATGGTCAGTTTTAATATGACAAATGTTTTGACCAATGTCATTTTGAGTGATTTTTGAAAACATGATGATTTTTTCTAAAGCCTCATCTTTAGTGATTAAAAAGAGAACCCAAGTATACCTAGAAAAATCATCAACAAAAACATATGCATATGATTTTCCACCCAGGCTAGTTGTCCTAATAGGCCCAAAGAGATCCATATGGATCAATTGTAATACCCTACTAGTTGAAACATCATTAATGGATTTGAATGAGGTACGTTTTTGTTTACCCTTAGCATAGGCATCACAAATTTTATCTAATGTAAATTTTAGCTTAGGTAAACCTCTAACTATATTTTGGGAAACTAATTTTTCTAAAACACTTATGCTAGCATGATCTAGTTTCCTATGCCATAACCATGCATCATTTTCATCATTATCAACCAAACATGCATGGGATGAATGAATGCCATCTAGATGCACCATGTAAATGTTACCTATACAATGACCAATGAGCGTTATTTCATTTGTTTTAATGTTCACAATTTTACACCCATTAACATCAAAATGAACATTAAAATCTTTATCGCATAATTGACTAATGCTCAACAAGTTATGCTTAAGACCATTGACAAACAAGACATCTTCAATAAGAATAGATGAGAGATTACCAACAGAGCCAATACCCTCAATGTGGCCTTTGGAGTTGTCACCAAATGTCACCACTCCACAACTTTTTGGCTTGATCTCCATGAATCTACTCTTGTCGCTGGTCATATGTCTTGAGCATCCACTATCAAGGTACCAAGTGTTTTGACTTGAAGCTTTGGCTTTGTAGTAATGCTCCCCCTACAAAAAAAGATTAGTTCTTAATTTTTGGTACCCAAATCATTTTGGGTCCATGTGAGTTAGCTCTCAAATACTTGGTTCCCTTAGGGATCCAAGAAGAAATAGCATGAATATTGTTAGAAGCTACTAGTTCCTTAGGAACCTATACACTCCTAACCTTTTTACCTTTAGTATACTTTTGAGAGCTTATTTGTTTGTAGTCATTAAAGTTTCTCTTCACATAGTTTGGTTTTAAAGAACTTGCTTTTTCAAAACCTTGTTTCCCAACTAAATCAAGAAAAACCTTAAGCTCATTCACCACATTGTGGTGATCATCATGAACTTTGGAGAGAAGATTGTTTAAATCAACATTTTTATTTTGAAAATATTTTAAATCATCTTTTAAAACTGAAATCTTCTCTTCATGTTCCGAGTTGGTTTTGGAAAGAGAATCATTTTGGGTTTTTAAATCGGAAATCATTTTCTTGTTTTTCAAAACCGATTCTTTGTATTTTCCACCAACTCGTCATAAACCTCTTTTAACTCATCATATGTATCTTGAAGCTCATCAAATATGAAATCAAAATTAGATGAGTTGAGGTTTACCTTATGATCATCATCAATGGCCATGAGACAAAGATTTGCTACTTAGTGCTCCTCTCCATTGGATGATGATTCCTCATCGCTCCAAGTATCAACATGGGCCTTCATCTTTTTCTTCTTATCAAACCCCTTCTTCTTAAGTTGAGGGAAATCCGATCTAATGTGGCCCAGTTTCTTGCACTCATAATATATGAGTTGATCTTTCTCTTCTTCTTTGCTTTTGTTCTTGAAGTCTCTTCTTCTTTAGAACTTCCTTCCCTGGTTGGACTTCATGAACCGAGAGAATCTTTTGGCTATCATAGCCAATTCTTCAAATTCATCTTCTTCACTTGAGTTACTCTCCTCTTGTGGTAGAGAGGCTTCGAGAGCAATCCCTTGCTTATTCTTCTCCATCTTATGCTTCTCTACTCTTTTCTCTTCTCTTTTCTTCTCTTCCTTACTTCATGATCTCATGAGTAAGGAGAGATCATACCAACTCATCGAGCTTCAATGTCTTCAAGTTCTTTGCCTCGATGATTGCGGTTCTCTTTCCATCTCATGATTCGAGAAGAGAGTATAGTAGTTTCCAAACAAACTTGTCTTCAAGAATAATTTCACCGAAGCCCTTGAGACTATTTATGATAACCGAGAATCAGTCGAACATTTTAGAGACGTTCTCATCTAGCTCTATCTTGAAGTTCTCGTAGCTTAAGTTGAAGATCCCGATCTTGGTCTCTTTCACGTCATTAGTGCATTCGTAAGTGGTTCTAACTTGTCTCACACCTTCTTTGCACTTGTGCACGATGACATTTTGGCATACATGTCAGGACTGAGTGCACAAAACAAGATATGTAGGGTCTTGTCATTGATTTGGAGTCTTCTTCGATCTTCATCGGTCATTTCCACCATTGTCTTTGGAACAAGTCTCTTCATAGGAATTGTCGGTCTGTCTTCCACTACATCCTAAAGGACATAGTCGGTAGATTTGATGAAGAGTCTCACCCGGTTCTTCCAATAAGGATAGTTATCCCCATTGAAGTATGGTGGTTTGGTGATCGATTGTGACTCGAACAAGTTTAGCCCGGAGGTAGATGACATGGCTTTAAATGAATAGATGATCAACACTCTTCAAGAATCGCCTCTTATGGATGTGAAGCCTTCAAAGAGTTAGGCTCTGATACCAATTGTTGAGTGGATCAAAAGAATAAAAATGGCCAAGAGGGGGTGAATTGGCTTTTTAAATTTGGAGGGAGCAAATTGGAAAATGAATGAATAAGGACAAAGCAAATTATAGTGGTTCAAGCTTCTAACAAGCTCTGCGTCCACTACCTTAGCTCCTACTAAAGATTTTCAACAATCTCCACTACATGTTCTTCCCTTTTTCTAGGCTTAGGAGGTAACCTTTACAACCGGTTAATCTTTCAACCCAAAGATTAACCTAAAAGACTCACTTTACAAAGAAGTTTTTAGCAAATAAAAGATATCTCTCACAAGATAAATTTTGCCTAATTTTTACACACAAACTCTCCCCAAACTTGAAATAAAGATTTACAATCAAGATTACAACAAGTTGGGTGCAAGATATGACTTTATGAAGCACAAGGGTTTGAATTATAGCTTGGATGTTGCAAGTAGGTTCAAAAGTTGTTGCTGATGCTTTGAAGGCTTGCTTTTATACCCTTGCATTGATTTCTAGCCGTTTGGGTGGTTGAGATCATTATTGTAGCCGTTGGGCTGCATTTTTTTGTGCATTAAATGCTCTTCATCAATAAACCTTATCGGTACACGAAGGCCCGTATCTTTACTTGTCTATAAGAAGAAAGAGCCATTGTGTACAAATAAGCAGGGGCATATCGATACGTGGGAAGACGTATCGGCACGGTTCAAGTGTAAAATAAGGGGCGTATCGATACACTATGACCGTATTGATACGGATTTTGTTCACTAGAATCCTGAGTAAGAGTTTGGCAAAAATGGTATCAGTATGCTATGGAACGTATCGATACGATTCAACGACCGTTCAAAATTTGTTGATTCCCATAACTGACATTCAATGGCTATTTTATTAAATGCAAAGATACACTAAATCAAACCAAACCGTATCGATACAAGATTACCATATTGGTACATTATGCCTTTGAAATAAATTTATTTAAAAACTGTATCGATACGGGGTTAACCGTATCGATACGGCTATAGCGTATCGATACGCCTTAGCGCAACTTTCAGATTTCACTTAGAAAATTTTGTTTGGTTTGAATGTTTTGACTTAAAATCAGTTTTGGTTCAAATTGCTTGTCAGTTTGTGAGACTTTAGAGTACTTCAAAAATTAATTGTTTTTACAACTAGGTCCTTAGACAAATTGTTATATCAAAATCAAATTAGGTTTTACACCTTGGCCAATGATGATAATACAATAAATTGACATCAATGAATTCGGGAAGGCACTTAGCCAATCCCCTTGACTCCGGCTACACTCACCGATATTTTTGAGGTTTTCAAGGCTCCCGGATGACAACTCATTTGTTCTTGGACTTGGTGGATTTAGGAAGATTTGGTGATTCTTCACTTTGATTACCTTGAGCCAATTGATTGCTTTGATTTATGATTGATGAACTTAAGAAAAGCAAAGCTTGATTCTACCTTCAATGAAGGTGTGTGCTTAAGGTAGCTAGAGGAAGAAGATGGGGAGGTGCTTGCTTAACATTCAACCGGTGAGTTCCTTCCATTCTTTCTTTAACTATTGAAGTTTCCTTAGGATGAAGAAATCAATCCTTAGTATCCACGTAGGTGATGATTAAGATTGAGGAGGGACTAATCGCGAGATTAGTCCCTTAACTGTCTATACTTTTGTCACTCTAACTTCCAATTCACTTAATTTGTTCACTAGACTATATTTCAATGTTTACAATATGGTCCTTAATAGTGTCAATGGTTAATTGGGATTCAATAAACTAATAATATACCACTTGATCAAATGTCAATTCTTAAATTTTAACTTTTCGATGTGAAATTTCCGGTTATCGAAGTTAAATTCCGACTAGCCCCGATTTTGGGATGTTACAAGGGTAACAAGAAAAAATGGGGAAAATTTATGTACAAATAATAAGGCAGAGAGAAGAAAAGCAAGAGTACTAACCCTAATCCCCGTTACTAATACCTCACAAACCTAAACCTTTTTAAAATCAACCCTCCTCCAATTCCAAATAATGGGCTTCTCTTTTTTTCCCGAAAAAATGACGAGAAAATGGTAACGAAGAAAACACGAGAGAGAATTTCAGCGAAAGGAAAGAAGAAACGAAGTTGAAGCCAATAGAGAAACGATAAGAAATATATATATATAGATGGATAGATAGCTCCGAAAGAAAAATAAAAATACAGATCTTTATTTGGCCAAACAAATTTTGTTCTGGTTTGAAGATAAGAAGAGGGGGTGAGTAAATCTTCTTTCTCTCTTTTTAGTATGAAACGTGAAGAACCTCTTCTGCAAAATCAAAAATTGTTTTTAAGTCTTTGTATTTGTCAGTTTTTTTAGCTTGGTCCCTAAATTTATTTCGGTCATATTAGTCCTGGGCAACTTCTAGATTTTTCTATTCTTTTTTGATGTTTTGAAATTAAAAAATAATATGTTTGACAAAATTTAATTTAATTTATATGGTTTATTAATAAAATACTAAATTAATTATTTAAATTAATATTTTATAAAAAATTATTCATTGCTATCGGTGGTGGACACATTGACTTAGGGATGTTAGTGGGGCGGGTTTCGTGGAGATTCGTCCCATTTCGCATTCAATTGGGTAGGGATGGTTACAAATTTCGCGGGAATGAACATAAAAATTAGATTTGCCGTAGGTGGTGGGAAATGCGTGAATATACTTTTGTACCCGCCCACCCCCACCCGCCTCGCATCATCCCTCCCGCCCCGCTTCATCCTCACCCTCCCCAACAGGTATTATAATAAATTATTATAAATATTATTAAAAATATAATATCAGTATGGATTATAGTCAAATTTAAAGTAATTCATATTGACTTGTCTTGGGATATTATTGAAAAGTTCAATATTTATAATTGAGATTGATCATATCAAATATATAAATATTTTTTAAAATGTCAGTTTGAATTAGAGTTAAGTTTAAGATAATTTATATTGACTTATCTTAGAATATTTATGAAAAAATACATATATAATATATATGTTTATTGATTTATTCTTTACTGTTTCCTAACGTTGAGACTTTTTTCTAATGTTTGTTTTTTTCTCTTTAGTCCTCACCATAAGTATTTTATTTTTTTAATATTGTATGTTACTTGCTCTTATTTTTTAAAAGGTCATTTTTTCATGATGCGGGTAAAGAGGAAATTAGATGGGTCTAAGGACCCATGTGGATGATAGGGCAATGATAGTTTTAGTCTTGCGGATTGCGGGGCAAGGATGATTTTAAATTTTGTATTCGCAGTGGGTTGTGGGGGCGAGAATAAAGATAAAAATTCTTAACGGAAATAAGTGTGGGAAGAGTAACCTTTGCACTTTCTCCACCCATTTGACATCCTACTGATTAACTCAAACAAAAAAATTTCAAAATAATATATATACTTTCGTTATATAAAATTTTTTACTTTTAAGTCTCAAAAAAAATTATATCGGCCTGGATCACCTCATCAATCATCATTGTGATTCATACTTCATGCCACCGTAAATACTAAATACCACCTCACCTGTTGTATACCACAAATTGTATAATTGGAGTGTTCTAATTACACTCTACTCAACATGACTCACAAGTCATAACAGTTATCAAAATATGACACACATATAATTATTTGTTGACATTCTAAATACCAGGGGTGTTCATAAAAATCAAAATTATTTTATTATATAAAAAAATTTGAAAAATCAAACTAAATGGTAGATAATCGCATCAATAAAAATTTAGTCAAAATAATACGATAATTGTATCGGTAAAATTAGTGATTAATCGAGTGGATTATGGTTATAATTTTTAGTTAAACAATTAATTGAAAAATTGATTAAAAATTAAAAATTAATTGTATAATGATAATAAATTACTGATTATTATTAACATGACAAGATTTTATACGACACGCGAATATATAACCTTATTAAGTATGACAAATACTAATTGCACATAATTAACTCTATTACACATGTGTAAATTAATGTTACCATGTTCGTTACAATTTTCGTATATATTGATTATTAATGAAGTTGCATTGTATTTCAATTAGTTTAATAAATTTGCATAGACTTCGAAGATTTAATTAGTTTGTGTTCTATTAAACTTGTATTGCATTTAAATTCTCCTAAACTTTGAATTTTTTTTATTATAAACATTAACGCTTTATATGAATTTCTCTGGTTGATATGTTTTAAGCTATTAAAATAGTAGTAATAGATAGAGATGATCATTGGACTTAGATTCGACGGATTTCGACTCGGCCCAACTCTATAGTATTGAATTTTTAAAATAAAATTTTGTGTCCGAGTTGAGTTTTTTTAAGATAGTATCGGGTTGGGTTAGGTTCTGATTTAAGATAAAAAAATATTTGACCCGACTCCACCCAAAATAGTAATTTTATTTTATTTTAAATAATTAGAGATAATTGCTACAAAGCCTCTCTCTTTATATATAATTTTTAATTATCTTCTTATTTTGTCTGAAAATGAAATAGTTGTTATAATGCCCCTCTCTATTTGTACTTTTTCAATTAACTTCTTATTTTATTGAATAAAAATGGAAAAAATAAATTTTTTATTTATGTTGGTCAGGTGGGGTTCGCGTTTTTACTTTAAAATTCGGGTCGAGTGAGACATCATAAAATATCGGGTTGGATGAATGTGCTACATTTTCGGATCGGGTGCGGATCGTTCAAAATCTCGACCCGACCCCTAATAATAGATAGATATATTATTTATAATACTAGATGTAAAATGTTTCATACTTAATCGAGACTTTACAAATTTTAATAACAGAACCGACAAATTATTCCAATATAATTATCCGTCCGTGAACACCCATACCAAATAACTACTTAATCACATTAAAAATTTAGTATTTCTAAAGGTTAAAAATATTAATAAATATTGTCAATAATCTCTAGAGCAAGTGGCTAAAGCTTTCAGTTGGCACACTTTCTTATCTTTTAGGTTGTAAATTTAAAATTTATTAGGAGCAAATTTTCTCAACCTTTCTTAAGTATAACCCTTAAAAAAGAAAAGAAAATATTAATAAATGCCTTAACTTAGGGTAATTGAAAACTGTATTTAGTGTATTTTCCATTTTTTACGATGAATATATATTTATAAGAGTTTAGTAACTTTTTAAAATAATAATAGAATAATCATTTTAATTGGCCCAGTTAAAAAACCCTAAAAAAGTAAAAAGAAAAAAAAAATCTAAAATCCTTGTTTGTAATTGTAAATTGTACATCACAAGAAGCAAGTGAAGCAGCAGCAGGGGAAAGGAGACATCGGCTTTCCTACGCTAACGCTATCTCACTCGTTCCTTCCACAAACTTCGGCTTCCTTCCTTTATCCCCTATCCCAAATACTCTCCTTTTCCCCCTTTCGTCTTCAAATCATTCAAATCTAGGTATGCTTCATTCCGATTTCCCTTTCCATCTTTCTCATTCATTCAATCAATCTGATTATCATTTTCCTTTCTTCTTGTTTTTTCAATTTCGATTATATATGCTTTTGGAAGATGTTGCATTTTTTTAATATCAGTGTTCTGATCGCGCTTTACAAATTTTAAATGTTTTACCCTAGGGTTTTAAACCACGGATGCTTTCTCTGCTCTTTTAGATATGTATAATTTGATCAGCTTTACCTATTCCCCCCTTTGATTGCGTATCTGGTTAGAAATTAGGCTTTTATATATACCGGCATCTAATTACGTTAGTATAAAGCCGAATTAATTAATTTTACGAGCTTCCATTGTTTTTATACAATTTATATTCTTTTAACCCGGTTCCAATTCGTGCACCTAAGATTTCAAATCTGTGTCTTAGATTCCCCCAAAAAAAAAAAAATGTTTAATTGTAGTAGATAGTTAGATGCAAGTGTGTAAAGCTAATATAATTTTACAACAGTGTAAGCAGATTTGCCTCGTATATATTTGTATTTAGTAAAAAATATGTTAATAACTATTTGGTGCTATAGCTGTTCCATCTTTATGATTTTTTTAAATTATTGTCATTCTGTAATATCTTTGTCCATGTTTTATTATTTTCTTTTTTAAAATTTATTTTATGTAAATTATTCTAATCAGTGATCGGAATTTTACAAGCTAAATGCTGAAAAGAAAACCTTCATTTGATTGGAGGAGAATTGAAAAAAAAATGTATAATTGCTTGCAACAATTATAGAGTTGCACTTCAGTTTTTTCTAAGAGTAATGAGAAATGATTTGAATAGTTCATGCTGTTGCATTTCAAAGGATAGAGCTTACACTCTAAACATTGATTTGCTGGTGCAAAATAGTTTATTCTTCTATGTACAAGCAACAATAAAAGGCAAAAATTTTGATATAAATAAATAAATAAGTAAAATAAGAAACCTTATTTGCTATTAGATTCTTATACATTTTGCTTTTAGGATATTTTTGAAGGATTGTTTTAAATGTGAACAGAGCACGGTTGTGTGCATTTTCAATTTCAGTGTTATGTTTATCTAACCTTTCCTTTTTCCCTAAAATATTTGAGGCATAATGTGAAAAAATGCTCATAACGTTTGATTGGATAATCACTTTGACCCATATTCGTTTTTTGAAACGCTTTAACCCTCAATGTTCATTTTAGGTCAAAATGATTCCTTTGTAGATGAAAACTATTAGTCTACTAATGATAAATACATTGTAATGACTTGACAGAATGACACGTCAGTATAAAAAAAATAATTTTATATTTTATATGATTTTATAAAAAAAAAATTTGACTGATATGTCATCCTGTCAAGTAGGGTTGCTAATTGAGTTGAGCAGCTCGCGAACAATTCGATCTTGACTAGGTCAATGCTCGACTCGAGTTGACTCTGTTTGAACTCGAGTTCAACTCGAGACCTTAACAAGTTGAGATTTTGGAATTGCTTCACACACTATTTTGATTATTTTTTAGTTAAATTTGTTAATTTATGTTTATATTAAGCTATATATAGTATTACTAGATTTTACATATATTTTAAAAAATAAGGTAAAAATTCTAGTGAGCTTAACGAGCAACAAGTCGAGTTGAGCAACGACTTTTATTAACAAGCACTAGTCCGGCAAAATTTTATTGAGCTTATCGAGTATCGAGTTGAGTTGAGCACGAGTCGAGTTGAGTACTCTTCAACTCGTGACCGACTCGCTCGATAAACAAGTTAGCACCTTTGTCTTAATTACACTGTTATGTCAGTGTGTACTGCCACGTAGACTTGTCATGTCATTCAAGTCATTTACCAATAGTTGACTAATAGTTTTCATCCATGAGGGGTTATTTTAGCCTAAAATGAAACATTTAGGGTTAAAGTGCTTCAAAAAAGAATAGGGGTTTGACTATCCTGTCAAACGTTAGGGACATTTTTTGGCATTATGCCAAATATTTATGTTTTATCTGGTCAATAAGATGATGGAAATGGTGTATTTTATGAAGTTAGTCATTTGCTTCTTCCTCTGTTTCCTACTCTCTTTATTTGTAATGAGAGACCAGCCATTTATATGTAATTGCATATTGCTTTATGATTTTACAAAGCCTTTTTTACAGTTTTACTTGCCAATTTATCTTTGGTTTATTATTAATTTTGGAATATTTAATTCTCAAAATATTGTTTTCCATTGCAAGCTAAAATGCTTTATAATAATAAACATGGTGGACTGTGTATGTGTTCTTTAAGCATGTTTTGGAAGTTTCCAGTTAAAGCCAGTTTACAATCAAATCATTTTAGAAAACGTACCATATAGTTTAGGGCTTGATTTGGAAGTGACATTTTATACTGCTTTGGTTGGAAACTTTTTAAAACAAGGAATGGTCTTAGTTATTGGTTGGAGGTAGACTTTTAAAGACTGAATTAATCTGGTAGCAATTACTTACTCATTAGCACTCTTGAGCCAGGCTTTTTACTATTTTTTATAAAAAGTGTAGAATCGTTGTCTTATGTTAATTCTTTTGTTTAAACTTTTTCTTTAATTTATACAAGCTTCATCATAATCTATATTTGGAATTCCATCAAAGATGATATATGTCTTTAAAAGTTGTAATTTAGAAGGAAATTCTTGGATATAATTTGACTGTGGCTTCCAGATTATTTGTAAAAGACACTATGCAGGTAGAATATGTACTTGGAACAAACAATTCTTTGGTAACCTGGATGGAAACTCACCAAGAGATCAAGGCTTCAAACGGATGGACCGTTTCTTGATCTGGTGGTTGCCATCCAATTTACGCTATGGGGTGGGTTAGGATAGCCTGGGGGTGTAGGGCAATGTAAGGGTGCTGTGTAACGGTAAAAGAATAGAAGTGGTGGTGAATTAAAACTTTATGCACTTCCATATCGTGTTTGACACCATTTTACTTGTAAATTTTGGCCCCTATTTCTAGTTTCAGTGACCAAGAGTGTTTCCACTTTGAAACAGTTCTCTAGAGGTTATTTCTGCAGCATATTCTTAGCTGTAGATGTGACTTCACTTTGTGCCTTTTCATGTTATTTGCCTCATTATATGGCGTGAATATTAAGTTATGTCACAGAAAACATATAAAGAAGCTAACTCAGTCACACAAATCATTTTCACTTGTGCTTAAATTCTGGAGCGTTTTTGTGATGTTGTTAGTGGTAGTATTATTAATAATTTCAACCATCATATGTCATCCACCAACAACGAAATTGGTCTCTGATAGTGCAATGCTCTCATTCTGTTCGGAAACTTGAATTTAGAGATTTAGATTTGGATTTCATTTGTAATCATGAATGTTACATTTATATGTGTTCTATCATCCAACTTGTACTATTTTTGAATTCTATTTTCCCAAACTTTACTTCAGTGAACTGGCCTACGTGGATTTTCATAGTATTGACATTTTGTATATATGAGAACAAATGAGGACAGTGCTGCATGTTTTGACATGGCCTAGAAGATCTCTTTCATGTTCTTTTGTCTTCTCCTGATTGACCTGTCTATTTATTATCAACTAAGATTCCAGTTGGTACATTGTCTGAACATTGTTGATGCCGATCTCATATTCTTCTTTAATTAGAGATCTTACTGTTGAAAGTGTGCATTTTCAGTTTTTTTTTTTGGATAAGTGCATTTTCAGTTTTTATGTATAACAAGAACGGTACATCATGCAGTAATTTTCAAACAGTAGTTCAGCTTCTTTAGTCTGAATCAACAACAGGCCAACTAATATTGGTTTTCAAATTTTTTGGCATTGGATTCTTTCTTGCCTTAGAAGTGTGAATTGTTTAGTAAGTTGGGTGTCTTTTTTTTTCTACGTATGCACACCCATTCTAACAATAAACTCTCATTCCCTAGAGATCCTACTTTTTTGGGGCTATTAAAACAAAAGATAAATGTACGACCGACCTAAGGCCTGCTATAAGATATAAATATGTAAGAGGTAGATATAGCCACTTTATAATCTAAGCTATAGCATGTATGGTTATTATATAAAATCTTAACGGACAGCTCCTTACACATATAACTAACATCGAAAACTAAAGGTTGCAATTTCCAATTAAAGTTCTTCTCTGACGCTAATACACTTCCCATTCACATCTACTTAGTTGTCCTAGGTTATAGTCATGTTCTGTACTGAAAACAAGGAACATTGTTATTGTCGTTCTGTAAATTTTGAAGTCTGCATTAAATGCATGCACTGCACTTTGTGGCATGAAAAAGTTTTTATAGGCTCTTCCATAGTCCCATTAGAAAATATGGAATATGGGATCAAGTTGTTAACTTCGTGTAAAGTGCTAGTCATATTATTCTTGATTATTTTTACAAAAAAGGTGCATTTTTAAGTGGATCTGATCTCATTTTTTCTTTCCCTTGCCCCAGGTAAAATTACAAATGGTCAAAGTTAGCAAAGTGCGAAAGTCTGACTCTCGTCAGCAAAAGGTGAATCCTTACCTATTGCCTTCTTACCCTAAGAAGGCTGGCAAAGGCACCCAACCGAAAAACTGTTCAAAAGTTGCGGAGAAGATAGATTGGGAAGCTGCAAAATGTTCCGTTTGTCTGGAGTTCCCTCACAATGCTGTTCTCCTCCTTTGTTCCTCTTATGACAAGGGTTGCCGCCCTTACATGTGTGCTACTAGCCGGCGCTTTTCCAATTGCCTTGAGCAATACAAGAAAGCGTACACTACAGTAACTTCAGTGGATGGTGGTTTGATAGATAATTCAGGACTTTTTTCAGGTGTGGGAGAGCCGGTTGAAAAGATGGAAGTACCAGAGCTTCTATGCCCACTCTGTCGGGGACAAGTGAAGGGGTGGACGGTGGTAGATCCTGTACGGAAATATCTCAATAGGAAAAAAAGATCCTGCATGCAAGACAAGTGTTCCTTTGTTGGAGCTTACAAAGAGCTCAAGAAACATGTTAGGGCAAAACACCCATTGGCACGACCTCGAGAAGTGGACCCTGTACTTGAAGAAAAATGGAAAAAGCTTGAGAATGAGAGAGCCCGGGATGATGTAATCAGTACAATCATGTCATCAACGCCAGGGGCTGTGGTGTTGGGGGATTATGTGCTTGAGCCTGGCTCTCATGGTATATACAGAGACGAATTTGATGATGGTTTCCTTCAACTAGACTCATCTGTTCGGTTGCATAGCAGATTCATGGATTATGACCTATTCGAGGATGGAGGTTTTGGGATGCACCGTGCTTTTCGTGCGGTTTCCCCAGCAGCTCGATCTAGGCCGTCTCGGTTGTTGGGGTCAGTAAGACTAAGGCGAATCCCCTGGGTTCGAGGGCTTAATGGAAGCCGATAACTGTGTGTTACCTATACAAGGACTGGAAGTTTAGTTAACAGCACTTGAGAATAAGTAGATGTATTTTCAACTGCGGTCAAGTGGTGAAATTTATTGCAACTTGATGTGATGCTGCAGTTTAATGAACAATTTGTAGGAGAGTAGGTCACCGGTAAGGTATTTTGGCCTTAGGTAATTTGTAATGGAATATCATTTGGGGGGTGCGGTTCATTTGGCAGCACTGCAGAAAAAAAGAAAGAAAATTAAAACATTCTTTCTATTATCGTGGCTAGTTTCGTTGGTTCCACTCGATGTTCATCTTTTCCAGTGTTACGGATGGATATGATATTAAATCTTCATTTTACTCTGATATTGAGTTTTAATGTTTGGATAATTCTTTTCTTAAAAAAATTAGTGAAAAGAGTATTTTTAGTATGCTTTTAGTTCTATTTTTTATACTTAATAAGTTTTATGTGTGATTTTTGAATTCGAATACCTTAAATTGAATGCTATTTTTTTTACTGAAATTAGTTTTTAAATTTAAATAAACAGAAAAAATGAAATATAAAGCCAATTTGGCATTGTTTTTTAAAAAATATTTTTAAAATATTGTCAGAAAGTGATTTTAAAAAGTTAATTATAAAAATTTAGTATTTGATATTGTTGTCAAAAAATATTTTTAAAAATATAAAATGTCTATTTTAGACATGATATTGTACAATAAAAATAAATAAGCGTAAATGATATTTTAATTTGAACATTATTATATATGAAATAAATCAACTTAAATAATAAAAATTATGACAATTTATTAGTAATTTTTTATATAAAAAATATAAACTTTAAATATTTCTAAATGATTAATATAAAATTTTGAATTAAATATAAAAATTTAACCTCTAAATTGTGCAATTTTTTATATTATTGTAATATAACTAAATATTAATTTAATATATTAATAATTATTATATTTAATATTATTTTATAATATTAAAGTTTTTTTATTATTTATTTTTATTGAAAATATTGATTTTTTAATATTAATTTAATAATAATTATTAATATATTTAGTATTTATTGTATTTAATTTTTAAAAAATATAAATTTAATATAATAATTGTTATATTTAATATTATTTTAATATATTAATATTAATATTAGTGTTAATAATCAAGGATAAAAATATAACTTCACCCCAAAAAGTAATTTTCTACCCTAGAAGCTTGAGGTTAGGTGAAAAATTACTTTTTAAGTGATTTTTTACTTAAATTTGAAAATATTCGACATTGCTTATGGGTGAAAAATTATATTTTTTTTGGAACAAAAGCTTTTTCTTAAACCATACTTTAGGAGTAAAAATATTTAGATCACCGCCTAACCATCTTGATTTTTGGGTGACAACTGAAGTGTTAAGTGTTAACTGTTCTTGTGCTTCTTCCATGCTACCCCTTCTCATAATGACCGTTGTATCTAATGTGAACACTGAAATCCCCTGATGACATAACATGGAATAAATTTTTTACTTTTTTTAAAACAGTTTTTACTTAAAAGTGAGAAACAGAAATTTTGCTTCTTAAAACCTATAATTTAAGAAGAATGAGAATGTGTTAATTGAGAGCTTTTTAACCATTTGCTTTAATTTTTTTTTATCTTTTCGATTGCCGTTTACCACCCTACTTTCCTTGAAAACGAAAGTCCTTTTCAATAAAAATAATACTGGATCACAATTTGATCCGGTTCGGCGGGTTTTAATCTGATTCTATTAGGGTGTTTTTTTCTTGAAATACGGAAAGGACATCCAAAAACTTCAGTCTTCAGTTTGAAAGAAATAATTCTTAAACCCAATCTGATTAATAGACCAAAATCTTTGTAGAAGGGGAAACTATCTCGCAAATAAAGAAATAATCGTTATGCTAATTTTGAACTTCCATCAATCTCATGCTAAATGAGATCAATTAAAGTCTAAAAAAAAAAGTCTTCAAACATATTTCTTATGTGAACAAAAATTGACAACTTTAGATTTGCAATATTTATGTTGGAGGGGGGAAGTGATTGCTCTCTCATCATTGTCTTGGGAAACACTGACAATGAAATATTCCTAACTCGACTCAATCGTAAACCAGGTTGAAGGTCTCATATTGACTGATCGGAGTTCACACTTAACAAAAAATAGAACCAATATGTATGTGTCAATTTTGCGCGACACCAAATAAGAAGGTGGGGGCGATGGCAGAAAGAAAATTTAGGGACGGAGATTGGTGGTTCACCTGTCGTAGGATGGACGGAGAGCCACAAGAGATGGTGGTGGGCTGTAAAATCGGGTGGTACACCCCTGGTTGACTTGAATCCAAGAGCCGCAAATAGTGTAGAATAGGTAGTCGGAGTCATGCGAAAGAGAGTGGTCGATGGTGGAGAGAGAGTCGTCTTCTCTGTCTTCGGTCTTAGGGGTATTTATATCCCTTTGGTGCCATAGATGGAGTGATGTTTGACGAGACTATGCCAGGCCTAGTGATGGCTACTGATCGGCTAGCAAGTGGTAGCTCGGCTGTCGGGTTGCGAACTCAATCAGACATAATGGTTGTCTTATCTTAGTGCAATGGTCTTCGGAGCTGATGGGTCTGAAGGTGTAGAGGTGTTCGAGGGAGGAGCTCCGGGCTCCGTGATGCGGGGGCGTAGCTCGAAGACGAAGGTGTTTTCCGGAAGCGTTTAGTGGGGCACAACACCAGTCCACCCTTTAGTCGAAAGAGTGTAATAAAGTGGCACTAAATTGAGACTGAAAGCAATGGTTTATTCCCGCCCAGAGGAGAGGGCCTTTCTTGGGATCAGGCGCTATTATTGTGCCCAACCATTGTCGTGGCGGTTGTGTCTTCTAAGCGTTTGTGTGCCCAAGGCATAATGCCATAGATGGAGTGATGTTGGACGAGACCATGTCAGGCCTAGTGATGGCTATTGATGGGTGGTAGCTCAGCTGTCGGACTGCGAACTCAATCGGACATGATGGTTGTCTTATCTCAACACAATGGTCTTCGAAACTGATGGGTCTGAAGGTGTAGAGGTTTCCGAGGGAGGAGCTCTAGGCTCCGCGATGCGGGGGCATAGCGCGGAGACGAAGGCGTTTTCCGGAAGCGTTTAGTGAGGGCACAACACCAGTCCACCCTTTAGTCGAAAGAGTGTCATAAAGTGGCACTAAACTGAGACTTAAAGTAATGGTTTATTCCCGCCCAGAAGAAAGGACTTTTCTTGGGATAAGGTGCTATTATTGGGTGCAATCATCGTCATGGCAGTTGTGTCTTCTATGCGTTTGTGTGCCCAAGGCAGGGTGTTTTGAATTCGAGCTTTTCACAGTGGGTGGCGCCCCTTTATAAATTTGGGGGATTTCTATCCCTAGTTCTATTTGCATCTTCTTCTTTTCTGAGGGCTTGTATTCCTCTTCTTCTTTGAGTTTTGACTACACTTTTTGCAAGAGTAATGGTGGGGACTGCTAAATCGATTGCGAAGCGGAAGCAATTAGTGGTGAAGAAAGCGAAGGAGAACAGGTTCACCGACGTGATCGGGGCCGAGATCAAGTGCCAGGCGATAAAGGATGAAGCTGTTAAATTGCTAGAGTGTCGCGGCCTGCGATGGTCTGGGTTCGAGTTTAATTTTGAGATTCTAGTGGGAAAGGTGTGCTTGAGCGATCATGATTACGGGATGGATAGAGTATCGAAGTGGTTTTATTTGCCACTCTTCTTTTGACGTGTCAATCTGTCAAGTCATTTCAAGCCAATTACCGTTAGTTGACTAATAGTTTTCATCTGCAGATAGATTATTTGACCTAAAATATATCGTAAAGGGTTAAATAGCTTCAGAAGTTAAAATAATTATTCAGTCATACGTTAGGGGTGTTTTTGATATTATACCTAAAAGCAAAGTACAAAATAATCCTCCTAGCGAATATATTGTCTCCAACAAACTAAACAAACATTCGCTAAATCCAGCAATCTCCCCCTTACAGTTCTCCGACGATCGGATCATCATCTTAATTGTCCATCAACCCTTTCTTCCGTCGCCAAACAAAAGATAATGCTCTCAACATCCGCTTCAGTTTGCTCTGTAAAACACAAGTCTTTTAAAATAATCTCAGAATTATATACGATTGGAAATCGAACATAAACAAACAAATACACAATGAATTTACCCAAAATTTTCTTCTCCCAAGGCCAAATATCTTTTTCTTCCCTCTCCTGTAACGTTCATTATCCTCCTCCTCCGAAGGAATACGTTGATACCTCCATCGCCGCTTCGTCTTCCGAAAAATCCCCAGAAATGAAATCCCTATTCTTCTTGGTGTGATCGGGCACTTCCATTTCTGTTCCTCGTATCATTTCCCATCTATGTAAACTATGATCATACAATTCTAGAAATTTACTTGAATGATGAAAGTGAAAAAAACTTGCCGTGGGTTTGTGCCTTGAACACCTTTCTGTCCATTGAATTTTGTCGTCGTGATCGGCCGATCTCAGTTCACGAGTGTACGCTAAGAGCCGAGCCCGGCGATCATAACATTGGCCGCTTTTAGGCTTTTTCGGAACAGGGTTTGCCTTGACTTTCATGAGGGGATTGGATTTTGAGAGTGGTTTGATGATGGTGGGAGCCGGAGGTGATGATTCTACATACACGGTTATGTTAACTCCATTGGTGTTTGCCATCTCCTTTCCACTCTTCTGCTTCTTCATTTGATCCATGTTCCTTCTTGTTTTCTCCAAACAGAAAGTTGGCTGGAAAATTTAACGCTAGTTTGCATTTGCATTCTTTTAATGGACACTTTCCTTTCTCTCCTTTTTAAGTTATTAGGACTCGAATCAGTGATGAGTATGCGACTAATATCGGTTTCATCGGAAATTTTAAAAGTTTTTTTTTTCTCTTATATTTTTGTTTTTTAATATAATATTTAAGTTATTGATATGAATGTGTTAAACTCTTATGTCAAATAATAGTTTCAAACTTAACCCAACAAGTGGTCAAACTGAAAAAGCGGGTCAAATAAGGTGTATCTGCATTGTCAAAAAGTTAAAATATCTTTGAATAGATACTATTTTATAATCAACTTTAAACTATTAAAAAAATAATTTTAAACTTTCTACTCTTCTACACTATAAAAAGTGTCCTTTTCTAAATATAAAAAAAACCCGTGCTGTCAAGATTATATTTGTATTGCTTTTAAATTATGGAAACTAAATCCCTTAAAGTAATGTCAGAAGTTTGAATCACAATGTTTTGAATGAAACAAATTAAGTTAGGAAGATCGTTCCATAATATACTTTTGAATACTTTATTTGAAGTATTCAACTAACGTATTGGATATCAATAGTTATAAAAAAACTTAAAAATAAGAAAATTTCAACATTATGACAAGGAGTATAATGCAAGGTGGATTTGGTGATTAACTGCTTAATTGTTTTTATTCTCTTTAATATTCTGAGTGTTACGTTGGAATGCAACTTCATTTATTTATTTATTTTGTTAGGGAAGTTATAAATGTTGGGATTTTCATTTGTTTTGAGACCCAACCCAACATTTGATCAAAGGTTCTTCGTGGGCTGAAGTGGATGCCGACTTTAGGCTTGAGCCTCACTTCCAAAAGAAACCCAGAAAGTAACCCACTAAAGAATCATCTTCTTGTTGTAGATGATGAGATTTTTCGTTTGGTTTTGTGTAGAGACGAAATTAAGATTTGAGATTAGAAGATAAAATATAAATATTTATTATTAAAGATAAATTTATAAATAATTTAATTTAAAAAATTATATATAAGAATAATGGTAAAAAAAATCAGAGGTGGGAGTAATTTACCTCCCCACCCTCAAATAGTTCGTTCGTGGTTTTTGGGGTCATAGCTCAAGTATTTCAACAGCAAAAAGTAGAAAACAATCACAGGGTAAGTGTTACATCTATCCAAGTTCTGTACAAATCGGATTGAATCCCTATTGTTTGGCCTATGAACTATTCACCTTTCAACTTATGTCATAGATTTGAAGAACTATATATTTTACTTTTTTTTGTGATTTGTACATATGTAATAATGAATTGGTTAGTAACTAATAAACAAACCCATGTGCTTCACAATTTTATTTCTTTCCATTTGCATTGCTGAACCTAAAAAGTAGTGCAGCAAAATAACAACGGCTTTGAAAAAGTTGGTTCAAAACAATTTGGCCCCATGTATTGGCAAAGAGCAGCATTGTTTTGAAATGATTCTAAAATACCATCCGGAAATATTCACCCACTTCATATATAATAATGAGAAAATTGCACTTTTTCATGTCACGTGTATTGCTTCTTTACCATCATGCCTTGACCATGGAAAATCTTTGGTTGTTTTACGAATCAAAGTGTCCATAGTTGCTTCACCAAAGCTTGTACTTTTGCTGTTGGTAATTACATATACAGGGCAAATTGTGTATGTGAATGTGAACTGAAACAACTTTGCCACTTAAATTTCATGAATAAAATGTGCATATATATATATATATATATGGGACATGATCCATTTACACAATGTAAGAGTTTTTAACTCATATATTTTTTTGGATTTTTGAATGAGTAAAATGGATGACTGAGATTAACAGTGAATTCTATGAAGATTTTCACTTGAAAAAAAGCGTAAATAGTTAATTTCAGCCATCCAACGATCTAAAAAACGTATAAAAGTTAAAAACTCTTATACTGTATAACTAGATCTTATCCTCCCGTACGTGTGTGTATATATATATATGAAAAAGAAGCAGCTAGGGAAGTATAGATGTGGGCATATGAATGGTGAATATGAGATGCCACTTGACCAAAAATCATATGGCGTATGAAGTTTAGCTATTTATTTCGTTATTTAAGAGGCAAAAGCCAAAGGGAAAGAGACCAAATGGATTATCCTCCGAACCCATTTTATTTTTCCCCCACATTATCTTTGGAGATTTTTCTCCTTAATTTAATGACCCTTTTCCAGTACAATCGATGTCACATACAGAATGTGAAGAGCAGAGCAGGGTTGTTTTCCAACAAATATAAAATAAATAGAGAAACCCAACAGCAAAGGCTGTGGAAAGTTGCCCCTCAATCTATGGACCTCATTCAAGTTTGACAAAACACAATTTTGTCCGCTGGCGGCAGACTGCGCGGACACCAGAAACAAAGGTGGCTCAATGCTTCTGCAAAGGGCCAACGTCTCTCCCTAACTTTAACCCATCAATTCCCAATTAGCCGCGCCCGCTTGGGTTATTAATTTGCGTGACTCCAGCTCGATCGAGTATTATACAGAATAAATGTAGAATAATTTTTTTTAACTCAGTTTATCTTATTTTTAACGTTCAGAATTAAATTTTTGATCTTAATTAAAAAATTAAAGCATAATGTTAGAAAATGTCTCAAACATTTTATTGGATAATTATTTTAATCATTATATTTTTTTGACGTACTTTAACCCTCAACATTTTATTTTGGGTCAAAATGGTCACTATGTATATAAAACTGTTAGTTAACTAGCGATAAATAACTTGAAATGACTCAACTTGACAGAATAATACGTTAAAATAAAAAAATAAGTTTATAGAATTATGTTCTGATTGTTGTGTCAGTTTGTCAAGTCATTATATTTTTTTGACGTACTTTAACCCTCAACATTTTATTTTGGGTCAAAATGGTCACTATGTATATAAAACTGTTAGTTAACTAGCGATAAATAACTTGAAATGACTCAACTTGACAGAATAATACGTTAAAATAAAAAATAAGTTTATAGAATTATGTTCTGATTGTTGTGTCAGTTTGTCAAGTTAATATTTTTGTCTATATAATATTGTAATGTCAGCGTATACTGCCATGTAGATTTGATACGTCATTTTAAGTCACTTATTATTAATTGACTAGCAATTTTTATCTATGAGGGGACAATCTTAGCATAAAATAAAACGTTAAGAAATAAAATGCTTCAAAAAAATATAAGTAAAAGTGATTAGTCAGTCAAACGTAAGGGTCATTTTTGATATTATGCCAACATCTCATTAAATCGATTGATATTTTATAAGTTTTTTTTTGTTAATTTTTCCCGTCTACTCATCTTCTCTTTCCTCTATGCATCATCGTGGTTGGTTGTTGGCTCTCCTATGCGCCACTTCTCAATGCGACTTTGTCCCTTTATTCATTATATCATCTCCTAATTATTCCCCCTTCCTCTATTATTAACTTTTACCCTCTTCATTAATTTTAACCTATTCATTGATCATTGTGGTAAATTGATTTAAGATTAATTATTTAACATTATGTTAACAAATTATCGATTCGATGACGGAATGACTAACAAAACTTCAAGTCTTAAAGGTTGATATCATTGTCTAATTCAAACTTTGTGAAACTCATCCCCTCTCTACTTGATATTTGCATGTAAGTTTTAGAACCCTAACAGTATAAAAAAGTCTTAGATATCAATTAATTTATTCCATGCAGGTGACATCAATTTTGCAAAATATCTGCTAATGTGTACCTGTAAAATATTGTGGTTATATATTTCAACTTGAAGTTTTAGTTTTTAAAATCTTAGTTTAATAATTAATCCAAGTTGTTAATTAAATAAGCAAAAGTGTTGATCCGAAAGCAACTTATTTGTAATTAATTCTATGGTCTTTAGTATTATAAATTCGCCAAACCAACGGGCCACCATAGGCTTTTATTCGCTTGCAAAATGTTAGTGGTAATAAAAAAAACAGTATTTTATGTAAATTAAACTGCAATATCCTATTTTCTTGTCTTTTTAGAAAGGAGATCGACAAATTGTAGTATTTTGGGAAAGAAAACAATATAAAATTGAGATTGGAATTTCCCAGATGTTATTAGGGATAATAACGGTATGGTGTTCGACAATTTTTATTCGTCTCGCTTTGATTCATATATCTCTCATGTCGCCCCAATTCATCTCGAATATGATTTTGTTTAAAATTGTAACACCTAAATTTGATATTGAGAAACTTGATCTGTCTTGAAATATTACTGCAGTTGTGGCAACCGGTACTAGTAACAAGTATTTATGACCAATAGATAAAGACACATGCATATGTGTACGTAGTTTGATATCAATTTGTTACGAGACCTTGTTTAGAGATGAATATAGGGTTAAGGGCGTAGGACGCCTTTAAATTTTTGAAAAAAATTAATTAAGCCACTAAATTTTTTTCACCCGATAAATCATTTGAACCAATAAATTAAATTAATTAAGTAGTTTAACCAATTTTGACCATTAAATCTTGATAATTTTTCTTTAGATATTACTGTCGAATGAACACTACAGTTCTATCATATGATATTTATAGTTTTTTTAAAAATATATTTTATATTTTTATAAGTTTTTATAGAACTTTTAGGAATTTTAGAGGATTTTTAAATAAAATAAAAAAAATCTAAAGATGTTAAGCGACAACATTGTGATACGATACGTTGTACTAATTGATAATAATTTTTTCTTGTTTCCCCAATGTGTTTAGTAGAATGAGCCTAGTGACTAATCCTTTTGTATTCTGTTGGTCCATATAGGGGTAGACGCTGACAACAAGTTTTAAAGTTGCTCAATACCTAAGACGAGAATCGAACTCTCAACCACTGATTAAAATAAAAGACCTTTACCATCTCACGTAGTTTTTAAAAACTATTTTTAACTCAATGTTTTACACCGAATAATACGAAGTTGCAGCTTCAATCTTTTGATTCCCCTTATATGGAGGAAGGAGAAAGAAGAAGATTAAAACAATAAGACCAGAGGCGTGAATCATTTTTTGAGGGTGTTAGTTTGTCGGTAGAATACAACAAGTTACGAACAACAAATCAGTGGGGAAAATGGTTAATAGAAAAATCCTTTGTATAGATAATAAAAAGTCACTTTCATGTACATGTCTACTGTCCAAAGAGTGAGATTAAATATTGAGAAAGATAAAAATTAAGGTATATTAAATTTTTAAATTTAAAAATTCAAAAATATAATTATTTTATTTCATTAATATTTAAACTAAAATATATATAATATATCATTATACCAAAAACTTTTGAAAAAGACACAACACTTTCCATCCACTAAATGATTCCGTCTTTGACAGAGCCGTCTCGAAGATTTTCGGGGTCTAATTAAGATTTATTTTGTAAAATTAAATTAATATTTCTTTAAGTCTTAACTACAAAATAAGTAACCAAATTATACATACATGCATATATATATATATATATTTGCTTTAGGTGTCTAATTTTTTTTGTCAGGATATGTGCCTAAAGTTTATTTCGTTATCATTTTGAGGTAACGACTGCTAATATTTTTTTAAAAAATAAAACTTAAAGAATCTAAAACAAAAAATGACATAGTTTGAGCACCTATTTTTTAAAAAGTTAGACACCTAAAACAAAAGGCGGCATAATTTGGGCACTTATTTTTAATTTTTTAATGGTCGTTACCTAGAAGTGGCCACAGAGTAAATTTTAGGCACATATTTTGACAAAAAATACTTTAAGGACCTAAAGTAAAAAGAATGTATAGTTTGGGTACTTATTTTTTAGTTAAGCCTTTCTTTAATAAACCATAGAAACATGATTAAACTTTGTCAAACACATTATTTCCATTGTTATATTAATTAATTAATTTATTTAAGAAAGGGAATTAAATTTTTACCATTAGATTAATTTATTTATTTGATAAATTAAAAAATATGAATAATTAATCAACGGGTTGGTCCAAGTGATAAGCAACTTGATATTACTTAAGCAGCTTAATATTGTTTAAATAAGTCTTGAGTTTGAAAAGTTGTGTATGCAAAAAATTCTCGCTGGAAGACTCATCTAGTTGGGTACTCCTTATAGCCGGCCCTGGTCCCTGCCCTTAACACATATCTTTTAGCATTAGATGTATTTTTCGGCTAATTGGTTTGAATATTCTCTTTTGGAAAAAAAATGAACAAACACCCCCAAAGAATAATTTTTAAAAAATACCCTCATTCTTCCCACGTAGGAAGGACTCGCGTCCTGCAGGACGCGATTTGCAGACACGCGTTGCCTAGTACGCGACTTCAAGCACGGGTGGATTATATTATCCATTAATAAAAAAGAAAAAAAAATAAAAGTTGCTTCTGCTAGGACGCGACTTTTGCGAGATAATCAGACGAATCAGCAAAAATTTATCGACTTCTCGAAACGGCAAGATACAAGGAACTCGCGTTGCAAGAAAAGCGACTTTTTAGCACAAAAAACGCGTTACTCAGGACGCGACTTTTGTGTAAATTAAAATTAATTATATAGAGTAGATTAAATTAAATTAATATTAATTATAAAAAGAAGAGTGTTCTGGTTAATGGAATAATTTTTAAAATTAATTATAGGATTCGAGTTCTATTAATTAAATTAATATTAATTAAAAAAGATTGTTCTGATTAATGGAATAATTTTTATAATTAATTATAAGATTTGAGTTCCATTAATTAAATTAATATTAATTAAAAAAAGAGTATTCCAATTAATATGGCAAATGGTTAAAAGTAATGTGTTTTTGATTTTATTTGTAAAATAAATGGAATACAATCTCTTTGAAATTTAAATTTGATTTGTAAGATAAATGGTTAAAAGAGTGTTCTAATTTAATATTAATTATAATGACAATATAAATTTTTATTTGAAATTTAATTGAACTTCCATCCTGTAGGGTGCGAGTTTTGCGTTAATATCCAACGGTTTGAAAATTATTTACAGCGTTAAGGTTTCAAAATATTAAACAGAACTCGCGTCCTGTAGGATGCAAGTTTTGCGTTAATAATTACAGAACGGTCTAAAATTTACTGAACGGTCAAAAATTTATTGACTGCGTTAGGGTTTCAAGAAACTCGCGTTCTGCAGGGTGCGAGTTCCATTTAATCATCGCACCCCAACCGGTGCGACTACCACTATAAATTGGTCCCAAACCCCCTTCTTACCCCCACCACAACACAATTCACTCTCTCTCAAATCTTCTTTCTTTCAATGTTTTGTTTAATTTATCAAGTTTGATATAATGGCGAGATTGATAAGGTTGGATCACAAGCACGTGTTCGATTATCATCGGAGACACATAAGTTTTATCTACTTTAATTTTGTTTATTTTTTATTTTATTATATATTCTTATTTTATGTACGATGTGTTATATAATTTTTTTATGTAGTTTAATTTATACTTATGCGTGTTTAATTTTTTAGGGAAGGGAGGAACGACGTCTGGACGTGTCTTACAATCGGGTGTCAAATTTACTGGATCCATTAATCGAACCGTATTTGGAGGAGGCTGGATTTTTGCACGCATCCAAAATTATTAGAGGTGCGAAATTAGACGTTGATTTGATCAACGCTCTTTTAGAGAGGTGGAGGTCGGAGACACACACATTCCACCTTCCTTACGGCGAGACGACGATCACCCTGCAGGACGTTTCGTATATCCTGGGTTTACCTGTTGATGGAGAGGTGATCAGCGGTCCCGGTACTTTAGATTGGTATGTCCTATGTTTAGATTGGCTAGGGGTTGCGTCGCATAGCTTTGATGGTGGAAAAGAGAAATTGAAGTGGCTGCGGGAAAATTTTACAAATCTACCCGCTGACGCGAACGAAGACATGAGGAAGACAAAAGAATTTTGTTTTGAATATTATTGAAATAATTAAAATCTTTACATATAGTCGCGCTCATATTTTTTTGAATATTGCTGAAAATGAAGTGGCTGCGAGAATTTTTTTTGAATATATGTTTCCATGTTTTAGGCATATGCTCGCGTTCATATTTTACTGATGATTGGTGGGGTATTGATGCCTGACAAATCCCACAACAAAGTGCACACGATCTGGTTGCGACATCTGGGGGATTTTAAAGATACCGGTAAACTGAGCTGGGGTCCGCAGTTTTGGCATGTCTGTTTAGGGAGTTGTGTAAGAACACCGATCCTGAGAAGTTTCAGATTGGAGGTTGTTTGACGTTGCTCCAGTCCTGGGCGTGATGGAGAATATCGTTTTTACGCTCTCAGCTTAAGCAACCTACTCCATATGTTTTTCTACTGGGCCGGAGGTAAAAAACTGTTTATTTTTTTAAATATATGAACTTTTATAATTAAAATTAGTTTTTTTAATCAACACATTTTTATATTATACATTTTATTTTATAGGTGGACCGGTCCTCTAACCCATGTTGGTGTTGCTAGCGGTCTAGACGTTATCAGACAGGATACTGAGAATGAATCCTCGAATAATCAGGTAACAGTTTGGTTTTGGTGTATTTATTTTTTAAAAAATTTCTTTAACTTTAATTATATATTGTACAGTTTTTATGGACACTGTACGAGGATCCCGAAGTGCACGAGTGCATCTCAAAATTTTCGAACGAGACGAGGCTTTTTTGGACGACCACTGTACCACTAGTTTGCTACGCTACATTTGAGTGGCACCCGGTTGACCGCGTCTTATGGCAGTTCAGTTGTTTCCAACCTATTTTTGCTGTCACTCCAAATCTGGACAAGTTGCACAAACTCACACGACAGGGGAAGCCTGAGGTAATATTGATATACTTACCACATTCTTTTATTAACTCTAACGTAATTCATATCTAAAAAGAATAATAAATTTTTATATTGTTGGATAGGTTGATTGGTCGGTGCACCACCAAAACTATATTGCTCACTAGAGGGACATGGCGATTCCATGATGGCAACCCCAGCGTGAGTACCGTATGTTTGATACGATGGTCAGCCATGACTATGATGAGTGGTTTTTGGCGAATGATAAGCCATTTATTCTAACTCTAGAGGAGCGATTGTACTTCTACCGGCGTCAACAAAGTAACCGCCTACGGTCTCAGTATATGAGGGGAGCATGGAACACATCTGCCAGTGTCATCATCGAATCAAAGCCATGTTGCTGCCTCTAAAGTACCGTCACCATTGCCGCCACCATCGCATACCACCCTACCACCGATGCCACCGCAGAACTTCACACATCTGATGCAGTCATCATTCCAGCCATGCTTGAGTCCGGCAGAAGGTTTTTTCACACCTTCTGTGTTAGACCCCTATGGTCAGTTTGTGGCGATGATGAGTGGGGCATCGAGCTATCTTCCACCCTACGTGCCCTTCATATAGTTTCCACCGGCAGGGACCATTTTTAGAACCAGGATTGTCCAGCAAACGTCGCCGTAGTCCCTTCTCTACCTTAGCAGGCCCGGTGGAACGAGTGGTACTACTGGAGCTAGAACCAGTGGTACTACCAGTGATGATGATGATGATGATGATGACGATGGCGACAATGAGGATGAGCCGTTGAAGTTACTCGCCCCAAACGCAATCCCGATCAAACTCAGCGTCCACCATGTTATGGTACTGGTGGACATAGACGTGATTAGTAGTTTATGGTATTTGAAAAAATTAAACTATAATATTTATTTATTTAGTTATTAAATTATTATGTAGTAAGTACCAAGTGAGCCATTTTTTAATTAGTATATATATTCTGCTATTTGTCACTGTTATTTTTTATATTTTAATTCATACTTGTAATTTTTTTAATTAGTATATATATTTCTTATTTTTTTTGTACCAGGTGGAAATCACATTCTATAAAAAGCAAGTTCCCTAACACGTCAAGATTCCTCGACAAAGTCACATTCTGCAAAATGCAACTTCTATGACACGTCAGGAATAGTGGCCAAACTCGCGTTCTATAGAACGCGAGTTGGGGGGGCTATAAATAGCCCCAACAAACCACGGTTCTAGATACTTCGCTCCCGTTGTAGCTATTAATAACAACAAATCATGTACCCAGAAAATATTTTCGTATAGAGATATCCCGGGTATTGTGATTTGTTGCTATTCATAGTTGCATGATGCAAAAAAGAGTTTTGGTAGGTAAGGAGTTATGGTGTGATGTGTGTACCGTGTTTGTGATCAAGATGAACGACAAATCACAATATCCGAAAAATACGTGGTCTTGTTAAAGTGCTCGCAATCCTTTTAAGATTCACTCGACGGTGCGGGATACTTATTTTTACACCGTCATCGTGGAGACTAGGTGAAGAACATCGCACATAACCATGGTCAAAGCTCCCACCATGTCCGCTGATGATGAAAGTGAAATGGAGAGTAATGAGATCAACCTCAAAATCCACGACTTCATTCATGGGCGAAGAGTGGACATGTGTAGGGTTATATTGTCTGGTTACAATATTGCTGACCTCGGCCCAATAATGTACAAGATGTCGTCTTTGGTCGGGGTCCGAACTGCAGATATGATGCAACCCGGACTTGACAGCTGATAATGCATAGCAATTATTGTCATGTCTAGGGTCACTTGGTGGACTACTCGGGCCTGGCAGTTATGGATCACCTCAAATACAAGTTGAGGATCTTGTATGCAATTTTGTTAGGTTCTAAACTTGTTGGACTACTCGGCCCAGGAAGTTGAGGATCACTTCAAATACTGGTCTAGGCTTGAAGAAGAGAATCGAGTGTTTGTATAATGTCTGCAAAACAAGTTGGATGGTTCGTGTATATACTTTTAAGATTTCATGAAAAGTATGTAACGTAAGTAAGCAATGTAATTAGGACAGATACAAAAGATTTGATGAAAAGTATGTAACGTAAGTAAGCAATTTAGTATATATTTTGTTTCTGTATATTCACATTCAATTTCAATGCTGAAGCATTTAAGTTTAAAAATGGAAGTTCCTTTTAAAAAAAAATTAAATCAAACGAAGTAATTGAAAACGCGGTTGGTAGGACCTGAGTTCAGGATTTATGACGTGTTGAGAAACACTTTGATGGTCATGGTCCTATAAATACCCCTCCTCACTTCCTCAATTAGTCGCTCCTTAAAATTTTATTTCGCTATATATTCTTCGTACACAATTTCCTACTAATCTGCTCTACAATGGCTGGTAATGTTGATGATTTCCCATGTATTGGGAGACAGTCATGCGATGCTGCTGTCGATTGCGATGGTGAATTAGAAATTGGAATGCTATTCGCGACAAAGAACCTAGCAAATGGTGCAATTAAGCATTACAACATACAACGTTCAGTTCTGTCAAAAGGGCAGAGAACAAATGTGGACAACCATATTGAAGAATGTGTCCACAAGGACCACAAATGTAACTGGAGGATCCGTGTATCACGAATCAAGAGGCAAAAAAAATGTGTGGCACATAGTAAGATACGGCAAACCTCATACAAGTTAGTTATTGCAATGTATTTGGATGTTTCGTACATTTTTATAATAAAGTAGAATGTTAACGATTGCAGAATTAATTGGATATTTCGTTCATGGTCGGTACGTTTGCAACCCTATAAATAGGTACTATCATTTTTCTAAGGGAGACAAAATTAATACATTAACGGAACATGCTACACGATAGTTAATTGAAATAACTACACCAACTTTAAATTACTAAAGCCTAGTCAAAATAAATGGATGAGGAATCTGATTCCGTGTCCTTGTAGTCTGTACTTATATCAGATGTTAAGTTTAGTTCCTCCATTATTTTTTCTTTCTCTTGCCACCTCCTATAATTCTGCGTTGACAACGCATCAACGTCTTTATCTTGGAAATTATGGGTAGTTGATGGCCTTGTTGATGAACTGGAGCCCTCATCAAATTGTACAGTGAGATCGATGTTTGTAAACCCCACATATTTGTATGACCAAAACATCTTGTGCATATCTCTCTCATTCAATAGTGCTAGCATGTAATGTTCTTCTGGGCCGGGCTCAGCGACTGGGACTTTGACATGCACGGTCGAAATTTTTTGGTTTGTTGACTCATTGACCCGTGTTGAAATAAAGTCAAATAGCTCATCTTTTGTGATTTTTTCGTTGAAAGATGTGTAGGCGTAAGTTCCACGAAAGAAAATGGTAGCTGAAAATCGGGCCATACTTTGTATTTTAGTTGTTGGGGAAACGGATTTGAGAATAACGTAACAAGTTAATGAAGTTGTTCTCTGTATTTTGTAAGCTGAAGAAAGAATTTGGGAATAGCGTAATTTATGAAGTTGGCTTTCTATAAAAGCTTGAGGGAGGAAGTTGCGTTTTACAAAATGCGAGTTTGGCCAGCTTTGAAGGACATCGTGTTGTGTACAATGCGAGTTCGCCTGACAGGTCAAGAATCCTGCATTGCTACCTGAAGTCGTGTTTTGTACAACGCGAGTTCCTTCAAATCTAGCCAAATTCGTATTTTGTAGAACGTGACTCCCTCGAAACGTGGTTGACAAGTCGCGTCAAGTTACGTCCAATAAATAGGTACATAAAATGGAGAAATAACACAACTTCAAAGCACTTTGTCTGCGAACAAGAAATATCACTTCTTAGTTTCAACAATGGCAAAAAGAGTGGCAGCTCTAGTATACTACGATGGTGAGATAATCCTTGATGCAGAAATTGGTGTCATATTCCAGTCCCCCAACAATGTTACCATATAGATTTCGATGTGAGTAACGTATGAAAGGCTTAAACGAGCGATAACGAGGAAGGTTCCACATGCTTCCGGAACAGAATTACAGCAATTCAGGTATCGAATTCCTTCTTCGTTAAATTCATTGTATTTCACAATATTTGATGTTCGGGACGATGGAGATGTACAAATAATGCTGGAGACCCATATCGGTTGTTCCATGAGATGGCCATAGAGCTCTTCGTAACATTTTCTGGACGAAACGTCCGAGGGGAGACTGCGGTGCCAAATTGGCTTCGTACAAATCTTGACTTCGACCCAAATACTAATAGTCCAACATCAAGTTTGCGACAAGGCTTCAACTTATTAAGTACGAGCAATGACGAGGCTGCATCATATTCTACCTCCAGGCCAAGGCATAAGGCTTTTCAACATAGTTAGATAGCATTTTTAATGTGATTTTTGTAGCCTTTAAGATGCTTTATATACTCCGATTTTTGAACCATTTTTAGCATGTATCCCCGTACTACAACGTGAAAGTTAAATAACAAGAAAAAATATTCCCAACATACAACAAAATCGACTCCAATTGACTACGACCCATGTTTACAAGTTTTCCAAGGCTTTTGAACATGCCTAGATAACGTTTTTAACGCGATTTCTAAATCCATTAGGGTGCCTTATACACTCCGTGTTTTGAACTATTGTAAGCATGTGCTACCGTACTACGACGTGAATGTTAATTAACACAGAAAAACAACCCGCAACGTAGCACAATATCAACTAAAACATGACTACCGACCCAAGTTTTCATGTTCTTCATGCAAAGAAACATGGTAATATAGCGTTTTTAACGCAATTTCTATGGTCTTTACAATGTTTTATACACGTCGATTTTCATACAATTTTCAAGAGATATATTAGTACTACGTTGTAAAAGTATATACCTATGAAAAATAATTCCCTAACACTATAAAAAATCAACATAAACATGCTGATCGAATCTTGTTTTAAGAACATAATGACACAAAAGCCGCGTCCTACGCAACGCGGTTTCCGTGCTGAAAAAGTCGCGTTCCTTGCAACTCGAGTTCCTTGTATCTCGCCGATAAATTTTCGCCGATTCGTCTGATTATCTCGCAAAAGTCGTGTCCTAGCGGATGTGACTTTTATTTATTTATTTTCTTTTTTTATTAATGGATAACATAATCCACCTGTGCTTGAAGTCGTGTACTGGCGACGCGTGTTTGAAAATCGCGCGAGTCCTTCCTACGTGGGTTGAATGGGAGGTATTTTTCCAAATATTCTTCTTTGGGGGATATTTGTCCAAATTTTTTCCCAAAAGGAAATATTCAAACCAATTACCCGTATTTTTCAATATCTTTTGGCTGAAGTTGTTTGTGTACATATTAATATACTTTCACGTAAAGTTATGTTTCTTCACAACGTAGTTATGTCTTTACATAAGACATTACTTTTGTAAAACAAAACATTGTGTTTTTACAACATTAGTAATCAAATATAATCGTTGAATAATTATTATAATTATTCTTTGTATTCTCTGAACATATATCTAATATCTTTAATGAATTATTCTTTCATAATATAACTTTACATACAAAAAAAGCTATTGTGTCTTTACAACATAACTATTCATGAGTAATTATAATTTGTTAAATCTTTTAAAATTTTAAACCAGACCCAATTATAATTAAACCTATTTAAATTTCTAATTTGTATGATGTACTACTTTAGCAAAAACTTAATCAATACGATTACATATTTTTCTTAAACAAAATAGATGTTGAGTAATTTGGACACAGTAATGTTTTCTTCTTTTTACAAACAAATCCTAACTTCGCTACCATTAGTGACATAAATGCAGGTAAAAGTTTACCGACTCTAAAACATCGTAGAAACGATGCCTTGTTTGTTAATCGGACAATTGCAACATGTCGTGTAACAACTGATAGCACTAAATATTAATCACGCCTTTAAGCCTTTTATTTTCCCGGAAAAAGTAGTTAATGAAAACTAATCGAAAATATATATAACTTTGAAAAAATTATATTATTTTAAAATTGTATAATATATGTGTGCACGTGCGCTGGTGTGTGAGGAAAATCCTCTTATACTAATGCAATTTGTACAAGTATATATTACTTTACACACATTTATAACTTTGTAAATGATATCACTCAAGTTTGTAGTGTATTGACAAGAATATTGCTTTAGTTCTGATGGAAATTAGGTCCTGAGATGATCCTAGACAATCCTCTCTCCCTTAAAAACAATTTTATAAATGATTATTATTTTAAGGGTAAACTATACACATGACCGCTTAATTATAAGGTTAGCGTCGATATGACCACTATACTTTTAATTTTGGCAATATATCACTAAACTATTTAATTGGTTTCATCAGGCCACGAACTGTTAAATAAACTGGTACAATTACACATTTAGTCCCTGTTATTTACACAATTTATCAATTTGGTCCTAATTTTAATTTAATAAAATAAATTAATTATTCAATAAGGTTATTGGAGGACTTTAATTATTTTAATTTAATTAATTTCTTCCTACAATCAGGTGATGACACGTGTCACCTGATTGAGAAAGAAAAAATGGAAGCAAATAAAATGACCCTAAGCAGATTCAAGCCAAGGTCTTTGGGGTGCAAGTGGAGCGTGCTTGCCACAGGATGAAGCATATTTTCATGATATAATGTACAACCTTTAATAGATGTCTTAAAAAGTTGTTAATGTCCGGAAAAATAAAAGCAAAGAAAATGGCCCTAGGGGATTCAAACCAGGATTCTTGAAGTGCAAGTGATATGAGCTTGCAACTAGGCCAAGTATATTTTTAAGATACAAAGTACAATATTTAATATATGTCTTATGTAGTTGTTAATGTCTGGAAAAAGGAAGGAAATGTGGTTCTAAGAAACTCGAACATGACATACTTATGATGCATAAAAATAACTAACCCAATTAAATAAATCTAATAATTAAATTAAAATTAATAATATTTTGTATATATTTTAAATTATAGTTAGTGCACGATTTAAAATAAAAAAATTAATATAATTCTAAAATTGAATTATATTAAAAAAACAAAATTTTAGAATTATATTAAAATTTTATGAAATATTATTAATTTTAATTTAATTATTAGATTTATTTAATCGAGTTAGATATTTTTATGCATCATAATTATGTCATGTTCGAGTTTCTTAAAACCACATTTCCTTCCTTTTTCCGGACATTAGCAACTATATAAGACATATATTAAATGTTGTACTTTGTATCATAAAAATATTCTTGGCCCAGTGGCAAGCACACACCACTTGTATTCAAGGATCCTAGTTTGGATCCCCTAGGGCCATTTTCTTTACTTCCATTTTTCCGGGCATTAACAATCGTTTAAGACATATATAAAGGTTGTACATTATATCATGAAAATATACTTGGCCCAGTGACAAGCACACTCCACATGCACTCCAAGGACCTTGGTTTCAATTCGCCCAGGGTCATTTTATTTGCTTCCATTTTTTCTTCCCCAATCAGGTGACATGTGTCATCACTTGATTGGAGGGGAAAATTAATTAATTAAATTAAATAAAAATAATTAGTCCTCCAAAATTAAATAATTAATTTATTTTATTAAATTAAAATTAAGATCAAATTGATAAATTGTGTAAATAACAAGGACCAAATGGGTAATTATACTATTTTATTTAACAACCATGTTAGCCTCTCTGTTATTTTTTAACGGTTGGTGGCCTTATTAGAACCAATTAAATAGTTTAGTGGTATATTTGCCAAAATTAAAAATATAGTGGTCATATCGACACCAACCCCATAGTTAAATGGTCATCTATGTAGTTTACCTTGTTTTAATAACCCAACATTTTTTATAATTCTTTCTCATATATATATCCTGAAAATATCAGATTGATTCAAACTTTTATATCTATACTTAGGGTGAGTCTGTAGCGCTTGATGAGCACCAATAACGAAAAGCACCGATGAGCACTATTAATCTAATTTATGAAGATTTAAAATCTAAAGGACTTACCATATAATTTTAATTTTTTGAAAAATCAAAAGGTAATTTAATTAAAATTCTTTTTTTTTATTTTTCATATTGTAATACCCTAATTTTGTTCAGGTCCTATATATATCCCTATAAATAAAATCGAAAGTATATTAAATATATAAAAATATAAATAACAATCTCTTAAAAATAAGTATCAGTCCATAAAAAAGTCCAAAATACAAAAAAATGTCCATTTACAAAAACCAAGCCCATTTACATATTCAAGGCCCAAAACCCAATCCTAAACAGCTGGCTACAACCCATTTTTGGATAACCACAACCCAACAAACACAAATTTGATCCTAAGCCCAATTTTCCCACCCAAATCTGCCACATGGCAGTTTCTGATTGGCTGAAACCAAGAGCCACAGATTGTGGTCTTTCTCCCATTAGTTGGCACCAGCTGGCATGACGTCATGGTAGTGACATCGCCATGACGTCAGGAATCCACTATCCAGTATAAATACCTGAAGAGAGAGAGAGAGAAAAACGTAATTAGTGACACCATAATTGTGCACTTATCACGACAAAGAGAGAGAAAAGAAATCGAAGGGTTACTTGGTTATTCGAACGGTCATCGAAAAGGGGAGAGGTCGCATGAGACGACAACCAGAACACTGTTATGACATTGGAATTTCTGCCGGAGTATCATAAGGTAACTTTTGATCCCTTCTTTCATTTCCTGCAACAAAACAAGAGAAAATGTCAGATCCAAACCATAAATCAAAGGAAAAACAAGTTAAAACCTAGATCTAAGAAAACACAGTAGCAAAACCTAGATTTAAAGTTAGAAGCCTAAAAATCTAATCTAAAATAAGAAATAAAGTCAGATCTGGAAAAGAGAAAGGGTACGAATACTTATCTTGGCTTTGTGAGTGATAAGAGAGTGAGGAAAAATAACCAGAATGATAAGAAGTTGTGGCAGAGTTGAAAATGAGGGAGATCGGGGCTTGGTTAGGCAGATTTAGGTTGGGAAGATGGGAGTTTCTGCGAAGCGGGCTTTAGATTAAGGTTTAGGTTGAAAAATAAAGACCTTTGGTGTTTTTAGGGTTTCGGTCAAGGCGGCGGACAACATCCGAAAATAGCCTTGCGACGGTGACCGGTCGCAGGAGTTGAACCAGATGGTGGCTGGAGGGTAAGGTTTGATCGGAAGGGATGATCGGAGACGACGGTCGGTGGCTGGCGTCGCCTCTGGCGACCGGCGAACAAGCCAGGGTTGATTGGAAGAGGTGGTGGAGGATCGAAGGTGGAAAGATTGAAGAATAGTGGAAGAACTTGAAGAGTTTTTATAGTTTTTATCTTCAAAAACAGAAAAATAAGGATAATTTGGTGTTCTTGAGGATTAAAATGGGGAAAAGGGGATGAACTGATGAAGAACACGAGTTGAATGAGAGGTTTTGATCAAGTTAAGGTTGGTTTTCTAGGAATTTGAGTGTTATAATTGAGAGAATTTTGAGGGTGTATAAAAGGTTCAAATCCAAAAAATGGGAAAAAAGAAATAGAGGGGTCTGAGATGGTCTTTATATAGGCTGAGGTGACGGGCCTCAGGGCTCGCGAATCCCCGTGAGGGCCCGCACCCTACTTATGCGGGCCTTGAACCGCGGCCCTTCAGTTTCTTTTCTTTTCGATTTGGTAACTAGAGGCTTGTAATTTGGCATCTCTTTTTTAATAACAATTCAATTTAGTCCCTAATGCTTTGTAATTTGATCATATAGTTTCTAATTCAGTTCAATTTAACCCTGATTTCCTATGTTAATTCATTTAATTTATTTTAATTACTATACTTTGTTTAATTTATATTGTATGTTGCATGGTTTTAAATAAGCATGTAGTATATTTGTTTAGGGAATTTAAATCACTTAGTGTAATTAATTAGAGCCTTTTAAGTATAGGTACTTTAATTACATTTAATTAATTTGATAGGTGAGGACATTATAGAAAATAAATGAATATTGAATAAAAACTTTAATGTCCTAAGTTGATTAGTGTCACATTGCAACTTGATGTTAGTCAATGGAGCATTTTGGTAGAAGATTCAATATTTCATTTGAATATAGAAAGCGGAAATCACACATATAGCTAGTTTAATAAAATTGGAATTAGGATTAAACAATTAGTGTCATTAATAATAGGAATATTGTTAATTTGGGGCCTAATATGGGTAGTGCCCAATTCTTTGGGTGTTATCACATAAACCCTAAACTTGATGATATTCATAGATTTTAATTAATAAATTAATTGGAGCCCTAATTAGGATTAAACTTAAAATTGACAAGAAAATAATTTAACATGCAAACCTTTCATGTTGAGATATATTTTTGAGTATAAATCGAAATACCTTAAAGCAACTGGGTGTTTCCAATCTCATACTTGATAAAATATATTTTCTTATAAAAAGATATCCCTATTTGGAATTTTAATCCAAATAATAACTGTGGTCAAGATAAATTCAAATTTTTATTCGAAATGCCAAAATGCCACGTAAAACTAAAAGGTACCGATAACGGGCGTTCGTGGGTGACTCCAAAATGCCAAAATCCCTACACGTAATCGACCCCCGAGCCTAGTTTTTAAAAAATGAATCTCTGGTTTGTTTTTTGGTGTCAAGTCCACCTCGAAGTGATCGGTGGTGACTCCAAATGATTTTCAAAAAAATGAATTTAAAAGGCAAAACCCTAATTTTAAAACCCTAATCGCTGGGCTATTTTCCAGAATCAGTTTTAAAAATGGTCATGATAACTTGGCGACTCCGCAGGGGAGTGGTTTTTAAAAATTAAACCGAGAGTTAGGCCTAATTAATTTTATGTGGCATTTTGGCATTTAAAATAGTAATTTGAATTTAATTTTTCCACAAATTATTGGATGAATTGTCAGAAAGAATAAGGGGTGGTTTTTGTGTATGATATACTTGTCATTCATGCATAAGCCCTCGACTCGGGCTTTTCACCCTTAAGTGGGAGAAAGACATTATCCAACGTGATGCTCTCCAGCTCCGAGTTCAGATTTTTGTCTTCTTCCGGCGTTACTAACCTTGTGCGCCGTGGGGCCCACACCTCCGTTACAAGGGACCTGTGCTACCGAATCGATGTCTTACTGTCGAAGTAGACAGTAACGACAGTTCGGGAACCTAGAGTCTAGAACGAACACCACATGCTGTTTTAGAAACCCACCCCGCTAAAGCCAGACATGGACTTAGAATAGGTGCTTCCGGTTTAAATACATTTCTCTGGTTATTTTCTCTGCCAATATTAAATGTTTATTTTGTGTTAATATTTTTTATTAGCTTGTTTTCAACATTAATTCACTGTAATGACACAATTTTTTTGTTTTGTTTTTGTCTTTATTATTAAATCGCATCATGCTACATTATTTGACATCAGTTTATGAGTTAGTTTAAGCAAGAAGTGTTCAATATGGTAGAAGGTCCAAGAAATTAGGAGAAGATAATACTGTAGTTTGGACGTGGTTAGAACATATTCAACACTAGAAAGGGGGAGTTTGTGCAAAGATGATGTTTCAGTAATGAAAAGCACGGAAATGATAAACACCAATCAGAATGTTTGTTTGCCATAAGTTAGGGAAATATGGGAACACTGGGATAAGGAAATGAAAGAGTCATTTTGGAAAGAGTTCAGGGATATCGCCTTGCTGTTATACACTCCGATAGATCAGAGTCTTCTCAGAGCAATGAAGCAATTCTGGAATCCATCTTATAATTGCTTTACCTTTGGACAAGTAGATTTGACACCGACACTTGAAGAGTATGAGGCCTTACTACATTGCCCCAGGGTTAAGAGCGACATGGTTTATACAAGGCCAAGCAATAATTCAGGATTTATAAAGAAATTAGGAATGATCACTGGGAAAACTAAAGAATGGTTGGAAATGAAGATAGCCAATAGTGATAACACTAATCAGAACAAAGAAAAACAACGTCTCAATTAGAAGGTTTTGAAAGAGTTAATTCTAACAGAAAATGAGTCTGGTAGGATGCGAAGTTTATATGCTTTGTGTATATACGGGTTAGTATTGTTCCCCAAAACTCTTGAGCACATAGACCCATCTACAGTGGGACTGTTTGAAAGGCTAGTGAAGAGAGTGAATCCAGTGCCAGCTATTATGTCTGAAACATACAGATCATTGACTGCATGCAATAAATCTAGAGAAGGGAAATTTTAGGGTTGCGCACAAGTACTTGAGATATAGTTTCAAGGACACAGATGGGATACGCCATATAGAGAACTCAAGCATCTCACCACTTATTCACCAATAGAAGAACATTTGGCTAGCTTCTCGATAGAGAAAAAGAGCGAAGAGCAGTGGAAAGAGCACTTTAAGGAAATGAATGATGCTGATATTGTTTGGAAGGCACCATGGTTAGGTAAGGGAACTTCTTTCTTATATCGATGTGGAGATAAGGATTGGGTCCCATTACTAGGAATTTGGGGAGGGACCGCTTACTTCCCTTTATTGGTGTCAAGACAATTTGCTTCGAGGCAATTCATCCCAACCACTACAGGTATGGCCCGGTTTGAGTATCCGCACAAAACCAATGACTACAAAGCGAAGGTAACTCAAACTATAGAGTCATGGCAAGAACCAAGAAGAGTATAACCATATCAGGGGTTCAAGGTAATGCCGAGATACGAAGAATGTAGAGCTCATAGGGTAAATGATAATTTACCTCGAAAGGGATAAGAAGACATAGGATCATCTACTTCGTTTGATAAGAGTGCACCATGGCCACTGGAAAAATTGCAACATGACCGTGAGGTGGATTTGAGGAAATATGAGAAGGGAATTAGTGACCTCAATAACGAGCTGACAATGACGAATTATAAAGCAAAACAAAAGGGTGGGGTTTGAAGAAATATGAGAAGGGAAAAGAGCTGCTAGAAGAGAACAAGAAGATTAATCAAGCTTTGAAAGATTTACAGGAGATTCATGACAGTTATAAAGCAAAACAAAAAGGTGGGATAAACAAAACAATCAAAGACTTATCAAAACAACTAGATGATATGACCAAGGAGAAGAACGACTATAAGAAGATGTATGAAAGGAAGTGTAAGGAGTTGAAGGAATCCAACAACAAATGAAAGAAGAAGATAGAAGAGGAACAAACATAAAATTTTGAATTAACGACTCAGGTATCACAATTAGAGTAGATGATCACAAAATACCATAATGAGGACAAGATCAGGATGGAGCAAGAAAATGAGGGAGCACAGAAGATGATATCAGAGTTAGAGAATGCAGTGCAAGGCTTGAAGGAGAAGCTCGCAGCCTATGAGGGAGAACTACACCAAGAAAGCGAAGCATGGAAGGATAAATACGAAGTGGCATTGAGCACTGTTCGCCTCCAAATTGATGAGCTGGTAAACTTCAAGAGACAGGTCCGGGGTGTTGCTTCATATGTTTAGATATTGTCAAGATAAGCAACGAGTCTGCTGGAGCAAGAGGATACTGAGTTGGAGTATGGAGAAGTTATTACCCATCTGCTTCACGAATTAGTTAATCTAGGAGTTAGAGCTAGTAGTTTTCTGTAAAATAAATTATCTTTTCTTGTATTTTAACTTTTCAATTAATGAATGTTTCTTAAACACTAGTTTCTGGATCCGATGTCTTTTGCATTAATGCATTCATGCATCCATTCATTTAATATGGCATTACATTTTGCAAATCCTTTTTTAATACAAATAGGTTCTGGGACAGTTTGATTTACAACTACAACCATTCTGCATTCGTACGGAACCCGTCTGCGCTCAAAGTCAATGGCTATAGAGGATATTCTTACAAGTTTGGAAAATGATCGTACGAGATCGCAAAACCGTTTCGATAGGATTGAGCAATCTATGAAGGACCAGTTTGCTCAGGCTTAGAGAGAGATAATCAATCAGCTCACTACTCTGTTGGGGCTATAAGAGTTTGGGAAAGCTAAAATTCACAAGGTTGCTTCTAATGACGAGAATGATCATGCTAAAACGACATCTCACATTAGGGTACAACCAGAGGGACCTCCTCTTGTGAAGAAGGTCCAAATTAATTTGACATGAGCTACACCTAGCCAACCAATACACGTCGAGGCTAATTTGGAAGCGGAGAGGACGTTTCTAACCTAAACACTCTAAATGGGATAGAAAAGATCCGTGCGGAGTTTGAAAGGAAGTACGAGAAACGCTGCAAAGCTTCAGAGGATCTCTTGTTGGAGATGCAGCGAGTAAATAAGACAAGACTGGGTGTAGTAGAAATGAGCTTAGTATCTGATCTGATTCTTCTTCTGAAGTTCAAGGTGCCTGATTTTGAGAAGTACGATGGGACCACCTGTCTGAGGGCTCATCTTACAATGTACTCTCTGAAAATGGTTGCACATTTGAAAGATGAGAAGTTGCTGATACATTGTTTTCAGGACAGTTTGACCGGTTCAGCAGCACGATGGTATACACAGTTGAGTTGCGCAAATATTCGGTCATGGAAGTCTCTTTCTAGGGCCTTTGCTGAGCACTATAATCATGTGAAGGAGATGGTCCCCAATCGTGTTATGCTATCAGACATGGAACAGAAGAGTAATGAGACATTCCGACAGTAGACCCAGAGATAGATAAACATTACAGTGTAAATGCAACCTCTGTTGCTGGAGAGTGAGGTTACCCATATATTTGTGTAGACATTAAGAGGTCTATTGTTTGATAGATTGATCAATAATGCTACTCTAAATTTTGCTGATATAGTAATAACGAGAGAGCTAATTGAAGCAACTATTAAAAGCGGCAGGATTGAGAGTGGGGAGAGCATCCATAGGAACTTCAAAACAAAAGATAGCGAGGTAAACAATACCAGTGCATACGAGGCCCCAAAGAATATAACTATTACTTCGCCTGGTTCTGCGTCAGGAGGTCCCCAAAGCTCAAATAAGAAAGATTCTCGTAGCCCTAGGAATGATAAGATCAACTTTACACCGATACCAATGTCATATGCTGAGTTATACCCACAGTTATATGAAGTGGATCTGGCGAGGCTATATCATTTAACCCTTATGCAACCTCCTTATCCCCCATGGTACAAACCTGATGCCCATTGTAAATTCCATCTTGGAATACTAGGGCATACAATTGAGACCTGTACAATATTTAGAAAGGTGGTTCAAAATCTGATCAACAGTGAGATTTTGAAATTTGATGAGCCTAGTATTGCAGCGAATCCATTACCGAATCACGATGGGCGAGGGTGAATGTTATCAAGGAAGAGAATGAGGCAAAATGATTGAAAATAGATATATCGGAAATTAGATCTTTGTTAAAGTGGGTATTTGAACAGTTATATAATGCCGGGATGATTGAAATAGGCTTGAGAGTTGAAAAGGAAGTGTAGTCTGATGTATATTTTAAATGTCATCAAGGACATGACCATGAGATTCAACATTGCTCAGAGTTCAGAAGTCTAATACAAAAGATGATGGACAACAAGGAAATAGAGTTCTTTGATAAATTCAGGGAGAGGAAAGAAGTGGATATATGTGCCTCTGAGTCTTCTGGAGTCAAGTATAGAATCCATAAACCATTGGTTGTTTCTGTCAGATCCAAGGCTGGAAGCCCGTCTAGTGTAAAGCCAACAGTGACTCCCAAGATTGTGATTACGCCACCAGTGCTTGCTTTCAAAAGTACTCATAAAGTTCTATGGAACTAAGCGGCAAATATAGCTATACCGGAGGAAGGCAAGACCTCAGAGGAAGTAAAGTCACTAGTAGAGACAAGTTCAGTTCTAGAAGTGAAGAAAGAAGAGAAGTCTAGTACAAAAGAAATAAATGAAGTGAGACACTTTACCCGTAGTGGTAGATGCTATTTTCTCGAGATGTCAAAAGAAGTGGAGAAGATAAAAGGGAAGACTGTGGTAGCACTTGAGAAAATTTTTGGGGAAGAACCCACCCCCAAAATAAATGAGCCAGTAACTGAGGAACATGCTCAAGAGTTTTTGAAATTGCTGAAACATAGTGAATACAACATTTTCGAGCAGTTGAAGAAACAACAAGCTAGGATTTCTGTCTTGGAGCTGTTGGTAAGTTTTGAAGGACACCGTAATGCCTTAATGAAGGTGCTCAATCAGACGTTTGTGCCAAATGACATATCCGTGCACAAGCTAGACATGATATTAAATCATATTACTGCTGACAATTACATAACATTCACTGATGATGGAATACCCGAGGGTGGAATAGGATCCGTGAAAGCCTTAAACATCACCACACATTGCAAGGGCTATGTCCTGCCAAGAGTATTAATTGGCAACAGGTCGACACTGAATGTCCTACCGATGGTCACCCTGCAAAGGCTGGCAGTCGATGATTCACATATGAAGGCATATAAAAATACTGTAAGTGCATTCGACAGTACAAAAAAGGGATGTTTTCAAAAAAATTCAGGTGCTGCTACTCATTGGGCCCACAGTTTATAACATAGAGTTCGTGGTAATGGATACCAAGCCGACATACAATTGTTTGCTTGGAAGGCCCTGGATCTATTCTGTAGGGGCAGTACCGTCCTCCTTACATCAAAAGCTCAAATTTGTGATAGAAAAGAAATTAGTCAGTGTAAGAGCCGAGGAGGACATTATTGCTTCAGTGTCTACTGACACGCTGTATATTAAGATGAATGAGAATGCCCTGGAATGGTCGTTCAGAGCTTTGGAGTTCATTAACGCAACATTCATAGCTAAAGGAAAGCCAATACCGCGACCCAAATTGTTAAACTGTAGCAAGATTACAGTTCGAGAGACGCTTGGTAGGGGAGCGAGAATTAGAAAAGGACTTGGCAAACGACTTCCGGGATGTTTGCGGCCAAAGCCGATGATAATGAAGAAAGACTGTTTTTGTCTCAGATTTAAGCCTAACCTTCAATAAAGACAAAAAGATTTGAAGAAAAGGGAAAGTCAAAGGAGAGCCCGACTCTTGGGAGGGGAAACATCCTTTGAGCCAATAACCTTCCGAACTTAACCGATATCTTTAAATCCCGAGGGTTTGAAAATATGGAACGACAACTTGAAGAGGTCAATTGGGAAACTACTAAGATGCACGAGGAAGAAATCTTTGGCAATAAATTGGAGGTGCTCTTTGTTGGAGGAATTTTCGAAGGGGCTCAGCCTAGTAGATATCTGGAGAAGATCCGTCCATGCCTCTCTAGCGAACTGCTCAGCAACTGGATTTCAGTTCATTTTAATAAAGATGCTTTCATGCTGATTCACAAATGGAAAACATGTTTCTTGTTTTTTTCACATCCTTTCCAAATGTATATTATTATTTTCTTTACAGGTCTTCAATTATTAATTGCATGAATGATCTTAAACCTAATCTTGGGGTAGATCCTGAGCGACCAATGTGTCTAATGGAAGTCAAGGAGGTCAAAAATAAAACAAAATGTGAAATCTCAAAAGAATTACTAATGTTAGTGGAAAAAAGACAAGCAAATCTTACCTCACAAAGAAGAGATAGAAATTCTAAATTTCAAAACAGATAAAGTCAAAAGAGAGGTGAAGATAGGGACTGCTTTCTCGCTAAAAACCAAGAAAGAGCTGATTGACTTGTTGCGAGAATTCAAATATGTCTTCGCCTGGTCATATCCAGACATGCCAGGATTGGATACTGATATTGTGGTACATAAATTGCCTATAAGGCCAAAATATAAACCGGTTCAACAAAAGCTTAGAAGATTGAGGCCTGGGATGGTATTAAAAATGAAAGAGGAAGTACATAAAAAAATTGATGCTAATTTTCTTAAAGTGGCTCAATATCCAGAATGGGTGGCTAACATAGTCCCAGTACCGAAAAAGGATGGAAAGGTACGTATGTGTGTAGACTGTAGAGATCTGAACAGAGCCAACCCAAAAGATAACTTTCATTTGCCTCACATAGATATCCTGGTTGACAACACGTCAGGACATTCATGGTTTTCCTTCATGGATGGATTTTTAGGATATAATCAGATAAAAATGAACCAAGAGGATATGGAAAAGACAACATTTATAACTTTATGAGGCACATATTGGTATAAGGTGATGCCTTTTGGACTAAAGAATGTTGGGGCAACATACCAGCGAGCCATGGTGACTCTCTTCCATGATATGATGCACAAGGAAATTGAGGTATACGTGGATGATATGATAGCCAAGTCCCAGACTGAAGAGGAGCATATCCAGAACTTAAGAAAGCTATTCTTGAGATTGAGGAAGTACTAGTTGAAACTTAATCCGAATAAGTGTACTTTTAGAGTCACATCAAAAAAACTCCTGGGTTTTGTTGTTAGCAGAAGAGGGATTGAAATTGATCTAAACAAGGTAAAAGCAATTCAGAACTTACTGCCACCAAGAACAAAAAAAAAGTATGAGGATTTCTGGGGAGGTTGAATTATATTTCTCGATTCATTTCACAGTTGACTGATAAATGTGACCCAATCTTTAGGCTACTTAAAAAGAACGGTCCAGGGGTATGGGATGAGGAGTGCCAAAAGACGCTTGACAGAATTAAGAAATACTTGACAAATGCTCCAATACTAGTAGCTCCGATTCCACATAGACCACTCATCCTTTATTTGACGGTCTATGAAAACTCAATGGGGTGTGTACTGGGACATCATGATGACACAAGAAGAAAAGAAAGATCCATCTATTATTTAAGCAAAATGTTTACAGAATGTGAAGTTCGGTACTCGCCAATTCAAAAGTTATGTTGCGCATTGGTTTGGGTAATTCGCAGATTAAGACAGTACTTGTTATATCATACAACCTGGTTAATGTCTCGGCTCGACCCATTGAAATTTCTGATGGAAGTACCAGTGTTGACTGGGAGATTGGCTCGTTGGAAAATATTGTTGTCAGAATTTGACATAGTATATGTGAGCCAAAAAGTAATAAAAGGAAGTGCTATAGCAGATTTCTTGGCTAGTCGTGCTTTAGAGGATTATGAGCCTTTGAATTTTGATTTCCTAGATAAAGACATGATGAGTATCTCCACTGAGGAAAATAGAACTTTAGAGAATAAGGTTTGAAAGCTATATTTTGACGGAGCCGTTAATGCCTTAGGACGTGGAATTGGGGCAGTGCTAATTTCCCCGAGTAATATACACTATCCTTTCACAAGCAAGTTGGAATTTTTTTGCACCAACAACATGGCAGAATATGAAGCATGTGTCATGGGTTTGCAAGCTGCCATTGAAAGAATGATAGAGAATTTGAAAGTATATGGAGATTCTGCACTAGCCATTTACCAGCTCCGTGGAGAATGGGAAACAAAGGATTCCAAGTTGATTGAATACCGAAAGTTGATCCTTGAGATAATAAAAGAATTTAAAGAAATCACTTTCACATATATCCCCAGAGAAGATAACCAAATGGCGGATGCCCTAGCTACATTGGCTTCGGTATTATTGTTTAACAAACCTGAAGATATAATGACAATTCAAATGCAAAGTTATGACACCTTTGCCCATTGTTACGATATAGAAGAAGAAGCAGATGGAAATCCTAGGTATTTTGATATCTTGCAGTACATCAAATACCAAACTTACCCCGAAAAGGAAAATGATAATGATAAAAGAACCATTAGAATGATGGCTTCAGGATATGTTCTTGATGGAGAAATCTTACATAAGCGGGGCAAAGATCAAATCTTGTTAAGTTGCGTCAATGCTCGGGAAGCCAAAGAAATTTTAACAGAAGTGCATGATGGAATTTGCGAGATGCATGCTAATGGCTTTGTGATGGCTAGGAAAATAATGAGATATGACTACTATTGGACAACTATGGAGGGTGATTGCATTGAATATGCTAAGAAGTGCCACAAATGCCAGATATATGCTGACAGAATAAATGCTCCGCCAGTACCTTTACATACAATGAACTCACCATGGCCGTTTGCAGTCTGGGGCATGGATGTTATTGGGCAAATTCACCATAAAACTTCCAATGGAAACCGCTTCATCCTTGTGGTTATCGATGATTTTACCAAATTGGTAGAAGCAGCTTCATATGCCAATATCACTAGATCTACAGTTTGTAAGTTCTTGGAGAAAGAGATCATTTGTCGATATGGATTACTAGAAAGAATTATTACTGATAATGCCACCAACTTCAACAATAAGGTAATAGTAAAAGCATGTGAGCAATTCAAAATCACTCTTCACAATTTTGTGGCTTATTGCCCTAAGATGAATAGGGCAGTGGAGACAACAAATGAGAACATCAAGAAGATCATATCGAAGATGACAAATACTTACAAGGATTGACATGCGAAGCTCCCATTTGCTCTGTTTGCATATCAAACTTTAGTATGAACCTCTATTGGGGCAACACCTTATTCCTTAGTCTATGGAACAGAAGCAGTGCTTCCAATAGAGGTTGAAATTCCATCTCTTTGAGTTTTGACAGAAGTAAAGCTAGACGATGCAGAATGGGTACATGCTCGATTTGACCAATTGAAATCTGATTGAGGAAAAAAGGCTGAAAGTTATCTGTCACAGCAAAATATACCAAAAAAGAATGGTGCGAGCCTATGATAAGAAAGTTCAGCCCAGAGAATTTCGAGAGGGCGATCTAGTGATGAAAAAGATCTTGCCAATACATCGAGATTTCCGTGGGAAATGGATGCCTAATTTGGAGGGGCCATATGTTGTCAAAAAGGTTTTCTCCGGAGGAACATTAATCTTAACTGAAATGGATGGTGAAGATTTGCACAAGCCAGTGAACTCAGATTCAGTTAAGAAATATTATGCCTGAAGAATTTAAAAAGAGACAGAAAAAATAAAGAAAAGAAAAAGCAGAGTGAAAACCCAAAAAGGGTGCTTCGCAAAATGAAATATCTATGGTGAAAACCCAAAAGGGCACCTTAGGTAAAAAAGGAAAAAGAAAATAAAAAGAAAAGGAAGGGTTCAAGATGAAAACCCGCAAAGGGAGTCTTGAAACCAAATGAGGATCTGGGTTGAAAACCCGTAAATGGCAACTCAGAAATGTTCAGTATAGGCATCCGGCAATCAGGACCTCTCAGACACCTAGTATTTTGGAAGGGATTTCACATATGTATACATTTTGACAATGTTCGAAGTCTGTTGGACAAGGGTTCAAGCTCAAGACTACATCTAGTCGATGGGGTGGTTGTATCCTTTATGCTATGGATGCTCGAAGATCTGATTTTGTTTCTTGACTTTGTTGTTTCAGTTTTCCATGACTTCTTTCAAAACCCCATTGTTTTTTTACTTATAAGCTTCAATAAAATTCATGAATTCTCTCCCGGGCTTTCTTAAATTCCAAAGCATCATGAAATGGCTGATATAATGAATAAAAAATAGATAAATTCTTGGTATTTTTATGTTTTGAAAGATGCAGGTAAAACTTTAACACTCTGGGTTATTGAAGAAGAGTGTATAAAGTGAAGATGATACTGAATCCCACACTAGTAAGAGTATGAAGATAGAAGGGTTTGCAAGCACCTTGACAAGAGATAGAACTTAAAATTTATGGTGATTGTCATACAAAAGCATCATGATAAAGATCTCTAGATGAAGTGTAACCAGGAACTGTATTGACAACAAAGTCTGTCAACCGAAGAACAATGATTTTTATCTCTGAATTCATGATATGATATTGGAATTAGAAGAGCGTTAATAAGATTGGAGCTTGTCCATTTTCTGGCTTATGTGTATCAAAAGAATATTACTGCTATCTCTGTGAAATTTGAAGATGCTCCCAAGATATCATAGAAGGGTGGCGATGTCTCTATACATGGGACCATTGATGTTTGCCAGCTTCCTAGATTGAATGAGAATGTTTGCAGTTCTTTGTTTTTCTGTTAAGAAAGTAAATTTGAATTGTCAAGTCATTGATGTGAAAAAGAAACAGAAGAAAAAGAAAAAGAAAAGAAGAAAAAGAAAAGAAAAGAGAAAAGAAAAAGAAAAAGAAAGAAAAGAGTGAAAACCTGAAATGGCGCATTTAGAGAAAGAAAAAAGGAAAAAAAGGAAAAAAGAAAAAGAAAAAACCAAAGTGAAATCCCGAAAGGGCGCTTTGAGAAAAGCAAACTAAAGTGAAAACCTGAGAGAGCGTTTTAGAGCAAAGGGCCAGAAACGTAGGAATGAGGTTTCAAAAGTCAACCCTGAATGTGAGATGAAGTGACAAGATTGAGAGCTGATGAAGGAGCATAGCAAATAAGAATTAAACTGATTCCCCAGAAAGAGAAACTATTCAACCAATCTCAATGAAATATGGTTTATGCATCATGTAGAAATTAGGATCATATTAACCCTCATTCAAACATTTTAGCTTGTTTTGACAGGAAAATTAAGAAGGAAATAAGAACTCCAAATAAGAAGAGTTTATCTCCAGTAAAGAAGACCTCCTAATGAGAAGAGTTCACCCAGCAAAGAAGAGCTCCTAATGAGAAGAGTTGGCCCAGTAAAGATAGAGCTCCTAATGAGAAGAGTTCACCCAGCAAAGATAGAGCTCCTAATGAGAAGTGTTCGCCCAGTAAAGTCAGAATTTCTAATAAGAAGAGCTCGTTGAAGAATCCCTGGATGAGGAAGTTCACAATGAAAAGAACTTGCTTGTTTTATATCTTTACAGAGAGGGATCGGCAAAAGAGAGAAGATTGGGGAATTTCATAATCTTAAGAACAACCTTAAGCTTCGGTGGTCAGATGGTTCAGACAAAATTTGGGTCTTTTCAGTATTTTCCCTATTCCTGTTCCACAACAATAAGTAAAGAGAGACAGCTAAAATACCCTAATTTTGTCTGAGTCATATATATATATCCTTCTAAATAAAACCGAAAGTATATTAAATATATAAAAATATAAATAACAATCCCTTAAAAATAAGTATCTGTCCATAAAAAGTCAAAAATACAAAAAAAGTGTCTATTTACAAAAACCAAGATCATAAACAGCTGGCTACAACCCATTTTCGGATAACCATAGCCCAACAAACATAAATTTGATCTTAAGCCCAAATTTGCCACGCGCCAGTTTTCGATTAGCTGAAACCAAGAGCCATGAATTGTGGTCCTTCTCCCATTAGTTGGCATCAGCTAGTATGACGTTATGGTAGTGACATTGCCATGATGTCAGGATCCACTATTGGGTATAAATACTTGAAGATAGAGAAAAAATGCAATTAATGACGCCATAATTGCGCACTTATCACGACAAAGAGGGAAAAAGGAAATCAAAGGGTTACCTGGTTATTCAAACGGTTATCGAAAAAAGGAGAGGTCGCCTAAGACGGTAACCAAAACACTGTTCTGATAGTGGAATTTCTGTCGAAGTATCAGAAGGTAACTTCTGATCCCTTCTTTCATTTCTTGCAACAAAACAAGAGAAAATATTAGATCCAAACCCTAAATCCAAGGAAAAACAAGTTAAAACCTAGATCTAAGCAAACACAATAGCAAAACCTAGATTTAAAATCAAAAGCCTAAAAATCTAATCTAAAACAAGAAATAAAGTCAAATCTGGAAAAGAGAAAGGGTACGAATACTTATCTTGGCTTTGTGAGTGATTAGAGAGTGAGGAAAAATATCCAGAATGATAAGAAGTTGTGGCGGAGTTAAAAATGAGCCAGATCGGGGCTTGGCTAGGTAGATTTAGGTGGGGAAGATAGGAGTTTCTGCCAAAACGGGCTTTAGATTAAGGTTTAGGTTGACAAATGAAGGCCTTCGGTGTTTTTAGGGTTTTGGTCAAGGCGGCAGACGGCGGCAGAAAATCGCCTTGCGATGGTGACTAGTCGCTGGAATTGAACCAGACGGTGGCCGGAGGGTAAGGTTTGATCGGAAGGGATGACCGAAGACGACTGCCGTCGAACATGCCAGGTTTGATCAGAAGAGGTGGTGGAGGATCGAAGGTGGAAAGATTGAAGAACAATGGAAGAACTCGAAGAGTTTTTATAGTTTTGATCTTCAAATACAGAAAAATAAGGATAATTTGGTGTTCTTGAGGATTAAAACGAGGAAAAAAGGATGAACTGATGAAAAACACGGGTTGAATGAGAGGTTTTGATCGATTTAAGGTTGGTTTTTTGGGAATTTGAGTGTTATAATTGAGAGAATTTTGAGGTTGTATAAAAGATTAAAATCCAAAAAATGGGGAAAAAGAAATAGAGGGGTCTGGGATGGTCTTTATATAGGCTGAGGTGACGGGCCTTAGGGCCCGTAAATCCCTGTGAGGGCCTACACCCCATTTACGCGGGCCTTGAGCCGCGACCCTTCAGTTTTTTTCTTTTTGATTTAGTCACTAAAGGCTTGTAATTTGGCATCTCTTCTTTAATAACAGCTCAATTTAGTCCCTAATGCTTTGTAATTTGATCCTATAGTTTATAATTCAGTTCAATTCAGCCCTGATTTCCTATGTTAATTCATTTAATTTATTTTTAATTACTATGTTTTGGTTTAATTTATATTGTATGTTGCATGGTTTTAAATAAGCATGTAGTATATTTGTTTAGGGAATTTAAATCACTTAGTGTAATTAATTAGAGCCTTTTAAGTATAGGTACTTTAATTAAATTTAATTAATTTGATAGGTGAGGACATTATAGAAAATAAATGAATATTGAATAAAAACTTTAATGTCCTAAGTTGATTAGTGTCACATTGCAACGTGATGTTAGTCAAGGGAGCATTTTGGTAGAAGATTCAATATTTCATTTGAATATAGAAAATGGAAATCACATATATAGCTAGTTTAATAAAATTGGAATTAGGATTAAACAATTAGTGTCATTAATAATAGGAATATTGTTAATTTGGGGCCTAATATAGGTAGTGTCCAATTCTTTGGGTGTTATCACATAAACCCTAAACTTGATGATATTCATAGATTTTAATTAATAAATTAATTAGATCCCTAATTATGATTGAACTTAAAATCGACAAGAATATAATTTGACATGCAAACCTTTCATGTTGAGATATATTTTTGAGTATAAATCGAAATACCTTAAAGAAACTAGGTGTTTCCAATCTCATACTCGATACAATATATTTTCTTATAAAAGGATATCCCTATTCGGAATTTTAATTTAGATAATAACCGTGGTCAAGATAAATTCAAATTGTTATTCGAAATGCCAAAATGCCATATAAAACTAAAAGGTAACGGTAACGGCCGTTCGTAGGGGTGCTAATCCTTCCCTACACGTAATCGACTCCCGAACCCAATTTTTAAGAAATGAATCTCTGGTTTGTTTTTCGGTGCCCGGTCTACCTCGAAGTGATCGGTGGAGAATCCAAATGATTTTCAAAAAATTGAATTTTAAAAGGCAAAACCCTAATTTTTAAAACCCTAATCACCAGGCTATTTTCCATAATCGATTTTAAAAATGGTCGCGACATTTTTTAAAAATTATTAAATCAAAATTTATATCCTCAAATCATCAAAACTCTAGTTTTTTTCTTCTACATCGCTTCCGCCACCGCCGTTGAGATCTGTCGTCGCCTGTCCATAGCCGCCGTTGAGATCTGCCGCCCTTCCCTTCCTTCATTGCAAGTAGGTAATTTATCCCCAATTCCTCATTTGAACCCTAACTATATTTAATTCGATACTATTCAAACCCTAATTTCCAAATTAAGTATCCTAATTCTCATATTATAACCCCAATTAAATTAACATTATCCTAGTTTGTGTGTTAAAACCCTAAATCCCATGTCCGATTCAAATCCCTAAATCGTAGTCCGTTATCCGTACCGATACATTTAGCTACTGGAATTTATTTTCAAAATAGTGTACTGGTACGCCTTAAAGACCGTATTGGTATGCCTTAAAGACCATACCGGTACGACATGTTTGATCCTTCAATATTGTATGTTTAAGTTCGATGCATGCATGCTTATATTTAAACTCTTTAACATAGATGATGGATCTAAACTTAACGCCTTCAAAACAAGTTACAATAATGGAGTGCAAGCGTCATATCGACATGTGTTCAGAGAAGACAAACAACGAGGTACATTCATTATAATTACTTGAAATTTCAATAATAGTGTTAATTTTTTTTGTTAAGATTATTATTTTATACACATATAGGAAAAAGCTGAAGTTGTACATGAGGAAAACATAAGAACTCCTTATCAGAGTGATCACAAGTTCGAGACACTCATTCATTCGGTGCAAAATATTAAAGGAATTTGTTAAAATGAATGGTCAATTTGAAAAATTTAATGGTCAATTTGAAAAATTAAATGGCCAATTTGAAAAATTAGTGACCATATTAGCATCGAGTAATGTTAAAAGTTCAATACAAGATGGTGATTTAGTAAAAGGATAAGATATACATAATAGATCATTAAAGGAGGATGCTTTAAAGAATAGATCAGAAGAGATTAATTTATATAGCGGTCCTTTGAAAGATGAGGATTTAGAAAATAAATCTCACAAGACTTGATATTAAAAAACCGAGAGTGATATTAAAAAACCGATTATGTCTCTATTTATTAATTTTGATACGGATTATTATTCTCTCTCATTAGAACCTATTGGTAAAAGAAAACTTGAAGTTACTTCTGAAGAAAAAATCAAGACTGACACAGATGGTTTCCCAAAAATTTCTAGCGAGGTTTTTAACTTTGAATTTAGTCCCCATCGATTTCCTAGTCAATTAGTTACGTTGAAGGAAACTCCAATAAGGAAAAAATGTGGCCTAAAATGTCTAACGGTCCCAAGCCATTGTCAAAGAGTAAAGACTCTCAACAGAAAAAGAGTGTAAGATGTTCGACTGCACGTTCTGATTTGACTGATGATATGAAGTCAAAAGTATGACATCAAAAATAAGATCTCGAACTTCTAAAGTGAATACAAAGGTATGTATAAATCATTCTTTATTGGTTATATTTCATCTTATAGTTTGATATTATTTGTTTGCTTAAAAATAATATTTGTCGTATGATGTGTAGATGCAGAAAAAAGCACAAAGTTCAATGATACTGGAGAAACATTAAAGGTTGAAAGTTCTGAAAAAAATGAGGTAGTAACGTTATGAAAAATATAATTTTCTTTGTAGGATGGAAATTTGAAAGAAAATATGTACAAATATTTCATTTGTATTAAATATGTGATCAATTACTCTTTGATTGTGCAGGTTGGGAACAAGAATAAGGTTTGTAATTTTGAGATTGAACAAGGATCGAGAGATTTGGTCGCAGAAGCTCAAATCAAATTTAAAACAAGAAAGGTGTAAACTATGCACAAATTTTTTAATATTGACATTTAATTTCCAGGTTATTATCATTTGTAAGAGTTAAATGTATGTCATGCAGTATAAATATGAGCCAAGTGATCTCTTATCAGAAGATTGCAATGAAATTGGTAGGATAAGTGATCTGTACAAGCAATATTTGAAGTACTTAACGCCTGAATAAAGCAGAGTTTGTACGGATGTTGCTACTTGGAATGATAAATCCAACGCTCTTTACATGACCAAAAATAATGATTTGGACGTTGGCAATGCTTGTACTATTTTTTTTTCCAGAAAAGTGGTTATCTGATTGGGTATTATAGATATCTATATTTGTTAAATGTTATAATCAATATTTGTTATTTTGTCTATTATTAATAAAAGTGTTTTTATTGTTTTTTAATATTTAATAGTTTATCGATATCTATGTGTACGATTTGCACTTGAGACAAGAGCCTATGCCAAATAAGTTATGGGCTAGGGATCACATTATTTTCAGTTCATGATTTCATGACATTTTTAAATTTAATATTTCTCGCAAAGTTTGATAGAAGATTTCACACATGCTAAGAAGTCAAGAATACAGTTAATCCTGTTCAACTTTCATACCCGATGGATAGAGAACTTTGTACCTATTGATAGTAGTAATGTTGAACATGTATATTTATAACTTGTTGTTTGCTTATATGTAGTTGATAGTGGTTTTTAACTAACATGATTTAGCAGATATATGTGCCTTTACATGATGCAAAAGGCAAACATTAGTTTGTATTAGTTGTTAATGTTGCAGAGAGACATAATTACGTTTGGACTCTCTTGGCGCCAATGAAGTACGTAAAAGGATTGCACGAAATATAGTAAGTTCTTTATTCATTTATGAGAACTAATAGAAATCGTATAGTTTTTAACTATCAATTTCTTAATTTTGTTTTGACTTCTTATAACAGTTGAATAAAGCTCTACTTTGGTATGAGGGTCATGCTCATTTGGTTAGATTATTTGAAGATGTTGCAAAATTTTCACTCCATTTTGTAGAATTACTGAAGCGGCCCAATTCGTACGTAACTTAAATTTAAAATAAAAGTTATTTTGAAGATATCTCTGTGAATTTCTTCTTAATAGATTAATTTATTTTATATTTGATTCAAGGATGATTGTGGCATGTACACATTGAAGTATATAGAAGCCGATAACAAAAGTGATTGGTCGAAGATTTCTTTCACGGTAAAGTATACCATGTAGTTTCGTTTAGCTATCGTGTGATATTGAATAATGGATATATTTATTGTGTAGACGCAACAAATGGGAGTTGAACGACTGAGAATTTTGGCAAAACTTGTTTCAAGCAAGCACAATGAACTTGATCTTTTCAATTGTCGTAAACTGCCCATACTCCATCTTTAATTGAGGATTAAGATATTTTGAATGGTATTTGACCATTTTTTGGGTGGTTCTCAACCTTCCATATTTTTTTTCACTCTTCATTTATTTTGTTCATGTGGTGATTATTTATGATGACTTGAGATTTTCAGAGCTTGATATATATGTGAGTAATATGGAAATATTGAGGGCTAAATTTATTGAATTTTTAGAATTATGAGTAAATTGATTGAATAGAAACGTTAAGTACTTAATAGGGATTAACGTCATGGCTACCATTTTGTTACAAAACACATATTTTAATTGACATTTTGTAACATTTGAGATTTTGATTATCATTTTTAACAAAAATCATTGAAATTTAGCAATTAAAAAAAATTAAACTCCACTAAAATACAATATTTAGAACAACAATGATATATAAACTCCACTAAAATTAAATTTTTTGAGATGGGATAATGCGTGAAATAATTAAGCAAAAATTCAAGACAATACCAGTTCAGTAAAATACCGTATCGGTACATGAAGTTGAACTGTATCGGTACAGTCACTGTATCGGTACGAATTGTACTCACTGGAATTTGAAATATCAATACCGTACCGGTACACGTAAATTACCGTACTAGTATAGTGTGTCAAAATTGTTGATTTAAATACTTTTAACCTTAGCAAATGTACGCGTAAACACTCGTTGAAGGTTGAATATTTTTCAACGTAATTCGAACACTTAACTCATTTTCAATGGAATATGTACACTTAGCTTTTTTTCAACGTAATTTCAACACTTAGAGCTTTTTCAACGTTATTCAACCATTTAGCTCGTTTTCAACTATAAGTTTGTGAGTTAGGATAATAGTTTAAAAATTTTATTTGAACACTTACCAAGATAAACAATGAGAAAAAATCCATAATAATCCATAAATGTCTACCAACCATAAACATATCCAAAATAATCCAACATAATCCATATGAAAATAGAGATAAGCAATCCATATATAATATCCAAAGTGGCATAGCAACAAAAAAATAATCCAAAGTGACCTGAAATAAAGCTAAGCCTCCGGTGCATCGTCGTCGCCATAAACATCATCTTGAAGAAGCTGAACCGAATACTCCAAGATCTCAAGACGCTTGTCAACTAAATCAAAATGACGCATAATGCGACCCTTCATCTGAGTGATCAAATTCGAAAGTGATGCCAAAGAGACATCTCCCTAAGGTACTGGAGTAACTGCCTGACGTGCCGCTCGAGGTGCTGGAGCTGGCCGTGGACCGCGAGGAATCTACTCGCCATCGACGAGATCAAAATGAGCCATTTGAAGAGATAAAGCATCAATCTTGTGTCCTAGAGGGAAGAAAATAACTATGGAGCAATCTATGTCCTCCCGAATAAATATATGGCTTAGGACGCAACAGTAGTAAAGGGAGTTGACCATAGAGGTGAGACAGTTGTTGATGATGTAAACTAGGTCAACAAAAATAATCTAAGCAAGATTGATGCATTGGCCAGTGCGAAAGCACTAAATTCACCAAGCATCAACATCCCTAATGGTAGAATACTTACCTCCGGATGGCCGAAACCACCAAGTGATAATAAAATGGAGAAAGCGGTCATGGGCGTTTAGTAGAGTAACAGACCCTGGGGCTGGAGAATTAGGAATATGCTGATCCTAATTATCAAGACCGGTATTTTCTAAACCTAGATGGTTTACAATTATTTTGGAGTCTATCATAAAGGTCTTGCCCATCAGATATGACTCGATGGCAACAACACTGTTAGTCAGTTCACCAACAACACAACGAGCGTTGGAAAAAAAATTCGGGTTAAAGTAGGATAATACTCAGGAGTAAGCTGAAGCATTGTTAAAAATTTACATCTCTTCATAAGACCAAGGTAAGGAAATCTAAAATTAGGATCGGACATAAATGCAACATCTACAACACGCTCATCCCTAAGAATAAAATTTTTGAACATGTCGAAGTTTTCCCTTTGGTTTTGTACTCATTAAAACCTAAATCGAAAGAAGAAGGTAATATGGGCTGAGGTTGAGACTCGGGTGTGGACTTACTCGAAGAAGCATCAATCGTGTGACGACATTTTGTCACAAGTTTTGATTTTGGTGCCATTTCAAACAAAAAAAAGGATTTACGGTTCTACACACAGTAAGGTAAAATCAAACTCCTTTAAAATCAAAGAGCACAATACATACCATTTATATTCGAATAAATATGTATCAAATGTACAGAATACCTAAATTTTTACAAATTCGATACAAAAACCTAACAACCATGATGCAAAACCTAGAAGTTTTGTATTTAAACTATCAAATATACTCAAACTTTAAATCTAGATTCACAAACCCAAAAAATAAGTACAATATTCGAATAAATATGTATCAAATGTTTTAAAAACCTAAAAAGCTAAACAATTTGATTCAAAAACCTAACAATCATGATGCAAAACTTACAAGTTTTGTATTTGAAATATCAAATATACTCAAAATTTCAATCTAGATTCACAAACCTAAAAAATAAGTAAAATATTTTGATAAATTAAAGAATAATATAAAAATACCTCGACAAATACGACAAATGGGCAAAAGAAGTGATGGGTATGCACGATTCGTTGATTGGAGATGAAATCCTTGCAAAACTCGTGTAGTTTGATGGATTTTGACTTGGAAATTAAGGGGGGGTTTTAGGTTTAACCGGCGTTGTTAGGGTTTGGATTGGGGATTTTGGGGGAAAAATATAACTGACCTATTTATACCACCAGACATGCGCGTACCGGTACGCTCATTAAAACCGTATCGTAGGGGCATATCGATACCATTTCCAGCGTACCAATACAGTTTTGGCTAAAAAAATCCAGTAACAAAAATTCGTATCGATACGCACAGCGTACTGGTACCCCACAATTAATCGTACCGATACTCTAATTCAAATTGTACCAGTACACTACATTAATGTATTTGCAATACACGTACACATTTGTAAAAAAAGGCAAGCTCGTATATTTTTTTAGAAAAATCATGAACAAATACTAAATATGTAACAATATTTATGGCGTATCTGTATTGTCCCATTGTATCTGTACCGTTTCTTCATTATATTTTTCGTGAAATAAATTCCCCCCAAATCATTCTTATATATACATGCATACACAGATGATATTTTATGTAACTACACACAAATAACATTATAAATAAAGTAAGTACAAAATCAACTTCATACAATCTGAAATATTAAATCTTAACATTATTTCTTGCATGTAACCAGTATTTTCTTATTTTGTATAACTAGAATAATATAACTAAACATAATCTATCAATGGACACAAAATATTAAGAAAACCGCGACCCTCATCCACCATGCGGTAGTTACTTTGAATGTTGATATGTTAACGAGGCACGCTCAGACGTAGTCCTGTTTATCATGATAAGGGAAAATCGTAGAAATTAACATTAGCAATCACAACAAAAAATAAACTAAAACATGCTTTTTAAATCAATGAATGCTTAACTTACAAGAACAAAGAGTATAATTTTTAAACGAGCCCATACACTACCAATCCTTTAGTGGTTGCCAATCCAATATAGTTGGATCTTTTTCCATATTTTTCAATACATTGCTATATGCAGGCTGTGAAAAAAATATATTATCAATATACATAACAACAAAGCATGATTATTATTATATTTCATATTTAATTACCTCAAAGATGTCGTTTTCTTTGTATGTGTTGAGCATGTATCCAGCTAATTTTGATTTCTAAAGTGCATTAGTATGCCTCGTATCCTGATCAAAAGGCTTGTTCAGAGAAGGTTCATATGTTTTATGCGAGTCCAAAGTGACATCTTCATCATATGAAACACGTGTCAGGTTGGACGATGAATCTTGACGCTTAGTTATCTTGGGTTTTCCTCTTTTTGTTTCAAGAACTATAGGATTTCCAATTCTAACAGTCTCTTTGCCTTTAGTGGTTCTTTTTTACATCCCACTTTAACTGCTTGCAATTTAAGACTCATTTTTGCATATTAATCTTTAACCTCATTGAAAGTCTTAAATGTCTGTGATGCCCGGTGACATATAGTCATACAATAAGAGGCTAGAGTGGAATACCTGGCTTGAACTGTTGCTGGATTATTATCTTCGACACCTGCATTGTTATTTTGAAATCCAACATCTTTCTTCGCATAAATAGTCCACTGTTTCATTATACATCCTTGAGGTATTTCCTTTGCCTTTTTATATTTCAACACGGAAAACATATGGCGACATGGAAATCCAACGGAACTCTAACTTCATACAACAACAATACATGGTATCATTTGTGGCATCTTTAACTACAATATACCATTTATCTTTTTCAACATGCTCTAACCAATAACACATGCATGCATTGTGTATTTCACTTTTTTTGACCAAATAATAACCATTATAGGACATTTATTTGCACAATGTAGCAAAAGAATTTCTCGTATATACATGGGCTGCATTACGTTTTAAAGCTCCCAACACACTGTCACAATGCGGTTGTTCATCCATTATTTTGTAGTCTTGATGACCTTCCTCTCATCTTAGAGATTGCAGTTGTCTATGATAGTTCTCAACAAATCGATACAACATCACCTTTCTGTCCAACCAAGTTTTCAATGTTCTATTCATTGACTCGCACTGTTGAGTAATCCTCATTGTTTCACACCAAAAGTGTTTAATTATTTAGTTCAATACAATAAATAAATATAATATTATATACAAATAAAGTTTACATACTGTTACCTGCATAAAATATCCTTGCAAATATACTTCTACCCATTTCTCTTTATCTGCGTACAATTCTTCTACCCATCTCTTTCCTTCAACTTTGTGCTTCTCCACTAATTCTTTCCAAGCCCTCTCAAAATCTGATGGTTTTCTACACATGTTAGCTGATAAGTGTTCAAAAGTACTATTTTTATTACCCTTTTTACTCCTATTATTGTTAGACTTAGTCTCATATTAGTTGCATAATTAGTCATTCATACATTAATTCATGTTTCTTTCCACCGTTGAGCTTGATTACATAACTTGGTGATTTTTGTGGAAAAATTTGTTGCTTTGGTGTGTTTTTGTGTGTGTGAAGAATCACTTGCCTAAACAAGGCTGGAACCAATTGCCAAGGCAATACATGAAGGAGATGTCGAGCTAGTTGCCAGGGCAATGCATGAAGGAGATGCTGAGCTAGTTGCCAGGGCAATGCATGAAGGAGATGTCGAGCCAGTTGCCAGGGCAATTGTCGACAAAGAATAAGGTGATATGGTAGTCGAAATTGATGACTAGACAAGCCCAAGATGGCGTGGAGCAAAGTTAAATCCCAAAGGAGTTTGATTTCCATGCAGAGGTTAACGAGAAATTAAATCCCAAGAAGATAGGAGAAGTTCTAGAAGGAATTTAAATATAATAAAGAATTATATTCTTTAAAGATAATTTAATTCCAACTTAACTTTCTCCTCAAGAAGGATTTTGACCTAGCCATCTCCTATTTAAAGGACCAATCCGTCAAAGAGAGGTAAGCAAAAAGAGAGGATTTTCGACAACTCCAAACGGCAAGAAGGGAGAGATTTCGACAAGAGAGCAAGGGGGAGAGAGTTCGATTTCTTCTTCTTCTTCTTTGCTTCCATTAGATTCATGGTTTAGGGATTATTCTTTGTATATCTTTTGAACCCAACCATGAACTAACTTGATTGGTTGGGGTTATTGTGTTTTGTTGTTGTGAAAAACAATTGGATTTTGTTTAGGTAATAAGAGTTTGCACTTTCAATTCAAGGTTTACTCATTCTTGGTTCTTATTCTTGTTTGCGAGTGAATTGGGAGAGGATCTCATAACTTCATATATTTATCTAATATCAGGAGAGTTAGATTCAAGAAACGAATGAGTATGGTCTTTATTCAATCTATTGATGGTGAAGATTAATCCAGCTTCGGAATAAGTTAAGGATTTCAACGGCTAAGAGGAGCGCAAGATTGGTTGTTGTTCACCCTTGATTCACGCAGGGATGTATTAGCAAGGCATGCACAAGTAGCTAGAGTTTCGACTTAGGGATAAGAAGAAACCATTGAAGAACGCTCCGCCGAACCTTGAAGTTGCTGCCCAGCCGCCCAAGTAGTTACCCAGCTAGTCGCCCAGGCAACCATCGATTAGTTGCCAAGGCAACCCCGCTGTGCAAGTTGCCACGACAACTGAGTTGCCCTTGTAGTCTTTTACCAAGACGATCCAATCGGCTATCACTCCACAACTCACGATAACCTAGCATATTCTCTCTTATTTGATTTCATCTATTCTTTTAGTTTATTGCTCTTAGTTTACTCGTTAATTAGAACTCATATTATCAATTGTGTTTTTATTTTCACAGTGCAGTAACTTAAGCCAAGTGGCCCAAATCAATCCCTGTGGAGACGATACTCGATACTCGTATCACTTTATTACTTGCGACGTGTATACTTGCACATTTGCGTACACTTATTACACGCAACAAGTTTTTTGCGCCGTTGCCGGGGATTGGCAATTGGTGTTAGTTGTTTTTGTTATTGTATTTTTTTTCTCTTAGTTTTACTAACTTTTCTTTTTGTTTGTTTTATCAAAAAAAATTAGGTGCGCTACAAGTTAAGGGACATCAACATGTCGGGAAATAAAAGCTGATCTATTCGATGTTGGAAGATATGAATCAATCCAATCAGGAGTTTCTTGCACCCTTTGATGATTACCTATACCAACCGAGAAAAGCCCAAAGAGCCTATACCGTGGAAAACTCTTGTGCTATGTGTGGAGAACATCATGTTTTTGAAAATTGCCCTCACATTTTCGGTGCATATGACTACATAGAGGACCATAGAGGGAACCAACAACAAAATTCTTCATGGTATGGTCAAAAAGCTCAAAATTTTTTTTACCATAACAATTTTGCCGTAGCAACAGATATGTCATGGCAATGTAGTTCTTTTCAAGAGCATTTCAATTACTTGGAGGAAACGTTGCTAGCTTCCTTGGCTAGACTTGACGGATCAATTGAAGAGATTCGAGAGCTATCAAAGTCCATGGATATGAGGATAGCTCAGTGGGATGCAACCTTAGGAGATTCAGAAGTTCAATTGAGGAGATCCACATATGCCATGGATAACATGCACCAACAATCCATTCCTAGGGATACTGACGTCCCAAGGTAAGAGGACAAGGAACAATGCAAGGAAAGCTCTCTGATGTGTGAGGAACAACTAAAACCTCAAAGTCAAGAGGATGCCAATGAGAGAGACTGCCTAACACATGATAAGCCTGAGCAACGAATTACCTCGGCAATGATTGAGGAGCCTGAACAAAGCAATGCCGCGATAACACTCAATGAAGCTGAGAACAATAATACTGCAGCAAATTCTGAGGAGCCTGATGCCCAGAAGGTTACAACATTGATGTTGAAGTAGGAATTCGTAGATTTCTCTCATCTACAGTTGCCACAGAAATTACACGACCACATGCAAGATCAACGAGATGATAATACTTTGCTAATGGAATATGAGCAGGTAATGGTTGAACCTTTTGAATTCTTTAAAAACTCACCTCATCCATTGCAGGTATGTCTTGAGGAACCGATGTTGGTAGATTTGAAGCCATCGAAATCTCTACTGATGAAGATGTTTGAGAGGCCAAAAGAAAAATGTGTTTGGATTCGTAATGCTTTTCAGAAAATTGGTTCTTCCCTTGACTTACAGCAAATTTTGGCAACTGATTGCCACGACAATTGGCTAGAGCAGCAATTGCCACGGCAACGAAGGCTACATCCAACCATGATGGAGCCCGACAAGAATGAGGTAATTAAATGGTTGGATGTTGATATAGTTTTTCCTAATAATATATCTATGCCTTCAGGAATAGTAGAAAGGTAGAAGATGTGCATGGATTACAAGGGAACACGAAAGAAAGACACCTCCACCATGGTAACGCAAAAAGGAGTAGTGGCAAGCACATTGGCCAAACTCTTTTTGGGCAATATTGTCACTCGAAGGAGGGTGCGAATGGACTATAAGAAGTATCGGAAACGACTTTCCTCAAGTTTTCTCAGATATGCATTAACATTAGAAGATGCATGATGGCACTCTTTTCAGACATGGTCGAAGACTTCCTTGAGATCTTCATGGATGATTTTTTCATTTTTTATAATGACTTCGACAGTTGCCGCGGTAATTTAGAGAAGGTGTTGGCAAGATGTGAAGAAACTGATTTAGTCCTTAATTAGCAGAAGTGCCAACTTATGGTAGATGAAGGAATAGTGCTCGGCCACAAGTTTTCATCCAAGGGAATTAGAGTAGACAAAGCCAAGGTGGAAGTGATCGAGAGACTACCCCCACCAAGATAAAGTCTTCAATTTTGATGATTCTTGTGCCCAAGCATTCGAAACCATAAAGGAAAAGCTTGCCTCGGCACCCATTGTCGTTCCACCAAATTGGACGCTACCTTTTGAGTTTATGTGTGATGCAAGTGATTTCGCGGTAGGAGCAGTCCTAGGCCAACGCACAGGAAAGGAACAGAAAATCAAGTGGCTGATCACTTATCACGCTTAGAACGCAATAGGGAGGAGGACACAGATTTAGAGATATGCGATGCATTCCCGGATGAACAACTTTTAGTTCTCTCGGCAACCATAGATATGCACGCCTCGGCAACCCTTGACGCCTCGGTAACTATGGATGCGCATGCCTCGGCAACCCTCGATGCTGCAGTAGCTCTTGACGCGCACGCCTCAGCAACTCTAGAAGCGCACGCCTCTGTAACCCTCGATGTCGCAACAACCCTTGACACATCGGTAACCATGGATGTGCATGCCTCGGCAACCCTCGACGCCGCACGAGCAGCTCTTGACGCGCACACCTCGGCAACCATGGATGCGCATGCCTCGGCAACCCTTGATGCCGTAGCAGCTCTTGACGCGCATTCCTCGGTAACCATGGATGTGCATGCCTCGGCAACCCTCGAATCTGCAGCAGCTCTTAACGCGCACGCCTAGGCAACCATGGACGCATATACCTCGGTAACTCTAGACGCACACGCCTCGGCAATCTTAGGAGTAGTCGCCAATGTAGCACATGCCTCGGCAATACCCTGCATTACTTTTGGGATGAGCCTCTTTTGTTTAAACAATGTGCAGATCAGGTTATACGCCGATGTGTCCCTGAAGAAGAGCAGCAGAATGTACTCCGGCAATGACATTCTTCACCCTATGGAGGACATTTTGGAGGAACTCGTACCGCGGCCAAAGTTTTGCAATCTGGTTTGTATTGGCCAACACTGTACAAAGATGCCCAAAAGTTTTACAAGCAATGTGATCGTTTCCAGAGGACAGGCAATATCTCTAGACGACATGAGATGCCGCTCCAAAACATCATCAAGCTGCAGTTCCCAACAACGATTCCAAGATCGTGCAACGATTCTTGCAGAGAAACATATTTACACGGTTTGGGATGCCGAGAGGAATTATTCGTGATGAAGGCAAGCATTTTGACAACAGACTTATTGCCAAGATGTTGCAACGCTTCGGTGTATCGCACAAGATTGCCACGGCATATCACCCACAAACCAATGGGCAAGCAGAAATTTCCAACCGGGAATTGAAGGGTATACTCAAGAAAGTTGTAAATCCCTCTAGGAAGGATTGGTCAGTAAGACTAGATGACGCACTTTGGGCATATCACACTGCATTCAAAACACCATTGGTATGTCTCCCTTCCGACTTGTCTATGGCAAAACATGCCATCTATCGGTGGAAATCGAACACAAGACATATTAGGTAATCAAGACCATGAATATGGATTGGGAAAGTGCCAGACAAAAGCGTTTGTTGGACCTCAACGAGATAGAAAAATTTCATGCACTCGCATATAACAATGCACAAATCTACAAGGAGAAAACAAAGCAATGGCATGACAAGAGACTATTGCAGTGGCAATTCATGTCAGGGCAACTAGTTCTCTTATTCAATTCTCGACTAAAGCTTTTCCCGAGAAAACTGAAATCAAGATGGTCGAGACCATTCAAAGTTGTCAAACCATTCTCCCATGGTGCCGTGATAATCAAGTCCATCACTGACGAACATGAATTCAAAGTTAACAGACAAATATTGAAGCACTACAACGGTGCCCATGTGGAACGTAACAAAGAAATGGTCACCTATGGAGATGCATGAGCATGCTCTCCGTTCAATATTTTCTTTTTCTTTTTATTTTTTTGAACTTTTTTCTTTCTATTATTTTCGATTATTTTTTTCTCTTTATTTATTTTTGGAATTTTTAGGAGATATTTTATTTTTCTTCATTATCTTTAGTTTCTAGGTCTTCTTTGTTTTCTTTTCTTTTCCACAACAAGACTCACAACCACCATGCTAAGGAAATTCACTGCCGACTACTTGCCACAGCAACCACAACAGAAACTGGCGATGCCCAGGCAACAACAATGGCTTCGGCAACTACTGATGCCCAGGCAAGTGAACCTGCCTCAGCAAACATAGATCAAATCAAAGCAATGCTATTCACGCGATACCGGCCACAAGCATTCAACCACCGACCAGAATATGAATCAACCAAACAATATGAAGGAAACTTATCACTCGAGGTGACGACCTCTCCGACTAACTCATTTCATTTAGTTTCTTTTAACTTTTGTTTCACTTTTACATGCATTGAGGACAATGCTTCTCTCGAGTTTGGGGGGTATTGGTTTCTAGTTAGTTTCATGTTTAGTTGCATTCATCATTAGCAATCACATATAGGTTTCATATGTTACTTGCCATGCCTTTAATTGGATTTAATTGCTTAAGACTTGTTGAATATCCAATGATGAATTTTTGTCACTGCACTTAATTGAAATAACCTTTAATTTTAGGATTACATGAAAAGAACTTAGAATTTTACTATGATGCTGAATTTTTTTACACGGTTGTGGCTTGTTGATTGAAAGAAACTTAGTGAACTTAGGTTGCTTAAAATTAGGGTAAATTTAAAATTGAAAATTAAAAGTTAATTTCTTGCTAGAGGTGCCCAAAACTAGCTCTAGTAGTAATTGCACTTTCTTGCTAGAGGTGCCCGAAACTGGCTCTAGTAGTTAATGCACATTAAAGAATCGCTAGAGGTGCCCGAAATTGGCTCTAGTGAAAATAAAAATAAATGCCCCGATAATTAAATTGATAAAAGCCTATTGTTCACATAGAATCTTGAAAATCAACATGTACACAACTACGCACACACATTGTCACGAGCATTATAGTTGGGTTCCGGGTAATTTTTGTGCTATCCGAAAAATTAAAAGGTGATCATACTTTGTGCCACGGTTCCGAGGTTTGAATTCAAGTTTGAAGCATGTCTTTGATGATTAAAGTCTTGGCGGGTAATTATTAGTTTGCATTGCTTGAGGACAAGCAATAGTTCAAGTTTGGGGGTGTGATAAGTGTTCAAAAGTACTATTTTTATTACCCTTTTTACTCATATTATTGTTAGACTTAGGCTCATATTAGTTGCATAATTAGTCATTCATACATTAATTCATGTTTCTTTCCACCGTTGAGCTTGATTACATAACATGGTGATTTTTGTGGAAAAAGATGTTGCTTTGGTGTGTTTTTGTGTGTGTGCAAAATCACTTGCCTAAACAAGGTTGGAACCAGTTGCCAAGGCAATACATGAAGGAGATGCCGAGCTAGTTGCCAGGGCAATGCATGAAAGAGTTGTCGAGCCAGTTGCCAAGGTAATTGTCGACAAAGAATAAGGTGATATGGTAGTCGAAATTGATGACTAGACAAGCCCAAGATGACGTGGAGCAAAGTTAAATCCCAAAGGAGCTTGATTTCCATGAAGAGGTTAAAGAGAAATTAAATCCCAAGAAGATAAGAGAAGTTCTAGAAGGAATTTAAATATAATAAAGAATTATATTCTTTAAAAATAATTTAATTCCAACTTAACTTCCTCCTCAAGAAGGATTTTGACCTAGCCATCTCCTATTTAAAGGACCAAGCCGTCAAAGAGAGGTAAGCAAGAAGAGAGGATTTTCGACAACTCCAAAGGGCAAGAAGGGAGAGATTTCGACAAGAGAGCAAGGGGGAGAGTTCAATTTATTATTCTCCTTCTTTGCTTCCAATAGATTCATGGTTTGGGGATTATTCTTTGTATATCTTTTGAACCCAACTATGAACTAACTTGATTGGTTGGGGTTATTGTGTTTTGTTGTTATGAAAAACAGTTAGATTTTGTTTAGGTAATAAGAGTTTGCACTTTCAATTCAAGGTTTACTCATTCTTGGTTCTTATTCTTGTTTGCGAGTGAATTGGGAGAGGATCTCGTAACTTCATTTGTTTATCTAATATCGGGAGAGTTAGATTCAAGAAACGAATGAGTATGGTCTTTATTCAATCTATTGATGGTGAAGATTAATCTGGCTTAGGAATAAGTTAAGGATTTCAACGGCTAAGAGGAGCGCAAGATTGGTTGTTGTTCACCCTTGATTCGCGCAGGGATATATTATCAGGGCATGCACAAGTAGCTAGAGTTTCGACTTAGGGATAAGAAGAAACCATTGAAGAACGCTCCGCCGAACCTTGAAGTTGCTGCCCAGCCTCCAAGTAGTTGCCCAGCTAGTCGCCCAGGCAACCATCGATTAGTTTCCAAGGCAACCCCGCTGTGCAAGTTGCCACGACAACTGAGTTGCCCTTGCAGTCTTTTACCAAGACGATCCAATCGGCTATCACTCCACAACTCATGATAACCTGGCCTGTTCTCTCTTATTTGATTTCATCTATTCTTTTAGTTTATAGCTCTTAGTTTACTCGTTAATTAGAACTCATATTATCAATTGTGTTTTTATTTTCACAGTGCAGTAACTTAAGCAAAGTGGCCCAAACCAATCCCTGTGGAGACGATACTCGATACTCACATCAGTTTATTACTTGTGACGTGTATACTTGCACATTTGCGTAGCACTTATTACACGCAACATCAGCGAATCTCATAAACCCATCAAGAAAAGTGTGTTCAACACGAGAATGCACGTTCCTCATGATATGCCATAAACACAATCTATGTTTTGCCCCGGGTAGTACTTGAGAAATGGCATTTGCCATTGCCTTATCTCTATCAATAATAATAGTAAGTGGTTTGTAACCATCTCCCGCTTCAATCAATTGTTGTAATACTCACACATAGGTATCCTCTTTCTCATTTACTACCAATGCACATCCAAATGGCACTGTGTTTCGATGATGATTGACACCAACCAAAACAATGGAAGGCTTGTTGTATGCATTGCACTTGTAAGTCGTATCAAATGCGAGTACATGACTGAATTCCTTATAGTCGGCGCGTGATATACCATCGCACCAGAACAACTTCTCCAAGTGTCTGAATTCATCCCTCGTATGCCTCACAAAAAAGAAATGATCAGATTCTTGCTTTCTATATAAATACGCCATCCCTGTTTCAGCGTCACCATCTTGCACTTCTTCTCGTTTAATTCTATATAGATAATTGTACAAATCCTTTTGTAGAAAATCAACATTCTCAATTGAACTAGTTTTGTTCATGAAATTGCGCATCATCTTACTTGGAGTAATTCCAAAGTGTTGCATGCTCTTATCTTAATTTTGTCTAACTAACTAATTTTCTGAAATGACCTACAAAATAAATCCTTAAAAACTTTAAATATCTATATAAGCTATAAGTTAGTATGTAACAATTTACTTATCGATGAATTACATACCTGATATAAGCAACTTGTGTTGCCTGAACCATGTCATGTTTATGTTCTGCTTGGAATTTAACAACTTTCCAATATTGATATCGTTTGTCCAATTTGAATCTAATAAATGCTCCATATCCAACTCTGTTGGTTGGTCTTTCTTCATGTTTTCTGTTTGGCAAATTACTCCACTTTTCGCTCAATATCCCTCATTACGGCAAACTATTTTTTTGCAATTATGTGATCACCAGTTCGACTTTTCACTGTTTGGTCGACTCGAACGCCAAAACATTTCAATTTGGCATAGGTATGATAAAATTCAATGCAATCATCTAAAGTCTTCCACTTCAGCATACTCATATCATTCGCATCTAATCTTTCAATTGTTTCCCAATCTTGTCTCATATGCTTTCGTCAATGAAGTAGTCAAGGGTCTTCTCATCATCTATATGTTTGTCATCATCAACAGGATAATCAGTTTGTTCTTCTTCAGTATCAATTTCACAATATAGTTCACTATTGTAACGATCTTTATCCTGATTATGCTCATCTTTGTCCTCGTTATAAAGTACCAACTCCGTAATTTGAATTTTGGCATCTTCGTTATCAACCATCTCGACAAGATCTGTAATTTAGCAAAATTAAAGAAAAACAACATTATTATAATGGTACATGGCAAGGGAATTTGAGTTAACTCAAAATTTCAAAAATACAATTACAGATAGTAAATCGAACTGAAACCAACAATATTGAAGGATCGAAGATGTCGTACCGGTACGGTCTTTAAGGCGTACCGATACACTATTTTGGAAATAAATTCCAGTAGCAGCTAAATGTACCGGTACGCAGCCAGTACCGATACGGATAAACCCGCGTACTGGTACGATGAAACCACCGTACCGGTACGGACGGTGAACTACGATTTTGGGATTTTGAATTGGACATGGGATTTAGGGTTCTAACACATAAATTAGGATACTGTTAATGTAATTAGGGTTCTAATATAGGAATTATGATATTCAATTTAGGAATTAGGGTTTGAATAGTATCGAATTAAATATAGTTAGGGTTCGAATGGGGAATTAGGGATAAATTACCTACTTGCAACGAAGGAGGGGAAGGGCAACAGAGCTCAACGGTGGCCACGGAAGGGCGACGGTAGGACGGTGAGGATGTGGCCGCCGCTGGCGGCAGTGGCAGCGATGTAGAAGAAAAAAACTAGGGTTTTGATGATTTAGGGATAGAAATTTTGATTTAATAAATTTTAAAAGAATATGAAAAATAAAAAATTAAATTAAATTACCTTTTGATTTTTCAAAAAGTTAAAATTATACGCTAAGTCCTTTAGATTTTAAATCTTTATAAATTAGATTAATAGTACTCATCGGTGCTCATTGTTAGTGGTTCTCATCGGTGCTCGTCGAGCGCTGTAGAATTTTCCCTATACTTAATATAGTTATATTACTAAATCTAATGATTAGATCGTTAAAATAAAACTGAATTAGTTTTACACTAAACTCTCATCCCAATTTGAAAATTATATATTATAATTTATTTTTATATTCAATTAAAGGCACTCAATCCTAATTTCATGTCAAGGTGGGTTAAAAATAAAAGAAGAACCATAAGAAGGAAGAAAGCTTGCACGTACATTTTGACAATTTGAGGTTGTGGAAATGACCCCAAAATTGTTTCTTCTCCTCAAATAATAAAGTTTTTGTTTAATTAGATTTTCTTCAATTCAAGTAAACAAACTTGATCAAGTAATTTGATAAAAAAAACTTGATTGAGTAAAAGGTAAGGTCATCTTTGTTTGTCCTATTGAATTTTCACTATACGTATATATGACTAAATTAACACATATTATTGCTTCTAAGAAAGGATTAGTGATGTAACAACGATCCTTGACCGTACAGCTAGTAAGCTGATTAAAGTAAACACCATAAACATATGGAAACTAAGCTAATTAAATTTGTATGCTCTTCATGTCACATTCTTCACTAATCCATCAAATTGCTTATTTTTGTTTTATTTTTTAGTTGCTTGACTAATCCAGACCGACCTGAGTCGCACACCTAGTTTTGGTGGGTGAGTTTCCCAGCAGAGATTTTTTGCAAGCACAAGTCCTTTAACTCGAAATTTATTTGAACGATACAAAACTGATTACCACTTGGATCAACCTGTTAGTTAATTGTTTTTAATTTTTTTAATTCCAAAATTATTTTTCTTTTCATTTGATCGTTCGATGCTTTATCGTCAGCTAAACTACAAGTCTACAACCTTAGAACATGGAATTCAATAAATACAACAAGAGCTAAAGTTGAAGGGATTCCTCCCCCCTTTATTTGTTTTGAATTTAGTTAATATGTTTTAAAGATATTTTTAAATTCATTATGTTAAATAAATTTAAATCATTTTTAGATTCATTATATTAAATCATATCTAATGCATCGAATTTATAATGCTAAGGATACATTATAACTCTTTCGAAACGTTATTTATCTTTTAATTTCGGTAATTTACATTTTATATCACTTAACTTAATATTCACTTTCATTTACATTACAAATCTTTAATTAATCAAATTTTATTAGGTTTATATTTTAATACACAAGTTGTGTTAAAAAAATTACACAACCCTTCATATTTAAGCTATAAAATCTAATGAATCAAAAAAGTTATAAAATCTAAAACTTAAATCTCTAGCCCTAAAACCTAAACCTTAAATCATAAACCCTAAACTCTAAATTCTAATAATAAACCTTAAATTTTATACCTTGCAACCTAAACTCCTAAACCCTAAACCACAACCTAAATATCTAAACCCTAAATTAAAAGGATTGTATATCAAAGTATTTTCTATTTTGTTATTAATAAACTAAGTCATGTATACTAACATCGTTAAATAATTTTAACAAAAAAAATTGACACTTTTACTTAACATATTTTCACATATCATTATCATCAAATAATGTTCAATTGGTTATTTTAATAATTTTCTGTAAAAAGTTTTAAAATATTTAATTTAAATCAATTAAAGGAAAATAACTAAATATCCTCTAAATCTTAAATTAATAATTAAATTACCAACTAACCATTATCTATTGATGATATGTGAAAAATATTTTAAATAAAAGTGTCAGTTTCAGTTTTTTTCATAATTCTATTTAATGGTGTCAATAGAAATAACTTAATTTTTAAATAAAAAAGTTAAATAATATAATTATTAAAGGTTTGTGATGTAATCAACGTAGACGTTAAATTTAGTGATATAAAATGTAAATTATATTTAATTTCTCTTCTAAAATTTTCTTTAAGTGCATAATAATAATAATAATAATAATAATAATAATATTTCAAAATTTTTATAATTATTTTTATTTAATATTAATTTAGCTCCGTTAAACTATACTCTAATTCAAGTTTTTAAAAAAATATATTTTAATCTATAATTAGTTAAATTACAGATGAACTTGAAAATGGAGATGATGTGTTTTATGATTTTTTATTTAAAATAATTCATAATTAACATTTTGAAAAGTTTAAAAATGAAATAAAACAAAAACATGAAATATTTAAAATTAGGGAAAATATTGATGCATTGGCGGTGGAAACATTTTGTTTCCACAAGCGCCCTGATTTTAGGGGTTAGGGATCTAGTTTAGTGTTTATAGTTTAGGGGTTTAGTTTTAGAGATTTAGAATTTAGATTATGTGGTTAGAATTTAGGGTTTAAGTATAGGGTTTAGAGGTTAGATTTTAGGTTTTAGGGTAATATGGTAGGGATTTAGGTTTTTACCTATAACTCCTAAATTCTAACCCTAAACTCTAAATTCAAACCACAATCCCTAAATTTTAAGCACATAAACCTAAACTCCTAAACTATGAACCCTAAACTAAATTCTTAACCCCTAAAATCAGAGTGCTTGTAGAAACAAAATGTTTCTACCGCTAGTGTACGATATAATTACCCTTAAAATTAAAATAATTTTTCAATAAACTTTAGGTTACATTAAAGGATCCTACGTTACTTGCTTTTTCAAGAGAAATATAATTTATTTTTCAAATCACTGGAATAAGTTTATTTTAATTAAATTTTTATGGGTGATTTTTTTTTGAACAATTTCTATTAGAGAGGGGTCCAAGAGAGGGAATTTATCACTATTTTTTTTAAATAATGAGATTAATTTATTTTAAATTGAAATATTTTCATTAATTAATTTAAATTTTTTTCTTATACAAAATGTCTAAGCTACCCAAATCTCTTCCCTCAATAAATTAGAGCGTATTACATGTTTAAGCACGCTTAATCCCACGCCCTTCTATACGTGAGGAGCAAATAAAGTATTCAATTTTAGTTTGTTTATAAATCATATTAAGCTTAGTTCTTAAGTAGTTTTACATCATAATTAGTGTTTTTTGTATTTCCTAGTCTTAGACTGCATTTTATCCCCCTTTTTTTTATCGCATTTCCTCATATTTTCTATCTTTTTTTACTATCAATGGCTAAATAAGCTTTTTATTTGTTTAACCACTAATATCTGACTCATTGGTTGATTAATCTGAATCATGTTTTGCGGAGAATTAATATGAGGGAATTTTTTCAATTTAGTTTTTTCTATTCCCAACGTCAGGATTCGAACATCTAACTATACTTAAAAAAAATTATCGTCTCATCCCACTAAACTAATTTATTATTGGTGGCTAAATAAACTATTCGAGTCTTTTGCATGTGTAGGATGAGCAAGGAGTAGTGTGCTGCGATAGAAGATGAGGTATAATTTAATAACAATATCAATACAAGAACAATTTTTTAACAATTTGTAGTTAGGCGGAGGGGAAGAAGAAATTTGTTCTTATTAGGTCTAAAACTTATAATCTAGGAGAGAAATAGTGTCAACCGAAAGCTTTTAACTACCTACTCTAGGGATTGTTGATATAAATTTTACTTGGCCAGGTAAAAAACTTTAAATTTAAATTTTACTTAAACCCGCATAGTTACTAAGCGACATCTTTAGACCTTCTATACTTTTCAATAATTTATACCAGGTTTTATTATAAAAGGATGGTTTTGTTGTTCGTATCAAATAATCAATTTAGTCATTTACGAAAAGTATACTTAATATAATTCTCGAATTCGCGAATTGCATCAATTTAGTCCTTTGACTAACACTGAGTGTTAATGGTACTGATGTGGTAACCCACATGTAATACTAGCATGGTAAAGGGACAACATTTAATTTTTTAGGGAGTTTGAGAGTAAAATTAATTTTTAAGAAGTTTGAGGATTTATTTGATTCTTATGTAATATTTTAAAAATAAGAAATTAAAATATTAAAAACATTAAAAATAAATAAATGTATTATTTTTTTAAAAATAAGAGAAAATTTAAAATTTTTAAAAATATTAAAATCTAAAAAATACAAATTATAAATTATAAAAAATAATTAAAATCTAAACAAGATGAGGAGCTGGGCTTCGTTAACTGGGATAATGTTTCTCCAATTGATTCGTTAACAAGGGGAGAGTAAAAAAATGCGCAAGGTATTTGAAATATACTCAACTTCTTATCGCCTGATGAATAGAGGAGAGATAAAAAAAAAAAGAAAAAAAGAAGGGGTCGTTCGTGAAATAATCTACTTAAAGATCAGCAGATAACGAACAAATCATTATCGTCATCTGATTTTTTAAACAGATAAATAATTGAGAATGAAGAGGATATTGTCAAATACATAACTCATATTATCATGAATAACGAGAAAGCGCAATAATAAAAAATATAGACATATGTGGTTTGGGTTCAACAACAAAGAAAAATATGTACAAGATCTTGTGCCTCAAACGCTAAAAAAGATTTGGTGTTCGGATGATTTGCATTTATTGTGCAACATTACATGTCATATTATTTGGCGAAAGGAGGCGTAGATAGAGTGTCGTGTTTTTAGGTGACTATATAACTATGAGATGAGTGAAGGATTAGTGTGGAGTTCGATAAACATTGATGTATTGTTTTGTCTCGTTCTCTGTTCTGGTGATAATAAAGGACGAATGACGAGGTGTGAGTGCTTGGTTTGAGTTACTTTGTGTGGCAGCTAGACTTTGTTGAGTAATTTGGTGGCATTTTTACCTTGGTGTTTCGTTCTTTTGCTATTTGGCGTGGTGTTTTGTTATCTTCACATTACAATGATGTATTTTTTTTTCTTTCATCATAAGTTTAGAGAGGTTTTTAATGAGGCATATGATAATATATTTTTTGTATGATTTTTATTATATTAAAAGCATACTTGTTGATCAAAAAATTAAAATCTAAAAATATTTATAAAATGTTAAAATTATAAAAAAATAAAAAAATAAAAATTATATTGATAATTAACATTATAAAATACTAAAATTCAAAAAATATTGAAAATTAAAATATTTATATTATTGTGTTTACATTTTTAGGGTTTGTAATTCTCTAGCAGTGAAGACAATGATGACAAGTTGTCGTGACCATTTTTACCCGAGTGTGAAAATAGTCTGACGAATGATCTTTTAAAATTAGAGTTTTTGCCTTTGATTTATTTAATTTTAGAAAAAAATATAGGTTTTTCATGTTAAATTGGAATTTTCTTTTTAATCTTAAAAACATTTTGGAGTCGCCATTGATCACTTTGATAGACCGGACACCACAAAAAAAAACCAGAGATTCACTTTAAAAATTCGGGTTCAGGAGTCGGTTACGTGTGGGGAAGGATTAGCACTCCCCCAAACGCCCGTTATCGGTAACTTTTAATTTTACGTGACATTTTTGCATTTCGAATAATAATTTGAATTTAATTTAACTCTTAATTATTAGCTGGATTTAAATTACAAATGGAGATATCCTTTTATAAGGAAATACATTTTTTTGATCGAATATGAGATTGGAAGCGTCCGGTTACTTTAGTACACTTCGATTCAGATTCAACAATATATCCTAGCATAAAAGGTTTAAATGCATGCCCGGTTATTGTCTTGTTTATATTAAGTTCTAACTTAAAAGGCTTTGATTAATTGAATTATTTAAGACTATGAATATCATTAAATCTAAGGTATTTATGAGATAACACTCAATTGTTTCAGCACTATTCATATTAAACCTTAAATTTAAAAATAATCCTAATTTAAATGGTGAATCATACTATTTACATACTAGTCCTAATTAAGGCTTTAATTTAATTAACTAGGTTAATTTATTATTTTCTAAGTTTAAATCAGTATCAAATGTTCTACTTAAAAGCCCCATTGGGTAACATCTCATTGCAATGAGACGTTATCCAAATTAAAACTTCAAAGTTTTTCTTTTAATACTCATTTATTTTTTAAAATTATCTCTCCTACTTTAATTATTGAATTCTAATTGAAGAACTTAAAGACTAAGGCTCTAACAATTTATATTAAAGGCCAAGTGATTTAATTATTTAGCAATATACTATATGCTTTATTTTAAAATCATGCATCAATTAAATAACAATTTAACAACAATTAAATTAATTAATTAAAACTGTAAAAGGATTAAATTGAAAAGAAATAAACTTGAATTTTATTAAAAATGGACTAAATCAAAATGTTTACAAAACTTGATGCCAAAATCGTGGAAAATCAATAGTAGGCACATACCCTCTTGACCCGACTCGCATTCATAGACCCTTCAAATCTAGTGCCAAAACGACACCATTTTGACTCGGGTATAAGACCCCTAGACCGAGTCAGGTCACCTACTTCTCACCTCGCACTCTCTCTCTCTTCTCTCTCTCGTATCCTAAATTATCTCAACCTAAAATAATATTTACCTAGATAACCAAGACCAAAATGGATCAAAACCATCATTTCATCCTCACATTCAAACCGAGATTTTCATTTTCTTACCATTCGATCCACCACAAACACCTAAAACTTATCCCTCACATGTTTTTTAGGATCAAACATTTAAATTTCCTAATAACTCAACCATGTTCTTCGATCCGTCACAACTATACCTCGACCACCTAAATTTGTCTCTTGGCCACCGTACACCACTCCTACCACCGAGAGTCAACACCAGCCGTTGTAAGACAATTTTTGGAAACCTAAAACCCTAAAAATTCATATTTTATCAATTTCAAACCCCCAAAACCCTAAAACTACACCCGACTCGATAGAGCCACCCTTTTCCGACCACCCAGGGCATAGCCCACCAATTTCCAAGCCCTCTTCGACTCCGTCATGAAAGCTAAGTTCGGCTACGGTGAAAACTTTATCAATTGCTTATCAAATTTGCTTTTCCTTTTTCTTTTTTATATTTTGCTTCGACCTGACTCTTTATATTTTTCTTGCAGGAAAATAAGGAGGAAAAGAAGACTATACCTCCGTGACGGTGGCCATGGTGATTTCAGTGACTTTTCTGGCTTCCACTCACCTTCTCTGACGGCTTTTCTGCTACCCAATGTCTTTTCGGCTTCTCCAAGGTGGTTCCCCTCCCGAGGTAATCTCTCTCCTCTTTATTGTTTATTATTATTAGCAGTTTAACTTATGATGATTATTTAATAGATAATGATTGCTGACACTTTCTCTTTCATACTATTTATAGGGGTTGACCACTATGATGTCATGGATGACATCATTTGATGACATCATCAATAGTTGTATCCAGCTAATATTGAAAAAATATATATGTGTCATCTGATTTTGACAAATGGGAGCTTGACACATGGAGGTTTGGGCGGGAAAATTTGGATTATTAGACTCAATTGTGTTTGTTTGGGTTGGATATATTGGAAATGGGTGTTTGGGCTTTAATTTGTAATTTGGGCCTTATATTTGTAAAAAAGGACATTTGAAAAAAATTGGACTTTTATTTATTTAAGAGACTATTATATTATTATATTTATTTAATATATCTATATATGCCCGTACTCGGGTAAAATTATGATATTACAACTGCCCCTCTTTGCTCATTGCTGCGGGACAGGAATAGGGCAAAGACTAAAAAGACCTAAATTTTTCTCGAACCATCTGGCTATCATCTGAGCTCCAAGTTCTTCCTATTATGAACTTTCACTCCTTCTTCTCTTTTAGGAAGCTTGAACAAGTTCTTATTATGAGCTTCCCAATCCTTCTATCAAGGTTAACCGCAAAGACTGAACTAGTTCTTCTCATTAGGAACTCATTCATTTCTCTTGGTCATGTTGATCTACATCTCTGTAAAAGTATTGAACAAGCGACCTCTTCTCATTAGGAACTTATTGTTCTTCTTGAAAACACTGATTTGCCTCTCTGTAAAGGCATTGAATAAGCAAGCTCTTCTCATTAGGAACTTCTCATTCTTCAAAAAGCGAACTCTTCTCATTACGAGTTCTTTTTTCTTTTTGCAAATTTTAATCCACCTCTCTACAAAGGTGTCGAACAAGCGAGATCTTCTCATTAGAAACTCCTCATTCATTGTTGAAAATGTTGATACACTTTTCTCTGTATAAAAGCTAATCCTTATTCTATGTTGGTCCACCTCTCTACGAAGGTATCAAACAAGAGCTTTTCTTATTAGGAACTCTTCGTTTTTATTGAAAATGTTGACCTATTTTCATATATAACCTGAAAAATTCAGAACTATCATTAATCTTTGAATATTAATCATGAGGAAAATATACGAATAAAACTTCAAATGCTCTTCCAACTAGCGACACTGAAACTTTTGCCTCCTTAGAAATCTTGAACAAGCTCTTCTTATTATAAACTTGTTACTCTTTCTACACAGGCTAACCGCAAAGTCTAAACCTGTTCTTCTTATTATGAACTCATTCATTCTTCTTGGAAATATTGGACCACCTCTTTTCAAAGGCATCGAACAAACAAGTTGAACAAGTAAGCTATTCTCATTAGGAACTCCACATTCTTCGTCAGGTTAACTCTTCTCATTAGGAATTCTTCATTCTTTGTCGGGTGAACTCTTCTTATTAGGAGCTCTGGGTGAGTTTTTATTATTAGGAACTCTGTATTCTTTGTTGGGTGAACTCTTCTCATTAGGAGCTTTAGGCAAGTTCTTCTCATTAGGAACTCTGTATTCTTTGCTTGGCGAATTATTCTCATTAGGAGTTATGGGCGAGTTCTTCTTATTAAGAACTCTGTATTCTTTGTTGGGCGAGTTCTTCTCATTAGGAACTCTGTATTCTTTGCTTGGCAAACTCTTTTCATTAGGAGATCTGTATTCTTTACTGAACGAACTCTTCTCATTAGGAGCTCTTCATTCTTTGTTAGGAAAATTGATTCACCTCATCCTTTGAGGAAAAACTGAACCTGCAAAAAGAAATATCTTCAGTTAATAAAAGTTCAACCCGAAGTAACATGAAATCTCCTTAATTTCAGCTTGAAGCCATGAGATCTTTAGAGTCATTGCTTTTTCTGCCTAATGTTGTAAAACCTAAGTTTGATTTTGATATAACAAATTATTTGAGGACTTAATTGCAAAAGAAAATAAATTTTTAAGTACTTTAAAGTCTCACAATTGACAAGGATTTTAAACCTAAAAATTATTTCCAAGTCAAAACTTAAACCCCATAAATCTTTCTAAGTGCTTTCAAGTGTTTTCAAAGCAAAATTAAACAATATTGCCCAAGCATTTTGATACGCCCTCGACGTATAAGGCCACTGTAAGAATCCGTTTCGATATAGGTGTTTCGATACGGTTTCATCCGTTTTGATACGGCCTTCATCTGGGCTTAATATTTAAGAGTAACGTATCGATACAGATACAACTGTATCGATACGGGGTTAAGATTTTTCAAATCTTCACATTTATTATTTTATCGTTGCCTTGTCAGTTATGGGGAATCAGCATTTTTGAAAAGTGGTTAAACCCGTATCGATATGCCTTTGATGTGTACCAAAATAGGTTTTGACAATTTCCCAAGTGAGTAAAACGGTATCGATACGGCCATGTCCGTTTCAATATGCCTTCTTAAGTGTTTCGATACGCCTTCCCGTGTATCAATATGCCTTCCCGCGTATTGACATGCTCTTTGTTATTTTAGCACAACGGCCTTTCTATTTTGGAACAAGTATCGATACGGTCTCTCGTGTACCGATACGGTCGGTTACAATTGAGCATTTATTGCAGGAAAAATACAGCCCAACGATTAAATTGATGATGCCAACCACCCAAACGATTAGAAATCAATGAAGTGGTATAAAAGGAAGCCTCCAAAGCTACAACAACAACTAATGATCAAGGGAAAAACATCAAAGCAAAAATTCAACCTCTTTGTACCTTTTAGAGTCAAATACATTGTACCCACTTGTGTTATTTTATTGTATCCATTTTATTTCAAGTTGGGTTGAGTGATCTTGTAATTTTGGGCAAAATATCTACCTTTGAGAGGCTATTTTGTTGTTTCTCATCTTTCTTGTATAAAAGAGTGTTCTTGATTAAGCTTTGGGTAGAAAGCTTAATCGGTTTGTAAGGTTTCCTCCTAATCTGAGAAAAATGGAAGAATTTCTAGTGAAATTGGTTCAAAATCCTTAGTGGGAGCTAAGGTAGTGGATGTAGAGCTTGTTCTAAGCTTGAACCATTATAAATCGTTTGTCCTTTCATTCTTATCATTTCAATTTTCTCCCTCTAAATTTTTTATTGCCAATTCACCCCCTCTTGGCTAATTGTCATCGATTGATCAATACAACAAATGCATCTCGATCTTTTAGTTTGAAGTTCGCATCTTTTGTTCTTTCTCCTCTATTGATCAATTTTTTCTATGTTTGAAATATATATGTGGCTAATGATCCGAAGGCTTTAAAATTGTACTGCACTTTTTGTCTTGTGCAGACTATCAGAAAATCTTTGCTGAGATCCGCTTCTTCAAAAAGGAATTCATGGGTTGATATCTTTGGTTCAAAAAAATGCGATTGAAATCTTTGTTAGTTTTTGTTGGATCTACTTCTCCAATCTCGAAGTTGTAGATTGAAATTTTTGCTTGTTCTTTGCTGATCTTTGTAAATTCCTGCCAGAACATGCAAAATGCTTGGAATGTATGTGTTAGCATGCTCTTATCTTATGGATTCCTTACTATACATAATGCATGAATGTTGTCAATTGAGGACCACTTGGGTGAGCTTTCATCTTCAGGAAAGCTCAAAATTTCTTGCTTCGTTTTTCAAAAACTCATTTTGCTGCCAAAGTAACCCATCTCACATTCAGGTTCAATCTTCAGGATCTCTGCATATTTTTCTCTAAAGCACATTTTCAAGTTTTCACTATAGATTATTTTTCTCAAGGCGCCCTTTCGTTTTTTTACCTCAACTTTTCTTTGTTTTCTTTTTTCTCTTTTTTGAAGTTCCATTGCGGGTATTCACCTCGTTTCTTTCTTTTCTTCTTTCTTTGCAATGACATCATTTCTTTCAAATAAGATAGGTTTCAATTCCAATTGAAAGTCATACTTGCTTTTCACGGATTCATAACATAAATAGTCTGACGATTGATATTTTAAAATTAGGGCTTTTGCCTTTGATTTATTTAATCTTGAAAAAATAAGTTTTTCATGTTAAATTGGATTTTTCCTTTTAATCTTGAAAACATTTTGGAGTCATCACCGATCACTTTGATAGACTGGACACCATAAAAACAACCAGAGATTCACTTTAAAAGTTCAGGTTCAAGAGTCAGTTACGTGTGGGGAAGGATTAGCACCCCACAAACGCCTTTTACCTATACCTTTTAATTTTATGTGGCATTTTGACATTTCGAATAATATTTTGAATTTAATTTAACCCTTAATTATTAGCTGGATTTAAATTCCAAATGGAGATATCCTTTTATAAGAAAATATTTTTTTATCGAATATGAGATTAGAAGCGTCCAATTACTTTAGGACACTTCGATTCATATTCAAAAATATATCCCAACATAAAAGGTTTAAATACATGTCCGATTATTGTCTTGTTTATTTTAAGTTCTAACTTAAAAGGCTTTAATTAATTGAATTATTTAAGACTGTGAATATCAATAAACCTAAGGTATTTATGAGATAACATCCAATTGCTTGATCACTATTCATATTAAACCTTAAATTTAAAAATATTCCTAATTTAAATGGTGAATCTTACGATTTAAATACTAGTCCTAATTAAGGCTTTAATTTAATTAACTAGGTTAGTTTGTCATTTTCTATGTTTAAATGAGTATCAAATGTTCTACTTAAAATCCCCCTTGGGTAACATCTCAATGCAATGAGACACTATCCAATTTAGAACTTCAATGTTTTCCTTTTAATACTTGTAGCATCCCTCACCCGGCCTGGTAGAAAACTAGGTCGAAAAATGTTACCGATGAACAATACGGTGATCGGTGCGATAAAATTTAATCATAATTTGATAAACAATCAATACATGCTTGACCAATCATGCAAAGTCAGTATAGGAGGTTTACCAATTAAATACAATGCTTGGATCTACAATTTAGAGACTAATTTCAGACTTTTACAAGTTTTAGGGACTAAACTATAATTTTTGAATTTCAGAAGTTCTTGCTTAAAATTAACTATACTATAATGAAATTTAATCCATGATCAATATTCAAGCAAATTTTCAATTTAATCGGAGTTCATTTACTAGTTCAATTAAACCATGCAATACTTAGTGATCAAATTGTAAACTATTTAAAAATAGTGTTCATAGCCCATTAACAGAATTAACTGTCACTGTATCGAAACACCAAGGGGTTGTATCGATACGGGTATGCACGATTTAAGCCTTAATCTGAAACTATCAATTCCGTTTCGATACAACTTAACTAGTATCGATACGGGATAACGAAATTAACAGACACCGTATCGAAACACCTAAAGGGCGTATCGATACGGGTTGACCTAATTTGACTTGACCATTGATCACTGTTTTGATACGCATAGAGCCGTATCGATACTGATGTGCACAGTTTTAAGTTTTATTTATCAAAATCCTTACCTGTTTCGATATAACTGGGGTTGTATCGATACAAATTGACCATGGTTAACCTATTTCGATACGCCCAAAGGCTGTAACGATACAACTAAATTCTTCAAACTTACTGTCAAATCCCATACCGAAATGTCCTAGGCCGTATCGGTACGCCCTAGTTGTCTTAAGCTTTGACCGGCCAAATATGCAAGGCCATACCGAAACAGCTTGATCTGTACCTCCACTATAATGACAGATTTCATCTGATTTTTAATCAATTTAACATGTTGAACGTATCCACATGCAATGAAATTTTACCAGCAATATTTAAACTCTATAATCTACTAGCACGCCAATTTTTAGAGCCATTTGAAACCATTTACTAGAATTTCACCTTTTAGTGCCACTTGTGCATTTTTAGCCATTCTTAAGCCATTCTAAAAGGTCGTTTAGAGTTTTAAGCGTTATTACAATGCAAGCATGACTTATACACACCAAAAGGGACACATGTAACTAGTCTAGCTATTTTTCCACCATCCTAGGAGTTCAAGGGCTAGATTAACATTACATATAGGGAATGTGACTTGCTTTAAAAACACTTCTTGCTCCGATCCTTGATCCAACTATGCTTTAACCTGAAAATGCAAGGAAATGAGATGCATTAGGCTTACTTAGCCTAGTGAGGTAGTCATAAACAACAATATGAACATCAATGAAAACCATGACGTGTATAACAATGAAAATGCATCTCAAAGCATATCATAACAATATTTGCAACACTTATTCACATATTTCCTTGGATCGACATGTGATGTGGATACGCGAATTCCCAACCAACATCACCAGCAATGAATGGTCAATATCTGCCAACATCGCCAATAAGACCAACACAACCACGTCCCACCGACATCACTAATAAGAGCCTTAGATCAAAGACCATAGTCCACTCCTTACCATTGAGCTCATGAATTCTATGGCATGCCAATTGTATCCCATGTCCATTCATATCCAAGGATTCAATACTTGCCAATATCAATAACAATAACTGTAGTAATAAAAAGAACGGTAACGATATCAATAACGGTAGCAATAACAATATCGATAGCAATGATGGTAGCCATGCAATGTCAATATAGCTTCAATAATGTACTATGAGCAATATGGTCAATATCAATGTTCCTATGATATCAATGATATAGTAGTAATTCAATAATTAACTTGACAATGTAATAAGCTTACATAAGCTTACCAATGACACATTTAGCAAGGTTCTCTTACATTTATACCTTGGTCAATGATGACAATGCAATAATTCAATATCAATGAATTCGGGAAAGGCACCTAGCCAATCCCTTGACTCCGACTACACTCACCGATGATTCCGAGGCTTTTAAGGCTCCAGGATGACAACTCCCTTGTTCTTGAACTTGGTGGAATTGGGAAGATTTGGTGATTCTTCACCTTGAATCTCTTGAGCTACAAGGAATAGGAATTACAAGGACTCGATATCAATAACGAATTCAAAGCAACCCAATAGCTAGGAAAACAATAACGAATAAACCATAATATCCCTAGAGAATTTCTAGGGTTCCATGATCCTTAGACATTGAAAATAAACATGGTTTAACCATGAAATCGATAATCCAATTGAGGGGAAACACTTACCCAATCAATAGCTACAATTTAGGATAGATAAACTTAAGGAAAACAAAGCTTGACTTATCCTTCAATAGAGGTGCTTGCTTGTTTAAAGCTAAACAAAGAAGATGATGAAGATAATGGCTTTTCAAATTAGTCGGGTAAGTTTTCCTTTCTTTTTTTATTATTTCATTTGTTTAGGTTTCCTTTGAGTGAAGGAACTTCATTTAAAATGTCCACGTATATGATGAAAACTCTTGAGGAGGGGCTAATCGTAAAGTTAGTCCCTCAACTCTCCATTCTTATAATTTTGCCCTTCTAACTTTCAATTTTCTCAATTTAGTCACTAAAACATGTTTCAAAGCTTACAATAGGGTCCTTAAACAACATCAATGCTTAATTGGGATTCAATAATCCAACAATTGACCACTTGGTCAAAAGTCAACTTTGCAATTTTGACTTTTCGATGTGAAATTTCCGGTCACCAGTATCAAATTCCGACTAGGCTCGGTTTGGGACGTTACAATACTCATTTATTTTCTACAATTATCCCTCCTATTTTAATTATTGAATTCTAATTGAAGAACCTAAAGACTAAGGCTTTAACAATTTATATTTAAAGGCTAAGTGATTTAATTATTTGGCAATATACTAAATGCTTTATTTTAAAATCACGCATCAATTAAATAACAATTTAACAACAATTAAATTAATTAATTAAACCTATAAAAGGATTAAATTGAAAAGAAATAAACTTGAATTTTATGACTAAATCAAAATGTTTACAAAACTTGATGCCCAAATCGTGGAAAATCAATAGTAGACGCAGACCCTCTTGACCCAACCCAACTCGCGTTCGCAGACCCTTCAAATTTGGTGCCACAACGACACCGTTTTGACTCGAGTATAAGACCCCCAGACCAAGTCAGCTCACCTATTTCTCACCTCGTACTCTCTCTCTCTTCTCTCTTTCTTATCCTAAATTCTCTCAACCTAAAATAATATTTACCTAGATAACCAAAACCAAAGTGGATCAAAACCATCATTTCATCATCGCATTCAAACTGAGTTCTTCATTTTCTTACCCTTCGATCCACCACAAACCCTTAAAATTTATCCCTCACATGTTTTTAGGGTCAAACACTTAAATTTCCTAAGAACTCAACCATATTCTTTGAACCTTTCCTATTTCGATTCGTCACAACCATACCCGACCACCTAAATATGTTTTTTGGCCACTGTACACCACTCTGACCACCACGAGTCGGCACCGACTACCGTAATACGATTTTCGGTCACTGCTCACTTGAAACCTAAAACCTTAAAATTCTTATTTTTTCAATTTCAAACCCTTAAAACCCTAAAACTACATCTGGCTCGATAGAGCCACCCTTCTCCGACCACCTAGGGCTTAGTCTACCTGTTCTCAAGCCCTCTTCGACTCCGCCATGAAAGCTAAGTTCGGCCACCGTGAAAACTTTCTCTAATTGCTTATCAAATCTGCTTTTCCTTTTCCTTTTTTATATTTTGCTTCGACCTAACTCTTTATGTTTTTTCTTGCAGGAAAATCAGGAGGAAAAGAAGACTATACCTTCGTGACGGTGGCCATGGGGATTCTGGTGATTTTTCTAGCGTCTAATCACCTTCTCCAGTGGCTTTTATGCTACCCAACGTCTTTTCGGCTTCTCCAAGGTGGTTCTCTTCCTGAGGTAATCTCTTATCTTTATTATTTATTATTATTATTAGTTTTAATTATGGTGATTATTTAATGGATAATGATTGTTGACACTTTCTCTTTCATACTATTTAGAAGGGTTGACCACTATGTAGTCATGGATGACGTCATTTTGATGATGTCATCGATAGCTGTATCCAGGTAATATTGAAAAAATACTGATATGTATCATCTGATTTTGACAAATGTAAGCTTGACACGTAGCAGTTTAGGCGGGAAAAGCTGGATTGTTAGACTTAATTGTGTTTGTTTGGGTTGGATATATTGGAAATGGGAGTTTGGGCCTTATATTTGTGAAAAAGGACATTTGGAAGGATTTTTTGAACTTTTATTTATTTAAGAGACTATTATATTATTATATTTATTTAATATATCTATATATTCTTGTACCCGGGTAAAATTAGAGTATTACACAAACTATCTAAGAAATGTATTTATCAAAAACAAGCATTGTGATAAATTTCAACACAAACATGACCCTAGACAATCATAAGCATACAACGAGCAAAATAGTTGGGAACACATTTAACCAGCTCAGTAAAAGATCTCATAAGAAATTATCAATGACATAATAGCTCACTCGAATAACTATCAATACACGCAAAAAGATAGGACCAACTCATAACGTATAACCACAATAACAATTAGATTAAAACACAAAATTCATACATGGATCAAAACTGTTATATGCATTGGCGACGTGCAAATCTATTGCAACATAACAAACGCCAAAGACCATGAGAAATACCACATAAATTCAACAATTAAGACCTCGAAACACTCAACAACTATACAACAAATATCTGAGTTACCGCTTCATTGGAAGAAGCTTAAAATACATGCTCGACAAATATTTTTCTTACTTTATCATCTTTATTGTTTCTTGTAAAATCTAGAACACTAGAATATAAATATTTTTAATATTTTTTAAAATCTTTAATTTTTTATAATGTAAATTACTTTTCAATATAAGTTTAAAGAATTTTTTATTTTTAATAATTTTAATACTTTATAAATATTTTTTATTTTATTTTTTAAATGATTGATCACTTTATAACTTATAATCTTTTTAATTTTACTTATTTTTAAAAAATTTAATAGTATTTATATTTTCAATACTATTTATTTTTTTGTATTAATGTACTTTATATTTTTAATATTTAAAATGTTAATTTCTTAATTTTTTATTTAAACATTACATGAAAAATAATTTAATCTTCTAACTTCTAAAAGATCAAATTTACCCTCAAACTCTCAAAAACATCAATTTTGCGTTCGAACTCATTAAAAAAATCAAATGTTACCGCTCTGCCACGTCAGCATATACATGTTGGCTTAGGGATGGGCACGAGTTGGGTTTTTTTTCTAACCTGACCCCAACCCGACCACATACTTAAAAATCTGACCCAACCTGAAAATTATATATCATCTCGAACCCGACCGACCGGATCTATAAAAAATTCAATTTTAGAGACCTGGTTGTAAAAATATAATTTTAGGGACCTAATTATAAAAAATAATTTTAGAGACCAAATTATGAATAAAAAATCCCATTTAATGACCTAATTATAAAAAAATATAAAGATGAAGCATTATTATAAATATCTCTTAATAAAAACCAAACCCGAATTTTTACAAAAAAAATCGATTGAGTCGAGTGAAATGCTCATCACTATGTGAGCAACCACATTAGCACCGTTAACGACCACATCATCACGGTAACGGTCAACGTTAATCAAAGAGCTAAATTGATGCAATTTGTAAGTTTGACGGTCAAATTAGTTGAGTTTTTCGTGAAGAAACTAAATTGATTATTTCGTGAAGGAAATAACCATTAAGCCTAAATTGTTTTACATAAAGATATAAAAAAAATCTTTTTAATCTTTTATCAATTCACTTGATATCACAAATTATATAGACATAATTTTTTTTTGAAGTTACAGTTAAATGTAAAAAGAAACAGATTGATAATCAAAATATATCTAGACCTAATTGCCCATGTAAGACTTGAACTAAAATAAAATCTAGACTAAGAATAAGAATCTAGACTAAAATTTATACATAACGAATTTGACCATTCAAACTCTCAAAGACTCTGTCCATACTAGGGTTAAGCAAAGAAAAACCGGTTCAAATTATAATATTTGAACTATTATGGTTCATAAGTTTAAAAATCATGGCTCAAACTATACATATTTTATTTTTAATTTAATTTATAATTCGTTTTTACATCTTAAAATAAAAATAACTTTTTTATATTTAAAAGTGTACGAATAGCTTAAACTTAAAAGTTATTTTTTTTAAAAAATATTTTATGAAAATGAAATTTATCTTTCTGAAATAATGTCTAAAACCCATAAAAATAACGTCCAAATCAAATTGAATTATAATGAACAGTTCAATAAATTCAAAATACACGATTGAACCAAATCAATCTCAATTCTAACCAATACAACGAATATCCCATAGAACTTCAATTTTAATTAAATAAAATGAAATTTCTTTTATACCAACTAAAATTTATCAAACGTACTCTGTGGCTATTTTTTAATTATTATATTTGGGGGAAAAGGTTAAATATTTTTCTAAAACGGAGGGAAAAAGTTAGAAAGAAATCTTAGAGAAGTGGTTTTTTTGAAGTGGATATTTGTCGGTAGGTTATTATTTCTAAAACTTGTAATATTTGAAAGTAATTATTATAAAAATAAATTTCTAAATTATATCTCATTTTACTTTAAGTGTTTAAAGTTTTTTTAGTTAAAGTATGTGGTTATTATTTATTTTTGTTAAAATAAGTACTTAACATTTTAACTTGTTACCATTTTATGGTCAATATGTTAAAAGAATTCATCACTCAACTTTTATTTCACATGTGACTTTGATTTTTAATCTCTTTTAAAAAATTAAGTTTTCAACAAACCCCCTAAAATATTATAATTTCTCACAAAAACTCTAAATTCACAAAATACCACAAATATAGTATTAAGTTGCAGCCGCAACGTAACAGCTGCATCATAACGATTTTAGAGGTTACTGCAACGCTGCAACTATAACCGCATTTAAATTCATAGTTATTTTTTAAAAAAATCACGTTGCAGCGGCCGCAACCACAACGTTACAACCGCGACCACAACCGTAATTTAATACTATGACAACAAATCCTTCCAATGTTAGCGTTGATCACCACATCATCGCCACCACTCGATTAAAAAGCTTTTGAGGTTTGATGTTCGATTGGCATGTTGTTCATCGGTTTTTAACGACGAAACGAATGATATATGATGCTTGATTCGACGATGACGGTGGATGAATTTATGGATTCAGAGATTTAGAGTTTTTTTTAATTCAAGGATTTTTAGCGGTTTTTGTATTAAATAGAGAGTTATTACAATCTTGCAACGAGATTAGAACTCATATAAGATGAGACAATATAAACATCCTTAGCTACTAGGTCAATTAGTGGATCTTGAAAATTAAAGATTTTAATTCTTTTAGAAGATAAAAGAAATTTTAAAAAATAAGTCACATGTCATGCATTCATCGAATAGCGATTTTTTTAACAGACCGACTTTAACATGTAACGAAATGAAATGTTAGACACATGATTTGATAAAAAAATATTATTTGAACATTTGCTTTGTAAGAAAGTATTTTAAAACCATAATTTTAATTTCGTGTTTTATGAATAGAAGCCGCTAGTCTTATTAAAAAGAGAAAATATCCAAGATTACAATAAGATTTACAATTATCATCGTAAACTAAATAAATATTTGGACATTTTCCTTTAATATTGACACTAGCCACTTTAGATTATACACGGATCATACATAGAAAATGTTAAAAACTTAACCAAAAGACTCGAACGAAAAATAGATACGAACAAATTTGGCTGCATCGGCAAACAAACTATAAAAGAGGATTAAGCTATTGAAAGACTACCGAGAACTGCAAATCAAAGCCAATAGTCGTAAGAAACTATCCACAAGCGCAAATAGCGTTTCCTTCAATCCGAGGGTCTATAGCAGGGAAGGTGAGCAGGATTATAAAAAAAATGCTATCTTGATCAGTCGTGGAGTCGTTAAATGCAACCCTAAGAAAAACATAAAATAAAAAAACGGTCAAATGACCGAAAAAGACGAAAATATGTCAAAAAGGCTGAGATAAACGTATCACAAAAGCAAAATTATTCTTATAAAAAATTAGAAAAAAAATCGATAATCAGCAAGCAACATTAAAACTAGCACCGTCATCAGCCAAATAAAATTAGAAAAATTACGAGCAGAGGAAACAGATTGTGCGGCACTATTAGGAATAAGATTATGCCAAAAGTTAAAATTCTAATTTCATATTATTTTAGTTGGGTTTCTAAGTAGTAAATGTAAAATAAAGAGAGTAATTATTTTCTTATTAAGTAGTGAGATAATTATATTTTTAATTTTTAGATACGAAATCACATATAATAAAATAATATAAACATATTTAATCACTCGGTTGATTAATAAATATCATGTAATTATTTTGATTTACAAATTCTAATTATAATCATAATTTTATTTAGAAGAGTGAATGAAAACTCTAAAAAAAAGAAGAGAGCGCGTTTAATGGGTTTAGAACTCATGACTTAAAAAAATATAAAAGAATAAAGATAAACCGTTTAACTAACCAACTAAATATTCTTACCCAATATAATTCTTTTAAAAACTTTTACAAAATGAATCATTTTTACTATAATACTGCTTAAATAACTTAGGGGAAAAAATAAATTAAACAAGGAGCACCACATAGCGGTGTATCAATTTTAGTATTTATTTTTAATAAATAAATTGTAGTCGTACATTGGTTGAGGGACCATTTTCTTAATGTGGGGGACCATTTTCACTTGGACAAGCTTCTGCCCAGAAAGCCCCTCCATGAGCCTATATAAACACTTCACCCCTTCCCCAGTTCCTGCAATTTCTTTCACTCAAACACATCCCCAATACCAGGAGAGAGAGGGAAATAGAGAGAAAGAGCAGCTCTTTTCTACTTCTCTTTTTTAAGAATCTGCTCAATCATGGCGGCTTCCGTCGATAATCGACAGTTCAGGCGCATTGAACCGGCTTTGAACGGTGCTTTCACCCCCTTGAAGCCCGGTCCAAGTGCCCCGAGCCTCCGCCCTGTCAAACAAGTTTTTATCGATCATGATTACGATGACTCTTCCAGTGATGACGAAGGAAATGAGTTCAGCAACTACAAAGATTTGATCGCCAAGTCCAATAACGAGCTCGAACCTTCCGTCTTGGACTCTCGAGATGAAGCCACCGCCGATAACTGGATCGAGCGTAATGGTTCCATGGTCCGTCTAACCGGGAAACACCCTTTCAACTCCGAACCTCCCTTAAACCGCCTCATGCACCATGGCTTCATCACCCCCGTTCCTCTCCACTACGTCCGTAACCATGGTGCGGTTCCCAAAGCTTCATGGGACGACTGGACCATAGAAATCACCGGTTTAGTGAAAAAGCCAATGAAGTTGAAGATGGACCAACTGGTAAACGAGTTCCAAAGCCGTGAGTTCCCCGTCACCCTGGTTTGTGCCGGGAACAGACGTAAAGAACAAAACATGGTGAAACAAACGATAGGTTTCAACTGGGGAGCTGCCGGAGTTTCCACTTCGGTGTGGAGGGGTGTACCATTGCGTGACGTACTCAAACGATGTGGGGTCTTTAGCAAGAAACACGGCGCCCTGAATGTGTGCTTCGAAGGGGCGGAGGATTTACCAGGAGGAGGTGGTTCCAAGTACGGAACCAGCATCAAGAAGGAGTTCGCCATGGACCCTTCTCGGGATATCATCTTAGCTTACAAGCAGAACGGTAAACTCTTGACTCCCGATCATGGATTCCCGGTCCGGATGATAATCCCGGGGTTCATCGGCGGACGAATGGTGAAATGGTTGAAGAGAATCGTCGTCACCACCCAAGAATCCCAGAATTATTATCACTTCAAAGATAATAGAGTACTCCCTTCTCATGTTGATGCAGAGCTAGCCAACGAAGAAGGTAAAAAAAAAAAAAAAACAAGACTTTCCATTTTCATTTTTATTACAGTACTTTGTGCATGGGGAATACTGAAACATTGTGACGTAATGTTTGAAGCTTGGTGGTATAAGCCGGAATACATCATCAATGAGCTAAACATCAACTCGGCGATAACGACGCCTTGCCACGAAGAGATATTGCCAATCAACTCGTGGACCACTCAAAGGCCATACACTTTGCGGGGCTATGCATATTCCGGTGAGTTTCTTTAAAAGATTCTCTTCCTTTTTCCACGCTTTCAAACTTCGTTTCAAAGGGAATCTTATTCTTATTCAATAGGGAAAAAAAGAATGTAAATCTCGGTTTTACATTCATTTTTATTATTTTGAAACCTGTAAAAACGAAATCAGACCCCGACAAAGTTTGCTTTTAGCTTTGGCGGTTAGGCCCTTAGAGCAGAGTTGAGATAGGCACGATTTAAGACTGTCTTACTGCTTACGTTTTTATTAAATTAAATAGGAATTTGATTTTAGCTTAGACGGTGAGCCTCACAGATTTTAGTACAAAAATTGAATTTTTTTTCATTATAAAAATACGATAAAATCCACTTTTTGTTGGAGTAATACCCTTTTGTTTTTAGGCTCGGGTTACAATGTTACATCATTCAGGCCCTTTGGAATTTCTCAGAGTTTGGAATATAGGATGGATACAATATGATATTAACTCCTTATCATTTAGGGAAAAGTGCTGCCCAAATCTTAACAAGGCCCGTAAATTTTCCAAGAGCCAAATGAGGCAAAACAGAAGACTAAAAAAGAGTTTAAGGTTAATGGGGGAAAAAAGGGAGTAAAAACCGTTTTGGCATAAAGTTTGATTGAAACTTGTGGGCTGGAGAATACAAGTGGTGGGCAATGGAATTAATCTTTTTCCTGTTTTGGGAAGAGCCGTGGAAATGATGCTACTTAGGTAGCTGGTTTCTATTTATCATTAATTAAACTTTAAGTGTTATGAATTCTCAACAGGAGGAGGGAAGAAGGTGACACGTGTCGATGTTACAATGGATGGTGGAGAAACATGGCAAGTATGTACCCTGGACCACACTGAGAAACCAAACAAATATGGGAAGTTCTGGTGCTGGTGCTTCTGGTCCCTGGAGGTCGAGGTTCTTGACCTGCTTGGAGCCAAGGAAATTGCGGTTCGAGCCTGGGATGAGACACTCAACACGCAACCCGAGAAGCTCATTTGGAATGTCATGGTACGGTTTCTTTTCTAGTACTATGTATTGCATTTGCTTAAGGGGACAAAATTCAATGCAAGTTCCACTAATGGTTTTAATTATGTTTGTAACAGGGAATGATGAACAACTGCTGGTTCCGTGTAAAAACAAACGTTTGCAAGCCACACAAAGGAGAAATCGGGATCGTTTTCGAGCACCCGACGTTGCCGGGCAACCAATCCGGGGGATGGATGGCTAAGGAACGCCACCTTGAAAAATCAGCCGATGCAAACCCCACTTTAAAGAAGAGTATTTCATCTCCTTTCATGAACACTGCCTCCAAAACATTCTCAATGTCGGAAGTTAAGAAACACATCTCCGCTGACTCCGCCTGGATCGTCGTCCACGGTCACATCTACGATTGCACTCGGTTCCTGAAAGATCACCCCGGTGGCGCTGATAGTATTCTGATCAACGCCGGAACCGATTGCACCGAAGAATTCGACGCAATTCACTCTGATAAAGCCAAGAAACTACTGGAAGATTATCGGATCGGTGAGTTGCTCACATCTGGTTACGGTTCCGACTCGTCGACATCATCGCCTAATACTTCCGTGCACGGGGCATCGAACATGATGAGCTTTTTAGCTCCCATTACAGAAGTTGCGCCAACAAGACCCGTGGCCCTAGTTCCACGTGAGAAAATCCCATGCAAACTCGTCGAAAAAACATCCATCTCTCATGACGTTCGCTTGTTTAGATTCGCATTACCGTCGGAAGATCAAGTGCTAGGATTACCGGTTGGGAAGCACATATTTTTGTGTGCCACCATAGATGATAAGCTTTGCATGAGAGCCTATACGCCAACAAGCACCATCGATGAAGTAGGCCACTTTGATCTAGTGGTCAAGGTTTATTTCAAAGGGGTGCACCCCAAATTCCCCAATGGAGGACTAATGTCACAGTATTTGGACTCTATGCCAATAGGGTCACTTTTGGACGTAAAGGGTCCTTTAGGTCACATTGAATATACAGGTCGAGGCAACTTCACGGTTCATGGCAAACCCAAGTTTGCCAAGAAGCTGGCAATGTTGGCTGGTGGGACAGGAATCACCCCAATCTATCAAGTCATCCAAGCAATCTTGAAAGACCCCGAGGACGAGACGGAGATGTATGTGGTGTACGCCAATCGAACCGAAGATGACATTTTGCTGAAAGAAGAGCTGGACGGTTGGGCAAAGAAGCATGACCGATTGAAAGTGTGGTATGTGGTCCAAGAGTCAATAAAGGAAGGATGGGAATACAGTTTGGGTTTTATCACCGAAACCATCTTGAGAGAGCATATCCCGGAGGGCTCGAACGACACTCTTGCGTTGGCTTGTGGACCGCCGCCGATGATTCAGTTTGCAGTGCAACCTAATTTAGAGAAGATGAACTATGATGTCAAGGATTCTTTGTTGGTTTTCTAGAGAATTTTTTTAAAAAAAGGATGGGTATGAAATAACGAAGTTTGTATATGTACATATGTATTTATCCCCTGCATTATTCCTTTTTTTTAGTTTTCTTTATATATAAAAATTTGATTTTACTCAATCTTTTTGGTGTTATTCTTAAAATATTTTTTCCTTCAAAAATAGTGTAGCAGAATTTCTGTTTAGCCAGCTTTCCATTGTGGACAAAGATGTACATATGTATTATATATATGATAAATAAAGGGCCGCCTTCAGTTCAAAAGATGGATTTTCTTTTCATTTGATCTCATCCTGTATATTTGTTGATAAATTGTTGAATTTTTTAGCCAATCAGCTGGCTCCTTTAGATTTCCAGAAGTTAAACTTTCAACAATGAACGCACAGTATATTCGTTAATTTGTATGATTGAGATTTGTAGTGGTCATAAAATGAGCAAAAGACGTAATATATGAAAGCAAATTCCATGCCCTAAATAAATAAAAAACAATAAATCTTTTATAAAAAAAACTTTATGAACACTATAGGAATATAGAGACATAATGCGATGTCTGTGCATCTCAGGAAAACCGACTCATCTACCAAATTATTAAGAAGATATATTATAATCTTAAAATAAATACTAAAATTTGAATTCATATAAGATGTGATAACATGAGCTTCTTCGATCACTTTAGTTAAAGTAAAAAAAAGTTGTTTCTACGTTTGAAGCTCTTAAGACTTCATTCAGCCCTACTTCTCTGCCCAGCTTTTGGAGAAGTTCCGCCGAACACCCAGCTTCAACTCAGCTTTACCCAATTTTTGTGCTAAATTTGGTCTCGAACACAATTTTTAGAGAAGCTGAAAATTCAAACTTCTCCCCAAATGCTACTTCTCAACTCAAACCCTGATTTTACTAGCTCTGTCGAACGAGCCATAAGTCGACGATAATTATTTAAGTTTTATTTCTATATTATTTTTAAAAAATATCACGTCCAAATAAAAATAATTTGTTAAAAACACAACCTAATTAATTAAAATATGCCAAAAAATTACATAAAAATTATGATCGAGTTGCCTAGACAATTTATTGAACCAGTAGATAATGTCTCAGTCACTAACAAAGAATAAACTTAATTATAAAATAAGTTGATAATACATTCAAAAAAATTGTGTGATAAAAAGTCATATAAATATTACATTCATGCTGTCACTTAGTATTAAAATTAATAAATAATTAAAATATTTCCAAAAAATATAATCCACATATTTTTTTCACTTCAAAATAATTTGTCGCCATTGTTATTGTTTTCCTTTTTCTTTTTGAAAAGATTTTTTTTAGTTTTTGAACTATGGACTTCCTCAATAAAAATTCTGGATTTTTTTTATTTTTTAATTTAAAAAAAATTGATTTCATATTTTTTATTTTATTTTTTATAATTAATATATGACACCCAATAATGTGACATCCATATCTATAACATCTATATTTTTTTTATTTTTTTATTTTTTTCTTATCATGTTTTTATTGAAGGTTTTTCTCTCAAGTAAATCATATCTATAACATCTTTAAAAAGGTTCTCCTAGTTCATACAAGGCTTTGATTAGGGAAATAAAATCCATCTCCAGACTCCAAATGATATCTAAGAAATGTTATAGTCAATTTTAGGAGTTTTTCTAACAAAAGGCTATATAAAATATTAAAGATAAATTATTTTGAACATATTTTATGAAGTTAATTCAGGTATTTAGTTGTAAGATAAAAAATTGTATATTCATGTACATCTTATTTATGTTACTATATTCATGTTATATGCTTTTGTATGCTATTATATTCATGTTATATTTACATTTCTTTTTATATTATGTTTGATTCAGAGAAAATTTTGTGTATTTGTCATGCCTTAATTTATTAAGTACATATTTTACATGATTAGATCTAATGACTTAATTTAAAACGAATTGCATGTTTGTATTTGTGATTCTTTTGTTTATTCAAAGTATTATAAATTTATATAAAATTTACATTTATATATATATATTGATGGCATTTGAGTATTCATGATGTATTAATATTTACTTTATATTATGCCATGCATAAATTATATTTCATGTTGTATATGTACCGTGTCTCAACCCGTTTTATATTTTGTATAATTTATTTTAATGATTTGATTTTAAACTTAAATTCAACTTTTTTAAAGAATTATATCATGGATAAAACTTTGATACACAGACTGTGTAAAATTAATTTTACACAAACCTGTGTATTTATACTATAAAAACTCAAATCTTAAATTCCTAACCTAATCCTAAAAAACTAAACCCTAAACCTTGTACCCTAAATTCTAAACACTAATCTTAAATTTTAAACCCTACAACCTAGACCCTTAAACTTTAAACCATAAACTAAAAGCCTAACCCTTAAAACTAAATGACTGTATAAACTTTAATTTATACGGCCTGTGTATCAAAATTTTTCTCTTATATTATTACAATACATTTAAAAGTAATTAACATAAATGTCAAATTCAAAAACTTTAATATGAAACACAAGGACAGACATTTTAAAAGGCAATTGAGATGAGACAAAAAGCCCACAGTACAACAGCTGGATCGAACAGTATTAGAAAAACACGAGCCACAATGAAGCGTGGGTCCGAATGAGCCGCCACCGCCGCGTACACGAGAGCTGCATGGCCGTTGCCCTTACCGTGAGCCAAATCTAAAACAACCTTTGCTGCTTGGAACGTCCAAGGGTCACCTTCCGCACACTTCACGCAATCGCGTTTTCATTGGACCCTTGCCCCCTCATTTTTCTATTCATTAAGATCTTTCATCTAGGCTTTCTCTTGTTTTAATATGACTAAACTCGATTAATTATGCTTCAAATCTTTAATTAATTACCAAGTTGGGTCCATTTTCACGTTGTTTCTCACCTGAGTTTCAGTGTTATGGTCAAATACCATGTTAAACAATAAGATTCTATATTGTACCAACTCCCTTTGGGTATGTTCTTTTTCTCTTTTTTAATGGTGACCCCATCTTATTCTACATTACTCCTATTTTTTCCTGTTGGATCTCTAACAGCTCTAGTTAATCTCACTTTTTTAATCAGCATGTTGTTTTTCGAGAATCTTTCGATTATTATTTATCTGTTCTATTGGGAATATATTCTCGAGGTTTGATCATTAGATGTGGTTTAAATTTTAAATATTATCACATTTTAAGAACTATTGTATATGAATCAAATTACGTGTGATGAACTGAATTTAAACAAAACAAAAGTTTTCAATGTCAAACAATTGTTTACAAGCGTAGGTAGCATGTTTTTAGTTCTTTAGTTTTAATTGTCTTGATGCAATGTTTGAATAATGAAACATCAAATTCTAGTGGAACACTAACACTTTATTCATAAAGTGGGTTTGACTAGCAGAGAAGAATTCACTTTAATGAACTAAGCTACCAATAATGTGATGACCAACGCCATTTTCTTTTTATATTCCCTCAAATGGTAGGATATTTTGTGCACCATGGAACCTAGCTAGGATTGAAAAAAACCATAGGTTATATATGGCGGAAAATGTGAGGAAATTGGTTACTTTGACCCATACATCGAACGGGTAAAGGTGGAGTTTTGAATAAGGATTCGGTTGCGTTTTATTCTACTCCATGAGACATTTACAACGATATCTCATATGCTTAAAATGGTTGAGTAATGAATGAGAAATTGATGCTCAAAGTGGTGCTGCTGAAGATAATCATCCGCTATTGTATCCTGGGAGACCGATGACCGACGACCTTTAGCACCGAAGAGCGATCGAATCTGTCTTAAGGAAATTGCGTTCCTAGCATGCCTCATCAATTGAAATTGGTTATTTCGAATCATTGTTTTCAGTTTATTTCAATTTTCTAATTTATGTAATTTTGTTACTTTAATTATTTTCACATTTATTTTGAATTTAGCCGTCTTTTGTCCAACAGTCTTAAGATAAATTCTATTTTCAAAAGGCGATTTGAGATAAGTGTGCGAGTCAAGCAAATAAATTGGTTTCAGGAATTATCTTGCCGTTTTAACGGGTTTGCTTAGATCTCAGAAATAAACGGGACAAATCTGTGTTACAGAAATTGTCGTTGAGAGTAACTAAGGTTACGGATTTTGTGAAAAATCAAAATAAGGAATAAACGAAATTTAAATTTCGATTTATTGGTATGTATCATGAGGATACATGTTTGATTTAATACCTTCACTTATAGCAAGTATTAAAATCGTATGTAAAATACATGTTTGCATGTATTGTAAAACCTTTATCATGTATGTAAAAGGTTTGAGGCAAGGTTATCTGTGTTTCGAAACACTTTAGATTATTGTTTCAACCGATAATTTTCCATAAGAAAGTGTAGGATAACCATGAGAAATTCTTGAATTTGTTTTGGAAACAAAGATCTTGTAAATAATTCGTTTCAAGAATTAATTCCTGTCGTTTTAAGGAATTTACTTGATCTTCCAAACAAGTATCAATGAAATTTAAATCGAAGGATTATTTTCTTTTGATCGGGTTGCCTTGATATCTCTGTTTGGGTTTTAGTGCCACTAATCCCAACGTTGAACAAAAGATATAACAAAGGAAATAAACCATTGAGGTTATATTCGTGAAAATCTAGAATGATTCAATTTTGGAGATAAATCGGTGGATTTATTTGGTCAAAATTAAATTCTTAAAGCCTATTATGATACATGCTATGAAGTGCACAATGTTTTAAAAAAATGGCTAAAGAATTGAGGGTCATTGGACCATAAATACAAATAGAAGATGTCGGTGCTAAGAAAATTCTTAGTTATCAAATTCTTAATTTTGTGATGATTGATCCCAAATTATTGTGAATCAAAGGTAGTGATTTTAACTAATCATTTACGGTATTCTCGCAAAAGGAATGGTTGGAAGTGAATCTGTTCAGGCGTTAGTTATTTGAAAAGCTAACCTCTTTTTAGAATGACTTCAAGAACTTCCTTAAGCATAGGAGAATGAAACCCATAAACGGTGATGGAAAAACAATATGAAAATGCATGTCTAGGATTGGTTCTTTAAAGACTTGGTATTTAAGCGTGCCTAGTGCACAACCTCCCTTTCATAAGTTACCTACATGTGCATTGTTCATTATTGTTCTTTCTATTAGGACTGTGTAGGCTTTTAGTCTTTAACTAAATTCATAATGTTTTGTTTTGGTTTGTGACTATGTGACACAATGTAAAAAGTAAAATTCATTAGAAATAATTTCAAAACATGGCAACAAAAGATGTTGCATAGTTGACCATGATAAACCTGGTCAAATATTTGAAGGATGATCCTCCTATGATTAGAGAGGATAAGTTAAATATTGTTACCATCTTCAAATGTTACTAAGGTAAATATTGCTAAGACAAATATTATCATGACAAACGTAGTGGAAGTCAAAAGGACTTCAGATCACAAATTAGGCGGTATGTTCAAGAAGCAAAATTTCATGGGAAATGCTTCAATTACCATAAGATGGGGAACAAGTCCTCGGACTATTGACTTCCAAATGAGGTCAATGTTAGTGGCGTAATAATTGACATGGCAAATTGTTGTTCGGAGGAAATTACCTTCATGATAGAACAAACTTGTGATTTGCTTAAAAGCAAAAATGTTGTAGAGAAATTATTCTCTATAAGTAGGATGTTCAACCCAATTTTAATAATTTGATTAATTTGGGGAGAAAACTCTATTTGAGTAGTGTTGCAACATCAAAGGGTACAATGAATTTGAAGAGAAGAATTGAAACTTCAAAATGTGCCTAACATATAGAGGGAGTTGTTCTATCAACTAATTAAGCACCATATGAGTTATGGAAGGAAATAAGACCTTCCTACAACTACATAAAAATGTGGGGGTGTCTTGCAAAGGTAATATTCTCATCACCAAAGTAAATGAAAATAAACGGACTATATTTTCATTGATTATGTAACGAATATCAATTTCTTGTGTAAAAATAGATTCACAATAATGTGATAATGAAAACAAATAATGTCTTATTCTTTGAAATATATTTACTAAATATTTAGGGAAGTTAGTCCAAGTTCAATGGAACGAACCTTGGAGACTATCAATGGAAAATGGTTCATACGTTCAACAAAAGGTTGAAACGAAAACATTGTCATGATGACATAGTGCGATAAATGTGTTCATTAGGATATATGATCCTATGACACACTCATTGTTATATGTGACAATGAAATGGTAAACGTACCAATGACATGTTAAATTCAAGATTTGACATGAAAAATATGAGAATGAAACAATTGATTTTGGGCATCTAAATCAAACAGTCATCTGAAGGTCTCATATTGACTCAGTCACACTATGTGGACAAATTCTTGAAGAATTTTGACAAGGATGATTCTGGTATAGCCAGAAGTCAATTAGACGACTGATCTCAAATGGGGTTATCTTTGTTGATTATGTCAAATCAAAGGATAACATTGCAGATTTGCTAACCAAAGGGTTAAACTAAGATCAAGTCGAGAAAACATCGAAAGGAATAAGACTAAAGCCCATGGAAATTAAATGCGCTGTGAGAAGGAAAACTCTACCTAGTTGACTAGAGATCCTAAGATCTAGGTTCAAAGGGACAACCTAATCACATAGACCTTGTGCGGTCACTGTGGAGGGTTACTCTCCCAAGTCCATTCCTATGATGTAAACAATGACTAAAAACAGAACAAGCTAAGCAATGCTTTTAATGACCATTGTGTGCGTCGGTGAAGCCGAGCAACATAATTCACCTATGTAAGAGTGAAGTGGGGCGGCTTTAAAGAGACTATTGGGGCATAGTTCTCTCAAACTCTCGCAGAACCAGGTGATGTCCACGACCATAAAGACATAACCATGAGAACTAAACTCGTGCCAGAAAGGTAGTTGTGTGGAGTATATCATTACACAAACGATAGAACAATTCAAGGACTTAACGTCTACTGGGCAGCCAATAAAGTAAATATACTTTCACAAGGGAAGGTTCAATGGTGGACACCTACCTATCCTATGCAACTATCAATCGTAGAAACTATCACCACATCGAGTCAAAATGTTTTTGATAAAATGCATCAATTTCATTCATGTGGGGGATTATTGGAAAATGTAAGGAATTTGGTTACTTTGAGCCATATTTCGAATGGGTAAAGGCGGAGTTCTGAATAAGGATTCGATTGGGTCTTATTCTACTCTATGAGACCTTTACAACGATATCTCATATGCTCAAAATAGTTGAGTAATGAATGAGAAATTGATGCTCAAAATGGGCTTGTAAATTGAGTTAAGGAAAAGGGAAAAGCTTATATCCCATATTGATGGGTTACCAAGCATGAGAGATGTTTATATACAAGACTCTACTTGGTGGTTATTGAATAACTTAAGCTTAAATGATATGTGTAACATGAATGTTTGGACCGGTCGGACCCTACATGAGCTTGCGGATATTTTAACCCATTACGAGATAATTTTTCTTAAATATAGCATTTTAATATCTCAAATAAAAGGATAAATGACTGAGGTTATCCTTAAATTTAAATATTATTTTTTGAATATTTTAGAATTAAAAGGATAAATATTTGATAAGATATTATCTTTTAATTAAAATATTATCGTGATAATACTATTTGATAAATGAATTTTATTTTAAATAAAATTCAAATATCACAAGTTTTATTTCCAATGAAACTCCTACCCCTATAAATAGCTTGTAAACCTTCTAGATTTTACATATTTTTTTCAAAACGTTTTTCTCTCTCAAACTTGCATAGTTTTCTGGTGATAGTCGAATGCTCGAGTACGTTCGTGATTTCTCAGTGGTGCTGCTGAAGATAATTATTTGTTGTTGTATCCTGGTAGACCGACGACCTCTAGCACCGAAGAGCGGTCGAATCTGTCTTAAGGAAACTGCATTCCTAGCAAGCCTCAACAACTGAATTTAGTTATTTCGAATCTTTGTTTTCAGTTTATTTCAATTTTCTAATTTCTGTAATTTTGTTACTTTAATTATTTTCACATTTATTTTAAATTTAATCATCTTTTGTCCAACAATATAATCATAATGGACAATTTGAGTACATGTATAGCACAATATAAGAAAAATCAAATATGAATACAATATGGGTATTAAGTTCAATGTGAAAATAATACTATATTTTATTCAACATCTCATTTATATTTTGTGACAACATTTTGGGTTTATTGTAACAACAACTTGAGTTAGAAATATCAAAAGAAAATTAAATCAGTTAGCAAATTGGTGAGATCAAACGTCATAGGCAATTAAATTTTGATTTCTTTCTTAGTTGGAAATAAATTTAATTGGGTCGTGGGTACTGGGTAGGGTATAAGAAAGTCCGCACAATTTGGAGATGGCCTCCAAACACTTTGGGTGGTACCAACGTTTGAATATTTATAAATTATATTTATTTATCTCTAATTTGCCTTCTATTTGATGCTTTGCTGTCTAGTGGCCTAGTACTGCAATTTGTGCCGTTTAATTAATCAACAAAATAATTATAGTAAGTTGGATTGCTTTTAATTTTATCATAATTATTGTGTTAAATAACACAAATCAGCAAAGGGAGCTTTTGTTGAAAAATTCAAGAAAGTTAAATAGCTGGAAATAGATCAATTAAACTTTATTTTTCTTATAATCATTGTTATTCAATCTATAGATTCACTAATTTAAATTATATATTGTATAAACTCATTACGGGACGATTCTCCAATCAAATTTATTTTATTCACAACATCATAATTCGAGCTTTTGACATTGCTTAAGGGATTTAGTGTCTCATCTAGGGTACTAACTGGGTTAAGCAACTTGCTAGCAGTTCGAGCTCGACTCGAGCAAGGCCTAACTCGACTCGATAAGTTCACATGCAGCTCATTAATTTTTTATAATATGTTAATTTTGTATTTTGTTGATTGTTACTTTAGAGTGTAAATTTTGGAATTCTTCACACGCTATTTTGATCATATTTTTGTTACATTTGTTAATTTATGTTCATATTAAGTTCTATATAATATTACTAGATTATACATATATTAAAAAAAGAATATAAAAATTATGGCGAGCATAACGGGTAACGATTCGACCAAAATTTTATCGAATTATCGAGTCGATTCAAGCACGAGTCGAACAGTTCTGGATTCAATTCAAGCAATGTTCAGCTTGTGATCGACTCACTCAATAAGACCCCTTAATCTAATCCCACTAGGCCAAGTAATTGCTAATAAAACCAAATTTTATTTTTAAATTAAAGTTGTGTTTTTTTGTTAATGTTAGTATAATCAAACATACTTTAAACCATGTGAAACACCATCAAACGTTTTATTTGGTGTGTAATAGCTAGGTACACTATATTTCTCTAGAAAATGATTCCAATAAATTTAAGGGTAAATTGTATTTTTTTTAATAGTCATCTGTTTATAGAAATTCTTAACCCTTTGACAATACACAAACACCTTGAGATGAAGCGATTGAATCTGGATCTCCTAGGATGAACATCACCCATTTTCCACTAAAACTACCCTTCTCAAAAATTTTAGAAACTTTAAGTAAGGTATATCAAAATTTTTAAAAGTTTTCATAAAATCTTAATTTTCTAATATTTTTATTAATCTCCCCTAATTTTGAAAAATGTTCTTATCAACTCCCTCAAAAACTTTAGAAATTTAAGTTAACCTCTAAACTATCTCTTCAAGATCAATCACTGATGATAAAGATAACATTGTTGAGTAAAACAACTTCAAACATATTTCATACAATAAATATGGATTGAGTTATTTTTTACTGTATTCCTAATAGAGTTGATAATAATTTATAAAAACTTGTGTAACCATGGTTAAACAGATTTTGAACATTCCTCGGTCGGCAAATCAACTGTACGAGGTATCCCAACATCAACATCCTTGCAGCATGTTCAACTTCAGCCTTGGGAGATTGGCTTTATAGCAAGTGTGGGACAAAGTGATGTTAAAATCTTGATATTTTTGGTTGTCTTGGTCACTGATATTTATGGCAATTAACATGGACGATAATCAAAAGGATTGGCTGTGAATTGTGATATATCATTTAAATCCCTGTTCCAAAACATCTCCAAACCTGACATATCTCTGTCTTGTCAACTGTGTTTGATAGAGACAATTGATGAGAGAAAAAAAGATTTGGAGAAAGATTTGTGCAGATAGAACAATTATATGGATGATAGTAGTTAATGTAAATTTGTGGTGGGAAATGGGGACAAGGATTAAGGGGAGAGCATTTGAATTTAGAATCAGGTTTGGTTTCTTATTCTAAGAAATTTGCTCTCCGATCTTTTTTTCAAGATTTTTTAGAAAAAGATTTCAAGTATTGTGATGCTACTGGTAATGGATCATATGTTGATACTGATACAAAGAGTATTTTGCATAGATAATGTTCGGTATTTTTATTTTATTTTATGATATGATGATACTTTAGAATTATTTCTTGAAATAGGGTGACTGTTACAAATAAAGTTAAAATTTGTTGAGAAGTGTAGGCGGTTTTGGAGAAGACATTAAAAAGTGCGGGTGATATTAGATAAAAATATTTTAACAGTAAAATACAGATGAGGAAAGAGAATTGAAAAATACGAAAAATTATTAGATGACGTGGTTATTACGAAAAATTATTAGAATTGAAAGAGAATTGAAAAATACGAAAAATTATGTTTATCACGTCATTCGTAGTTTATAGATTGGTGGTTATTAGACAGTTATTTTGAGATGGACATACATGATTAGTATAGACCATAAATGATGTGGTAGACATGGTTCATCTAATAATTTTTTAAAAATACACTAAAATAAATACAACTATTAAACTTTGAATTTATATTTGATGTGACCAACACTAAATATAAACTTATATTTTTTATTATATTTTAATACACAAGCTTTGTAAAAAATTACATAACTTTTTTATAAAATTTAAAATTTAAATTCTAAATCTAGCACCCTAAAACTTAATCCTTACCCCCTAAGCCCTAAACTCTAAATTCTAATCATAAACTTTAAATTATATAGTATACACACTAATCCCCTAAACCCTAAACCATAACCTAAAACCTTAAACCTTAAAATTAAAAGGTTTGTGTACACAAGCTTATGTATCAAAATATTTTCCTATTTTTTTTTGTTGAAAGTAGTATAAAACCTTTTCTGGTTAATTAATTTGTTTTAACTTGTGGCATCATCATCATACACCAACATATAAATTTTTACACTAAAATATACTAAATCATAAAAGGTAGTGGCTCAAAACAGTTCATAAAATTGTAGTCATCATATTTTTATACAATGTTTGGATTACCTTCTTATCTTTAAATAAAAAATATTAAGTGTTTAAACATATTTAACTTTATATTTTTTTGTATATTTTTGTAAAATTGAAGAATGAATCAAATATTATCTTTAGATTGCATTACGATAATGGTGATTATGTTTTATATTTAGAGATTGTACAATATTCTTGATCCGGTTTTTAACAGGCTATTGGGCTGGACAAAATAAAGAAACATAGTCCAATCTCATTTTACAAAAATATGAATGACAATAATAAGTAGACAGAGAGGAACGAAAATGATGCAAAACCCAGTCCAATTTATTGCCTTTGGCAAGAGGAAAATGTTAAATCCAAGGTTCGGAGGCTCAACCTTTTTTTCTTATACCAGCCCATACCATTATCTATTTAGAAGTGTAAATGAATAGAACGTTCGATGAACTGTTCGTATAATGTTCTTTTATTAAGTTAAACAATAAGTATGAACAAAATTTTATATTCATTTAATAAACGAACGAACACGAACATAGATGTGTTTAATTCGTTTATGTTCACGAAAAAACTCGTTTATTAACTCATTTATCTAGTTTCCCTTTTCCTTTTATTTTTATATTTTAAATATTAGTGACCGTAAGGAATAAATTCAACACATGGTAAATTTTGAAGTTCAAACTGTGAAGCCTAAGGAGCTTAAGGATTAGTGGTGTAATTTTACCATTTTGGTGAACATATAAAAGAACGTATTAGCTGACATATAAGCGAACATGTTAGCGAACGTTAACCACCTTCACAAATAAATAAACGAATACTAACAAAGCTTTATTCGTTCAAATTCGGTTTATTTACACCCCTATGTCCATCGTACAATTTGGCATTGTTTTTTAGAAATATTTTAAAAAATTTAATAAGATTTAACTGTTTAGAATTATGTCAAAAAATTGATTTTGAAAAGATAATGTATTTTTAAACAATATGTTAAAATTTATATTTAAACCTAAACTATAATAAAAAAATAAAAAAATATTTTGATGTAATTCATTATTTTTTGATTGGCAAAAAATATGATTTTATTAACGATGAAGTATACAATCCTACCTTACCAAGAGCCTCATTAAAAACCTTCCTAATCCTAATTGAAGGAAAAGAGTACTCTTGATAAGGGACAATAAGCAAAAACAACGGAAACCAATAGCCACTCCCAAAGTGCCCAAGCAGGCAAGATACCCCAACTCACAAGCAAGCTTGAAACACAGTCCCGCGAGACACCCTTTTTTTCGCCAAAGCATCCGCAAGCCCATTCGCCTCACGAAAAATAGAAGAGAAGCAAACACTAGGAAGAGATCGACACGCCTGATCAATAGAACCAAAAACCTCCCACAATAACCATGGTCAGTTATGAGTCTGCAATACCCAACCAATCGCAATCCGCGAGTCCGACTCGATCACCAAACAATGCTCCGCCCACGGCGAACCGAAAAACATAGAAAGCGCAAACTCTATGATGCGCAATTCTGCCTCATTAGAATCCAAAATACCCAACGGACCATAAAAAATGGCTAGGATGCGACCATTCTCATCTCTTAAAGCATCGCCAAAACCAGCAGGTCTCGGCTTACCTTGCGCCGATCCTTCAACATTAAACTTCAAGATACCGGCTGGAGGCGAGATCCAATGTACTCTAAGCCGAGCCGAGCGTGCAACAGGCACCACGAGGCACTCAATCGGACAACTCCACCACATATTCTCACTAATATTCATAGAGTCGTGCAACGTCTTCACCCAATAGAATGAACACAGTTTGACCAAAAAGTATACCACCGAGAGAGGCACACGCTTCTTATTAAAAACAAAGTCATTTCTCGCCAACCAAAGCGACCACAGCAAAGCCGCCACACACGAGGTCTACCAATGCCACAACTCACCCGGAAAAGAACAATGAAAGCTCGGATATAGGAACTACGATAGTGACCGCGGAATAGGTAAAGAGACCCCCCACCATTCAAGGAACCATCCTTACATCGTACGAGCATGAGAGCACAAAAATAACAAGTGATTAGCGTTCTCTTCCACTGCTACACACCACACGCAAAGACCTTGGTCAACACCCAAAGGGATGCCACGTTGTCACAAAAAATGAAAGGTAGGCAGCCGAAAACACCAAAGGAACCATAAGAAAGTTTGAATTTTGGGAGGGACAAGCACCTTCCATGCAAAGAAACTTGCCGTATCGCAATCACCAACCCGATCCAACATACGTAGGTCCGACAAAACCTTGATAGAAAACTGGCCGTGCGGGTCGGGCTTCCAAACCAGCGTGTCACGACACTCTTCATCCAGCTGTACTGGAAGCAATAATGATTTCATCTATCATAGGAGTCAAACCTGAAAATCCTTGAGCTCCCTACGAAACTAAGCAGACCACTGCTCATGCCCAAAGGAACAGCGTAATCGCAAGCCAACGCCAATTTATTGGCAGCAATTGAAAAAAGCTGGGGGAATACGTCTTTTAGAGGTTGCTCTACACACCAAGGATCAAGCAAAAAAAGAATGGATTCCCCATTACCCGCTCGCCACAAAAAATTAGAGGTCCGTAAATGAGCATCCACGGACTCACAACACACCGAAGATACAATCTGTTTCCATACGATAAAATTACACCCCGATGCAGTGTTAAAGTGCCACCATTGTATATTTTCACCATATTTTGCAACAATAAGAGCTTTCCAAAGAGACGAAGTATCCGTAGCATATCCCCAGTACCATTTAGACAACAAAGCCAAGTTTCAAACTCGTAAATCCGTAACTCCAAGTCCACCAAGATGCCAAGGCCGATACACTACCTCCCAATTCATGCGACTCATCTTTCTTTGGAGGCCAAAACCACCCCAAAGGAACACCCTCCTAATTTTATCAATGGCAGCAATAACTCCCTTCGGAACCAAGAAGATTCCCATATAGTAGACATGTAAAGACGACAAAACGGAATTTACCATAGTCACACGAGCAGCGAAAGACATAGTTGTCCTCTTCTAACCTGCTAGTTTCTTTCGAAAATTCGATATTACTGGCTCCCAAATGGCCTTGTGCCTCGGATCAACTCCCATTGGCATACTAAGGTACATAAACGACAACTCTCCCCTTTGGCACCCTAGAATTCTGGAAACAGAGTTAGCCGTACTATTATCAACCCTAAAAGCAAATAAAGAAAACTTATGGAAATTAATTTTCAGCACACTCGTAGAAGCTTCAAAGAATAAAATGGTGTCATCTGCAAACTGCAAGTGCGATAACGAGAAACATGTCGTTACCTCCACACCAAAAATGATCCCAACATCCGACGCTTTAGCCAATATTTGATGTAAGGCCTCGACAACAATGACAAACAACAGTGGCGAGAGTAGACAGCCTTGGCGGATTCCATGACCCATCCCGAATTCCTCTGTTGCACAGCCATTCAACAAAATAGACAAGCGAGCCGTAGGCACAAATTCCTAGATCCATTGGTGCCAACAAGTGTCGAAACCCATACAACTTAGAACGTGATCCAAAAATTCCCAATGGACACAGTCATAATCTTTAACGAAGTTGAGTTTAAGCACAAAACCCCCTCGACCACTAACCTGCAAAGAGTGAATCACCTCGTTGGCCAGCAAGATGCCATCTACAATTTTGACCCCCCTTAACAAACGCCATTTGCGAGTCACTGATTAAATAATCCCGACGGGCCAATAGTTTCGCCAAAATCTTATAAGCCGAGTTCACAAGACTAATCGGCCAAAAATCACCCAAACTCACCGGCAAATCTGCTTTAGGAACAAGTACCAAAAATGTCGAGTTAGCTCATGATGGCAACTTAGTTGATGTCTGAAAATCAAGCAAAAACTTCATCACATCCGATTGCACAAACTCCCAACTTTTTTTTATAAATTTCCAAGTTAAATCCATCAGGGCCGGGTGCCTTCGACCCTTCACAGCTCCAAATAATTTGTCGAACCTCCTCAATCGAAAAAGGAGCCACCAAACTCGTCATATCATTCTTCGGAGTTTTGCTTAAAATTCCCTTCAATCTGCCACTCACTCACTCTTCCTTAGAAAAATGCCTAGAGAATTCACGAACCACAAAGCTGCGAAGATGACAAAGTTTAGTTTCCGACTGACCGTCCACCATTAAGCCAGAGATATTATTTCGGACCGCTTGCAATTTCTTCGTATGGTGAAAAAATGCAGTTTTTTTATCCCCAAGATGCAGCCACATCACGCGAGATTTTTGTCTCCACAAAGACTTCTTTCATTTTATTGCTCGCCACAACTCTTGCATCCACTTTCTTCTTCTCATCAATCTGTTTTTGCAAGGATGAAATTGCCTCCTCAACATCACCGAATTCATTTCTATTCCAGATCCTCAAGAAATACTTCAACTGTCTAAGTTCCACCAAGAAATTATCATTGTTTAGGTCCTCTTTAGATAACCGATCCCATTCTAATGCAATCCATGCAACATTATCTTTACTATCTAACCAACAATTCAGAAATTTAAACAGCCTGGGCCCCCAATCACGATCATCGCATAATAAAAGTAATGGACTGATCAGAAATACCTCGTGGTAAGTTCAACAAATACAAGCTCGAAAAACAATCAACCCAAGCAGGAGAAACGAGAAACCTGTCCAAACGACTACACCTATTACCAGGGCCAAACCAGGTAAACTGCTTACCATCAAGCGGCAAATCCATAAGACATGCACCATCTAGAAATGCAGAGAACTCTGACAATCCCTGCGGATTAGTCAAGCAACCAATCCTCTCCCTCAACCACCTAATCGAGTTGAAGTCCCCTACCACCCACCACAGCCTAACAAAGCTGTTCACACGATCCAACAAAAGGTCCCAAAGGTGAGCCTACTCCAAATGATCACACAGGCATAAACTATAACACCCCCTACCTGGTCTAGGAAATAAACCGGCTTAGGAAGTGTTACTAAACAAACACAAACAAAAACAAACAACAAAATTAACATTCAAGGCATTCTAATGATGATAAAGGCCATTCTTTATCATATTAGGGACTAATTTTTTTTCCATTGATCTTAAAAGTGACTAGATTTGAATCTAGACATCAAGAGCTCATATCAAATTTGACTAACTTAATTTAACTCAAGACATACAAAAGAGAGAGAGAGAGAAATGCAACTTAAACATCAAGCAATTCATTAAACCTTGAACATCTTTTAAACAACATTCGAAACATGCCTTTATTAGGTCTAGCTTATTACTGTATCTTCAATCTTTGATTGAACCATTTAAGAAAATCCAATTGCAACAATTATCAACAAGCTATTTAATCTAGTAATACTCGAAGTAAGCATAATAAGGATTTTCTATATACATAGCATGCAAGATACCACATCAACATCAAACAAATAAATTAAACTCATACATAAGATTTATTTAACTCATTTGGTTATGACATTCTTGCATTCTAGGTCCTAACTCTTTAACTAGAAATACATTCAACCTAAATGCATTTTAAACGTGTTACAAACTAGATTCTAATAGTAACTAACCTTTCAAGTCATATCCCTCTACATTAGGACCTTAACATGTATACTTTTACAATCACTTAACTTATAAACTTTCATGATTTCTCTGTAGTATAGTCTATCAACATGTATGTTACTTGTTTATTACTTATCAAACAAGTTATCAACATAACATGTCATGATCAAGTGTTACTTGTCTATCAAACGTAGCATATCATAAACTTATGTTACTTGTCATATAAGAAAGAAAGCATAGCACCACATAGGCATGGATTACTTATCATCAAAGATGTAATACATATCAGATCATAGGCTCGAATTACTTATCACCAAAGGCATAAAGCATAGCATATCAAAAACATGTGATATTTGTCATATAAGATTTCAAACGTAACATATTAAAGACATAATTTCTTGTCACAAGAGGTATTAATACTATTCATTAACTTAGTTTGCAATTTCATTATTTTTCTTTAACATAGCCTTGAGAATCAAGTAACAGCCTAGGTACACGAATCCCTAACTAACTGTCGCCAAATATAATAATACTCGCAATACCGGTCAATCCCTTCTATTTTTGCCAAGTGACCACAACACTTCCATCCTATTGTTGCCAAATAAGGACTGTTGTCACATCCAAAAAATTGGCCTAGTCAAAATTAGGCTCCGGTGAACGAAAATTCTGTATCGGATATACTCGAATGTGTAATTTCTTAATCCTTGTATCCAATTTTATAATCAATGAAAACTGTAAGGCATTAAATTGATCTATGGACTTTTTGTAAGAAATTCAAAGTTGAAATGCTGAAAATAGGTCAAGCGTATCGATAAGGTAGAACCAGTATCGATACGGTCTAACGGTAATAACTAACTTACCTATTTTAGCCTAGGCGTATCGATACGGCTGAATAACGTATTGATATAGCCCTCTTCCCAAAATTGTTTTAAGGCCTAAATTGAAGGAAATAGAGAGTAAAGTGCTTAGTCACCTCATTGCTTGCCCCTTTCATGTGAAATCCATCAGATTGAATGATGGATGGTTATCAATTGCCTTAAAAATGATAAAAGGCATGAGATGGTAGAAACTTTTGTTTAATCTTTCCTTAGTTGGAAGAAAAGCTCTTTATTGGCCCATGAGAAGGTGGGAGGATGATTAAGGGATTGTAAGGGTTTTAAACTAAAAAACAAAGTTTCTTTCCTCACTTTTGAATCTCTCGTAAACCAAGACCCACTCTTTTCTTCAAACAAGCAAGCACCACCATTGCTATCTTCAACCTAAGCTCAAGCACACACCTCCATCTTTGAACCTTTTAAGCTCAAGCTTCCTACGATTCAAAAACTCTATTGCATAGCCATCAGTGGGTAAAGAGGAACCCTCATTCAATTTTTGAGTCCCATGGACGATTGGAGTTTAATTTCAAAATGAATTATAAGCCTAATCTTTAAATAAGTACCATATCATATATTGCTTATAATAATTCCTTGTGTTTCTTCCTATTTCAAGAGTTGGAGGAAATTACTCCATCATCCCCAACCAAAGCTAGGAGTAAAGGGATAAAAATTCGGGAACCCTAAAAGCTTTCGTATATTAGGTGAGTGTAGTTGTGTCAAGGGATAGGCAAGGAGCCATCTTGTTGCACCATTTTTTCTTTGTGATTACCTTTGTATTTGTTAAAGGGCTCAAGTAGAGCAAGCATATGTGTGGATGCTATTGGTAAGCATGGTAAGTCCTTATAATGCTTTGATATGTCTATGGGTACATGTGTGATATCCGACATGTTATGATTATGGTATAACGTGCTATCTGATATGATATGAATATGCTATAATATGTGGAGCTAAGGCTCAATTCCGTTTCCAATACGTTATGGCCTAAGGGCACTAAAGGTAAGAATTATAATGATATGTGAACTTGAACATTTGTGAACATTGGATACAATTGGTATGCCATATGGTTATTCGAGCTCACCAAGTAAGGGATTGGACTACGGTTCGGGGCTACGACCTATATGTATGGTGAAATAAGGATGGAATGTGTAAGGGACTATTCAGAGCTACGGCTCAAGGCTACGACCTATTTCCTATATATGTGGTGTACAGGGAATCCGCGTATCCATTAGTTACCATGTCCAAAGGAAAATGATATGTTTATATGATTTATAAATTGCTATATGGAATCATGATTATTGGCTTTGAATATGTTTATTGTGAATGATGCTATGTAAAATGTAACCCAAACATACCTATATGTTATTCATGCATTTGATAAATTCATTGTGAATTTGTGATAACTACCTCACTAGGCTATGTAAGCCTAACATTCGCGTGTCTCATGCATTTTAGGATCTTGAAGTATTCTGGACTCCGATCCTGTAGTTGTGGTTGCAAGTCAATTCCACTAATCATACATATGTTAAAATTTTGCTTTGAACTCCTAGTAAGGTGGCACATGGCTCAAACATGTCATGTTTGCATATTTGGTATGTGTGTAATAGCCTAATAGTGCCTAGGTGATGTATGTGTGAATTGGTATGTTTTGGAATGTTAAAACTAGTTCAAATAGGCCTTAAGGCACCAAAAGGTAAAATCCTAGTAAATGAATTCGAAATGTCCTAAAAATTTTTATGCTATTAAAAATATGGATATTAGACTTGTTGGTAAAACTTGGTTAAGTTTAGAGAACGTTCAACAAGTTAAATTGATTAAAAACTAGCTAAAATCTGTCATTACAGGGCAGGCGTATCGGTACCGGTGATGGCGTATCGATACGGCCTTGCATAATTGGACTAAGTAAAACAAGGCTTACCGATACAAAAAAGGGGTGTATCGATACGGATTTGGACAGTAAGGTTTGAAAATTAATTGCATCGGTACGGTCTTGGTGTACCGAAACGGGTTAACCCTAGTCAACGCGTATCGATACGAGCTTGGATGTATCAGTACGGAATGATTGTCCTTGAATTTGGAATTTGTGAAATTCGACTTAGTGTACTGATACATGCTTAAGTGTATTGGTACGATGTCAGTTAATTCTGTTAAAAGATTTAAACTATAGTTTTAAATAGTTTACAAATTGATCACTAATTTCTAAATAGTCTAATTGGATAGGTAAACGACCTCCGTTAATAATAAAATTTCACAAGTTATTAATTGGTAAGTTTAATTGAATATTTGTATAAAGAAAACCCGATAAAGTCCCTTAATTTGTAAAATTTGCAATTTAGTCCCTAAGTTGGAAAGAGGTTAAAATTGACCCCAAACTGAATAAGGTATTAATAAGTTAGTTCAATAAGTCCTAAAAGAGACTAATAAGACAATCCAAATAAGATATCGAACCTGGTTAAACTTCTGATCTTCGAATCAGTTTCTGATAACACTATCCGACCTGATTCTCTACCGGCCGGGAATAGGGTGTTACAACTGTAGTCCAGGACCGTAGTTCACCCCAAACACGAGCTCCATAGACTCTATGGCATGCCAACTATACCTAAGATTGACTCAAAACCAAGTCTTTCTCATTTATCTTATCTTATTAGAGACAGAATGAGCTGTGTTCCTTATCAGAATATCATATCACCAAAGCTTATTGCCTTTTCATATTAGGCATGTATTCACCTCACGTGAATTTATTAATACATTTTTCTTATCTCATTCGATTAACATGTTTTATTCATATCAAAATCAGAATCATAATTGAGCATAGCTCTGTACTATACACATAAGTATTCTTAAACAAAACATTTTCATATACACACACACAAGAGTCTTTGAATATAGCATATACTTATACATGTGAGCATTCGAACTAGCATCTCTATTCACCCAATTAGATACTCATTATTCAATAGAAAGACATTATTTGCTATGCAAGACATTACAATGATCCCTTGATTTAACTTATAAACTTTCTTGGCTTCATTTTACTATAGCTTATTGTCATTCATTTCAAGTGCACATATAGTTCTTATACATGGTTCTTAATTCACAACCCTCTTATTTAGATCATTGTGTGAGCTTAACTTATTATCATCTCATCAAGCACACATAAGGTTCACATACAAAGTTTCCAATTTTATAATCTTTTTCTTAATCAAATGATAACATGGCAAGATTACTTATCAAACACACATGGATTTAGCTACAAGCATATTGTTAACCTTGCTAAAAGCATATATTCATGCATTTTTTTACTCTGTTATTTGCTTGTTTTGAAGCTCATTTCATATGCATTTAGTTCATTTAGTTGCATTTGGTTTTATTAACTTGGTTGTCGAGGTTTAATTGTAAAATGGGTACTGCTTGAGAAAGGGTTGGTCTGGAGTGGTGATGTGCAGGTGCGTAGGGAAGAGTGGCTCAACAAAGGAAAATGCTACAGCATTTTGGACGACAAAAATCTGGGCGCAGAAAAGGACAAAAGCAACGAAGATATTTATTCAGCTTACATGTGAGAAACCCCATTTGTCTCTTATGCCAAGCATGTACCGGGGACTATTCCTTAGGTCATACAAGGAATGTTTAGGGCACAAAACCCTAAGAGCCTCCACTATATAAAGGACAAGATATCCTCATTAAAGGGAGCTAAAAAAAGTGACTTTAAGGCTAAGAGAGAGAAGAGCCAAGGCAGCTACATTTCCTCCTCCTTCTTCCTCAACTTGGTGTCGTCCATTGTTGAAGCTCCAAGGGGTGTCCTTGCTGGCCTTTGAGAGAAGCAACAAGCATAGGGTGGTTCATGGCAGTCCAAGGTAGATTGGGAGATTTCTCTTCTTCTGCTTTTTCTTTAACATTTTATTTATTTTTGGAAATGGATTGTATGAGATGAATGATGTTGGATGTTTATTACCCAGCCATGAATTGATTTTAGGTGGCTTGGGTTTGTTTGGATGCTTATGTTTTAGTTTTTTTTAAAGGATGCTTTTGTGTTTTTCAGTTTTATCCTTGCTTTGTCTTTTGTTTTATTTCCCTAAGGTTGTAAGATCCTTCAAGAGTTGGCCTTTATTTAGGTGTTAGATTAGTCTAGTGGTCGAGAGAGCTAGATTTAGATCCATGTAGGCAATGGATTTGGATGCTGAGAGGCACAACTCTAACCCACCTTAGAGATAAGTGGAGGGTTTCAACGGCTAAAAAGTGTAGTACTTCATGGGTAGAAGTATGCTAGGGTTCACGCTGAGAGGTATTGCTATAGCATACTAGTTGCCAGGCTTCTTACTAGAGATAGCTTAGAAGCACCATTAGAAAATCATGCCGAGCAGAGGATAAGTTGGAAATTTTGAAGCATCCATGAGAGCTAGACATAGGTCATCTTGACAAACCCAGCCAGTCATTCCCATAGTGAGTTTCGCACAGGTGTGAGGACCATTGAAGTCTATTCAGTTTTATTTACAGTTGTTTGTTACAACATTTCTGACCTTGCATCCATTTGCCATCGCAATTACCTTTTCAGTTTGTGTCATGCGTGCTTAAACTTGACTTGAAATACCTCTAATCCCTGTGGAGATGATACTCACTCATCACTATTACTACTTGTTCGACGTGTATACTTGCACTATTTGCGTATAATTTATAGTACACCACAACACACAACAAGTTTTCAGCACCGTTGCCAAGGATTGGCAATTGGTCATTTTCGGTTTAGTTTTTGCATAACTTTATTTTTTCCCTATTTTTTCATAGTTCTATTACATGTTTTTGTTTGTCCTTTTTAGGTGTTGCTCTAGTGCATGACCCGAAGAAAACCCAACGGACCCTTACGACCTATCATTCCTGAAGTTGAACATCTCTTTCGACAAAGAAGGCATATACAAGAAGCTTTGAGAATCATGAATAGGCATCAGAATCAAGGATTACCGGTTGATAATCAAGGAAATCCTGATGCTACAACAAATCCTGGAGCAATAGTTCAACCTCGAGCTATTAGGGATCACTTGAATCCTATCTTGGATGATCTAAATCCTAGAATTATGGCTTCCGAGATTCAAGCAGCTCATTTTAAACTCAAGCCCGTCATGTTTAACATGTTGAATTCCATTGGGTAGTTTGGTGGATCACCTCATGAAGATGCTAGAAAACATATTCGAGCATTCCTGGAGGTATGTGATTCTTTCCGACAACAAGGTGTGTATGAAGATATGATAAAGCTCAAGCTATTTCCATATTCTTTGCGTGATCGAGCCCGAGCATGGTTGAGTGGAGTGCTAGCCGGTTCAATGGAGTCATGGACAAATTTATGCCGCAGTTTTTTGCTAAGGTGCAATCCACCCAACATGAACACACAATTGCGGAATGACATAGCATCCTTTCGTCAAGCTGATGATGAGTCAATGTACGAGTGTTGGGATAGATATAAGGGACTGCTCCGCAAGTGTACAAATCATGGATTTCAAGACTGGACACAAGTTTTAATGTTCTACAATAGTGTCAATGCTCCCACAAGAATGATGCTGGATGCTTCAGCAAATGGCACTTTGCTGGACAAATCACCGCAAGAAGCATTTGATATCCTGGATAGGATAGCAAACAATGACTACCAATTCCCTACTTTGAGACTTGGCACGAGAAGAAGAGCACATGGGACACGAGAATTAGACAACAATGATTTGGTTTCAGCCCAGCTGTCGGCTATTACCACCATGTTGAAGAATCTCCAATGCCCAAGTGAAGTAAGGGAAGTAAAGATAGCAACCACTTGTGTTCAATGTGATGGACACCACCATGTGAGCGAATGCCTTCACAATCATGAATCTATCAACTATGTGGGGAACTTCAATAGGAGCAACCACAACCCCTACTCAACCACTTATAATCTAGGATGGCATCAACATCCAAATCTCTCTTGGGGAATCAAGGAACCCACAATACTGGAAGCTCAAGTAGCCAACCTAATCAGTTTGAGTCCCAAACTTTTCAGCAGAATATGCCTTGGCAAAATGACAACAAATGAGCATCATCTTCATCAACTAGTACTTCTGTGGAAGCTACTTCGCGAGATTTCATGACAACTACTAAGGATTTACTCCTAGACCATTCGATGATTATCAAGAGTCAAGGTGCATTGCTTCAAAGCCATAGCTCTTCCTTGAGATCCCTGGAGACTCAAGTAGGTCAAATCGCACAAGCTTTGCATGCCCGACCTCAAGGTACCTTACCTAGTGATACTGAAGTCACTAAAAATCATGGCAATGAAAAGTGTAGTGCACTTATTTTGAGGAGTGGCACCTAACTCAACAAAGAAGATAAGTTTGGGGGAAAGAAGTTTGATGATCTTTTTCCCCCGGTTGTGAATGAAGAGCCATCTTTACAAAAAAAATCAGCTCTAGAAGAGAATCAAAACGAAGGGTCGACAAGTGAACCTACTGATAGCATTCAGAGTAATGCTACAAAAAAAGAGAATCGCCAGTAGGAGAAGATGTCAGACCTCCACCACCCTCCCCTCAAAGATTGAAGAAGCACAAAAATGATCTCCAGTTTAAGAAATTTCTGGAAATCCTTGATCAGCTGTATATCAATGTCCTATTTCTAGAGGCCATTGATCAAATGCCCACTTATGCCAAATTCCTCAAGGATATTGTTACCAAGAAGAGGAAGGTTGAAAAATATGAGATTGTTTCCACAACAAAAAAGTGCTATTTTGTATGTAGCAAGTTGCCACCTAAACGACAAGATCCGGGAAGTTTCATTATTCCATGCTCCATTGGTGACAACTATGTGGGAATAGCCTTATGCGACCTTGGGTCTAGTGTCAACCTAATGCCCAAGTCTGTTTTTATGAAGCTTGGTATGGGAGAAGCAAGGCCAACAACAGTTATTTTGCAGCTAGCCGATCGTTCTCATGTCCGACCAGAAGGAAGGATTGAATATGTTGTGGTCAAAGTTGATAGATTTGTCTTTCTAGTCGACTTTCTCATTCTCGACTGTGAGGCGGATGACAATGCACCCATAATCATGAGGCGACCATTCTTAGCCACCGACCGTATCATGATAGAATGTGAGAAGGATGAGTTTACCATGCGGGTGGCTGATCAAAGGGTAACCATCAACGTCTTTAACACCCTCAAATATGTGGACGAGTATGAGGAATATCAATACATAGATTCTATGGTAGAAGAGCATGGTTCGGAGTTTTGCTATAACAATTTCTTAAAAATTGAAGACTATGTGGAGTTCAATGAGTATAATGATCAGGAGCTCGAGGAGTTCCCGTTGAAGGTGGAACATTCTAGCTTGCTCAAAACTAGACCAGGTACGCATTTCGAACCCCTTGACTTTTCTAAATTTACTCTTCCTAAACCCTCCCTTGAACATGCACCCACATTAGAACTAAAGTCTTTGCCATCACACCTTAAATATGCTTATTTGGGTAGTAATGAGACTTTGCCGATGATAATTTCATCTAGTCTTACACCTAAGCAGGAATCTAGCTTGATAAATATGCTATCTCAACATAAAAAGGCTCTAGGTTGGACTATGGCTGACTTGAAAGGTATAAGCCCTACTATTTGTATGCATAAAATTTTGCTTGATGATTGTCACAACAATTCTATTGAACCCCAAAGAAGGCTCAATCCGATCATAAAGAAGGTAGTGATGAAGGAGATAATCAAATGACTCGATGCTGGTGTTATTTACCCGATATCCAATAGTTCGTGGGTCAGCTCGGTACAATGTGTACCCAAGAAAAGAGGTATGACTATGGTGAGCAATGAGGAGAATGAGTTTCTACCAACAAGGACCGTCATGGGTTGGAGGATATGTATGGACTATCGGAAGCTCAACTAGGCAACCAAGAAGGACCATTTCCCCCCCATTCATCGATCAAATGCCAGATCGATTGGCGGGCAAGGCCTTTTATTGTTTCCTCGATGGATATTCAAGGTACAACCAGATTGTTATAGCACCCGAAGATCAAGAGAAGACAACCTTCACCTGTCCCTATGGTACTTATCCCTTCAGGAGGATTCCCTTCGGACTTTGCAATGCTCCAGCAACTTTTCAGAGATGCCTGCTAGCCATTTTTCGGATATGGTTGAAGAGTTCTTGGAAATTTTCATGGATAACTTTTCAGTCTCCGGAGATGACTTTGAAACATGCTTGGGCAATTTGGCAAGGGTACTCAGGAGATGTGAAGAAGCTAATTTGGTTCTCAATTGGGAGAAGTGCCACTTTATGGTAACCGAAGGGACTGTTTTGGGCCATAAGATTTCGAAGAGAGGCATTGTGGTGGACAAGGTAAAAGTTGAGGTAATCAAGAAGTTTCCTCCTCCGAACACTGTCAAGGGTATTCGAAGCTTCCTAGGATATGCAGGATTTTATCGGAGGTTCATCAAGGACTTCTCCAAGATTTCCAAGCCGCTATGTAATTTGCTACAGCAAAACCAACCCTTCGTGTTTGACAAAGATTGCCACAGCGTATTCAAGGAGATGAAGAAAAAGCTTATCTCAGCCCCATTGTTGTTCCACCAGATTGGGACGAGCCTTTCGAGCTGATGTGTGATGCAAGTGACTACGCAATAGGGGCAACACTTGGGTAATGCCGAGGTAAACTTTTTCATGTTATCTATTATGCTAGCCGCACTTTAAATGATGCACAAATCAACTACACCACCACTGAAAAAGAGTTGTTAGCTATTGTGTTTGCCTTCGATAAGTTTAGGGCATACTTAATAGGCAATAAGGTCATTCTTCACACTGATCACTCAGCTATTAAGTACTTAGTGACTAAGAAGGATGCTAAACCTAGACTTATTAGGTGGATACTTATTTTGCAAGAATTTGACCTGGAAGTTAGAGATAGGAAATGATGTGAAAACCAAGTGGCTGACCATCTTTCTAGGTTAGAAAATAAGGCTAAAGATAGAAATGAACAAGACATTAAGGAGGAATTCCCTGATGAGAAAATCTTATATGCTACGGCAATTCCATGGTATGCTGATATTGTGAACTTTCTTGTTAGTGGTATTTTACCTCCTGATTTGAATAGCCAGGGCTGAAAGAAGTTCAAGCACGATGTGAGATTTTATTTCTGGGATGAGCCTTATTTGTTCAAGCAATGTGTTGACCAAATGGTAAGAAGATGTGTCCCAGAAGAGGAGCAAAAGGATATCATATTCCATTGCCACTCATCTTTGTGTGGAGGCCATTTCGGAGGAACTAGGATTGCTGCAACAGTCTTACAATCAGGATTCTATTGGCCCACACTCTTCAAGGATGCACATGAATTTTGCAAGACTTGCGACCGATGTCAAAGAATGGGGAACATATCTCGGAGACATGAAATGCCATTACAATGCATCTTGGAGGTAGAGCTTTTTGATGTATGGGGAATAGATTTCATTGGACCATTCCCTTCACATTTGGAGATCTCTACATTTTGTTGGTAGTAGATTATGTGTCAAAATGGGTTGAAGCTATGGCCACACCAAAGAACGACTCCAAAATAGTTTTGAAGTTCCTTCATAAGGTTTGGAGCACTACGAGCCATCATCAGCGATGAAGGAACCCACTTTGACAATAAGCTAATTGCCAAGGCATTACAAAGATATGGGGTGAGACATAAAATTGCTATGGCATACCACCCCGCAAACCAATGGACAAGCTGAGATCTCGAATCGAGAGATAAAACAGATACTTGAAAAGGTGATCAACCCCAAGTGGAATGATTGGTCTCCAAGGCTCGACGAGGCTTTATGGGCCTATCGCACAACTTTCAAGACACCCTTAGGAATGTCCCCATTCAAGCTTGTTTATGGCAAGGCATGTCATCTCCCTGTAGAGCTTTAACACAAGGCTTATTGGGCCATTAAGAAGCTTAACATGGATGCCCAGCTAGCTGGAGAAAAAACGCTAGTGGAGCTTAACAAGATGGAAGAGTTTCGAGCCCATGCTTATGAGAATGCAAGATTGTATAAAGAAAAGACAAAGAAGTGGCATGATAAGCATATTTTGCCACGACATTTTTCAGAAGGCCAACAAGTGCTTTTCTACAACTCTAGGCTCAAGCTTTTCCCTAGAAGCTTGAAATCTCGATGGTCAGTCCCTTTCCAAGTGCACAAAGTTCACCTCATGGTGCTGTGGAAATTAAGAACCTTGATGATGACACGATCTTCAAGGTCAATGGCCAGCACCTGAAGGTCTACAATGGAGCTCCAATCCTGAGAGGCAAGTCGTCTCTACTCCTCCATGACCCTTGAGAGTTTTCACCTCCCTACTCTTTTTATTATGCTATAGCATTTTCTTGTTTATAAATAATTAAGTTGTTATTTTATTTTTAAATAATATTTTAGTTGTTTTTGATGTTTCCTTGTTTTTATTCCATGTTTGTCTCTATCAACCTTATGTTTGAAATGTCCCCAGGTTTCAGGTGGCACGCTAGGGCTGAGTTTAATGTTGACAGCTTTTTCTTCCTAGGGTTAGGGCTTTGTCTCTATCCCAATAAGGAAAGTTAAAAAGGGGACCCAAAGATAATTATGATATTTTTGGGGTTGCAGCATTAAAGAAATGACAAAGAGGGGAAATATTCCTTTTATTTTTATTCTAAAAACCTACTCCATCATAACCTACATTCTCTTTCCACTTTTTCACCTTTTCATTAAATACCCATCTTCTATCTTCTCTTACACACGCCGCACAACCGTCAGCAATCATCTTCTCTCTTCAATTACTTGAGACAATTCATAAACCCCTCAACTCTCTTCTCCACTACTTTGTCTCTTTCACTTCACCTTCTCTCCCCAACTTCATCTTCTTCACTCAACTGTTGTGTTCCTTTCATCTCTGTTACAGTAAAACCCCATCTTCTCCACCCCAAAAAAAATATTTGCCCCAACCCTCAGTGACCATGGTTCATTGTAAAAACGTAACTGGTGCCTCTAGCAGTGCACAACCCATTATCAAGATTAAAAAGTTCTTTGATCCATTAGCCAAGGAAAGATTTCAACAACTCAAGGACCGAAAGACCTTCGCTAAACAAGGATTTAAGTTCCCTATTGAGGGGGAAATGGGTTTCGACAAAGAGGTGATGAAAGTCATCACCACACATGGCTGGGAAAATTTTGTGAGGCACCCTGAAGACATCTCTGTGCCCTTGGTACGTGAATTCTATGTTCATTTGACGAGCACTACCCAGTCAAGTGTGTATGTTCGAGGAGAGCAGATTAAGTTCACTACTGCGACAATAAACAAATATTATGGCCTGAAGAATGTGGTGGACCACCATACGCCCTTTGCTGCCGGTGCGGACGTCCAGACACATAAGGAAGTCAAGGACTTGTGCTTTAGCAGAACATAGTTAGACATGGCCACTCGATCAGTGGAGCGAATACGACTCAAGCCCGAGGCCAAAGTTTGGAACCACTATGTGAAGATGCGTCTCATGCCCACATTCCACTCGACCACTGTCCACAATACAAGGCTGCTCCTAATATATTCCATTCTCAATGGCAGGTCTATTGATGTGGGAAAATTGATTGTTGATGAGGTTTACTCCTATCTAAAGAGGAAGTCCGTTGATTTTCCCCAACCTAATCACAGCTCTTTGCCACAAGAAATAGGTTTTTGAAGACCCTCAAGAAGATGAGAAGGAAAGAGTCAAGAATCTGATAACTCCAGATCAAATCCCCGATCTACGAGGATTTGATAAAGATACCCCGACAGAAAATGTAGAGTGAGGAGCCAAATCATTTGCTGCAGCAAGGATTGCTTCACTGGTAGCCACTACCAAACACATGTGTGCAGACATTGATGTGATACGTGGAAACCTCACAACCTTCTTTAGGTATGTGAAGGAAAAGGATACGGTTTTCAATGCCTATTTTAAAGAAATATTGCCCCATATGGATGTTAACTTCCCCTCCTTCCCCGAGGAACTATTTGCTGCCTCAAAGGGCCCTCCCACCACCACAAAAGCTAGAACGTCCTGTACCACTCCTGCTATTAAGATGAACACAACCCCACATTCTCCACCTGTCCCAAAAGAGACACCTCTACAGGACCCTGCACCGTCTGAAGCCACAACAAGCCAGCGAAAAAGAAAAGCAAAAACTACAGTTTCTGCTCTATCCCCTGAAGAACCTACCACTGATCCAGTCACTATTGAGATGATGATGAAGAGTTGGTCGAGCCTAACTCTATTCCTAACCCAAACACGACAGTGGAACACACACCAGATGCTCCGGCAAGGATGAAGCGTCGCAAAAAAAATAGACCGCTGGACGTGTGTGGACCACCCCTGCTGAAGAGAGTAACAATGGTTCTGACGATAACCATCCCGATCAGTCCACCTAGGATGAACCAGCCCCACCACCAGAACATGAAGAAGAAGGCCCACCCATTTTTTCACTCAAAAAGACGAGCATCAAACACAAGGCAACCAAAACAGTAAAACCAAAGTAGGACCACGCGAGGTACCTCTCTTGAATTCATTTAGATTAGTTCCATTTAGTTAATTTTTCTATGCGTTGAGGACATTGCATTTCTTAAGTTTGGTGGTGTTAGTATTCATAATTAGGCATTTGCATTTAGTAGTAGAAACAGAATTTTTGCCATGGCATTTTGTTTAGTTTAAAGATAGTTTTATAAAGAAATTAAGTATGTCCGATGATGAACATTTAATTTATATGGCTTGGGATTGTTGAATGTTTATGACTAGCTAAGATGGTAGAACTGATTTTAGGGCTTGATACTTTGTGAATTTATTGTTACACGATTGCATGCTTTCTATGATTAAGTTTGTTAGAAATTTTTTTAGGAAATGACTCTTGAATGCCTTAGTATGAATAATTCTAATAAACGTGAATGATGAGTGTAAGCATTAAAGGCTTTATTGAACTCCCCTGTGCTTAACAATGTGTTGATCTGTGAATAAATGCTTCGGCATAGCTGTAGAGGGACACTCCTTTGTGCATTGCATTGCCTGGAAAACCCCTTTAATAAATGGTAGCAATAGAATATGAGTGAATGAAAGTAGTCACAGGATGACTCTACTAAATAGGCTAGGGAATGGGGTGTTTGCTCCACTTCATTTTCAAGCCTAGAAAGGTAATTGTGATGAGCTGTCTCCCTTCGTAGCAGCGTAAAAAAAAAGAAATGAAAGATGTTACAATTATAGGAGTAAAAATTGTGCTTAACTTGATTAGAAATACTAAGGTGCATTAGAGAGCTTTGCTAGAAATTTTCTCAACTATGTTAAGCATAGGTTGGATGCAATCACGCACACACATGCAAAGGACCTTGCCCTAAAGAATAGATCTTAAAATCTCAGTTTAGTCTAACATGTTGAAAGCCTTTAATTTCTAAGGATTGAAATTTTGCCATAGCTCTGTCTGGAACTAAATTTTTGTCATAACATTTCTTTTGTTTTTCTTTACTCATTGCTTGAGGACAAGCAATAGCTTAAGTTTGCGGGTGTGTTAACCTTGCTAAAAGCAAATATTTCATGCCTTTTTACTTTGTTATTTGCTTGTTTTTAAGCTCATTTCATCTACATTTAGCTGCATTTGGTTTTATTAACTTGGTTGTTGAGGTTTAATTGCAAAATGGGGGCTGCTTGAGAAAGGGTTGGTCTGGTGTGGTGATGTGCAGGTGCGCAGGGAAGAGTGGCTCAACAAAGGAAAATGCTACAACATTTTGGACGGCAAAAATCTGGGCGCAAAAAAGGGCAAAAGCAATGAAGATATTTATTCATCCCACATGTGAGAACCCCCATTTGTCTCTTATGCAAAGCATGTACCGAGGAATATTCCTTAGGTCATACAAGGAATGTTTAGGGCAAAAAACCCTAGGAGTCTCCACTATATAAATGATAAGATACCATCATTAAAAGGAGCTAAAAAAGTGACTTTAAGGCTAAGAGAGAGAAGAGCCAAGGCGGCTACATTTCCTCCTCTTTCTTCCTCAACTTGGTGTCCTCAATTGTTGAAGCTCCAAGGGGTGTCCTTGCTGGCCTTTGAGAGAAGCAGCAAGCCTAGGGCGGTTCGTGGCAGTCCAAGGCGGATTGGGAGATTTCTCTTCTTCTGCTTTAACATTTTATTTATTTCTAGAAATGGGTTGTATGAGACGAATGATGTTGGATGTTTATTACCCAACCATGAACTGATTTTAGGTGGCTTGGGTTTGTTTGGATGCTTATGTTTTAGTTTATTTTAATGGATGCTTTTTTGTGTTGTCACTTGATTTTCACCTTCGTTTTAGTTGTTATATTAATTTAGTATTGTTGTAGTGTTATACTGATAATATAGTTAAGTGACATTGATAACATATTTAATATGTTTAGTAGTAAATATTAATGTTATTGATAATATAGTTAGGTGTCATATAGTATATAGTGACATAGTTGATGTATTATAGTTGTAAATATTATTATTAGTGTTAAAATAGTTTAGGTGTCATGTAATGTATACTTAGTGCGTTATAATTAGTATAATTGTTAGTATATTAGTTAGTATTAACATATGTTATATATTTTAGTATCACAGTTAGTAGTTAATATAATAAGTTATCAAAATCCGAAAAATATAATAAAATAGATAGCCCATTTAAATGAAAAAGGTCCATTAGATTAAATAAAGTCCATCAATTAAAAAATGCCCATACATTATGCAAAGAGCGAGCTGGCCCATTTATAACCCAAAATAAAACCCCTAATCCAATCTTTATTCTTTACGCAGTCGAAAAGAAACCGTTGGATCAATCTAGGATCCAACGGTGCTGATCGCACCAATTGGAGATGATATAGCGCTTCAACTACTCGACTGTTAGATCATGATGCAATCTGACGGCCCAGATCACTTCAGATATATCACGCGGATCATCACTCGCGCGTGGCAGCCACACACACGATGTTTCAGCTTCGGCCGTTCGTTTCATCTTCTCCGACGTTCCACTCACTCCGATTGTTCCTCACCGGCGCCGTTCGAATCATCAAAAACATGTAAACAGAGGAAAAAGAAGGTTAAATCCCTAAATTAGAGCCCAACAATTCAAGATAAAATCAATAGGGATTAAATCCCTAATTAAAAGCCGTAGCTGGAAAAATTAGAAGCAAAACGGGAAGAGATAATCCCTAATTCGAAGACCAAGCAAAAATCAAGCTACAATCGGATATGCTAAAGGCAATTCAGAACCGAAATCAGAACCAGAATGGAAAGGGTTAATCCCTAAATTGAAGCCTCTAGCAAAGATCAAGAAATTTGAGATAATCCAGGGAAGAAATTAGGGATTCAGGCTTAAAATTCAAGCAATTCTTGTACTATATAAACCCCTTTGTAATTCATGTAAAAAACAATAATAATTCCACAAGAAATCACACACAACAATTACAGAAAACATACTAGCATTCGGAAGTTGTAGGAGCAAACAATTGTAATCGGCATTCAAGAGCAATAAGAGAAACAAGTTTCTGGTAATGCTTTCTATCTAATTACTTTCTGCTTTGAATTAAATAAAGGGAAAAGGTTTTGTTTTTACCTTATTTTTATTGGAAACACGGTGGAGATTTGGCTTTGATGAAAATTCAGTGAAAAAACATGATTTTGGGATTGCCGGAATCTGGAAAATCTGGGTTTTTGGGAATTTTGTCACCGGCGCGACGGACCACCACCGTATTCTTCAATTCATGAAGAACACGATGAATGTCTTCAGAGAATTTTATGAGAACCGGCTTTGATCCATTTGGGGGGATTGTTATAAAATGAAATCTGTTATAAAATTTGGTATATATACTAACCCATTTGACCCGACCCAAACCCGCGCCCTTCCTATTTGGTTCTTATGCCGCAACTCTTTTGTTTTTAATTGTTGCAATTTTGTCCTTTTTCCTTTCAATTCGGCACCAAATTTTAAATTATTTTCGAATTAACCCTCAAATTGTGGGTTGTCCTTTAATTTAGTCCATAATACAGATTTTTATAAATAAAATTAATTGCCTTTTTCTTATTTTAATTACTTTGATAATTAATTTAACTTAAATATTTTGTTTCTTTATTTTTGTATGTATGTGTATTAAACCTTAGGATTAGGGACTTAAAACATAGATTAGAGACATGTATGTAAAACATTCTCCATTTTCAATAAAACACACTTAATTATATTATAACCTTAATAATTAAAAGGAATATATACATTTCTTTAGGATTATTCACTACTTAGATTTTAATTAAAAGACTTTTACACATTTAATTTTCTTGTTGATTTACTAAATATGAAAACTTAATTAATGTGGTGTCTTATCAAATGGGAATGACGGGTTAGCGCCAGGAGTGTTGGCAGTGATTAAAGTTCATTTCCCGGGCGATAAGGTCGCTAGAATAGACTTACATTCATTAAGCGGACAAATAAATCAAAATTTTGTGAACTTGCAAATTCCAGTTTTTAAAGCACTTTTTGAAATCAATTAGGTACCAATTTTTGGGCGTTGTGGGGGTGCTAATCCTTCTCCACACGTAATCGACCCCTGAACCTATTTTCTTTGTTTTCCGTGGACCAAAATTTTATTTTGATAAATAAAACCTTTTTTATTAAAATAACCTTTGTTTTAAAAGTGATCCAATCACACTTTTTAAAAAAGGATTGGTGGCAACTCCATGATTTTATAAAGTTTTCCAAAATGTCAAAACCACCTAAAAAGGGTCGCGACAGCTTGGCGACTCTGCTGGGGGCATTTTGTTTTTTCTAAAAAACTAAAGAGGGTCAGGCCACAAATTATTTTCAAAATGTTTAAAAAAATGGGAATTTGCAAGTTCACATAGGTTTCAATTTATTCGTCCGCTTAGTGAATGCAATTCTATTTTACGCATTTAATTTTTTTGCAAAAGCTCTATTCCTGAGCTCCACCCAGTTGTTAAGTGAGGAGAAAATGCTTTGCTCATGTCAGAATACCGATTCTCTATATGATCCTAGCAAGTACCTTCGGGACACATATGCCTCATGTCTTCCTAAGGATATTGATTCTTCGAGAAGACATAGGAAGTGAGTCCGCCTGAGTTGAACTTGGTTCTTTTGAAGCCTATAATGGGTGAGAACCAGTGGCCTTGCTACCCTTAGTAGGGGACATCAAGGACAGCTCGGGTACCTTTAGAACTCAACCATTTAAGAACTTAGAGCCCACCCCAATAGAGCCATGCAGAAAACTTAGGGTTTTAGGTAATAAAGGGAGACATATCCTAGAGTATTGGAATGTGCTCCCCAGAATTGTTTGTGAATACTCTATGTTTTCTTGATTCTAATCTTTGTTCCCCTTGTCTTGTTGTTTTGCATAACCATTCATGCACATCATTACATATTTAGAAGGGGTTGATTCTCAAAATCATTGCTCAAACTTGAAAAACTCTTGTTATGGACGAAAGAGTTTTGAAAACTGAAGATGAGAACGCAAAGGTTTGACATTGGTCCAAGGTGAATTAGCGAACATTTGGAGATAGTCTAGCAGCTGATCATGAGACAGAGACTTCAAAATATGCCCACATCAACATCAAACAGAACAACGTGCAAGAATTGTAGGAAATCTGGGAGCACTTTGATTATGAGACTAAGCAGTTGTTCTATGAGGTCTATGGTGACATAGCCTATCTCTTGTACGTGAAGGTCGATGAACAGCTTCTGAAAGCCTTGGCTCAATTCTGGAATCCAGAATATTGTTGCTTCACTTTTAATAAAGAATATATGATGCCTACATTTGAGGAGTACTTAGCCCTTTTCAACTTGTTCAAAGTGAAGAAGAACTGGGTTTATGCCAAGCCTCCTAAAAACAAAAAACCCACATGCAAAGCTTCATGCGCTCGCTGGTATGAGTGATGGTTGGGTTAAGGGGTTGATACAAAAAGGGGAGGCACTTTTATTTTCCCTTGGTCAAGCATTAGAAGTATAATTTCAATCCACCCCGATAGGGAAAAGGGGGTTGATCTCCTAGCCATTGCAATTTATGGTTTATTCATCTTTCTGAGGGTTCTAGGAAACATTGGTATGGCACTGCTTGATTTCCTGGAACAACTAAAGAGAGGAGTCAATCTGGTACCAGCCGTACTTGCTGAAACCTTCATTTCCCTTAATGCCCGCCGAAAAGTTGAAGGTGTTCATTTTGGAGGATGTGCTCCAATTTTGTGAGTTTGGGCCCCCAGTCACTTCTGAAAGTGACAGACATTAGCTTTATCAAATGTGTTTTCCCCAAACTTCTCATCTCTTCAGGAATTTTTGGCAAAGGAGTGCCCTGTTACTAAGAAGAACAAATGGTTTGATATATTCAGGGATCGTTGTGACGAAGACATCAGATGGAGGGTTCCTTGGATGGGTCACACCAAAGTCTTATACAAATGTGGAGATTTCAACTTCCTAATGCTGCTAGTTTTGTGGGGAGGGATTGGATGTGCCCCTTTGCTAGTATCTCGTCAGTTTGGGTCTTGGCAGTTCATCCCATTCACTACCGGTCTTGGCTCATCAGAATTCAAGTTCCAAGGTGAGTTCAGACAGAAGGTTCAGACAATCAGCAATGCATGTAACCATTGTTATCACATGAAACTAGAATCTGATAGTCATTGCATGTACACCCCAGACTATGACATTTGGAGGCATACGAGAATGAATGAAAATGTCATAGCACCTATATCTGGGCAAGCTAAGTCTCTAGAAGAACACTTAAAGGTAGTCCCTACAGAGGCTGACATCTTAAGAGAAGAGTTAAGAAGGGCTAAGCTGGAGATAGAAGCCTTACAAGAGCAGAACCAAAGAGACAAGTTTGAGTCAGGCCTCGATGTTGAAAAGTATAAAGGGGAGACAAAGTGAGTAGTGAAGATGTATGAAGACCTAGAAAAGAAGTTTGAGATCCAAAGGGTTGACTTCCTTAAGCTCTAGACTACTGTTCGAAATGTTGATCTAAGAAAGACCCAGAGCAGTGGAAGCAAGAAATCGAGCATGCTGTAGGAAAAAAAAGGAACGAGGAAGGCGTGAGGTCGAGAAATATAGACGGGCCCTTGTTGAAGAGAAGAAGAAGGTTAAGCTGGCAACTAAAAATGGAAATGGCAAATGGGTTCATGAAAGTGATAAAGAAAGTGTGGCTGCATGGAAAAGGAAGGCCCACGACAATAAAATCTGCCTATTTTAGTTGCAGAAGGCATATGACCAGACCAGTGCGAAGTTAAAGCAGAGTCAGGCTTGTGTTGTTAAGTTACAAGCTAAGATAGATGATCTAAACCACTCGTTGCACAGACTTTAGAACCATCACACCTATATTGAGCTTCAGGCCTGTCTAAGTGAGAATGATACCTTGAAGAAACATGTTGAGGGAATGGATAACATCATCCAGGAATATAGGATAAAGATCTTGGTCCTTGAAGACATTACTGAGGGAGGTAATGACTACTGGTTCACTCGTCTTAGGGACATGGCTGGAAGATTCTAAGAATGAGATGAGTTTGATAGGACTGTCATGACCCAGGTACAAGACGTGGCTCGACACGTGATGATGGTAGCCACTTAAGCTGCAGCTCTTCGTTAGTATGTTAAGCCAACAAGAGAAGTGGGACTGAGGCTTATGTGGCTCATTGAAGAAATCAAGGAATTAGAAATTCAAGCTGAAAAATATTTGTAAACAAAGCTTGATGTAATAAGGACCATTTTATATCCAATAAAAGAGTTGTTTCTTGAGCAATTGTTTCATGGAATTGATGGCCCTTCGCTTGCATCCATGCATTTGCATTTCATTCTTTTGTGTTTAATAGTTTTTTTCTTTGCATTAGTGGTTACATTTGTGCATGCATACATGACATAATAAGAATCTAACTTCAATAAAAATGACAGAAAATCAAAATAGCAAAAACAAATCACAAGTACGGTACTCGGTCTCAAGTTAGAGTAATGGAAGACAGAGTGATGGCTTTAGAAAGCAACCACAAGAGTACCCAGGATAGGTTAGACAAGCTGGAGAAAGATCTGAAGCAACAAATGGAGTTGGTTCACCAAAAGACAGTTGGTTCAATTGCAGCCATGCTAGGCTTTAAGGACCCTGACGCGATAGAAGCTGGTGAGGAAGCTAATGTTGTGTCGAAATTTCAAAGGATGGCTTTTATTCATCTGAACATACAAAGGGAAGCTCAATTGTCTAAGGTGAAAATTTCCCCACATGTTGTTGAGGCGTCGACGCGGAATGATAGGAAAATAAGCTATGAGGAAGTCATTGAGGTGCCTGGTCTCGATGAAATTGCCGATAAGGTGAAAGCTGAGAAGAAATGGGACGATCGCTATGAGAAATTGGAAGGAATGATTAAGTCTTTCCAAGAAAGAGGTATATATGGAGGAATGAATGCCAATGATTTAAGCTTAGTAACTGATTTGGTGGTACGACCAAAGTTCAAGGTCCCTAACTTCAAAAAATACAATGGAACGACATGCCCTGCAGCACATCTAACTATGTATTGTAGGAAGATGTCAATGTATCTGGAGAATGAGAAGCTGCTTATCCATTGCTTCCAAGACAGTCTAGTAGGGTCAACTGCATACTGGTACACGCAGCTAAGTCGAATTAATATGAGATCATGGAAAGATTTGTCCAGAGCCTTTAGTGAGCAGTACAAACATGTTTTAGAAATGGTTCCAACTCGTTTAGTTCTGCAAGGATTGGAGCAAAAGCATTATGAGAGCTTCCGCCAGTACGCGCAGAGATGGAGGGATGTAGCTGCCCAAGTCCAGCCACCATTGATGGAAAGTGAGATCACCCCGATGTTCGTGGAGACATTAAAATGATCTTTCTATGATCGTATGCTCAATCATGCCACAAAGAGTTTTGCGGACATGCTTATAAATAGAGAATTGATACTCGTGGCCATGAAAAATGGAAGGTTGGATAGTGGGGAAACAAAGAAACCATACAAAAAGGGAGACAATAAAGTCAATGCCACTAATGTCTATAATCCCAATTACTCGAAGGGGGTAGTCTTCAACAAACCCAATATCTCGACCACAACTCCAGCAATCACAAATCCTCCGAAAGAAGAACGAAGATATCAAGGGTGTTCAAAACCATATTTCCCACCAATTCCAATGACATATGCAGATTGTTTGCTGAACTAGTCAAATCCCAGATGGTGCTGCCAAGACATGTTCCCCTATTCTCACCGCCATACCCACCATAGTATGATGAAAAGGTGCAATGTGAATATCATGCAGGAGTTAGGGGACATACCATTGAAAATTGCACTGCATTCCAAATGGTGGTAGATGATTTAAGAAAATCAGGGATACTATCATTTGATATGTCAGAAGAAAAGGGAAACCCTCTGCCAAATCATCAAAAGGTAGGTGTGAATGCAATCATAGAAGAAGAGAATAAGGTGGTTAAAGAATATGTTGCTGAAGTTAGAGCTCCCATGAAGTGGGTATGGGCTCAAATGGTGGCAGTAGGGATGCTGGAAGAAGGAGCCCAGAAATTGAAGATTGAGAATGAATTGTACTGTGAGTACCACATGAAGGAAGGAGATGAGATTGATTGTTACTTAGAGTTTAGGCAACTAGTTCAAGACAAGATGAATGAAAAAGAACTAGAGTTCTTTGAGAAAGAAGACAAGGAATGTTTGCTGGATGTATGTACTCCAGAGGAGCCATTCTCTAGAAAAGACTACACCGGAATGAAGCCTTTAGTTATTAAGGCTAAAACAAGAGTTGGTGAGCTGACAAGGAGTGTAACCCCGCGGCTCATAATTAAGGCACCAACACCGTTTCCATACAAGGATAGCAAGCATGTCCCTTGGAATTACACCTGTGAGGTGACAACCCCAAGAGAAACATCTATCCAAGAGAAAGAAGAACCAGTCAATGAGGTAAGCCGTTTCACAAGGAGTGGAAGGCTCTATTCCCAGCCAATAGCAGAGGATAGAGATGTGGCACAAAGAAAGGCTGATGCTGAAGAACCTGAAAAAGAAGATGACATAGATTTCTTCAAGGAAAAACTGACAATATATCATGAGCCTATAAAGGAATCAGAGGCTCAAGAGTTCTTGAAGATCCTAAAACACAATGAATACAACGTCATGGAGCAACTCCACAAGCTTCCGGCTTGAATTTTTATGCTTTTTCGGCTACTAAGTTCCGAGGGCCTCCACGAGGCCTTGTTAAAGATTTTGAACTGAACATTTGTATCAAAAGAGATCACAACTGATAAGATGGATATATTAGTCGGTAACATCACCGTTAACAACTTCATTTCATTCAATGATGAGGAAATACCAGGTGAAGGAACGGGAGCGTGCAAGGCTTTCCACATCACTACTAGATGTAAAGGACATATGTTACCAGGTGTCCTTATTGACAATGGTTCGGCACTAAATGTTTTGCCACTAGCCACACTGAAGAAAATGCCAATAGATAGTTCTCATATGAGAGCTTATCAAAATACGGTTAGAGCGTTTGATGGAACTCAAAAGGATGTGTTAGGGAAAATTGAGGTGCCTTTGCAAATTGGACCAATGACCTTCGACGTTGAATTTGTGGTCATGGATGTAAGACCTAGTTATAGCTTCTTGCTTAGGCGCCCATGGATTCATGCAACAGGAGCGGTCCCATCTACTTTACACTAGAAGTTGAAGTTCGTGATCGATGGACAATTAATAACTGTCGGTGCAGAGGAGGAAATCATTGCACCAGTAACCACTGATGTACCCTTTATCGAGATTGACGAGGGTGCGCTCGAGTGTCATTTTAGGACATTAGAGCTTGTCAATGCAACCTTTGTCACTAAAAGGAGTAAGGTGCCAGAACCTGAATTATCAAGCTGTGCAAAGATGTATGTAAAACAAACGCTTGGGAAATGAGCTGAAATCGAAAAAGGATTCAGAAAGAGACATCAAGGAAGGCTGTATCCCGTAGTAATCCTAGCGAAAAAGGATCGGTTTGGCTTGGGCTTTAAGCTCAACAAATGGAAAAGAAGGGCTGAAATCAGAAAGCATCCAGAGAGGAGAAGAGCTAGACTAAAAGGTGAAGAGATTGAGTGGGGGCCGATGACTTTCCCACCCCTGAGCCATAACTTCAGATTTGGAGGCTTGCTGGATCCAAATATCCCAATTAATGAAAAGGATGAGGAGAAGAGCGACTTGTGCAAAGCATTTGAAAAGCTGAGTATCAATGCTGTGACTGATAATGAAGAAGAGAACCGGTACCTGTCAATGATTCACCGTTGCTCTGAGCTTGACAATTGGACTGCTGAAGAAATTCCTGTAGTCTTTAAGACATGTTCAGAGTAATTCTCAAAACGAACCTCTTTGCTCCAGGCTAGGAGATAATAGGGGATCTTATGTAATGGGCCTATGTCAAATATTTAACTTGAATTCAATAAAAGATGCATTTCCTTAAATCTTGCGTGACACACTTTCTTTTCATAAATAAACCAAAACCATAAAACCATGAAGTTAAAAGCATAAAAAAGCATTCATTCATTTTGTTTTTTTTCTTTGTATATATCTTTTGCCTATTCCCTTTTGAGATTTTCAAATATCATTGACATAAATGAATCCGAGTCTGACTTCAAGGTTAACTTTGAATTGCCTCTGTGCTTGGAAGAAGTTGGAAATATTGACGATGAGGAAGAATATGATGTAACCAGTGATATGCTTAGAATGGTAGAAGAAGAGAAAAAACAGATTCTACCACATAAAGAGAAACTAGAAGCATTAAACCTCAGAACCAAAGAAGAAAAGTGAGAGGTGAAGATCGATACTACCATCACTGCCAAAGCTAGACAAAGTCTGATTGAGCTTTTGAAAGAGTTTAAAGATATTTTTGCTTGGTCGTATCAAGATATGCCCAGCCTTGAAACTGACATCGTCATGCATAGGCTCCTTATAAAGGAAGGATGCGAACCGGTAAAGCAAAAGCTGAGAAGAATGAAGGCTGGAACACTCCTCAAGATTAGGGATGAGGTAAAGAAGCAATATGATCCGGGATTCATTGAGGGACCTCAATAAGGCAAGCCCTAAGGATAATTTCTCGCTCCCACATTATGGCACTTTAGTCGACAATACAACTGGTCATTCACTCTTCTCTTTCATGGACGGTTTCTCTGGGTATAACCAGATCAAGATGTGCCCAGAAGACATGGAAAAGACGACTTTTGTGACGTTATGGGGAACTTTTTGCTATAAAGTGATGCCCTTTGGACTTATGAATACAGGGGCAACCTATCAAAGGGCCATGGTCACTCTCTTCCATGATATGATGCATAAGAAATAGAAGTATACGTCGATGATATGATAGCCAAATCTCGATCTAGGGAAGAACATTTGGTCAATTTAGAAAAGCTCTTCCTAAGATTGAGAAAGTTTCAGTTGAAGCTCAACCCGACTAAGTGCACATTTGGAGTCACATCTGGGAAATTATTAGGTTTTGTTGTAAGCAGAAGAGGATTCGAGGTCGATCTAGATAAGATAAAAGCCATACAAGAACTCCCCCCACCACAAACACAAAAGGAAGTTTGAGGTTTTTTGGGATGATTAAATTACATCGCACGCTTCATTTCTCAGCTAACTAATAAGTGTGATCCAATGTTTAGGCTACTCATGAAGAATAACCCGGGGGCTTGGGATGAGGAATGTCAAATGGCTTTGGAAAAGGTCAAAGAACAACTGAGCAATCCTCTAATTTTAGTACCACCTGTTTCAGGAAGACCATTGATCTTGTTCCTAACTGTCTATGAAAATTCTATGGGTTGTGTGTTAGCACAACATGATGATACTGGAAGAAAAGAAAAGACGATATATTACTTGAGCAAGAAATTCACTGATTGTGAAAGCAGATATTCGTGAATCGAAAAACTATGTTGTGCTTTGGTGTGGAAAGCTAGAAGGCTAAGGCAATACATGCTTTATCACGTTACGTGGTTAATCTCGAAGTTAGACCCATTGAAGTTCATGATGGAAGCTCCAACCTTATTAGGAAGATTAGCACGATGGAAGATGTTACTATCAGAGTTTGATATCCAGCATGTGACCCGAAAAGCGATAAAAGGAAGTGCCATAGCAGACTTTTTGGCAAGTCGCGCCTTTGATGACTATGAAGCATTAAACTTCAATTTTCCTGATGAAGACTTGATGTGTATCTTAGAAGATAAGGAGGCTCCCACGGAATCTTGGTTTATGAACTTTGATGGTGCAACAAATGCATTAGGAAGAGGTATAGGGGCAGTTTTGGTCTCGCCGGAGGGAGATTACTACCCTTTTACCAGTTATTTGAAGTTTTTCTGCACTAATAACATGGCGGAATACGAGGCTTGTATAATGGGACTAAGAGAAGCTATAAGGAGGAAAATTCGTACTTTAAGAGTTTTTGGGGATTTTGCATTAGTCATTAATCAGATACGTGACGAATGGGAGACAAAAGATGCAAAGTTGATGGGATACCACAAGCTAGTCCTTGAGTTGACCAAGGAATTTAATGAGATCATTTTCAAATATCTCCTTAGAGAAGACAACCAAATGGCTGATGCTTTAGCCACCTTAGCCGCCATGTTTAAGGTAAATGAAGGTTCTGAGATAATGCCAATCAGGTTATATATGCTTGACTCTCCAGCTCATTGTTATGGCGTGGAAGAAAAAATGGATGGATTTCCATGGTATCATGACATATTACAATATGTAAAATCCCAGCACTACCTGCCTTAAGCTATAGAGAATGAAAAAAAATGATCAGGAAGATGGCATCAGAATATATCCTTTATGGAGAGATTTTATACAAGAGAAGTCGTGATCAAGTGCTTCTAAGATGCATGGGAGCAACAGAGGCTCAATTAATTATGGAAGAAGTTGATGAAGCAGTTTGCGGAACCTATCCTAGTGGTTTCACCATGGCCATGATGATCATGCGTCTTGGATATTATTGGTCAACCATGGAAGGAGATTATGTCAACTATTCTCTCAAATGTCACAAGTGCCAAATCTATGCTGACAAGGTCCATACACCACTTCAACCTTTTCATGTTATGACAGCCCTTTGGCCTTTCTCCATGTGGGGCATTGATGTCATCGGTCAGATTCACCCTAAGGCATCAAACAAGCATCTTTTATCCTGGTAGCCATTGATTATTTCATGAAGTGGATAGAAGCAGTATCATAAACAAACGTCACCAGATCCACGGTTTGCAAGTTTTTGAAAAATGAAATCATTTGTCGATACGGCTTGCCTGAGAGTATCATCACTGACAATGCCTCTAATCTAAATAACAAGATGATAAGTGGAGTCTGTGAGCAGTTCAATGTCTCAAACATTATAATTTTGTGGTATATCGCCCGAAGATGAATGGGGCAGTGGAGGCTGCGAATAAGAATATTAAGAGGATTATTGCAAAAATGACTAATACCTATACAGATTGGCACGAGAAGCTACCGTTTGCCTTATACGCTTATCGAACCGTAGTAAGAACTTCCACCAAGGCAACACCTTTCTCATTGGTATATGGGGTAGAAGCTGTGTTACCCATTGAGGATGAGATATCATCGCTCCGTGTCTTAATGGAAGCGAAATTAGAAGAGGCAGAATGGATGCAGGCAAGATATGACCAGCTTAATCTGATTGATGAAAAGAGGTTAAAAGGCGTTATGTTATGGGCAAATGTACAAGAAAAGGATGATAAGGGCCCACGAGAAGAAAGTTCACCCAATAGTGTTGAGGAAGATTTAGCGTTGAGGAAGAAGCTACCAATCCAAAGTGATTCTCGAGGAAAATGGGCACCAAATTGGGAAGGACCCTACATTGTAACAAAGGTTTTCTCAGAAGGAGTATTAATTTTAGCCGAAATGGATGGAGATGAACTCCAAAGCCTGATAAATTCAAATTTGGTTAAGAAGTATTATGTTTGAAGAAGAAATAAAAAAGGAGAAAAAAAGAGAAAAAGAGAAAAAGAAAGAGAAAAGAAAGAAAAAAAGAAAAAGAAAGAAAAAGGAAAAAGAAAAGAAAATGGGGGTTCAAAATAAAAATCCGCAAAGGGCGTTTTGAAACCAAAGGAGGATTTGAGTTGAAAACCCGTAAAGGGCGACTCAGACAATTTGCAAGTAAGACCTTCCTCGGGGATTGGCTTGGGAGCTTCATATCTTTCCGCATAATCATTATCTTCAGGGTGTACTCAGCATAATGGACATTCAAGGCATCTTATGAATTCATGACAGGAGGAGTTTTGGTTTCTGATATCTGAATGCATATTCCTTTCCTTGTAATTTCCTTTTTTTGTTTGCCACAACACTAATAAAATTTTGGTTATGTAGACCTTTTCTTTTCCTCCTTTGACATCTTTCCATAAAGCATCATGCATTAAATTGAGAATTAAAATTTGAAATCACTTGAAATATATAAGATTTTTGAGCATTACTTTGAAATTTTTCTAGAGGGGTATTGGAACTATAAGGTATTCAATGGTCAAATTTGGAGCTTAAGGCATAAAGAGCAACAAAACTTATTCAAGATGGAAATAGGTTTTGCTACAAACCTATGCGGAAAAAACCTCAAGAGATGCTTTGAGGTAGCATGTTGCAAAACAGAGATGCTTACATGAGATATTTTGTTTTCTACAACAATGAGAACAATTTTACAGACATTGAAGGAAATAGCTAAGGATATGAGACATTGAGAGAGCAATAAGATCCTAGGAAGCTTGTCACTGAACATTGATGTATCAACTACAATGATAACTTGACAAAGGCTAAAAGAGTGTTGAAGAATATGAGGATGAAATTAGTCATTCCAACCAGGAGTACAAGATAACTAGATTGAGTGAGCAAATGTGCAAAGAGCAAATGAAGCAAAGAAGTACTAAGAATGAGAATGATGAAGCAGAGATGATGGAGATGACTATCTATGATTATTTTGTCAATTATCGTAGCGTGCTGTTGTAACTTTTAGATGATTTCCCATGCATTAATAATGAGAAACCGATGCATTCCCCATATCCCCACAGAGTCTCGCCCTTAGGTGTTCTAGCAACAAGAAGCTTCCCTATTTGAAAAATCAAGGTAGAAGTCACAAGAAAGGATGAATGTATTGTCCAAATTTATTTTGAATCCGTGATGCGATATGGTAAATGAAGCAAGCAATGGCGAGGATTACTTTCCAAGGAATAGACGATGGAATTTTAACAAGGAATTGGTAAAGCCAACTAGTATTGGAGGACGAGTTATTGCAAACTTTCTTAGTGCAAAGACATTTAGTGTAGAGAAATGAAAAGAAAACATATTTTCTTTTTTGATGGATGGGCCAAAACAGACACTCACCATCTGTTGCCAGAGTTGAGAAGATGTTTGAGATGATATAATCCAAGTTTCCCAAAGCTTCACAAATTTCTTCTGTGTTTATTAGGAAAATTGTTAAGAAAAAAAGCATAAGAAATAAAACATGCATTCATGACTAGGCGTCCCTAGGGGCATATGCATCTTAATTGGATCATTTGCATTTGTTTTGACAAATTTTGGAACCAACTTATCCATCCAAGAACAAGGAGGATGGAACCTTTTTAGAACCCGCCTATCTATTCAGGCATGAGGAGAATAGAACCTGCCTATCCGTTCAAGCAATTGGAGAATGAAACCTACTTATCTATTCGAGCATAAAGAGAATAGAGCCTACCTATCCGTTCGGGCATTTGGAGAATGGAACCTGCTTATTTATTCGAGCATAAGGAGAATAGAACCTGCCTATCCGTTTGGGCATTTGGAGAATGGAACCTGATATCTATTCGAGAATAAGGAGAATAGAACCTGCCTATCCGTTCGGGTATTTGGAGAATAGAACCTGCTTATCTATTCGAGCATAAGGAGAATAGAACCTGCCTATCCATCTACGCATAAGGAGGATGGAACCCTTTTTAACTCACCTATCCATTCGGGCATTTGGAGAATGGAACCTGCCTATCTATTCAGGCATAAGGAGAATAGAACCCGCCTATCCGTTCGGGCATTTGGAGAATGGAACCCGCCTATCTATTCAAGCATAAGGAGAATAGAAACTGCCTATCTGTTCGGGTAATTTGAAGAATGGAATCTGCTTATCTATTTAGGCATGAGGAGAATAGAAACCGCCTATCTGTTCAGGAATTTGGAGAATGGAACCCGCTTATCTATTCGGGCATGAGGAGAATAGAACCCGCCTATCTGTTCAGGGATTTGGAGAATGGAAACCGCCTATCTATTCAGGCATGAGGAGAATAGAACCCGCCTATCCGTTCGGGCATTTGGAGAATGGAATCCGCTTATCTATTCAAGCATGAGGAGAATAGAACCCGCCTGTCTTCTCAGGCCTTAACGGTTTGGTAATTGGTGAAAATTAGTGTCTTTTTTTCTTTGCTCTATTTCTGTTTCACCGAAATGACCAAAGAGAGGCAACTGTTGTCACTTGATTTTCACCTTCGTTTTAGTTGTTATATTAATTTAGTATTGTTGTAGTGTTATACTGATAATATAGTTAAGTGACATTGATAACATAGTTAATATGTTTAGTAGTAAATATTAATGTTATTGATAATATAGTTAGGTGTCATATAGTATATATTAACATAGTTGATGTATTATAGTTGTAAATATTAATGTTAGTGTTAAAATATTTTGGGTGTCATGTAATGTATACTTAGTGCGTTATAATTAGTATAATTGTTAGTATATTAGTTAGTATTAACATATGTTATATATTTTAGTATCCTAGTTAGTAGTTAATATAAAAAGTTATCAAAACTCGAAAAATATAATAAAATAGATAACCCATTTAAATGAAAAGGATCCATTAGATTAAATAGAGTCCATCAATTAAAAAATGCCCATACATTATACAAAGGACCGACTGACCCATTTATAACCCAAAAAAACCCTAATCCCATTATTCTTTGCACAACCGAAAAGAGATTGTTGGATCAATCTGGGATCCAACAGCGTTGATCGCGCCAGCTGGGGATGATATAGTGCCTCAACTGCTCACCTATTTATTCAGAATGCAATCTGACGGCCCAGATCGCTTCGGATATATCACACGGATAATCACTTGTGCGTGGCAGCCACGCGCATGACGTTTCAGCTCCAACTGTTCGCTTCATCTTCTCCGACGTTCCACTCGCTCTGATTGTTCCTCGCTGGCGCCTTTCGAATCATCAGAAAGATTTAAATAGTGGAACAAGAAGGTTAAATCCCTAAATTAGAGCCCATCAATTCATGATAAAATCAACAGGGATTAAATCCCTAATTCAAAGCCCTAGCTAGAAAAATCAGAAGCAAAACGGTAAGAGATAATCCCTAATTCGAAGCCCAAGCAAGAATCAAGCTATAATCGGATATGCTAAAGGCAATTCAAAACCAAAATCAGAACCAGAATGGAAAGGGTTAATCCCTAAATTGAAGCCTCTAGAAAAGATCAAGAAATTCGAGATAATCCAGGGAAGAAATTAGGGATTCAGGCTTAAAATTCAAGCAATTCTTGTACTATATAAACCCCTTTGTAATTCATGTAAACAACAACAATAATTCCACAAGAAATCACACACAGCAATTACAGAAAACATACTAGCATTCGGAAGTTGGAGGAGCAAACAGTTGTAATCGGCATTCAAGAGCAATAAGAGAAATAAGTTTCTGGTAATGCTTTCTATCTATTTACTTTTTCCTTTGAATTAAATAAAGGAAAAGGGTTTGTTTTTACCTTATTTTTATTGGAAACACGGTGGAGATTTGGCTTTGACAGAAATCCGGTGAAAAAACACGATTTTAGGGTCGCCAAAATCTGGAAAATCTGGGTTTTTTCTAGGAATTTTGCCGCCGGCAACGGCGGCCAGAGCTGGTGGAAGGCGGCCGGCACGCCAGACCACCACCGTGTTCTTCAATTCATAAAGAACACGATGAATATCTTTAGAGAATTTTATAAGAATCGAATTTGATCCATTTGGGGGGATTGTTATAAAATGAAATCTGTTATAATATTTGGTATATATACTAACCCGTTTGACCCGACTATAACCCGCGCCCTTCTTATCTGGTTCTTATACCGCAACCCTTTTGTTTTTAATTGTTGCAATTTCATCCTTTTTCCTTTCAATCTGGCACCAAATTTTAAATTATTTTTGAATTAACCCTCACATTTTGGTCTTCTTTTAATTTAGTCCATAATACAACTTTTTTATAAATAAAATTAATTACCTTTTTCTTATTTTAATTACTTTGATAATTAATTTAATTTAAATATTTTGTTTCTTTATTCTTGTATGTATGCGTATTAAACCTTAGGATTAGAGACTTAAAACATAGATTAGAGACATGTATGTAAAACATTCTCCATTTTCAATAAAACACATTTAATTATATTATAACCGTAATAATTAAAAGGAATATAGACATTTCTTTAGGATTATTCACTACTTATATTTTAATTAAAAGACTTTTACACATTTAATTTTCTTGTTGATTTACTAAAAGTGAAAACTTAATTAATGCTGTGTCTTATCAAACGAGAATGACGGGTTAGCGCCAGGAGTGTTGGCGGTGATTAAATTTCATTTCCTGGGTGATAAGGCCGCTAGAATAGATTTACATTCATTAAGCGGACAAATAACTCAAAATTTTGTGAACTTGCAAATTCCGGTTTTTAAAGCACTTTTTGAAATCAATTAGGTACCAATTTTTGGGCGTTGTGGGGGTGCTAATCCTTCCCCACACGTAATCGACCCCCGAACATGTTTTCTTTGTTTTTCATGGACCAAAATGTTATTTTGATAAATAAAATGTTTTTTTGTTATTAAAATAACCTTTGTTTTAAAAGTGATCCAATCACACTTTTTTAAAAAATGATTGGTGGCAACTCCGTGATTTTTATAAAGTTTTCCAAAATGTCAAAACCACCTAAAAAGGGTTGGGACATTGTGTTTTTCAGTTTTATCCTTGCTTTGTCTACTGTTTTATTGCCCTAAGGTTGTAAGAGCCTTCGAGATTTGGCCTTTCTTTAGGTGTTAGATTAGTCTAGTGGTCGAGAGAGCTAGATTTATACCCACGTAGGCAATGGAGTTTGGTGCTGAGAGGCACAACTCTAACCCACCTTAGAGATAAGTGGAGGATTTTAACGGCTAAAAAAGGTAGTACTTCATGGGTAGAAGTATGCTAGGGTTCACGCTGAGAGGTATTGCTATAACATACTAGCTGCCATGCTTCTTACTACAGATAGCTTAGAAGCACCATTAGAAAATCCTGCCAAGTAGAGGATAAGTTGGAAATTGTGAAGCATCCATGAGAGCTAGACATAGGTCATCTTGACAAACCCAGCCAATCATTCCCATAGTGAGTTTCGCACACGTGTGAGGACCATTGAAGTCTATTTAGTTTACTTCAGTTTTATTTATAGTTGTTTGTTACAGCATTTCTGACCTTGCTTCCATTTTCCATCGCAATTATTTTTTAGTTTGTGTCTTGCGTGCTTAAACTTGACTTGAAATACCTCCAATCACTGTGGAGACGATACTCACTCATCACTATTACTACTTGTTCGACGTGTATACTTGCACTATTTGCGTATCATTTATAGTACACCACAACACGCAACACATATCATTAAATCGGGTATTCCATGACATAACATACTTAATATTTAGGTACTCACCTAGAGTCCAAGCTTACTTATGCATAGCATAATTTAGGATAAAAGAATGCAATTAAATTTGCGAGAATTGCTCGGGAAGGTTACTAGCCTATCGCGACACTTTATACTACACTCACAATTTATTATGAGCTAGTTTTTGTTTCCGAATCGCAATCCCCTTTTTGCTTATCTACTATTGTCCTTACTCCTTCATTCCCTTCTTGGTCTAAATGTAACAAAGAATACAATTATGTATTAGAACAATTTCCTATCAACCATTCACTTGTAAAATCACTCCATCACTCAAGTATACATATAATTTCACCTGAAACAATCCAAATTTCATATACAAACATGTACATACTCATCCACTAATGTTTATTTTCATACCAAATTAATCCATTATACTTGCATACATATTCTTATACATCAAAATAGTTTCATAACATACATATACATTTATTTATACAAAAAACAATCCACTAATGTTCATATACTTATGCAAAACAGGGTTATTAGACTTATATATTTATGTGTACACCAAAGGTGTCCAATCATACATGTATACATGCATATTCTTCAAAACAATTTACTATGTAGTCTTACCAGCCCTTTACACTTGCAAAACAACCCCTCCCTTGATTTAATCAATCCAAAATAGTCTATTAAACTCTTCAAAAATAGTCCCTATTTACTTTTATATGTACAAAATATTCCAGAATTTTACATAACAGTCCTATAAATTCAATATTATTAACCTTTGTTTAATCTCATATCCTTAGATTCAATTGTTAACAACTTGAAGACTTTAAATTCAAGATTGTTACGACAATAAATACCTATAAATTAACACTTTGGGGCTGTCCAAAAGCATTCAAAATAGAATATACACATGGGGCATTCAATTGTGTTCGATTTTGTACTAAAATATACGCTAAGACTCCAAATCATAATCAAGCATTCTTTATACACTTAACATTGCATCACTCAAAGGATCAAGCACTAAAGGACTCATTCTCAATCAATTAATCATCCTAGTCATATAGCAAGATCATAATGCATAACAACTTTAACACATGAATCATTCAAACAAAACTAGAAACTTCAATTTGACATCTTATTGCACTAATTTGCAATTAGGGACCGATTTGCAAATGTGACAAATTACAGGGATTTATTGCTGAATTAAAGTTATCAATATTCAATTAGTCAAGTTTCATACCCACATGTCAAATTCCAACTCAATTTGATCATCGAAACTCATTCAATTGCATACATAACTTCCAGGGACTAAAACGTAAGAAAATAGAAACTTCAAAAGATTCCAATTAACCAACTTACTTGTAACCGTATCGATACACCACGCATCATATCGGTACGGTCATGATGGATTTTAAATTTCAGATTCTAGTAGCACAATACCGTATCGATATGGCCCCGTGTACCGATACGCCTAGCCATTTTCCTCTAGGATCGTATCGATACGGTTCTCCTTGTACCGATACGCTAAGCCAGATCTGGTCCACCCGTACTGATACGATACCTCACGTACTGATACGCCTGAGCCTGAATTGCCCATTTTTTATGGTTTAACTTACGAATAAGCTAAACAAACCACCTAATCATGCTTCTAAGACATTAGCAACATAAACAAGGATCGATCCTCAACCAAAAACACCAGAAACATCAACCATACATCTTAACTTGCATCAAAAGGAAACTATAGGCACGCAACCTATGAACCAAGCCAAACAAGATACCGAAAGCCATACCAAGGCAAAATCTAAGCACAACAGGCCAATTACAAGTCTAAAACAACAACATAAACTAGTACAAATAGGGAGTTTAACAACATCTCCCAAAATAGCAAAGGAACCCCTATTGCCCATATTAAACATAGTTTACTTTGGAAACATGTATTCATATATGAAGTCCTTTGATCACCTTCACTTGCTTGCTACCTCCGAACCTTTAATTCTCTGCATTTATGGACAAAGAGAGTGTAAGCACACTAGGCTTAGTGATGAGTGCTCAAAAACAACACACCATCAATGCATTTAAAACCGGTTTCTAAACCACATTCAAATCACTTTTCAATCCGTGATTAAACCATCATTCAAAACATCATGCCTTCAACACCATGCACTTTAACCATTCAAAATCCAACATATTAAACCATATGCAACATGTATCATTAAACCAATAGAAACTCACATTGCTAACCTCAATTTAAGCCTTCCCATGCATAGCATACCATATGCAAAGCTTAAAGAGTAAACATGATGTGAGCATGGTCACACTCCTTACATTATTTTCTATAACCTTTCTGAGACCGTTTTATCGTGGAAAGTTGTTTACATTCAAGAAGCTTCAAGAAGCTTATTCAAGCTTAACCTGAGATATTCAAACTAAGGTCAGATTTATGAAGGTGTATTTCAACCCAAAGGAAGAACCTCCACCATCATTGAAGATCTTCAAGGCTCATTCCAAGGGAGTTATTCCTTATTTCATCTTTTACTTGTGCATGAATTTGCATGAGTATTAATAGTTTGCATCATAAATTACATGAATAAATAAGCATGCAACTTCATTCAAAGCATGTACTTCATTTAGCAATTAGATCATTAAAGCATGTAGTTTCTTTATGCTAGCTACTTCATTTAAGTATGACGTTTCATTCAATAAAGCTAGTTCACTAATTAAACTAGTTCATTCATTTAAACTAGTTCATTAATTAAACAATCTCCTTTAAATTTTGCATGACATGTTTATTTCTTAATTTTATTCAATCATGAACATTTGTTGTTATTGTGTCTAGGTGCACGAAGTGAGATAAACAGTCACATCAAATGCAAGATTATCAGTCAATTTGTTTTCCATTTTTGATGCGATGTGAACGTGTTTGGTTCCTGCAATCAAATGGATATTATTCCTCTATCTCTTAGCTTTTCGACGCCTTTTGAATCACCTCAATCCGATATCGGGAGCTTGAGATGTGATCATTTTACTAAAGACAGTGCATGATGGAATTTCATTACGAGAAATGCATGCATGGGAGACAAGCAATTAAAGTCCATCATTATCAACCATTTGGAGAGGCTGTTCGAAATCTACAAGGAAGACAAGCATTAAAATCTATCTTTATCACTCAACTGAAGGCCCCCATTATTCATATAATCAAGACATTCAAGTCATTATTTATCATCTTTTTGGAGGCTTTTCATATTCTACAAGGAGACATGTAATGTAGACAATCTTTATGACATTCAAGAAGGATGAATGGCTTGTAGATGAGCATGTAATAGGAAGATACACTCCCCTTTTGGATGGCAATGCGTCTACATACATCAAATGTCCACATTCATCCCTCTTTCTTTCATGAGTGAGCCAGCCAAAGAAGCCCAAGAGTCATCCACCCTTTGGATGAAATTGTGTCTCCATTCAGTCTCAAAAGTTTCTAAATTCATCATAGACTATTTAGAATATTCATCCACTAAATGAGATAAGAAGAAACAAAGCATTCAAGAGCATTCATCACCATTTTGATGAAGCATTCATATCCTTTGTGTGACCTTTCATATTCAGCCTATGAACACTATAAATAGGTCCCTTTTTTCTTTCATTGGGAATCAGACTTTGATATATAAAAAACTTCTTTGAGAGTTGTTTTCTTTCTCGTTCTTTTGAAGAACTTTATCGGCTTCAAGTTGTTCTTGTGGTCTTCAATTCATTTCTATTTCTTTATATTGTTGGTTCCTAGCTCTTTATAGCTAGAGGGTCACAATCCATTCTCTATCACTTTCATTCCATCACTTTATATTACTGGTTCCTAGCTCTATATAGCTAGTGGGTCACAATCCGTCATTCTTTTCAAATCTACAAAGCCCACACCACCACCACTAACTTCCATATCCATACTTCCTTCCTCTACCATAATCTCCATCACTATCCATTCACATCATAAACCCAGTTGCCCCGGTAACTAATTTGCCATGGAAAACTTCATAACCCCAGTTACCACGACAACTAACATGCCACGACAAACGTCATTTCTATTTGTTTCTTTCTTCTTGCTATCAATCAAGTTCTTACTCGAATCACGATCATATCAAAACATGTATAAATCCTATTATACAACACATGATACATTAACAATTATATTGGCTCACAAGTGATCATCAACAAGTTCCATTTACAAAGCACAACATCGGATACACGGATTCACAAGTGTTCTCCCAACACTTCATACATTCTCACCGGCAATACAAGGTTCACACACGGGAGTTTTCGGTACACATAAACCCCTCCACTGTTGTGACACCCGTGGTGGAGTATTCGGTACACCGTATAAACCCCTCAACACCACTTATCAGTAGATGTATAACCCATTAATGAGAGTCTTCGGTACCCATAAACCCCTCAATCGCTAGGGTACTTGGACGGAGTATTCAGTACACCATATAAACCCCTCTATGTCCAAGGTGACTTATTTTACAGTGCACTCAATCCTATAGCCGGCTAACTATATCCGATTACATTTTAAGACCATTTCCATACCATCACTTGCCAATATAATTCACAACTAGCCATGAACCTCACTGTTTTAAAGCAATTTACCAAAACATACCAAAGCATCAAACCATGCTTTCACAAGTATAAACCATACTAACAAGGATCATTCACCAATGCATCCTTCATCAATATATTACCAAAACATTAGATAACATACTTGAAATCATGCTTTAACAGTAGGAACCATGTTATTTAAAACAAGTGCATAAACCATTTCGTAAAACAAGCACGACCGAGGGAGAAATCCTTTATACTTACTTCCGAGTTTAAACCAACATTTCAAACTAGATTTAAACTCCCTTAAACCACTTTTTTAAACCATTCCAAGGCTGGAAAACGTGATCTCACTCATCGACACGTGAAACCTCAATTTGCCGACGCACAATCAAGCATCTAAAGCCTCCAAAGCTTCACCGGTAGCTTCCGAAACGTTCTCCCCTATTTTAACCACATTATAACAGAGGATTAATGCATCATAATGCATTCAAAACCCCAACAAGCAATTCCTCAACATTGTCTTTCTTAAAACCATCAAAACGCATATCCAAAACAACCAAAACAGCTTCGATTCACTTCCGAAACTTAACCCAGCCATAATCTAACACTTCCAAACATCAATTAACATCAAAAGACATCTAAAAACCATCTCATAACATCCTTATACCTCTACAAACTCATAAACCACCACAACACCTCAAAACTCATAACAAACAACTCAAACAACTAGAGATTCATTTGATTTTGGGATTCTCTTGATAAAGCCAACCCATTACATTATGATATAAAAATCATGATATAATCTCATCATAAACTCAAAAAAATATATCTGAAACAAGGATCTCTTAATTTCATCAATAAAATCTCAATTAAACCAATTTTCTCCAATTAAATCAACAAAACTTATTAGAAATCATGTGTAAAGGATCAAGAACTTGGGAATTTTAGTAAATAACCTTTCATTAGAGGAGAATAACGAAACCTTACCTCTAATGGATGCTTTCCCCTTAATTGGATAGTTTTACATGAGAAAACAAGATTAAAACAATAAGGTTTTGATATGAAATCATTAAGAAATCATTTGGAAACCAAAAATCCATTAAATCAAAGGATTGCCTAATGGTTTTGAAGAAGAAATTGTTGTTTGGCTGGAGAGAATTTGAGAGAAAAGAAGTTACGTAGAATTTGTTTTAAGGTAACTTCCAATTAAACCCTATCTATTAATTATATCCAATTAAAACACTTTAAAATAAGCCAACTAAGGGATAAAGTCTGATATTAGATTTTAGGGTCAATAGCTCCTTAAAGATTCAAAGTTCACATCCTTTTACAAAACAATCACTAAAGACAGTTTTACAAAGTTTACAATTTGGTCACTAAATCGAAATGTTTAACTCCCAAACGCCATTTTCCAAAACTGACTTTACCAAACCCTTATATATATTAAAAGGATTTTAGACTATTTTCCATATTTTTATCACCTTTGAAAATATTAAAACTTAATTTAATCCCGAAACTTACTCAAACCTCTAGTTTTGGTCCACCGAACCCTTAAACTAGCCCGAAACCTCTAGGCCCAAAATCGGGGCGTTACAATGTGTACAAGTTCCTTAGTTTAAATTATTCACCATGCAATTCCTTGATTTTTCTTAGAATTCAATTTGGTCCATTTGAATTTGGCCATCCATCAAACCTTGTTTTAAATTTAGTCCATTTACCACAAACTTAATCTATTAAGTGAAAAATTCCATATCAAATAATTTGTGACCAAATTTGCAGCATAATTCCAAGATAAATTTGGGACATTTAAATCTTTAATCAATTTAAATCACATTCGAATTAGAAACATACTTTTAAGCTGTATTTTGGGGTATTACAATTCTCCTCCCCTAAAAAAATTCGTCCTCGAATTTTCCTGAGATGAACAGATGGAGACATTGTTCTTTTATAGATGTCTTAGGTTCCCAAGTTGCCTCATCTCTATAATACTCTTACAAAGGGAACAACCTTGTTACGAAAACTTCTGATTACACGATCTAAAATTTTGGACAATTTATTTTTCGTGAAACAAATCTGGATTGAGTTCTAATTCCCCAGTCTCAAGTACATGGAAGGGATCAGATCGGTATTAGCGGAGTATGGAGACATGAAACATATCATGAATCTTGCTGAATTCACTAGAAAAAGCTAGACGATGTGCCATGCAACCAATCCTTTTCGTGGTTTCAAAAGGTCCCCTGAATCGAGAACTAAGATTTCCTTTCTTCCTAAGACTGAATACCTTCTTCTATAGGAAGACATTCAGAAACACCTGATCTCCCACTGAAAATTGAATATCCCTGCTTTTAAAGTCAACATAAGTTCTTTACCTATCAAAGACTTCTTTTATTCCGTCATGGATGACATTTATTTGTTCTTTAGTATAATGTTTCAAATAGAACCATTTAAATAATTACTTGATAGTTTTTTTTGTCTACAATTCAGCCAGATATAAGGATTTCTCCCAGTCTACATCATTTTGTTTGGAAAAAAGGTAGACCATTCAGAAACTCCATAGCTACACAATCCATTTGCTTTGAAGAAGTTCGATAGGTTGTAAAACCCGCAAGAACCCGATACTCAACTTTGATCCTCTGACAAGTTAATTGCTTGGGTACAATTCCTTGATAGTAGATTACTTTCCTGGCAACCAGAAATAATTTCTTTATTTCCTTATATATCTTAACAGCCTCAGGGTGGATCGAAAAGAAATTACTAGAAGCGTCTGAAACATTCTCCTTCCAAGGGTTTCATCCTCTGGTACACATCCTCTACTTCGATTCAGAGGAAAATCTGAATTAGGTTTCTCTTTTATCTTAAGCAAAACATTTGAAGTTCAAAATTTGATTACTATCTTAAGCAAAACTTATTTCAAAACATTCTCCTTTTGTAACTCAGTATGAGCACGAGTAAGAACTTATTTCAACTGATCAATATTTCATTGCTATCTTTTTGACTAAACAAATGGTACATACTTTCAAAGAAGTTTGGTTAAAGGGATGGTCAAAATGGAGAACTCTTTAACAGATCTTTGATTATATCCAACTAATCCCAGAAGTTTTTAATTCATTAACATTTCTCAAAGGTTTCCAATCAGTTGTTTGAGTCTTCTTAGAATCTACCTTACTCCCCTCTGTAGATATTTATTGTCAGTGGAAAAACACCTCGAACAAATGAAAATTTCACATTGTAAAACTTTGCATAAAGTTGATGATCTTAAGGGTTTGCAGAATAATTTGAAGGTTTTCATACGTTAGTTTCCATCTTTGGAGTAAATAAGATTGCCATCCATAAAGGCTACTACAAACTTATTCGATTGGTGAAAGTCAATGAAAAGCCTTATCGATCGATCTTTCTTCCTTAAAGCACAACTAGAGCTCTCCGAGGTGACATACTAGGTCTTAGGAATCCTTCATCTTGAAGGTCTTGCTATAGATTCTTGAATTTTTTAAATTTGACCGGGGTCATCTGGTTAGGAGTGTTGGAAACTGGATATGATCTAGATTATAATTCAGTTTTGAACTCCACTTCCCAGGTTGGAGATAAACCTGGTGTTTCCTTGAAAAATACGTCAGCAAATTCAAAAATAGCTAGGATAGATTCAAAGGTAAGCTTAGTCTTATCAACTTTGGATATGACCAAAATCACACAGCTTGATTCAAAAGGTTTCTTATTTAACAAGGGTATAAGTTCTTTCCCTAACCTCCAAAGGGGAAGTATTTTCTTATAACAATATGCCCAAACATGGTGTTTACTTAGCCAATCTAATCTCGAAATAAGGTAAATTTCAGGGAAGGATAGAGTTAAAAGATCAACGAAAAGGCATTTCTTGAACATTTCTCGAAGGTTTCCAATCAGTTGTTTGAGTCTTCTTAGAATCTACCTTCATCCCCATTGTAGATATTTATTGTCCGTGGAAAAACACCTTGAAAAAAATCAAAATTTCACATTGTAAAACTTTGCATAGAGTTGATGATCTTAAGGGTTTGTAGAATAATTCGAAGGTGTTTCATACGTTAGTTGCCATCTCTGGAGTAAATAAGATTGCCATCCATAAAGGCTACTACAAACTTATTCGATTGTTTAAAGTCAATGCAAAGTCTTATCGATCAATCTTTCTTCCTTACAGCATAACTGGAGCTCTCCAAGGTGACAGACTAGGTCTTAGGAATCCTTTATCTTGAAGGTCTTGCTATAGATTCTTGAATTTTTTTATGTTTGACTGGGGTCATCTAGTTAGGAGTGTTGGAAACTAGATATGATCTAGATTATAATTCAATTTCGAACTCCACTTCCTGGGTTAGAGATAAACTCAGTGTTTCCTCGAAAAAGTACGTCAGCAAATTCAAAAATAGCTAGGATAGATTCAAAGGTAAGCTTTGTCTTATCAACTTTGGATATGACCAAAATCATACAGCTTAATTTAAAAGGTTTCTTATTTAACAAGGGTATAGGTTCTTTTCCTAACCTCTGAAGGGAAAATATTTTCTTATAACAATCTGCCCAAACATGGTGTTTACTTAGCCAATCTAATCTCGAAATAAGGTTAATTTCAGGGAAGGATAGACTTAAAAGATCAACGAAAAAGGCATTTCTTGTATCAAAAAGGAACAATTCATACTTTCTTGGTTTGTCATGACTTTACTTCCCAAAGATTTGGTGACAACAAGATTATAATTCGTGGATTTAGAAGGAAAAATCAAATTCCTCAAGAAGGTAGAATATAAAGAAAAGGAGTCAAACCAGAATCAAATAAGGGTTATACATGATTTGAGTACAATTCAATTGTACTCGGAAAGATGTAAGCTTGAATATCAAGCCAACTCATCGATCGATGCCCCCTTGTTTCACAATCAAAGGAAGAACAAGAGAAGTTTGGGGGGTTTGTGTCAGAAAGACAACAAATTGGTTGAATATCTCAGATATACCGAGGAAACTTCCTTACTGTACAGAGTGGAGAGAAAACATTTTATTACACCTGTCTGATCCTTATATTGCCTCCATCAACTAGTCGGGCTTTCTTTATCCCGGCCCTAACTTATTTCAAACATCTTCTTATCTTAATAACACATAAAAGAACTCTTATCAATCTCAAATCACAAATACTTATCACAGTTAACTACCAACACACAAAGAGCTCGTATCAATCATAGATCACAAGTACTTATCAAAGTTAAACTCCTAGGTGGCACATGCTTCAAAGTTGAACTCAGTTTAGTCCTAGAATTGACTAAACCTAAGCTCTGATACCAATAAATGTAACACCCCCTACCCAGTCTAGGAAAAAAACTAGCTTAGGAAGTGTTTCTAAACAAACACAAACAAACAACGCACAACAAAATGTACATTCAAGGCATTCTAATGATGATAAAGGCCATTCTTTGTCAATTAGGGACTAATTTTTTTCCCTTTGAACTTCAAAGTGACTAGATTTGAATCTAGACATCAAGAGCTCATGTAAAATTTGACCAACTTAATTTAACTCAAGACATACGAAAAAGAGAGTGAGAAATGCAACTTAAACATCAAGAAATTCATTAGACCTTGAACATCTTTTAAACAACATTCGAAACATGCCTTTATTAGGTCTAGCTTATTATTATCTCTTCAATCTTTTACTGAACCATTTAAGAAAATCCAATTGCAACAATTATCAGTAGGCTATTTAATCTAGTAATACTCGAGGTATGCATAATAAGTATTTTTTATATACATAGCATGTAAGATACCATATCAACATCAAACAAATAAATTAAACTCATACATAAGGTTCATTTAACCCACTTGGTTATGACATTCTTGCATTCTAGGTCTTAACTCTTTAACTAGCAATACATTCGACCTACATGCATTTTAAACGTGTTACAAACTAGATTCTAATAGTAACTAACCTTTCAAGTCACATCCCTCTACATTAGGACCTTAACATTTATACTTTCACAATCCATATTCAAATTTCGGCATGGTAAATGAATTATCTCGAGTACTTTACTACATTATTATGACCTAATCAACCAAACATAGCACGACACATACGCATACATGAAACCAAGATACACTACCATCCTATCAAACAAAAGTTACGATCATCTAAACTACAAACATTCACAAAACATAATAGAGCACTTAATTTACACATAACACCGGATATTTATAAGCTTTACATACACAAATAGCAAAATACCATTCTAAATGCATTATACATATAAACCAAGTATGTGCCACCATCTAGGAGTTAAAAGGGAAGATTACAATACATATTCTAGGTACTTGTGATCTGATCAAAACTCAAAGGTAACCACAACAAAGCTTTACCCTGAAATGTAGTGAAAGGATTGCATAAGTATACACTGAATGAGGTAGTTTAAAGTGACTTAAAACATGAAATAGTAAGCTATCCTTTCACTAATATCAGCTAATCAACATCTAATTCTAAGCTTGGACAAAGACTTAGCCATTTTAAGCAAGGCATTCGGTCCAAGATTCACATATATACATGGTACACATACAATGCATATACATATATATACACATAGCTTTTGAACAAAGAATACATATGGTATTCGATCAAGCATTTACTTGCATACACTTGGTATTTGATCAAAGTATATGCAATTAAGCATATAAGAAATTTAAGATATGTAAGCATTACAACAGATCATGTTTATTCACCAAAAAAGATATTCATTAATTAACGGATACGTCTTACTTGTTATGCAAGTCATTACTATAATTCAATCACTTAACTTATAAAGTTTCATTATTTCTCTATACAATAGTCTATCAATATGTATGTTATTTGTTTATTACTTATCAAACAAGTTATCAACATAACATGTCATGATCAAGTGTTACTTGTCTATCAAACGCAACATATCATAGACTTAGTTTACTTGTCATATAAGAAAGCAAGCATAGCACCGCATAGGCATGGATTACTTATCATCAAAGATGTAATACATATCAGATCATAGGCTCGAATTACTTATCACCAAAGGTATAAAGCATAGCATATCAAAAACATGTGATATTTGTCATATAAGATTTCAAACGTAGCATATTAAAGGCATAATTTCTTTTCACAAGAGGTATTAATATTAATCATTAACTTAGTTTGCAATTTCATTATTTGTCTTTAACATAGCCTTGAGAATCAAGTAATAGCCTAGGTACACGAATCCCCAATCAATTGTCGCCAAATATAATGGTACTCGCAAGTACCGGTCAATCCCTCCTACTGTCGCCAAGTGACCACAACACTTCCTTCCTACTGTCGCCAAATAAGGACCATAGTCCAAGACCTTAGTCCATCCCAAACACGAGCTCCATGGACTCTATGGCATGCCAACTATACCTAAGACTGACTCGAAACTAAGGCTTTCTCATTTATCTTATCTTATTAGAGATAGAACGAGACCAGTTCCTTATCAGAATATCATATCAACAAAGCTTTTTGCCTTTTCATATTAGGCATGTATTCACCTCATGTGAATTTCTCAATACATTTTTCTTATCTCATTTGATTCGCATGTTTTATTCATATCAGAATCAGAATAATGATTGAGCATAGCTTTGTACATATACACATAAGTATTCTTAAACAAAGCATTTTCATATATATATACACAAGAGTGTTTGAATATAGCATATACTTATACATGTGAGCATTCGAACTAGCATCTCTATTCATCCAATTAGATACTCATTATTCAATAGAAAGACATTATTGGCTATGCAAGAAATTATAATGATCCATTGATTTAACTTATAAACTTTCTTGGCTTCTCTTTACTATAGCTTATTGTCATTCATTTCAAGTGCACATATAGTTCTTATACATGTTTCTTAATTCACAACCCTCTTATTTAGATCATTGTGTGAGCTTAACTTTTTATCATCTCATCAAGCACACATAAGGTTCACATACAAAGTTTCCAATTTTATAATCCTTTTTTAATCAAATGATAACATGGCAAGATTACTTATCAAACACACATAGATTTAGCTACAAGCATATCATTAAATAAGGTATTCCATGACATAACATACTTAATATTTAGGTACTCACCTGGAGTCCAAGCTTGCTTATGCATAGCATAATTTAGGATAAAAGAATGCAATTAAATTTGCAAGAATTGCTCGAGAAGGTTACTAGCCTATCCCGAGACTTTAAACTACACTCACAGTTTATTCCGAGCTAGTTTTTGTTTCCGAATCGCAATCCCCTTTTTGCTTATCTACTATTGTCCTTACTCCTTCAATCCTTTTTTGGTCTAAATGTAACAAAGAATGCAATTATGTATTAGAACAATTTCCTATCAACCATTCACTTGTAAAACCACTCCATCACTCAAGTATACATATAATTTCAGCCGAAACAATCCAAATTTCATATACAAACATGTACATACTCAAACAGTCCACTAATGTTTATTTTCATGCCAAATTAATCCATTATACTTTCATACATATTTTTATACATCAAAACAGTTTCATTACACACATATACATATATTTATACACAAAACAGTCCACTAACGTTCATATACTTATGCAAAAACAGGGTAATTATACTTATATATTTATGTGTACACCAACGCTGTCCAATCATACATGTATACATGCATATTCTTCAAAACAGTTTACTATGTAGTCTAACAGCCCTTTACACTTGCAAAACAGCCCCTCCCCTGATTTAGTCAATCTAAAATAGTCTATCAAACTCTTTAAAACAGTCCCTATTTACTTATATACGTCCAAAACAGTCCATAATTTTACATAACAGCCCCATTAATTCAATATTATTAACCCTTCTCTAATCTCATATCCTTAGATTCAAGTTTTAATAACTTGGAGATTTTAATTTCAAGATTGTTACAACAATGGATACCTATAATTTAACACTTTGGGACTGTCTAAAAGCATTCAGAACAGAATATATACATGGGACATTCAATTGTTTGGATTTTGTACTAAAATATACATGAAGAGTCCAAATCATAATCAAGCATACTTTATACACTTAACATTGCATCAATCAAAGACTCAAGCACTAAAGGACTCATTCTCAATCAATTAATCATCCTAGACATATAGCAAGATCATAATGTATAACAACTTTAACACATGAATCATTCGAACAAAACTAGAATTTAATTATGATCACATATGCATAACTCCTAAAAGATTGCAAGTAGATTACACATACGGTTTACACAAAATGCATGAAATATTCAAGTGATCTAAGGAGGGTTCATATCATAAAATTGATTTCTCAATCAATTCCAATAACATATAGCACATGAAAATCAGATATCAAATCTCAGGTTAAACCTAGTTAGGAAGAAAGGAAGATAATAAACACCTTTTTCTTCTAAACGAAGGATTCATAGCTTAAAAATTTTGAATCTAGAAGCTTCAATCTTAAGCTTCCATGGCAAGAGAATTTTCTCTCTCCCCCCTTAAGGTGGTTTGGGTAACAAGGAAGAAGTTACCATCTCTTTCTTCTTTTTCCTCCTTTGGTCGATCCTCCCTCTTCCCCTAACACATGCTTTTCATCATTGATATCCATGTGTACAAGTTCCTTAGTTTAAATTATTCACCATGTTATTCCTTGATTTTGCTTAGAATTCAATTTGGTCAATTTGAATTTAGCCATCCATCAAACTTTGTTTTAAATTTTGCCCCTCTACCACAAACTTAATCTATTAAGTGACAAATTCCATATCAAATTGTTTGTGACCAAATTTGCAGCATAATTCCAAGCTAAAGTTGGGACATTGAAATCTTCAATCAATTTAAATCACATTCGAATTAGCAACATACTTCTAAGCCGTATTTTAGGGTATTATATAAACTGAGACGAGACAACAACTCAAGTCTTCCTGTACCCATCGACCCTACAATAGAACAAAGTGCCGAGCAATTTCGGCAACTTCTAATTTGAAGCGTGAACCCTGCCAAATAACTACCACCCCGCCTGAAGCTCCTACCGATGGAGAGAACAAAAATTCAAAGCCATCGGTTGGCCACAAATTCGCAATAACAAAAGATGGAATCTCCTCCAATTTCGACTCTTGTAGCATCATCAAATCAACATGCTGCCTTTTTAGAACATCCCGCACTCCTCTTCTTTTTGCTGCATTACCCCCGTCGGATGTTCCAGGACAAAATACAGCATCTCACAAGCCTTTGCCCCCTCGGCAATAACCCAAGAGATGTCTCGAATGATATATTTCTCTCGTCCAATTGTTTGAACCCCCACCAATCTGCCCAATTTAATGGTTGCCTCTATTTCGTGATTTAAATTTTGCTGTCTATGGGTAAAATCCGAGTTCGTTAAAGAGCCGTTTGCACACACTTTGGACGGAGCGATCGGATTCTTACGTGGTCAACCACGACGCCTCTTACCGCCCACTGTATCACCCACGGGGTTTACCGATCGCACCTTTCAAAGGTTCCCATTGATCTGAATCGTTTCCTTTGGATTAAGCCACGCAGAATCAGTTGTGTGCTTATTAGACTCAATAATTGCAACATTTGAAATAAGACTAGCCTCCTCATCATTCTCAACTTTATCCTTATCACTAATCCCCATATCACTTCTACTTACTGTAGGACTCATCGATCCTCCCTTATCGTTATCATAGCGATCCTGCAATTGGGACATAATGCAACGTTCCTCCACTTCACTTAACCTCGAATTAGGAAGTTGTTCAACCCTATCACAATCCACCACCGCTGCTGCTTGAATTGCCGTGGCATTATACAGTCTTGTTTCCTCAGCACAAAAGTCCTACAATTATTCTTCGCCCACAATTAATTATTAATCCAAGTATCTGGAGCATTTGATTGATCATGAATCTCGATTGCCATGGTTCGCTTGTGACCACCCATTGTATTTTTCTCATTAACAAGCTCATTGTCAACCTCTAGCTCATGCTCCATGTTCAAATCATTAGCCAATTCATGCTCTATCAGTTGCTCCACAGAATTAGATACATGGGAATAGCTACTGCAGGATTCCGAGTCATCGGAGGTCACACACTCGCATTCCAACATCGGTCCACACATATCCACTTCTAATACTCGTATCTGATATGAGACACCCTCCACCTGAAAATCGACAATTTCATCAATTTTCAATCGAGTGTCCGTTTCAATTAAGATTCAACAACGCTCAAAAGAAGATGGAGCCGAGGTTTTCTCATCCACTCGAACAAATGATCCCCAAACATTAGTGATACTCTTAAAAGAATCGAGTGACCACGATTGAATTGGCAACCCGCTTATCGATAACCACACCCTTGTAGATTTATATTCAATTGATGGTGACCATAATTCAACTCGAGAAAAGCAATTTTGCAATACCCAGAGTTCATTACCTCATCACGTCGTGACAGAGATGTAAACATCAAAAGGATCATGGAACTGCAATTCTCAGAATTGAAAAACATTGCAGCTGTGCAATATTTAATTTCACCGCCATTTTCGCAACTCATTGTTCGAACACTCCAACCCACTGCATAGTTCTGTAGAATGGAAAGCTTATCATCGTCAATATGTCCCTGTACCACACGTTTTGGCACTGCACGATCCTCCTGACTCAATCGATCCCCCATACTATGCCGCTCATCCCCGGAATTAATCAATACCGTGTCATTCTTCCCAAAATTTTGACTCGATCGCTTGCGCCTCTAGAACGCATCCCTATCCCCCCTTTGGGCAATCATTACACTCAGTTTGGAACCATAAATCCATTTTCCATGTAGGCGTTCAATTGCTCGATCTTCATCCGGCAAAGATTTCATCTTGACAAAGCCAAATCTCAATCCATCCCTTGCTTTCTTAGATGGGATGAAAGCGTCGACCACCATCCTATGTCTAACGAAGACCTACCATAAACCTTTCCAATGTAAATTCAGAGAAATATTTCCCACAAAGAGCGTCCATACACGATGGCTCCCCACCCCACTAGAGTTTTCCAACGTCATTTTAAATTTTTTTATTGTTTTTATATGGTAATTAATTAGGATCATGTAATGATGTAAAACTCATTTAGTTTTACATTAGTCTATGACTATTGGATGAATAAAATAGATGAATTAGATTAAAAGTTAGAAATAAAGAGATTTTTAAGGAGAGAGAAAATAAAAGTGTTTAATCTCATCCATCCAATGACCATAGATTAGTGTAGAACTAAATGAGTTTTACATTATGTAACTTGATTTTATCTCGTAATTCATTTATATTAAAATATATTTTTAAATACATTATATCACATCCCAAAATCTAGATAAGTAGATTCGGGTTAGTTAGATGGATATTAGTGTAACACCCTCGACCCAGATGTCACTTTTGGGCCTCAAGCCCAACCTTAAAACCATAAAATTTCTTAATCTGGGTTTAGCCTAACTAGGATTTTCTCAAAACATTTAAAGTCAACAATTGTAAATATAGATAAATAATCAAAATGGTAAGAATGAGCTCAAATTTAAATTTAAAACATTTGAAAATTCGATTTAATTAATACAATTTCAAAAATGAAGATTACATACTCCAACACATAAGGTCCTATGAATACATAGCCACTAAACACAAGTACCGTACTATGGAGATCACCACGTGCTAGAATCTCGTACCGATAGTGCTCCTCGATCCCAAGATCCAATGATCAACCTACGCACGAAAACAACGATTCTGAGCACTGAGCTTACAAAGCTCAGAGGTACACATCTACTTTACTATACTTCATGCTAATCATAAACATAAGCATGCAAGCTAGCACGAGCAGTAAGGAGAGATAATAAACGTGTGGCACTACTACTAGTTGTAAAAACACATGCTCACAACATGCAAGTCATCATACATGGTACATAAGGCCCGACCATTCCCGAGATCCCACCAGATCATTCGGGCGAAAGCACACAAGGTCTCAACCACAACACTGTTAGTTAAACCTGTAAACCCGGGATCACCTAGACATCGTGTTTTATCCCCTTACTATATACCCAGAAACACCTAGCCATCAGGTATTAGCAAGGGTCATCTACTAAAAAACACCTAGTCATCAGGTATTAGCAAGGGTCATCTACTCAAAAACACCTAGTCATCGAGTAGGGAACAACTCATATTCGTAAACACCTAGCCATCGAGTACACACAAAGAAGGAAATTATGTATTGCAGTACAAACCTTGGGTATCCTGATCCTATCAATTAAAACATAAAGTTAATCAAATGCCTACCCGGCATGCAAGCAACGTTATCCCAATGATCCTCCTAATTTTGTTACTCGTCAACACATCATTTATTTTGCATTACCGAATTGTTAATACATTATGGAGAAGTATAATTTATCTCATTTATCATGACATAATTCCACTATTAATATACATATTGATTTCCACCGTTAAATTAAATTTATTGATTATTTAGCATATCAGGTACCGATACTCGAACACGAGTATCGATACGGTACCCTCGAGTATCAATACTCCTATGCGTACCGATAAAAAATTACTTATTGGAAATCCTAGATTTCCACAAATACCGGTACAACCAAAGCTCGTACCGATACCCTATTCATGAGTTCGCACCATTTTCTTGAATTATAGTTCACAATACTTTATTCGATCCCTAAAGCTTATGAAAGTCATTAGGGTTGGTTTACTAACGCATTAAATCAATTAATATTAATTACCGACTTCCTAATCATTTATTCAATATTATCATTATTCATTCCTTACCCAATTTCCATCGAAAACATTAATCTATACGAACCATCATACAAGGCATCACGATCATCAATCAATTAAACAATCATCAAGTAGATATACAAGCATCTCAAACAATCCTACACGGTCTCTAAAGACTCCACGAGTCACATCATATTCATGGCATCATCATGCATTTCATAATTATCGAGTCCTATAATATCATTCTCAATACATGCTTATTTATTGTCTACCTATTTTGCAGATACTAACAAGCAAGACATTCACATTTATGATGCTCATGAAGCTATAGGAGTTTGAGGTGTACTAACCTTAAGCAGTTATTGCTAAAATCCTCATCTGAGCTTCTCAAATATTCTACTTGATCTGATATCTAATCCCGAATAATTCTCGTATATCAATTAATACAATAAGTATCACTTAATCATATATTTTAATGAATTCAAAGGGTCAAATGTGTAAAAAAAGCTTACCGAGTTCAAAAATTTCAAAACAGACTGTGCTAACGGACTCAAAACGTCGAGAAACTAGTGGGTAAGGTCATCTAGAAAAAGTCAACCTAGGTAAAAAAGTCAACGATGAACGACCCAGTCAACACGATCAGTGGCTCGTCAATGCGGATCAGCTCGGGGTCAATGACTCCTTAATGCGGATCAGGTCGATGGCTCGGCTCCAACTGCCTAGAACGAAGCCCATTCGCGATGGTGGCTTTCGTTTCTCGATTTGAGCACTCAAACTACCTCAACTCAACAAACAAAATTTCCTTTTCTCTCACCCTCCGACAGCAGCTACGGCGGTGGTACCACCGTACCGGTAACTCGTATCGATGAGATGAACACAATAGTGGTAGAGGTTTCGACAACAGACGACCAGATCTCCGTAGATTGGAGTTTGAAATTTCCTCCTTCAACTTTTCTCCCATTTCCTCTTATTTCTCTCACTATCCACTTTTATTTTTCTTTCTTCTCTTTCCTCATAATATCTTCTTTCTCTTTTTCCTCCCCTACCCTATTTAAAATTCAAACCCTTATCTTCCAAAATAATGAGCCCAACCTAAATTCCTTTACTTAAACTTCTAAGATAAAGCCCCTATAACACCTTGAAAACTGGTCTAGTCGGAATTAAGTTCTGGCGATTGGAAACCCTATAGTAGAAAGGTCTAGATATTGCATTGACTTTGACCGTGTGGTCAATTATATTGATATTGGACTCTAATAAAGTTAATTTATTGATTAAGGACCTTATAAAATTTATCAAGAAAACTATTTACAGACTAAATTGTAAAAAAATTGAAGGTTTGAGGGGAAAAGTTAAAAGTTTGAAAAGTTGAGGGACTACCCTCATAATTTTCCCATTTTTGGGATGGATCACCTCCTTGCTTCATGTGATTTCATGTGAATTGGCACATGATGTTGTAAAATGAGAAGTGATGGGAAAAATAATTATAGATAATTGGATAACGAAAGTAAATATATAGTTAAAATATAAGCTTACCTTCCATTGAGGGAAATCTCATCGAATAAGTTCCTAAGAAAAGGAGAAGTGTTTAAAACATTTGAAATATTATCATATAGAAAAGTTCCCACTGAATCATTTCCCCTGAAACTCTTCTTATTCTTCTTTTTTCAAGATAACAAGCAAGCACCTCCATTGTCTTCTTTCAAGCAAGCACCACCATTGATGGATGAGTGAGTTTTCCTTTCTATTGGAATATTGATCCTAATCCATCTCTATAGTTTGAAGAAGGTAAGCCCAACTATTGGTCATTGATTTTAAACTAAATCCATGGAGGATTTGAGTTATAGGAATTTCCAAACCTTAGCTTAGTCCTATGGAAATTCCAAGCCTAATTCCTTATTGATTGTGTAGTTCAACGTTGCTATTGAAATTGTTGAAAATATTGTAACCCTTGTTTCATTTTGTTTTGATTAAGCTCAAAGCATCTAGGAGAACAATCGCCTTCACCATCGGATTTTATCAAGCAACAGAAAAAATGAGTTGTCATCCAAGAGCAGTAGAAGCTTCAAAAAATTAAGTGAGTGTAATCAGAGTCTCGAGACCAGGCTATGTGTCTTTCTTGGTTTCATTGATATTGATTATTGCATAGCTAACATTTTGTTAAAGGGAAATTGCCTCAAACCTCTTTGGTGGCTTCATTGGTGAGCATCAGTAAGTCATTGTATTGAAAAATCGACCAAAGTATCATCGTTATTGTTATTGACACAATTGACATATTGGTACATAGGAATATTGACTATTAAGTATTAAAGGTATCATTGTTATAGACAGTGGACATTGAAATAGGCATTGTTATAGCTGTTGATCATTGGTATTGTTGTTGTCATCGAAATATTGATATTGAAACATTGACCATTGATACTAATATTGGAACATCAACCAATGATATTGATATTGAAAATATTGATCATCGACACTGCTATTGAAACATCGACATTGATATGGTTATTGAACCTTGGATTCGAAAAGACATTGGATACATTTGGCATGCCATATAATTCATGAGCTCATTGGTACAGGTGGACTTAAGGATGCCTCTATTTTTTCAAAGATTGATTTAAGATCCGAGTATTATCAGAGGAATGTCAAAGAATGTGATGTACCCAAAACTACTTTCCATACAAGATACGAGCACTACAAATTCTTGGTAATGCCCTTTAGGCTAACTAATGCACCGATAGCTTTTATAGATTTAATGAATTGGATTTTTAGACCCTATCTTGATAAGTTTGTGGTGGTATTCATTGATGACATCCTGATCTATCCTAAAAATGCTGCAGAACATCGAGATCACCTCCACATTGTGCTTCAAACCCTTTAGGAGAAGCAGTTGTTTGCCAAGTTCTCTAAATGTGAGTTTTGGCTCACTGAAGTTGCCTTCCTTTGGTACATTGTATTGACTTTAGGTATCCAAGTAGATCCGAAGAAAATCCAAGCCATACTTGATTGGCATCCACCAAAGAACATTGGTGAATCAAGAAGTTTCATTGGTCTTGCTGGTTATTATAAAAGATTCGTCAAAGGATTTTCTATGATAGAAATCCCATTGACTAAGTTATTTAGGAAAGAAACTCTGTTTATTTAGAACGAGGAGCAACAAAGAAGCTTCAATCAATTGAAACAAGCTTTGACTCACGCATTGGTCCTAACCCAACCTGAGTTTGGAAAGGATTATACAGTTTATAGTGATGTATCGCATCTCGGGTTAGGATGTGTACTGATGCAAGAAGGCAAAGTCATTGCTTATGCTTCAAGACAACTAAAGCGACATGAGATGAATTATCCCACTCGTGACTTGGAATTGGCTGCAGTTGTTTTTGCATTGAAAATTTGGAGACATTATCTCTACGGAGAGAAATGTTATCTTTTCACCGATCATAAGAGTCTCAAGTATCTGTTGGTACATAAGAAGTTGAATCTTCGGTAACAGAGATGGATGGAACTCCTCAAGGATTATAACCTTGTCATCTATTATCATCCGGGCAAGGCCAACGTTGTTGTTGATGAACTCAGCCGCAAACTTTTGCCTAGTAAGTACCGTTAATGGCCATTAAATCCTTCTCATTGCTTAGTACATTGACTTATTGCAAAGTTATTGTATTGTAGCTCATCGAGCTATTAATGCTCACTTCCGAGTTCGAAAGCATCATTGCCTTGTAGCTGAGCTTCAGTCTACTATTGTCTCAAAAAATCAAAATATTACAAAGTCAAGACTCTGAACTCCAATCCATTATTTTCAAGTTACAAGATAATCCATATTTTAGAATTAATCCTAAAAGACTGTTATGTTTCCGTGATCGGGTGTGTGTGCCTAATGAAGGCTCTCTTCATATCGATATTCTTAAGAAAGCTCATTCGAGTTCTTTTTCTTTTCACCCAAGTTTTGTAAAGATGTACAAGGACCTCTAAGAACTCTATTGGTGGTTAGGCATGAAGCAAGCCATAGTTGATTTCGTGTCTAATTGCATTGCGTGCCAGCGTGTAGTGGTTGAGCATCGTGTTCCTACCGAGATATTGCAACCTAGTGAACTACCACAGTAGAAATGGGTGAGGATCACTATGGACTTTGTTAGTGTTTTGCTTAACTTCTGCTAAACACGATGCTATCTAGGTCATTGTGGACCGTTTCACCAGGTCAGAACATTTCTTACCAGTTAAAATAGACTACGATCTTCCTAAATTGGATGACTTGTACATCAGAGAAGTTATTCGACTCCACAGAGTACAAGAATCTATCATCTTAATCAAGATCCATGGTTTACTTCTTATTTTGGAGGACGTTGCAAGGAGCTCTAGGCACTAGAGTTAACTTAGTACTGTTTTGGAATTATTGAAATCATGGGCCATTGTTGAATTCTTTCATATAGATTTTGGAAGACATGCTATGTGCATGCATCATTGATTTTGGAGGAACTTGAGAGAAATTCTTACCTCTCGTTGAGTTTGCCTACATCAATAGTTATCAAGCTTCCACCAAAATTGCATCGTATGAGGCATTGTTTGGCAGACGCTGCAAGACTCCATTGTGTTGGTCTGAACTTGGTGAAGGCAAAATGTTGGGCCCTAGTTTACTTCAGGAAACTGAAGAACGGGTTACCATCATTCACGACCGTTGAAGGTTGCCTTTGACTGACAAAAGGTTTATGTTGATCTTAAGCGAAGAGATATTCAGTACGAGGTTCATGAAAAAGCCTTCCGCAAAGTTTTACCATGGAAAAAGGTTTTGAGTTTTTGTAAAAAGGGGGGAAACTAAGTCCCCAATTCATTGGACCCTTTGAAGTTATCGAGAAGTTTGCCTTGTAGCTTACCAGTTGCCATTGTCTTTGGAATTCAGTAAGATCCATGATGTATTCCATGTATCGATACTTCGAAAGTACCGCTCTAACCCTTCACATATTATTGAGCCTGAGTCTGTAGAGATTCAGTCTAATTTATCCTATGAGGAAGAACTGATTCAGATTCTTGCAGAGGAAGTTAAAAGACTTCACAATAAATTTGTCCCATTGGTCAAAGTACTCTGGAGGAGCTACACTGTTGAAGGAGCAACCTGGGAATCAAGGAGACAATGAAGGGGTAATACCCTCACCTCTTTGGTTCAGATAAAATTCAAGGACGAATTTTCTTAAGAGGGAGAATTATAACACCCTAAAAATCGGTCTAATCAAAATTGGGTTCCGGCAATTGGAAACCCTACATCCGAAAGGTTTAGATATTACATTGACTTTGATCGTATGGTTAATTACATTGATATTAGACTCTAATTAAGTTAATTTATTGGTTAAGGACCTTATTAAATTTATTGAAAAACTCTTTAGTGACTAAATTGTAAAAAATTGAAGAATTGAGGGTAAGAGTTCAAAGTTTGAAAAAGTTGAGGGACTACCCTCATAATTTTAACATTTTTGGGATAAATCACCTCCTTGCTTCATGTGATTTCACGTGAATTGGCATAGGATGTTGTAAAAGGAGAAGTGATGGGAAAATAATTGTAGACAATTGACAAGGAAATGAAATATATAGTTAAAATATAAGATTACCCTTCATTGAGGGAAATCTCATCGAATATGTTTCTAAGCAAAGGAGAAGTGTTTAAAACATTTGAAATATTATCATATAGAAAATTTCACACTGAATCTTTGTAATACCCAAATCGTGGCCTAGTAATGTGTCACAAACTATTTAGAACTTAATTGTACAAACAATCTATAAATTAGAAGAATTGATTAAACCTAGTGACTAAATTAGATGGATTGATACATAAGTAGCCGAATAATGAAGGATCAAATAGTAACAATTTGTAAATGTATAATTTCATGCAAATAGGATGTGTAATTAAGGTTTTATGAAACAATTAGACCATAATTTGCCAAGTGGAGGCAAATAGCCAAGCCAAGTGATAACAACATGTCTAGGTGTCCATCTTCCTATCATCTTCTCCACTCCACCTTTCTCTTACCTTGGTCGAACCCTACTCAATCATCTAGGAAAAGAAAGCCACCATTGTAGATGAAGAAAGCTTGCATGTGATCACATTTGCATGTAATTGAATAGCTAGGAAGATTGTAAGTGGTTTCTAAATCCTTTCTCCTTAGCAACTTGATTGAATGAATGATTCATGATAGAGATTGAATTTGGATTCATGGAATTGAATAAGATGATGTTATGCTTGAAATTTTATCTTGAATTGTAGCTTGAATGTAGTTGAATTGCCTATGAATCGAAAATAGGGATTATGGTTGAAACTAGTTGAGAATAGGGACTGTTTTGCTAGGAGAAAATGTGTAAATATGCTAATTGTATATAATGCCCTGATTTGGTCACATTTCTAGATTAATTGAGGCTTGAATAGAGTAAATAACTTGCTGGAAAATGAATGCACATAATTGGATCAGTTAAAGCTAGGTAATGGACTGCTCAAATGGTGAATTAGAAGTATGATGTTGATCAAATAGATCAAATTGAACTTAACATTATAATGCCCTATTTTAAGCACATTTCTAAGTGAATTAGACTGACCTAGACATGTAATAATATGAAAATAAGTTGAATTACAATTTTAGAATCTTGTTTAGATGAGTTATGTAGCTAGAAACTCAACCTAGTGTAATCTGCCCAGAACACTCTGTTCTGGGCAGCAACATTGAGAAATCACCATAAATTATATAAAAGGAATTTAAGGATGAAATTTATATGGTTAGTACCTTAACATGTCTAAATTCATTAGGAGAAAACAGAACTGAATTCTAGATTGTAGAATGAATTGTAGAGAAGAAACACTAGGGACAGTGCAAACTGTCCAGTGTTTTAAATTGCTCTGTCTTTAAGTTAAAAACTGTATTAATTGGCAAAGAAATAAAATGCAAGGCCTATATGTTTAGAAATACAATTAATTTAGCTTTCCAAATGTGTAAACCAATTGAAATTCCGACTTACGGAATGAAAGTTATGCATGTTTAAGTGAGCAGAGTACATGTTGCCTAGTAACAACAGTTTAGGTAATTGTACACTGTTTTGTGGTAGTTTTGAAAACTATTTTGTAAATAGTTTTGGGACAGTGGTTACTGCCCTGTTTTACATGAATTAGAGTATAGACAAGTGTAGTTATGTGTAGTAAAGAATATATATGAACATGCTGCCAGATTGGTATATGTTGTGTACTAGTAATATTGCCTTGGTTGAATGATTATGTGAACTTGTTTTAATATGAATTTACTTGTGTAATGTGTTAGAACCAGGAGTGAACTTGGTGGAAGAGGAAAGGGTGGAACATCCTAAAGCTAAGAACAAAGGAGTGTGGATCCAAGACTAGCTAGCTTGGGGAGTATTGTGAGTGTAGTTATTTCTAGGGTTAGGACTAGGTCCTAACCAATGTATGCATGTCTACATTCTTGTGATGTTTAAATGGACTTAATATGGACTTGGCCTAATAAAGGAAGTATGATTAATGTAATGCATGAGAATTTGATCACATCCATAAATTCATGTAGGATTCGATTGCTAAGCATGTTTAAGTAGTAACATTGGTGCTTGTATATGTAGTGTGGCATGTGATCGAATGCTTAAAGAACTTGCTTGAAATGTTATCCCAAATTGATGAAATGAACACATAAGAATTACATGATATGTGAGCTATGGTTCAATTGGCCTAAGGGCCTAGTATATAATGAACTTGCTAAATACTTGACATGATCTTGAACTTGAAACACTTGTATAAATGGCTAAAATCGAACAACCTTGATTGCTAGTTGGATTAGGTAGAAGGGCATGCCATAAAGTCTAGAGCTCATTGTGTTAAGGTGGACTACGGTCCAGGGCTAAGGCCCCTATTTGGTGACAGACGGAGGGTACGTATGTGGTCTTTGGCGATAGTATGAGGGTTGACCAGCACTACGGTGCATCTTGTGGAGACAGTTGGTTGGAGACTCGATTACCTATACAAATTAAGTACCAAGGGGTTTGTTTAAATGATAACAAATGAAATAACAATCCTATTATACATGTTACTTGCCTTGAAGTTATATAATGAATGTTACTTGACATGAAAGCCATGAATTGTATGTTACTTGTCATGTAAGCACGATTTGCTTGATTTCTTGTTATGTAAGCATGATTTGCTTGATCCTTGATATAGAAGCATGAATTATGATTCATTGTCTCTTGTTTCTTATGCTAGCCGAATGCTTGAAATCCTTAGCTAGGATAATTCTTGTCTAATTGACACTTAACTTGATATAACAATTGGTTAGAACTAGTTACTACCTCACTAAGTACATTCTTGTACCTATCACTCTTGTTTTCATTCTTCCCAACCAACAGGATAAAGGATTCAATCGTTGCTTGATTCTGAAGCCTGTTCCTTGAGTTTCGAACAAGAAACAAGCATAGCTAAAGTCTGGTTCATACTTGTTTTGTATGCTCCTAGTTGGTGGCACTTAGATTGTATATAGTGAACTATGCATGCATTTGGAATACTTGAACTTGTATATATATGTTCTTGAATGGGCCTACTATGTTATGAACTTGGTTGACAATGTGAAACAAGCATGCATTAAACTTAAATTACATGTATTGGAATGGTGTTTTGCTACGCATATATGAATATAAAAATGGAATGATCAAGTGATTGATCTAGTTTATATTGAGTCATTCGAATGCCTTGGAAATTATATGGTCACTTGTGTGTGAACATACCATGATGTAAGTGTTGTTGTGTGTTTGTATGGAGAAGGCCGAATGGTCTAGTTGTTTGGAAACTAGTTACATGCAATTGTATGTTTAAATGATCAAGTTTAGTAATTTAGGTATGAAATATTACATGTATAAATCTAGGAATAATGAAATGAAAAGAAGCATGCTTGTACACTTAGGCCACTCGAATGTTGTATGATATCATGGATTGAATATGCAGAATGAATCATGAAAGTAGTAACCTATAATGTAAGCATGAAAGCAAACATTTTAATGGCCTATTCGAATGCCCTATAATGACTTGAAATCAAAATGTGAGATTACTTGCTTGATAAGTTAAGTATGCTTGGTTGATTACTAGTTAAGTAACTCATCTAATAGGGACGAGTTAATCTATTATTGTCTTGTTCTTGCTTGTAATGCCTTGTTCTTGCTTGTGAGGATGGAGAAGAATCCTCCACAATAACAAGCTCAACCCCGAGCCCAAGCTGCTGCTCAACATTAAGTTTCTGCTATAAATCTTGTGCAGCAAGAATGTCTCCTGAGCATGATGGTGATGTTCAATCATCTTGTAACTACCTTGAAATGAGACCATCCTATTCCTCCTCCTATTGGTGTGCCAAACAGAGCCCCGATTGACAAGATTGCTCAACACCGGGTCTACACTTTCGCTGGCTCTGATGAAGCCAATCCCGAAGTAGCTGAGTATTGGTTAGAGGACACTACTCAAGTATTGGTTAGAGGACACTACTCAAATCCTGACCAAGCAACTACCCTTTCTGATGAACACAAACTCGAATGTGCCATAGCCCTGTTGGCAGATGAAGCTCTAAGATGGTGGGAAACCACTACACTGGCTGCTCCTGCTGAAGCTGTAACTTGGAAATTCTTCATTCAGGAACTCAGGAAGAAATACATCAGTGAACAATACTTAGCATAGTTTCGGAAGCGCTTCTTGTATCTTAAGCAAGGTGGCTGACCCATTGAACAGTACATGAGTGATTTATGCAAGATTGCAAGTACGGGTCGAAATATATCAAGACTGATGGTGATAAATGTCGGATGTTTATCGATGTACTGAATGATGAACAAAGTCCTATATTCACTGCCCTGGGTATCGTTGACTTCCAGAATTTAACTGGGCTATTGCAACTGAGGCAAAGATGAAGGCCTCTGAGAAACGCAGAAGTGGTAACTCCTGGAAAGAAAAATGATCCAGGAATGATGACAAGCCTCACTGGCAGTCAAAGAAGTCTAAACACTCCAAAGAACACTCTTCGAATTACACTGCTATTCAAAAAAGCAACTACATACCGAGACCCCAATCGGTATCCAAGCTTTCAGCCCCGATCATCTCTGTTGATAGTACAGGGAATTCCGGTAAAGCTGCTCAATATCCTACTTGCAAGTTATACCCGAAGCAACACACTAGGCAATGCAGAACTTAATAGAATCTATGTTTCTTATGTGGAGCCTCCGATCACTATATCAAGGATTGTCCCTAGAATCCTAACAAGGTTCCAAATCGAGCTCCTGCATATACTAGTTTAGCTCCCTCTATTCGAAACAAGGGACCTAGACAAGCTTAATCTAGAAATTAAGGGAAGAACAAAAGACCCCATTTGAACACCCCTACTCACCAAGAATCTCGGGCTTCTGCTTGAATCTATCATATTTGGGGAAAAGAAGATGAAGAATCACCCAATGTCATAGCAGGTACCGTTGAGCTAAATTTAACTCTCGTTTATGCTTTAATAGACTCGGGATCCACTCATTCATTTATATGCTCATCTTTGATTGCAAAATTGAAGTTAAAACCTAAAATTGTAAAACAAAGCCTTGTAGTTTCGAACCCAATAGGGGGATTACAAACATAAGCCTTATATGTAGAAACTGTCCCCTATTCATTCAAAATATACCCTTCTATGTTGATCTATATGTCTTGCCAACTTGTGAGTTTGATCTTGCTAGGACTAGATTGGTTAAGCAAGCATGAAGCCTGGGTAGATTGCCTAAATATGAGACTTTATCTTCAGGGTTTAAAAAAGGAATCAATCCTTCTAATTGACAAGAAATCGACCTCAATCTTTGCTGCTATGGTCTTACAAGATGAACTTGAATTTTGCTTACCTAGTGTGCCTATTGTATATGAATATCTTGATGTTTTTCCCGAGGAACTCCCTGGTCTCCCTCCAACCAAAGGAGTAGAGTTTGGGATCGATGTTCAACCTGTAACAACTCTGGTGTCCATCACACCCTATCGAATGTCACCTGTTGAATTGAAAGAACTCAAGAAGAAACTCCGAGAGCTATAAGACAAAGGCTTTATTCGCCCTAGCTCGTCTCCCTGGGGTGCTCAAGTCTTGTTCGTGAAGAAGAAAGATAAGACTATGAGACTCTATATTGACTACAGACAATTGAACAAGCTTACTATCAAGAATCGATATCCTCTCCCAAGGATAGAAGATCTCTTCGATCAACTCAAAGATGCTTCGGTGTTCTCAAACATCAATCTTCGACTGGGATACTACCAAATGAGAGTAAAAGAAGAAGATGCACCCAAGACATCCTTTCATACTCGATATGGCCATTTTGAATTCCTTGTAATGCCATTTGGATTAACGAATGCTCTGGCTACTTTCATGGACCTCATGAACCGTGTATTCAAGCCCTATCTTGACAAGTTTGTGGTCGTCTTCATTGATGACATTTTGGTGTATTCTCGGAATAAGGAAGAACATTTTGAACACCTTCGAATTGTATTGCAAACTCTCTGAGAACGTCAATTGTTTGCAATGTTCTCTAAGTGTGAATTTTGGCTATCGGAAATCTCATTCCTTGGCCATATTATCTCGGCAAAAGGAATTAAAGTAGACCCGAGCAAAATTCAATCCATCCTAGATTGGAGACCTCTAAGGAATGTTGGTGAGGTCAGAAGCTTTCTCGGTTTAGCTGGGTATTATCGGTGTTTTGTCAAGGGATTTTCATCCATTGCCGTAAGCTTGACTAAGCTAACCCGTAAAGACACGCCCTTTGTTTGGTCGGAGAACCAACAACGAAGCTTCGATCAACTTAAACAAGACCTAACTCATGCTTCGGTTCTCATCCAACTAGTATCGGGAAAAGAATTCATTGTCTATAGTGATGCATCTCATTTAGGACTAGACTGTGTCCTAATGCAAGATGGAAAAGTGGTAGCTTATGCTTCAAGGCAACTAAAACCACACGAGTCAAACTACCCTACACATGATCTAGAATTGGAACCTATCGTGTTTACTCTCAAAATATGGAGACATTACTTGTACGTGGAGAAATATAACCTGTTCACAGACCACAAGAGTCTCAAATACCTCCTGACTCAGAAAGACTTGAATTTGAGGCAAAGGAGATGGCTAGAATTGCTTAAAGACTACAATTTGGTTATCGACTGCCATCTGGAGAAAACAAATGTAGTTGCTGATGCCCTTAGTCATAGACCATACTCGGGTAAACCCTTAAATCTAAATCCTAGAATAATTCATTCGAATTTAATCTTTCTTGGATTACCAGTAATCTATTCGAATTGAACCTTTCTTGTCTTACAAGAAACTATTCAAAAACCATCCTAAATGATCTTGTTTATTCTATCGTAGCTTCTTTGGCTATCAATGCTCATTTCCTTTTATCCAAAGGACATAAATTCTTGTCTGAACTTCAAGTTCAATCTAGCTTGATCACGAGAATTAAAGAACTCCAGCAAACTGATCCAGATCTTCAGAAGATCATATCCAAGCTAGACTCTGAGTCTAATTCTGACTTCTCCCTCAAGTCAAATGGACTCCTCTATTTCAAAGATATAGTATGTGTTCCTAACAATGAGGAACTAAAACAAGAGATGCTACAAGAAGCTCGTCAAATCTCTTTCTCGATTCACCCATGATCAGTTAAGATGTACAAGGATCTAAACCCACTATACTGGTGGCCAGGCATGAAATCGGCTATCACAGATTTTGTTTCAAAGTGCCTAACTTGTCAAAGAGTCAAAGCCGAGCATCAAGTCCCTACAGGATTGCTCCAACCAATTGAATTCCCTCAGTGGAAATGAGATCAGATTACAATGGACTTCGTTACTGGTCTTCCTTTCACTCCAAGAAAGAATGTTGCTGTAAGGGTGATTGTTGATAGATTCACAAAGTCTACTCATTTCATCCCTGTTCGAATGAACATGAGCTTGGAAACCTTAGCCGAGCTATACATCCGTGAAGTGATTAGATTACACGGTGTACCTACAACTATAATCTCTGATCGTGACCCCAGGTTTGTTTCTCGAATCTGGAATTCCTTGCAGAAGGCTATAGGAGCTAAAGTGCACCTTAGTACAGCCTTTCATCCTCAATCAGATGGACAATCTGAAAGAATCATCCAAGTGCTTGAAGACATGCTACGTGCTTGTGTTATAGACTTCGGAAAGAATTGGGAGAAATCTCTACCCCTAGTAGAGTTTACTTACAACAATAGCTACTAGACATCTATTCAGATGGCTCCCTTCGAAGCTCTATATGGAAGGAAATGTAGAACTCCCTTTTGCTGGTCTGAACTGGGAGAAAACAAAGCTTTGGGACCTCAATTGCTTAGAGAAACCGAAGAACAAGTGAAGATTATTCATGATCGATTAAAAGCAGCCTTTGATAGGCAAAAAACTTATGTTGACTTGAAGATGAGAGACATCAATACAATGTTGGAGACAAGGTCTTTCTCAAAGTATCTCCTTGGAAGAAAGTCTTTTGGTTTGGAAGAAAAGGGCAACTCAGTTCCCGATTCATTGGACCATTCGAAATCATTGAAAGGATTGGTCCAGTGGATTATCGATTGGCTCTTCCCAGTGAATTTGATAAGATTCACAATGTCTTTCACGTATCTATGCTCAGAAGATATATATCTAATCCATCTCATGTCCTTGAGCCTGAAGAAGTGGAATTGAATCCTGACTTGTCTTACGAAGAAGAAGCAGTCCGGATTCTTGATCGTGAAGTTAGAAGGCTCAGGAACAAAACTGTTCCTCTTTTCAAGGTCTTGTGGAGAAATCACAAGATAGAAGAGGCAACTTGGGAATCTGAAGAAATCATGAGGAAGCAACATCCTCACCTATTCGATTCAGGTAAATTCAAGGACGAATTTATTTTAAGGGAAAGAGAATTGTAATACCCCAAATCGTGGCCTAGTAACATGTCACAAACTAATTAGAACTTAATTGTTCAAATAATCTATAAATTAGAAGAATTGATTAAACCTAGTGACTAAATTAGATGGATTGATACATAAGTAGCCGAATCATGAAGGATCAAATAGTAAAAATTTGTAAATGTAGAATTGCATGCAACTAGGATGTGTAATTAAGGATTTATGAAGCAATTAGACCATAATTTGCCAAGTGAAGGAAAATAGCCAAGCCAAGTGATAACAACATGGCTAGGTGTCCATATTCCTATCATCTTGTCCACTCCACCTTGGTTGAACCCTACTCAATCATCTAGGAAAAGAAAGCCACCATTGTAGATGAAGGAAGCTTGCATGTGATCACATTTGCATGTAGTAAAATAGCTAGGAAGATTGTAAGTGGTTTCTAAATCCTTTCTCCCTAGCAACTTGATTGAATGAATGATTAATGATAGAGATTGAACTTGGATTCATGGAATTGAATAAGATGATGTCATACTTGAAATTTTATCTTGAATTGTAGCTTGAATGTAGTTGAATTGCCTATGAATCGAAAATGGGGATCATGGTTGAAACTAGTTGAGAATAGGGACTGTTTTGCTAGGAGAAAATGTGTAAATATGTTAATTGTATATAATTCCCTGATTTGGTCACATTGCTAGATGGATTTAGGCTTTAATAGAGTAAATAGCTTGCTGGAAAATGAATGTACATAATTGGATTAGTTAAAGCTAGGTAATGGGCTGCTCAAATGGTGAATTAGAAGTATGATGTTGATCAAATAGATCAAATTGAACTTAACATTATAATGCCCTATTTTAAGCACATTTCTAAGTGAATTAGACTGACCTAGACATGTAATAATGTGAAAATAAGTTGAATTACAATGTTAGAATCTTGTTTAGATGAGTTATGAAGCTAGAAACCCAACCTAGTATAATATGCCCAGAACACTCTGTTCTGGGCAGTAACTTTGAAAAATCACCATAAATTGTATAAATTGAATTTAATGCTGAAATTTATATGGTTAGTACCTTAACATGTATAAATTCATTAGGAGAAAACAGAACTTAATTCTGGATTGTAGAATGAATTATAGAGAAGAAACACTAGGGACAGTGCAAATTGTCCAGTGTTGTAAATTGCTTTGTCTTTAAGTTAAAAACTGTAATAATTGGAAAATAACTAAAATACAAAGCCTATATGTTTAGAAAGACAATTAAGTTATCTTTCCAAAGGTTTATACCAATTGAAATTCTGACGTACGGAATGAAAGTTATGCATGTTTAAGTGAGCTGAGTACATGTTGCCTAGTAACAATAGTTTAGGTAATTGTACACTGTTTTGTGGTAGTTTTGAAAACTATTTTGTAAACAGTTTTGGGACAGTGGTTACTGCCCCGTTTTACATGAATTAGAGTATAGAAAAGTGTAGTTATTTGTAGTAAAGAATATATACGAACATGATGCCATATTGATATATGTTGTGTACTAGTAATATTGCCTTGGTTGAATGATTATGTGAACTTGTTTTAATATGAATTTACTTGTGTAATGTGTTAGAACCAGGAGTGAACTTGGTGGAAGAGGAAAGGGTGGAACATCCTAAAGCTAAGAACAAAGGAGTGTGGATCCAAGACTAGCTAGCTTGGGGAGTATTGTGAGTGTAGTTATTTCTAGGGTTAGGACTAGGTCCTAACCAATGAATGCATGTCTATATTCTTGTGATGTTTAAATGGACTTAATATGGACTTGGCCTAATAAGGGAAATATGATTAAAGTAATGCATGAAAATTTGATCACATCCAGAAATACATGTACGATTTGATTGCTAAGCATGTTTAAGTAGTAACATTGGTGCTTGTGTATGTGATGTGGCATGTGATCAAATGCTTAATGAACTTGCTTGAAATGTTATCCGAAATTGATGAAATGAACACATGAAAATTACATGATATGTGAGCTATGGCTCAATTGGCCTAAGGCCCTAGTATATAATGAACCTGCTAAATACTTGACATGATCTTAACATGAAACACTTGTATAAATGGCTAAAATTAAACAACCTTGGTAGCTAGTGGGATTCGGTAGAAGGGCATGCCTTAGAGTCTAGAGCTCATTGTGTTAGGGTGGACTACGGTGCAGGGCTAAGGCCCTTATTTGGCGACAGACGGAGGGTACGTATGTGGTCTTTGGCGATAGTATGAGGGTTGACCAGCACTACGTTGCATCTTGTGGCGACAGTTGGTTGGGGACTCGATTACCTATACAAACTAAGTACCAAGGGGGTTGTTTAAATGATAACAAATGAAATAACAATCCTATAATACATGTTACTTGTCTTGAAAGTTATATAATGAATGTTACTTGACTTGAAAGCCATGAATTGTATGTTACTTGTCATGTAAGCATGATTTGCTTGATTTCTTGTTATGTAAGCATGATTTGCTTGATTCTTGATATAGAAGCATGAATTATGATTCATTGTCTCTTGTTTCTTATGCTGGCCGTATGCTTGAAATCCTTAGCTAGGATCATTCTTGTCTAATTGATACTTAACTTGATATAATAATTGGTGAGAACTAGTTACTACCTCACTAAGTAAATTCTTGTACTTATCACTCTTGTTTTCATTCTTCCCAACCAACAAGATAAAGGATTCGATCGTTGCTTGATTCAGAAGCCTGTTTCCTTGTGTTTCGAAGCAAGACACAAGCATAGCTAAAGTATGGTTCATATTTGTTTTGTACTCTCCTAGTTGGTGACACTTAGATTGTATGTAGTGAACAATTCATGCATTTGGAATACTTGAACTTGTATATATATGTTCTTGAATGGGCCTACTATGTTATGAACTTGGTTGACAATGTGAAACAAGCATGTATTAAACTTAAATTACATGTAATGGAATGGTGTTTTGCTGTGCATATATGAATATACAAATGGAATGATCTAGTTTATATTGATCCATTCGAATGCCTTGGAAATTAAATAGTCACTTGTGTGTGAACATACCATGATGTAAGTGTTGTTGTGTGTTTGTATGGTGAAGGCCGAATGGTCTAGTTGTTTGGAAACTAGTTACATGCAATTGTATGTTTAAATGATCAAGTTTAGTAATTTAGGTATGAAATATTATATGTATAAATCTAGGAATAGTAAAATGGAAGGTATCATGCTTGTACACTTAGGCTATTAGAATGTTGTATGATATCATGGATTGAATATGCAAAATGAATCATGAAAGTAGTAACCTATATTGTAAGCATGAAAGTAAACATTTTAATGGCCTATTCGAATGCCCTATAATGACTTGAAATCAAAATGTGAGATTGCTTGCTTGATAAGTTAAGTATGTTTGGTTGATTACTAGTTAAGTAACTCGTCTGATAGGGGTGAGTTAATCTCTTCTTGTCTTGTTCTTGCTTGGTAACGCTCCCAAGCCAATTTGCTACTAACCCGGGGTAGGGGGTGTTACAATCTTTCCCCCTCAAACTCTTCTTCTTCTTTCAAGATAACAAGCAAGCACCTCTATTGTATTCTTTCAAGCAAGCACCACCATTGATGGATGAGTGAAGCTTTTCTTTCCATTGGAATATTGATCCTAATCCATCTCCATAGTTTGAAGAAGGTAAGCCCAACTATTGGTCGTTGATTTTAAACTAAATCCATGAAGGATTTGAGTTATAGGAATTTCCAAATCCTAGCTTGGTCCTTGGAAATTCCAAGCCTAATTCCTTATTGATTGTGTAGTTCAATGTTGCTATCGAAATTGTTGAAAATATTGTAACCCTTGTTCCATTTTGTTTTGATTAAACTAAAAACATCCAAGGCGAACAATCGCCTTCTCCATTGGATTTTATCAATCAACAAAACAAAGGAGTTGTCATCCAAGAGCAGTAGAAGCTTCAGAAAATTAGGTGAGTGTAGTCAGAGTTTTAGGAATAGGCTAGGTGTCTTTCTCGGTTTCATTGATATTGATTATTTCATAGCTAACATCTTGTTAAAGGGAAATTGCATCGAACCTCTTTAGAGGCTTCATTGGTGAGCATCACTAAGTTATTGTATAGAAACATTGACCATAGTATCATCGTTATTGTTATTGACACCATCGACATATTGGTGCATAGGAATATTTACTATTGAGTATTAAAGGTATCATTGTTATAGACATTGGACATTTAAATAAGCATTATTATAGCTATTGATCATTGGTATTGTTATTGTCATCGAAAATTGATATTGAAACATTGATCATTGATACTGATTTTGGAACATCGACCAATGATATTGATATTGAAAACATTGATCATCTACACTGCTATTGAAACATCGACATTGATATGGTTATTGAACCTTAGATTTGAAAGGACATTGAATACAATTGGTATGCCATAGAATTCATTAGCTCATTGGTACAGGTGGACTACGATTGCCTTCACCATTGGAATTTATCAAGCAACAGAACAAATGAGTTATCATCCAAGAGCAACAGAAGCTTCAGAAAATTAGGTGAGTGTAGTCATAGTTTCAGGAATAGGCTAGGTGTCTTTCTCGGTTTCATTGATATTGATTATTTCGTAGCTAACATCTTGTTAAAGGGAAATTGCACCGGACCTCTTTGGAGGCTTCATTGGTGAGCATCAATAAGTTATTGTATAGAAACATCGACCATAGTATCATCGTTATTGTTATTGACACCATCGACATATTGGTACATAGGAATATTTACTATTGAGTATTAAAGATATCATTGTTATAGACATTGGACATTTAAATAAGCATTGTTATAGCTGTTGACCATTGGTATTGTTATTGTCATCGAAATATTGATATTGAAACATTGACCATTGACACTGATATTGGAACATCGACCAATGATGTTGATATTGAAAACATTGATCATCTACACTGCTATTGAAACATCGACATTGATATGGTTATTGAACCTTGGATTTGAAAGGACATTGAATACAACTGGTATGCCATAGAATTCATGAGCTCATTGGTACGGGTGGACTATGATCCTTGGGCTACGGGCTTTATTATGGTGAGGCAAAGGGATTTTTGTGATATTGGTCAATTGGCGAGGTAGAGGGGCTAGACCACTCATTGATTTGGCGAGGCACAGGAATTCGTGTATCCACTATCTTGATTCGATCTAAGGAATAATGTTAAAACATGATATAGTTTTTATTGAATATGAATCATTGCATTGCTAGAGATTAAACATGTTATGGAATGTATTTCATTGTTATTGCTAATATATATGACTACCTCACTAGGCAAAGTATGCCTAATGCATTTCATCTCATTCATTGTAGGTTAAGAAAGTTATCGTAGTGAGATCGGGAGTGTTGATGTTTTTGACACGTCACACAACCTCGAAAGTAACATATTTCAATCCTATAAACTCCTAGGATGGTGGAATAATAGTTATTTAAGTCACATTTGAGTATTTTGGAATATGTTTGTTCTATATGGCCATCGCATGTCTTTAGGGATTGACTTTTAGAAAATATCTAAACTAGTCATAATATGCAAATTTGGCTCAAAAAGGTAAAATCATAGTAAATGGATTCACCTGGCTATGAAATTTGGCATGATAATAGATTATGGTGTTATTAACTTGGGTGTAAAATTTAATAGGAGTTGGACATCGTTTGACTCGCCAGAAGCAAGAAAATCCATACTAAAATGATATTACAGTGCAGGGTGTATCGATATGGGTGATGGTGTATCGATACGAGTATGCAATAATGGCCATATATGTATAGGCGTACTAATACTGCTATGGGCATATCGGTATACAACTTTAAGGCATACCGAAACCCTTCCTCATGTACCGATACAGTTAAGACTGTACCGATAAAAGTTTTCATTATTGGAATCCTAAAATTATAATTTGGGCATTGTGTATCGATACAGACTAACCTCATATCGATACGATTTTACCAATCCTAACGGTAATACCGATCATGACACAGACGTACCGATATGGGCTCATCGAGTATCGGTACTGTCACATCCCAAAAACCGCCCTAGTCAGAATTAGGTTTCGGTGATCGAAAGTTTCAAATCTGATTTGAAAATGTTGCAATGCATGACCATTGTACCCCTCTTTTGTAATGAAATCAAAATTGGGTCCTATTTGAGTAAGTGGACTTCCTTGTCTATGATTCAAAGCCCAAAATGAAAATTCCAAGCAAGGCATATCGATGCGGTCAAGCCAGTATCGTTACGACCCAACTGCCAATAACTAACTAACCTATTTTAGTGAGGCGTATCGTTATGGTCAAGAGCGTATCGATATAGTTCCCCTGTTCTGAATCTGTTCGAAGCCAAATTGAGGGAAAAATCAAGCAAGGTGCTTACTCACCTCCTTGCTTGACAATGCCCACGTGAAGATCATCTGAATAGGTGATTGATGAAGTCAATAGCTAAATAGAAAAGACTATTGACCATGGGAATAAGCAAACCCTTGATGGAGGGTAAGCTTTTCATTGGTTGGCATGTAGGTGAGAAATGATTAAGCCTCAATCTTTTAAATGAATAAAGAGAAGCTCTCATCTCTCATCTTTTGAACTTTCGAAAGCAAACCCAAAACTTTGTCCCCCAAATAAGCAAGCTCCTCCATTGATGTCTGCAACCTCTAGCTAAGCAAGCACCTCGATGCAATCTTCAATCTTCGTCCAAGTTTGATATACCGTTTGAAAGCCCACGATTCGGTGAGTAAAACCCTGAATTGAATTAGGGATCTTATCTTTTGTTGAAGTTTAATTTCAAGATTAGGGTTATAGTGTTCAAAGGAAAACCCATGATTTGGGGAGTTAATTTTAATATTCCGATGTTGTCTACAAGCTTTGGTAAGCTTGAAATATGTTTCCGAATCTTTAGATCGAATTCTAATGTAATCCTAACTTTGTGCTAGTTCAAGTGTTGGAGAAGGATCCCTTGTCATCTCCAAAAAAAGCTAGGCACAATAGAGATGTAATTCGAGAGCCTCGTAATCAAGGTGAGTGTATTCGTGTCAAGGGATAGGCTCGGTGCCATCCCGTTGCATTATTGTGGTTTGCTATGCATTGTGTCAAAGCTTAAGTAGAGCAATCGGCAATAAATTCGAATAGTAAGGTTGGGTAAGCCCTTGTGTTATTCTGATATGGTTACGGATATACATGTGACATATGACCCGATATAAATGAACTATGAAAGTAATATGTTGAAATGTGAACAACTATGTTATATTATGTGAATTTGATATGACTATGTGATGATTCGATGTAAACATGTACTATGATATGCTATGGAGCTACGACTCACTTCCGTTTCTGATATGTTATGGCCTACGGGCACAAAGGTAAGAAAATACAAAGAAATATGTGTAACCTTGGACATTTGTGAGTTTTGGATACAACTGGCATGCTATAGGATTATTTGAGCTCGTATAAGTAAGGGTTGGACTACGGTCCGAGGCTGTGGTCTATATGTGGGGGGGATAAGGATGGATTGTGTAAGGGACTTATTTGGAGCTATGGCTCAAGGCTACGACCTATTTTCTGATATGTGTTGGTGTAAAGGGGAATATGTGTATCCATTTGTTACTGTGTCCGAGGGATTGATATGTGTTTAACTTTGCTATGTACATGTGAAAGTTGGATAAATGATTTAAGCATGAGACTTATGTGATTAATAATGTAATTATGATATTTAAGTATGATGATATGTTGTTCATAATCATAGTATGCTATTCATGTCACTTGATTACCTTACCCTTGTTATGACTACCTCACTAGGCTAAATAAGCCTAACATGTGTGTGTGTCTCATGCATTTTAGGACCTTGAAGCATTCCGAGCTTTGATCATGTAATCTACGATTGCAAGTCACCTCCGTTATCATATGTATGTTTACTTTCATTTATGAACTCATAGTATGGTGGCATAAGGTTTAAACCTGTTTTTATAGCCTAATTTGATATGTTTGTAAAAGCCCAATAAGGCCTAAGTGTTGTATGTGTAATGCGGTATGTTTTGGGAACGGTAACCTAGTTAAAATGAGCTTAAGTACACTAATTGGTAAAGTCGTAGTAAAAGGATTCGAAACATCCTAAATTTTAACACGCAATTAGAGATATAGTTTTTAAGATTGCTGGTAAAGTTTGATAAAATTTGATTAACGTTTGGTTGGGTAATTCGAATAAAAACCAGCGAAATTCTGTCATATAGGTCAATGTGTATCGATACGGTTGATGGCGTATCAGTACGGCTAGGCATAATTTGGCTTAATAAAGTAGGGTGTATCGATACGGCCAAGGCATAACGGTATAGATTTTGGTCATTAGAATTTGGTTTGAAAATGGTATCGATACGGTCTTATAGCGTATCGATACGGGGTCAACGCAAGTTAACTGGTATCGATACGAGCTTAGCTATATCGGTACGTGCTTGACACCCTTAAATCTGGAAATTTGAATTTGGGCTTAGCGTATCGATATGACACATATGGTATCGATACATAGTTAGTTAAATCTATTATAAAGCTTAAAACAGAATTTGGACAGTTTACAAGTTGGTCAGTAATAACTCTACGGTCTAATCGATCAGGTTAACGATATTCGATAATAACGAAACCTTACAGATCAATAATTGGAAAGTTTAATTACAAGTTGGTAATAAAAGATTTGGATTAGGATCGCTAATTTGTAAAGTTTACAATTTAGTCTTTAAATTGAAAAGATTTAAATTGACCCCGATCCTAATGAGACTAGTAACGAGTAGGATCGATAAGTCTTAAGAATAACTCTTAAAATATTCTAAACAAGTTTCAAACTCCGATTCTATCTTTTAACCTCCGAATAAATTCCTGATAACACTATTCGACTCGGTTCTCTACCAAACCGGGAAGGGGGTGTTATGATTGTGGTATCAGAGTCTAGGTTTAGTCAATTCTAGGACTAAACTAAAGCCCGTTACGAGTTCGTTTGTACTTATGCCACCTAAGAGTTATTTGTATATGTTATATGTGACTTGCAGCTTACATAATTCAATCTTTCTGTATGATTAGATCTAAAAATTTCGACGCCTACTAATAGACGCGTTGTTAATGAATCGAATCTCGGCTTCTCCTCTACTCAAGGGGATAATCTGAGTACAGAAGTTAGGCCTAAACGAGTGGGGCAAAATGATCAGCCTCATCCTCCCTCGATGTCGACCGCTCAGCAAGAATATCTGATGTCCATGGCCGACATGATTAAGCAAATGGTTGTGTCCTTTCGACAAGAACCACCCCGACTATCTCAAGGGCGCCTATTGACAAGCTCAAACAATACCCAGTTTACACCTTTATCGGCCAGGACCTGGACAGCCCTAAAGTCACAGAGTACTGGCTAGAGAACAATCTGAAAGTGTTGAATAAGCAAATGAAGCACCCCGAAGAACATAAGGCCGAATGCCCCATTAGCCTTGATTGCTAAGGAGGCCCAGAGTTGGTGGGAAACGGTGACACTCACCATGCCTGAACACAGAGTTATGTGGGATTTATTTCTTCAGGAGTTCTACAAAAAGTATATCAGTGACCATTACATCGTTGAGAGGCGTAAGAGATTCCTCCATCTGAGGCAAGGAGGAAGGCCCGTAGAACAATATATCCAAGATTTTTGCAAGTATGCAAGATATGGTGCTAACATTATACGCACGGAGAAAGAAAAATGTTGAATGTTCGTTGATGGCCTCTGTGATGAACTGTGTCCTCTTTTCACCATCTTGGAGTTAGAAGACTTCTAAACTTTGGTTAATCGAGCCATTGTTGCTAAAGCCTCCTAGAAGGCTTCCGAAAGAAGTAAAAGGAACCTGGACCGATCTGATAAGAGGTTTTGAGATGATTTCAAGCCACTCACATCTCAGAAGAAGGGTAGACACTGGGACTAGAAGTTTGCTACCTTTCAATAGCTACCACGATCCAGTTATGTACCACAGTTCTAGTCTACAGGAATATTTGTTGCTCGCACAGCTTCAGTAGACAATACATGTGGTTCTATGAAAGGTTTCCAGATCCCTCTGTGTAATTTCTGCCAGAAGAGGCACCCAGGGCAGTGTCACAGACATTCCAGATCCTACTATCTTTGTTTACAACTAAGGATTAGTCAAGAATTCCACCAAAATCTATCTTTTCAACTATGTCTTATAAGCTTCCTTACTCAAGAAATCCCTTATATTCCTTCGGGTAACAATGATGAAGAAGGGGACCCAAATTGTTTTTGACCGATTGCAAACAAGGGAGAGACAAGTGTCTAATCCCCTTACAAAATGGTTCATTTACATGCAATCCTTTTATTTAGAAATCATGTTAATTTAGTCCCATTAAAAAGGTTTTTAACTTTACTATTTTTTTAATTGAGTCCCCAATTAAACGGTTTCAAATAAGTTAGGTTGACGCAATTTATTCGAATCTACAATTTAATATGATTAACAATTATTTAGGGTATCACATTCTGCAGCCTATCGAGCTTCTACAGTGGAAATGGGAGCGTATTACAATGGACTTTGTAAGTGGCCTACCTATGAACCCGAAGACGAATAATGTTGTTTGGGTCATTGTGGACCCGATTTACTAAATCCGCTCATTTCCTTCCGGTGAGACTGGATTTCAGTTTTCCTAAGCTCCCAAAGTTGTATATTCGTGAAGTCATTCAGTTACACGGTGTCCCTATGTCTACTATCTCTGATCATGACCCTCGATTCACAGCTCGATTTTAGAAGACCTTATACGAGGCCTTGGGAACGCGATTGCACCTTAGCACCGCTTTCCATCCTTAAACTGATGGCCAATCCGAGAGAGATATTTAGGTAACTCTAAACCCTCCTTTGAATTGTGCATCTAAATATTTTGTGTCAACCTCGATTCTTCCTTGTAGATTCTAGAAGATATGCTCCGAGCTTGTGTCATTGACTTCAGGATTACGTGGGAAAAATCCCTACCTTTAGTTGAGTTTGCATACAGCAACAGTTATCAAGCCTCAATTCAAATGGCCCAGTATAAAGCTTTGTATGGAAGAAGGTGCAGAACTCCTCTTTGTTGGACCGAACTCAGTGAAGACAAGATACTAGGTCCTGACTTGCTTTGGGAGACCGAAGAAAGGACATCCATTATCCGTGATTGGCTTAAGGCTGCCTTTGATCGACAAAAATCATATGCTGATTTGAAAAGAAGAGATATCCAGTACGAGGTTGGTGGGAGGGCCTTCCTCAAAGTATCTCCGTAGAAAAAGATCATTCGTTTCGGCAAGAAGGGAAAACTAAGCCCCCGTTTCATTGGCCCGTTCGAAGTAATTGAAAGAGTTAGACCTGTAGCATACCAATTAGCTCTTCCCAAGGAGTTAAGTCAGATTCACAACGTCTTCCATATATCTATGTTATACAAGTACCGATCAGATCCCTCCCACGTGATCGAGCTAGAGTCTGTGGTGATTCAGTCCAATCTGACGAATGAGGAAGAACCCACACGGATCCTCACATAAGAAGTCAAATGGCTCCATAACAAGTCTGTGCCCTTAGTGAAAGTTCTGTGGAGAAGTCATTCTCTTGAAGAGACAACGTGGGAACCTAAAGAGACTATGCAAAATTAGTACCCTCATCTCTTTGCTTAGGGTAAAAATTCGAGGATGAATTTTCTTAAGAATGAGGGTTGTCATATCCTAAAAACCGGCCTAGTCAAGATTAGGTTTCGATGATTAGAAGTTTCGAATCCGATATGTAAAATGTTGTAATGAGCGACCATTGTACCCCTCTTTTGTAATGAAATCACAATTTGGTCCTATATGAGTAAGTGGACTTCCTTGTATGCGATTCAAAGCCCAAAATGCAAATTCCAAGCAAGACGTATCGATACGGTCAAGCCAGTGTCGATACGGCCTAACTACCAATTACTAACATACCTATTTTAGCGAGGGCGTATCGATACAGTCAAGAGCGTATCGATACAGTTCCCTTGTTTTAAATTTGTTCGAAGCCAAATTGAGGGAAAAATCAAGCATGGTGCTTACTCGACTCCTTGCTTGACAATGCCCACGTGAAGATCATCTGAATAGGTGATTGATGAAGTCAATAGCTAGATAGAAAAGACTATTGACCATGGGAATAAGCAAACCCTTGATGAAGGGTAAGCTTTTCATTAGTTGGCATGTAGGTGAGATATGATTAAGATTTAATCTTTTGAATTAATAAATTAATAAAGATAAGCTCTTATCTCTCATCTTTTGAACCCCCGAAAGCAAACCCAAAACTTTTTCTCCCAATTAAGCAAGCTCATCAATTTGTTGTCTTCAACCTCTAGCTAAGCAAGCACCACGGTGCAATCTTCGATCTTTGTCCAAGTTTGATATACCATTTGAAACCCACGATTCGGTGAGTAAAACCCCTAAAGAATTAGTGAACCTATCTTTTGTTGAAGTTTAATTTCAAGATAAGGGTTCTAATGGTCAAAGGAACGCCCATGATTTGGGGAGTTAATTTCGATATTCTGATGTTGTCTACAAGCTTTGGTAAGCTTGAAATATGTTTCTGAATCTTTAGATCGAATTCTATTGTAATCCTAACTTTGTGCTAGCTTAAGTGTTGGAGAAGGATCCCTTGTCATCTCTAATGGAAGCTAGGCACAACAGAGCTGTAATTCAAGAGCCTCATAATCAAGGTGAGTGTAGTCGTGTCGAGGGATAGGCTCGGTGCCATCCCGTTGCATCATTCTGGTTTGCTATGCATTGTGTCAAAGCTCAAGTAGAGAAATCTGCTATAAATTCGAATGGTAAGGTTGGGTAAGCCCTTGTGTTATTTTGATATGGTTATGGATATATACATGTGACATATTATTCGATATAAATGAACTATGAAAGTAATATGTTGAAATGCGAACAACTATGTTATATGATGTGAATTTGATATGACTATATGATGATTCAATGTAAACATGTACTATGATATGCTATGGAGCTACGGCTCACTTCTGTTTCTGATATGTTATGGCCTACGGGCACAAAGGTAAGAAAATACAAAGAAATATGTGTAACCTTGGACATTTGTGAGTTTTGGATACAATTGGCATGCCATAGGATTATTTGAGCTCGTATAAGTAAGGGTTGGACTACGGTCCAGGGTTACGACCTATATGTGGGGGAGATAAGGATGGATTGTGTATGGGACTTATCTTGAGCTATGGCTCAGGGTTACGACCTATTTTCCAATATGTGTAGGTGTAAAGGGGAATCCGTGTATCCATTTCTTACTATGTCTGAGGGATTGATATGTGTTCAACTTTGCTATTTATATGTGAAAATGGGATAAATGATTTAAGCATGAGACTTGTGTGATTAATAGTGTAATTATGATATTTAAGTATGATGATATGTTGTTCATAACCATAGTATGCTATTCATGTCACTTGATTACCTTACGCTTGTTATGACTAACTCACTAGGCGAAATAAGCCTAAAATGAGTGTGTGTCTCATGCATTTCAAGACCTTGAAGCATTCCGAGCTTCGATCGTGTAATCTATGGTAGCAAGTCACCTCCGTTGCCATATGTATGTTTACTTTCTTTTCCGAACTCCTAGTATGGTGGCATAAGGTCTAAACCTGTTTTAATAGCCTAATTTGATATGTTTGTAATAGCCCAATAGGGACTAGGTGTTGTATGTGTAATACGGTATGTTTTGAGGTTGGTAACCTAGTTAAAATGAGCTTAAATACGCTAATTGGTAAAGTCGTAGTAAACAGATTCGAAACGTCCTAAAATTTGCCACGCAATTAGAGATACAATTTTTAAGATTGTTGGTAAAGTTTGATAAAAATTTGATTAACGTTTGGTTGGGTAATTCGAATAAAACCAACAAAATTCTGTCATTAAAGGTCAATACTTATCGATACGGTTGATGGCGTATCAATACGATTAGGGCATATCGGTACGGATTTTTGTCACTGGAATTTGGTTTGAAAATGGTATCGATACGGTCTTATAGCGTATTGATACAGGGTTAACGCAAGTCAACTGGTATCGATACGGGCTTAGCTGTATCGGTACATGCTTGACACCCTTAAATATGGAAATATAAAATTAGGCTTAGCGTATCGATACAACACTTAGAGTATCGATACAATGTTAGTTAAATATGTTATAAGGCTTAAAAACAAAATTTGGACAGTTTACAAATTAGTCACTAATAACTCTACGGTCTAATCGATCAGGTTAACGATGTCTGATAATAACGAAACCTTACAGATCAATAATTGGCAAGTTTAATTACAAGTTGGTAATAAAGGATTCGGATTAGGATAGGATCGCTAATTTGTAAATTTTACAATTTAGTCCTTAGATTGAAAATATTTAAATTGACCTTGATCCTAATGAGACTAGTAATGAGTAGGTTCGATAAGTCTTAAGAATAACTATTAAAATATTCTGAACAAGTTTCGAACTCTGATTCCATCTTTCGTCCTCTGGATAAATTCTCGATAACACTATCTGACTCGGTTCTCTACTAGATCAGGAAATGCGTGTTACAGGTACCAGTACTGGTAAACCAGTTAAAAGCTATGGGAATAAGTTTGATTAAATTTGAAAATTGTTGCTATCTAGTAAATGGCTTAATTGATTTAGCAAATGACCTCTAATCGGGATAAAAATTTATAGACTCATTGTTTATAAGTTAAATTTAATATAGGTAAGCTTAATTTCTAAATAGGGCCCCTAAAATACTGAATTTACTTATTAGTTCCTAAAGTTGTAAGAAGTTTAAAATTGGCCATGCAATGAGAGTGGTAGAGTAATATCGAATTATTGAATCCTTTGCATTATCTTTGTTTCATTAAATCACTAAATATTGAATAACATTGTCGTATTGTTCACTGCATCAAATATCGGTAGCATACTCGACCCTATTCTCTACTAGGCCGGAAAGGGGGTGTTACAATTATGGTATTAGAGGTAGAGTTTAGTCGATTCAAGGACTAAAACAAAGTCTATTGTATTGTCATTGCATTGCATATGCCACCTAGGAGTTAATTATTGTGTATATTGTGACTTGCCGATGAACTTGATCTCTTTTATTTATATCATAAATATTATTGACTCTAACAAAACTCATATAGATGAGCCTGTCACCGGCTCCTCGACTCATGGCGAGGAGATAAAGGTGGAGTCCCTTTAAATCTATAAGACTCTTGATAAGAATCATTAAGCCTTGAGTTATCAAGGTAGATTGTTGAGCTTAAAAGGATTACTGAAGACAAAGCTAAAATATATGAACAACCCTTGGTTTCATCAGAACCTGAAAGGACTGCACTGCCCTTTGTGGCTATAGTTTCAACATCTTAAACCCTTATTGTCTAGTCTACCCAATAATGGACTTACCCGTTCACCGATAGGGTAAATGATAACCATAAACTTGTTAGGAACGGGTTATTAAATCATTGTATTTGCTATTATCAAATTATCGCAAGGCTATACCAAGCATCGATATTGGATTATTGTGTCATCGTATTTGATCATGCTATGGAAGCTACATAGAGGAGTTCTGAGGGTTAAAGGACCCTCACAACTTGAAAAATGCTGAGATGATTCTTTTCTTCCATTTTCATGTCGAAAAAGGGAACAATATAGTCATAAACAAAAAGGTGTATTCATCGTCTTTTCCCTTCTACAACATTACAAGGTTACATGCTATGACTTAGACTATTTTTATAATGGATTATAGTACCGAGGGTTCAGGTCAAGAATTGTAATACCCGCCTCTACCTATTGCTAAAGGAGAGTGATTCAGACAATATCGCAAGTACCATTGAGTTACACTCCTATCTTGATTATGCATTGATGAACCAAGATTCACTCCTCTAGTAATATTGTTTTGATCATCGTAATCAATCCTTTAGGTGATTGTGTGACCATAAGTTTTGTTTGCAAGAATAGTCCCTTAATGATCCAAGGGATTTCTTTCCAGCGAATTTATTGGCACTTTTGATCCATGAGATTGATGTTATACTAGGTTTAGATTGGCTCTATGAACATTAAGCTTGGGTAGATTGCAACAAAAGGAAGCTATATCTTTGAGGCCTTGGTAAGAAGAGCATTTCTTTGATGAATTCAAGAAACCCTTCATTACATGCTTTGACATTGGAAGCCAAGGATGAACCTCAATTTCCAGACATTGACACCGTGTTTGAATTTCCTAATGTTTTTCCTAATGAGCTTTCGGGTTTACCACCAACTGGTGAGATTGAATTTGGTATTGAAATGCAACTTGGAACTACTCTAGTTTCCATTGCACCTTATCGAATGGCAGCTGTTGAGCTGAAAGAGTTAAAAGCCCAAATTTAGGAATTACTTGAAAAAGACTTTATCCGAACGAGTTATTTGCCTTGGGGAGCTCTGGTCCTTTTTGTAAAGAAGAAAGATGGTTCCATGAGACTATGCATCGATTACTGAATGTTGAATAACGTGACCATCAAGAACAAGTATCCATTGCCAAGGATAGATGACCTATTCGATCAACTTACAGATTCCTCTATGTTTTCCAAGATTGATTTAAGATCTGGGTATTATCAGAGGAAAGTCAAAGAATGTGATGTACTCAAAATTACATTCTATACAAGATACGGGCATTACGAATTCTTGGTAATGCCCTTTAGGCTAACTAATGCACCGTTAGCTTTTATGGATTTAATGAATTGGTTTTTTAGACCCTACCTTGATAAGTTCGTGGTAGTATTCATTGATGACATCCTGATCTATTCTAAAAATGTTGTAGAACATCGAGATTACCTCCGCATTGTTCTTCAAACCCTTCAAGAGAAGCAATTGTTTGCCAAGTTCTCTAAGTGTGAGTTTTGGCTCACTGAAGTTGCCTTCTTTTGGCACATTGTATCGGCTTCAGGAATCCAAGTAGATCCAAAGAAAATCCAAGCCATACTTTATTGGCATCCACCAAAGAACATTGGTGAATTAAGAAGTTTCCTTGGTCTTGCTGGTTATTATAAAAGATTCATCAATGGATTTTCTATGATAGCAACCTCATCGACTAAGTTATTTAGGAAAGAAACTCCGTTTATTTGGAACTAGGAGCAAAAAAAGAAGCTTCAATCAATTTAAACAAACTATGACTCACGCATCGGTCCTAACCCAACCCGAGTCTGAAAAGGATTATACAGTTTATAGTGATGCATCCTATCTCGGGTTAGGATGTGTGCTGATGCAAGAAGGCAAAGTCATTGCTTATGCTTCAAGACAACTAAAGCCATATGAGATGAATTATCCCACTCGTGACTTGGAATTGGTTGCGGTTGTCCTCGCATTGAAAATTTGGAGATAATATCTCTACGGAGAGAAATGTTATCTTTTCACCGATCATAGAGCCTAAGTTTATGTTGGCACAGAAGGAGTTGAATCTTCGGCAACGGAGATGGATAGAACTCCTCAAGGGTTATAACCTTGGCATTTACTATCATCCGGGCAAGGCCAACGTTGTTTTTGATGCACTCAACCGCAAACCTTTGCCTGGTAAGTATCGTTAATGGCCATTAAATCTTATGCTTTGCTTAGTACACCAACTTATTGCAAAGTCATTGTAATGTATCTCCTCGAGCTATTAATGCTCACTTTCGACATCAGAAGCATCATTGCCTCGTAGCTAAGCTTCAGGTTCAGTATACTATTGTAATATCCTCAAATTTAGTACATAAGAAGTTACTACAATGCCTTCATTTAATCCCTAATTGATTGGAAGAAAGGTGTTAAATCTAGTTATAAGGACTAGAATGCTATAATTGAAAAAGTGGTAACCTATTGTATAAGTGGCCAAACCAAAACAAATGACAAATTGAATGAATGCATGCAAAATTCTAACATTCTTAAAATGCCCCGGCACATGTCATTAATTAGGGGATAATTAAGGATAAATTAGACATTTTAGGAGGAGTTAATTGATAAGCTATTGTCATCCTCCTCCTTGTGGCCGAACAAGAGGAAGAATTTGAGAGAAAAGGTTTTGAGAGATAAAACTCCATAATTCATTGATGCAAGCTTGAAAATTGGTGAAAATTGGAGTTGCTAACATTCATATAATCTTGACAGGAAGGTAAAATCTCTTCCTTGATGTGTTACAGATACAAATGATGCATTTAGATTTAGGGTTCTTGCTTGAATTACATGAAATTGATGAATAGATAGTGAATTGATGTTATAAACTAGTTAAGAAGTTCAATTGATTGATTAAACCATGAAATTGACATGCCAATCAAATGAATAGGAGAAATTGATGTTGTCAACAGCTAAATTGCTAATGAGATATATGTATAGTTGCTGGAAAATTTGAGGAATATGAACATGGTTGGAAACAGTCTTGATTAGGGACTGTTTTGATAGGGAAATGTGTAAACATGTCAAATGAACATAGAACCCTGTTTTGATCATGTTGCTAGGTAAAATGAAGATTTAATTGAATGGATATGTTTCTGTAAATGACTACAACTAATTGAACTAGTTAAATTAGGTCATGGACTGCCTAGTTGATGAATTTGATGTGTAAATGTGATCAAATAGATCAAATTAGGTTCAACCTGATAATGCCCTGTTTTAAGAACATTTATAGGTGAATTGTGATGGCCTAGACATGCATGAACATGAACATGAACATGAATGGAATTGCCATGTTAGGACCTTGCTAAAATGAGTTAAGGAGCTAGGAATTCAACCTAGTGTAATTTGCCCAGAATGCTCTGTTCTGGGCAGTAACTTTGAAAAATCACTAAAAATTGTGTATAGTGAATTTAGGGCTGAAATTTGTATGGACAACACCTTTGTATGTCTAAATAATTAGGAGAAAACAGAACTGAACTCTGGGTTATATTATGAATTGTAGGGAAGAAACACTAGGGACAGTGCAAATTGTCCAGTGTAGCAAAATGCCTTGTCTTTATGTTAAAAACTGTATCAATAGGCTAGGAACTAAAATTCAAGCCTTATATTTTTATAAACAAAATTTTGTTAGCTTACCAATGGTGTAAACCAATTGAAATTCTGACGTACGGAATGAAAGATATGAATATTTAAGTAGGCAGTGCACATGCTGCCAGACAGTAACAGTTTAAAGGTTATATTGAATTGTATACTTATGTATGGAGTTACATAATAACTCAATTGATTGCTGGATTGTATCTAATACCTTATGAATTGTATGAATGTTAGATCAAGTAGAAATTGATGATAAAGGGGCTCACTTAGATCAACAAGAAAGTAGAGGAAAAGGGATTACAATTCGGGATCGACAATAGCTCGGAAAATTCTTGTGAGTGTAGTTTAAAGTTTGGAGAGGGCGGTAACCTCTCCAAGTCTGTTTTGATTTGTAAATTTTATTGTATCTTAAGTGTAAATGCTTAATGAGCTTGATATTAAGCAATAGCAAGGTAAGTACTCCTTTAAGTGGTTACTTCATTGTGAAGTATGCTTGAATTGTCATTGATTGAATTGTAATGCTTATTGCCTAATTGAATTAGATTGAATTGAAGCATGATGATATAGATAGAAGTACACAATACATTGTTGAATGACATATTGATTGATACTCCTACATTAACCATGGAAACATTGATATTGGATTGGATTGAGCCCTATTTGATTAAAAGGGAATATTGGCACAAATTGTGCATATTGAATTGAACACATGCTTCTAATTGATTGAAAGGGATAACTATTGAAAGCTTTGGTCTCGAGTCGGTCTTAGATATAGTTGGCATGCCATAGAGTCTATATAGCTCATTATCAGGGTGGACTATGGTCCGGGACATTGGTCCCTAATTGGCGATAGTAGGAGGGAAGTATTGTTATTGGTCATTGGCGATAGTAGGAGGGATTGACAAGGTACTTGGTACCATGTTGATTATTGTATTGGCAACAGTTTGGTTGGAGACTCGGGTATCTAGACTGAGTAATCGATTCTCAAGGCTATACTTAAAATGAATTAATAACTCATGCATATTGAACTTATTGCCACATTGAATTGTATTGATTGAATGTATAGGTAAAAATTGAATGTCATGAACTATAGATATTGAAACCTTGATTGAGCCTTGTTATATGAGATTGCTTTAGTTGAATTGTTAAACGAATTGGATGTTTAAGTATGACTAAACTTCAAGCTTGGTATTGATATTGTATTGAAAACTAGATAAGCATCTAGTAGGGTAAGCCTTGTTCGAATGGTCCCCTATTGATGGGGGAACCATATCATCCATTTGATGATTCATAGTTGAGACTTATTGTATTGTTGCCTTGTAACTTTAACTCACTCACTAAGCTTTGCTTATTTTAGTCTCATTTCTACGATACATGTTGATTTTGGATACTCTTGAAGTCTAAGCTCATACAAGTCACTTGTTGCTCAAAAGAGTATGTTTCCATTTTTTTTAGTTCTCCTGGGATGGTGGAACCTTAGGCATGTATATATATAAGGTCACTTAACTATGGTTTGTATAAGTTAATCCTATCTTTGATCTTAAGAAGTTTGGTATGTATAAATGAGTATGTGTGCATTATATTGAACTTGTATGCTTGATAGTTTAATGTTCGATCTACATGGATGAATTATGCATGAAATGGTTGAATGGATTCTTTGAAATTGGGTAATTGACATTAGTAAATGTAGTAAACCACATGTTTAGATATGTACTACATTAATCATCTAAGGAACTAGTCATATTGTCTAGATAATATTGGAAGCATGATGATTGATTATGGTAACTTAAGTAAATGAATAAACTATAAGTCTAGACCTGATTCTCTATAGTCATATTTACTTCTAGCCAGTTGGTGTAGATGATTTTCTAGGTCTATATGTTTGATTAAGTCACATATGTAATTCTTATAAAACACTTGTTGAAATGCTTAATAGACACAATGAATGTTAAGATGATCCATACACTTCTCTTCTAGTTCGAATGGTAGCTTGGAACCCAAGTAAGCTTTAGATGGATTGAATATGATAACATATGGTATTATGAGACCTAGTATATCAAGTGAGTGCATCATGTATGTTCTATTTGGTCCTCTCCTAATCGATTTATAACTTGATGTGCTAGAAAGACCTTAATTGAATGGTACTTAATACCTAACATTGTTTGAATAGTTGATTGTAATTGTAGTAACTTACCTAATCCTACTAGGGTGGCTAGAGTATGTTACAGAATGGTAATCAGAGCTTATGGTTGCATGATTCTAGGGTCTATTGCATGAATAAGCTATTGTCATTGGTCATTTAGGTGCCTCCTAGGAGTTACTTGAATATTGATTGGATTGTGACTTGAGCTTGACTTCTCTTATTCCTTATATATAGAATGTCTGAAACAAGATTGGGCAAGGACAATGAAAGCCCGACTGGCTCCTCCAATGATGGAGGAAGCGTAAGGATGAACCAGGATCCTCTAAAGCCTGCTGAACCCCAACAAGTTCAGCAGGAAGTCCCTGTGATTCATCCTATTCAACGAGAATGCTTCTCTAGTATAAAGGAGATGTTTGATCAAATAATTGTCTCAGTGAGACAAAGTACCTCTGAATCTCCGGTAGCGAAATCGGCAAGAGCTCCTATTGATAAGTTAGCTCAACACCGAGCTTACACTTTCACTAGAACAAGTAAAGATAAGCCAGAAGAAGTAGAATACTGGTTAGAGAATACAACAAGAATATTGTCTAAGCAACTGTAGTGCTCAGATGAAAACAAGCTGGAGTGTGCAGTAGCTTTATTGGCCGAGGAGGAATTGAATTGGTAGGAAACTACTACTTTGGAAGCACCTGAAGAAGCTATCACTTGGGAATTCTTCCTTAAAGAATTCAAAAAGAAGTATATAAGTGATCAATATCTTGATGATCACAAAAAGAAGTTCTTGTATCTGAAGCAAGGAGGAAAGCCTATAGAACAGTATGTTAGTGAATTTTGTAAATATTGAAAATACGGCTCGAAGTTCATAAAGAAAGAAGAGGACAAGTGTAGAACGTTCATCGACGAACTTAATGATGAGTTAGGCCACATGTTCACTGCCATGGGGATTACTGACTTTCAAGAACTGGTAAATAGAGTTATAGTTACCGAAGCAAAGATGAAGACTTTGGCAAAGCGATCAAAGAATCAGTCCCGAGATAACAAAAGATCGAGGGATGATCACAAGCCTCATTGGCGCAACAAGAAACAAAAGCATCATAGAGGAAATTCTTCCAATCAGGGAAATTTCTCAAAAGGTAGCTATATACCTAAGCCACAAGCTATGTCCAGATCCTCAACACCTATGGTGTCATTAGATAGTGTTGGGAATATCAAGAGGGAGAATCAAATCCCTACTTGCAAGACTTGTCAAAAGAACCATACCGGAGTTTGTAGAAAGCTCACCAATGCTTGCTACTTGTGTGGAGACACAACACACTATGTTAAAGATTGCCCCCAAAATCTGAACAAGTTGCCTTCCCATGCTTCTCATAAATCGAATCAAGCTCCTTCACCCAGGGGAAAGGGTTCGAAGCAAGCTAACTCAGGAAACTACGAGAAGAGCAAAGGCCAAGGGTCTAATGCTACATATCAAGAGTCTCGGGCACCTGCTCGAGTCTATCACATCCAAGGGCGTGAGGATGAATAATCGGCCAATGTAATTTCAGGTACAATCTACCTCGATACATATCCTGTTTATGATTTATTTGATACGGGATCAACCTGTTCATTTATAAGGTCTCCTTTAATTGAAAAACTTAAATTGAAGCATGAATATGTTAGTTGTAGCTTAATCGCTACCAATCCTTTAGGAGATAATGTAATAGTAAACCAAATATGCACGGATTGCCCTTTGTTTATTCGGGGTATTCCATTCCTAGCCGACTTGTTATTGTTACCTTTTTGTCGAATTCGATCTCATTTTAGGATTAGATTGGTTAGGAAGTCATCAAGCTTGGGTAGATTTCCAAAAGAGAAAATTGTTTCTCCGAGGTTTAGGAGAAAAATCCATTACCTTGATCGACAAGAAACCTATTAGAATTTTTGCTGCCATGATTAAAAGTGATGAAATTAAATTCAGGGTGAGTCATTCCCTATTGTTTATGACTTCCCTGATGTTTTTCTTAAGGAATTGCTGGGATTACCCCATATTCGAGAAGTCAAATTCAAGATTGAAGTTTAACCCGAGAGTGATCTAGTTTTTATCGCTCCATATCAAATGGCCCCTATTGAACTCAAAGAGCTTAAGCAACAATTGCAAGAGCTTCAAGACAAGGGCTTCATCCAACCTAGGTCTTCACCCTGGGGAGCACCCGTTTTGTTCGTTAAGAAGAAAGACATGTCGATGAGGCTATGTATTGACTATTGTCAGCTAAATCAGCTCACTATCAAAAATAAGTATCCATTGCCAAGGATTGAGGACTTGTTCGATCAATTTCAAGGATGCCAAAGTCTTGTTCAAGATCGATTTATGATCGGGGTACTATCAGATGAGAATACAAGACTCAGATGTACCCAAAACGGCTTTCAGGACTCGATATGGTCATTACGAGTTCCTAGTTATGCCCTTTGGGCTAACCAATGCTCCAGCGGCTTTTATATACTTAATGAACCGAGTGTTCAAACCCTATTTGGAAAAATTCGTGGTTTTCTTTATTGATGACATTTTGTCTACTCAAAGGACAAAGAAGAACATGCTAATCACCTTCAAATTGTACTCCAAACATTGAGGGAGAATCGACTATATGCCAAATTGAGCAAATGTGAGTTCTGGCTCTCGGAAGTATCCTTCCTGGGCCATGTTATCTCGGCCAATGGGATAAAGGTTGATCCTAAGAAGATTCAAACTATCATTGAATGGAGACCTCCGAGGAATGTTAGTGAGGTAAGGAGTTTTCTCGGTTTAGCCGGGTATTATCGAAGATTCGTGAAAGGGTTCTCGATTCTTGCTACTTCGTTGACTCGACTTCTTAGAAAGAATACTCCATTTAAATGGTCTAAGGACCAGCAAAGGAGCTTTGATCAATTGAAGCAAGTCCTAACTCAAGCTCCTATTCTAATCAAACCTGAACCGGGAAAAGACTTTACGGTCTTCAGTGATGCTTCCTATCTCGGTTTAGGGTGTGTATTGATGCAAGATAACAAGGTCATTTCCTATGCTTCTCGGTAACTCAAGCCACATGAACTAAACTATCCAACACACAACTTGGAGCTAGTTGCGGTCGTGTTTGCTTTAAAGGTCTGGAGACATTATCTATACGGAGAGAAATGTTGATTATTTATGGATCATCAGAGCTTAAAATACATTTTAACTCAAAAAGAGATAAATCTTCGACAACGTAGATGGGTGGAACTATTAAAAAACTATGATCTAATCATTGATTACCACCCGTGCAAGACAAATGTTGTGGATGATGCACTCAGCCGCAAACAACCAATTGGTAAGATCAAATACGAATTTCCAACATTGTTGTACCCCTATTCGAATGGATGATATAAAATCCACTAATTGAAATTCTTTAATTGTAGCTTCAACTACTTTCAATGCCCATTTTAAGCTCCTAAAGAATCATAGATACGTGGTCGAATTTCAAATTCAATCCAATTTGAATTCGAGGATCAAAGAGCTTCAAAAAAATGATCCCAAACTTCTGAAGATATTGAAAGGAATTGAATCCAAACCGAGCACTAAATTCTCAATCCACTCGAATGGTGTGCTCTACTTCAAGAATCAGGTTTGTGTGCCCAATGATCCAATCCTTAAGAGGGAAATGCTTCAAGATGCACATAGTAGTCCTTTTTCAATACATCCGGGAGTGATTAAGATGTATAAGGACTTAAAGAAAGTCTATTGGTGGCCAAGATTGAAGGCCCATGTTGTTGAATTTGTATCGAAGTGCCTCACTTGCTAGAAGATGAAGGCTGAACACCAACTACCTACAGGACTCCTTCAACCCATCAAATTGCCTTAATGGAAATGAGAGTGTATAGCAATGGACTTCATATCTAGATTGCCTCTATCACCGAGGAAAAATGATGCTATCTGGGTGATCGTTGATAGATTCACCAAATTGGCTCACTTTCTACCTATTCGAATGAACATGAGCTTCCAACAACTAGCTGAATTATACTTGAAAGAAGTAGTCAGACTTCACGGTGTTCCTACATCTATCATATCTGATCGGGACTCTTGTTTTACCTCTCGATTCTAGAAGGCACTTTAAGAGGCTATGGGAACTAAGTTGAACCTTAGCACGGCCTTCCATCCACAAACTGATGGACAATCTAAAAGGGTAATTCAAGTGCTTGAAGACATGATTTGAGCTTGCATTGTTGACTTTGGTAAAGACTGGGAGAAATCTCTATCATTAGCTGAGTTTGCCTACTACAATAGCCATCAAGCTTCTATCAAAATGGCTCCATTTGAAGCATTGTATGGTAGATGATGTAGAAATCCTCTATGCTGGTTAGAATTGGGTGAGAACAAGGTCTTAAGACCTGAGTTGCTTCGTGAAACTGAAAATCATGTTCAGGTGATCCATGACAGAATGAAAGAGACCTTTGATAGGCAAAAGGCTTATGCAGATCTCAAGAGAAGAGACATTGAATATCGAGTGGGAGATTACGTATTCTTGAAGGTATCTCCTTGGAGGAAAATCCTCAAATTCGGGAAGAAGGGTAAACTAAGCCATTGATTCATCAGACCTTTTGAAGTCTTAGAGAAGATTGGTCCAGTTGCCTACAACTAGCACTCCCAACTGAATTCAATAGAATCCACAACATCTTCCATGTATCGATGTTGAGAAAATATCGATCAGATCCATCACATGTTCTAGAGCCTGATGAAGTGGAACTTAATCCTGATCTATCGTATGATGAAGAGCCAATTCAAATACATGATAAAGAAGTCAAGAGGCTTTGCAATAAGATTGTACCATTGGTGAAGGTTCTTTCAAAGAATCACAATGTAAAAGAAGCCACGTGGGAACCCGAAGCAACGATGAGAAAGCAGCACCCTCATCTATTTCCCTCAGGTAAATTCGAGGACGAATTTCTTTAAGGGGAAGGGAATTGTAATATCCTCAAATTTAGTACATAAGAAGTTACTACAATGCCTTCATTTAATCCCTAATTGATTGGAAGAAAGGTGTTAAATCTAGTTATAAGGACTATAATGCTATAATTGAAAAAGTGGTAACCTATTGTATAAGTGACCAAACCAAAACAAATGACAAATTGAAGGAATGCATGAAAAATTTTAACATTCCTAAAATGCCCATATACATGTCATTAATTAGGGGATAATTAAGGATAAATTAGACATTTTAGGAGGACTTAATTGATGAGCTATTGTCATCCTCCTCCTTGTGGCCGAACAAGTGGAAGAAATAGAGAGAAAAGGGTTTGAGAGAGAAAACTCCATAATTCATTGATGCAAGCTTGAAATTTGGTGAAATTGGAGTTGCTAACATTCATATAATCTTGAAAGGAAGGTAAAATCTCTTGATGTGTTATAGACACAAATGATGCATTTAGATTTAGGGTTCTTGCTTGAATTACATGAAATTGATGAATATATAGTGAATTGATGTTATGAACTAGTTAAGAAGTTCAATTGATTGATTAAACCATGAAATTGACATTCCAATCAAATGAATAGGAGAAATTGATGTTGTCAATAGCTAAATTGCTAATGAGATATATGTATAGTTGCTGGAAAATTTGAGGAATATGAACATGGTTGGAAACAATCTTGATTAGGGACTGTTTTGATAGGAAAAATGTGTAAACATGTCAAATGAACATAGAACCCTGTTTTGATCATGTTTCTAGGTAAAATGAAGATTGAATTGAATTGATATGTTGCTGTAAATAACTACAACTAATTGAACTAGTTAAATTAGGTAATGGACTGCCTACTTGATGAATTGGATGTGTAAATGTGATAAAATAGTTCAAATTAGACTCAACATGATAATGCCCTGTTTTAAGAACATTTCTAGGTGAATTATGATGGCCTAGACATGTATGAACATGAATGGAATTTCCATGTTAGGACCTTGCTAAAATGAGTTAAGGAGCTAGGAATTCAACCTAATGTAATCTACCCATAATGCTCTCTTCTGGGCAGTAACTTTAAAAAATCACTAAAAATTGTGTATAATGAATTTAAGGCTGAAATTTTTATGGACAACATCTTGGTATGTCTAAATTCATTAGGAGAAAACAGAACTGAACTCTGGGTTATATGCTGAATTGTACAGAAGAAACACTAGGGACTGTGCAAACTGACCAGTGTAGCAAAATGTCTTGTCTTTATGTTAAAAACTGTATTAATTGGCTAGGAACTAAAATGCAAGCCTTATATGGTTATAAATATAATTTTTTAGCTTTCCAACGGTGTAAACCAATTGAAATTCCGACGTACGGAATGAAAGATATGAATATTTAAGTAGATAGTGCACATGCTGCCAGGCAATAACAATTTAAAGGTTATATTGAATTTTATGCTTATGTATGGAATTACATAATAGCTCAATTGATTGCTGGATTGTATCTAATACCTTATGTATTGTATTAATGTTAGATCAAGTGGAAATTGATGATAAAGGGGTTCACTTAGATCAACAAGCTAGTAGAGGAAAAGGGATTACAATCCGGGATCGACAATAGCTCAGAAAATTTCTGTGAGTGTAGTTTAAAAGCTTGGAAAGGGCGGTAACCTCTCCAAGTCTATTTTGATTTGTATCTTAAGTGTAAATTGCTTAATGAGCTTGCTATGAAGCAATAGCAAGGTAAGTACTCCTTTAAGTGGTTACTTGATTGTGAAGTATGCTTGAATTGTCATTGATTGAATTGTAATGCTTATTGCCTAATTGAATTAGATTGAATTGAAGCATGATGATATAGATAGAAGTACACAATACATTGTTGAATGACATATTGATTGATACTCCTACATTAACCATGGAAACATTGACATTGGATTGGATTGAGCCCTATTTGATTAAAAGGGAATATTGGCACAAATTGTGCATATTAAATTGAACACATGCTTCTAATTGATTGAAAAGGATAATTATTGAAAGCCTTGGTCTCGAGTCGGTCTTAGATATAGTTGGCATGCCATAGAATCTATAGAGCTCATTGTCGGGGTGGACTACGGTCTAGGACATTGGTCCCTAATTGACGACAGTAGGATGGAAGTATTGTTATTGGTCATTGGAGACAGTAGGAGGGTTTGACCAGGTACTTGGTACCATATTGATTATTGCATTGGCGACAGTTTGGTTGGAGACTCGGGTATCTAGGCTGAGTAATCGATTCTCAAGGCTATACTTAAAATGAATTAATTACTCATGCACATTGAACTTATTGCCACATTGAATTGTATTGATTGAATGTATAGGTAAAAATTGAATGTCATGAACTATGGATATTGAAACCTTGATTGAGCCTTGTTATATGAGATTGCTTTAGTTGAATTGTTAAACGAATTGGATGTTTTGAGTATGACTAAACTTCAAGCTTTGTATTGATATTGGATTGAAAACTAGATAAACATCTAGTAGGGTAAGCCTTGTTAGAATGGTCCCTTATTGATGGGGGAACCATATCATCCATTTGATGATTCGTAGTTGAGACTTATTGTATTGTTGCCTTGTAACTTTAACTCACTTACTAAGCTTTGCTTATTTTAGTCTCATTTCTACGATACAGGTTAATTTTGGATACTCTTGAAGTCTAAGCTCATACAAGTCACTTGTTGCTCAAAAGTGTATGTTTCCATTTTGATTAGTTCTCCTAGGATGGTGGAACCTTAGGCATGTATATATATAAGGTCACTTAACTATGGTTTGTATAAGTTAATCCTATCTTTGATCTTAAGAAGTTTGGTATGTATAAATGAGTATGTGTGCATTATATTGAACTTGTATGCTTGATAGTTTAATGTTCGATCTACATGGATGAATTATGCATCAAATGATTGAATGGATTCTTTGAAATTGGGTAATTGACATTAGTAAATGTAGTAAACCACATGTTTAGATATGAACTAAATTAATCATCTAAGGAACTAGTCATATTGTCTAGATAATATTGGAAGCATGATGATTGATTATGGTAACTTAAGTAAATGAATAAACTATAAGTCTAGACTTGATTCTCTATGGTCATATTTACTTCTAGCCGATTGGTGTAGATGATTTTTTAGGTCTATATGTTTGATTAAGTCACATAGGTAATTCTTATAAAACACTTGTTGAAATGCTTAATAGACACAATGCATGTTAAGATGATCCATAAAACATTTGAAATATTATCATATAGAAAATTTCCCACCGAATCTTTTCCCCTTAAACTCTTCTTCCTCTAGTTTTTTTAAGATAACAAGCAAGCACCTCCCTTGTCTTCTTTCAAGCAAGAACCACCATTGATGGATGAGTGAAGCTTTGATTTCCATTGGAATATTGATCCTAATCCATCTCTATAGATTGAAGAAGGTAAGCCCAACTGTTGGCCATTGGTTTTAAACTAAATCCATGGAGGATTTGAGTTATAGGAATTTCCAAATCCTAGCTTGGTCCTATGGGAATTCCAAGCCTAATTCCTTATTGATTGTGTAGTTCAACGTTGATATTGAAATTGTTGAAAATATTGTAACCCTTGTTCCATTTTGTTTTGATTAAACTCAAAACATCCAAGGCCAACAATCGCCTTCACCATTGGATTTTATCAAGCAACAGAACAAAGGAGTTGTCATCCAAGAGTCGTAGGAGCTTCAAAAAATTAGGTGAGTGTAGTTGGAGTCTCAGGAATAGGCTAGGTGTCTTTATCGGTTTCATTAATATTGATTTTTTCATAGCTAACATCTTGTTAAAGGGAAATTGCATCGAACCTCTTTAGAGGCTTCATTGGTGAGCATCGGTAAGTTATTGTATCGAAACATTGACCATAGTATCATCGTTATTGTTATTGACACCATCGATATATTGGTACATAGGAATGTTGATTATTGAGTATTAAAGGTATCATTGTTATAGACATTGGACATTGAAATAAGCATTTTTATAGCTATTGATCATTGGTATTGTTATTGTCATCAAAATATTAATATTGAAACATTAACCATTGACTGATATTGTAACATTGACCAATGATATTGTTATTGAAAATATTGATCATCGACACTGCTTTTGAAACATCGATATTGATATGGTTGTTAAACCTTGGATTCGAAAGGACAATGGATACAATTGGCATGCCATAGAATTCATGAGCTCATTGGTACTGGTGGACTACAATCCTTAGGCTACGACCTTTATTATGGTGAGGTGGAGGGATGTTTGTGATATTGGTCAATTGGTGAGGCAGAGGGACAAGACCACACATTGATTTGGCGAGGTGCAGGAATTCGCGTATCCACTATCTTGATCGATCTAAGGAATAATGTTAAACATGATATAGTTTTCATTGATATGAATGAATGCATTGCTAGAGATTAAACATTTTATGGAATGCATTTCATTGTTATTGCTATTATATATGACTACCTCACTAGGCAAAGTATGCCTAATGCATTTCATCTAATGCATTGCAGGTTAAGGAAGTTGTGGTAGTGAGATCGAGAGTATTGATGGTTTTTGGCAAGTTACACAACCTCGAGAGTAACATTTATTAATCCTACACTCCTACACTCTTAGTATCGTGGCATAATAGTTGTTTAAGTCACTTTTGACTATTTTGGAATATGTTTGTTGTATATGGCCGTTGCATGTCTTAAGGGCTTACACGCTCAATAATGGACTTACACGCTCACCGACAAGGTAAATGATAACCCTAAACTTGTTAGGTATGGGTTATTAAATCATTGTATTATCGAATTATCGCAAGGCTATGCCGAGCATCGATATTGGATTATCGAGTCATCGTATTTGACCATGCTACAAAAGCTACATAAAGGAGTTCTAGGGGTTAAAAGACCCTCAGAACTTGAAAAAAGCTGAGATAATTCTCGTCTTCCACTATCATGTCAAAAAAGGGAACAATATAGTCCTAATCAAAAGGTGTATTCACCGTCTTTTCCCTTCTACAACATTGCAAGGTTACATGCTGTCTTAGACTATTTTTAGAACAACTTATAGTACTGAGGGTTCAGGTCGAGAATTGTAATACCTGCCTCTACCTATTGCCAAAAGAGGGTGATTCAGACAATATCGCAAGTACCATTGAATTACACTCCTATCTTGATTATGCATTAATGAACCAAGATAATCACTCCTCTAGTAATATTGTTTTGATCACCGTAATCAATCCTTTAGGTGATTGTGTGACCATAAGTTTCGTTCGCAAGAATTGTCCCTTAATGATCTAAGGGATTCCTTTTTCGGCCAATTTATTGGCACTTTTGATCCATGAGTTTGATGTTATACTGGGTTTAGATTGGCTCCGTGAACATCAAGCTTAGGTAAATTGCAGCAAGAGGAAGCTGTATCTTCGAGACCTTGGTAAGAAGAGCATTGCTTTGATGGATTCAAGAAATCTTTCATTATATGCTTCGTCATTGTAAGACAAGGATAAACCTCAATTGCCAGACATTGACATCGTGCGTGAATTTCCTAATATTTTTCCTAATGAGCTTTCAGGTATACTACCAACTCACGAGGCTGAATTTGGCACTGAAATGCAACCAGGAACTACTCTAGTTTCAATTGCACCTTATTGAATGGCAGTTGTTGAGGCGAAAGAGTTGAAAGCCCAAATTCAATAATTACTTGACAAAGACTTTATCCTACTGAGTTCTTTGCCTTGGGGAGCTTCGGTCCTTTTCATAAAGAAGAAGATGGTTCCATGAGACTATGCATCGATTACTGATAGTTGAATAAGGTGACCATCAAAAACAAGTATCCATTGCCAAGGATAGATGACCTATTCAATCAACTCAAGGATGCCTTTGTGTTTTCCAAGATTTATTTAAGATACGGGTATTATCAAAGGAAAGTCAAAGAATGTGATGTACCCAAAACTACTTTCTATACAAGATACGGGCACTACAAATTCTTGATAATGCCCTTTAGGCTAACTAATGCACCGATAGATTTTATGGATTTAATGAATTGGGTTTATAGACCCTATCTTGATAAGTTCATGGTGGTATTCATTGATGACATCCTGATCTATTCTAAGAATGCTGCAGGACATCGAGATCACCTCCGCATTGTGCTTCAAACCCTTTAGGATAAGTAGTTGTTTGCCAAGTTCTCTAAGTGTGAGTTTTGGCTCACTATATTTGCCTTCCTTGGGAACATTGTATCGACTTCAGGTATCCAAGTAGATCCGAAGAAAATCCAAGCCATACTTGATTGGCATCCACCAAAGAACATTAGTGAATTAAGAAGTTTCCTTGGCCTTGCTGGTTATTATAAAGGATTCGTCAAAGGATTTTCTATGATAGCAACCCCATTGACTAAGTTATTGAGGAAAGAAACTCCATTTATATGGACCAAGGAGCAACAAAGAAGCTTCAATCAATTGAAACAAGCTTTGACTCACGCATCGGTCCTAACCCAACCCGAGTCTGGAAAGGATTATACAGTTTATAATGATGCATCATATCTCGGGTTAGGGTGTGTATTGATGCAAAAGGGCAAAGTCATTGTTTATGTTTCAAGACAAATAAAGCCACATGAGATGAATTATCCCACTCGTGACTTGGAATTTGCTTTAGTTGTCTTCGCACTAAAAATTTAGAGACATTATCTCTACGGAGATAAATGCTATCTTTTCACAGATCATAAGAGCCTCAAGTATCTGTTGGTACAGAAGAAGTTGAATCTTCAGTAACGGAGATGGATGGAACTCCTTAACGATTATAACCATGCCATCTACTATCATTCTAGAAAGACCAACATTGTTGTTGATGCACTCAACCGCAAACTTTTGCCTAGTAAGTATCGTTAAAGGCCATTAAATCATATACATTGCTTAGTACATCGACTTATTGCAAAGTCATTGTATTGTAGCTTCTCAAGCTATTAATGCTCACTTTCAACTTCGGAAGCACCATTGCCTCATAGCTGAGCTTCAGGTTCAGTCTACTATTATCTCAAAAATCAATATATTACAAAGTCAAGACTCTAAACTCCAATCCATTATTTTCAAGTTACAAGATAATCCAGATTTCAGAATTAATCCAGAAGGACTTTTATGTTTCCGTGGTCGGGTCTGTGTGCCTAATGATGACTCTCTTCGTATTGATATTCTCAAGAAGCTCATTCGAGTTCTTTTTCTATTCACCCAGTTTCTGTAAAGATGTACAAGGACCTCTGGGAACTCTATTGGTGGCTGGGCATGAAACAAACCATAGTTGATTTCGTGTGTAATTGCTTTGCATGTCAGCGTGTAGTGGTTGAGCACCGTGTTCCTACCGAGATATTGCAACCTAGTGAACTACTGTAGTAGAAGTGGAAGAGGATTACTATGGACTTTGTTAGTGTTTTGCTTAACTCCTGCTAAACATGATATTATCTAAGTCATTGTGGACCTCTGCACCAAGTCAGAACATTTCTTACTGGTTAAAATTGACTACGGTCTTCCTAAATTGGATGACTTGTACATCAAAGAAGTTATTCGACTCTACAGAGTACCAAAATCTATCATCTCCAATCAAGATCCATGATTTGCTTCTCGATTTTGGAGAACATTGCAAGGAGCTCTAGGCACCACAATTAACTTTAGTATTCCTTTTCATTCTCAATCTGATAGTCTGTTAGAAAGGGTAATTTAGACAACTATCGAAACTTTCTCCCATTGAATTATTGAAATCATGGGCCATTATTGAATTCTTTCGTATAGAATTTGGAAGACATACTATGTGCATGCATCATTTATTTTGGAGGATCTTGAGAGAAATTCCTAGCTCTCATTGAGTTCACCTACATCAATAGTTATCAAGCTTCCACCAAAATTGCACCGTGTGAGGCATTGTATGGCAGACACTGCAAGACTCTATTGTGTTGGTCTGAACTCAGTGAAGGAAAAATGTTGAGCCCTGGCTTACTTTGGGAAATTGAAGAATGGGTTACCATCAATCATGACCATTGAGGGCTGCATTTGACTGACAAAAGGCCTATGTTGATCTTAAGCGAAGAGATATTCAGTACGAGATTCGTGAAAAAACCTACCTCAAAGTTTCACCATGGAAAAAGGTTTTGAGGTTTGGTAAAAAGGGTGGAAACTATGTCCCCAATTCATTGCACCCTTTGAAGTTATCGAGAAAGTTTGCCTTGTAGCTTATCGGTTGCCATTGTCTTTGGAATTTAGTAAGATCCATGATGTATTCCTTGTATCGATACTCTGAAAGTACCGCTTTGACCCTTCACATATTATTGAGGCTGAATCTATAGAGATTTAGCCTAATTTATCCTATAAGGAATAACTAGTTCAGATTCTTGTAAAGGAAGTTAAATGACTTCACAATAAATTTGTCTCATTGGTCAAAGTACTCTAGAGAAGCCACACTGTTGAAAGAGCAACCTAGGAACCAGTGGTGACAATGAAGGGGTAATACCCTCACCTCTTTGGTTCAGATAAAATGCAAGGACGAATTTTCTTAAAGGGAGAGTTGTAGCACCCCGAAAAACCGGTCTAGTCAGAATTGGGTTCTAGCAATTAGAAACCCTATATAAAAAAGGTCTAGATATTGCATTGACTTTGACCGTGTGGTCAATTACATTGATATTAGACTCTAATTAAGTTAATTTTTTGGTTAAGGACCTTATTAAATTTATTGAAAAACTCTTTAGTGACTAAATTATAAAAAATTAAAGGTTTGAGGGTAAGAGTTCAAAGTTTAAAAAATTAAGGGACTACTCTCGTAATTTTCCCATTTTTGGGATAAATCACCTCCTTGATTCATGTGATTTCACGTGAATTGGCATAGGATGTTGTAAAAGAAGAAGTGATGGGAAAATAATTATAGATAATTGGACAAGGAAATGGAATATATAGTTAAAATATAAGATTACCCTTCATTGAGGGAAACCTCATCGGATAAGTTCCTAAGAAAATTATAAGTGTTTAAAACATTTGAAATATTATCATATATAAAATTTCCCACTGAATCTTTTCCCCTCAAACTCTTATTCTTCTTCTTTTTTCAAGATAACAAGCAAGCACCTCGTTTGTCTTCTTTCAAGCAAGCACCACCATTGATGGATGAGTGAAGCTTTTCTTTCCATTGGAATATTGATCCTAATCTATCTCTATATTTTTAAGAAGGTAAGCCCAACTATTGGTCATTGATTTTAAACTAAATCCATAGAGGATTTGACTTATAGTAATTTTCAAATCCTAGCTTGGTCCTATGGGAATTCCAAGCCTAATTCCTTATTGATTGTGTAGTTCAAATTTGCTATTGAAATTGTTGAACATATTGTAACCCTTGTTCCATTTTGTTTTGATTAAACTCAAAACATCCAAGGCCAACAATCGCCTTCACCATTGGATTTTATCAAGCAACGGAATAAAGGAGTTGTCATCCAAGAGTCGTAGGAGCTTCAAAAAATTAGGTGAGTGTAATCGGATTCTCAGGAATAGGCTATGTGTGTCTTTCTCGGTTTCATTGATATTGATTATTTCATATCTAACATCTTCTTAAAGGGAAATTGCATCAAACCTCTTTAGAGGCTTCATAGGTAAGCATCGGTAAGTTATTGTATCGAAATATCTACCATAGTATCATCGTTATTGTTATTGACACCATCGACATATTGGTACATAGGAATATTGACTATTGAGTATTAAAGGTATCATTGTTATAGACATTAGACATTGAAATAAGCATTATTATAGCTATTGTTCATTGTTATTGTTATTGTCATCGAAATATTGATATTGAAACATTGACCATTGATATTGATATTGAAAATATTGATCATCGAAACTGCTATTGAAACATCGACATTAATATGGTTATTGAACCTTGGATTCAAAAGCACATTGGATACAATTGGCATGCCATAGAATACATGAGCTCATTGGTACGGGTGGACTACAATCCTTGGGCTACGACCTTTATTCTGGTGAGGCGGAGGGTTCTTTGTGATATTGGTCAATTGGCGAGGCAGAGGGACTAGACCACACATTGATTTGGCAAGGCACAGGAATTCGTGTATCCACTATCTTGATTCGATCTAAGGAATAATGTTAAAACATGATATAGTTTTCATTGAATATGAATCATTGCATTGCTAGAGATTAAACATGTTATGGAATGCATTTCGTTGTTATTGCTATTATATATGACTACCTCACTAGGAAAAGTATGCCTAAAGCATTTCATCTAATGCATTTCAAGTTAAGGAAGTTGTCGTAGTGAGATTAAGGGTATTGATGGTTTTTGGCAAATTAGACAACCTCGAGAGTAACATTTATCAATCCTACAAACTCCTAGTTTGGTGGCATGATAGTTGTTTAAGTCACTTTTGACTATTTTGGAATATGTTTGTTGTATATGGCCGTTGCATGTCTTAAGGGCTTAAATTGACTTTTAGAAAATGCCTAAACTAGTCATAATACGCATATTTGGCTCAAAAAGGTAAAACTATAGCAAATTCATTCACCTGGTTATGAAATTTGGAATGATAATATATTATGATGTTATTATCTTGCCTGTAAAATTTCATAGGAGTTGGACATCGGTTGACTCAACAGAAGGTAGAAAATCTATACTAAAAATGATATTATAGTGTAGGGCGTATCGATACTGAGTGATGGTGTATTGATACGAATATGCAATATTGGTCATATTTGTATAGGTGTACCGATACTGCTATGGGCGTATCGGTACTGGACTTTGACACTAGAATTTGGTATGCTATGGGAGTAAGTTAAAAGTTATGGGAATAAGTTTGATTAAATTACAAAATGGTCATTATGTAGTAAATGGCTTAATTGATTTAGCAAATGACCTCTAATCAGGATAAAAATTTATTGACTCATTGTTTATATGTTGAATTTCATATAGGTATGCTTAATTTCTAAAAAGGGCCCCTAAATTACTGAATTTACTGATTGGTTCCTAAAGTCGTAAGAAGTTTAAAATTGGCCCTGCAATGGGAACAATAGAGTAATATTGAATTATTGAATCCTTTGCATTATCTTTGTTTCATTAAATCACTAAATATTGAATAACATTGTCGTATTGATCACCATATCGAACATTGGTAGCATACTTCAACCCGATTCTCTACAAGGCCGGGGAGGAGGTGTTACAGCCCCATAACCCGGGCCCAAGACCCAATTCACTAATACGAGAATTGGGTCGTTACAAGTAGATTCGGATTTCATAAGATGTTCCAATTTTGACTAAAACAAGAGATTTTTGAATATTTTATTTAAAAATATTAATTCGGTTTAAAATTTGAGAATTAGAATATCGTTTCGAGTTTTAGTTATGAGTTTAAAATGTTTTATATTAAATCGGATTTTAATAATTTAATTTAATTTAAAATTAGCTTAATTGAATTTTAAATTGAGTTTTACAATCCAACTTTATTTTTTTCTTATTTAGTTCTTGTTCATCGGCGGTGGCGTCAGTTTTGGTGATGGTCACCACTGCCAGTAGTTCTTTTTTCTTATTTTTATATCAAGTTATTATTTTCTTTTATATTTTGGCGTTCTTCTAGTTTTTATCTACAGTGTAGTACTTTTTTCTTCTGCCTTGTAGCACGTTTTTTCTCTGCCTTATGGCACGTTATATATGCCGTTGTGGTAGATATGCGTTCGTAGAAACATTTTTCATGATGTTCGGATCTGATTTGCTGATTGTCAGTGGTTTTTAGTAGTTTGATCCCCTTTTGTGCTTCGTTTGCCGATGCAGTTAGATCTGTTTTACGAAGCAACATCCAAGATTGTTAATTTTGCTCACCACTCATACTTCAATCCTGAATCATGTAGGTGGATGAAGACAAGAAGTTTTGCTCTTTGCTTCTATTTCTCTGGTGTTTAGTCTTTGTCACTGTTTTGCAGCCCACTGGAAGTATTTTGTTGGTCTAATTTTTCGTTTAGTTTTTGGAATTTGATTTATTGTGTTTTTATTTTTTTGCTGCAATTTTATTCCCTTTGGACTATTTTTCTATTTAGATTTTTAATAAAATTCCGCCGGCATATTGTTCAAAAAAATTGAAAAACTAGACTAGATTGTAAAAGGACCAAACTTTATAAATTCCAAAAGGCAATATACCCAATTTTCGAATAGTTAGTTAATTTCCAATAGTCTTTTTTTACCCACTAGTATTCAACGTATGAACCGCCGATTGTACCACCGACGAACACCCAACAATAAAGAAAAAAGAGGTCGGTTAGGTTTCCACCGACAGTGGAGGATGGCGGACGCTGAAAGGTGAGGTACACGACGCTTTGGACGATAAACGGTGAGCCACCTACTTGTGGGGGATGCCGGACAGTGAGGAATATGTTATTTGGGGTTGTTGATAGAAATTAAAACTTTGAGGTATTTCATTATAGATTTTTAAAGAAATTCAAAAAATTAAAATAAAAAAGCATGTCATGTGTCATGTTTTTATTGGACGACTGAATTATTTTAACGATCGTTGGCGGAAAAACCTTAAATAAATCATGAAATAAAATATTAGACATTTATTGGCCTAAAATATAGTTTAGACACCTATCTGAATAAAGAATATATTTTGGGTACTTATTGACGGTTAATCCTTAACAAGTCAACAAGTGGTTTACAAGATTCAATGTTTTTTTCTTTAGTGTTATAAAGTCATTTTCCCGAAAAAAAATTAGGATATGAGTTTTAGGTGTTGCTAAGGTTGAGATCAACCTAAATGATTTATAATGATATCTAGAATGAAATTTAACCATCAGAAATATGATTTAACCATTGAATCAAGAATTTCTATAAACTAGTATTTTCTCATTGTAAAAAGAGACTATTGTAGATATGCAATTTTGTGACACTTAGTGATCATGTTATATGATATTTGATGTGTATGTGAAGAATCATCATTAGAGTCTTCCTCAAGTAAGATCAAAGGTAAAGAGAAGTTAAATTGAAGTTTTAGATGGTGTTCATTTTAGGATATACGGGTTCAAATCGTTTTGTCAATAACTTGTATGTGCATTATCAAAGAATTAAAAATATGTATAAATAAATATTACCTTGTAATTACCTTAAGACTATTCAAAAAAAATTGAAGTTTCGGGTAAGCAAACGAAAACGAATTAGTGAGTGTTTTCGGAATTTATTGCATGTACGAACGATTCAATGAGTTATTCCAGGGTTTAGGTTAGCCTAAAAACATATACTAAATTTTGAGAGTAAGCGATTCTCTTCTATTTGTCGTATTTTGGTTATTTGTGACAAAATGAGTAAGCATGTATGTGAACATGTTAAGTGATAAACTTGATGAGTTCTACAGTTACACTAGATAGTGCATGTGTGTTTGTGAAATGCAGGTTGAATATGTGAAAGTAATTGTAAAATAATTTTAAAAATCATAAAAGTGTGCATTTAAAATTTGGGTAAAACTTTGATATACAGGCTGTGTAAAACTAATTTTACACAAGCTTTTGTTTTTACCTTATAAAACACAAATTTTAAATTCTTAACCCTAAACCCTACACCTAACCTTAAATTCTAAACCCTACAACTTAAACCCCTAAACTTTTAACCCTAAACTAAACCCCTAACCCCTAAATTTAAAAAGCACGTGTTTAATGATTTTGCTTTAATGGGTTTTAAAGCATGAGTTTTGTTAAGAGCATGATGGAAAATGGTTTGATAAGAAAATGGTTTTCAATAGTGCATTGTTATGGTTTTGTTTTGAGCATCCCTCACTAAGCATATAGCTTACGCTCTATTTTCTTAACAATGCAGAAAAGTAGTTTGTTCGAGCTGCAAGGAAGCAAGAAAAGTGGTTCATTTGACGCTCTACGCTCAAGTATGGTTTTAGCATTTCAATAATAATGGGATTGGCAATGGGTGGATACCTTGATATTTTGGGAGTGTATGTTTGATGGAACTCCCTGGTTTGGCAAGTTTGTTTTGCCTTATTGAGATTGTAAATGGTTTATTATGTTTGGTTTATGCTTTGCTATGGTTTGTGGTGTTTGGTTTGAGGTGGTTTTAGGAAGCATGCCTATAGATTTCTCTTTTGAGCATGTGATCATGGTATGATGATGTTTCTATTGTTAATGGTTGAGGACCGATTCCTAAATATGTTGCTTGTGTGTTACAAGAATGGCTATGGGTTTATAATTGGTTTAAGGATTGTTTATCGAGCAAAAAGTAACATTTTGTGCCCAAGCGTATCGATACGAGGGCTACCGTATCGATACGGTTAAGCTGAAAAATGCTTGGCGTATCAATACAGTATGCACCGTATCGATACGGTGAAAAAAGAAATTGGCTAAGCATATCGATACTCGGGATCGTATCGATACGGTTTTGAGCTACTGGAATTTGGGTTTTGAAATTACAAAGGACTGTATCGATACTGTGCTTGGGCGTATCAATACCCTATTAGTTTCTGAATCTTTGCGTTTTAGTCCCTAATTATTTGTATGTGCATTTCAATGAGTTTGGATGGCTGGAATGAGTTGAAAATCTATGTGGTGGATCGCAACCTGACTAATTAAAAGATGGTAACTTCAATTTCGAGTTAAGTCCCTGTTTAGTGATTGTTTTACAAAATGGTCCCTAAACGCTATTTAGGGCAATCAAATGTCGATTTGACGCCTAATCAAGTTGAGATTTTGTCTGATGCTTTCTCTCACGCTTAGGTTAACTAAATTGCATTTAGAAAAGATAAAAAGAAAAAAAAGGTTGTTTATTGAAGTGAAACTTTCGGGTTTTACTCCAATATTCCCTGTGTGACTCGCTCGATTCGGTCTTGCGATTAGACCGGGTCAAGGGGGTTATATTTGTTGGTACCAAAGCCAGGTTTACAAAAAATTAGGAGGTAAGATGGTTGATTTCTCGATGTTTGATATGTACGGTGTTTGATAGCATGATTAACTGATATGTTATATAATAATTTGGGGTTAAATATTGGGGTATCAATTGCCACTATTATTATTGGTGAAAAGAGAATTGTTTTAAAAAGATTTGAGTGACTTGGAACCTTGCTTCTTGTTGGCCAAACTCTTTTTAATGTTTCATTTTATATGTTAGAGATTCATTTTGTTTTTATATGGGACCGGGACGAGAGCAAAGGATGAATGTGAGTAATGTGGTGGAAGAATAGCGTAATAATGAGGTACCGCCACCCCCTCCTCCTCCGGGTGGTGATGGAGTTGGAGTTGTAGCATGTGTAGCGGGTGTTGGACCCCTAGTAGCCTAGGGTCATGCTGTGGGAGACATGACACTGTTGATTCAGGCCATTACCGGAGCGTTTTAGGTTGTAGTGGCGGGTATGCATACAATTGTGCCATAACCTGTGGCTAATCCTGGTTTGCCTTTGGAGCACTTACGTAGTCTAGGAGGTACCGAGTTTAGAGGTTTATCTCCGAAGGGTTCCGGGGCATGGTTTGAGAGTACCCAGAGGATTCTTGGACAGATGGAGTGGACGAATGTGCGTAAGATGGGTTGTATAGTTTCTTTGCTCCAAGGTGATGCTTATTCGTGGTGGACTACCACTATCGCGGGGATGGAACCTACGGATGTTATGTAGGAGTTTTTCGAAGATGCTTTCCGGAGGAAGTATTTGGGTACTCACTATCAAGATGAGAAGAAGTGATAGTTCAAGGCTTTGGTACAAGGAAATATGTCAGTTTCCGAGTATGAAGTTTAGTTTGTTAGGTTGAGCCAGTATTCCCCTAAACTGGTTCCCAATGAACTGAAAAGATGTGATTGCTTCTGATACAGTTTGGTGAAGGAAGTGAAGACTTATATGCTAGCTTCTGAGTACTCAAACTTCGATGTCTTGGTCACTCGCGCCAAGGACATTGAACAGATTTTGGGTTTGTCCTCTCACCCAAGGAATTATAGTTCCAGAAAGAGAGTTGTTGAGTTTGATGGTGGTAAATATCATAGTGAAAGGCAACATATAGGAGGTTCCTTCCAAATCAGAGGCGTGGTGGAGGTAACATGGACCAAGGTCAGCTGGGTCAGTACGCAGGGGTTCGTACACCTGAGTGTGGTCGTTGTGGTAGGTGATATCTTGGAGAGTGTTGGGGTAATTCTAGAGGTTGTTAGAATTGTGGTTCGCAAGGTCATATGAGGCGTGATTGTCCCCAGTTAGCTAGACAGGCATTGATGCGTGTTGTTGAGCCTCAGAGGGGGCGTGGGCGCGACCGAGGTAATTTCCAGCGTAAGAAGGATGGACAGAGGAATGTGGCTCATATTGTGGCGGCTCAGCATGAGGGAGGTGGACCAGCTAGGGTGTATGCACACCGCGAGGGAAAGAATGACACGGATGTGATCGTAGGTACCTTTACTTTGCAATCCTTGTCATTACTTTCTTTGATTGTTCTGGTTCCACGCATTCATACATCTTGCACGAGCATGCACAATTGTTTGACATACCGGTTGAGTTTTTGGATGTGGGTATGCAATTGACTAGTTCTTTTGGTGAGACAATTGTGGTTAGGAAGTTGTTTAGGAGATGTCCGTTGATGGTTCAAGGAAATGTCTTTGCTGTTGATATGATGGAGTTACCTTTCTATGGTTTTGATGTCATTCTTAGGATAGATTGGTTGTCTAAGCATAGGGCCGTGGTAGATTGTTAAAGAAAGCGTGTTCTATTGAAGCTTGCCGATGATTATGAAGTTGTAGTGGTGGGTGAGAATGTAAAGTTCTTATCCAATGTTGTTTCAGCGATGGAGGTGCAAAGGTTGATGAAAGGAGGATGTCAGACATACTTGACGTATGTCATGAATCCAAATATGAAGGAGGCAAGTCCTCTGGATATTTGAACAGTTTGTGATTATCTGAGAGTGTTTTCGAAAGAGTTGTCTGGTTTGCCACCGAATAGGGAGGTAGATTTTTGTATCGAGATGTATACGGATACGAATCTAGTGTCCATTACCCCGTATCACATGGCACCCAAGGAGTTAAAAGAGTTGCAGACGCAGCTTCATGAGTTGCTAGACCATGGGTTTATTTGGCCTAGTGTGTTGCCTTGGGGAGCTCCGGTGTTGTTTGTGAAGAAGAAAGATGACACTATGAGAATGTGCATCGATTATCGGCAATTGAATAAGTTGAAGATAAAGAACAAGTATCCCTTACCACGAATTGTTAATCTATTTGATCAGTTTCGTGGTGCTACGGTGTTTTCCAAGATAAATTTGAGATCGGGATACTACCAGTTGAAAGTGAAGGATAAAGATGTGCCAAAGACAGCATTTCGCACCCGTTACGAACATTATGAATTCTTAGTGATGTCGTTTGGGTTGACGAATGCACCTACATCTATCATGGATATGATGAATAGAGTGTTCCATGAATTCCTAGATCAGTTTGTGGTGGTGTTTATTGATGACATCCTTGTGTACTCTCATACCAAGGAGGATCACGATAAATATTTGTGGATTGTATTGTAGACATTGTTGGACAATCAACTTTATGCGAAGTTAAGTAAATGTGAGTTTTAGATAAAAGAGGTGGTGTTTCTTGGTCAGGTTGTGTCAGCTGAAGGAATTAATGTGGACAGAGGTTCGTCGCTATCGGAGGTTCGTAGTTTCTTGGGTTTAGCAGGTTATTATCGTCGCTTTGTGGATGGTTTCTCTAAAATTGCTGCCCCGTTAACCAATTTGTTACTAAAGGATGTTAAGTTTGAGTGGACAGAGGCAAGGCAGCAAGCTTTTGAGAAGCTGAAGGAAGCTTTGACTCAAGCTCCAATCTTGATTTTGCCCGAATCAAGAAAAGAGTTTGTGATTTATAGCGATGCATCCTATGTGGGGTTAGGTTGTGTATTGATGCAGGATGGTATGGTGGTGGCTTATGCATCAAGGAAGTTAAAGGTGCATGAGCACAACTATCCCACGCATGATATTGAGTTGGCTGTGGTGGTGTTTACGTTGAAGATATGGCGACATTACCTATTGTTGACTCTCAGGGAGATGTGTAAAATGAATGCTGGAAAAAGGTATAAATGGTATGCATTTGGGCAAGATAAACTGTGCCAAGAGTCTTTTGCGTGCAAGTATACACGGTCGATAAGTAATACAGCTCGGTAAGCTGAGTTATCGATCCCATAGTGATTGTCTTGAATTCGATTGTTTAATTGTTACTTGCTTTGGAAGAAATGATGTTTGTTTAAAAGGGATTGGGTTTGTAGTTAAGGAAATAAAAGAAAAATAAACTGAAGTAAAATGTTGGCAAGGAAGGTGTTTTTAAATGAATGATGATTGTTGGCAGGGAATGCCTGATTTCAACGTGGTTCATGCTTGCCTTCAATTGCAAAGCTATCTTGGCATTGTTTGCCGAGCAAATTCAACATTAGCAAAGCCTATCTCGATGGACATTGCCCTAAATTGGCCAAGTAAAAATCCCTATATCTCTATAGTGTATGTTTTTCTTAAACTAATTTGATTAAAATCAATCTATACTCTGAAGGGGTAGATTTCACTTCCGAAGTAAGTTCATCTACTTGAACGACTTCTCTCGAAGCTTCTCTCCCAAGTATTCAATGACTTGTACGTTGCCAACCCAACTTTGTTAAGATATTGGAAGGCAATAGGCTAACTATACTAGCTCTTGCTTGGCACAGTACTTAGGAAAAATTAAAGAATGCCAAATAGAAAAACTTTGCCAAAAACAGAATTATTATAAAAGGAAGTAAGGCATAAAGCTAACGTTTAAACCAAACATCCCCCACCAACTATGAAAATTAGTTCATGATGAGGGGGTTAACCAACACAACCATAATCGTTTTCAAAACATCACCATAAAAAACTAAAGAAAAACAACTTAAGCCAAGGGAATGGGCCGAAGGGTCGCTCGATACAGCCCTCCACGCCAGGCTCTTAGCCAAGTGGTTGAACCACCCTTCCTTGGTTGCACCGACTGTTACTCGCCGCTCACCAACACCTTACTCTGATCACTACCACCTTCACCGTCTCACTCTCCACTCCCCCAAATACTTGATCAGTTGGTCTTTATATATGAGTGTAAGGAAAGGATGAGATAAGCCTTTGCATTTGAATTTGAAATGATCAAGGGATAAGAGATATAGCTCTATCCGATCATTTTGATATCTTATCAGCTCGGTGTGATAGCTTATCATGCTAGGGCTGATGTCATCATGCCATGGCCATCCTGGCACACGAGCTTGGCACAACTTTGCCAACGTCACTTGGCATCACCTTATCTGTTATTTTTTCAGAAGTTGATCCAATTGCGATCTTTTAGGAGCTTGATTCTTTCCTATCTTTTAGGAGGAATCAGTGCTGGCATATTCAACATGCACCGAGAACACTAGACTTGGGGCCATGGGTTTTGAACTTGCTAGATTGGTAGGACTAACTGGACTGGCAGAATTGACTGGCATTGTTGGACTGGCTGGCATTATTAGGCTAGCAGGATCAGTTGGCACAGTATCGTCATTGGCAGAGGACTCCGCAGGGAAAACTGGAAATGCTGGCACAGCTTCAGGAAAAATCTTGACAAGTACCTACCTGATTATAGAATCCCTTTCCTTTCTGTAGTGCCTCATCTTGACGTTAAACGCCTCAGTTGCCTCTAGTTTTTAGAGAATAATCTCTTGGCGAGCATACACTTGGGACAGCACTGCCAATGAGCTTGCTGGCATAGTTTCTGGCACACTGTTGGGCTCTGCCTTTGCCTTTGGCTTGGGCTTTGGCGTGGTTGTCTTGGCCTTTCCCTTGCCTTTCTCCTTTGGCTCAAAAGCCGTGAGGTTTTTCCAAATAATGGCGGTAATGGTGGTTCCCTTGATTGTTTTTCTGATATCCTCATCCATCCTAGGCACTTCATGGCGCAAACAAACGTTAGAAATTAACAAAGGAAAAAATAAACTGCCTTTTCCCTTCTCAGTACATTTATAAGCCTCATCAGTAATGATTTTGCCAACGTTGATCTTGCGTCCTTTGATGATGGAATGCAGCGAAATCAACCGGTCTTTCGAGACGGTCTCTTTGTGAGATGTAGGCAATTGATTTTCCTTGATGAAATGGTTCCATCCTTGCATTTGTGGCTTCAATGCCAATCGCTTCATCGTCCGGTGGCCCGTCGATGAAACTGTTCAATTTGTGCCAGGCTCACACAAGTCTGCTAGTAGTTTCTTGCATTTGGCAACGGTCATAGATGCAGTATAGTCGAAGTGCTCATCTTCCATGGCATTCAAAGCAAAAAGTGTGTTCACATACCCTTCATCAAAACGCACACATTTACCTCTAATCATCAAGAATGGAGAATCTTTTGTGAGATGGGCATAAAACTCTTGCACGATAGTGGCATAGATCTCCCCCTTTTGTTGGTAAAAAGAACTCCAACCATGCATGTCGACAATGGCCATGAACTCTGGTGGGAATCCAACGGTGGTGTCAGTTTGAAAGTCGAAGAGCTTCTCGTACAAAAAGGATCTTGAGGCAAAGCTCACCTCAAACTTCTTTTGAATATCTTCATTGAAGAATCTTTTGAAGGGAAGAGATGAAGACGCCATAGAGAAGAAGGGCTTGAATCGGTGTGACGAAAAGAGGAAGAGAAGTTGAATGGTTTCTTGAATCTTTCTTGAGAAAGAAGTTAAGAGATTATGGTCCTTGGGAAATCGGCTAGGGTAGAAAAAAATAAAGAAAGTGGAGTGTTTAAGTGGTTTTAATGATGGTAGCCGAAAAAAGGGGGATAATGATGGAAGTTTAAAGGTTTTGATTGGGATAGATGTTAGAAGAATTAAGTTGAAGTGATAAGGAAAGACTTGAAGTGATAGGATAGTTATGATGAATTTAAATCTTCCTTAAATTGGGCGGCTAGGGTTAATCTCAAGGATTTTTTCTCTCTTATTTTCTCTCTTCTTTCTTCTTCAACACAAAAACCAACGCATGCCAAGTTGTACTGGCATGGTGCATGGCATCACCCTTGGAAAGCACTCTGGCTAACAATCATCCTGGAAATGTTCATGGCATCAATTTTGTACACACTCGAAGGAAGCTTTTCAACACAGCCAAAATAATAAAACTGAAAAATAACAAAAAGAAAACAAAATCTAAATCTTAAAATAAATAAAAACAACTATCCTAATATTTACAAAGAATTTCAAACCTGCGGATGCTTCATTCCAATTCTGCCATGAGGATCACCTCCTTGGCATGACTTTTCTTACCTTCCAAGTAATGCTTTAGGCGTTGACCGTTCACCTTAAAATTTCTCTAGTATGTAAGTTCTTGATATTTACAACCCCATGAGCATATGGCTTCACAACTTCATAAGGACCCATCCATTTTAACTTAAGCTTACCAGGAGCCGATAGTTAAACAATAGAACAAGCTGACCTATTTTGAACTGTCTTGGCAAGATCCGACTATCATGCCTACGTTTTGCCTTCTCCTTGTATATCTTAGCGTTCTCATAGGCGTGTGTTCTAAATTCCTCCTATTCATTGAGGTCAAGCAACCTATTTCCTCTAGCAATTCTCCATGCCTTGTCAAGCTTGCGGATGGCCCAATAGGCTTTATGTTCAAGTTCTACTAGCAGATGGCATGGTTTGCTAAAGACAAGTTTGAATGAGGAAGTACCCAAAGGAGTTTAAATGTCGTCCTATAAGCCCACAATGACTCATCTAGTCTCAAGGACCAGTCTTTCCTTGTTGGATTCACAGTTTTTTCCAAAATGATCTTAATCTCTTTATTGGATATCTCGGCCTGCCCATTTGTTTGTGGATGGTATGCTGTGGCAATTCGCTACTGAATCCCATGAATGCACAATGCTTTAGAAATTAATTTACATTTAAAATGAGTACCCTCGTCATGAATGATCATTCGAGGGTAACCAAATGTAATGAAAATGTTTTTGTACAAGAACTTGGCAACAACCTTGGCATCATTTGTTGGCAAGGCAACAGCCTCTACCCACTTTGACACATAGTCAACAGCCAAGAGAATGTACACATTACCGACCGATAGGGGAAAAGGACCTATAAAGTCAATCCCCCACATATCAAATAAATCCACTGGTAGAATGTTCTGGAATGATAATTCGTGTCTGCCAGAGATGTTCTTTATTCGTTGGCATTGATCGCATGCCTTGGCATACTCGTGGGCATCCTTGTACAATGTGGGCCAAAAGAATCCTGATTGCAAAACTTTGGCAGCAGTCTTCATCCTGGCGAAATGTCCTCCATATGGTGTGGCATGGCATAGATGCAATATATGTTGCAGGTCATCCTCTGACACACAGCGGCGAATCACTTTTTTGGCACACTGCTTGTACAACATGGGCTCATCCCAATAGTATTACCTCACCTCTCGTAAAAATCTTTTCTTGACATTATATGCCAGGTCTAATGGCAGAATATTGCTTACCAGGTAGTTGACTATGTTAGCATACCATGGTATAGCATCGGCTGCAAGCAAATACTCGTCAAGGAATTCGTCTCTAATTATAGTGGACTTACCATCCTCAATGTGATGCTCCAACCGAGAGAGATGGTCAATTACTAAGTTTTCACCGTATTTCTTATCTTTTATCCCCAGGTTGAATTCTTGAAGTAAGAGGGTCCATCATATTAGTCTAGGTTTGGCATCCTTTTTGCCAAGAGATATTTCAACGTCGAATGATCTGGATAAACCACAACCTTATTACCAATTAGATAAGATCTAAATTTATCAAAAGCAAATACAACCGCGAGGAATTCTTTCTTGGTTGTAGAGTAATTCAGTTGTGCTTCATTCAAGGTTCTGCTAGCATAATAGACGGCATGGAACATCTTGCCACGCCATTGTCCCAGAACTGCTCTAACGGCATAATCACTAGCATCGTGGATGAGCTCAAAGGGCTTATTCCAATTCGGTGCCACGACTATGGGGGCATTAATCAATCTGTCTTTAAGCTCTTGAAATGCTCTCAAACAAGAATCGTCAAATGCAAAAGTGGCATTATGTTTCAACAATGAGCATAAAGGTTTAGCAATTTTTGAAAAATCTTTAATAAATCGCTGATAAAAACTGACATGGCCTAAAAAATTCCTTATACCTTTAACACTTGTTAGAGGTGGTAATTGCTTAATTACCTCCACTTTGGCTTGATTAACTTCTAGTCCTTTCTTGGTTACCTTATGACCGAGAACAATGCCCTCCTTCACCATGAAGTGGCATTTCTCCCAACTCAACACTAGGTTTGTCTCTATGCATATCTTCAAAACTTACTCCAGGCTATGGATGCATTCCTCAAATGTTACACCAAACACTGAGAAATCATCCATGAATACTTCCATGTTATGCTCAATCATATCGGAGAAAATGGCGATCGTGCAATGTTGAAATGTTGTTGGCGCATTACACAGTCCGAATGGCATCCTTCTAAAAGTAAATGTCCCATATGGACACATGAATGTGGTCTTCTCTTGGTCGTCAAGGGCGATGGCAATCTAACTATATCCCAAATGACCATCTAAAAAATAGTAAAAAGCTTTACATGCCAACCTGTCCAACATCTGGTCAATGAAATGCAATAGGAAGTGGTCCTTCCTTGTAGCCTTGTTCAACCTTCTGTAATCCATGCACACCCTACATCCAATGATGGTTCTAGAGGGAATCAATTCGGCCTTACTATTTTGGATCACAGTCATGCCACCCTTCTTTGGCACACACTGCACTGGCTAACCCAAGAGTTGTTGAAAATGGGATAGATGATCTCGGCATCAAAACATTTTATTACCACTTTCTTTACAACCTCTTTCATGCTTGGGTTTAACCGCCTTTGGCCTTTAATGGTCCTGCCATTGTATTCCTCTAGTATGATCTTGTGTATGCAAATGGTTGGGCTAATACCTTGGATGTATGCCAAGGTCCAACCCAACGCTTGCTTATAATCTTTTAGTATTGCCAGCAGTCTTACCTCCTGATCATAAGTGAGATCAGTAGCAATAATCACTGGTAGATTCAAGTTTTTAGCTAAATAAGCACACTTTAAGTGTTTTGGCAGGGGTTGAAGCTTCAACTCTAGTGGTTCCTCAATCGATGGCTTTGGTTTCTTTATCTCTCTACCGGCCAAATGGAGTGACTCGAAGCAACTTACATCTTTAGCCTCCAAGGCTGATTCCACAGGTTTCTCAAATAGTTCAGCTATGCCATCAAGCATGTCGTCATCACTTGCTATATCTTGGCACAACTGTGCCATGTCCAAAGTAAAGATGGACTCCATCATTTCATCGGCTTGACATTCATCAGGTTCATCTGCATATTTCAAAGCTTGAAACACGTTAAAAGTAACATGTTGATCATTCATTATCATGGTTAGTTCCCCTTTACAAACATCAATAAGAGCCCTGCCAATAGCAAGAAACGGCCTACCCAAAATAATTAGCACATTAATATCAGCTTCATAATCCAAAATGATAAAATTAGCTGGGAAAATGAATTTGTCTACCTTTACCAACACATCCTCAATCTTACCCTTAGGATGTGCATAAGATCGGTCTGCCAATTGAAGTGTCACTGTGGTAGGTCTTGCATCTATTCTAAGCTTCTTGAAAACTGATAGTGGCATCAAATTGATGCTGGCTCCGAAGTCGCACAATGCCTTCCCCATGAACTTATCGCGAATTGTACAAGAAATAGTAAAACTCCCTGGATCTTTCAGCTTTGATGGCAATCGGTTTAGGATCATGGCACTGCATCCTTCAGTGAGAGCAACAATTTCAAATTCTTCCAACTTCATCTTTTTGGACAAGATGTCCTTCATGAATTTTACATAGTTGGGCATTTATTCAAGGGCTTCTACCAATGAAATGTTAATTTGCAACTGTTTAAGCACTTCCAAAAAGTGCTTAAATTACTGGTCCTGATTATGATTTTGAAGTCTTGCTGGAAATGGTGGTGGTGGATATACATATGTTAGCACTGCCGGCTTTACCGAGGCACTGCTGGCATTTGTTTTGGCATCAGTCTACTTATCATCATTGCTGGCATCATTTTTGGCACTAGGACTGGCATCCTGTTTGGCAATCTTACTGGCATGATCGTTGGCGTTATCTACTTTCTCCTTCTCTACTTTTCTGGTTATGTCTGCTGGCACAAGCTTTGCATCTTGGCTGATGACTGGTTGCTTGGCAGCCGTCTCTATTTCGCACTGCATACTGCTACGAAGAGTTATTTCCTTGCATTGTTCATTTTCTTTATTCTGAGCATCTTCAGTGTCACTTGGCAAAGTACCTTAGGCTCGATTACTAAGCGCATTAGCAATCTACCCAATTTGTATTTCCAAGTTTCTTACTGATACCGCCAAACTTTAGACTATTACTTCATTTCACTCCATATATTGTGTAAGATCTCCTCTTTGGTTGCTTCCTTGCCCTTGCTAGAAATTGTTATAAGCTTTCTGTAGCATGGTATTTTTATAAAATGCTGGCATGGCATTGTTGTTCTGTCGTTGGATGTTTTGGCGCGGGGCATTGTAGTGATTGCCTCAATTTCCCTAAGATAAGTTAGGGTGTTGTCTCCAACCTGCATTATAGGTATTAGCATTATATAAACGACCAGCATCCTCGACAAAATTTACCGACTCAGGATTAACAGGGCATTCATCCAAATGGTGCAAAATGGATCTAGTGCTTTGACTTCTTTGGCCTCCTTGTTCTTTTGCAACGTTCTCACCATGCTAGTGAGGTTGGAAATCTCGGCATGAATGGACATGAGTTCATCAACTTTCAATTTCCCACTGCCTTTAGTCTCAGTCCCAAGTCTAGTAACAGGATACTCGAAGTCATTGATCGAAATTCTCTCAAGGACATCAACAACCTTAGTGTACTTTTTATCAAGCAACGATCCGGCTGCTGAAGCATCCACAACAGTCCTTGTTTGTGCATTCAATCTGTTGTAGAAGGTTTGTATTTGGGTCCAATTTGGGAACCCATGCATTGGACACCTTCTCAACAAATCTTTAAATCTTTCACATGCTTCATAAAGAGTTTCATTCTCGACCTGTTTAAATGTAATGATTTTACCATGAAACTTGGCAGCGAGTGTTTGTGGCTGAAACCGCGTTCAGAACTTTTGGCAAAGGTTTTCCCAAGAAGTAACTGATCCTGGTGGCAAAGAATTGAGTCATGCCTTGGCTCTGTCCTCTCAAAGAAAAAGTAAATAACTTTAGCTTCACATTATCTCCAGATACTCCAGTTTGTTGAAACAATTGGCATATCTCCAGTAAGTGCTCCATCGAATTGACCTACATTCAAAAGAGTTTGGATCATTACAGGTTTAAGTTCAAAGTTAGGCTCATCGGCATCAGTGCCAATAAGTCCTTGCATGAGATTTGCAATGTTAGGTGCTGAATGTTCTCGGAGTGGCCTATCTTCTTCTTTAACCATATTTGGCACCTTAGGAGGTGGTAGTGCATTGTTAATAGGCTGATTGTTAATGGGTGGATCATTATTCACCACACTATTCCTCTGATTGCCTTGATTTATTTCTCGGTATTGCCTCTTTAACCTCTGCAAGGTTCTCTCAATTTCTGAATCGTATGGCCACTTGTCCACCACTGGGGGGTTTCTGGTTATACACTGGTGAAAACAAAGATGAAAACAAAAACAAGACAAGTAAAAATTTAAAAACAATCAAATTCGTTGTAATCCCCCCGACAACGGTGCCAAAAACTTGTTGACTCTCAGGGAGATGTGTAAAATGAATGCTGGAAAAAGGTATAAATGGTATGTATTTGAGCAAGATAAATTGTGCCAAAAGTCTTTTGCGTGCAAGTATACACGGTCGACAAGTAATACAGCTTGGTAAGCTGAGTTATCAATCCCACAGAGATTGTCTTGAATTCAATTGTTTGATTGTTACTTGCTTTGGAAGAAAAGATGTTCGTTTAAAAAGGATTGGGCTTGTAGCTAAGGAAATAAAAGAAAAATAAACTGAAGTCAAATGTTGGCAAGGAAGGTGTTCTTAAATGAATGATGATTGTTGGCAAAGAATGTCTGATTTCAATGTGGTTCATGTCAGCCTTCAATTGCAAAACTATCTTGGCATTGTTTGCCGAGCAGATTCAACATTAGCAAAGCCTCTCTCGATGGACATTACCCTAAATTGCCCAAGTAAAAACCCCTATATCTCTATAGTGAATGTTTTTCTTAAACCAATTTGATTAAAACCAATCTATACTCCGAGGGGGTAGATTTCACTTCCGAAGTAAGTTCATCTACTTGAACGACTTCTCTCGAAGTTTCTCTCCCAAGTATTCAACAACTTGTTCATTGCCAACCCAAGTCTATTAAGATATTAGAAGGCAATAGGCTAACTGTGCCAGCTCTCGCTTGGCACAGTACTTAGGAAAAATTAAAGAATGCCAAATAGAAAAACTTTGCCAAAAACAGAATTATTATAAAAGGAACTAAGGCATAAAGCCAACGTTTAAACCAAACATCCCCCCCCACCAACTATGAAAATTAGTTCATGGTGAGGGAGTTAACCAATACAACCTTAATCGTTTTCAAAAACGTCACCATAAAAAAACTAAAGAAAAACAACTTAAGCCAAGGGAATGGTCTGAGGGGTCTCTCGATGCAGCCCTTCACGCCAAGCTCTTGGCCAAGTAGTTGAACCACCATTCCTTGGTTGCACCGACTGTCACTCGCCGCTCACCAACACCTTGCTCTAATCACCTCAACCTTCACTGTCTCACTCTCCGCTCCCCCAAATGCTTGATTAGTTGGCTTTTATATAGGAGTGTAGGGAAATGATGAGATAAGTCTTTGCATCTTAATTTGAAATGATCAAGGGATAAGAGATAGAGCTCTATCTGATCATTTTGATATCTTATCAGCTCGGTGTGATAGCTTATCAGGCTAGGGTAGACGTCATCATGCCATGGCCATCATGGCACACGAGATTGGCATAACTTTCCTAACGTCACTTGGCATCACCTTATCCGCTATTTTTTCAGAAGTTGATCCAATTGAGATCTTTTAGGAGCCTGATCCTTTCCTATATTTTTGGGGGTTCATCTCTTCTTGGCATGGCCGCTGGCATACCTCTCTGCCAACAAATGCTTCGCACTCATCTGGTCTTTTCGTGCCCGCAACATCTGGTATTCACCTTGGCATTCCTAACTGCGTCCATGCGTCCTGCGTCCATTCCTCCTGCCATTCCACCTACCAACCTACGCAAAGGCCACTAAAAACAACCCATGACATTGGCATAGGCAGCCTACTAACTCTTTTATGTTAATGCATGATTCTAACAAACTAATGCAACTAAATGTACTTGAAAACAAGAAAAAGCATATCAATATAGGCATGAAAAACAATACTTTTGAGGAGGTAACACCTATATGGTTAGAAATGTGTGGTGTATACGAATCATAAAAACTTGAAGTATTTGATGTCACGGAAGTAGTTGAATCTTAGGCAACGAAGATGGTTGGAGTTGCTTAAGGATTATGATCTATCAATTACGTATCATCTAGGTAAGGCCAATGTGGTGGCTGATGCTTTGAGTAGGAAGATGGTTGTGGAGTTGAGGGCCATGTTTGCGCGGTTGAGTGTATCGCGTGATGGTGGGTTAGTGGCTGAGTTGCAAGTGAAACCTTCCTTGATTCAGTTGATCAAGGAGAAGTAGTTGCACGATGATTCGTTGGTACCGCATGTTTCAGACATTACGGAGGGTAATCTGACAAATTTTTGCTTTAATGATGATGGTGTTTTATGCTTTAAGGGATGAATAGTTGTGTCGAAAGATGTTGAGTTGAGGCGTACTATTTTGAAGGAAATGCATAGTAGTCATTTTGCTATGCATCCCGGTAGTACCAAGATGTATCGTGGGTTGAAAGATGAGTACTATTAGGTTGGGTTAAAAAGGGATGTTGCTGATTTTGTGGGTAAGTGTTTTGTTTGTCAGCGTGTGAAGGCTGAGCATCAGTTTCCATCCGGGTTGTTGCAACTGTTGAAGATACCGAAATAGAAGTGGGAAAGAATCACCATGGATTTTGTGTCTGGTTTGCCTTTGACCTCGTCAAAGAAAAACTCTATTTGGGTGATTGTGGATTGTTTGACGAAGTGTGCCCATTTTGTGTCGGCGCAGACGACGTATACCTTGGATAGGTTGGCAAACTTATATATCACCGAGATTGTGTGTTTGCATGGTGTACCTAAGTTCTTAGTTTCAGATAGGGATCTGAGGTTTACCGCGAGGTTTTGGGAATGTTTTCATCGAGCCTTGGGTACGTAGTTGAGTTTTAGTACATCTTATCATCCTCAAATGGATGGACAGTCTAAGCAAGTTATCCTAGTGTTGAAGGATATGCTTCATTGTTGTGTTATTGAGTTCCAGGGTTCTTGGGAGAAACAGTTGTCGTTGGTGGAGTTCGCCTATAACAATAGTTGTCAGGCTAGTATACAAATGGTGCCTTATGAGGCTTTGTATGGAAGGAAGTGTAGGACTTCTTTGTGTTGGGTAAAAGCGGGGCAAAAGTTGGTTTCCTTGCTGGATATGTTTAAGGGAACAACGGAGAAGGTAAAGATCATTTGTGATCATTTGAAGGAGGCTTCGGATCATCAGAAGTCTTATGCGGATTTAAAGCGTAAGGAGATAGAGTATGAGGTTGGTGATAAAGTGTTTTTTGAAGGTTTTGCCTTGAAGAAAGTGATGTGGTTTGGTCATAAAGGTAAATTGAGTCTGGGGTTTATTGGACCGTATGAGGTGTTGAAACATGTTGGCCTTGTTTCTTATAGGTTGAGGTTGTCGCCTGAGTTGGTAAAGATACATGATGTTTTTCATGTATCCATGCTTCAGAGGTATCGGTCGGATCCGGCGCATGTTATGCCTGTTGAGGTAGTTGAGTTGAATCCAGATTTGACTTATGATGAAGAACAAGTCAAAATCTTGGATGTGGATAGAAAAGTGCTTCGTGGGAAGACCATTGAGTTGGTCAAAGTATTATGGAGACACCGAGGTGTCGAGGAAGCTACGTGAGAGAAGAAGGATGCCATGAAGAAGCAGTTTCCTTACCTTTTTCCATCAGGTAAATTTTGGGGACGAAATTTATTAAGTGGGGGAGAGTTGTAACGCCCCGATTTTGGGCCTAAAAGTTACCCGGGTTAGGCTAGATAGCTCGTTGAGTTGGTTTCTATAATTTAGGCTAGTTTCAGGATTAATTTAGTATAAATAGTTTTTGAGTAAAATTAAATATGGGAAAATATTTTAAATTCCTTATTTATTATATAAGTGATTTTAGTGGAATCAATTTTGGAAAATATATTTTGGAAGGTTGACATTTTGGGACTAGTGACGAAAATATAAAATACGTAAAACTGTTTTTAGTAAGAGATAAAGGCTTAGAATCTTTAGGGAGCTTTGGCCAAGAGTCTAATTAAGACTTTTCCTTTTTATTGGCTGGTTTTAAATAGTTTTAATAAATAAATAATTTGAGAGAATTAATTAACCAATTTGTTTTCTCAAAATACATTTCACGTAACTACTTTCTTTTCTCATTTACTTTCTCTCAAATTCTCTCCAGCCAAACAACCATTTTCTCTTCAAACATTTAAGGTAAATATCCGATTTGATTTGTCTTTTTGATCTTAAATGATTCTTTAATGTTTTCTTAACAAAACCTTGTTGTTTAAACCTTGTTTTCTCATGTAAATCTTTGCAATTGAAGGAAAAGTCAGAATTAGAGGTAAGGTTCCGTTCTTTGCCTCTAATGACATGTTCTTTACTGAAATTCCCAAGTTCTTGGTTTCTTATGATGGTTTTCTAATGGGTTTTGGTATTATGTTTATGGAAATTTGGTTTAATTGAGGTTTACTTGCCTAAATCAAAGGATCTTTGCTTTTGATTGATTTTACTGGTTTATAATGAGATAATATGATGATTATGATAATTTGAGATGTTGATTTAAGTGATTTTGATAATAAAATCCCGGAGCTAGGTAAATTGCTAGGTTTGGTTGTTGATATATTTGGGTTGGTGGCTTGTTTATAGGAATAATTGATTGATGATGGTTCTTTAATGTTAAAGAGATGTTTTTGGATGTAAATTGATGTTGTTTAAGTGTAAATCTCCTTGGGTAATAGTTGGAGATGTATTAGAAATGTTTCGTCGATGTTTTCGGTTGTTTTTGTTAGGCGAAAGCTTGGTTGTTGAGGGAGGAAAGTGTTGTTGTGTGTTGCTGGGGATTTTGATGCAAAGGAACGCATTAATCCTTTGTTTTGTTTTGGTTAGAAGCAGAGCACGATGATCTGATAGTTTCGGAAGGTGTCGCAGAGGATCCAGAAGCTTGATTTCGCCTCGGCAAGCCAAGCGAGGTGTAGTTGATGAGTGACACTGGTTTATAGCTTTTCAAAGGTTTGAAAGGAATATTTTGGGGGTTTAGATTAAGCTTGAAACGCTAATCTAAGCTGGGAAGTAAGTATGAAATGTTTTGCTCTCAGTTCTCAGCTTTTCCCATGGTTTTAATTGTTCATGCTCATGATTTGAAGTTGGAATTGTTACCTACTGTTATGCATGTTTTTACGAATTGAGAAATGATTCATGTTATCCCATGAGATTGATTTATGGCTTTTAAGAGGTTGCATCTTGATGAGAAAATGCTATGCATTGATTTATGATTTAAAATGGGATATGTTATGGCTTATGTTGATGCATTGGAAAATAGTAGGTTAACATGGTTTTAAAGTATATATTGGCAAGTGATGATGCTTATTATAATCATATATAATTGGTCGACCAATAGGATGAGAGTGCACTATAAAAATGTAGCAAAATTCGCATGTGTGTGTCCATTGGCTCCACATTAGCGTAGCAACTACTATGTTGAGGATAACCGAAGTGTATTGTGGTGAGAGTAGCAAGCACCACGAGATCTAAGTCATGGTGAGTGTAGCAAGCACCATGAGATCCGCCTTATGGAGAGAGTAGCAAGCTCCATGTGTATAGGGATGGCGAAGCAGCCATCCGAGTTACTTGAATGCCAATATATTAGATTACATGTATCATGGTTTTTAAATGAAATTGTACATGGGACTATATCTTGAGATATGTTTTGAATGCCTAAGCATGTGAAGCTTGCATTGGGATTTGCTTTGGTTTAAAGCATGAAATATCATGATACATGTGTAAAAAGTTTAATGGTTTTGCTTTAATGGGTTTTAAAGCATGAGTTTTGTTAAGAGCATGATGGAAAATGGTTTGATAAGAAAATGGTTTTCAATAATGCATTGTATGGTTTTGTTTTGAGCATCCCTCACTAAGCATATAGCTTATGCTCTATTTTCTTAACAATGCATAAAAGTAGTTTGTTCGGGCTGCAAGGAAGCAAGAAAAGTGGTTCATTCGACACTCTAAGCTCAAGTATGGTTTTAGCATTTCAATAGTAATGGGATTGGCAATGGGTGGATACCTTGATGTTTTGGGAGTGTATGTTTGATGGAACTCCCTGGTTTGGCAAGTTTGTTTTGCCTTATTGAGATTGTAAATGGCCTATTATGTTTGGTTTATGATTTGTTATGCTTTGTGGTCTTTGGTTTGAAGTGGTTTTAGGAAGCATGCTTATAGATTTCCCTTTTGAGTATGTGATCATGGTATGATGATGTTTATGTTGTTAATGGCTGAGGATCGATTCCTAAATATGTTGCATGTGTGTTAGAAGCTTGCCTAGGGGTTTATAATTGGTTTACGGATTGTTTATAGAGAAAAAAAAGTGATATTTTGTGCCCAGGCATATCGATACGCGGGCTATCGTATCGATACAGTTAAGCTGAAAAAGGCTTGGTGTATCAATACAGTATGCACCGCATCGATACGGTGAAAGAAGAAATTGGCTAAGTGTATCAATACTCGGGACCGTATTGATACGGTTTTGAGCTACTAGAATTTGGGTTTTGAAATTACAAAGGACTGTATCGATACTGTGCTTGGGCATATCGATACCCTTTAGTTAAAGTGGTTAATTGTCATCTTCTGAAGTTCTGAATCTTTGCGTTTTAGTTCCTGATTATTTGTATGTGCAATTCAATGAGTTTGGATGGCTGAAATGAGTTAAAAATTTATGTGGTGGATCGAAACCTGACTAATTAAAAGATGGTAACTTCAATTTTGATTCAAGTCCCTATTTAGTGATAGTTTTACAAAATGGTCCCTAAACGCTATTTGGGCCAATCGGATGTCAATTTGATACCCAATCGAGTTAAGATTTTGTCTATTGCTTTCTCTCGTGCTTAGTTTAACTAAATTGCATTTATAAAAGATAAAACAAAAAAAGTTGTTTATTGAAGTGAAACTTTCAGGTTTTACTCCAATATCCCCCGTGTGACTCGCTTGATTCAGTCTTGCGAGTAGACTGGGTCAAGGGGGTTATAGTAGGACCTGTACCGATACGACCTAACTACTTTAACTATCTTACCCAATTCAGTCTAACCATATCGATACAGCCATAAGGTGTATCGATACGAGTCCTTGTTCAAATCGAATTAGTGACCATTTTGTAAAGTTTAGGGAATTGGGGATGACTCACCGCCTTGCTTATCACCCTTTCACGTGAAAGTAACCAGAAAAGATGACTATTAATCATCAAATGCCTAAAATTTGTAAAAAGGCATGAATTGGTTAAGCTTACCCTTTGCTAAGGGAAAGCTTTCATTTGGCCCTTGGTGAGGTGGGTTATGATCAAGGCCATAGCCTTCTTAAAATGAATAGGGGGAAAAGGTCTCGTCTTTGTTTTGCTTCCCCGAAATGAAAACTAAACCTTTGGTTGAAGAAATCAAGCATATACCTCAATTGTAATCTTTCTTCCTAAGCTCAAGCAAGCACCTCGATCTAATCCTTGGCCTTTGTTTGATTTCGATACATCAATTGAAATCTTACAATTGGGTGAGTAAAACCCCTATGCTAATTTGATAATTCCGTCAACCCTTAGAGATTAATTTCAAGATTTGTGTCTTGAATATTAAGGCTAAGCCCATCTGTTAGATTGTTGTTTTCCTTATTTTGATGTTGTCTACAAGCTTTGGTGAGCTTGAAGAACATTTATGAATCATTAGTTTCGATTCTAATGGAATTCCCTAATTTTGAACTAGCTCAAGTGGTGGAAGGTAAGTTATCTTCACCATTGCTTGCTTCGAACTCTTCCAATAGCGAGGGGGTTACTTTACGAGAACCTTGAAGTCTCTGAGTACTAGTGAGTGTAGTTGTGTCATGGGATTGGCTAGGTTCCATCCCGATTGCATTTGTTTTGTGCTTAGAAACTTGCATCTTGGTAAGGGCTCAAGTAGAGCAATTGTATGTGGATTCTATGGTAAGTGTGGTAAGTCCTTCACATTTGAATATGATATATGTGAACTTATGTATGATATTTGAATATATTAAGCGTGGAACTTGATATGAACATGTTATGATATGCTATTTGGAGCCAAGGCTCAATTTGCAATCTGATACGGCCTAAGGGCACAAAGGTGAGTTTTATAATGTTATGTGTAACCTTGGACACTTGTGGACATTGGATACAATTTGCATGCCATAGGATTATTTTGAGCTCACTAAGTAAGGGATTGGACTACAGTCCTATATGCGGGGAAAAATGTCGAATTGTGTAAGGGATTTGGGAGCTACGGCTCAAGGCTAAGGCCTACTTTTGATACGATTTGGTGTAATGGGGAATCTGCATATCCATTGGTTCCTATGTCCAAGGAGATGATATGTGTCTATGATTTACATTTGATGCATAAAAATATAACATTTGGCTTGAGTTTGATATATATATGATTTATGATATCAGTACATGCCATACAAGTATGTTAAAATGTCATTCATGCCACAAATAAATTTATGGTGCATCTGTTATAACTACCTCACTAGGCTATGTAAGCCTAACATCTGTGTGTCTCGTGCATTTCAGGACCTTGAAGCAATCTGAGCCCCGATCGTGTTATTGAAATTGTAAGTCACTCCCACCAATTACATGTATGCTTACATTTTGTTTTGAACTCCTAGTAAGGTGGCATAGAGCTGAGACATGTTACATTGGTATATTTTGATATGTATGTAATGGCTCTGAAGTGTCTAAGAGCTAAAAATGGAATATAGTGTGATTGTAAATTAAATAAACTAGTTAAATTGGGCTTAAAGGCACTAAAAGATAAAAACATAGTAAACGGACTCAAATGAACCTAAAATTGACATGCTAGTAGGTTTTAGTGATTAAATAATGCTGGTAAAATTTGGACATCGATGGATCTGTTAATTCGAATTAAAACCAAATAAAATCTGTCATTACAAGATAGGCGTATCGATATGGGCCAAGTTGTATCGGTAAGGCCTTGCATATTTGGACTTGGTGAAATAGAGCGTACCGATACACAAAAGGGGTGTATTGGTACGGACTTGGGCAGTAAGGTCCGGGAAATAAATTGTATCGGTACGGCCTTAGGTTGTACCGAAGCATGTCAACCTTGGTCAACGCGTATCGATACAGGCTTAGATGTATCGATACGGGCTTGTCACCCTTGAATCGGAATTGAGAAATTTGTCTTAGCATACCGTTACAGTTTTAAGTGTATCCGTACGGTGTTAGTTAATTCTGATAAAAAACTTAAACTACAATTTTAAATAGTTTACAAATTGGTCACTAAACTTTAAATGGTCCAATTGGATAGGTGAATGACCTCCGTTGATAACAAAATTTCACGGGCCAATAATTGATTAGATCAATTGAAGATTTGTGAAAGGAAACTCTGATAAAGACCCTTAATTTGTAAAATTTTCAATTTAGTCCCTAAGTTCAAAAAAGTTAAAAATTAACACCAAATTGAGTAAGCTATTAACGAATTAGTTTGATAAGCCTTAAAATAGACTAATAATACATTCTGAATAAGATTTCAATCTCCAAATATGTTTTTGTTAAGGCTTTCCGACCCGGTTCTCTCTCAGGCCGGGAAGGGGTGTTACATTTATGGTATCAAAGCTAGATTTTAGTCGATTCTAGGACTAAACCGAAGGTTATCATGAGTATGCATGTGCATATGCCACCTAGGAGTTTATCTGTATATGTTATCCGTGACTTACAACTAAAATGATTTAACTTCTTCTTTTTGATTAGATTAGAAGATGTCTGCACCCGGTGATAGGCGTCTTACGATGGGACCACATCTTAGCTTCTCCTCGACACATGGGGATAATCTCGAAGCTGAAGCTCGACCTGAATAAGTGGGACAAAACGACCCACCTAATACCCCTCTGATGCCTCCCGCTTAGCAGGAATATCTGGTGTTCATGGCTGAGATGATCAAACAGGTGGTTGTGTCACTCAGGTAGGAGCAACCACCTCTATCTACCAAAGCATCTTCATCTATTTTGAGAGCTCCAATTGAGAAGCTCAAACAGTATCTGGTCTACACTTTCACCGGCCAAGAACAAGACAACCTCTAAGTGGCAGAGTATTAGCTGGAAAACACTCTCAAAGTCCTAAATAAGCAAATGAAGTGTCCTGATGAACATAAGCTGGAGTGCGCTCTGGCGTTGATCATGGAAGAAGCTCAGAGCTGGTGGGACACTGTGACACTCACAATACTTGACTATAGAGTTACATGGGACTTCTTCCTTCAAGAGTTTTGTAAGAAGTATATTAGCGACCATTACCCTGCTAAAAGGCGTAAGAAGTTACTCTATCTGAGACAAGGATGACGAATCGTGGAGCAGTATATCCACGAATTCTGCAAGTACTCGAGGTATGGTGCAGAGATCATACGCACGAAGAAGGATAAGTGTAGAATGTTTATCGATGGCCTTTGTGATGAGTTATGTCCTGTCTTTACTGCTTTGGAGTTGGAGGGCTTTCAAAACCTAGTCAACTGGGCAATTTCTACTGAAACATCCCAGAAGGCTTATAAAATAAGGAAAGGGAACTCAGCCAAATTCGACAAGAGATCCCGAGATAATTCTAGACCTCTCATTCCTTAGAAAAAGAATAGACAGTGGGACCAGAAGTCTGCCACCTTTCAGCAGCTACCAAAGATGGGATATGTGCCACCATCCCAATCCTCGGGAACATCTATCACTCATACAACTTCAGTTGATAGCACGAGTGGTTCTAGAAGAGGCTCACAAATCCCTTTATGTAGCTTTTGTCAGAAGAGGCACCCCAGGTAGTGTCATAGACAGGCCAGATCCTGCTAGCTTTGTGGTGAAGTTGGTCACTTTATCATACAGTGTCCGCAGAATCCGAATGCTCCTACCTCTGTGGCTTCTTAGAACAATCCTAATAAGGGAAGAGGAGCAAAACAAATACAGTCCAGATCAGTAGGGAGACCATGCAACTTAAATCTTCATTCAGTTGGACGTGACCCTCAGACCTTAGCTCAAGTGTATCATGTTCGAGGTCGAGAGCAAGAAGACGATCCTGATGTGATTGTAGGTATAGTAGAATTTTGTTCTAATCTTATTTATGCTTTGATGGATCCCAGTTCTACGTATTCATTTGTTAGTGAACCATTAACCGAGAAATATGCCCTAGAACCTAAGCCAGTTACTTCTGAAATAGTTGTCTCTAACCCACTAGGAGATAGTGTGGTTATACAATTGATCTGTAAGGCTTATCCTCTAAGGATCCAAGAGATCCCATTTCCAGCCAATTTGATGGTCTTGCTCTTCCATGAGTTTGATCTTATCCTAGGCCTTGATTGGTTAGCTGAACATCAAGCCTAGGTAGATTGTTAAAAGAAGAAGCTATATCATCGTAGACTCGGCAAGGACAGCATAACTTTGATGAAAACTAAACCCGAGTCTAATGAAACCATCATGTGTGCTATGGAATCTAAAGAAAATGCAAATCTCACAGATGTATCGGTGGTAAATAAATTCCTTAATTTGTTTCTCGAAGAACTTTCGGGACTCCCTCTAATCCAAAAAGTAGAATTCGGAATTAAAGTGCAACCAGGGACTACACCAGTCTCCATCGCTCCGTATAGGATGGCTCGGATCAAATTAAAAGAATTAAGGCCCAAATCTAAAATCTTTTGGATAAGGGATTTATCCAACTAAGTTCCTCACCCTGGGGAGCACCTGTTTTGTTTGTCAAGAAGAAACATGGGTCGATGCGACTATGCATTGACTATCGTTAGCTTAATAGGGTAACAATCAAGAATAAGTATCCGTTACCAAGGATCGATGACCTCTTCGATTAGTTGAAAGGTGTTTATGTCTTCTCTAAGAAAGACCTACAATCTGGATACTATCAAATGCTAGTGAAGGAGTCTGATGTTCCAAAGACTACCTTTCGAACTAGATACGGTCATTATAAGTTCTTGGTAATGCCTTTTGGGCTTACCAATGCACCTACAGCCTTCATGGACCTGATGAACTGTGTGTTTCGGCCCTATCTAGATAGGTTCATGGTGGTGTTTATAGATGACATCTTGATCTATTCCAAGGACACTGCCACTCATAAAGAACATTTTTGGATTGTGCTTCAGACTCTCTGGGAGAAACATCTGTATGCTAAGTTCAATAAATGTGAATCTGGCTATCTGAAGTATCCTTTCTGGAACATGTGATTTCTTCAGTAGGAATTCAGGTGGACCCAAAGAAGATTCAAGCGGTTCTTGATTGGATCCCTCCAAAGAACGTTGGAGAAGTTTGTAGTTTCCTAGGCCTTGTAGGATACTACCTTAGATTCGTTAAAGGGTTTTTAATGATTGTTACACCCTTGACGAAGCTTCTCCGTAAAGAAACTCCTTCTGTATGGATAGTGGAGCAACAAAGGAGCTTTGATCAACTTAATCAAGTCTTGACGCATGCCCCAATTTTGGTACAACCTAAATCGGGCAAGGACTTCACTATGTACAATGATGAATCCCACTTGAGATTAGGTTGTGTACTGATGCAAGAGGGAAAATTCATAGCCTATGCCTCAAGTTAGCTTAAACCATGCGAGCTAAACTATCAGACGCATGACTTAGAGCTAGTTGTTGTTGTGTTTACCTTAAAGATTTGGAGGCACTATCTTTACGGTGAGAAGTGTTACTTGTACACTGATCACAAGAGCCTGAAGTATCTTTTGAATCAGAAGGAGTTGAATCTCCCTCAATGTCGGTGGATGGAACTTTTGAAAGACTATGATTTGGCCATTGATTACCATCCTGGTAAGGCCAATGTTGTGGCTGACGCTCTTATTCGGAAGTTCACTTCCTCCCCGAGATGTTTAAATTCTCACTTCTGGCTCAAGAAGCATGGCAAATTGTTGGCGGAATTGAGAATTCAGTCAACCATTGTGTCCCGAATCAAAGCACTTCAGGTGTCTGACGAAGATTTGTGAACTCTTATTGCTAAGATCAAGGTTAAGTCGAATCTTGACTTTGCCATGAATTCAGAAGGTTTATTGTGCTTTCAAAATCGTATATATGTCCCTAGCGATGATGATCTTCAGAATCAAATTCTTAGTGAAGCTCATTCGAGTCCTTTCTATGTTTATCCTGGAAATATAAAAATATATAAAGAAATGAAAGAACTGTATTGGTGGTCTGGTATAAAATGAGAGATCACGACTTTGTGGCTAGGTGTCTAACCCGCCAAAGGGTTAAAGCCGAGCACAAGGTGCCTATTGGTCTCTTGCAACCTATTGATCTTCCACAATATAAATGGGAATGCATTATGATTGATTTCGTAAGTGGTCTACCAATGACACCGAAGAAAAATGATGTTATTTGGGTCATTGTAGATCGATTCACCAAATCTTCTCATTTCCTTCAGGTGAGAATGGATTTCAACTTGCCAAAACTTGCTGAGTTATACATTCGTGAAGTCATCCGTCTACATGGAGTTCTTGTGTCTATCATCTCCGACCGTGATCTGTGTTTTGCATCTCAGTTTCGAAAAACCTTGCATGAGGCTTTGGGAACGCGAGTGCACCTAAGCACTTCTTTCTACCCTTAGACCGATGGCCAATCTGAAAGGGTTATTCAGGTAACCTTAAATCTCTTCTATCCATATGTATAAGTTTTTTGTACCAACCTTGACTCTTCTTTGTAGATTCTATATGATATGCTACGAGCCTGTGTTATCAACTTCGGGGATACGTGGAAAAAGTCCCTACCATTGGTGGAGTTCGCGTACAACAACAATTACCAAGCTTCGATTCAAATGGCTCTTTACGAAGCTCTTTACGGGAGAAAATGTAGAACCCCTCTATGTTGGACCGAGATAGGTAAAGGCAAGGTGTTAGGCCCTGACTTACTTCGGGAAAGCGAAGAAAGGGTAACCATCATTCATGACCGGCTCAATGTTGCGTTTGACCGGCAGAAAGCTAAAAAGAATGGACATTCAATATGATGATAGCAAGAAAGCTTTCCTTAAGGTATCTTCGTGGAAGATCCTTCGCTTTGGCTTGAAGTAGAAACTAAGCCCTCGTTTTATTGGCCCATTCGAAGTGATCGAGCGAGTTGGACATGTTGCCTGCCGACTAGCTCTCCCTGAGGAGTTAAGTCGAATCCATAATGTCTTTCAATTATCTATGCTACGAAAGTGCCAGTCTGATCCTTCCCACATGATAGAGACAGAGTCTGTGGAGATTTAGTCCAACTTGATGTACGAGGAGGAACCAGTTTAGTTCCTCGCACGAGAAGTCAAGATAATTCGAAACAAGTTCGTGCCTCTAGTAAAAGTTCATTGAAGAAGTCACTCAATGGAGGAAGCAACCTGGGAGCCATAGGAAACAATCCAGAAGTAGTATCATCATCTTTTCAGTTAGAGTGAAAATTCGAGGACTAATTTTCTTAAGGGGGAGAGTTGTCACACCCCAAAAATCGGTCTAGCCAGAATTAGGTTCCGGTGATCGGAAATTTTGTATCAGTTATGTTTGAATGATGAAATTGTTTGATCATTGTAACCAATTATTACGTAATGACATAATTATTGTGTAACTACAAAATTCATTACTATTTGTGTAACTATATAATTATTGTGCAACTACCTAATTATTGTGTAACTACACAATTCTTATATGATAACTTAAATCCTTACTATTTTTATAAGAAATTGTGTAACTCATGCCATTGTAAGGAATTGTGTAGCTACCTAACCCTAGAAGGTCCATTGATGTTTAATAAAAGTTATATACAGTTTTCTTATCACTCCACATGTAATCATTGTTATTAAAACAAATCTATTATATATTAATAATATTATTTAATTTTCTGATTGAATTTTGTGCTACCGGTTAATTGAGCATCAATTCAATTAAAAATAATTTTTTATAAATCATCAGATAATATTTAAAGCTATCTTTCAAATAAGTTAACCATATCAAACCTTTTTTAGTTTAAACTTTAAACCTTAGATCTTACCAAATTAGTAATAAGTAGGGTGTTAAAAAATACTCGATTCGGGTGATTCGGTCTGTTAACCCACCGATCTGAACCCTTAAAACGGAGTATTTTTTAAAAAAAATATTTGAACGAGTTGGGTTCCCTCGGTCGTTGACCCGACCCAGTATTTTTAATATATTTTTTAATTTTTATTTTATTTTAGGTTTCTTAATATTTTTATCCTAAAACTAAATTCAAATCTCTAAGTTCTTTATATATTTGTATTATGTACTTTTAAGTTTTAAAATTTTCAAAAATATTTGTATTAATTTGTCAATATGAGATTCGAAGGAAAAATCATTATCGAGACCTCTCAGTTCTTAAGGACTTTGCCCTAACTGATCCGGATAGACTTGCTTCGCACACCTGGCTTTGGCAGGTGAGTTTCCCAACAAGAATTTTCTGCATACACAATGCCTTGAACTTGATACATGCTTAAGCGATACCAAGCTGCTTACCACTTGGACCAACCCCGTTGGTCAAGATTAATATTTTTTATGCTTTCTTTTAGTGATAAACTTTGATTGATATATAGATATATATCTCCAAATATTTCTCGCTTAAAATCAACTCCAAATCACTAATTTTGTGTTTAGATTATATATTATGAACTTTTAAATTTTATGCGTTTTTCATGTGATATTTTATTTAAAATTTGAATTTTAAAAAAGTGAACCGTGTATTCGGTACTCAATTTTACAGATAACAAGTAATCATGGACCGACAAATATGCTACTCGACACCTCGGGTACCCCTAATAATAAGTATACAACTATTAAACCAATCCGCCCCTTTCATTTAAAAAACAAAAAACTATACTATAAAAAACCGCATTTAAAAAAAATAATTATCAAAACCATTTTTAGGTTTGAAAGAATATTTTGTTGGATTAAAATCCGTAATTTTGGGCACATATGTAAAATGTATGATGCTATTATAAAGTATGATACAAAATTAAGTGACCAATTATGTTAGTCGTATTATGGGTATAAAAGTGTAGATATCATAAGATGTATTTATAATTTAATGAGGGGCAGAGTTATAAATACTTAATACTTGATTTATTAGATAAACTATATAAAGAGGTAGTGGTCCCCAAGAAATAGGTTAACTTATATTACTCTTGTCCCCGTCAGAGAGTTTTTACAGTAAGGGCTAACATATCTTCTTGGAAGATCACAATCAACTTTTAGGCGATATCCATCAAAGGATTCAAGGTTTTCAGCCTATCAATAAATTCATATACGCTTCCGCATTCAGTTTATTCGGTTTATTGTTCTTGATGATTTCACATGATAGATCTTGGGTTTAGATTTTATATCTATTATAGTTTGGTTCTAACAAGTGGTATCAGAGACTCGTCATGTTGAATCATTGAAAATTAATTGTTTTTAAAGTTTAAAATTTATGGATTAAAATTTCGTATAAAAATTATGCGATAATTGGTTTTTCCCTTTGCGATAAACATGGCTGCGTTCACCTTGCGTTAAAATTTTTCTCACTTTGGTTAATTTCCATCGTATGCTTCTTCGTTTTTTAGGGTAATTCAATTGATAATTCAATTGCCTTTTCATGTTGGATTTTGTGTATGCAATATAAATATTTTTCGGTTCTTATAATTGTTGCGTATACCCATATTTTGTATTCCTGCAATTGTATGATTGCTCGATTTGGATATCGATGCAGGATTATTATTTTTAATTTGGTTTAATCAAAACTTTAATTTTGATTATTGGTTAATAATAAAATTATTTAGATATATATATTTGGATTATTCATACTGTGCTTATATCATTAATCACAGTTGATATATGTTTTTTTGTGTTTGGTTGAGTACGGTTATTGGGAAAAGTAAATTCCAATGTGTTTGGTTCAAGCACTGTTCTGCGATGTCAAGATGGGGTAGGCTAAAGTCTAATTTTAACATGTATTAATTTTGCTCATGAGTACTTTATGCTACATATTTAATTGATTGAATTTATTCCGTTGTAAATTCAATTTGATTTTAGTTTCTTGTATCGTGTTTTGATTAATTTGGTGAATCCATGATTAAGAAATTTTTGAGGAATAGTCAAATGTTTAGGTTTTCGGTTTCTAATAACGTTGTTTAGACAACCTTATTATGGGTTAATTCGGAAATCATGACGTGGTTAGAAAAAAATTAGTTTTGATTTTTGACTGTTATAGATTATAGAATATATATTTGGTATTGATTTTTTACTTTTGGTTAAATATTGATTATTTTGAATTTGATTTATTTTTGGGTGATTTATGAAGTTATGAATTAAATGCATGCTTAAGAAATTCTACAGAAAAAATCAAAGACATGAGTTTCCGATTTTTTATAGCACCATTTATGTACCCTTATTTTGGGTTATTTCGGATATTGTAGTGTAATCAGAAATTATAGTTTTGACCTTTGATTGTTATAGAAATATCAAATTTGAATACTAATTTTGAGATAAATTAATTGAAATATTAAGTCACCAAAGTGACATCTATTGTGGAAATTATTTTATTTTATTGGCAAAAGGTCAAAAGTAGCCCCCAACGTTTGACCTTTTGGTCACTTTGGTCCATATTCTTTTCTTTGGTCCAAACAACCACCTAACATTTCATTTTCGTTCAATTTTCACCCCCGTTGGATGGAAATCGTTAGTCAATTAACGGTTAATACATGAGGCTGACATGGCATGTCTGCATGGCATGGGAGATGACATGGCAATGCCACGTGGCATTTTGCTGATGTGGAATTTTAAAAGAATTAAAAATTAAAAAATATTTTTAAAAAAATAATTTTAACCAATCGGATGATGCCACGTAGCACTTTGCTGATGTGGCATCATCTAAATGGTTAAAAATATATTTTAAAAAATTATTTATATATATATATTAAAAAATTCCTAAAATTTTCAAATATTTTCAAAATAGTCCTCAAAACCCTAAATCCCCAAATTCAGCCACTCTCATCAGCGTTGGCCGCGTTGCCAGCGAAAGAATGAAGCACCCTCCCCACACCGAACTACCTATACACCGTTCATCGTCCGTTCTGCCGCCATTCGTCGTGAATCGTTGAAATGAACCATTTGACGATTTTGCCTTCGTCCGACGTTTTGCACGGCGTCGATCGACTTCCAGCGATGAAATGTTGGGTTAAATGATCGCGGTGCTCCGGCAACCGATATGGTGGGCGGCAGCGTGGCAATTGGTGGCAAAATTAGATCAAATCGGGATTTGGGTTTAGGGAGTTAGGGATTTTAAAATTTGGGGGCTATTTTGTAAATTTTAGGGCTATTTTAAAAAAATAATTTTTTAAATATATATTTTTAACAAATCAGATGATGTCATGCCAGTAAAGTGCCACGTGGCATTATTCGATTAGTTAAAAGTATTTAAAAAATATTTTTAGATTTTTTAAAATTCCACGTCAGCAAAATGTCATGTGGCATTGCCACGTCATCTCCTCATGTCACGTCAGCCTCAGGCGTTGACCGTTAGTTGACTAACGGCTTCCATCCAACGGGGGTGAAAATTAAACGAAAATGAAACATTAGGCGGTTGTTTGGACCAAAAAAAAGATAGGGGCCGAAATGACCAAAAGGTCAAACGTTAGGGGCTACTTTTGACCTTTTGCCTATTTTAAAATATAGAAGGTTAATAATTAGCATTATTACATGTGCAACTATGGTAATAAACATGTGATAATTATTCAGTTTTATATGTGAGCAATAAATCGGCCCAAAGGAAGATTTCTGTTTGACATGTTCTTATTATCAATATTTTATTGCTATACCAAAATATCATTTTCTGGTTAATGTTTTGTCCAAAGATGAAATATTAATGAAGTGTTTGATATCTTGATATTAGGTTTACCTTTATTCAAGTTTATTATTATTTTGGTTATCTTTTAATTTGATTGAAAGATAAAATTAAGACAAATATTTTGAAACAATTAAATTCATATTTTAGCTTCATATGTCTAATATTTTAATGGATTAGTTGAAACATAATGTCACCAAAGTGACCGCTTTTGTGTAGATTAATTTATTTAAAATACCAAGATGATTATGGGTTTTTGTAATTCACGCGTTTATTAACTAGCCCAAAGGAAAGTTAATATTTGGCAGAATTATAACGACAACTATGACGATAAATGTGTGGCAATTATAATGTATTTTATGTGAACAATACGTTAGTCCAAAGATTAATCTATTGTTTGACATAGTTTATTGTCAATGTTTGATTGCTACAATAAGAGTACCGCTTACAGTTAATATTGTTGTCCAAAGACTTGATATTAATGTTATGCTTGGTATCTTGAGGGGAACTAGCCATTATTTTAAATTTATTGTTTAATTATGAATATTTATGTGAGCTTGTTTTTATTTTATTTACTTATTTTTGCTCTATATTTAAGTAATTTATTTTTATGGTCACAATATCTGTTAAATACATTCTACACTCATGTTTAGTGAAACTAATTTCAAGAAATAGAAAATACACTTACATATAGTATTTCATTGTAGGAACATAGACTTCGCACTAAGGGAAGAACAATTTAAACCTCTCATTACGGTAAGCACCCATAAAAGGAATTTTGAGAGGTGAAATTGTTCAAATTGAATGAGTCTAATGATCATAAAGAACAACAATCTATAAGTCTTTAGGAGCACAAATCTAAAGAGATTGCTCATACTAAAATTTTCCTTGACGAAATTAAGAAATGTTTTACCCAAAACATTAAGGTTAAGATGACATCACTTATGCCTTCTTTGATGTCTATGAAGTATAAGGGTCAAGGAAATGTGAGGGAGTAGATTATGAAAATTCTTAATTTTGCTTCAAAACTTAAGGAACATACTATTGAACTTTCTAACAATTGTTTGTTCTTATGATTTTGGCACCGCTTCCTATACAGTTTAACCAATTCAAGTTACAATTTTCAAAGGGAGAAATAGACTCTAACTGAACTCATTTCTCATTGTGCTAAAGAGGAAGAAAAGTTGAAGCATTATAAGTGTAAAAATACTTATTTGGTTAGTGCTCATTTAGTTAGTGTCTCTAAGAATAAGGGCAATAAAAGAAAATATTGGAATAAAGTTGCTAAGGGTCCTAGTCAAAAGAAACAACAATAAGTTACCAAGTGTTGATTCTTTTGTATAAGTTATGGCATATGTGAAATAATTTAACTTCAAAAGTGAGCAACTACTTTGGTTATTTTGAGTGATCCATGGGCTGTAAGTTTTATAATCCCACAATTATGAATTATTTAAGGAGAGATCTATAAGATTTTTAGGATATTGAGTTTGGAGGGAGAAGTAAGGTTAGATACATTGTTATTGAAGAGGAATTAGATTATAATTTAATTCCCACTATCACTTTTGACGATGTTTAGGTTTTCACACCTATCATTAATCAAGAAGTGAATAAAGTACCTCAACAAGACAATGTTGAGTAACTCTCATTATAGAGGTAATTGTTTTAGAAGAACAAACTCAATGACCTTAAAAAAAAGTGTCATTAAAGAGGTCCACGAGAGGAATGAGAAATACTATTTTAGATTACTATATTGTATTTCTTCAAGAAAATAAGGATAATAATGGAATGATAGAAAGTGACTCAATCATTTTTTATCAGACCATAAAAGTTCTAACTCTCAAAAGTGGACTAATGTCATTCAAGAAGAGTATAATTTTATGCAAGACAATAAAGTTTAGGAATTTGTCTCATTACCTTAAGGTGCAAACCAATTAGTTGTAAATGGATATTTAAAACCAATAAGGATGTAAATGGTAATGTGGATAAGTATAAAGCACGCCTTGTATCTAAAGGATATACTCTAAAATAAGACATTAATTTTGTGGATGTTTTCTCTCATGTTTCATTGAAAGACTCTTTTAAGATAATCACGACGCTTTTTGCTTATTTTAATCTTGAGCTATATAAGATGGATGTTAAGCTTGTGTTTTTCAATGATGACATTGAAGAAACGAATTATATGGTACAATCATAGATTTGTGTCCAATGATACAAAATCAATGATATGTAAATTAAAGAAATTTATCTATGAGCTTAAGTAGGACTCTTATTAATGAAATTATAAATTTCATATTGATTATCTCATTTGGTTTTGAGATAAATTTGGTTGACAATTGTATATACTACAAGTTTAGTGGGAGTAAACCAAGTGATACTCATATTGCTAAAGAAAACAAATTTAGTCTTACTCAATGCCCTAAAAGTAACCTTGAAATGTAGAAAATATAAATGATTTCATATGCATAAGTTATTGAGAATCTAATTTATATTCAAGTATGTATGCGTTCGGATATTACGTACATTGTTAGAATATTAGACAGATATTTAAGCAAATCTAGTATGGACCATTGTATAGCAGCTAATATGGTTATTAGATATCTTTAGAGAACAAAAATTACATGCTCACATATCAGAGTTCTGGTAAGTTAGACATCATTAAGTTTACAAACTTCGATTCTATTAGAATATTGATGCAAAGGAATTTTGTCACATAGGCTGCTAGTTATAGATTAAATAGAAAGACCACTTCGGTTATTATGTGACAATAAATATGCATTCATTAATTCTATAAACAATAGGAGCACTTTATATTTGAAGCACATAAATATTAAGTTCCTAGTTGTTAAAGAAAATTCGGAGTGGTTGTGTGTCTATAGAGCATATTGGTACAAACTCCATAATTCCGTGCATATTAAGAAACTATCACCCTAGGTCTTTTATGAGCACACTACTCATGTGGGTGTAATTTTATTTAAGGATATTCAGTTTTAGTGGGAGTTTGTAATTTTGAAAAATGATCATTTTTTTTAGACACAATTTCAGTTATTTCAGTTTAAAGTTATTTTCTGCAGAAATAAAGTTCTTTTGGTTTATGCACACTCTAAATTCAGTAAAGTTTAATCTCATTATGTTTAGGAGGACCAGTTGAAAATAGACATGTTCGGTTCATATTTCATGTAATTTTCCATGCTATTCATCCATGATTGATCTATGTCATTTGACTATATTTGTATACGTGACCATTGATGGGTCTAGTCATGATTGATATGGCAAAGGCTGCTTTGATCCTATATGGATATAGTTGATGGACGAGATTGTTATAGAATATCCATTATATAATAGCAAATTTTTGAACTCATAAGGTTGTACATTTATCAGGAAATATATGATGCCAAAGTGGGAGATTGTTGGATTAAAATCCGCAATTGTGGGCACATATGTAAAATGTATGATGCTATTATAAAGTATGACACAAAATTAATTGACCAATTATGTTAATCGTGTCATGGGTATTAAAGTGTCATGGAAATAAAAGTGTAGATACCGTAAGATGTATTTATAATTCAATGAGGGGCAGGGTTATAAATACTTAATAGTTGATTTATTAAATCAACTATATAAAGAGGTAGTGGTCCCCAAGAAATAGATTAACTTGTATTACTCTTGTCCCTGTCAGAGAGTTTTTACGGCAAGGGTTAACCTATCTTATTGGAAGATCACAACCATCTTTTAGGCGATCTCCATCAAAGGATTCAAGGTTTTCAGCCCATCAATAAATTCGCCTACGTTTCCACATTCAGTTTATTCGATTTATTGTTCTTGATGATTTGACATGATAGATTTTGGGTTTATATTTTATATCTATTATAGTTTGGTTCTAACATATTTAGGTCAGAAAAATGTGGGTTTCGAAAAATTAGAGTCGTCACCGACTATTTTAAGTTAGGTACGATTGAATACACATAAAATTGGGAAGGTTAAAACATCCCACTATGCCCAACATTGTTATTTTTTAAAATCTTGTGCCAGTGTTCTTATAGTTACAATTACAAATTCTTAAAGGTAATTCTCGATTTTTTTCCACAAAGTTACGAATATAAATTTTAAATTTAATTTATGATCCTTCGATGACTGTAATTTTTCTGAGGGAAATTCTTCCATTCGAAAATTACAAATGTCGTGAATCAGACATTGTGGATACTAACTCTTCAATTAACGCAATGAAATGACATTGCCTTATTTTAAAATATATAAAAAAAATAGAATCAGTAAGCGTAACACGCAAACAAAATTATAATAGTGGTAAAAAAATACTTATATAATCTCATCCTATATAAATTCAAATATTTTTATTTGCCTTTAAAATATAATTTTTTTCTGAGATGTGAATAAATAAACTTTTTTACTTGAAAAGAAATTTATTACACTACGAATAGTCTTATGACATTTTACATACATGAATGACGATTATAGTAAACAGCCTACAAGACATGATCCCAACCCAATACGTCTCAAAGAGTTTTAGAACTGAGCGAAAATTAAAAATAAATTCTTATATAACGTAAGCATGTCTCATTATGAATATAATTTTTTGTCTCTTTTAGTGTCCTATTTATGTCTAATATCAAAAAAATAAATTTAGAGTTTAGGGTTATGGTTTAAGATTATAGTTTAAGGTATTAGTGTAGTGTTTTGGAGTTAAAGATTTAGAGTTTAAGGTTATGATTAAAATTTAATTCTTTATTGTTAAGCATAAAAAGATACACGAAAAAAAATAAAAAATTAACTAATTTATTTAATAAATTAAAAAACGAAAATTAAAAAATATAAATAATTAAATTTTAAGGCTCTAAGCTAATTAGAGTCTGAGATGCGTTGAGGTTGCTCTTATAGCGAGCCCTCTCCTAACCCCAATCCAAGAGTTTGATCATTGGAATGAAAATAACATTACGTGTAAGCCAAGACATCCAAATGTTTCACTAATTCATACACAAAAACCAGTTCTACTAGCCGTGCCTGATCATGCAAACTGAAAATATAATACAAACCCTAGAGGCTAGAGTTAATTCTAAGCTGGGTAAGAAGAGAAGGTTGTTTCAATTTCACCCCAGATTAAAACAAAACCCATCTTCACCTTACAAGATAGATAAAGCTTAAGAGCGATTCAAAGCTTTTTTATCTTCCTCTTCGTCATTATCATTATCTTCTCATCCTTGGGAGCTGCCGTTACACGGATTCGTCGGCCAACAAGGCTTGGCCTTGGGCGATTGAATCCATCGCGCGCAGGAGAATAGACCACCGGCAGGTAATCATTTGAATGGCATGCGAAGGATGAATACTGAAAATTTTCCTTCAAAGCATCTTTTCCCTAGAAAATTTCAACCAATAAAAATAAACACAACATATGGTGAAAAGAAAAAAGAGCGGCGGATTTTACTGGAAAAAGAAGAATTTTACCTGGTGTTTTGCAATGCCAATTTCACAGATTTTCTTCCTACCGTTTCCGTTTCCGCAGCTCCATTCTAGGCGGTTGAAGGCTCTATAGAACCTCCACGCAGCACCATGAGTCGTGAAATTCACAAATGCATACCCCAGATTTAAACCAAACCTGAACAAAACATTCGACAGTCAGATGAACCGAGAAGTCAAAAACTTTTAAGCTTTGACAGATTCAAATAATGAAAGAAATTTTTTAAAGATTACATAAAATCCATTGGCAGGTACAGGAAATCATATGCGGATTTGCAGAAATTAGGGCCATGCCGAGCCTTCCAATTTTCATCCCGACAGTGGGCATCGAGCAAGAGCTGCAGATTATGCCTTCTGTTTCATATATCAAAAAAAGAGACAGACATGTATCAATGAAGAAAAAGAACCTTCATGCATGTTGAAAAGCGCTGTGTGCATGCATACACATGCAGTTTCATTCATGATGATACATGCATGTTGGAACTAATGCCATACATCGATGGACGTGAAATAGATTAAAACGAGAAACATCGATTCCGTACAGGAAACAGGCTACAGAAGGGACAAACAAAACTAAAGAACCAATGGGGAAAACTGACACCTCGTCTTCCAGCTTTTGCACAATAGGTCAAAGAAGTCTAAAAAGAACCATAATGAACAGACAGAAAATTCAGAAAATAAAAACACCCAGAAAACGAAAGATAAACATGAATCAATCAAACAAAATAATACACGAAAGAAACTGGAGTGGAGAAAGAGGAAGTACAGAAAGTGATTGGGGATGTTTTTGATCATCAGAGAAGTCTTTCCATCAAATTTCTTCTGTTCCTCAGCGGTCACAGTAGGTAATAAAGGAACACCAGCTTTGAACTTCTTGGCATCTTTTTTCACCCATATCATGGGATTATCTCTCGGTTTCCTCAACCTAGGAGGAATAGAAACCCTACTCTTCTTCTTTCTCCCGTCATTTGGAATGGAATTTGGGGCATCGACAACTTTACACCATGGACGAGGCTGCAGTCCTGGGTTATATACACTCCATGGGGAACAATATACAAAGCTCGGTACGTATGCTTGGTAGAACTGAGGCGACTGGAAGGGAAACTGATGCTGAGACGGGTAAAGAGTATGTTTTGAACAATGGGGTTCGTAGCTTAAAGCTGATGGGTTTAATGGTTTAGATGAAGAAGCAGACATGTTCGGAGAAAAGACGAGACAGTTGAAACGAAGAAAGAGTTTTGAGAAAGATGAGAACACATGCTGAAGAGCTTATAATGAAGAGGAAACATATATCGGGATTTTGGAGTGGAAAGGAGGTTTCACCATTTAGGATACAGAGAATCGGTGTGATGATGAAGATGGGAATTGGAGATTTCTTGTAATGTCTATCCCATTAAATGCTTGCCCCCGGCATTACATAATGTGAGCTTTGGCGGCGAGAGAAGGTCAGGGTCGGGTAGTTATTCGGTGGAACCCCTAATTTAGGGTAAAAATGAGGTTAACGTGTTCTACAGGTAAAAAGTTTGTATATAAATTCTTAGGAAGTTTGTACATAAATATTTACAGTAACTGTAATAAAAATGGTATATACAAAAATATATTTTATTACAAAAACGATAAAAATTTCAGTAGGCATTGAAATTAGTACATAATATACATAAATTGTTACAGAAATGATAATAAAAAAGTACGTACCAAAATCCTTACTGAAGATCACTAAAACCAAAAAGAACTCAACTTAAGGTAAACATTTGTGTACAAACATATTGGCTTACAAGAAAACCTATTTTCTTACATGAACGATGAGAATTTCAGTAGGTACAGAAATTATTACATAATATACATAAATTGTTATAGAAATAGTAATAAAAAGTACGTACCGAAATCCTTACCTGATATCACCAAAACCAAAAGCGGCTCAACTTAGAGTAAGCATTTGTGTACATACAGATTGGCCAACAAGAAAACTTATTTTCTTACAAGAACGACGAGAACTTTAGTAGGTACCGAAATTATTACATAATATATATAAATTGTTACAGAAATAGTAATAAAAATGTACATACCGAAATACTTACCCGAGATTACCAAAACCAAAAGGAACTCAGCTTAGGGTAAACATTTGTGAACATACATATTGGCCTACAAGAAAACCTATTTTCTTACATGAACGATTAGAATTTCAACAGGAAAATAAATTATTACGTAATATACATAAATTGTTACAAAATGGTAATAAAAAAGTATGTACCGAAATCCTTACCCGATATCATCAAAACCAAAAGGAGCTCAACTTAGGGTAAGCATTTGTGTACATAAAGATTGGCCTACAAAAAACCCTATTTTCATACAAGAACGATGAGAATTTTAGTAGGTACCAAAATTATTAAAAAAATATACAAAAATTGTAATAAAAAATGTGCGTACCGAAATCCTTACCAAAGCTCAACAATACTAAAAGGAACCCAACTTAGGGTAAGCATTTGTGTACATACACATTGGCCTACAAGAAAACCTATTTTCTTACATGAACGATGAGAATTTCAGTATGTACATAAATTATTGCAAAATATACATAAATTGTTACAGAAATCGTAAAAACAAACGTACGTACAAAAATCCTTACCCGAGATCACCAAAACCAAAAAGAGCTCAATTTAGGGTAAGCATTTGTGTACATACAGATTGACCTACAAGAAAACCTATTCTCGTACAAGAACAATGAGAATTTCAGTAGGTACCAAAATTATTACAAAATATTCAAAAATTGTTACATAAATTATAATAAAAAACTTACATACTGAAATCTTTACTCGAGATCACCAAAATCAAAAGAAGCTCAACTTAAGGTAAGCATTGTGTACATATAGATTGGCTTAGAGAAAAACCTATTTTCTTACAAGAACGACGAGAATTTCAGTAGGTACAAAAATTATTACAAAATATGCATAAATTGTTAAAGAAATTGTAATAAAAAACATGCATACCGAAATCCTTACTAAAGATCACGAAAACCAAAATGAGCTCAACTTAGAGTAAGTGTTTGTGTACATACAGATTGGCCTAGAAGAAAACCTGTTTTCTTACAAGAACAGTGAGAATTTCAGTAGGTACAGAAATTATTACAAAATATACATAAATTGTTACAGAAATGGTAACAAACAACGTACGTATCGAAATCCTTACCTGAGATCACCAAAACTAAAAAGAGCTCAACTTAGGGTAAGCATTTGTGTACATACAGATTGGCCTACAAGAAAACGTATTTTCATACAAGAATGATTATAATTTTAGTAGGTACATAAATTATTACATAATATACATAAATTGTTACAAAATAGCAATACAACATTTAAGTACCGAAATTCTTACCCGAGATCTCCAAAACCAAAAGGAACACAACTTAGGATAAACATTTGTGTACATAGAGATTAGCCTACAAGAAAACCTATATTCTTACAAGAACGATTAGGATTTCAGTAGGTACCAAAATTATTACAAAATATACACAAATTGTTACAGATATGGTAACAATACATGTATGTACCAAAACCCTTACCCGAGATCACCAAAACTAGAAGGAGCTCAACTTAGGGTAAGCATTTGTGTACATATAGATTGGTCTACAAGAAAACGTATTTTCTTACAAGAACGAATATAATTTCAGTAGGTACAGAAATTATTACATAATATACAAAAATTGTTACAAAAATAGTAATACAAAATGTACGTATCGAAATCCTTACCCAAGATCATTAAAACAAAAAAGAGCTCAACTTAGGGTAAGTATTTGTGTACTTACAGATCTTACAAGAACGATTAGAATTTTAGTACTTACCGAAATTATTACAAAATATACATAAATTGTTACAGAAATGATAACGAATCAATTACGTACCAAAATCCTTACCCGAGATAACCAAAACAAAAAAGAGCTCAACTTAGTGAAAGTGTTTGTGTACATACATATTGGCCTACAAGAAAACTTATTTTCTTACAAGAACGATGAGAATTTTAGTAGGTAACGAAATTATTACATTGTATACATAAATTGTTACAGATATGGTAATATGAAACATACGTATCGAAATCCTTACCCAAGATCACCAACCAACATGAGCTCAACTTAGGGTAAACATTTGTGTATATACAGATTGGGCTACAAGAAAACCTATTTTCTTACATTGAAAATTTCTGTAGGTACATAAATTATTACATAATATACACAAATTTTTTATAAATAGTAATAAAAAACGTACGAACCGAAATCTTTACCCGAGATCACCAAAACAAAAAGAAGCTCAACTTAGGGTAAGCATTTGTGTACATACATATTAGCCTACAAGAAAACCTATTTTCTTACATGAACGATGAGAATTTCAGTACGTATCGAAATTAGTACATAATATACATAAATTGTTATAGAAATGGTAGTAAAAAATGTACATACTGAATCCTTACCCAAGATCACCAAAACCAAAAGGAGCTCAACTTAGGGTAAGCATTTGTGTACATACAAATTGGCCTACAAGAAAATCTATTTTCTTACATCAACAATGAGAATTTCTATAGGTACACTAATTATTACATAATATACGTAAATTGATACAGAAATAGTAATACAAAACGTACGTACCGAAATCCTTAACCGAGATCACTAAAACCAAAAGAAGCTTAACTTAGGGTAAGCATTTGCGTACATACATATTGGCCTACAAAAAACCTATCTTCTTACAAGAACGATTATAATTTCAGTAGGTAAAAAAAATTATTACAAAATATTCATAAATTGTTACAGAATGTTAACAGAAAAGGTACGTACTAAAATCCTTACCCGAGATCACCCAAACCAAAAGGAGCTCAAATTAGGGTAAGCATTTGTGTACATTCAGATTGGCCTACAAGAAAACGTATTTTCTTATAAGAACGATTATAATTTCTATAGGTACAGAAATCATTACATAATATATAAATTTTTTTAAAAAATAGTAATACAAAATGTAAGTACCGAAATCCTTACCCGAGACCACCAAAACGAAAAAGGAGCTCAACTTAGGGTAAACATTTGTGTACATAGAGATTGGCCTACAAGAAAACCTATATTCTTACAAGAACGATTAGGATTTCAGTAGGTACCAAAATTATTACAAAATATGCATAAATTGTTACATAAATGGTAACAAAACACGTACGTACCGAAATCCTTACCCGAGATCGCCAAAACCAAAAGAATCTCAACTTAGGGTAAGCATTTGTGTACATACAGATTTGCCTACAAGAAAACCTATTTTCTTATATGAACAATGAGAATTTTTGTAGGTTCAGAAATTATTAGATAATAAACATAAATTGTTACAAAAATAGTAATACAAAAAGCACGTACCGAAATCCTTGTCAAAGATCACCAAAATCAGAAGGAGCTCAACTTAGGGTAAGCATTTGTGCACATACAGATTGGCCTACAAGAAAACCTATATTTTTATAAGAACGATTAGAATTTCGGTAGGTACCAAAATTATTACAAAATATACATAAATTGTTACAGAAATGGTAACAAAACACGTACGTACCGAAATCCTTACCTTAGATCACCAAAACAAAAAAAAGCTCAACCTAGGGTAAGCATTTGTGTACATATAGATTGGCCTACAAGAACGATGAGAATTTCGTTAGTTACCGAAATTATTACATTGTATACATAAAATGTTACATATATGGTAATATAAATCGTACATACCGAAATCCTTACCTGAGATCACCAAAACCAAAAGAAGCTCAACTTAGGATAAACATTTGTGTAAATACAGATTGGCCTACATGAAAACCTATTTTCTTACAAGAATGATGAGAATTTCAGTAGGTACAGAAATTATTACAAAATATACATAAATTGTTATAAAAAACGTATATATCCAAATCCTTACTCGAGATCACCAAAACCAAAAGAAGCTCAACATAGGGTAAGCATTTGTGTACATACAGATTGGCCTAGAAGAAAACCTATTTTCTTATAATAACGATGAGAATTTTAGTAGGTACATAAATTATTACAAAATATACATAAATTGTTATAGAAATAGTAACACAAAATGTACGTACCGAAATCCTTACCCGAGATCACCAATACCAAAAGTTGTTCAACTTAGGATAAGCATTTGTGTACATACATATTGCCTATAAGAAACCATATTTTCTTACATTATCGATGAGAATTTTATAGGTACAAAAATTATTACATAATATACACAAATTGTTTTAGAAATAGTAATACAAAACGTACGTATCGAAATCCTTACCCGAGATCACCAAAACCAAAAGAAGCTCAACTTAGGGTAAGCATTTGTGTACATACATATTGGCCTACAAGAAAACCTATTTTCTTACATGAACAATGAGAATTTCAGTAGGTACCTAAATTATTACATATCATGCATAATTTGTTACAAAAATGATAATAAAAAAAGATACGTATCAAAATCCTTACACGAGATTACCAAAATCAAAAGGAGTTCAACTTATGGTAGACATTTGTGTACATACAGATTGGCCTACAAAAAACCCATTTTCTTACAAGAATGATGAGGATTTCAATAGATATAGAAATTATTACAAAATATACATAAATTTTTATAGAAATGGTAATAAAAAAACATACATACCGAAATCCTTACCCGAGATCACCAAAACCAAAAAGAGCTCAACTTAGGGTAAGAATTTGTATTCATACAGATTGACCTACAAGAAAACCTATTTTCTTACATGAACAATGAGAATTTCAGTAGGTACCTAAATTATTACACATTATACATAATTTGTTACAGAAATGGTAATAAAATGGTATGTACCGAAATCCTTACCCGAGATCAACAAAACCTAAATGAGCTTAATTTTGGGTAAGCATTTGTGTACATACAGATTGGCCTACATGAAATCCTATTTTCTTACTAGAACAATGAGAATTTCAGTAGATACATAAGGTATTACGAAATATACATAGTTTGTTACAAAAATGGTAAGAAAAAAGGTACGTACCGAAAATATTACCCGAGATCACCCAAACCAAAAGGAGCTCAACTTAGGGTAAGCATTTGTGTACGTACATATTGGCCTACAAGAAAACCTATTTTCTTACTTGAACGATGAGAATTTCTGTAGGTACAAAAATTATTACATAATATACATAATTTGTTAATGAAAGTATAATAAAAAAGGTACGTACCGAAATCTTTACCCGAGATCACCAAAACTAAAAAGAGCTCAACTTAATATAAGCATTTGTGTACATACAAATTGGGCTACAAGAAAACCTTTTTTCTTACCAAAAATATGATAATTTGAGTAGGTACACAAACTATTATAGAATATACATAATTTGGTACAAAAAGGGTATGAAAAATTGTATGTACATAAATCCTTACCCAAGATCACCCAAATACAGAAGGAGCTCAACTTACGGTAAGCATTTGTGGACATACATATTGGGCTACTAGATAACCTTTTCGCTTACAAAAAGGATGAGAATTTGAGTAGGTACACAATTTTTTACAGAATATACATAATTTGTTATGGTAAAGGTAATAAAAAGGTACATACAAAAATCCTTACCCGATATCACCCAATCCAAAAAGAGCTCAACTTACGATAAACATTTGTATACATACAGACTGGGTTACAAGAAAACCTATTTTAGTACAAAAAGGATGTGAATTTGAGTAGGTACATAAATTATTATAGAATATACATAATTTGTTACGGTAAAGGTAATAAAAAAGGTACGTACATATTTGAATGACAATATCTAATTTTAATATTAATATATATATTTCAGGCATTGTTAATTTAATTCGTATTTTAAACCTATATTTTTTAAATAATATTCATAATTATTAATTTTTAAAATATTCGAATGACACTATCAAAGCTTATCCTTTCAGAGAGAGCTACATATATTCTTACTGGGAAATACTATCAACTCCGATACTTCATCCAATCCAATCTTTTTTATCTTAAATTCTTATTTATCGACTTTCATGAACAAGATAATTATCGAATTATATAGAATAAATCATACTTTTGTAAACAGATGTAAAACTTAGAATATTTTATTGATGTATAAGTGCATATATAACACATTTACATCGATATAAATTCTTCTTAAATACAACTAACTAACTATGGCTAACTTACACCGGTGTAAATTCTACTGAACCTACAGCTAACTAAATAACTATGGCTTACACCGTTGTAAATTCTACTGAACTACAACTTACTAATTATGGCTAACTTATGTCACAACCTCCTTTTTATAGGAGTTTCGACATTATTTGGAAAACTTAAGAAAACACAGAGTCGTCACCAATCTTTTTTTTTAAAAACGTGTGATTGGATCACTTTTAAAATAAGGGTTATTTTAATAAAAATGTTTATTTATCAAAATAATATTTTTGGTCTACGAAAACAAGAGAAAATAGGTTCAGAGGTCGGTTACGTGCAGGGAAGGGTTAGCACCCCCACAACGCCCAAAAATTGGTACCTAATTGTTTTCAAAAAGCATTTTGAAAATTGGAATTTGCAAGTTCACAAGAGTTTCAACTTATTCGTCCATTTAATGAATATAAATCTATTCTAACGGCCTTACCGTTCAGAAAATGAACTCAATCACCGCCAACACTCCTGTAACCCGTTATTTCTGTTTGGTAAGACACCGCATTAATTAGTTGTCACTTTTTAAACAAACAAACAAAAAGATTAAGTGTGTTAAAGTCTTTTAATTTTAAACCAATCAATGATTAAATCCTAAAGAAGTCTACATTCATTTTAACAATTAAAGTTATAATACAATTAAGTGTATTTTATTAAAATTATGAAAGAAATTTTACTGCACACATGTCTCTATTCTAAGTTTTTGAAAGAACCTATTCCTAAGGTTTTAAACATACACATATTCACATAAGGAAAACAAAGAAAAAAGATAAACTACTTAAATTAAATTAATAACTTAAATAATTGCTAAACTTTTAAATAAAAGAAAAGGGGAATTAGCTTTTATTTTTCTAAAAGAAAATCTGAATTAGTGACTAAATTGAAAGAAAGCAAAATATGAAGGTTAAAATTGAATAAAAAGTGAAATTCGGTGCTCAATTTACAAGAAAAAGGACGAAATTGAATGAAATGAAAGTTGGAATGCTGCGGTATAAGACCCATTAAAGAAGGGCGCGGGTCAAAGGCGGATATGGATCGGTCAAATGGGTTGGTAAATATAGCCGAAGTTATAAACAAAAACCATTTTATTCCCCCTCCCAAATGGATCAAATCGATGCTCTAAAAATCTTCTTGCCATGTTCTTTATAGATTGAAGAACATGATAAACATTCGCCGTGCCGGCTGCCTTCCACCAGCGCCGGGCGCCGTTGCTGGCGGCGAAAATTTCCAAAAAAATCCTCATTTCCCAAATTTCGGCGACCCCCAAATCATATTTTTCTCACTGAAGCTACATCGAAACCAGATTCAGCGGTGCTAAAAAAATAAAGGTAAAACCTTCCCCTTTTCTTTATTTAAAACAACAATTGTATATAAAAGAAGAAATTACCATAAACTTTGCTTTTATTTCTCTGATGAACACTTGAATACACTTGATTGCTTGCTTGCTACAATTTCTGGATTCCGAATGCTTATTATGTATTGTATGATTCGAATGTATTTGTTTTGTATCAATCTGGTGTGTGTTTACATGAATTTTACAGTGCTATTTATAGGTACAAAAATGCTTGAATTCCAAGCATGAATCCCTGATTTCTTCCCCTCTGATTGCTTGATCTTTGCCATGGCATCAATTTAGGGATTGGTCTTTCCCATTTTGCTTCTGATTTGATCCTGATTTTCTAGCTAGGGCTTCAATTTAGGGTTTAACTCTATTTCTTAATCTGATTCTAACATTTTCCTTTTTTTATTTTTGGTGATTTACAAATGGCAACAACACCGCTGGCGGGAGCAATCAGAGCGACGAAAGATGGCCTGAGCCCTACCAGAGAAGACGAAGCACTCACCAGAAACTGAAAGGTCGAGCGCATGGTTGCCACACACGAGTGACGATCCAGGTGATTGGCTCTGGAGCGATCTTGACCGTTATATCACTCCCTGATCTAACGGTAGGGATAGTGCACTACTTGTTCTTCTCTAGCTGGGTCCTGTGTGTGATCTGTGTGCAATCCATACTGTTGGATCTGCCCAATTCAATGGTCCTTTAGTTGCGCAGGAAACAAAGGGGTTAGGGCCTTTAGGATTCAATTAAAACTGGACTGAGTATGCCCTGGTGTATATGGGCATGTAACTTTATGAACTCTATCTTGTAATGTGTTCATACAAGTGGACTCTATTTAACACTTAATGGACTGGTTTTTACTAATGGATTCTCTACAAGTTGTTATGGATTTGTATGGAAAATGAAATGGGTTTTATTTTAATTCAAATAGACTATTTATATTTTTTGGGTTTTAAGATTATACAAACAAACTAACTATAACACAATGCTAATACTAATAACGCAATAACACCGCTGCAAAACTACTAAACTGAATGACGTAGATATAATACAACAGAAATAAAGAGTTAGGTGAAAATTTAGTGACAACAGCTGCCCATCTTTGGTCATTATGGTGAAACAGGAATAGAACAAAGAACAAAGAACAAAAGGACACTGAATTTCACCAATTACCAAATCGTCAATGCCTGAAAAGACAAGCGGGTTCCATTCTCCATATGCCCGAACGGATAGGCGGGTTCTATTCTCCTTATGCTCGAATAGATAAGCAGGTTCTATTCTCCTTACGCTTGAACGGATAAGCGGGTTCTATCCTCCTTATGCCTGAATAGATAGGCAAGTTCTGAGAAAGGGTTTCATCCTCCTTATGCTCGGATGAATAAGCGTGTTATGAAAAAGGTTCCATCCTCCTTATGCCCAGATGAATAAGTGTGTTCTGAAAAAGGTTACATCCTCCTTATGCTCGGATGGATAAGTAGGTTATATTCTCCTTATGCTTTAATAGATAAGTAGGTTCTATTCTCCAAGTGCCCGAACGGATATGTGGGTTCTATTCTCCAAATGCTTGAATAGATAAGCAAATTCCGAAAAGGTTCCATCCTCCATACGCTTGGATGAATAAGCGGGTTCTTGTCGTGACCATTTTTGAAATCAAAGTGTGGAAAAATAGCCTAACGATAAATTCTTTTTAAAATTGAGATTTTTATTCATTATTATCCATTAAGTCTTTGAAAATTAGGGTTTTCCATATTAAACTTCATTTCCCTTTATTAATTCTAAAAAAACAATTTGGAGTCGCCACCGGTCACTTTGGACACCATAAACACAACCAGAGATTCTTTTAAAATTATTTGGGTTCGGGAGTCGATTACGTGTGGGGAAGGATTAGCACCCCACAAATGCTCGTTATCGGTACCTTACTAATTTCGTGTGGCATTTTGACATTTTTAAGCAATAATTTGAAGTTAATTAGATCATTAATTGTTAATTGAATTTCATTTCAAATGGGGGTATCCTTTTGTAAGAAAATACATTTTCATACAAATATGAGTTTTTGAAATATCCAGTTACTTTAGGATGTTTCAATTCGTATTCAAAAACGCATCTCAACACAAAAGGTTTAAATGCATGTCCATTTATTTTTCTTGTCAATTTTATATTCTAACTTAATTAAGGCTTCAATTCATCAATTAATTAGAATCTATAAATATCACCAATTTAGGGGTCTTTTGTGATAACACCCAAATGATTAGGCACTACCATTTTAGACCCTAAATTAATAATATTTCTAATATTAGTGTCACTAATTATTTAATCCTAATTTTAATTTTATTTAACTAACTATGTGATGTCAATATTCTAAGTTAAAATGAAATATTAAATATTTCACTAAAATACCCCTTTTGAATAACATCACGTTGCAATATGATACCAATCCACTTAGGGCATTAAAGTGATCATTTAATATCCATTTATTTTCTACAATGATCTTCCTTATCAATTTTAATTAAAGAACTTAATTCTAAAAGCTCTAATTATACTTTGAGTATTTAAGGTCCTCTAAACGATTATACTATATGACCATCTAAAAGCATGCATCATACAAACAATTAAATAAATTAAATAAAAACCAATTAAAATAAAGGAATTAAACTGCCTAGGACCAAATTGAATTAAATTGAAAATTAAAAGGCTGAATTACAAGGAATTGGTGACTAAATTGTAAAAACAGATGAACTGGAGAGCCTAAATCTAATTCCCCAAAGAATTTGACCCACAACACATTTAATACTCAGCCCAAACCGACCCAAACTGCCCAAACAATTATAACCGGGTCCCGGATCGGACTACGGCCCCGTGCCCATACCCGCTTAGCAAAGGCGCAGATCTTTTTGACCTGGCACCAAAACTGTGCCATGTTGACTCGCCTTTAAAAGGGCCAAAACCGGGCCAACTCGGCCATTTTCATCCGCTTCACTCTCTCTCCTCTTCCTTCTCTCTCCTAAATTCTCTCTATTCAAACATCTCAAAACCCATAAAACCTTTGAATTTTCGATCAAAACCCATAAACTCATCCTAGTTCTTCCTCAGCTCTTCATTTTTTCTTTCGTTTAATCCACAAAAACACCAAAACTTCTCTGCTTTCTTGTTTATGAAGATCAAACCCCACTTTCCTTAAGATATTCATCATCTGTCTTCCATTTTTCTAACTTCGATCCTCAACCACCATTGATCTTTAACCCCGACTTGTTTCTCGACCGCTAGAGGCAACGTCGGCCACTGGCCATTGTCTCCAGTCATCCTTTTTGACGAGCCTTAACCTTCCAACCACCGTCCTCTATCGCCAAAAAATCCCAAAACCCCTATTTTTCACATTTTTTGAGCCTAAACCCTAATCTAACCCCAGATTCATTAGAATCGGCCCCTTCTCCCATTCCTAAACTATCTACCCAAAACCAGAGGCCTTTCTCTATCATTTTTAACTCCGCCTTGAAGCCTAACACTCTTCTTACTCTGATCTCAACACCGACAGCACTCGCCACAACAGAAGTCGAAGATAAGTGACCGAAATCCTTTTTAATTTTTGGTTTCATTTCTATTTTAGATTTGGGTTTTTTAGGTTTTGACTTTAGATTTAGAATTTACCTAGGTTTTAGACACTGCTATTACTGGTTTTTAATGTTTGAGGCCTGGATTTAATTGTTTCTGCTTATTTAATTGCAGGAAAAGAAAGAATAGAGGTGGAAATATACCTCTGGATGCGTATCAACAACTCTGGCGGTGAGGAAGCTATTCCGATCATCTTCTTTGAGCATCATTTCCCCTTTTCTGGTAACCTTTTGAATACCTTCTCTCTCTCAATTATTGTCTTTTAATGACGAGTTAATGATTAGCCGTTATTAACTGTTTTTCTCTATTTGCAAGCATTTATACCGGTTGTAAATCCTGATGTTATGGCGACGTCACCGCTATGACGTCACGCCAGCTGGGTCTTCAATCTGTGCGTTAGGGTTAAAGACCAATCCGAGAACGCCATGTGGCACTGATGGGCAGGAAAAAGAAACACAACAGGTCCGATGTGCTTCTTTGGCCGATTTTGTATGTAAATGAATAAGATTTTGGGCCTTTAAAATTTGTAATTAGGCCTTTTAGAGTTGTAAAGAGCAATTGATGTAAATGGACACCTAAATTGGACTTGTAAACTGGTTTTTGTATTTATAGAATGCTTTATTTAATTTGGACATTGAGGATTATTTTTATCAAATGAATTATTATTGTTTATCATTTACTATTTGGTCTTACTTATAGGGAATTATATATATAAAAGGAACCCAGACAAAATTTAGTTATTACAGCTGCCCCTCTTTGCTCATTGCTGTAGAACATGAATAAGGCGAAGACTGAAAAGACATGAATTTTGTCCAAACTTGTCTGTTGTTGCTCTGAGCTACAAGGTCTTATTTGAACTTTATCTCATTTCCTTCTCTAGGAGTTGAACAAGTTCTTCTCACTTGGAACTCTTTCTTTACTGACGAATTCTTCTCATTAGGAATTCTGTCTTTGCTAAATGAATTCTTCTCATTGAGAATTCTTTCTTTGCTAGGTAAACTCTTCACATTAGGAGCTCTATCTTTGCTGGGCGAATTCTTCATATTTGAAGTTCTTTCTTCGCTAGACGAGCTCTTTACATTAGGAGCTCTTCTTTCATTTCCTGTCAAAACAAACTAAAATGCATGTATAAAGATTAATACGATCCTAATTTCTACATGGTGCATGGATTATGACTTATTGAAATCAATCAGCTGTCACTCCATGGGGAATTATCTTGATGCTTCATTTTTTTCTTCTTTAATATTACATCTCACGTTTATGCTTAGCCATTAGAAACTCCTTTCTGCATTTCTGGCCCTTTGCTCTAAAGCACCCTTTCGGGTTTTCACTTTAGATTGCTTTTCTCAAAACGCCCTTTCAGTTTTTCACTTTGGTTTTTTCTTTTTCTTTTTTTCTCGAGTCACCTTTTCGGGTTTTCACCTTAGTTTTCTCTTTTCCTTCTTTTTATTTTCTTTTCTTCTTTTTTTTTCTTTTTTCTTTTTTTGAGAAACCTTGACCAAGCCGACCAGATCACTTTAACATTTAAGCTTTGCCAAGTCCAAGAGTCTTTACAAAATAATGAATCAAATTTTCATTCTCAACAGAAGAACATGAAGCTGAGAGTATTTAAATTCAACCTGGAAGGTTGACGAACGACGAAGTCTCCAGGTGCTGTGACACCACCATATTTTGACAATATCTCAAAAGTATCCTCATAAACTGTTCACTAAGATGTTGTAAGAAGAGCAGAAGCAAAGCTGAGGATAACAATGATACTCCTTTGATTCTCATAGGATAAAGAATAGATGAGTTCCTGAAAGTCATTTTCCGACAAGACAACCTAATCCAATAGTTAATGATAATGTATTGGCCTTGTGGATGCAATTATTCCAGCATGATCATAAAGAAACCATTGTTTTTCGGGTGTCGAACTTTGTTATCCAGATCATGTCACCATGAGCACCTCAATACTTATTTTCAGCGACACTTTCCTTCTTATCTCTACATGTTTTGTTAATATGAGGTCCAACGGTACCTTTACTTTATACACTCTTCTTCAATAACCAGAGTGCTAAAGTTCACCTGTATATTTCAAAACATAGTAATACCAAGAAATTATCTGCTTTATTCACTATGTCAATCATTTAATGATGCTTTGGAATAAAAGAAAGGCTTAGAAGAAAAAGAAAAAAAAATACATGATCTTTATTGAAGCTTATTAGTACAAATTCAAATGGAGCTTTTTAACAAACAAGTCATGGTAAATCGAAACAACAAAATCAAGAAACAATATCGGGCTTTCGGGCATTCATAGCATGATGGATACATTCACCCCATCGACCAGAGATAATCTTGAGCTTAACCCTTGTCCAATAGACTTCAAATGTTGTCTGGATGATTACAAATGTGAAATCCCTTCTGAAGTACTAGGTGGTGTCCGAGAGGTTTCAACCGATGGATGTCTATTCTTAAATCATCTGAGCAACCCTTTACGGGTTTTCAACCCAGATCCTCTTTTGGTTTCAAGACGCCCTTTACGAATTTTCATCTTGAACCCCCATTTTCTTTTATTTCTTTCTCTCTTTTTATTCTTTATTTCTCTCTCTCTCTCTCTTTTAATATCTAGTGCCCTTTTAAGTTTTCACCATAGATATTTATTTTGCGAAGTGCCATTTTTGGGTTTTCACTCCGCCTCTTTCTTTTCTTTTTTCTTTATTTTTTTTTATTCTCAAGCATAATACTTTTTGACTGAGTCAGAGTTTACTGGTTTTTGTAACACTTTACTATCTATCTCGGTCAGAATCAGTGCTCCTCTAGAGAAGGATTTTTTAACAACATAAGGTCCTTCCCAGTTAGGCATCCATTTTCCACGATCATCACGGTGTATCTGTAAGATCTTTTTCAACACAAGATCTCCCTCTCAGAATTCCCTGGGTCGTACATTCTTATCATAGTCCCACATCATTATTTTCTGGTACATTTGACTGTAACAAATAGCGCTCAACCTCTTTTCTTCAATCAAATTCAACTGGTCAAACCAAGATTGTATCCATCCCGCATCGTCCAACTTTACTTTTGCTAAAACTCGAAGGGATGAAATTTCAACCTCAATGGGGAGTACTGCTTCTGTTCCATAAACTAAAGAGTAGGGGATTTCCCAAGTTGAAGTTCGTATTGAGGTTCGATATGCAAACAATGCAAAGGGAAGCTTCTCATGCCAATCTTTATACGTCTTTTTTGTCTTTGATATGATTTTCTTAATGTTTTTATTTGCTGCCTCAACTGCCCCACTCATCTTTAGGCGGTAAGTTACAGAATTGTGATGTATGATTTTAAATTGCTCGCACACTTCTGCTATTGTTGTATTGTTGAAATTGGTAGCATTATCAGTAATAATTCTTTCTAGTAATCCATATCGACAAATGATCTCTTTCTTTAAGAACTTGCATATAGTTGTTCTTGTGATGTTAGCATAAGAAACTGCTTCGACCCATTTAGTGAAGTAATCGATGACAACAAGAATGAAACGATGACCATTAGAAGCCTTAGGGTGAATCTGCCCAATAACGTCCCTGCCCCAGACAGTGAAAGGCCATGGTAAATTCATCGTATAGAGTGGCACCGGTGGGGAATTGATTTTGTCAGCGTATATCTGGCATTTATGACATTTCTTTGCATATTCAATGCAATCTCCTTCCATGGTTGCCCAGTAATATCCATATCTCATAATTTTCTTGGCCATTGCATAACCGTTTGCATGTGTCACACATATTCCATCATGTACCTCTGCCATGATGTTTCTTGCTTCATTAGCATTAACACACCTTAGCAAGATCTGATCCCCGTCCCTCCTATACAGGGTTTCTCCATCAAGCACATATCCTGAAGCCATTCTTCTGATAGTTCTTTTATCGTTATCATTTGCCTCTAGAGGATAGAGGTACTGCATGGTATCGTAATACCAAGGGTTTCCATCTATTTCTTCTTCTATGCTATAACAGAGAGCATAAGCGTTGTAACTCTACATCTGGATTGTCATCATGTCTTCAGGTCTGTTGGCTAAGAATACTGAAGCCAGTGTAGCTAAAGAATCTGCCATCTGATTATCCTCTCTAGGGACGTATGCGAAAGTAATCTCTTTGAACTCTTTTATCATTTCCAGGATCAGTTTTCGATATTCAATCAATTTAGCATATTTCATCTCCCATTCTCCACGAATCTGATAAATAACCAGTGTGGAATCTCCATATACTTTTAGACTCTCTATCTTTCTTTCAATGGCAGCTTGCAACCCCATAACACAAGCTTCGTATTCCGCCATGTTATTGGTACAAAGGAACTCTAATCTACTCATGAAGGGATGCTGATCATTTTTTGGGGAGATCAATACTGCCCCAATTCCATATCTTAGGGCATTCACAGACCCATCAAAATACAAATTCCATGTTTCATCCCAAGAGATTCTATTTTCTTCTATGGAGATATTCATCACATCTTCATCGGGGAAATTAAAGTTCAACGGCTCATAATTCTCTGAAGTATGACTTGCCAAGAAATCTGCTATAGCGCTCCCTTTTATTGCCTTTTGGCTTATATATACAATGTCAAATTCTGACAAAAGCATCTGCCAACGAGCCAGTCTTCCAGTCAATGCTGGTATTTCCATCATAAACTTTAATGGGTCGAGGCGGGAAATCAGCCAAGTAGTGTGGTACAACATGTATTGCCTAAGCCTGCGAGTTACCCATACTAGAGCACATCATAACTTTTGAATAGGTAGGTACCGTACTTCATACTCTGTAAACTTTTTTCTTAAGTAGTAGTGGCTCTTTCTTTCCTCCCCGTGTCATCATGCTGCCCCAACAAACATCCCATTGAATTTTCATGAACTATTAGGTAGAGGATGAATGGCCTGTCTGGAACTGGAGCAACCAGTATCGAAGCATTCATCAAGTACTTCTTAATCTTATCAAACGTTTCTTGGCACTCTTCATCCCATTCTCCTAGATTGTTCTTTTTAAGTAGTATAAAGATTGGATCACATTTATCAATTAGTTGAAAAATGAACCGAGAGACGTAATTCAACCTCCCAAGGAATCCTCAAACTTCTTTTTGTGTTTTTGGCGGTGGCAAATTCTGGATCGCTTTTACCTTATATGGTTATATTTCAATTCCTTTCCTGCTGACAACAAAACCCAAGAGTTTTCCTAATGCGAATCCAAAAGTACACTTATTTAGATTGAGCTTTAACTGGTACTTTCTCAACCTCAAAAACAACTTTCTTAAATTCTGGATATGTTCTTCTTCGGTCTGGGACTTGGCAATCATGTCATCGACATAGACTTCGATCTCTTTGTGCATCATATCATGAAACAAGGTCACCATCGCCCGCTAATAGGTTGCCCCAACATTCTTTAACCCAAAGAGCATCACTTTGTAACAGTATGTCCCCCATAAGGTTATAAATGTTGTCTTATCCATATCTTATGGGCTCATCTTTATCTGATTATACCTTGAGAATCCATCCATGAAAGAGAACAAAGAATGGCCCGACGTATTGTCCACTAAGATGTCTATATGGGGCAAAGGGAAATTATCCTTTGGACTAGCCCTATTCAGATCTCTGCAATCCACACACATACGTACTTTCCCATCTTTCTTCGGTACAAGAACTATGTTGGCCACCCATTCTAGATACTTAGATACCTCAAGGAAACTAGCATCGATTTACTTTTGCACTTCTTCCTTTATCTTAGTACCATTTTTGGCCTCATCCTTCTAAGTTTTTGTTGTACTAGTTTACACTCCAGCTATATGGGCAGTTTATGTACCACTATGTCTATATTCAATCCAAGCATGTCTTGGTATAACCAAGCGAAGACATCTTTAAACTCTCGCAACAAATTAATCAACCCTTGTCTAGCTTTTGGCGAGAAAGCTGTTCTTATTTTCACATTTCTCCTGATTTCACCAGTTCCCAAATTAAGAATCTCTAATTCCTCTTTATGGGGTAGGATATGCTTGTCTTCTTTTCCACCAGCCTCAGTAATTCTTCAGGGATTTTACATTCTATTTCATCTTCCACCTCATTGATTTCCATTAGACATATTGACCGCTCAAGATCTACTCCAGGATTAGGTTCAGGATCATTCATGCTATCAACAATTGAAAACCTGCAAAGGAAATTATAATATATATATTTGAAAGGAATGTGAACAAGAAAGCAAGAAACTTGTTTGCCATTTGTGAATCAGCATTGAAAGCATCTTTATTTAAATGAACTGACATAGCAGCCCTTTACAAATAACACTCTATACCCATGGGCAAAGGTATAGAGTTGGTTCCTGGTATTTACCTTGTTTTATTAGATACAACATCAAGCTCCTCAACTATCCAATTGCCGAGTTTTTCACCAGGGAGACATAGACGAATTTTCCCCAGAAACTTCCCAAGTTGAGCTCCCTCAAAAATTCCCCCAACAAGAAGCCCTTCCAGCACATTGCCAAAGATTTATTCTTCGTGCATTCTCGCGGTCTCCAAATTGACCTCCATGAGCTGTTCCTCGACATTTTCAAATCCTCTGGACTTAAAGATAGATGTCAGATCCACCAAAGGCATGGATTCGGGGAAGCTTCAAATCCCAGAAGATGAGCTTTCCTCTGTTCTCCCATTTTCTTCAAATCTTTCAACCTATCCTTGAGATTGGGCTTAAATCCTAGCCCGAAACAATCCTTCTTCATAACCACTGATTTTGGACGCAAACACCCCTAGAGTCGCTTGCCTAAACCTTTTCTCATTCTTGCACCTCTTCCGGTGTTTCTCGTACAGTCATCTTGGTGCAGTTTGATAATCTTGGGCGCGGGAAAGACTTGCCTTCAACAACGAAGATAGCATTTACAAACTCCAAAGCCCTGAAAGAACAATCAAGGGCGTTATCGTTGGCCTCAATATAGGGAGCGTTGGTGGTTACTGAGGCTATGATATCTTCTTCTGCTCCCACACTGACCAGCGTTCTTTCGATCACGAATTTCAACTTCTGATGTAGGGACGATGGTACTGCTCTAGCTGAATGAATCCACGACCTTCCCAATAAGTAATTATATGTAGGTCTTATATCCATCACCACAAAATCCACATTATAGACTGTCGGTCCAATCAACAATGGCACTTTGATTTTTTGAGCACCTCATGAGTAGTCCCATCGAAAGCCCTTACTGTATTCTTATACACCTTCATGTGTGATTCATCAACGGGTAACCTTTGTAGCGTCACCATTGGCAGAACATTCAAGGCAGAAACATTGTCTATTAACACTCCTGGCAGTACATATCCCCTACAATGCGTGGTGATATTCAAAGCTTTTACTATTCTCATTCCTACTTCAGGAATTTCATCATCAGTGAAAGTGATATAATTGTCAGTAGTTATATGGTTCACTATCCTGTCCAATTTGCTCATGGATATGTCATTTGGTACAAATGTCTGATTAAACACCTTCATTAATGCATTGCGATGCACTTCTGAACTTAAAAGTAACTCTAGAATAGAGATCCTCGCTTGTTGCTTCTTCAACTACTCAAATATATTATACTCATTATGTTTCAAAAACTTCAAGAATTCTTGAGCTTGTTCCTCTGTCACCGGCTCATTTATCTTGGGTGATGGCTCTTCCCTAAAAATTCTTTCTGATGCAGACACAACTTTCCCTTTGGCTTTCTCTGCTTTTTTGGGAACTTTCGGAGAATAGCCTACCACTTCAAGTGAAGTGCCTCACCTCATTTACTATTTCAGAACTTGTATGATCGCTTTTACTCTCTTCTGGCATCAACTTCGTTTCTTCCAATGGTTTTATATCTTCCTGTAATTTGCCCTCTTCAGGTATGGTTACTGTGGTAGCATAATTCCAGGGCATATTGTGAGTGCTCTTGTAAGCAAATGGTGCAGGAGATGAGATCACAATCTTGGAACTATGACAGGTTTCGCGTTTGCAAGGCCTCCAGCTTTAGGTCTAACAGTGACTACCAAAGGTTTATGTATCCCATATATGATGCCTGACGGCTTAGAGGTACATACTTCCACTGCTTTCTTCTCACCTGTCTTTGCAAAGAACTCAATCTCTTTATTGTCCATCAACTTTTGTATCAGGCTTCGAAATTCTGAGCAATGTTGAATCTCATGATCATGTTCCTGATGATACTCGCAATATCCATCAGATCGTATCTCTTTCTCTACTTTCATACCCATTCCAATCATCTCGGTATTATACAACTGTTCAAATACCCACTTCAAAGGAGATTTAATTTCTGACACATCAGTCTTCAATCGTTTCACTTCATCATCCTTTTCTATGGCGTTCACTCTCCGCCTTCCATGACTCGGCAGTGGATTTGCTTCAATGCTAGGTTCATCAAACTTCAAGATCCCATTGTTGATTAGATTCTGAACCACCTTTTTAAATGTTATACAAGTCTTAATCGTATGCCCTGGTATTCTAGCATGAAATTCACAATGAGCATCAGGCGTATACCACTGTGGATAGGGAGGCTGCAAAGGGGTTAAGTAGTACGACCTCACCAAATTCGCTTCATACAAATGTGGATGCAACTCATCGTAGGACATGGGTATTGGTGTAAAACTCATTCTATCATTCCTCGAGCCATGGGTATCCTTCTTGTTTGAACCCTGCACATTTCCAGACGCCGCTCCTGGTAAAGTAATAGTCACATTTTTGGGAGCCTCATACGCACTTGTATTGTTCACCTCATTTTCTTTCCTCTTGTAACTCTTACGGGAGTTTTCTCCACTCTCGATCCTCCCACTTTTGATTGTTGCTTCAATCAACTCTCCAATCATTACTATATCTGTAAAGTTCTGGGTAGCATTACTGATCAATCTTTCAAAAAATGGCCTCTTCAAAGTATGTACAAACATATGGACAACCTCACTTTCCATCAACGGAGGTTGGACCTGTGCCGCTACATCTCTCCATCTTTGAGCATACTGTCGAAGTGTCTCATTATTTCTTTGTCCCATACTCTGCAACATTACATAGCTAGGAACCATCTCCGTAATATGCTTATAATGTTCCACAAAAGCGCCAAAAAGATCCTTCCATGAACGAATATTTACATGGCATAGCTGTGTGTACCATCGAGTAGCCGAACTGGTCAAACTATCCTGGAAGAAATGTATCAATAGCTTATCGTCCTTCAAGTGAGCAACCATCTTTCGACAGTACATTGTGAGATGACCTCTTGGGCAAGTAGTCCCATCATACTTTTTGAAATCTGGTGTTTTAAAATTTGGTGGAAGTATTAGGTCAGCCACTAAACTCATCTCAACTGCACCAGGTCCTATCTCATTTACCATCTGCAATTCCAGCAAACGATCCTCTAGTGCCTTACAACACTCCTCATACTTTTTCTCAATCTCATCACGAATTTTCTCTATCTCGTTCAAAGTATTTAGATCAGCAACATCATCATTGCTCCCAAAATTTGCCCTAATGTTCACTGAATTATTTGGTGTTTCTCTTGTTAGATTAATTTGGACCTTCTTCACAGGCGGAGGTCCTTCAGGCGGCACCCTCACGTGAGATGTAGTTTTCGCTTGGTCATTCATTTCATTGGAAACACCTTCAGGAGCTTCAGCCTTTCCTGACTCTTTGGGCCCTAATAGAGCATTCAACTGATTAATGATCTCTCTTTGAGTCTGAGCAAAATAATCTTTCATAGATTGCTCCATCCTGTCAAAGAGACTTTGTATTTCCACGCGATCATTCTCCAAACTGGTAATTTTGTCCTCAACAACCATAGTTTTTAAACGCAAACGGGTTCCGTAAGAATGTGGAATGTGTGCAGCTTAAAGAAAACTGTCATGAAACTTTCTTCGTTAAACCAAAGATTTCGCAAAATAACTTTGAAATGTGAATGCGTAAATGCATGAATGCATGTATGCAAACAAGGCATCACGTTTTTAGAACAGTCTTTAGAAACATTCATTCATTAGAAGGTTCAAATACAGGAAATAAAACAACTCCTTTTACAAGAAACTACTAGCCCTAATTCCTAGGTTAGTCAACTCGTGTAGCAGACGCACAATGGCCTCTCCATACTCCAGCTCAACGTTCAGTTGCTTCAGTAGAGTTGTGGCTTGCCTCAAGAGTATCTGCACATATGAAGCTATACTCCTAACCCGCTCCTTGAAATTCACCAGCTCATTGTTCTAATTCTGGACATTGCACTGTGCAGCTTCATATTTGGTTTTCCATACTCCACTATCTTGATATAGAATTCCTTCATAGCTTACAAGTTCCCTTTCAATGTCTGCACTTCATTTTCCAATTCCGATATCCTTTTATGTAATCCTTCATTCTCTTGCTCCATCTAAACCTTGTCTTCATTATGATACTTCAATACTAGTTCCTCTAACTGCGACACTTATCTTATCAAATCAAAATTTCTGACTTGTTTCTCTTCTATCTTCTTCTTTGCCTTACTATTTGCTTCCATGCTTTCTCGGGACTTCTTTTTGTATAGCTTCTTATAATCATTTCGTTCATTCGTCACGTTTTCTAATTTCTCTAACAAGTCTTTTATCGTCTTACTTGTTCCTCCTTTTGCTTAGCTTTTTAATCATTATGAATCTCTTGCAACTCCTTTAAATCTTGTCTAATTTTCTTGTTTTGTGCAATTAACTATTTTTTCTTCCCTTCATGAATGGTCACTTGATGTTTTTCCATTGTCAGCTCTTTTGTAAGGTCACTGATCCCTTTCTTATATTTCTTCAGATCTAACTCCCGACCGTGCTTGAGTTTCTCTAATACTGACTGCACTTTCGTAATTGGTCGAGCGGACAGTCCTACGTTTTCTGGCATCTTCTGAAATGTTGTATCATTCACCCTTTGCGCTCTTCACTCCTCATATCCCATCATCATTTCTAACTCCTGATATGGCTGAACTCTTCTTAGTTTTTCCCATGCCTTCCTTATTTGTACTACATTCCCTTTGTAGTCATTGGTTTTGTGAGCATACTCAAATTTTGCCATTCCCACTGTAGCCGGTATGAACTGCCTCAAACCAAAAATTTCTTGATACTAGCAAAGGACAATAATTTGTTCCTCCCCAAATTCCAGGCAATGAGACCCAATCCCTATCTCCACATCTATACAAGAATGCCATCCCTTTGTGCAACCAGGGTGCCCTCCATACAACATCAATATCCCTTAAGTTTTTGAAACATTCCTCCCACTATTTCTCATCCTTTCTCTCCAAAGGACAACCCGTCATATATTCTTCTATTGGTGAATAAGAGGTGAGATACCTTGCAGCTCTATATGGTGTGTCCCACATGTGACTTTTGAACCAGATTTCTAGCAGCTGTGCGCATCCCCAAAATCTTCATTCTCCCGATTTCTTGCACGCAGTCAATGACCTATATGTCTCAGTTAGAATAGCAGGAACCGGATTCACACCCTTTTTTATTCACTCAAATAATCCCATGGTTGACGGATCTACGTGCTCTGGAGTTCCCGGGAATATGACTAACCCATATATGCACAAATCATATAAGTTTCTTGCTCTGGCTGGTTCGCCTCCACTTGTAATTATCAATTCCTTTAAGACCCTCCAATTCACTAGTTGTTTGTCCTCATTTTGATCCGTGCTTTCACTGTTGATAATTTTTGTATCCCACCACTCCTTTGTCTTTCTGGTAATCAATGCTAACTTCTTCTTAAAACCCAAACTGTTTCCAGGCCTTGTGTATATCTTGTCACTATAAATGATTGGACAATTAACCAATACCTCATATTCTTCAAGGGTGGGTATCATATCAACTCGGCTGAAAGTGAAACAATTGTATGCGGGATTCCAGAATTGTGACATGGCTCTGAGTAATTGCTGATCCACTTTAACACTTAACAACAAAGCTATGTCTATAAAATCTTTCCTAAATGCCTCTTTCATTTCACTTCCCAATTGATCCCAAATTTCCTTTACTTCTTGCAGGAAATCATTATGGTTGGTGTTTAGCGTACAGTGACCTTTCATCCGTAACACATCACCCACTCGTAAACTGTCTCTCTTCTCATGTCGAGTCTGTTCTGACCACGTCCAGACTGCAGTGTTATCTTCCCCGATCTTTACCCGTCTAGACATTCTGAATACTTCTAATTAACTGTTTCTTAAACTGATGCCAAAATAAATGTAAATGACCTGGTTTAACAAAAACAAGGGCAAAAATAGAAACAAAACACAAAACGTGTCAGTAATTGAGAATTAATATAAAAATAAAATAAATAAGCAAGTATTAACATATAATAGGCACAAGGAAGAATAACCAGAGAAATGTATTTAAATTGGCAGCAAATGTCCTAGGTCCCTGTCTGGCTCTAATTGGGTAGGTTTCTAAAACAAAATGTGGGCTTGGTTCTAGATTCTGGGTTCCTGAACTGCCGTTACCGTCTAATGCGACAGTATGACATCGATTCGGTAGTATAGATCCCTTACAACGGAGGCGTGAGCCCCACGACACAGAAGGTTAATATACCGAAATAAGACAAAAATCTAAACTCGGATCTAGAGAGCATCACGTCGAATAAAGTCTTTCTCCCACTTAAGGGTGAAAAGCCCGGGTCAAGAGCTTATGCATGAATGTCAGATATATCATACACAAAAGTGCCCCATTTTCCCTAAAAATTCATCCAACAATACTCAGAAGAAACTAAATTCAAGCTATTGCTCAAAATGACAAAATGCCACATAGAATTAATTAATTAGGCCTGGCTTTCTTTTTAAGTCCCCAGCGGAGTCGCCAAGCTGTCGCGACCATTTTTGAAATCGAAGTGTGGAAAAATAGACTGACGATTAATTCTTTTGAAAATTGAGATTTTTATTCATTATTATCCATTAAATCTTTAAAAATTAGGGTTTTCCATATTAAATGGCATTTCCCTTTATTAATTCTAAAAAAATCAATTTGGAGTCGCCACCGGTCACTTTAGTAGACCGAACACCATAAACACAACCAAAGATTCTTTTAAAATAATTTGGGTTTGGGAGTCAGTTACGTGTGGGGAAGGATTAGTACCCTCACAAACGCCCGTTATCGGTACCTTATTAATTCCGTGTGGGATTTTGGCATTTTTAAGCAATAATTTGAAGTTAATTAGATCATTAATTGTTAATTGAATTTCATTTCAAATGGGGGTATCCTTTTGTAAGAAAATACATTTTCATACGAATATGAGTTTTTGAAATATCTAGTTACTTTAGGATGTTTCAATTCATATTCAAAAATGTATCTCAACACAAAAGGTTTAAATGAATGTCCATTTATTTTCTTGTCAATTTTAAATTCTAACTTAATTAAGGCTTCAATTCATCAATTAATTAGAATCTATAAATATCACCAATTTAGGGGTATTTTGTGATAACACCCAAATGATTAGGAACTACCATTTTAGACCCTAAATTAATAATATTTCTAATATTAGTGTCACTAATTATTTAATCCTAATTTTAGTTTTATTTAACTAACTATGTGATGTCAATATTCTATGTTAAAATGAAATATTAATATTTCACTAAAATACCCCTTTTGAATAACATCACGTTGCAATGTGATACCAATCCACTTAGGGCATTAAAGTGATCATTTAATATCCACTTATTTTCTACAATGATCTTCCTTATCAATTTTAATTAAAGAACATAATTCTAAAAGCTCTAATTATACTTTGAGTATTTAAGGTCCTCTAAACGATTATACTATATGACCATCTAAATGCATGCATCATACAAAAAATTAAATAAATTAAATAAGAAGCAATTAAAATAAAGGAATTAAACTGCCCAACACCAAATTGAATTAAATTGAAAATTAAAAGGCTGAATTACAACGAATTGGTGACTAAATTCTAAAAATAGACGAACTGGAGAGCCTAAATCTGATTCCGCAAAGAATTTGACCCACAACCCATTTAATACTCGGCCCAAACCGACCCAAACTGCCCAAACAATTATAACCGCGTCCCGAGTCGAACTGCGGCCCCGTGCCCATACCCGCTTAGCAAAGGCGCAGATCTTTTTGACCCAGCACCAAAACAGTGTCGTGTCGACTCGCCTTTAAAAAGGCCAAAATCGGGCCAACTCGGCCATTTTCATCCGCTCCACTCTCTCTCATCTTTCTTCTCTCTTCTAAATTCTCTCGATTCAAACATTTCAAAACCTAGAAAACCTTTGAATTTTCGATCAAAACCCATAAACTCATCCTAGTTCTTCGTCAGCTCTTCATTTTTTGTTTCGTTTAATCCACAAAAACACCAAAAACTTCCCCACTTTCTTGTTTATGAAGATCAAACCCCAGTTTCCCTTAAGATATTCATCACCTGTTCTTCCATTTTTCTAACTTCGATATTCAACCACCATTGATCTTTAACCTCGACTTGTTTCTCGGCCGCTGGAGGCGACGCCGGCCACCGGCCGTCGTCTCCGGTCATCTCTTTCAATGAGCCTTAACCTTCCAACCACCGGCTGAACATTCCGATCATCCCTAACCTAGCTCCAGTAACCGGTCACCGCCGCAAGGCGATTTTCACCACCCTCCTCCACCACCAAAATATCCCAAAACCCTATTTTCCTCATTTTTTGCACCTAAACCCTAATCTAACCCCAGATTCATCAGAATCAGCCCTCTTCTCCCATTCCTAAACTATCTACCCAAAACCAGTGGCCTTTCTCTATCATTTTTTACTTCGCCTTGAAGCTTAACACTCTTCTGACTCTGATCTCAGCACCGACAACACTCACCGCAATAGAAATCCAAGATACGTGACCGGAATCCTTTTTAATTTCTAGTTTTATTTCTATTTTATATCTAGGTTTTTTAGGTTTCTGACTTTAGATTTAGGATTTACCTAGGTTTTAGACACTGCTATTACTAGTTTTAAATGTTTGATGCCTGGATTTAATTGTTTTTGCTCATTTAATCGCAGGAAAAGAAAGAATAGATGTGGAAATATACCTCTGGATGCGTATCAAAAACTCTGACGAACCTCCGACGGTGAGGAAGCTATTCTGATTATCTTTTCTGAGAGTCTTTTACTCTTTTCGGGTAACCTTTCGAATGCCTTCTCTCTCTCAATTATTGTCTTTTAATGATGAGTTAATTATTAACCATTATTAACTATTTTCTCTCTTTTTGCAGGTATTTATACTAGTGGTAAATCCTGACGTCATGGCAACATCACTTCCATGACGTCACGCCAGCTAAATCTAGCTAGGTCTTCAATCCATGCGTTGGGGTTAAAGACTAATCCGGGAACACCACGTGGCACTGATGGGCAGGAAAAAGAAACACAACAAGCCCGATGTGCTTCTTTGTACGATTTTGTGTGTAAATGAATAAGATTTTGGGCCTTTAAAATTTGTAATTGGGCCTTTTAGAGTTTTAAAGAGCAATTAATGTAAATGGACACCTAAAATGGACTCTGATGGACTTGTAAACTAGATTTTGTATTTATGGACTGCTTTATTTAATTTGGACATTAGAGGATTATTTTTATCAAATGAACTCTTATTGTTTATTTTTTACTATTTGGTCTTACTTATAGGGAATTATATATATAAAAGGAACCCAGACAAAATTTACGTATTACAGTTCTATACCTGTCAAAATTCAAATAAATGCTATGACCATGATGAACATTCCCTAGGGATGCCTAGTCATGAATGCATGTCACTTTTGCTTTTTTATAATCCTTTTATCAGAATTAGTTTTCTTGGATTATATCATCTCAAATATTTTCTCAACTCTGGCAACAGATGGTAAGCGTCTATTCTAGCCCATCTCCTCAAATGGAGGTCCAATATGAATTCTTTTCACTTCTCCACACTGAATGAGACTCTGCACAATATTTACTAGGATCACAACGAGCAGAAAAGTTAGCAACCCCTCATCTTTCAATTCTAGTTGGCTTCAACAATATCTTGTTGTTAAAATTCCACCGACCATTCTTTTGGAAAGAAATCTTCACCATTTCACACACTTAACTTCAAGGACTGTAGGACACGTTCTTCAATTTGGGTGAAATTGTGATTCACCAAAACACTACCAGGCTACATCATGGGTTCAACGCCATAAAAAGTTAGACAATACATTCATCATTTCCTGTGGTTTCTTCTTACCAAATAACAAAGCTCAATGGGAATATATGCCAATATTAATGCATAGAAGATCATGAGAATATTGCAACTGTATGTTACAATGGTTGACAAAATAATCATAGATAGTCATCTCCATTATCTATGCTTCACCATTATCATTCTTAGTACCTCTCTTTTTTTCATAAAGAACATTTGATCCCTGCATATTTGTTCACTCAGTCCAGTTATCTTGTACTCCTCGTTGACTTTATCCTCATATTCTTCAACACTCTTTGGCCTTTGTCAAATTATCGTTGTAGTTGATACATCAATGTTCAGTGACAAGACTTCTTGAATAAAGATCCTACTATTCTTCCAATGTCTGTAAAATTGTTCCCATTGTCATGGGAGAAAGGTTATGCTAACATCAATATTCAGAGTCAGACCTTCGTGAATATCTTTGAAACTCGGATGAAAAACCCCTATTTCCTTAGTTATCTCCTCCATTGTCTGCAAAAATATTCTCATTGTTGTGGGAAGTAGACTATCTTGTGTAAACATCTATGTTTTGCAACATGTTGCCTTCAACGCCTCTTGAGGACTCTTTAATTCTTGTCTCCGCAGAGAACTTTGAATTGCATACATGGGAATCCTTGCAGCAAAACTTATTTCCATCTTGACACTTTTCATGCCCCAAGTTCAAAACTCAACCACGAAATACCTCATAGTTCCAATACCCTTTTAAACAAATTTCAAAGTAATGCCCAAAAATCTTTTGTATTTTTTAATTGATGTCAAATTTATTAATTCTCATTTCAATGCACGATGCTTATACGAAAAAGGGAGATGGTCTTAAGCAAAGAAAGGAACACTGAAGAAACAAAATTTTATCAATATTATGGCAAACAGAAAAGAGATTACAAGTGTTCAAATATCAATGATCAAAACTCCTCCTGTCAAAACGCCATGAGATGTCCTGAATGTTACCCATGCTGAGCAGACTTCGACAATGGTGATGATGCGAGAAAGTATATAACTCATCTGTGCTAGGTTCCCAAGATAATTATCCTGGTTATCAACTACCTGAGCCGCCCTTTGTGGGTTTTCAACTCAAGTTCTCCTTTAGTTTCAAAACGCCCTTTACGGGTTTTCATTTTGAACCCCCTTTTCTTTTTTTCTTTTTTCTTTTTCTTTTTTCTTTTTTCTTTTTCCCTTTTTTCTTTTTCTCTCTTTTTTGTTTTTTCTTTTCTTTTCTTTTTCTTTTTTTTCTTTTTCTTTCTTCTTTTTTTCTTCTTCAGACATAATACTTTTTGACTGAATCTGAGTTTATCGGGCTCTGAAGTTCATCTCTATCTATTTTAGCCAAAATTAATGCCCCACCTGAGAAAACCTTTGTTGCAACGTAAGGCCCCTCCCAATTTGGTGCCCATTTTCCTCGGGAATCGCTTTGGATTAGTAACTTCTTCTTTAATAGTAAATCACCTTCTTGGAATTTTCTTGGGCGAACTTTCTTCTCATGTACCCTTATTATCCTTCTTTGGTACATATGCCCATGACACAATGCTTTCAACCTTTTCTCCTCAATTAGATTGAACTGGTCATATCTTGCCTGAACCCATTATGCTTCTTCCAACTTTACCTACATTAAGACATTGAGTGATGGTATCTCAACTTCAATTGGTAGTATAGCTTCCACTCCATACACCAATAAAAAGGGTGTTACCCTAGTAGAAGTTCGTACTGCAGTTCGATAGGCATATAAGGCAAACGGTAGCTTCTCATGCTAGTCCTTATAAGTGTCAACCATTTTTACAACTATCTTCTTAATGTTCTTATTTGCAGCCTCCACTGCCCCGTTCATCTTTAGGTGATATACTACTGAGTTATGATGCTTGACGTTAAACTGCTCACAGACTTCAGTTATCATCTTGTTATTCAGATTGAAGGCATTATCATTAATGGAACTTTCAGGTAAGCCATACCGACAAATAATTTCCTTTTTTAGGAATTTGCCAGCCATAGACTTGGTGACGTTTGCATACGAGGCTGTTTCCACCCACTTCGTGAAGTAGTCAATAGCTACCAAAATAAAGCGATGCATATTTGACGCCTTTGGGTAAATCTGTCCAATAACATCTATGCCCCACATGGAAAAAAGGTCAAGGAGATGTCATAACATGAAGTGATTGTGGAGGTGTATGAACTTTGTCAGCATAAATTTGGCATTTGTGGCATTTGCGAGAGTAATTGATGCATTATCCTTCCATATTTGAGCAATAATATTCGAAGCGCATGATCATTTTGGCCATGGTGAAATCGCTAGGGTGGGTTCCACAAACTCCCTCGTGAACCTCTTCTAAAATCAACTGTGCTTCTTTTACATGTACACATCTTAGAAGTATTTGATCTTGACTTCTCTTGTACGAGATCTCCCCATCAAGAACATACCTTGATGTCGTTTTCCTAATCACTTTCTTCTCATTTTCAGTATTCTAGGGTGGATATTCCCTAAATTTTCAGTATTCTTCACAAGCATGGCTTGCCAAAAAGTCTGCTACGGCACTCCCTTTTATTACTTTCTGACTTACATATTGGATATCAAACTGTGACAGTAGCATCTGCCAACGTGCTAATCTTCCCGACAAGGCTGAAGCTTCTATCATGAACTTTAAAGGATCCAATTTTGAAATTAGCCAGGTAGTGTGATATAACATATATTGCCTGAGCCTTTTAGCTGCCCATACCAAAGCACAAAAAAGTTTTTCAATTGAAGAATATCTGGTTTTCGCAATTAGTGAACTTCTTACTCAGGTAATATATTGCCTTTTCTTTTCTTCCAGTATTATCATGTTGGCCTAGCACACATCCCATAGAGTTTTCATATACTATCAAGTATAGAATCAACGGCTTACCAGGAACTAGCAGTACTAGCATAGGAGGATTGGTTAATTGTTCCTTGATCTTTTCTAAAGCTACCTAGCATTCTTCATTCCATGTGCCTGGGTTATTCTTTCTAAGTAGTCTGAACATTGGATCACACTTATCAGTTAAATGAGAGATAAAACGAGTGATGTAGTTTAACCTCCCCAGGAAACCTCGAACCTCCTTTTGTGTTTGGGGTGGTGGGAGCTCTTGTATGGCCTTAATTTTGTCCGAATCAATCTCAATTCTTCTCTTGCTTACCATAAAGCCTAATAATTTTCCTGATGTAACCTCAAATGTACACTTGTTTGGGTTAAGCTTTAACTGGAACTTCCTTAGCCTTTGAAAGAGTTTCTTTAAGTTCACAAAATGCTCCTCCTCAGATCGGGATTTGGCGATCATATCATCTATGTATACTTCTATCTCCTGATGCATCATGTCATGGAAAAGAGTGACCATGGATCTTTGGTAAGTTGCCCCTGCATTCTTTATACCAAAAGGCCTTACTTTATAACAAAAAGTTCCCTAAAATGTTATGAAGGTGGTCTTTTCTATATCTTTTGGGCATATTTTAATATGGTTATACCCAGAAAACCCATCCATGAAAGAGAAAAGGGAATGTCCAACGGTGTTATCCACTAATGTGTCTATGTGCAGTAACGGGAAATTGTCTTTAGGGCTTACTCTATTAAGATCCCTATAGTCAACGCACATATGTATTTTCCATCCTTCTTGGGAACTGGGACAATGTTGGCCACCCATTCTGGATACTTAGCTACCTCTAAAAATCCTGCGTCAAACTACTTTTTCACCTCATCTCTGATTTTTAGGAGCATCTCTGCTTTCATCCTTCTAAGCTTCTGCTTTGTAGGCTCGCATCCCAATTTTATAGGAAGCTGATGTACGACAATGTTAGTGTCGAGACCCGACATGTCTTGATATGACTAGGATAAGATATCCTTGAATTCTTTCAAAAGCTCAATTAGGCTTTGTCAAGTATTGGCTGTAATAATGGTGCTAATCTTCACCTCACATCTTTCTTCTTCAGTGCCAAGGTTCAGTATTTCTAGCTCTTCTTTGTACGAGAGAATATATTTTTCCTCTCCTTCTACCATTCTAAGCATATCTCTGGGCAAGTCATATTCTTCTTTATTATCAACATCATCGACTTCCTCTAAGCATAAAGGTAATTCAAAGTCAACTTTAGTGTCTGACTGAGAGTCATTTAAGTCATTGATATCTGAAGACCTGCAAACAAAAAGGATAATGATATATATAGAGAAAATAGATGAATGAAATGACTTATTTTTTTGAGATTTTACTTTAAGTTTTATTTATGAAAAGAGTTTGCCACACAAAATTGTTGGAAGAAAGAGAATACATCTTTATTGAAATTTAAATTATAAAGTTTGACATAGACCCTTTACATAAGATTCCTAATTGCCTTCGGAAGGCAAAAGGGTGGGTTCTGAGAATTACTCTGAAACTGTTTTAAAGACTATAGGAATTTCTTCGGTAGTTCAGTTGTCAAGTTTAGAGCAGGGGCAAATCTTGGACAAGTACTTGTTCTCTTTTTCCTCATCCATTATAGCATTAATGCCCAACTTTTCAAATGCTTTACACAGGTCATTCTTTCTTTTCTCCTCCTCATCGACTCGGGCATTCAGGTCCAACAGACCTCCAGATCTAAAGTTATGGCTTAAAGGCGGAAATGACATTGGCTCCCACTCAATTTCCTCTCCTTTTAGTCTTGCCTTTCTTCTCTCTTGGTGCTTTCTAATTTCAGCTCTTCCTTGCCACTTGTTGGGTTTGAATCCCAAGCCAAATCGATCATTTTTTCTGGGATTACCACAGGATACAGCCTTCCTTGGTGTCTTTTCCCAAATCCTTTCCCAACCTCAGCTCCTTTTCCAAGAGTTTGTTTAACTTGCATCTTTGCGCAGCTGGATAATTCTAGCTCAGGCACCTTACCCCCTTCGGTAACAAATGTCGCATTGATTAGCTCTAATGTCCTAAAGTGACACTCGAGCGCACCCTCATCAATCTCGATAAAGGGTGCATCAGTAGTTACTGATGCAATGATTTTCTTCTCTGCACCTACAGTTATCAATTGGTCGTCAATTAGCAGTTGTAACTGGGCCTAATATCCATAACCTCAAATTCTACGTCAAAGGTTAATGGTCCAATCTGCAACGACACTTCAATTTTTCCCAACATATCTTTCTACGTTCTGTCAAATGCTCTTATTGTATTTTGATATGCTTTCATATGAGAACTATGTATTGGCGGCTTCTTTAGTGTTGCTAATGGCAGGACATTTAGGGCTAACCCATTATCAATAAGGACGCCCTGTAACATATATCTCTTGCATCTTGTGGAGATATGTAGAGCTTTGCACGATCTCCTCCCTTCCTCTGGTATTTCCTCATCGTTGAACGAAATAAAATTGTTAACAGCAATGTTACCAACCAGCATGTCCATCTTGTCAATTGTGATCTCTTTTGATACGAATGTCTGGTTTAGAATCTTCAACAAGGCCTCATGGTGGCCCTCAAAACTTAACAACAAAGATAACATAGAGATTCGAGCCGGGAGTTTGTGAAGTTGCTCCACCACACTGTATTCACTGTGCTTAAGGATCTTCAGGAATTCTTGAGCCTCTGACTCTTTCATCGGCTCATGGTATATTGATGACTTTTCCTTTAAGAAATCTCTATTGTCTTCTTCCTCAGGCTCTTCAACGGCCTTTCTTTGTGCTGCATCTCTATCTTCTGCTATTGGTTGGGAATAGAGCCTTTCACTCCTCATTAAAAGGCTCACTTCGTTAACTAGCCCATCTTTTATCTTTTCTTCAATAGGTGATTCTTTCGGGGCCGCCACCGTGCAAGCGTAGTTCCATGGGACCTGCTTGCTTTCCTTGTATGGAAAAGGGTATAGTGCCTTGATTATAAGTCGTGGGATTACACCCCTCGTGGATTCACTTACTTTTGCCTTGGTCTTGATAACCAAAGGCTTCATTCTAGTATAATATTTTTTAGAAGATGACTTCTCTGACGTACAAACATCTAACCTACACTCCTTGTTTTATTTCTCAAAGAACTCAAGTTTTTTTCATCCATTTTATCTTGGACCAATTGCTTAAACTCTAAGAAACATTCAATCCCATGCCCTTCTATCTTGTGGTACTCACAATACAACCCATCTTCAACCTTCAACTTTTGGGCTTCTCCTTCCAACATCCCAACTGCCACCTTCATAGGCGCTTTGACCTCAACAAAATTTTCCTTAATCATTTTGTCCTCATCCTCAGTGACCGCATTCACTATTGCCTTCTGGTGGTTTGGCTAAGGATTCCCTTTTTCTTTAAACGTGACAAATGACAGCATGTCTGACTTTCTTAAATCATCCACCACTCTTTTAAACATGGTACATTTATCAATGGTATGCCCTCTAATTCCTGCATGGTATTCGCACTGTGCTTTTTCATCATACAATGGCAGGTATGGGGGTGAGAAAGGAATTACATGTTTTGGTAGCATCATTTGGGATTTGACCAGTTCAGCAAACAACTCTGCATACGTCATTGGAATAGGATAGAAATACGACTTCGAATTTCCTTGATATTTTCGTTATTCCTTTAGAGAACTTGCTACAACAGGGGATGGAGCTGAAACGCTGCTTAATTGAAAACCCCGCCTTTTGAAAAATTAGGATTGTAGACATTGGTAGTGTTTACTTCACTTTCCCTTTTCTTGTAGGGTTTCTTCGTTTCTCCTTCTTCTAACTTTCCATTTTTCATAGCTGCCAATATCAATTCACCGTTCATCAACATGTCTGCGAAGCTTTTAGTTGTGTGATTTATTATACAGTCATAAAAAAGAACCTTTCAATGTCTCTACGAACATCGGTGTAATTTTATTCTCTAGCAATGGTGGTTGAACCTAGGCAGCTACATCCCTCCTTCTCTGTGCGTATTAAAGGAAACTCTCATAATGCTTTTGTTCCATCTCTTGCAAGATTAATCGGTTAGAACCATGTCTGAGACATGTTTGTATTGCTCGCTAAAATCTCAAGATAAATCATTCGATGATCTAATGTTGACCCGGCTTAACTATGTGTACCAACGTGCAACTGACCCTACTAAACTGTCCTAGAAGCAATGAATGAGTAGCTTCTCATTTTCCAGATACATCGACATCTTCCTACAGTACATAGTTAGATGTGCTGAAAGGCATGTAGTTCCATTGTACTTCTCAGAGTCTGGGATCTATCAAGAGCCAAGGAACATTGCTAGAAAGTCACAGTTCGTCTTTGAGAGCTTTGGAAACCCAAGTAGGTCAAATCGCGCAAGCTTTACATGTTTGACCTCAGGGCAGTCTACACAGTGATATTGAAGTTGCTAAAACTCATGGCAAGAAGCAGTGTAGTGTAATTACTTTAAGGAGTGGCCCCCCAACTTAACAAAGAAGATAAGTTTGGGGGAAAGAAAATGGATGATTCTAACCCCCAAGATTATGCATGAAGAACCAATGTGAAAGAGGATCCAACTCTTAAAGAGAACAAGAATAAGGGCTCGACAAGTGAACCTACTGATGGAAGACAGAATATTGCTACAGCAAAAGATAGACCCCCACTATTAGAGGAAGAAGTCAGACCCCCACCACCCCACCACCTTTCCCTCAAATATTGAAGAAGAAAAATAAAGACCTCCAGTTCAAGAAATTTGTAGATATTCTTGACCAGTTATACATCAATGTCCCATTTTTGGAGGCCATTAATCAAATGCATACTTATGCGAAGTTTCTCAAGGATATCGTCACCAAGAAAAGGAAGGTTGAGAAGTATGAGATAGCTGCTACATCAAAAGAGTGATATTTTGTGTTGAGCAATTTGCCACCTAAAAGGAAGGATCCAGGCAGCTTTATTATCCCATGTTCGATAGGTGATAACTATGTGGGGAGAGCTTTATGCGACCTTGGATCTAGTGTGAATCTAATGCCCAAGTCAGTTTTTATGAAGCTTGGTATAAGAAATGCAAGGCCTACCATTGTTATTTTACAATTAGTAGATCGATCCCATGTTCGTCTCAAAGGGAGGATCGAAGATGTTGTGGTGAAGGTGGACAAATTTGTTTTCCCAGTTAACTTTCTCATTATCGACTGCGAACCTAATGATAATGCGCCCATTATTTTAGGGCGACAGTTCCTAGCCACCAGTTAAATTTTAATTAACTGTGAAAGGGGTGAATTATCCATGAGAGTGGCTAATCAGATGGTGACCATAAATGTCTTCAACACCCTCAAATATGTGGATGATCATGAGGAGTGTCAATGTCTTCAAGGCATGGAATCTATGACAAAAAGGAAGCTGTAGAATTTTGCTACAACAATTTTTTGCAGATTGAGGACTACTTGAAGCTCAATGGAGATGACAATGAGGAGCTAGAAGAGTTACCATTAGAGGTGTTGCAGTCTAGCTTGCTTATAGATAGACCAGGTACTCAATTCGAACCTTTAGATTTTACTGAATTTACTCCTCCAAAACCCTCACTTGACCATGCACCTACATTATAGTTAAAACCCTTACCATCACACCTTAAATATGCTTATTTGGGTTGCAATGAGACTTTGCCTGTGATAATCTCTTCTAGTCTTATGCCTGAACAAGAACGTAGCTTGATAAATGTGTTATCTCAACATAAAAAAAGCTTTAGGTTGGACTATGGCTGACTTGAAGGGTATAAGCCCTACTATTTGTATGCACAAAATTTTGCTTGATGAATGCCATAACAATTCTGTTGAACCCCAAAGAAGACTCAACCCAGTCATGAAGAAGTTGGTGATGAAGGAAATACTCAAGTGGCTCGATGCTGGAGTTATTTACCTGGTATCCAACAGTTCATGGGTCAGCCCGATACAATGTGTACCAAAGAAATGAGGCATGATCGTGGTGAGCAATGAGGATAATGAACTCTTACCAACAAGAATAGTCACGGGGTTGATGATATGCATGGACTATCAGAAGATCAACAAAACAACCAATAAGGACCATTTCCCCTCCCATTCATCGATCAAATGTTGGATCGATTGGCGGGCAAATCCTTTTATTACTTCCTCAATGGATACTCAGGGTACAACAAGATTGCTATAGCACCAGAGGATCAAGAGAAGACAACCTTCACATGTGTTGCGTGTTTTGAGTGCTTTGCAATTGGTGAAAGTATACACGTCGCAAGTAGTAGTATAGTAAAGATAACGTCTCTACAGGGATTGGTGAAACTCTGATTTCTAACTTCTTGCACTGAAAAGAGAAATGAATAGTGATGATAGGTGTTTGGAAATAACAAGTAAAATAATTAAGCAAGTAAAATAAATGGGAAATGTAATTGAATAAGAGAGTAGGCTAGGTTAACGTGAGTTGTGGTGCAATGGCTGATTGGATTGTCGTGGCAATTGATTGCTGAGGCAACTCAATTGATTAGTTCCCACCAACGATCATTCAAATGATAACCATGTTCACTCGTTTCTTGAATTTAGCTCTACCGAGCCTAGATAAATAGATAAAACTCGAGATCCTCTCCCAATTCTCTCAAGATGAAGATTAAAAATCCAAGAGTGAACAAACTTTGAAATTTATTGAAATTAAAAACCTAAATCATCAAATCGTTTATTACACCACAAAACCCAATATCCCAAGCAAATTTAATTTAGTTCATGGCTGGGGAAAAATAAAATACAATCAAAATAATCCCAGACATAGATCGTATAAAAATGAAGAAAAAGATATGCTGGAATTGTGCAATCAGCCCTTATCTCTCTCTAGAATCCCCTCCCAAAAGCTGCGATTTGATCTTTTATTTGTGGGAGATTTTGCGATCAGATTTGTTGATAAGGATAGGAATAAGTTTGAATTAATTTGAATAAGAGATAATTAATCTCTTTTATCATTATCTTCAAAAAAAACTCTTCAAAATGTGAGCATTTATCTCTATCTAATTCTGCGTGTAAATCCAAATATGGGGAATTATCCCTTGCTTTTCGTATTTATCTTGAAATTGGACGAACTTATCCAGTTTTATCCATATATGCCGCGACAATCAGCTTCAGCAAATCCTTCAGTATTTTCGTCAATTGCCTCGGTAATCCCTTCAGTATTATCTTTAATTGCCACGGCAATCCCTACTTCCCACGGTAATTATGTCCTGCACAAAATAAAGCACACCAGCAGCGAATTTTCTACGAAACCAACAAAAATGCAATACCAAACTCAATAACGAAGGAAACTAGGAAATTATACATGAATGCTTACCAATGCGAATAAAATGAGTCTAAGTTTAACAATAATATGAGTAAAAAGGATAAGCAAAATAGTACTTTTACACACTTATCACATGAAAATCTAAAAATTTCAAAAGAGGGAAGAAAAGTAAAGGAAGAAGAGAAACTAGTTGGGTGATAATATGGTTTAATGGTGGAGTAAAGAGTTGGTAGATGTGATGGATGGATGAGTTATTAATGGGGGAAAAAACAATGATGGTAAGAGGGGGAGTGTACGGCTAGGGTGTAGAAAAGAGGGGGAAAGAAAAAAAAAATGGTGAAAAATTTCAAAAGGGTGATTAAATCCCTTAAAAATAGCTGATTTGTCCATCTTCAAAAGGATAGATTTTCATTTAAATGAAATTCTATCTAAGCCCAACTCATTCTCCTTTGAACTCTTATCCTAAAATAAAAAAAACAAAAAGATAAATATTAAATAAAGATAATAAAAACAAAAGATAAAAAGATAAAGGAAAAATATAAAGATAAATATCAAAACAAAAATAAAGATAACAACTAAATCAAATAAAAAGAAGAGATTAAAGGAAAGAAAATTCAAATTAAAAATAACAAAAACAAAAAAAGAAAACTAAAACTAAAACTAAAAAATAAAAAGTCTGAAAAAAATTTAAAAACTCTTAGAAAGAGCATTTTTCATGCATCTTCTAAATGAAGAGTCCTCTTATCGCAGAGCAAGTGCACCATTGTAATTTTTCAAATATTTTTCGTTATCTTGCCTTGGTAACATCTTTCTTACGCTTGACGTGGCAAGTGGTAGCTTCTTATCTGGAAATTCATCATGGGTCTTTAGGTTCCTGCCTTTCTTGTACTGCTCCAAGGTGCCGATCAACCTATTTCCTTGCTCAGATTGCAACTCAAAAGAAAATGTCACGGTCAAGGTGTTATCCTTTCCCAAATAAGAATAACTCAATTGCCCTGGTAGTGAAATTAACTTTAAAGTGGGTGGTTGCTCAATTGAAGTCTTAGGGGAGTTAATTTCCTTACTTGGATAGTCAAGAAAGTTAGAACTTTTACTAGGTTAACTCACAATCTGATTCACTTCTTGTTGGGCTACTTCGTCTGGCTCTTGTTCCTCGATGTTCTCAAATTCAGATTCGGTAGTAAAATAGTGATCATGCCAATATGTTCCGAGATTTGCATCAATAAAATTGACATTATGACATTCCTCTGGGTCATCTGCGCATTTGAGTGCTTTAAAAACGTTGAGTGTGGCTTGCTACTCATTCAACCGCATGGTGAGTTGTCTTTTCTCGACATCAATCAGTGTTCGCCCCGTCACTAATAATGGTCTTCCAGGTGCGAACTCATCTGCTTCACAATCTACAACAATAAAGTCAGCGGGAAAAATAATTTATCCACTCTTCCTAAAATATCTTCGATTTTCCCCTCATGTTTAATGTAGGATCTATCGGCAAGCTACAACATGAGAATCGTGGGTTTCGCCTTTCCTATGCCTATTCTTTGGAAAATAGATTTTGGCATAAGGTTTATGCTTGCTCCGAGATCACATAACACATTTCCGACATAGTGGTTTCCAATTGCACAAGGTATTGTAAAACTGTCAGGATCTTTTAGTTTGGGTGGCAATCGGTTGTGTAACATTTCCATACATCCCTCTTTCACTGCTACTGTCTCAAACTCACCTAGCCTAGTCTTCTTAGAGATAATGTCTTTAAGGAACTTAGCATAGCTCGTCATTAGTTATATTGCTTCAACCAATGGCATGTTAATGTGGACTTGCTTTAGGATGTTAATAAATTTCTTGAATGGGTAATCGTGTTTCTACCTCTTTAGCCTCTGTGGGAATGGTGTTGGCAATCTGATCTCCTTGTCCTTGCCCGTCTCATCTAGCTTGGGACTATTGGATGGGCTTGTCGCGGCAGGTGGACTTATCTTGGCAACTACTGAAGGCTCGTCATCAATGATTGATGTGGCATTGTTTTTGGATACATATTTTTTAGTAGGATTACTATCCTTAGATTAGATAGATCCATCACTTGTTTTTGTTCCACTTCGGGTGGTGATCACCTTACACTGATCATGGCCCATTCCTCTTACGACCTCAATGTTGCTGGGCAGATCACCTTGTGTTATTGTATTTAGGATCTGGGCAAATTGCTTGACTTGCATCTTCAATGCTTTCAAAGTTTCTCCTTTACTTTGCATTTGCACCTCGGTCCTGTTTATAAAAACGTCAATCTTTTTCCATATAAGATTCAGTTTTAAACATGAAAGCATTTAAAGAGTTTTCTAAAGAACTAGTTGGTGTTGATTGTTGTTGCGACATTTGTTGTCCTGACATGTTCTGTTGGAATCTTAATGCTTCTTTAGTATGGTTGTTCTGATTAATGGAGTTGTTCTGGCTACCCCATGAAAAATTGGGGTAATTCAGCCAGGCTGGACTGTATGTGTTAGGACATGCGTTATTGTTTCAGTTGATGTTTCCAAGGTAAAAGCTAGACTCTGGGTTCTGTGGACACATAGAAGAATCGTGGTTACCATTACATAAATCACAAAATGAGTCTACTAACTTGATTTCCTATGTGGTGTTGTGTCGTTGCATACTCTTAACCAAATTGGTTAATGTAGATAACTGTGCTAAAACAATATCTGACGACTCCAGCTCAATTGCTGAGGCATTTTGCTTGACTATTCCCTTTCTAGTGGTTGGGAACTGATAATCATTCTTGGCAAGTCTGTCCATAATATCCCAAGCTTCCTCTACTAATTTTTCTGGAAGCATGCCATTCGCTGAGGCATCTAGCATCAACCTCGTTGATGCGTTGACTGAATTATAAAACATTATTACTTGCGTCCAATCTTTGAATCCGTGCATGAGACATTTGCGTAGAAGTTCTTTGTACCGCTCATAATCCTCGTACATGGACCCATCATCTGCCTATTAAAAAGTAGTAATGTCATTATGTAGTTTATCAATCATATTTGTAACAATAAATCTAGAAAAGAAACTCCGGCATAGATCTGTTTAACATTCCAAATATCCAGATGGGATACTATGTAACCATGTTTTCTCCCTATCCCTCGGTGAATAGGGGAATAATTTCAGCCTTAGGATGTCCTCAGAGACTCATTTTTGCTTGTATGAATCACAAATTTCTAAGAACGATTTGAGATGTTGTTTAGCATCCTCAGTCGATGATTTGCAAAACTGACCAACTGTATTGATCATATTAAACATCATAGGCTTCAACTCAAAGTGGGAGGCTTGAATATCAGGTTTGACGACTCCTAGAGTGAGATCGTCAAGATCTTGCTCTAAGTAGTCCCGGATAGGTCTATTCGTACGATAATAGGTTGATCCAGTAGAGCTACTATGCCTCCTATTATGGCATTCTAATTTTCGTTGGCATTCAGATTGTCAACTGGATCATTAGGTGGATCTGCCATTTCTTCTCTCAACTCCCTTCTTCGTCTACGAAAAACACATTCGATCTCTGGTTCAAATAGATAATCTGGTGTTGTCAGTCTCGCCCTGGTCATACACCAATGCAAAATCAAGATTGTGTTAGCCTCTTGAAACCAAACAAATAATAAAATAAAAAGAAATAAAGGTGCAAGAAAATAAAAACAAAGTCGCTTTTGTCAATCCCTGGAAACGGTGCCAAAAACTTGTTGCGTGTTTTGAGTGCTTCACAATTGGTGCAAGTATACATGTCGCAAGTAATAGTAAAGTAAAGATATCGTCTTCGCAAGGATTGGTGAAACTCTGATTTCTAACTTCTTGCACTGAAAAGAGAAATGAATAGTCATGATAGGTGTTTGGAAATAACAAGTAAAATAATTAAGCAAGTAAAATAAATGGGAAATGTAATCAAATAAGAGAGTATGCTGGGTTATCGTGAGTAGTGGAGCAATGGCTGATTGGATTGTTGTGGCAACTGATTGCTGAGGCAACACAATTTTTGTGGCAACTAAGACCAACTAGATTGTCGTGGCAACTGGATTACAAAATATGTCGCAGCAACTAGGACTAGAAGAATGTCGTGGCAACTGGGTTTTCTCCTTTAAAGCTCAGCGAAGTATTCTTCAATTTCTCTGTGTTATCCCTAACCGAAGATGTCACATCCCAAAAACCAGCCTAGTTGAAATTAGGCTCCGGTGATAAAAAAATTTGAAACCGATGTAATAATGTTTGTAAAAGATTGACTTTTGTACCCCCTCTTGTTGTAATGGAGTTACATTTTAGCCTTATATGAGTAAATAGACTCATTGTATGAAATTCGAAGCCCAAAGTGCAAATCTGAGCTAGTCGTATCGATATGGCCTATCTGACAATAACTAACTTTTTGATTTTAGTGGGGGCATACTGATACGGGTAGAAGCGTATCGATACGGGTCCCCTGTTTTGAGCAAATCTGATGTCATTTTGATAAGGAAGTGATGTAAGATGGTGAGTCACCTCTATGCTTGCCTAAACCCACGTGAAATCATCAAAATTCATAAATCAATGAGGTCAAAGCTATCTTAGGAAGTTGCAACCCTTGGGCTTAGGAAACCCTTTGTTGGAAGAAAGGTTCCTATTGGCTATCGGATATGTGAATAAATGATTAGAGTGCTTTCGTTTTAAATTAAACAAAGGCATAAGCTTCATCCATTTTTTCATATTCCTCCTGAAGGCTAAAACACCATACCTTGTCTTCCTCAAGCAAGCATCACCATTGATGTCTTCAACCTTGAGCTCTTAAGCACACACCTATCCTCTTGCCCACCCTAAGCTCATCTTTTCTTCAAATTGAAAGTACCGTTGTAAAGCTATCCATCGGGTAAGGCAAAAGCCCTCATTCGATTATCGAATTCCATGTAAGATGAGAGTTTAATTTCGATTCAAAATCCTAAGCTAGGCCTAAGCTATATTGTCAATTTGGTTATAATGATTCCTATTGTTTTCCTAGCTCAAAACAAGGAGGAAAACGACCCATTGACCCCAATCAAAGCTAGGAACAAAGGAATCACAATTCGAGAATCCTAAAAGCCTTCCTACCTTAAGGTGAGTGTAGTTGTGTCAAGGGATAGGCATGGTGCCATCCCCTTTGCATTATTTGTGATTATGTTGTATTTGGTCAAAGGCTCACGTAGAGCTACTATGTTGGATTCGATTGGTAAATTCGGTAAGTACTTTGTACCATTTTGATATGTGAAATATGGTTATGATATGCTATGTATGTGGTTCATGGATTCGATATGAATATGATATGTGATATGGAGCTAAGGCTCGTTTTGATATTTGATATGATATGATATGAATTGAAAGAAAATATGTGATCTTTGTGAAATGATGGACATTGGATACAATTGGCATGCCATAGGATTATTGAGCTCGGTTAAGTAAGGGTGGACTACGGTCCGGGGCTACGACCTATATGTGGGGGAAATAAGGTTGGATTGTGTAAGGGACTCTCCGAAGCTACAGCTCAAGGCTACGACCTATCTATGATGTGTTGGTGTAAAGGGGAATCTGTGTATCCAATGGTACCTAATGGAAATTCTATGTGTTTATGAACTTTGATATGGAAATATGAAAGTATGTGAATATGTGAAATAAGCATGAAATTGGGTACATGGAATTATGCCTATGTAGATTACTTGATCAACATGTCATGCATAATTTTGATTAATCATTGTATTCGTTATAACTACCTCACTAGGCTATGTAAGCCTAACATGTGTGTCTCATGCAATTTCAGGACCTTAAGTGATCCTGAGCTACGATCGTGTTGTTGCGGTTGCAAGTCACTCTCCTTAGCTATATGTATGCTTACTCTCTATCTTGAAGTCCTAGAAGTGTGGCATATGCTTTAAACATGTTTTGTACGAGTATTTTGATGGTTGTGTAATAGACCTATAGTGATCTAGAGTTATATGCTTAAAGTGGTAAATTTTGGAAATGGTTAAGTTATTAAAATGAGCCTAAAGAGAAAACTTGGTAAATGGATTCAGAATGCCCTAAAATTTGACATGCTATTAGAATTGTGATTTTTAGCCTTGCTACTTGGTAATAATTCGACAACATTTGGGGGTTAAATTAGATAAAGACTAGATGAAATCTGTCATTACATGCCAGGTGTATCGATACGGGGAAACCTGTACCGATACGACCTTGCATATTTGGTCATTGATGAAGAAGGGAGTATCGATACCATAGGGAGTGTACCAATATGGGTTTGGACAGTAAGGTCTAAAATTTAATTGCATCAATACGGCCTCAGGCGTACCGAAACGAGTCAACCCAAGTCAATGTGTATCGATACAGACATAGACGCATCGATACGGGGTCGTTGACCTTGAACCTAGAAATTATGAAAATCAACATACCGTACCGATACAGCCTATAGTGTATCGGTACAGAGTTAGTTAATTCCATTAAAAGGCTCAAGAAAATAGTTTTAAAAGATTACAAATTAGTCACTAAAAATTGTGTAGCCTGAATAGATGGGTTAAAGATATCCGGTAACCACGAAACTTCACAGATTAATAATTGGTGAGTCTAATTACAAGTTGGTAATAAAGAATCTGGATTAGGGTTGTTAAATTGTAACGTTTGTAATTTAGTCCCTTTTTAATTCAAAAATTTTAAATTAGCCCCAATTTCGATTTCGACCTCCAAATTCTGTTTTTCGACAACACTGTCTGACCCGGTTCTCTAATGGACTGGGAATGGGGTATTACAGAAGAGCTGGTAGATTGTACATGACTAGGTGATACATCACTGCGTTAACCTTGGGTGAGCATCCACCGATCTTACACTTCTTTTAGCTGCTGAAATTCGTTCCTTATTCCTAAGGCAAATTAGTTCCCACCAATGATCGTTCAAATGAGAACCATGTTCACTCGTTTCTTGAATCTAGCTCTCTCGAGCCTAGATAAATGGATAAAACTCGAGATCCTCTCCTAATTCTCTCAAGATGAAGATTAAAAATCCAAGATTGAAAATACTTCAAAATTTATTGAAATCAAAAACTTAAATCATCCAATCGTTTATTTCACCCTAAAACCCAATAACCCAAACCAATTTAATTTAGTTCATGGCTAGGGAAGAAGAAAATACAAAAGATTTAATCTCAGACATGGATTGCATAAAGTAAAAATCAAGAAGAAGGTGTGTTGGAGTTACGCGATCTTTCTCTCTAGAATCCCCCTCTCAAAAGCTGCGATTTGATCTTCTATTTATAGGAGAGTTTGTGATCAAATTTGTTATTGATGAGGATAGGAATAAGCTTGAATTAATTTGAATAAGAGATAATTAATATCTTTTATCTTTATCTCTAAAAGACTCTTCAAAATTTGAGCATTTATCTCTATCCAATTCTGCTGTAAATCCAAATATGGGGAATTATCCCTTGCTTTTCGTATTAATCCTAAAATTGGGTGGACTTGTCCAGTTTTATCCAGATATGCTACGACAATCATCTTTGGCAACTCCTTCAATATTCTCCTCAATTGCAACGGTAATCCCTTTAGTATTCTCCTTAATTGCCATGGCAATCCCTACTTGCCACGGCAATCTTGTCCTGCACAAAATAAAGCACACCAGTAGCGAGTTTTCCACGAAAACCAATCAAAATTCAATACCAAACTCAATAACATAGGAAACTAGGGAATTATGCATGAATGCCTACCATTGCGACTAAAATAAGCCTAAGTTTAACAATAATATGAGTAAAAAGGGTAAGTAAAACAGTGCTTTTACACACTTATCAACATGCCCCTATGGTACCTACGCCTTTAGGAGGATTCCCTTTGGATGTTGCAACGCTCCAGCTACTTTTCAAAGATGCATGTTAGCATCTTCTCGGACATGGTTGAAGAATTTTTAGAGATCTTCATGAATGATTTTTCAGTCTCCGGAGATGACTTCCAGTCATGCTTGGGTAATTTAGCAAATGTGCTTAAGCGATGTAAAGAAGCAGATTTAGTACTCAATTGGGAGAAATGTTATTTTATGGTGGCCGAAGGAACTATTTAGGCCACGAGATCTTGCAAAAAGGGATAGATGTGGACAAAGCTAAGGTTGAACTGATTGAGAAGCTATCTCACAAAAAGAGCATTCAGAGTTTCTTGGGCCATGTTGGTTTCTATAGGAGGTTCATAAAAGACTTCTCCAAGATCTCTAAGCCATTGTACATTTTGCTATAGCAAAACCATCCCTTCGTGTTTGATAAAGATTGATACAGTGCATTCAAGGAGTGTAAGGAAAAGCTTATCCCAGCACCCATTGTTGTTCTCCCGGATTGGACCTCACCATTCGAGCTTATATGTGATGTAAGTGATTATGCAATAGAGGCAGCACTTGGACAACACCGAGGTAAAATATTTCATGTTATTTATTATGCTAGTCACACTTTAAATGCTGCACAAATCAACTAGTGAGAAGGAATTGTTGGTTGTTGTGTTTGCTTTTGATAAGTTTGGAGCGTACTTGATAGGCACTAAAGTCATTGTACATACCGATCACTCAGCTATTAAGTACTTAGTGACTAAAAAGGATGTTAAACCTAGACTTATTAGGTGGATGCTTCTCTTGCGAGAATTTGACTTAAAGGTTAAGGATAGAAAGGGCTGTAAAAATCAAATAGCTGATCACCTTTCTAGGCTAGAGAACAAGGTTAAATGTAACACTGAAATAGAAATTAAGGAGGAATTTCCCGATGAGAAAATATTATATGCTGCAGCAATTCTGTGGTATGCTGATATTTTTAACTTTCTCATTAGTGGTATTTTGCCTTCTGATTTGAATAACTAGGGAAGAAAGTAATTCAGACTCATGTGCAATTCTACTATTGGGACAAGCCTTATTTATTCAAGCAATGTTCCGACCAAATGACTCAAAGATGTGTCCCCGAAGAGGAATAAAAGGAGATCTTATTCCATTTCCAGTCATCTTCGTGTGGAGGCCATTTTGGAGGAGCTAGGACTGCTGCTAAGGTCCTACAATCAGGGTTCTATTGGCCCATACTCTTCAAGGATGCACATGAAATTTGCAAGGCTTGTGAAAGATGCCAAAGGAGGGGGAATATATCTCGAAGCCATGAAATGCCATTGCAATACATCTTAGAGGTGGAAATCTTTGATATATGGGGAATTGACTTCATGGGACCCTTTCCTTCATCATTTGGAGATCTCTACATCTTGTTAGCTATGGATTATGTGTCCAAATGTGTCAAGGCAGTGGTTACACCAAAGAATGACTCCAAGAAAGTCTTGAAGTTCCTTCACTAGAACATTTTCACAAGATTTGGAGCCCCAAGAGCTATCATAAATGATGAGGGAACCTACTTCGACGACAAGCTCATTTCCAAAGCATTATAAAGATATGGGGTAAAGCACAAAATTGCTACGGCATACCACCCCCAGAACAATAGCCAAGCTGAAATCTCTAATCGAGAGATAAAACAAATATTGAAGAAGGTGGTCAACCCCAAAAGGAATGACTGGTCTCCAAGACCTGATGAAGCCTTATGGGCTTATCGCATAACTTTCAAAACACCTTTGGGAATGTCTTCATTCAAGCTTGTTTACGGCAAGGCATGTCACCTTCCTGTTGAGCTAGAACACAAGGCTTATTGGGCCATTAAAAAGCTCAATATGGACGCCCAGCTAGAGGGGGAAAGAAAGCCGTTGGAATTGAATGAGATGGAAGAATTTAGAGCCCAAGCTTATGAGAATGCACGCTTATACAAGGAGAAAACAAAGAGGTTGCATGATAAGTATCTTTTGTCACGACATTTCTTAGAAGGCCAACAAGTTCTCCTCTACAACGCTAGGCTCAAGCTTTTCCCTGGCAAACTCAAGTCACGATGGTCAAGCCATTTCCAAGTGCACAAGGTTTATCCTCATGGTGTTGTAGAAATCAAGAACTTTGACGATGACACCATCATCAAGGTCAATGGCCAAAGACTGAAAGCCTATACAAGAGCCCCAAACCTACAAGACAAGTCCTCCTTTCTCCTTTATGATCCATGAGAGTATGAAATCCCTGCTCTTTCTATTTTGCTATAGCATTTTTATATTTCCTTTGTTCATAAATAATTATATTTAACTTTTTCTTTTCTTTTTCCATTAGCTCTTTATTTTATGATATGCTTTTATTTTATCTTTATCACCTTATGTCAGATTGCCTCCCACAGCTGCAAGTGTCACGCGGGAGCTTGGTTTAAGGAAGAAACGTCTTTTCAATTAAGGTTAGGGTTGTTTTTATCTTATTAAGGGAAGTTGAAAGGGATAAAACTTTTCCAAGTTTTTTGGCGGCATTAAAAAGGCGAAAAAGGGGATTTTATACCTATTTAATTTTCAAAACCCTACCCTATGATTACACTTTTTAGATTCTCTCTCCCACTTTTTACTTTGCATTAACTGCCCATCATATCTCTCATCTTCCCCAAGCTTTATTACTGTCCCATCCATTCTCTCTCCTATTACTTTTGTCAGTTTCATCAGCATCAAACACCCTTCCTTCTTTCATCATACTTTTACTTTACACCCTTCTTCTCTTTCAACCCTTCTCCTTCTTCATCTCCTTTCACACACTTTGTCCTTAAACCCTTAGCGCACCTAGAAATCTTTACCCCTTCCTCCCACAATGATTTTCTGCAAGAATGTAACCAGCGCATCTAGTAGCGCTAACCCACAAGGAAATCATGAAAGACCTATATTTTAGGGGAATCGAGTTGGACCCAACCAACAAGAAAGTGAAGAGGGGCATTTGAAGCCCAATACCAAGTTATGGAACCACTATATCAAGACTCGCTTGATGCTAACCTCTCACCACTCAATCGTCTCTTAATGGGAGGCTGATTGATGTGGGAAGATAGTGTGGATGAAGTTTATGTATGTTTGAAAATAAATATAGCCCCTTAATTTTCCCTAATCTAATCACGGCACTCTGCTAAAAGAAGGAAGTCTATGAAGATCAAGAGGATAGGTGCAGAAAGGGAAGCAATGATTGACCTTTAACCAGATTCTAGGGATGAAGGCATGCGTGTCAAGGGTTAAGGGTTGCGGCATACACGTCTGGAGTTGCCGAGGCGTGCGCGTCAAGGGTTGTCGAGGCATGCGCGTCAAGGGTTGCCGAGGTATGCGCATCCATGGTTGCCGATGCGTTAAGGGTTGCCGAGGCTTACACATCCATGGTTGCCGAGGCGTTAGGGGTTGTCGAGGCGTGCACATTCATGGTTGCCAAGGCAACTAATAGTTGCTCATCCGGGAATGCATCGCATATCTCTAAATCTGCGTCCTCCTCCCTATTACGTTCTAAGCGTGATAAGTGATCGACCACTTGATTTTCTGTTCCTTTCTTGTCCTTAATTTCAATATCAAACTCTTGTAAAAGCAATATCCAACGAATCAAACGAGGTTTGGCATCCTTTTTAGCAAATAGATACTTAATTGCCGAATGCTCCGTATGGACAATTACCTTTGTACCAATCAAATATGATCGGAACTTGTCAAATGCAAAAACTACATCTAGTAACTCTTTCTCCGTTGTTGTGTACTTCACTTAAGCGCTATTAAGAGTTTTACTAGCGTAGTATATCACATGAAAGGTCTTACCTGTGCGTTGGCCTAGGACTGCTCCAACCGCAAAATCACTTGCATCACACATGAGCTCAAAAGGTAGCGTCCAATTGGGTGGAACGACAATGGGTGCCGAGATAAGCTTTTTCTTTAGGGTTTCGAATGGTTGGACACAAGAATCGTCAAAATTGAAGACTTTATCCTGTTCAAGAAAATTGCACAAGGGTTTAGTAATTTTAGAAAAATTATGAATGAACCTCCTGTAAAAACCTGCATGTCCAAGCAAGCTTCAGATTCCTTTAACCGAACTTGGTAGGGGTAATCTCTCGATCACGTCCACCTTGGACTTGCCTACTTCAATTCCCTTGGATGAAATCTTGTGGCCGAGCACAATTTCTTCATCTACCATAAAATAGCACTTCTCCCAATTAAGGATTAAATCAGATTCTTCACATCTTGCCAACACCTTCTCTAAATTACCGAGGCAACTGTCGAAGTCATTACCAAATACGAAAAAATCATCCATGAGGATTTTAAGGAAGTCTTCGACCATGTCTGAAAAGAGTGCCATCAGGCATCTTTGAAAGGTTGCTGGGACATTACACAATCTGAACGGCATCCTTCGAAAAGCATAAGTATCGTATGGGCATGTGAAGGTTGTCTTTTCTTGATCTTCTGGTGCTATGACAATTTGATTGTAAGTTGAATAACCATCAAAAAAATAATAAAAGGGTTTACCTGCAAGACGGTCAAGCATTTGATTAATAAAGGGTAAGAGGAAGTGATCTTTCCTAGTGGCTTTGTTTAGCTTTCGATAATCCATACAAACCCTCCAACCGGTCACAGTCCTGGTTGGAATGAGTTCATTATTTTCATTACTTACCACTGGTATACCTTCCTTTTTTGGTACATATTGTACCGGACTTACCCATGTACTATTAGAGATAGGTATATGATGTCGACGTCAAGTCACTTGATGATTTCTTTCATTACAACCCCTTTCATGGCATGATTTAGTCTCCTCTGGGCCTCAATTGAAGGTTTGTGATCATCTTCCAACAAAATCTTGTGCATGCACGCTGTCGGGCTAATTCCCTTCAAGTCGGCAATTGTCCACCCTATCGCCTTCTTGTGTAGCATCAACATGTTGATCAGCTTCTTTTCCTGCTTGGGCTATAACTTAGAGGAAATAATTATAGGAAATGAATTATCAGTTCCCAAGTAAGCATATTTTAGTTTCCATGGCAACTGTTTCAACTCAAGAATCGATGGTTGTTCAATTGATGGTTTTTCGAGTTTACCTTCCTTGCCTATGTAATCTAATGGTTCAAAATATGCACTTGGTCGATTGACTAACCAATTTCCATCTTCTTGTTGTTCCTCATCGATCAGTTCTTCATACTCCTCAGGTTCTTCTAAATCGGCAATGTAGTTGCCGAGGCAACTAAATTCCTCGTCGAAGTCAAACTCTGCCATGGTATGAAGAAGTTGGCATTCTTCTGGATCATCGGCATGCCTTAGTGTTTGGAACACATTTAGTTTAACTTGCTGGTCATTCACCCTCATTGTGAGTTCTCCCTTTTCAACATCAATCAAGGTTCTCCCTGTCGCTGAGAAGGGTCTCCCGAGAATGATAGATGCATGTTCATCTGCTTCACAATCCAAAACAATAAAGTCAGCGGGAAAAATAAATTTATCAACTTTTACCAGTATGTCTTCAATTTTTCCCTCTGGATGCACATAGGATCTGTCGGCTAGTTGTAGCATAACTGTTGTAGGTCTTGCCTTCTCGATTCATAGTTTCTGGAAAACCGATTTAGGCATCAAGTTTATGCTTGCTCCAAGGTCACATAATGCTTTCCCGACATAGTGGTTTTCAATGGAACAGGGTATTGTGAAACTTTTGGGATCTTTCAACTTGGGTGGCATACGATTGTGCAACATGGCCATGCATCCCTTTGTTGCGGCAACTGTTTCAAACTCTCTTAGCCTTGTTCTCTTGGACACAATGTCTTTCAGAAACTTGGCATAGTTCGGCATTTGTTCAATTGCCTCAACCAATGGCAAGTTGATATAGACTTGCTTTAGGATATCAAGAAACTTCTTGAATTGATATTCTTGCTTTTGTCGCTACAACCTTTGTGGGAATGGTGGTGGAAGTCAGAGATCTTCGGTCCTTTCATTGGTCTGGAACCTGATTAATGGCATTACCGGGGCAACTAGAGTTGTCGAGGCATCGTCAACTGGGGTTGCCATGGCGTGCCTATCGTTGGTTGCCGAGGCATGCTTATCGCTGGTTGTCGTGGCATTTCTTGGTTCAGCATCTGAGGCTTTGCCGCTGAGTTCATCTTGTTCTTTTTGTGGAGTTTTGTTTGATGAGCGAGCTTGAGCCTCCTTAAGTTGTCGGCCACTTCTAGTGGTGATCACCTTACATTGCTCATGGCCAGTTCCTCTTGCGACTTCAGTATCACTAGGTAAACCTCCTTGCGGTCTAGTATTCATGTTTTAAGCAAATTGCCCGACTTGAGTTTCCAATGATTTGATTGTCGCCTCTTGGTTTTGCAATCTCATCTCAGTCCCGTTAATAAAAGCATTAGTTCTTTTTATGAAGTTACTATTCTCAGCCATATAAGATTCAGTTTTCAACATTAAAGCATTGAGAGAATTTTCCAAAGAACTAGATGTTGTCGGTTGTTACTGCGTCAACTGTTGCCGTGGGATATTTTGCTGGAATCACGATGCTTGTGCATTTTGATTGTTCTGGTTTAGAGCATTGTTGGGATTACTCCATGAAAAATTCGGGTGCTTCTTCTAAGCTGGATTGTATGTATTGGACATCACATTGTTGTTCCGGTTGTAATTCTCCATAGAAGAATTATGGTAACCACCACATAACTCACAAAAGGAATCCATTACCTTGACCTCCTGTGTGTTGTTTGGTTTCTGTATATTCTGGACCATCTTGGTTAGAATGGCCAATTGTGCCGAAATTGAGTCTAATTATCCCAGTTCTTGTATTGTGGCTTGGCGTCTAACTCCTCCTCTTCTAGCAGATGGGAACTGATAATCATTCTGAGCAAGCCTGTTCAGGATTTGCATTGCTTCTTCCGGTGACTTGTCTAGGAGTATGTTGTTTGCCGAGGCATCTAGAATCATCCTTGTTGGTGTGTTCACATCATTGTAAAACATCGTCACTTGTCTCCACACTGGGAGTCCGTGTAGGGAGCATTTGTGTAGAAGTTCTCTATATCGCTCCCAAGCCTCATACATGGATTCATCATCTACCTACCGAAAAGAAGTAATTTCTTTATGAAGCTTATCAGTCAGATTTGTAGGATTAAATTGGGCAAGGAAATCACGACAAAGATCGGTCCAAGATCCTATTGATCCGGCAGGAATACTATTCAACCATGATTTCGCCCTATCCCTCAGTGAATAGGGGAATAATATTAGTCATAAAACATCTGGGGTGACTCCTTGTATTTTGAATGAATTGCAAATCTCAAGGAAATATTTAAGATGTTGTCGTGCATCTTCAGTTGTTGAGCCGCCAAATTGACCAATTATGTTGATCATATTGAACATCACCGGTTTCAACTCAAAGTGGTCGGCTTCAATTTCAGGTGTGACAACTCCTAGATTAAGTCCTTAAATATCTTCCTCTAGATAGTCTCGAATAGTTCTATTTCGTGCAATAATCATTTCTCCTCATGCTGGAACATCCTGATTCATATTGCCGTCTTGATTAGCCATTGCTACTCTTAACCTTTGTCTGAGTCTTTGCAAGGTTCATTCAATTTCTGGATCAAAGGGATATTCTGGTGTAATCGGTCTCGCCCTAGTCATATACCAATGCTAAACCAAAGTTTGTTAACCCTTCAAATTTTAAACAATAAAAATAAAAAGTGCAAGAAAATAAAAACAAAGTTGCTATTGCCAATCCCCGGCAACGGCGCCAAAAACTTGTTGCACGTAATAAGTGCTCCGCAATTGTGCAAGTGTACACGTCGCAAGTTATAGTATAAAAGATATCATCTCCACGGGGATTGGTGCCACTTCAAGAATCTAATCTCTTGCACTGTAAAACGTAAAAGAACACAAGTAGAAGATTGTAGGAGTTTTAACTAACAACTAAACTAGAAAGCAATAAAGTAAAAGAAGAAGTAATCAAATGAGAGAGAATAGGCCAAGTTATCGTGAGTTGAGGAGTGATAGCCAATTGGATTGTCTTGGTAAAAGAGTGCAAGGGCAACTCAGTTGTCGTGGCAACTTGCGCAGCTTGGTTCCCTTGGCAACTAATCGAACGGTTGCCTGGGCAATAGTTTGGGCGGCTGGGCAGCAACTTCAAGGTTCGGCAGAGCATTCTTCAATGGTTTCTTCTTATCCTTAAGTCGAAACTCTAGCTAATTGTGCATGCCTTGACAATACATCCCTGCGTGAATCAAGGGTGAACAACAACCAATCTTATGCTCTTCTTAGCCGTTGAAATCCTTAACTTATTCCTAAGCTGTATTAATCTTCACCATCAATAGATTGAATAAAGACCATACTCATTCGTTTCTTAAATCTAACTCTCCCGATATTAGATAAATAGATAGAGTTAAGAGATCCTCTCCCAATTCACTCACAAACAAGAATAAAAACCAAGAATGAGTAAAACTTGAATTGAAAGTGCAAACTCTTATTACCTAAACAAAATCCAATCGTTTCTTTTAACCACAAAACACAATAACCTTGGCCAAATAGATTTAGTTCATGGCTAGGTTCAAAAGAAACACAAAACAAAGAATCCCAAACATAAACCTAATTGAACAAGAAAGAAAAAGATGAAGAATGGTTGAAATCCCTTGTCGAAATCTCTCCCATTTGCTCTCCCTTGGAGTTGATGGCTTGGTCCTCAATTTATAGGGCTAGGTCAAAGTCTTTCTTGAGGAGGAAGTTAAGTTGGAATTAAATACTTTTAAAGAATATAATTCTTTATTATATTTAAATTCCTTCTAGATCTTCTCCTATCTTCTTTAGGATTTAATCTCTCTTTAATATCTTCATGGAAATCAAACTCCTTTGGGATTTAACTTTGCTCCACGTCATCTTGGGTTTATCTAGTCATCAATTTTGGCTTCCATATTATCTTATCGACAATTGCCTGGCAACTAGCTCGACATCTCCTTCGTGCACTGCCCTGGAAACTGCGTCGGCATCTCCTTCATGCACTACCCTAGCAACTGGTTCCAGCCTTGTTTAGGCAAGTGATTCTGCACACACACAAAAACAACTATCGGTAGCACCCTTTTTCCACAAAATTAAGCAAAATATGAAATCAAGCTTGTCCACCAAGGAAACAATGCAAACATGCATGAATGGCTAATAATGCAACTAATATGAGCCTAAGTCTAGCAATAATATGAATAAAAAGGGTGAATAAAATAGTACTTTTAGACACTTAACATTCCCTATGAGATGGTTAAAAATATCCAGGAATTATATGAGGGGCAAGTGTTAAGTGTTCAAAAGTACTATTTTTATTACCCTTTTTACTCATAGTATTGTTAGACTTAGGCTCATATTAGTTGCATAATTAGTCATTCATGCATTAATTCATGTTTCTTTCCACCGTTAAGCTTGATTACATAACTTCGTGATTTTTGTGGAAAAAGATACTGCTTTGGTGTGCTTTTGTGCGCAGGAACTAATTGCCCAAGCTAGGCTGAAACCAGTTGCCAGAGCAATGCATGAAGGATATGCCAAACAAGTTGCCAGAGCAATGCAAGAAGGTTATGACGAGCTAGTTGCCAGGGCAATTGTCGACAATGGAAAAAGATGATGTGGCACTCGAATTGATGACTAGATAAAGCCCAATATGACGTGGAAAAAGATAAATCCTAGAAGAATTGGAGGTTCAAAGAAAGATTAAATCCCAAAGAAGATAGGAGAAGATCTAGAAGGAATTTAAATATAATAAAGAATTATAATCTTTTAAAGTATTTAATTCCAACTTAACTTCCTCCACAAGAAAGACTTTGACCTAACCATCTCCTATATAAAGAACCCCTAGCCGCCTATTTCAAGAAGTTTTGGGAGGGAGAGTTCGACTGAGAGAGTTTCCAAATAGGGTTGATCGATTTCTTCATCTTCTTCTTCTTTATTCTATTCAATTCATGTTTGGGGATTATTCTTTGAATATCTTTCGAAACCAGGCCATGAATTGATATGAATTGGCTTGGGTTATTTTAGGTTCGTGGTTGTGAGAACGATTGATTTTTTTTAAGTAATTGAGTTTGCACTTTTAATCCAAGGTTTGTTCATTCTTGGTTTTTATTCTTCTTTGCGAGTGGATTGGGAGAGGATCTTTTGAATCTATCTATTTATCTAATATCGAGAGAGTTAGATTTAAGAAACGAATGAGCATGGTCTTTATTCAATCAATTGATGGTGAAGACTAATCCGACTTAGGAATAAGTTAAAGGATTTCAATGGCTAAAAGGAGCGCAAGATTGGATGTTGTTCACCCTTGATTCACGCAGGGATGTATTATCAAGGCATGCACAATTAACTAGAGTTTCGACTTAGGGATAAGAGGAAACCATTGAAGAACGCTCCGTCGAACCTTGAAGTTGCTGCTCAGTCGCCCAAACAGTTGCCAAGGCAACCCAACTGTGCAGTTGCCACAGCAACTGAGTTGCCGCTGCATTCTTTTACCTAGACGATCCATTCGACTATCACTCCTCAACTCACGATAACCTGGCTTACTCTCTCTCTTTTAATTACATCTTTATTTTATTTAATTGCTCTTTTATTTTATTCGTTAGTTAGAACTCCTACAATTATCAATTGTTTTTTTTTACTTTTACAGTGGATAACTAAAGCAAAGTGGCCCAAACCAATCCCTGTGGAGACAATACTCGATACTCAGATCACTTTATTACTTGCAACGTGTATACTTACACCGTTTGCGTAGCACTCAATACGCGAAACAGCAAGCTCGTCAGGAGAGGTATGAAGCCTCCAAGGCTTTATTCCGATGCAAGATGGTTGAGGGAACTCCAGTGGGAACTGATGTTCTCAAAATGATAGGGTATATTCAGACCCTGGAAAAGTTGGGCTTCCCTCTAAGTTTTGAATTGGCTACTGATGTTATCCTACAATCGTTGCCAGATAGTTTTAATCAGTTTGTTCTTAATTTCAATATGAATGAAATTAACAAACCATTGCCTCGGTTGCTTGGTCTGTTAAGAACAATAGAAACAACATGAAAAAGGTTGGTTGCAAACCTATTCTGATGGTCCGAAAGGATAACAAAAAAGGAAAGCCCAACAAAGGAAAGGTTGCATTGAAACCCAAAGGAGGAGTTGTACAAGAAGGAGAGTGTTTCCATTGCAACAATGCTGGACATTGGAAGAGAAGCTTCCCTGACTATCTTGAGGACATCAAGAAGGCAAGAGAAAATGAACAGTTCGGATCAGGTATTTATGTTATTGATATTAATATATCAACATCTACTTCTTGGGTATTAGATATCGATTGTGGTTCTCACATTTGTACTTTTGTACATGGAATAAAAAGGAGTAGAAAATTAGCAAAAGGAAATGTGGACATACGAGTGGGAAATGGAGCAAGAGTTGCTGCATGAGATATCGGAACATATACTTTGTCATTACCTAGTGGACTTGTTTTAGATTCTGAGGATTGTTATTCCATACCTAGTTTAACTAAAAAAATTATTTCAATTTCTTGTTTGGACAAGATTGGTTTTGAGATTATTATTAAGAATAATAGTTGTTCTTTTCCCTCAATAATGTTTTTTATGGTACGGCTCAATTAATCAATGGCCTCTATATCTTAGATCAAGATAATTCCATATATAACATAAATACAAAAAAGATCAAAAACAAATTACTCTAATCAAACTTATCTCTGGCATTGTCGCTTAGGTCATATAAGTGAGAAACACATATCAAAACTTCATAAAGATGGATTTTTGGATTCTTTTGTTTTCGAACAATTTGATATATGTGAACCTTGCTTAATAGGAAAATGATCAAATCACCATTTGACGGTAAAAACGAGCGAGCAATTGATTTATTAGGTCTAATACATAGTGATGTATGTGGACCGATGAATACACAAGTAAGAGGAGGGTTTTAATACTTCATTACTTTCACTGACGACTTCAGTAGATATGGGTATGTTTACCTGATGCATCATAAATCTAAAGTCCTTGAAAAGTTCAAGGAATTTAAGAATGAAGTACAAAACCAACTAGGAAAGACTATCAAAGCTCTTCGATCAGATCGAGGAAGAGAATACTTAAGCCTAGAGTTTGATGAACTTCTTAAAGGATGTGGGATTGTCTCACAACTTACACCTCCAGGTACTCCACAACACAATAGAGCCTCTATAGACTCTCTAAGTGAATGCTGGCAAAAGGGGCAGAAGATATGTATTGGAAAAGTAATAAAAAGTGCCAAGATGAGTCTTTTGCGTGCAAGTATACACGGTCTGCAAATAATACAACAGTTAAGCAGAGTATCGATCCCATAGAGATTGACTTGGAATTTGATTGTTACTTGTCTTGGAAGAAAAGATGTTTGTTTTGAAGATTGTTTTGGGAATACTCAAAAAGAAAAGAAATAAAAGTAAAATATTGGCAAAGAAGGTCTTTTAATGAGTGATGAGTGTTGGTAGGGAATTCCAGGTTTCTAAACTTTTCATGTTGTGCCAGCCTTTAATGGCAACCTATCTTGGCATTGTTTGCCGAGCAGATTCAAAATTAGCAAAGCCTCTCTTGATGTTCATTGCCCTAAGTCGATCATATAAAAACCCCTATATCTCTATAGTGCATGTTTTTAAATAAATTGATTTGATTAAGAACCAATCTATACTCCTAAAGGGTAGATATCACTCCCGAATTAAGTTCATCTACTTGAACGACTTCTCTCGAAACTTCTCTCCTTAGTATTTAACAACTCAATCGTTGCCACCCTACGCCTTTTAAGATATTGAGGAGCAATAGGCCAACAGTTCCAGCTCTCGCTTGGCAAAGTATTTAGGAAAATTTCAAGTATGCCAAATAGAAAAACTTTACCAAAATAGATTTAATATTAAAGAAACTAAAGTATAAAATCAACGTTTAAACCAAACATCCCCACCAACTATGAAATTAAAATAACTTAAAACCAAGAGAATAGGCACGGGGGGTTGCTCGATGCAGCCCTAAAATCCAGGCTCTCGGCCGAGTGTTTGAACCTCCTTCCTCGGTGCAGCTGACCATCACTCATCGATCACTCCAACACCTCACTCTGATCACTCTAACCCTTCGTGATTCGTCCCCAAAATGCTTGATCTGTTATTGTTTATATAGGCGTGCGAGGGAAGGGATTAGGATAGCTTTTTCATTTGAATTTCAAATGCTCCAAGGATAAGAGATAGATTCTTATCCAATCGATGTAATAACTTATCAAGCTAGGGATCACATCATCATGCTGATGTTGCCTTGGCATACAAGCTTGGCGTGACTTTGCCAACATAGCTTGGCTTCACCTTATCCACTACTTTTTTGTAGATTGATCCATTTGCGATCTTTTAGGATCCTGAACTTTATCCTATTTTTTCAGGTTTCAACAACCTCTTGGCATGGCATCAAGTTCACTTCTCTACCAATAGGTGCTTGGCACTATCTGGTCCTTCTATGCCAACAACACTTGCAATTCTCTATGGCAATCCTAACTGTGTTGCTTTCCTGCACCTAATCCTATGCCAAACCTGCAAAATAGCCACAAACTAACCTTCACATTGGTATAGACAGAATACTAAACTCCTTATGCAAATGCATGTTTCTAACAACCTAATTCAACTAAATGTACCTAAAAACAAGCAAAGGCATTGTAAAATTGGCATTAAAAACAATACTTTTGGAGAGGTAACACACCCCCAAACCTAACTCATTGCTTGTCCTCAAGTGATGCAAATAAAAACAAAAACTGTGAAAATGTTACCTCGACAAAATTTTGATTGGAATGCCAACAAATGTTGGAAAGCAGAATTTGGCTTTATTTTTGTCCTCGGTATCTCAGTGCAATAATGCCAAGTAGGTAGTAATTCAAGTGTAGCAATATAACTCTAGTCTAATTTCATGAAGAGTGCATGATGTGCGGGTAATGTGCATCCAATATCCTTGCACTCCCTTAGCCAATTTTACTACCTAAACTTAGATCTTTATTTTAATCATTTTTTTCTTTCTTTTTCTTTCTTGCCAAGGGTTATGTTGGCATTAACTTAAGCTTGCTTTGTGACACTTTTTAGCGTGAGTGATAAGAGGGAGCATACCATGAATCCCCATCTTAATCCAAACATCACTAGGCTTTCTCTTCAACTCATACCCTAGGGTTTTGGACTTGAGAACTAGGAGGGAGCAAGCCACGAATCCCCAAGTAACTTACTATCCTTAGGTAGATGAGAGTTCTATTTTTTATTGCCTTGGCAGAACATTGCTACCTTATTAGTTTCTTTTTACCTTGGCATCTTTTTTCAATTTTTTTAATCTGAGCATAGTTTCAAATAGTCTAATTTTTCTAGGGTACTAGATACATATCACGTGTTAAGTGTAAATTCAATTCCCTCAACTAGAGATTAATTGCCAAGCTAACCTGGCATACTACTCTGCTAGCATGGCATGACAACTAAAGATTTAAATTTTCTCATTGGATAGAAACCTAGATCAAATTAAGCTTGCCTAACGAATGTTAACATCCTTCAAAATTAAATTGAGGCAAAATTTTCTTTTTCTTTTTTTAATGGTTCGGTATGGAACTATCCTATATAATTTTAATAGCATGGCAACAAAAAATTAAACATGAAATGAATGTCATAAATGGGAGAAAATACAGACCCCCAAACCCAAGATGTGCATTGTCCTCAATGCATGAAACAATACATATATACAAAAAACAGAAAAATAAAATGCATGATCATGTGAATGTAATGTAATAGAATGCAAAGGAGTTTAAGAAGAAAATAACTCCCCCTTGGAGACTTCTTCTCGTGTGACTCGGGTCTTTCTTTTCACAAATGTCCCATAATCAGGGGCAATTCGTTTCCTTCTCTTCATGCTTGGCTTTGGGTGTTTTGATATGGATTTCCTCTGATTCAGATGAGGAATCGGTGCTAGCAGATTCAAATCGCACTGGGGACACGGGAGTTGTGGTATTAGACTCTAAACTGGCTGGACTGGCTAGCATGACTAGACTGGCTAGACTAGCTAGACTGGCGACTTCATTGGTAGAGGGCTCGGTAGGGAAAACTGGAAATGGCGGTATAACTTCAGGGGATAGTTTTTCAAGCACCTCTCTAATAATAGCATCCCTCTCATTTGTGTAGTTCTTCATCTTAGCATTAAGGTTCTCAGCTGCTTCTAGCTTTTGGAGAATAATATCCTAGCGATGGTAAACTTGGGATAGCACTACCAACGAACTGGTTGGCATGGTCTCTGGCACACTACTTGGCTCTGCCTTTGGCTTTGGCGTGGCAGTTTTGGCCTTTCCCTTGCCCTTTTCCTTTGGCTTAACAGCTGCAAGATTTTTCCATATGGCAGTCGTGATTGTCATTCCCATTATAATCTGGCCACTACCTTTATCAAGCCTAGGCACATCATGGTGCCTGAAAATGTTATAAATAAGCAAAGGGAAAAACAAATTGCCTTTACCTCTCGCAACATACTTATAAGTCTCCTCCGATGATAATCTTGCCAATGTTTATCTTGCGTCCTTTGACGATGGAGTGCAACAAAATTAGCCAATGTTTATCTTGCGTCTTTTGACGATATAGTGCAAAAAAATTAGCCTTTCTTCCGATACGGTCTCATTGTAAGTCGTAGGAAACATATTTGCCTTGATAAAGTGATTCCAACCTCTCATTTGTGGCATCAACGCCAACCTCTTCACCATTCGGTGGCCCATTGACGAAACTGTCCAAACTGTGTCAGGCTCACATAAGTCTGACAACAGTTTCTTGTGTTTGGAAGCGGTCATAGATCCAGCATAGTCAAAGCGCTCATCCCATGTATCATTCAAGGAAAATAATGAGTTAACATACCCTTCATCGAAACGTACACATTTACCTCTAATCATCAAGAATGGAGAATTCTTTGTCATAAGATGTGCATAAAATTCTTGCACAATGGTGGCGTAGATCTCCTCTTTTTTGTTGGCAGAATGAACTATATTTGTGCATGTCAACAATGACCATGAACTCTGGTGGGAACCCTACGGTGGTGTCGGTTTGTAAGTCGAAGTGCTTCTCGTACAAAAATGATCTTGATGCCAAGCTTGTTTCAAACTTCTTGCAGATTTCTTCATTGAAGAATAGTTTGAAGGGAGTAGATGAAGATGCCATGGAGATGAAGAAAAGGTTGAATCGATGTGAAGGGGAGAAGAAGAAAACACGAGTGGGTTCTTGATCCTTGCTTGAGAAAGATAGAGAATGAGAAAAGTGTTTTTCTTGAGAAGTCGGCTAAGGTAAAGAAAGTAAAATGATGGAGTGTTTAGAAAGGTTTAGTGATGGTAGCTGATTAAATAGGGTGATAACGATGGAATTTCAAAAGTTTTAATTGGAAAGGATTTTAAAGTGATAAGGGTTAAGTGATAAGGATTGGGTAAGAATTTGAAGTGGTAGGATAATTACGGTGAATTTAATTATTACCTAATTTGGGCGGTTAGGGGTTAATCTCAAGAAAATTATTTTCTCATTCAATTGAGCTAGGGTTTTCTCTTCCTTCTTCATCACGTAAACCAACGTATGCCAAGCTACATTAGCGTTGTGCATGGCATTGCTCTTGGCAATGTTCCTGGCAATTTCCCTAGCATCAATTCTACACACACTCAAATGAAACTTTTCAACACAGTAAGGGAATAAAACAACAACAAGAAAAACAAAACTTGAATCCTAAAATAAACAAAAACAATTATCCAAAATTTACAAAGAGTTCAGACCTGATGATGCTTCTTGTTAACTCTGCCAAGAGGATCACCTCATTGGCATTGTTTCGATTACCTTCCATGTAATGCTTTAGACGTTAGCCATTCACCTTGAAAATGTCCCTCGTCTTCAAGTTCCTAATGTCCACAGCTCCATGGGTGTATGGTTTAACAACTTTATAAGGACCCGTCCATCTTAATTTGAGTTTACCTAGAAATAGTTTAAGTCGTGAATTAAACAATAAGACTATTGACTATTTCAAATTGTCTTAGCATTATCCTATTATCATGCCAACGTTTTGCCTTGCTCCTTATAGATCCTAGCATTTTCATAGGCTTATGTCATGAATTCCTCCAACTCATTGAGGTCAAGCAACCTCTTTTCTCCAGCAACTCTCCATGCCATATCAAGTGTTTTGATAAGCTCTACTAGCAGGTGGCATGGTCTTCCGAAAATGAGTCTAAATGGTGAAGTTCCTAAAGGAGTTTTAAACGCAGTTTTATAAGCCCACAAGGATTCATCCAGTCTCAAGGACCATTCTTTCCTTAATGGGTTTATAGTTTTCTCTAAAATGTTCTTAATCTCCTTGTTTGATATCTCAGCTTGCCTGTTTGTCTATGGATGGTATGTTGTGGCAATTCTTTGTAGTATACCATACTTGCACAAAGCTTTAGATATTAGATTGCATTTAAAATGGGTGCCCTCATCATGAATAATCGCTCTAGGAGCACCAAATCTAGTAAAAATGTGTTTGTGCAAGAACTTGGCAATGGCCTTGGCATCATTTGTTGGTAGGGAAACAGCCTCTACCCACTTAGATACATAGTCAACAACCACATGAATATATACATTACCGATTGATGGAGGAAAATGACCCTCAAAGTCTATCCCCCATACATCAAATAAATCCACAGGCATAATATTTTAAAGTGGTAGTTGGTGTCGGTCGGAGATGTTTCCTATTTGTTTGCATTGGTCACATGCCTTGGCATACTCATGGGCATCCTTATATAGAGTCGGCTAGAAGAATTCAGATTGCAGCACCTTGGCAGTAGTCTTCATTCCAGCAAAGTGACCTCCATATGGTGTATCATGGCACAAATGCAATATGTTATGTTGTTCATCCTCGGGCACACACCGGTGGATCACTTGGTTAGCACATTGTTTGAACAATATTGGTTCATCCCAATAGTATTGCCTAACTTATCGCATGAATCTTTTCTTGGCATTGTATGCCAAGTCTGGTGGAAGAATGTTGCTCACCAGGTAGTTGACAATGTCAGTGTACAATGGCATAACATTAACTGCAAGCAAGTATTCGTTAGAAAATTCATCTCTAATAACTTTAGTCTTACCATATTCAATGTGATGCTCTAAACGTAAAAGGTGGTCAGCTACTAAGTTTTCGCTACCTTTCGTGTCTCTGATCTCTAGGTCAAATTCTTGAAGTAAGAGCGCTCATCGAATTAATCAGGGCTTGGCATCCTTCTTTACCAAGAGATATTTTCATTCTGAATGATCTGAATTAACCACAACCTTATTACCAATTAAATAAGATCTAAATTTATCAAGAGCAAATACAACTGCAAGAAATTCTTTCTCGGTTATAGAGTACTTAATTTGTGCTTCATTCAAGGTTTTGCTGGCATAGTAGATGGCATGGAAAACCTTGCCATGTTGTTGTCCCAAAACTACTCCAACGACATAGTCATTGGCATCGCACATGAGCTCAAAGGGCTCATTCCAATTCGGTGCTATGAATATAGGGGCATTAATCAATTTCTCTTTAAGTTCTTGAAATGCTCTCAAACAAGAATCTTAAAATGCAAAAGTGGCATTATGTTCCAACAACAAGCATAAAGGTTTAGCAATTTTTGAAAAATCTTTAATAAACCGCCGATAAAAATCGGTATAACCTAAAAAACTCCTTATACCTTTAACACTCGTTGGAGGCAGCAATTGCTTGATTACTTCCACTTTGTCTTGATCAACTCCTAGTCCTCTCTTAGTTACCTTGTGACCGATAACAATGCCCTCCTTCACCAAGAAGTAGCATTTCTCCCAGTTTAACACTAGGTTCATCTCGATGCATCTCTTTAAGACTTCCTCCAAACTATGAATGCACTTCTCAAATGTTTTAACAAACACTGAGAAATCATCCATGAAAACTTCCATGTTGTGCTCCATCATATTAGAAAAAATGGACATCATGCAACGTTGAAATGTTGTCGCCTCATTACATAGGCCGAACGGCATCCTTCTAAAAGCAAACATCCCATAAGGGCACGTGAATGTGGTCTTCTCTTGATCATCAGGGGTAATGGCAAACTGATTATAACCCGAATAACCATCTAAGAAACAAAATTAAAGTTTTATCTGCCAATCTGTCTAACATCTAGTCGATGAAAGGCAATGGGAAATGGTCCTCCCTTGTAGCCTTATTCAGCCTTCTATAATCTATGCACACTCTCCATCCAGTGATGGTCCTGGAGGGAATCATTTCATTTTCACTATTTTATTCCACAGTCATGCCACCTTTCTTTGGCACGCATTGCACCGAGCTAACCCATGAGCTATCAGAAATAGGATAAATAATCTCAGGATCAAGCCATTTTATAATCTCCTTTTTACTACCTCTTTCATACTCAAGTTTAGCCATCTTTGGCCTTCAATGGTCCTGCTATGGTACTCCTCCAAAAAGATCTTGTACATGCAAATGGTTGGGCTAATACCTCGAATATTTACCAAGGTCCAACCCAACGCTTGCTTATAATTTCTTAATATTGCCAACAATCTTTCCTCCTGATCATTAGTGAGATCAGTGGCAATGATCACTGGCAGAGTTGAGTGTTTACCTAAATAAGCATACTTCAAGTGATTTGGCTGTGGCTTAAACTCAAGCTCTAATGGTTCCTTAATCGATGGTTTAGGACCTTTTATCTCTCTGCCGGCCAACTGTAGTGGCTCAAAATAACTTACATCTTCAGCTTCCAAGGTTGGTTCCTCAGATTCCTTAAAAAGTTCAGCTATGCCATCAAACATGCTGGCATCAAATTTTGTATCCTGGCATAACTGTGTCATGTCCATAGTATAAATGGACTCCATCATCTCCTCAGCTTGACATTCATCAGGTTCATTTGCACATTTCAAAGCTTGAAACACATTAAAAGTAACATTCTCCTTTATGAACATCAATAAGAGCCCTACCCGTGTCAAGAAATGGTCTGCCTAAGATAATCAGAACATTAACATCGGCTTCATAATCCAAAATGATAAAATCAGCTGGAAAGATAAATTTGTCTACCTTCACTAGCACATCCTCAATCTTAACCTTGGGATGCACATAGGATCGGTCTGCCAGCTTGAGTGTCCCGGTGGTAGGTCTTGCTTCTATGCTAAGCTTCTTGAAAACTAACATTGGCATCAAGTTGATGCTGGCTCCCAAGTCACACAATGCCTTGCCCATAAATTTGTTGCCAATTGTGCAGGGAATAGTGAAACTTCCCAGATCTTTCAGCTTTGGTGGCAATCGGTTTAGGATCATGGCACTGCATCCCTTAGTGAAAGTAATAGTTTCAAAGTCACCCAACTTTCTCTGTTTGGACAGAATGTCCTTCATGAATTTCACATAGTTGGGCATTTTCTCAAGGGCTTCTACCAATGGAATGTTAATTTGCAACTGCTTAAGAACTTCCAAGAAGCACTTAAATTGCTGGTCATGTTTGTGCTTTTGAAGTCTTGCTGAAAATGGCGGCGGTGGATAAACATATGCTAGCGCTATAGGCTTTGTTGAGGCAGTGCTGGCATCTGTTTTGGCATTAGTATGCTGTTTGGCCTTATTCTGTTTGTCATCAATGTTGGCATCATGTTTGGCATCATTGTTCGCACCGGTTCTGGCACTGGTACTGGCATTACCACTGGCATCATCTGTTTTAATTTCCTCTTTCTTTGCTTCTCTGGGCTTGTCTACCGGCACTGGCTTTTCACTTTGGCAGTTAACTGGCTACTTGGCAGCCATCTCTACCTCGCACTGCTTACCACTTCGAAGGGTTATGGCCTTGCATTGCTCATTGTCTTTGTGCCGAGCATCTTCAGTGTCACTTGGCAAGGCTCCTAGGGATCGATTGTTTAGTGCATTGGCAAGTTGTCCAATTTGAATTTCCAAGTTCCTTACTATTTCTGTGAAACTCTAGACTATGACATCATTCTTTTCCATGTAATCATTGGGAGGACCTCCTTGGTTGAATCTCTGCCATTACTGGTAATTGTTTTGGGCTTTTGTGGCATGGCATTCTAATAGAATGCTGGCATAAAATTTACCGACCCAGGGTTGGCAAGGCATTCATCCATATAGTGGTTCTCTCCACAAATGGTGCAGAATGGGTCTAATGCTCTAATTTCTTGGGACTCGTTGTTCAAGTTCTCTTTCCAAGATAAATGTGTTGTATCAGCAAAGTTGTAATCATCATAAAAGTCTATTTGAGCATCGTACAAGTAACTCGGCTGATGTTGAGGACTGTTTTGCCATGGCATATATGTTGTAGCAGTAATGCCATTGTAACAACGGGGAGTCGACGTGTTCTTACAAAAAATTGGTTTTGAATGGAGTCGCCACCAGTCTTCTTATTTCGATGAGATTGAATCAACTGAAAACTCGGTTATTTTAATAAAACTTGTTTTTCTCATTTTTATTAAAACAACAAGTTTTGGTCTATGAAACCAGAAAAATAGGTTCGAGAGTCAGTTACGCATGGGGAAGGATGAGCACCCCCACAACGCCCAAAATCGGTACCTTGGTCAATTATTTAGTGTCTAAACGAAGGGAAATTAATAATTCGAATTTAATTTAAAATTTTTGATCCCTTTGAAATATTTAAAAACATTTTTGTATGAAAGAAATTTACACCCCTAACACCCAAGGCATAATTTCCATTAGATTCCCTAATGAATGGAACCTATTTTAAAAATTATAATTTGGAAAAATTATGAAATTTACACCCCCAACACCTGGGCATAATTTTCATTAGGTTCTAAAATGAATAAAATATATTTTAAAAATTATAGTTTAGAATAAAAAATCATAGAAATTTGCACCCCAATACCCGGGGTATAATTTCTGTTAGATTCTCGAACGAGAAAAATCTATTTTGAATATTTTCTTTCGCTTAAAAATTTACACCCAAATGCCCAGGGTATAATTTCAATTAGATTCCTGAATGAGGGAAATCTATTTTGAAAATTATAATTAGAAACAAAAATTTACACAAAAATTTACACCCCAGCACCCGGGGCATAATTCTCATTAGGTTCCCAAATAAAGGGAATCTATTTTTGAAAATTAATTTTAAAATTAAAAATTATATTTGGTGGTAGACATTATCAAAAAGCGGCACCCTTACGTTCGGAGTACGTTTTTCACAATAATCACTAATAAAAGAGTTTTAATTAAAAAATCAATTAAACAATATATAAATATGTTTTATTCATACAACGAATTCATACAACACAAACGTAACTTAGAATATAAAAGCATGCCAATAATAAAAAAACATTATAAACAATTCATACAATAAATATAACATACAAGACACTTTTATTATAAAAACATGCCCATAATTACATATATTTAAAGATAAAGATCGAAAGTTACCCTACAAGAAGCTCAAATAAAGAACTTGACCGGCCCCTAACAAGATCTCCGCATCATTTTGTCAAGGCTCCTAAATCTATTCAAACGAACCTCAGCAGGGTCTCCGATCAAACGAACTATCGAGAAAAAATATTCTCGATGAGAGCACTGCTCTCAAACCTTAAAGGGCACTGCCCAGACTTTACCAATTTCATGACCATTTACGTTTGGCCATAAATTGTCAATTGCTTTTCGCCATTTTTTGGCTTCAATTTCTTGTCTTTGCCAAGCCTTCCCCTGCCTTTTATAGGTAATTGGGGAGGGGTGAGTGGAAAGTAAGATTGTGTGGATGCCTTGCATGGCATCCACGATTGTTTACCCCTTTTTTAATTTTAAATTTTTATTTTATTAATTTTTTGATATGATTTTTTTTACTTTTACTTAAAAATAATAATACTATATTTGGACAAAATGAGTGATTACCGCCCGGACATAAAATAGGTATTACAGCCGCCCCCTCTTTGCTCATTGCTGTGTAACAAGAAAAGAGCAAAGACCAAAGAATAACCATTTTTGTCTGGTCAGGTTTGGTTTCTTTCTCCGGCCATCGCTTCTTCTTCTTAGGCTCTACTTGATCTGCTCAGCTACTCTTGTAGGTAAAATCTTCAAAAATGGGATGATTCGTTGGGGAGATATAATCTTCAAACCTAGGGAGATCCGTTGGAGGAGACAAAATGAGTTCAGCTTGCTATGACTCTAGCTACGAGGCAATACCTGAAGAAAATTTGACCCAACTGCAACACTAACGAAGAGGCAAGGTCTGCAAAACTTGATCCGGCTACAACATTGATGAAGAGGCATGATCGAAGGATGAAGGTTCTGACATTTGATCCAGCTGCAACACTGACGAAGAGACAGGATCGAATGGCAAAGGTTCTGATATTTGATCCAGCTACAACACTGGCGAAGAGGCATGATCGAAGGATGAAGGTTTGATATTTGATCCAGCTGCAACACTGACGAAGAGGTAGGATTGAATGAAGGCTCTAAAGTACGGAGTTAAGAAACTCTTATTTTTTAGGAAAATGTTTTTAAGAAAAGAAGGAGTTAAGAATCTACTATTCTTTATGAAAATTTCCTTATATAAGGACTTGTTTTCAGAAAATTTCTTTGAGTAACAAGTGCAATGTTAGTTTTCGATAATGTATTTATGCAAATGACATGCATGTGTATGCTTTCATGATGATGCAAAGATGCATGAAATTCTTGTCGAAATCTTAAAGTTATGGATGCTCTATGAAAAATTAGATGCCATGATGTATGAACATGTTTGACGATGCACTAATGCATATGCTTTCCTGATGGATGAAAATGCATAGATTAGATGTCATGATGAATGAACAAGTTTGGCGAGGCACTGATGCATATGCTTTCCTGATGGATGAAAATGCTTGGACTAGATGTCATGATGCATGAACAAGTTCAGTGATGCAATGATGCATATACTTTCATGTATGCCTTCATGATGAATGAAAATGCATGGAGTCATTGCAAAAGTCTTTCTCTGGCTCAACTTGGTCTTCTGGTTTATTTTTGCTCAAAATTTGTCCTGGCAAAAGCTTGCCCCCCAAATTTCGTTGTTCTTATTCTGGATTCAAACTTTTGAGCTGAATGATCTTGACGCCATATCTTTCTTCTTCTCAAGGGAAAACAAATTTGATCGAAGCTTGAATGCCCCACTTATTTATGACCAGTTTGGGTGGCTCTCTTTGGCTCACGCACTCCCCCCATTCTAGCTTTCCCTCTTTTCTGATCTCGATCAAGCGTTAGAAGTTTCAAATCTTTGAATAAAGGATAACTCCATAAGACGGAATGTAGTTTGAAGACAATCTCTTTCATTTCAGATACCCATGTATAGTCACAATGGTCTTTGGAGACGTATGATGTAGGCCAGAGCTTGCAATTACGAACAAGATGATTTTCTTGTAGTGTTTGCTTTGAATATGCTTAGGTATGCATTTTTCTTGTTTGTTTTTTTTCTTTTTTCTGGATTGCTCTAGACTGCCCATTTTTGGGTTTTCACCCTAGGGTTCATTTCCTTTCTTTTGCTTAGAAACTTGCAGTATAAGAAAACTTGTACTCTGACTGAACATCGGTATTTGCTCCAGTTTTGTAGATGAGCAGTCCTCTAAATCTCTTATAGATGAAAGTTTCTGCACTTGCTTCTCCCATAAAGGCTCCAATCTTTGACTTTTTCGCATTTTTTCTTTTCTTTTCTTTACTCTGCTCTTTCTTTTTGGAATTTTCCTTTTGATTTTTTGGTTTTTTTGATTTTTTTTGTTTTTGGGTTTTTTCTTTGATGCTTTTGAGTTTAGGAGTTCAATTTAATTCGGCATGTTCTTCAAGTACAGACTACCTCTTGGGTCTGAAGTGCATCTTATTGTCTCCTTGATGGACATTGTTTTTCAGCTATGGTCAAGACTATTCATCTTCCACTTGAAGTTGCATTTCTTTTCTCTTGCCCCCACTATGGTGGTGATCATGTGATACACAGACATCATCGAGGAAGAGCATGTTTTCAGTTGGATAAATGTTTGGAGTTAACACGATATTCAAAAATCTTAGACAACAACGCTTGAGAGGAAACATTCACTCAAAATTTGTGTTTGAGACCTTTCCATTACTCCCTAGGCACTCAGTAATCCTTCTGCCGACCTAAGTAGTTTGGAAGATAGGCCACATCCCCCTCATCTTCACACTTTTCAATTTCCTCTAGACACGTGATTACTCAGAATTAGCCATCGGATTGGAATCGATGTCGCTCCTGAAAAATAAATATGTATGTATGTGCAAAAAAAACTCATGAAAAATGCATAAATTTTGAGCATGGAAAGAAAAAGAATGCACCATTTATTAAAAGAAGATAGACACATGCCCTTTACAAAAGTTTCCCTTTTGCCTTCGGGCTTAGGCAATAGGTGCATTATTCAAAAAGAGAGTTAAAATACAAGGACTTCTAGACATGTCTGACATTATCCTCTTTTTAGTTCATATTAGGGACTCCATTACTGAATTTCAAAGTTTCATTTTCTAACTTTGCTCCATGTCATTCTTTATATCTTCACACGCTTTTTCAACCATTTCCAAACGCCCCTCCATTTCTTCAACTTTGCTTCGAATAAAAATCAATGTAGATTCGACTGACTCAGATACCCCACAAACACTGTGCTTGAAAATCTCTCGAAGTTAGAGGCTCGATGCATAAATGATTATACAGTATGATATGATGGAAATATATGGAAAATGAGATGTTAATGGAAAGAAAAACAAAATAAATGAGTTAGTACGGATTAAATAATCAATAATTTATTGCAAAAAATTAAAAGGTATAAAACCTATAAGTAGACATGCTTTACTTGGATAAGAGAAATCCTAGACATGCTTTACTTGGATAAGAGAAATCCTACCCAATCATGTTTTCTACCCGTATATTGAAAAAAATGGGTCATATCCAAACATGCTTTTCTACCCGCATACTCATAAATAAAATATAGACATGATATTTAATTATTGGTAAATAAATAAACAATTAAAGGGCATAACTGAAAGAAATTAAAACCTCATACTCTCTCTACTATGCACCTATCGGGTGATTCTCTAAACGGAAAGAGGTTCGGTATGGCTCTAAAGGGTAGGCGCTTATGGTTCACTACATGTGGTTTAGGTTCTAAAGTAACGATACCCGAACTGTCGCTAGGACATCGATTCGGGGGGATACATTTCCCTAGGTCTGCACGAAAATATAAATCTCACGAAGACAAAGGGACATATATCTCTGAAGTGATCCACTATCCTACATGGAGGGAGTACCTCACGAAGGAGTAGTTTCTTGCTCCCACTTTGTCGCAACCCTTTTTAAGATTTTTGACGTTTTAGAAAACTTTATAAAGACACAAAGTCGCCACCAATCTTTTTTAAAAAAAGTGTGATTGGATCACTTTTAAAACAAGGGTATTTTGATAAAACGTTTTATTTATCAAAATAACATTTTGGTCCATGAAGAACAAAGAAAACGGGTTCGGGGGTCGGTTACGTGTGGGGAAGGGTTAGCATCCCCCCCACAACGCCCAAAAACTGGTACCTAATTGATTTCAAAAAGTGCTTTGAAAACTGGAATTTGCAAGTTCAAAAAATTTTGATTTATTTGTGCGCATAGTGAATGTATATCTATTTTAACGGACTTATCACCCGAGCAATGAACTTTAATCACCGCCAACACTCCTGGCGCTAACCTGCATTCCCGTTTGATAAGACACTGCGTTAATTAAGTTTTCACTTTTTAAAACAAACCAAAGAGAATATTAGGTGTGTTATTGTTTTTTTAGAATCTAGTGTTTAAACCCTAAAGAAACATCTACATTTATTTTTACTATTAAGGTTTAAATACAATTACGTCTGTCTTATTGAAAATGAAGAATGTTTTACAACATACAAGTCTCTATTCTATGTTTTAAGTCCCTAATCCTAAAGTTTAACACACATACATATACATATAAGAACAAAATGAACAAAAATACTTAAATTAAATTAACTATCAAAATAATTACTAAAATAAAGAAAAGGGCAATTAATTTTATTTATCAAAAAAATTTGTATTATGGACTAAATTAAAAGAAAACCAAATGTAAGGGTTAATTTGAAAACAATTTAATATTTGGTGACAAATTTAAAAGAAAAATGATGAAATTGAATAGATTTAAAACAAAGGTGCTGCGGTATAAGAACCAGGAAAGAAGGGTGCGGGTTATAACCGGGTTCAGGTCGGGTCAAACGGGTTAGTATATATAATAAATATCATAAACAAAATTCATTTCTCCCCCTTTTATAAAAATAGATCAAAACCAGTCCTTTCTAAATTCTCTGATGCGTTCATCCATGATCTTCATGAAATGAAGAACAGGATGGTGGTCCGCCGGAGCTCAAAATCACTAATTTTCCCATATTTCGGTGACATCAAAATCACATTTTTCCACCGGAGCTGCGTCGAAGCCAAATCATAATGACGTTTCAAACAGAATAAAGGTAAAAACAATCCCATTTTGTTTATTTAATTCAAAACAGAAAGAAAAAAAAGATAGAAAATGTTACCAGAAACTTGCTTATCTTATTGCTTTGAAACTTCGATTACAATCCTTGCTTGCTGGCTTTACAACTTCCGAATGCTAATTGTAAATGTATGTATGTATCTAGTGTGTGTTTTCTATAATTGTTGTGTCCTTGTAACAATGATTTACAGTGTTATTTGTAGTACAATACTTGCCTAAATCCTAAGCTTAAATCTCCAATTTCTTCCCCTTTAATTACTTGAAATTTCCCATGGCACAGATTTGGGGATTTTGGTATTCTGCTTTGGTTGACTTTGCCTTTGATTTGGCTCCAAATTTCATCCGGTTGCTTCGATTTTTGCTAGAGCTTAAAATTAGGGATTTCTGCTTTTGCTGATTTAGGATTTAACCCTTTTATTTCCTTTTTGTATGTTTCTGATAACTTCAAATGCTTAGGAGATGCCGAGAAAGAGCGATTCAAGGCAGCAACAGCGCAGTCATCCGTCGGAGAAGATGAAACGTTTGCCAGAGGATAGAAAGGCACGCGTGTGGCTGCCACGCATGAGTGGTGATCCACATGATACACCCTGAAGTGATTTGGGCCGTCAGATCTCGTCCTGATCGAACGGCTATGAGAGTGCGGCGCTATATCATCCCCAGCTGGCGTGATCTGCGTCGTTGGATCACAGATTGATCCAACAGCCTCCTTTCAGCTGCACAACAAATAAAAGATAGAAGTTAGGGTTTAGTTTATCTAAGAAAATGGGCTAAACTGGCCCTTGTATATTGGACTCTTTTTTTGTAATGTTTTTTACTAAATCTAATGGACCTTTTCTTATTTTATTTAAGTAGGCTGCATGTTTTACTTTTTGGGTTTTAATATCTAACTACTATATTATTAACAAAAATGCATATAACCTATGTTAATTCTAACTTCCATATCAATATACTAACATATGACAACTATACTAATTATAATACACTAAGTATACTATACGGCACCTAGATGATTCACATTAATTAACATACGGCACTTATACTAATTATGTTGTAACACTAACAATGTAATATAAAATCGGAAATGACATAGTTAATACAATGAAAGTAAAAAAACGTTAGGTGAAAATTCAGTGACAACAGCTACCCCTCTTTGGTCATTCCGATGAAACAGGAATAGAGCAAGACATTGATTTTCACCAATTACCAAACCGTCAATGCCTGAAAAGACAGGCGGGTTCTATTCTCCCCATGCTCGAATAGATAAGCGGGTTCTATTCTCCAAATGCCTGAATAGATAGGTACGTTCTATTCTCCTCATGCTTGAATAGATAAGCAGATTCCATTCTCCAAATACCTGAATAGATAGGCGAGTTCTACTTTCCTCATGCTTGAATAGATAAGCAGCTTCCATTCTCCAAATGCCCGAACGGATAGGCGGGTTCTATTCTCCAAATGCATGAATAGATAGGTGGGTTCTATTCTCCTTGTGCTTGAATAGCTAAGCGGGTTCCATTCTCCAAATGCCCGAACGGATAGGCAGGTTCTATTCTCCTCGTGCTTGAATAGATAAGCAGGTTCCATTCTCCAAATGCCCGAACAGATAGGCAGGTTCTATTCTCCTCGTGCTTGAATAGATAAACAGGTTCTATTCTCCTTATGCTCGAATAGATAAGCAGGTTCTATTCTCCAAATGCCCGAACGGATAATAAGGTTCTATTCTCCTCATGCTCGAATAGATAAGCAAATTTCCATTCTCCAAATACCCGAACGGATTGGCAGGTTCTATTCTCCTCATGCTTGAATAGATAAGCAGGTTCTATTCTCCAAATACATGAACGGATAGGCATGTTCTATTCTCTTCATGCTCGAATAGATAAGCAAATTTTCATTCTCCAAATGCCCGAACGAATAGGCAGGTTCTATTCTCCTCATGCTTGAATAGATAAGTAGGTTCCATTATGCAAATACTCGAACAGATAGGCAGGTTCTATTCTCTTCGTGCTTGAATAGATAAGAAAGTTCTAAAATATGTCTTCATCCTCCATACGCTTGGATGAATAAGCGGGTTCCAAAACCTGTCCAAAACAAATGCAAATGATCCAACTAAGATGCATAAGCCCTTAGGGATGCCTAGTCATGAATACATGTCTTACTTCTTTGCTCTTTTAACAATTTTTCTCAAGAAATAGACACAGAAGATACTGTGAAGCTCCGGGAAACTCGGATTATATCATCTCAAACATTTTCTCAACTCTGGCAACAGATGGTGAATGTCTATTCTGGCCCATCCCATCACAAAACACAGTATGATTTCTTTTCATTTTTGTACACTGAATGACTCTACACTATGTTACTTGGTTCACAAGAAAGTTAGTAATAACCCATCTTTCAACGCTAGTTGGCTTTACCAATTTCTTGTTGTTAAAATTCCATCGTCCATTCCTTGGAGAGAAATGTTCACCATTGCCTACTTTTAACCTTAAGAGCTGTAGGACACGTCTTTCGATTTGGGTGAAATTGGAGTTTACCAAAACATCACCATGTTGTACTATAGGTTTAATGCCCTATTCTTTTCCTGTGACTTCTGCCTCTTCATCCAGGAAAGCTCTTTGCGAAGTGTATAGCGTTTCTAGGACACCTAAAAGTGAAACTCCGTGGGGACATATGGGGAATGCATTGGCTTGCCATCATTAATGCATGAGAAATCATCTGAAAGTTGAAACTGTATGCCACGATGATTCATCATTCTCATTCTTAGTACTTCTTTGCTTCATATGATCTTTGCACATTTGCTCGCTCCATCCATTTATCTTGTATTCCTGGTTGGAATGACTGACTTTATCCTCATATTCTTCAACACTCTTTTAGCCTTTATCAAGTTATCATTGTAGTTGACAGGCTTTCTAGAATCATGTTGTTCTTCCAATGTCTCATACCCTTAACTATTTCCTCCAATGTCTGTAAATTTGTTCTCATTGTTGTAGAAAATAAATTATCTCGTGTAAGCATGTTGCCTTAAGATAATGTCAAAACATCTCTTGAGGGTCCTTCGCGGAGATTTGCAGCAAAACCTATTTCAATCTTGAATTTCTTCATGAGTTTGCTGCTCTTTATGCCCTAAGCTCCAAATTTGACCATTGAATTCCTCATAGTTCCAATACCCTTCTAGACAAATTTCAAAGTAATGCTCAAAAATATTTTGTATGTTTCAAGTGATGTCAAATTTTAATTCTCATTTCAATGCAAGATGTTTTATGGAAAGATGTCGAAGGAGGAAAAGAAAAGGTCTACACAACAAAATTTTATTAGTATTATGGCAAACTCAAAAAGAAATTACAAGGAAAGGGATAGGTATTCAGATATCAGAAACCAAAACTCCTCTTGCCATGACTTCATAAGATGCCTTGAATGTCCACTATGCTGAGCAGACCTTGGAAATAATGATTATGTGAAAATATATGAAACTTCCATGTATTGATTTGCGGAAGAAACACTTTTACAAATTACCCAAGCCGCCCTTTACGGGTTTTCAACTCAGATCCTCCTTTGGTTTCAAAACGCCCTTTGCGGGTTTTCATTTTGAAACCCCTTTTCTTTTTCTTTTTCTTTCTTCTTTTTTCTTCTTATTTTTCTTTTTCTTTTTCTTTTTCTTTTTCTTTTTCTTTTTCTTTTTTTTTTCTTTTCTTTTTCTTTTTCTTTTTCTTTTTCTCTCCTCTTCAAACATAATACTTTTTAACTTAGTCTGAATTTATCGGGTTCTGGAGTTTGTCTTCATCCATTTCTGCTAAAATTAATGCTCCCCCTAAGAAAACTTTGTTACAATGTAAGGTCCCTCCCAATTCGTGCACATTTTTCTCGAGAATCGCTTTGGATTGGCAGCTTTTTCCTCAACACCAAATCCCCCTCTTTTAATTCTCATGGGCGAACTTTCTTCTCGTGAGCCCTTATCATCCTTCTCTTATACATTTTTCCATGACATAGTGCCTTTAACCTCTTTTCATCAATCAAATTAAGTTGGTCATATCTTGCTTGCATCTATTTTACCTCATCTAATTTTGCTTCTATTAAGACATGAAGCGATGGTATTTCAACCTCGATGGGTAGCACAGCTTCTACTCCATATACCAATGAGAAAGGTGTTGCCCTAGTGGAAGTTCTTACTATGGTTCGATAAGCATATAAAGCAAATAGCAGCTTCTCGTGCCAATCTCTATAGGTATTAGTCATTTTTGCAATAATATTCTTATTCGCTGCCTCCACTGCCCTATTCATCTTCGGGCGATATACCACAGATTTACGATGTTTAACATTGAACTACTCACAAACTCCATTTATCATCATGTTATTCAAATTAGAGGCATTGTCAGTGATGAAACTCTCAGACAAGTTGTATCGACAAATGATTACCTTTTTCAAAAACTTGTAAACCGTGGATCTAGTGACATTTGCATACGAGGTTGCTTCTATCTACTTTATTAAATGATCAACATCTACCAAGATAAAATGATACCCATTTGATGCCTTAGGATGAATCTGATCGATGACATAAATCCCTACATAGAGAATGGCCAAGGGGTTGTCATAACATGAAGAGGTTGAGGTGGCGTATGGACCTTGTCAGCATAGATTTGGCACTTGTGGCATTTACGAGAATAATTGATGCAATCACCTTCCATGGTTGACCAATAATATCCCAGACGCATAATCCTTCTAGCCATAGTGAAACCACTAGGATGGGTTCCGCAAACTCCTTCATGAACTTCTTCCACAATTAATTGAGCCTCTTTTGCTCCTACGCATCTTAGAAGCACTTGATCATGACTTCTTTTGTATAAAATCTCTCCATCAAGGACATACCCAGATACCATTTTCCTGATCATTTTCTTTTCATTCTCTATAGCTTGCGGTGAGTATTGCTGGAATTTTACATATTGCAAGATGTCACGGTACCATGGCAATCCATCCATCTCTTCTTCCACGTCATAACAATGAGCTGGAGAGTCTAGCACATGTAACCTAATGGGAATCATCTCAGACCCTAAACATGGTGGCTAAGGTGGCTAAAGCATCAGCCATTTGGTTGTCTTCTCTAGGGAGATATTTGAAAGTGATCTCATCAAATTATTTGGTCAACTCAAGGACCAACTTGTGGTATTCTAACAACTTTGCATCTTTTGTCTCCCATTTGCTACGTATCTGATAAATGACTAATGTAGAGTCCCCAAAAATTCTTAAAGTACGAATTTTCCTCTTTATAGCTTATCTTAGTCCCGTTATACAGGCCTCGTACTCTGCCATGTTATTTGTGCAGAAGAACTTCAAACGACTGGTAAACGGGTAATAATCTCCCTCCAGTGAAACCAGAACTGCCCATATACCTCTTCCTAAAGCATTTGTTGCACCATCAAAGTTCTTAACCCAAGATTCCATGGGAGCCTCATCATATTCTGAGATACACATCAAGTCTTCATCAGGAAAATAAAAATTTAACGCTTCATAGTCATCACAAGCGCGCGACTTGCCAAAAAGTCTGTTATGGCACTCTCTTTTATCACTTTTGGCTCACATACTGGATATCAAATTCTAATAACAACATTTGCCAACGCGCTAACCTTCCTGATAGAGCCGGGGCCTCCATCATGAACTTCAGTGGGTCTAACTTTGAGATTAGCCACGTAACATGATAAAGCATATATTCTCTTAGCCTTTTAGCTGCCCAGACCAGAGCACAAAATAGTTTTTCAATCGACAAATATCTGGTTTCACAATCTGAGAATTTCTTGCTCAAGTAGTATATCATCCTTTCTTTTTGTCCAGTATTGTCATGTTGCCCTAACACACAACCCATGGAATTTTCATAGACCGTTAGGTACAAGATCAGTGGTCTCCTAAAACAGGTGGTACTAATACTAGAGGATTACTCAACCGCTCTTTAATCTTTTCCAAAGCCACTTGACATTCTTCGTCCCATGTCCCCAGGTTATTCTTCCTGAGTAACCTAAACATTGGATCGCACTTATCAGTTAACTGAGAAATGAAGCGTGCGATGTAATTTAATCATCCCAGAAAACCTCGAACTTCCTTCTGTGTTTGAGGTGGGGGAAGTTCCTGTATAGATTTTATCTTATCATGATTGATCTCAATTCCTCTTCTACTCACAACAAAACCCAATAACTTCCCAAATGTGCACTTAGTCGGGTTGAGCTTCAACTGAAACTTTCTTAGTCTTAGGAAGAGCTTTTCTAACTTGACCAAATGTTCTTCCTTAGATCGAGATTTGGTGATCATATCGTCGATGTATACCTCTATTTCTCTATGCATCTGTTGCGCGTAATAAGTGCTACGCAATTGTGCAAGTATACACGTCGCAAGTTATAGTATAAAAGATATCATCTCCACAGGGATTGGTGCCACTTCAAGAATCTAATCTCTTGCACTGTAAAAAAGTAAAAGAAAACAAAAGTAGAAGATTATAGGAGTTTAAACTAATAACTAAACTAGAAAGCAATAAAGTAAAAGAATAGATGAGATCAAGTGAGAGAGATAGGCCATGTTATCGTGAGTTGAGATGTGATAGCCGATTAGATCGACTTGGTAAAATAGTGCAAGGGCAACTCAGATGCCGTGGTAACTTGCACAACGGGGTTGCCTTGGCAACTAATCGATGGTTGCCTGGGCGACTAGTTGGGCAACTACTTGGGCATCTGGGCAGCAACTTGAAGGTTCGGCAGAGCGTTCTTCAATGGTTTCTTCTTATCCCTAAGTCGAAACTCTAGCTATTTGTGCATGCCTTGATAATACATCCCTGCGTGAATCAAGGGTGAACAACAACCAATCTTGCGCTCCTCTTAGCCGTTGAAATCCTTAACTTATTCCTAAGCCGGATTAATCTTCATCATCAATAGATTGAATAAAGATCATACTCATTCGTTTCTTGAATCTAACTCTCCCGATATTAGATAAATAGATGAAGTTACGAGATCCTCTCCCAATTCACTCGCAAACAAGAATAAGAACCAAGAATGAGTAAACCTTGAATAGAAAAGTACAAACTCTTATTACCTAAACAAAATCCAATTGTTTCTCACAACCACAAAACACAATAACCATAGCCAAATAGATTTAGTTCAAGGCTAGGTTCCAAAGAAACACAAGACAAAGAATTCCTAGCATGAACCTAATTGAACAAGAAAGAAAAAGATGAAGAATGGATGAAGCCTTCTTTTTGAGATCTCCCCTTGAAGCTTGTCGAAAATTCTCTCCTCCCTCTTTCTCTTGGAGTTGACAGGTTGGTGATTTATTTATAGGGCTAGGTCAAAGTCCTTCTTTGAGGAGGAAGTTAAGCTAGAATTAAATTATCTTTAAAGAATATAATTCTTTATTATATTTATATTCCTTCTATAACTTCTCATATCTTCTTGGGATTTAATTCTTCTTTAACCTCTTTATGGAAATCAAACTCTTTTGGGATTTAGATTTGCTCTACGTCATCTTGGGCTTGTCTAGTCCTCAATTTCGACTACCATATCACCTTATTATTTGTCGATAATTGCCCTGGCAACTAGCTCGGCATCTCCTTCATGCATTGCCCTGGCAACTAGCTCGGCATCTCCTTCATGCATTGCCCTGGCAACTGGTTATAGCCTTGCTTTGGCAAGTGATTCTGCACATACACACAAAACACACCAAAGCAACATCTTTTCCCACAAAAATCACCAAGTTATGTAATCAAGCTCAACGGTGGAAGGAAACATGAATTAATGCATGAATGACTAATTATGCAACTAATATGAGCCTAAGTCTAACAATAATATGAGTAAAAAGGGTAAGAAAAATAGTACTTTTGAACACTTATCACACCACCAAACTCAAACTATTGCTTGTCCTCAAGCAATGCAAACTAATAATTACCCGCCAATACTTCAATTTTCACAAACTTAGCTTTGAACTTGATTTCAATTCTCATAACCGAGGCACAAAGTATGATTGGCTTATCATTTTTCGGAAAACTTAGGAGTTACTCGGAATCAAACTATAATGCTTGTGAGTGTGTGCGGAGTTGTGTGCAAGTTGATTTTTCGGATTCTATGCAAAGAAGAGGTTTTCAAATTACTTCATTGAGTTCTCTTAACATGATTTAACTAGAGCCAGTTTCGGGCACCTCTAGTGTTTTGTTTTTAGTTTTCTTAAGTTAATTAATTTATTCGACTAGAGCCGGTTTCGGGCACCTCTAGCAATCAATTTTTAGAACATGCTAGAGCCAATTTCGGGCACCTCTAGCAATCAAATTTTTAGCACATGCTAGAGACAATTTCGGGCACCTCTAGCATTTATCCAATTTTTATTCTAATACCCTAATTTTTTTTAACTTTCAACCTAAGTTCACTAGAATTCCTTAAATCAATCAAACCACAACAGTGTTTCATCAAAATTTAGCATCATAGTAAAATTCTAAGCGTTTCCATGGTTATCCTAGAATAAAAATTCTATCAATTAAGTGCACTGGCAAAGTCATCATCGGATATTCATCAAATCTAGGCAATTCTTGTTCCAACTAAAGGCATGGCAAGCAATTTATGTATCCTAAATGCAATACTTAAAATGAATGCAACTAAACATGGTAACTAACTAATAACAATCCCCCCAACTCGAGTGAGGCATTGTCCTCAATGCATGCATTAAAGAGAAATAAAAATAAAGTAAAATGCAAACGAGGACTTACTCCGAGAGTTCGTCGTCGTGGATAATTTGTTTCCTTTTGGTCGGTGTCTTGATTCTCTTGCTTGAACGCGATGGCTGTTTTCTTGTTGCCGATGGTGGAATCGATCCTCATATGGGGTTGTCCTCATCGTCCTCTTCATCAATGTCATTGGCTTTTCACTTGGAGAATTCAATTGGTGTGGTCTTTGTTGGTGCAATGGAGGATTCGTCCGAATCTAAAAAATCAGACAATGATTCCATAGGAGTTGATTCGGGCATAGGTTCTTTACCTTTGGCTTTTGCAGTGATTGCCAGGATGTTTTTAGCTCTGGTTTCCGTGGCATCTTCAGGGTTGATTACGGTGTAGGTTGTCGCGGCATCATCTGTTGCGGTTGTCATGGCAAGGATCTCGGCCGAAAAGATTGGGAATGGCACGCGGCTGTCCGTGTACTTTTCTAGGATGACTTGGGTGATGGCATTGTTGTGCTCCTTCATGTACCGCATGAACATTAGTTGTCAGTCTTCAATTTGCCTAAGGTGGCTCGCCAATGGTTGTAAAAGTGTTTCAAAGTGTCCCGAGGTTGATGACCGAGTTGCCCGACATTAGGTGCTTGGGCATTAGGGGTTGTCGCGGCAATTGGAGGCCTTGAGGATTTTACCGGTGCCTCTCCCATTAGCTTTCAGATTTGCGCTTGATTCCAACCGGACTTTGGTAGGGCCTTTTCATCGGTGGACTCACTTGGGACATGCATCTCCTTGCAAAGATTGGAAATTAAGCAAGGGAAGAAAAGAGAACCCTTGTCCTTTGAGCTACATACAAAAATCTCATCACAAATAATTTTTCCAATGTTAATGATGCGGTTATGCAAGATAGAAGGTATGAGCAAAAGACGTGGTATATCAACGGTAGTATTGTGTGTGGTGGGCATTAAAGAAGTTTTAACAAACTAATTCCATAGTTTTGCCTCGGGTTTAAGCCAAAGGTGATTTATCGTGCCCTTGTATTTACCGTCGTTCCAATGAGCTCCCAGTAGAGTGAGTTCTTGAAGCACCTTGTCGAGTTGCTTGGGCGTGATTTGATCAACAAAGGCTTGATGCTTATCCTTCTCAATGTAGATAGCGTAAAAGGTGTTGACATTTTCAGGGCTTATGAGTATGGCCTTGTCACGAACAAAAACATAAGGATTATCCGGGTTAGGTGAGTGAGCGTAGAATTCTCTTACCCATGAGATGTTACCCGGTTCCGATTGATGGCAAAAGATTTGCCACTTTTGATGTGCAATCCTCTCGAAGATGAATGGTTCAAGGCCGAAATCTTGATGAGAGTTGGAGTATTTAAAGCCTTGTTCTTCGCAAATCTTCCGGCTTTCAAACTTGGAGTGAAATCTTTCTTGAACCACCGGTGTAGCAAACTTCTTGTATCTTGGTTCTTTGGAGGAACTTGGATGAACCAAAAATTTACTTTTGGATGCCATTGATGATCTTGGTTGTGAGTTTTGTAAAAACAAAGAAAAGAAAATAAAAGAAACTAAAGAGTTGCAAGATGAAAAGTAGGAATAGGTTTCTTGGAAGTTAACGGTGATGGGTTATATAGAAAAGATAGGTAGTAAATATGGTGGGTGGGATTAATTTTGGAAAGGAGAAAAAGAGGGTTTCGGTTTAGGGGAAGGGTGACGGCTAGGGGGTTTATTTAGGGTAAGTTGGAGGCTTTATATAAGCCTTAGATTCAGCCCATTAATTTCCTTGCTGAAGAAGTTTCCTTCTTGAATCAAAATTCCTCTTTATCTTGAACTCTTTTCCTACAATTCAAAGACAAATCAAATAAGGATTAAAATTAAAGATAGACTAATAAAATAAAATAAATAAAGATGTGTAAAGGGATTCTTAAACTTAAAAAAGATAAATATGAAAGATGTAGTTTTAATCTTAAAGAAAATAAATCTATCCTAAAAGAGCAAATAATCGAAAATAATAAAAAATAAAAATTAAATAGTTCGAAAACAATTAAAAAGAAAAAGAAAAAAGAAAAGGAAAAAAATAAAAATAAAAATAAAAATAAAATATCAAAGGAGAGCATGATCATGCATCTCCTAAGGTGACCACTTCTTTGTTACGTTCCACATGGGCACCATTGTAGTGCTTTAATCTTTATCCATTAACTTTGGATTCATGTTTGTCAGTGAAGGACTTGATTATTACAGCACCATGGGAGAATGGTTTAACAAATTCGAATGGTCCCGACCATCTTGATTTCAGTTTTCTCAGGAAAAGCTTTAGCCGAGAATTGAATAAAAGAACTAGTTGCCCTGGCATGAAATGTCGCGGCAATAGTTTATTGTCATGCCATTGCTTTGTTTTCTCCTTGTAAATTCGTGCATTGTTGTAGGCGAGAGCACAGAATTCTTCTATCTTATTGAGGTCCAACAAACGCTTTTGTTCGGCACTTTCCCAATCCATATTCACGGTCTTGATTGCCCAATATGCCTTGTGTTCGATTTCCACCGGTAGATGGCATGTTTTGCCATAGACAAGTCGGAAGGGGGACATACCTAAGGGTGTTTTGAATGTAGTGCGATATGCCCAAAGTGCGTCATCTAGTCTTAATGACCAATCCTTCCTAGAGGGATTTACAACTTTCTCGAGTATACTCTTCAATTCTCGGTTGGAAATTTATGTTTGCCCATTGGTTTGTGGGTGATATGTCGTGGCAATCTTGTGTGATACACCAAAGCGTTGCAACATCTTGGCAATAAGTTTGTTGCCAAAATGCTTACCTTCATCACTGATAATTGCTCTCGGTATCCCAAACTGTGTAAATATGTTTTTTCTACAAGAATCGTTGTAAGTCTTGGAGTCGTTGTTGGGGACTGTAGCTGCCTCAACCCATTTAGACACGTAGTCAACGGCAAGTAAAATGTAGAGGTTGCCGAATGAAGATGGGAAAGGTCCCATAAAATCGATCCCTCACACATCGAACAATTCCACCTCGATAATGTTTTGGAGCGGCATCTCATGTCGTCTAGAGATATTTCCCGTCCTCTGGCAACGATCACATTGCTTGTAAAAGTCTTGGGCATCTTTGTACAGTGTTGGCCAATACAAACCGGATTGCAAAACTTTGGCTGCGGTACGAGTTCCTCCAAAATGTCCTCTATAGGGTGAAGAATGGCATTGCCATAGTACATTCTGCTGATTTTCTTCATTGACACATCAGCGTATAACCTGATCTGCACATTGTTTAAACAAAAGAGGCTCATCCCAATAGTAATGCTTAGCATCATGGCGGAACCGCTTCTTCCCTTGGTGAGTAAGGCCATAAGGTAAAATACCACAAACAAGGAAATTACTAAATTCGCGTACCAGGGTATTGCCGAGGCATGTGCTGGCGTGCGCGTCAAGAGTTGTTGTAGCGTCGAGGGTTGCCGAGGCATGTGCATCCGAGGTTGCTGAGGCAAGCGCATCAAAAGCTGCTACTGCGTTGAGGGTTGCCGAGGAATGCAGATCTGTAGTTGCCGAGGCATGCGCGTCAAGGGCTACCGAGGCGTCGAGGGTTGCCGAGGCATGCGCACCCATAGTTGCCAAGGCAACTAAAAGTTGCTCATCCGAGAATGCATCGCATATTTCTAAATCCGCGTCATCATCCCTATTGCGTTCTAAACGTGATAAGTGATCGGCCACTTGATTTTCTGTTCCTTTCCTGTCCTTAATTTTAATATCAAATTCATGTAAAAGTAATATCCAATGAATCAAATGAGGTTTGGCATCCTTTTTAGCAAATAGATATTTAATTGCCGAGTGGTACGTATGAACAATTACCTTTGTACCAACCAAATAGGATCGAAACTTGTCAAATGTGAAAACTACAGCTAGTAATTCTTTCTTTGTTGTTGTGCAATTCACTTGAGCACTATTAAGAGTTTTACTAGCGTAGTATATCATATGGAAGGTCTTACCTGTGCATTGGCCTAGGATTGCTCCTACCGCAAAATCACTTACATTACACTTGAGCTCAAAACGTAGCGTCCAATCTGGTGGAACAACAATGGGTGTCGTGGCAAGCTTTTCCTTTAGGGTTTTGAATGCTTGGGTGCAAGAATCATCAAAATCAAAGATTTTATCCTGTTCAAGAAAATTGCACAAGGGTTTAGTGATTTTAGAAAAATTATGAATGAACCTCCTGTAAAAACCTGCATGTCCAAAAAAGCTTCGACCCTTTAACCGAACTTGGTGGGGGTAATCTCTCGATCACGTCCACCTTGGCTTTGTCTACTTCAATTCCCTTGGATGAAATCTTGTGGCCGAGCACTATTCCTTCATCTACCATAAAATGGAACTTCTCCCAATTGAGGACTAAATCAGTTTCTTCACATCTTGCCAACACCCTCTTTAAATTACAGAGGCAACTTTCGAAGTCATTACCGAAAATAAAAAAATCATCCATGAAGATCTCAAGGAAGTCTTCGACCATGTCTGAAAATAGTGCCATCATGCATCTTTGAAAGGTTGTCGGGGCGTTACACAATCCGAACGGTATCCTTCAGAAAGCATAAGAACCATATGGGCATGTGAAGGTTGTCTTTTCGTGATCTTCTGGTGCTATGGCAATTTGATTGTAACCTGAATAACCATCAAGAAAACAATAAAAGGGTTTACCTGCAAGATGGTCAAGCATTTGATCAATAAAGGGTAATGGAAAGTGATCTTTCCTAGTGGCTTTGTTTAGCTTTCGATAATCCATACAAACCCTCCAACCGGTCACAGTCCTGGTTGGAATGAGTTCATTTTTTTCATTACTTACCACCGTTATACCTCCCTTTTTCCGTACACATTGTACTGGACTTACCTATGTACTATCAGAGATAGGGTATATAATGTCGGCGTCAAGCCACTTGATGATTTCTTTCATTACAACCCCTTTCATGGCATGATTCAGTCTCCTCTGGGCCTCAATTGAAGGTTTGTGATCATCTTCCAACAAAATCATGTGCATGCACACTGCCGGGCTAATTCCCTTCAAGTCAGCAATTGTCCACCCTATTGCCTTCTTGTGTAGCATCAACATTTTGATGAGCTTCTTTTCCTGCTCAGGTTGTAACTTAGAAGAAATAATTACAGGCAATGTATTATCGATTCCTAAGTATGCATATTTTAGTTACTCTGGCAACTGTTTCAACTCAAGAATCGGTGGTTGTTCAATAGAGGGCTTTTCGAGCTTACCTTCCTTGCCTGAGTAATCTAGTGGTTCAAAGTATGTACCTGGTCGATTGACTAGCCAATTTTCCTCTTCTTATTGTTCCTCATCGATCAGTTCTTCATACTCCTCGGGTTCCTCTTGATCGACAATGTAGTTGCCGAGGCAACTAAATTCCTCGTCGAAGTTAAACTCTGTTGTGGCATGAAGAAGTTGGCATTCTTCTGGATCATCGGCGTGTCTTAGTGTTTGGAACACATTTAGTTTAACTTGCTGGTCATTCACCCTTATTCTGAGTTCTCCCTTTTCAACATCGATCAAGGTTCTCCATGTTGCTAGGAATGGTCTCCCGAGAATGATAGGTGCATGCTCATCTGCTTCACAATCCAAAATAATAAAGTCAGCGGGAAAAATAAATTTATCAACTTTTACCAGTATGTCTTCGATTTTTCCCTTTGGATGCATAGAGGATATATCAGCTAGCTGTAGCATAATTGTTGTAGGTCTTGCCTTCCCGATTCGTAGTTTCTGGAAAACCGATTTAGGCATCAAGTTTATGCTAGCCCCAAGGTCGCATAATGCTTTCCCGAAATAGTGGTTTCCAATAGAACAGGGAATTGTGAAACTTCTGGGATCCTTCAAGTTAGGTGGCATACGATTGTGCAACATGGCCATGCATCCCTCTGTTGCGGCAACTGTTTCAAACTCTCCTAGCCTTGTTCTCTTGGACACAATGTCTTTAAGGAACTTGGCATAGTTCGGCATTTGTTCAATTGCTTCCACCAATGGCAGGTTGATGTGGACTTGCTTTATGATATCAAGAAACTTCTTGAATTGATATTCTTGCTTTTGTCGCTTCAACCTTTATGGGAATGGTGGTGGAAGTCGGATATCTTCGATCCTTTCATTGGTCTGGAATCTAATTGATGGTATTGCTGGAACAATTAGAGTTGTTGAGGCATCATCAGCTAGGGTTGTCGTGGCGTGCCTATCGTTGGTTGCCGAGGCATGCTTATTGCCGGTTGCCGCGACAATTCCTGGTTCATCCTCTGAGGTTTTGCCGCTAGGTTCATCTTGATCTTTTTTTGGAGTTTTGTTTGGTGAGCGAGCTTGAGCCTCTTTAAGTTGTTGGCCACATCTAGTGGTGATCGCCTTACATTGCCCATGGCCAGTTCCTCTTGCGACTTCAGTATCGCTAGGTAAACCTCCTTGCGGTCTAGTATTTAGGTTTTGAGCAAATTGTCCGACTTGATTTTCCAATGATTTGATTGTCGCCTCTTGGTTTTGCAATCTCATCTATGTCCTGTTAATAAAAGTGTCAGTTCTTTTTATGAAGTTAATATTCTCAGCCATATAAGATTCAGTTTTCAACATAAAAGCATTGAGAGAATTTTCCAAAGAACTAGATGTTGTTGGTTGTTGATGCGGCAACTATTGTCGTGGCATATTCTGCTGGAATCTCGATGCTTGTTCATTCTGATTATTATGGTTAAGACCATTGTTGGGATTACTCCATGAAAAATTCGGGTGCTTCTTCCAAGCTGGCTTGTATGTATTGGACATCACATTGTTATTTCGGTTGTAATTCCCCACATAGAAGCTAGATTCCGGGTTCTGCATACATTCAGAAGAATCATGGTTACCACCACATAACTCACAAAAGGAATCCATTACCTTGACCTCATGTGTGTTGTTTGGTTTCTGCATGTTCTGGACCATCTTGGTTAAGGTAGCCAATTGTGCCGAAATTGAGTATGATGATCCTAGTTCATGTATTGTGGCTTGGCGTCTAACTCCTCCTCTTCTAGTAGAGGGGAATTGATAATCATTATTGGCCAGCCTGTTTAGAATTTGCATTGCTTCCTCCAGCGACTTATCTAGGAGTATGCCGTTTGTCGAGGCGTCTAGCATCATTTTTGTTGGTGTATTCACGGCATTATAAAACATTGTTACTTGTGTCCATAATGGGAATCCGTGTAGGGGGCATTTGTGTAGAATTTCTCTGTATTGCTCCCAAGCCTCGTACATGAATTCATCATCTGCCTGCCGAAAAGAAGTAATTTTGTTACGAAGCTTATAAATCAAATTTGTAGGATTAAATCGAGCAAGAAAATCACGACAAAGATCAGTCCAAGATCCTACTGATCCGGCAGGAACGCTATTCAACCATGCTTTCGCCCTATCCCTCAGTGAATAGGGGAATAATCTTAATCGTAAAACATCGGGGGTGACTCCGTGTATTTTGGACAAGTTACAAATCTCGAGGAAAGATTTAAGATGTTGCCGTGCATCTTCATTTGTTGAGCCACCAAATTGACCAATTGTGTTGATCATATTAAACATCACCAGATTCAACTCAAAGTGGTCGGCTTCAATTTCAGGTGCGACAACTCCTGGATTAAGTCCATCAAGATCTTCTTCAAGATACTCTCGAATAGTTATGTTTCGTGCAATCACTCCTCCTCCTGCTGGAACATCTTGATTCATATTGTCGTCTTGATTATCCATTGCTACTCTTAACCTTCGTCTAAGTCTTTGTAAGGTTCGTTCAATTTCTGAATCAAAGGGATATTCTGGTGTAATCGGTCTCGCCCTGGTCATATACCAATGCAAAACCAAAGTTTGTTAGCCCTTTGAATCTTAAACAAGAAAAATAAAAAGTGCAAGAAAATAAAAACAAAGTTGCTATTGCCAATCCTCGGCAACAGCGCTAAAAACGTTTAGCGCGTAATAAGTGCTACGCAATTGTGCAAGTATACACGTCGCAAGTTATAGTATAAAAGATATCGTCTCCACAGGGATTGGTGCCACTTCAAGAATCTAATCTCTTGCACTGTAAAAAAGTAAAAGAAAACACAAGTAGAAGATTATAGGAGTTTAAACTAATAACTAAACTAGAAAGCAATAAAGTAAAAGAATACATGAGATCAAGTGAGAGAGATAGGCCATGTTATCGTGAGTTGAGGTGTGATAGCCGATTGGATCATCTTGGTAAAATAGTGCAAAGACAACTCAGTTGTCGTGGCAACTTGCACAACGGGGTTGCCTTGGCAACTAGTCGATGGTTGGTTGGGCGACTACTTGGGCAACTACTTGGGCATCTGGGCAGCAACTTCAAGGTTCGGCAGAGCGTTCTTCAATGGTTTCTTCTTATCCCTAAGTCGAAACTCTAGCTATTTGTACATGCCTTGATAATACATCCCTGCGTGAATCAAGGGTGAACAACAACCAATCTTGCACTCCTCTTAGCCGTTGAAATCCTTAACTTATTCCTAAGCCGGATTAATCTTCACCATCAATAGATTGAATAAAGATCATACTCATTCGTTTCTTGAATCTAACTCTCCCGATATTAGATAAATAGATGAAATTACGAGATCCTCTCCCAATTCACTCGCAAACAAGAATAAGAACCAAGAATGAGTAAACCTTGAATAGAAAACTACAAACTCTTATTACCTAAACAAAATCCAATTGTTTCTCACAACCACAAAACACAATAACCATAGCCAAATAGATTTAGTTCATGGCTAGGTTCCAAAGAAACACAAGACAAAGAATTCCTAGCATGAACCTAATTGAACAAGAAAGATAAATATGAAGAATGGATGAAGCCTTCTTTTCGAGATCTCCCCTTGAAGCTTGTCGAAAATTCTCTCCTCCCTCTTTCTCTTGGAGTTGACGGGTTGGTGATCTATTTATAGGGCTAGGTCAAATTCTTTATTATATTTATATTCCTTCTAGAACTTCTCCTATCTTCTTGGGATTTAATTCTTCTTTAACCTCTTTATGGAAATCAAACTTCTTTGGGATTTAGATTTGCTCTACGTCATCTTGGGCTTGTCTAGTCATCAATTTAGACTACCATATCACCTTATTATTTGTCGAGAATTGTCGTGGCAACTAGCTCGGCATCTCCTTCATGCATTGCCCTGGCAACTGGTTCTAGCCTTGCTTTGGCAAGTGATTCTGCACATACACACAAAACACACCAAAGCAGCATCTTTTCCCACAAAAATCACCAAGTTATGTAATCAAGCTCAACGGTGGAAGGAAACATGAATTAATGCATGAATGACTAATTATGCAACTAATATGAGCCTAAGTCTAACAATAATATGAGTAAAAAGGGTAAGAAAAATAGTACTTTTGAACACTTATCACACCCCCAAACTCGAACTATTGCTTGTCCTCAAGCAATGCAAACTAATAATTACCCGCCAAGACTTCAATTTTCACAAACTTAGCTTTGAACTTGATTTCAATTCTCAGAATCGGGGCACAAAGTATGATTGACTTTTCATTTTTCGAAAAACTTAGGAGTTACTCGGAATCAAACTATAATGCTTGTGAGTGTGTGCGGAGTTGTGTGCAAGTTGATTCTTCGGATTCTATGCAAACAAGAGGTTTTCAAATTACTTCATTGAGTTCTCTTAACATGTTTTAACTAGAGCTGGTTTCGGGCACCTCTAGTGTTTTGTTTTTAGTTTTCTTAAGTTAATTAACTTATTCAACTAGAGCCGGTTTCGGGCACCTCTAGCAATCAATTTTTAGAACATGCTAGAGCCAATTTTGGGCACCTCTAGCAATCAAATTTTTAGCACATGCTAGAGCCAATTTCGGGCACCTCTAGCATTTATCCAATTTTTATTCTAATCCCCCAATTTTTTTAACTATCAACCTAAGTTCACTAGAATTCCTTAAATCAATCAAACCACAACAGTGTTTCATCAAAATTTAGCATCATAGTAAAATTCTAAGCGTTTCCATGGTTATCCTAGAATAAAAATTCTATCAATTAAGTGCATTGGCAAAGTCATCAACGGATATTCATCAAATCTGGGCAATTCTTGTTCAAACTAAAGGCATGGCAAGCAATTTATGTATCCTAAATGCAATACTTAAGATGAATGCAACTAAACATGGTAACTAACTAATAACAATCCCCCCCAACTCGAGTGAGGCATTGTCCCCAATGCATGCATTAAAGAGAAATAAAAATAAAGTAAAATGCAAACGAGGACTTACTCCAAGAGTTCATCGTCGTGGATAATTAGTTTCCTTTTGGTCGGTGTCTTGATTCTCTTACTTGAACGCGATGGCTGCTTTCTTGTTGCCGATGGTGGAATCGATCCTCGTATGGGGTTGTCCTCATCGTCCTCTTCATCAATGTCATTGGCTTTTCACTTGGAGGATTCAATTGGTGTGGTCTTCGTTGGTGCAATGGAGGATTCGTCCGAATTTGAAAAATCAGACAATGATTCCGTAGGAGTTGATTAGGGCATAGGTGCTTTACCTTTGGCTTTTGCAGTGATTGTCGGGATGTCTTTAGCTCTGGTTTCCGTGACATCTTCAGGGTTGGTTACGGTGTAGGTTGTCGCGGCATCATCTGTTGCGGTTGTCGTGGCAAGGATCACGGCCGAAAAGATTGGGAATGGCACGCGGCTGTCCGGGTACTTTTCTAGGATGACTTGGGTGATGGAATTGTTGTGCTCCTTCATGTACTGCATGAACATTAGTTGTCAGTCTTCAATTTGCCTAAGGTGGCTCGCCAATGGTTGTAAAAGTGTTTCAAAGTGTCCCAGGGTTGATGGCCTAGTTGACCGTGCATTAGGTGCTTGGGCATCAGGGGTTGCCGAGGCGGCAGGGGTTTCCGCAGCAATTGGAGGCCTTGAAAATTTTATCAGTGCCTCTCCCATTAGCTTTCAGAATGGTGCTTGATTCCAACCGGACTTTGGTAGGGCCTTTTCATCGGTGTACTCACTTGGGACATGCATCTCCTTGCAAAGATTGGAAATTAAGCAAGGGAAGAAAAGATAACCCTTGTCCTTTGAGCTACATACAAAAATCTCATCAAAAATAATTTTTCCAAAGTTAATGATGCGGTTATGCAAGATAGAATGTATGAGCAAAAGACGTGGTATATCAACGGTAGTATTGTGTGTGGTGGGCATTAAAGAAGTTTTAACAAACTTATTCCATAGTTTTGCCTCGGGTTTAAGCCGAAGGCGATTTACCGTGCCCTTGTATTTATCGTCATTCCAATGAGTCCCGGTAGAGTGAGTTCTTGAAGCACCTTGTCGAGTTGCTTGGCCGTGATTTGATCAACAAAGGCTTGTTGCTCGTCCTTCTCAATGTAGAGCCCGTAAAAGGTGTTGACGTTTTCGGGGCTTATGAGTATGGCCTTGTCCAAATGTTCTTCATTAGATCGAGATTTGGTGATCATATCGTCGATGTATACCTCTATTTCTCTATACATATGTTGCGCGTGATAAGTGCTACGCAATTGTGCAAGTATACACGTCGCAAGTTATAGTATAAACGATATCGTCTCCACAGGGATTGGTGCCATTTCAAGAATCTAATCTCTTGCACTGTAAAAAGTAAAAGAAAACACAAGTAGAAGATTATAGGAGTTTAAACTAATAACTAAAGTAGAAAGCAATAATGTAAAAGAATAGATGAGAGCAAGTGAGAGAGATAGGCCAGGTTATCGTGAGTTGAGGTGTGATAGCCGATTGGATCGTCTTGGTAAAATAGTGCAAGGGCAACTCAGTTGCCGTGGTAACTTGCACAACGGGGTTGCCTTGGCAACTAATCAACGGTTGCCTGGGCAATTAGTTGGGAAACTACTTGGGCATCTAGGCATCAACTTCAAGGTTCAGCAAAGTGTTCTTCAATGGTTTCTTCTTATCCCTATGTCGAAACTCTAGCTATTTGTGCATGCCTTGATAATACATCCCTGCGTGAATCAAGGGTGAACAACAACCAATCTTGCGTTCCTCTTAGCCGTTGAAATCCTTAACTTATTCCTAAGCCGGATTAATCTTCACCATCAATAGATTGAATAAAGATCATACTCATTCGTTTCTTGAATCTAACTCTCCCGATATTAGATAAATAGATGAAGTTACGAGATCCTCTCCCAATTCACTCGCAAACAAGAATAAGAACCAAGAATGAGTAAACCTTGAATAGAAAAGTGCAAACTCTTATTACCTAAACAAAATCCAATTGTTTCTCACAACCACAAAACACAATAACCATAGCCAAATAGATTTAGTTCATGGCTAGGTTCCAAAGAAACACAAGACAAAGAATTCCTAGCATGAACCTAATTGAACAAGAAAGAAAAATATGAAGAATGGATAAAGCCTTCTTGTCGAAATCTCCCCTTGAAGCTTGTCAAAAATTCTCTCATCCCTCTCTCTCTTGGAGTTGACGGCTTGGTGATCTATCTATAGGGCTAGGTCAAAGTCCTTCTTTGAGGAGGAAGTTAAGCTGGAATTAAATTATCTTTAAAGAATATAATTCTTTATTATATTTATATTCCTGCTAGAACTTCTCCTATCTTCTTGGGATTTAATTCTTCTTTAACCTCTTCATGGAAATCAAACTCCTTTGGACTACCATATCACCTTATTTTTTGTTGAGAATTGCCCTGGCAACTAGCTCGGCATCTTCTTTATGCATTGCCCTGGCAACTGGTTCTAGCCTTGCTTTGGCAAGTGATTCTGCACATACACACAAAACACACCAAAGCAGCATCTTTTCCCACAAAAATCACCAAGTTATGTAATCAAGCTCAATAGTGGAAGGAAACAAGAATTAATGCATGAATGACTAATTATGCAACTAATATGAGCCTAAGTCTAACAATAATATGAGTAAAAAGGGTAAGAAAAATAGTACTTTTGAACACTTATCAGCATCATACCATGGAAAAGGGTGACCATGCCCTTTGATAGGTTGCCCCTGTATTCTTAAGTCCAAAGGTCATTACTTTATAGCAAAAGGATCCCCATAGCGTTAGAAAAGTTGTCTTTTCCATGTCTTCTGGGCACATCTTAATCTGGTTATACCCGGAGAAACCATCAACGAAAGAGAAAAGTGAATGTCCATCTGTATTGTCGACTAAAGTGTCAATATGTAGGAGTGGGAAATGTCCTTATGGCTTGCCTTATTGAGGTCCCTGTAGTCAACACACATTCGTACTTTTCCATCCTTCTTCTGTACTGGACAATATTCACCACCCATTTAGGATACTTGGCTACCTCAAGGAATCCTACATCGTATTGCTTCTTTACCTCATCCTTGATCTTGAGGAGTGTTTCAGCCTTCATTCTTCTCAACTTTTGCTTTACATGTTCACTTTCTACCTTTTTGGGGTGCCTATGCATGACGATGTCAGCGTCAAGGCCGGGCATATCTTGATACGACCAAGTGAAAATATCTTTGAACTCTTTTAAGAGCTCAATCAGACTTTGTCTAGTTTTGGCTGTGATGGTAGTACCGATCTTCACCTCTCGATTTTCTTCTTCGATACTGAGGTTTAATATTTCTAGTTCCTCTTTTTGTGGTAGAATCTGTTTTTTCTCTCCTACCATTCTGAGTATGTCACTGGGTACATCATATTCTTCCTCATCATCGATATTTCCAACTTTTTCCAAGCATAGAGGCAATTCAAAGTCAACCTTGAAGTCAGACTTGGATTCATTTATGCCACTAATATCTGAAAACCTGAAAAAGGAATAGGCAAAAGATATATACAAAAGGAAAAAACAAAATGAATGGAATTTTTTTATGCTTTTAACTTTATGGTTTTCATTTGGTTTTGGTTTATTTATGAAAAGAAAGTTTGCCACACAAGATTTAAGGAAATGCATCTTTATTGAATTCCAATTAAAAGTTTAACATAGGCCCTTTACATAAGATCCCCTATTGTCTCCGGGCTTGGAGCAAAAGGGTTGGTTTTGAGAATTACTCTGAACATGTCTTAAAGACTACAAGAATTTCTTCAGCAATCCAATTTTCAAGCTTAGAGCAAGGGTGGGTCATTGACAAGTACTGGCTTTCTTCTTCTTCTTCAGTCACAGCGCTAATACTCAGCTTTTCAAACGCTTCACAATAAGTGTTCTCTCATTTTCCTTCCTCACTAATTGGGGCACTTGGATCCAGCATGCCTCCAGATATAAAGTTATGGCTCAAGGGAGGGAAAGTCATCGACTCCCACTCAATTTCCTCTCCCTTCAATCTAGCTCTTCTCCTCTCTTGATGCTTTCTGATTCAGCCCTTCTTTGCCATTTGTTAGGCTTAAAGCCCAAGCCAAACCGATCCTTTTTTGCTGGGATTACTACGGGATACAGCCTTTCTTGATGTCTCTTCCCAAATCCTTTCCCAATTTCAGCTCCTTTCCCAAGCGTTTGTTTTATCTGCATCTTCGCACAACTTGATAATGTCGGTTCTAGCATCTTGCTCCCTTCAGTGACAAAGTTTACATTGACTAGCTCCAATGTCCTAAAATGAAACTCGAGAGCACCCTCATTGATCTCGATGAAGGGTGCATCAGTGGTTATTGATGCAATGATTTCCTCCTCTACATCGACAGTTATTAGCTAACCATCGATCACGAACTTCAGCTTCTGGTGTAAAGTAGATGGGACTGCTCCTGCTGTGTGGATCCACGGTCACCCAAGCAAGCAGCTGTAACTAGGTCTTATATCCATGACCATAAACTCAACATCAAAGATCGTTGGTCCAATTTGCAAAGGCACCTCAATTTTCCCTAACACATCTTTCTCAATTCCATTAAATGCTCTTACCGTATTTTGATAAGTTCTCATATGAGAACTATCTATTGGTAGCTTCTTCAGTGTGGATAGCGGTAGAACATTTATCGCTGACCCATTATCAATTAGGACTCCAGGTAACATATGTCCTTTACATCTGGTAGTGACGCGTAAATCCTTGCACAATCTCGTTCCTTCACCTAGTATTTCCTCGTCATTAAATGAAATGAAGTTGTTGGTAGCAATGTTACCGGCTAACATGTCCAGTTCAGAATCTTTCACGAGGCCTCACGGTAGCCCTCGAAACTTAATAGCAGAGAAAGCATAGAAAATCAAGCCAGAAGCTTGTGGAGTTGCTCCACGATTCTGTATTCACTGTGTTTTAAAATCTTCAAAAATTCTTAAGCCTCTGATTCCTTTATAGGCTCGTGATATGCTGTCGGTTTCTCTTTGAAGAAATCTCTGTCATCTTCTTTCTCAGGTTCTTCAGCAGAAACTTTCCTTTGCGCTGCATCTCTATCCTCTGCTATTGGCTGGGAATCGAGCCTTCCACTCATTGTGAAATGGCTCACCTCATTGACCGGTTCTTCTTTCTCATTAACAGATGTTTCTCCCAGAGCTACCACCGCACAAGCTTAATTCCAAGGAACCTGCTTGCTATACTTGTATGGAAACAGGGTTAGCGCCTTAATTATAAGCCGCGGGGTTGCACCCCTTGCTGGCTCACTAACTCTCGCTTTAACCCTAATAACTAAAGGCTTCATTCTAGAGTAATCTCTTCTAGAGGGTGACTGCTCTGATGCACATACGTCCCGTAGGCATTCCTTGTCTTCTTTTTCAAAGAACTCAAGTTATTTTTCATTCATCTTGTCTTGAACTAGTTGCCTAAATTCTAAGCAACAACCAATCTCATGTCCTTCCTTCATGTGGTGCTCACAGTACGATTCATTTTCAATTTTGAGTTTCTGGGTTCTTTCTTCCAACATCCCAACTGTTACCATTTGAGCCCATATCCACCTCATGGGAGCTCTAACTTTAGCAACACATTCCTTAACCACCTTATCCTCGTCCTCTATAATTGCATTCACATCTGCCTTCTAATGATTTGGCAAAGGGTTTTCCTTTTCTTCTGACGTATCAAATGATAACATCCCTGATTTTCTTAAGTCATCCACCACCCTTTTGAATGCAGTACAATTTTCAGTGGTATGCCCCTAACTCCTACATGGTATTCACATTGTGCCTTCCCATCATACCATGGTGAGTATGGTGGCGAGAATGAAGGAACATGTCTTGGCAGCACCATCTGGGATTTGACCAGTTCAGCAAACAATTCTGCATGTCATTGGGATAGGAGGAAAATATGGTTTCGAGCTCCCTTGATATCTTCGTTCTTCCTTCAGAGGATTTGTGACTCCTGGACCTGTGGTCGAGACATTGGATTTGTTGAAGACTACCCCCTTTGAGTAACTGGGGTTGTAGACATTAGTGGCATTGACTTTATTGTCTTTATTTTTGTATGGTTTCTTTGTTTCCCCACTATCCAACCTTCCATTTTTCATGGCCGCAAGGATCAACTCTCCATTAATAAGCATGTCTGCGAAACTCTTTGTGGCATGATTGAGCATACGATCATAGAAAGAACCCTTTAATGTCTCCACGAACATTGGGGTAACCTCATTCTCATATAATGGTGGCTGGACTTAGGCAGCCACATCCCTCCATCTTTGGCGTACTGGCGGAAGCTCTCATGATGCTTTTGCTCCAATCCTTGCAAAACTATACGGGTTGGAATCATGTCTGAAACATGCTTGTACTACTCACTGAAGGCTCTGGACAAATCCTTCCATGATCTGATGTTAACTCGACTTAGCTGTGTGTACCAGTGTGTAGCTGATCCTACTAGACTATCTTGGAAGCAATGGATAAGCAGCTTTTCGTTCTCAAGATACATCGACATTTTCCTACAATACATAGTTAGATGTGCTGTAGGGCACGTAGTTTCATTATATTTTTCAGTCAGAAACCTTAAACTTTGGTGGTACTACCAGATCAGTCACTAAGCTAAAATCCTTGGCATCCACTCCTCCATATATACCTCCTTCTTGGAAATACTTAGTCATTCCCTCAAGCTTCTCATAGCAATCTTCCCATTTCTTCTTAGCTTTCACTTTATCGACAATTTCATCGAGATCAAGCACCTCAATGACCTCTTCAGAGTTTATCTTCCTATCATTTCGAGCCGAGTTTTCAGCAAAATGTGGTGAAATCTTAGCCATAGAAGATTGAGCTTCTCTTCGCATACTTGGATGAACGAAGGCCATCCCCTAAAATTTGGGCACAGCATTTGCTTCCTTGTCAGCTTCCACTGTGTCTGGGTCCTTAAAGCCTAACATGGCTGCAATTCAACCAATTGTCTTTTGATGAACTAACTCCATTTGTTGCTTCATATCCATCTCCAGCTTGTCTAACCTATCATGGGTACTCTTATGGTTGCTTTCTAAGGCCATCACTATGTCTTCCATTGCTCTGACTTGAGACCGAGTACCGTACTTGGGGTTTGTTTTTGCTATTCTAATTTTCTGCCATTTTTATTTAAGTTAGATTTTTATTATGTCATGGATGCATGCACAAACATAAATTCAAAGAAAAGCTATAAAACAAAGAAAAATGGAATACAAATGCATGAATGCAAGCGAATGGCCATAAATTCCATGAAACATCTACTCAAGAAACAACTCTTTTATTAAATATGAAATGGTCCATATTACATCAAATTTCATTTACAAATATTTTTCAGCCTGAACTCCTAGTTCCTTGATTTCTTCAATGAGCTACATAAGCCTCGGTCCCACTTTTCCTACTAGCTTGACGTACTGATGAAGAGTTATAGCTTCAGTGGCTAACATCACCACGTGTCGAGCCACATCCTGTACCTGGGTCATGACAGTCCTGTCAAACTCATCTCGTTCTTGAAATCTTCTAGCCATGTCTCTAAGACAAGTGAACTAGTAATCATTACCTTCTTCAGCTATCTCTTCAAGGACCAGGACTTCGTCTTATATTCTTGGATGATGTTATCCATTCCTTCAACCTGTTTCTTCAAGGTATTATTCTCACTTAAACAGGCCTGAAGTTCAATATAGGTGTAGTGATTATGGAGTCTATGCAACGAGTGGTTCAGATTATCTACTCTGTCTTGCACCTCAGTAACACAAGCCTAACTCTACTTTATCTTCACACTGGTCTAGTCATACGCCTTCTGCAACTCAAATAAGTGATTCTTGTTGTCGTGGGCCTTCCTTTTCCATGCAATCACACTTTCTTTCTCACTTTCATGAACCTGTTTTCCATTTCCATTTTCAGTTGCTAGCTTACCCTTCTTATTCTTTTCAACAAGGGCTCATCTATATTTCTCAACCTCGCGTCTTCCTCGTTCCTTTTCTTTTCCTACAGCATGCTCCACTTCTTGCTTCCACTACTATGGGGACTTTCTCAAATCAGCATTTTGAACAGTAGTCTGAAGCTTGAGAAGTGTAATCACTCATTTTTGTCTGGGTTTTAGTATTTTTAGTATTGTTGTAATAGTAAAATTAATAATATAGAATTGTGTTAAAAAAAGAAAAAGAAAAATGCGTGGAGCATATCGCTCCACGTGTTCCCCCCACCCTTTGATTTTGCCTATAAATAGGCAATTGAAGATTGCAATTGGAGCAAGCAAATGGAATCGGCATAAGGGCTGGCCGAATAAGAGAGCAATGCTCTCGGCTAGCCCAGGGCCAAGGGGTAGTCCCCTCGGTCCTAACCGGTTCGATCGGGGTCCTATTTTAGGTCCGATCTAGTTAATATTTTTGGAGAGGTCGTGGTAGATCTCGGTGGGGTCCAGTCGGGGTTCGTCATTCGAACTCCTAGTTAGGTATATTTTCTTTCCTTTTTATTTATGTTGTATTTTTTATATTTTAATGAAGTAGTAGTTAATTTAAAATTGTGTTTTTAATTTGTATGTTTATCTATGTTTTAGATTAGTATGTTTTAAATTTATGTTTTATATTAGTGTTCTATTTATGTTAGATATGTTTTTATTTATGTGTTAAATTAATAGTTATGTATATATGTTTTAGATTAATATTTTATTTATGTTATGTTAGTATTTCATTATGTTAGTATTTATTTATATTTTTTATCACAAGGTATTTATTTATATTTGTCATGTTTTTTAGTTTGCATAACGAACATATATTTTGTCAATGCGGTGCCCTTTTATTCGAGCGTAAACGGGGCCAGTATCAGGCGTAGTGATAGTGGTTGGACGTTTACTCTCGAATAACGGGGCCTTTAAAATTTACTCGCACTTATAATAAAATTTTAATTTAATCGTCACTTTAAATCTAGAAAATTTAATATTAATAAAGCGGTAATTATTAAAGTACCAATTTTGGGAAGTGTGGGGGTGCTAATCCTTCCCCATCCGTAACCGACTCCCGAACCCGATATTTTGAAATCTCTGGTTTTCTACGGTGTCTGGTCCACCTTGAGTGGCCGGTGGCGACTCCATTTTTAAATAAAATACGGGTTTTATAAAATCCCACGCGGAAGAAAATATTTTCAAAAAAATAAAAAATACTTTTTTTAGCGAGAAAAAAACATCGCTACAGATGGCGACTCCGCTGGGGACATTTTTGTTTTTCAAAAACAAATGAGAGTCAAGCTTTTTCAAATAATTACCGCTCTATTAATATTGGAAATTCCGGATTAAAGTGACTATTAAAGTAACATTCGGTTATAATTGCGCGTTTATTTTAACGCATTTAAAATATGGCATATAAACCCGTTTTTTTAAGTGGGGGGAAAACGCTAATGCTTTCGTGGAGATATCGTTCTCCCGTATGGGACTAGCAAGTACCTTCGGGGCTCGAGTACCTTATACTTTCGTGAGGATATCGTTCCTTCGTATGGGTATAAGCGAATGGGTCCCCCTGAATTGAGCCCGGTTGAAAGAAGCCTATAATGGGTGATGATCGGGGGCCTTGCTACTCTTAGTAGAGGACAGCAAGGACAATTCGGGTACCTCTTAGCACCAAAACTGCATATAGTGAGCCGTAGGAGCCAACCCTTTAGAGCCATGTGAGACTCTGCCCGATTAGTTGTCACCCTATTTAGGCTCTGATGCCTTATTTCTTGTTTATGTGCAATTTTTATTACTCTATTTTTCATTTGTTTTTTTTAATCGTTTTATTTGGTGCTAACTCGTTGCATTTTATTCTCATCGCATTGATTTCACTTGCATCATTGCACAACATCATCACAATCTTGATTTTGCATTGCATCAATTTAGGACACATTTTGCATGCATATACATTCATTTTCAAAATAAGAAAACTGACTCTAGGGATGCCCTATAACAGTGATACTGGATAAAGCAGAAGATCAGTCAGCTCAGCATCCATACGGGACCCGGTACAAAACAAAGATGGCGAACGATGAAAGATTGAAGAAAATCGAGAAAGACCAAAAAGAATTGTAAGCGAATATAGCCAAGCAGGTTGAGGAACAGTTGGCGAAAGTCCAACAGGATATGAGGGAACAACTTGCAAGGTCACAACAAGACATGCTGGGCCAAATGGCACAAATGCTGGGATTGAAGCTTCCCGAGCCGGGAGAGGCATCTGTTGTAAATCCCACTGCAAATCCTAGACCCACTGCCGGGGATGAGGATCTTATGTATCCTCCGGGGTTCACGCCCGTTCAAACCAGGATACAGCCGGAAACTCAACCCCAGGTGATCATTTCACGGGGAAAGTCTCGTCTACACCAGGCCGGTACTTCGATCCCTATAAATCATCTATCTGCATCAGAAGTTAAGATCGGGGGCAATCAAGCTAAAAATTTTATTTCAGAAATGGATCATCTGTTTGAGACCGAGGGGCCGAAGGTAGAAGCTTCAAAGGAAATCGAAGATCGATGTAAGAGACTCGAAGAGAAGCTAGAGGCTATGGGAGTAGAAGATACTTTTAGTGGATTCGATGCCAATGAACTCAGTCTTGTCCCAGATTTGGTTTTACCTCCTAAATTCAAGGTCCCAGAGTTTGAGAAGTATGACGGAACAAGTTGTCCTCGCGCTCATCTCACTATGTTCTGTCGGAAGATGACAGGATACGGTCGAGAAGACAAGCTACTAATTCACTACTTTCAAGACAGTCTATCGGGATCTGCTGCCCGATGGTATAATCAATTGAGTCGACATCATATCAAATCCTGGAGAGACTTGGCAAAAGCTTTTCTAGAGCAATACCGACACGTCAATGACATGATGCCAGACCGGTGGATGTTACAACAAATGAAACAAAAGCATAATGAAAGCTTCAGGCAATACGCTCAGCGCTGGAGGGATATAGCAGTTCAGGTCCAACCCCCGCTCAGTGAGAGGGAGACGGTGGTTACATTTGTACAAACTTTGGAGGGTCCGATCTTGGGTCGCTTGATAGGCAACGCGACTACCAATTTTGCCGACCTCGTGCTATCCGGGGAGCTCATTGAGAATCCCGTCAAGACTGGCAAAATTGATGACGGAGGTAGTTTGTCCCAGAAAAAGCCCTACCATGCAAAGAAATATCATGAAGTAAACTCTGTGGGAGTTTATAATGCCAGTTATTCTAAGCCTATCACAGTTGTGCAACCTCAGGCCATGCCAAGTGCTCACGGTTCCTCAAGCCAAGACTCTGGTCAGAGGAAGAACACTGAAAACGTAGAATTTACTCCACTACCAGTTTCTTATGGAGAATTGTACAAGCAGCTGTATGATGTCCACATGGTGGCACCCTTTTACCGAGATCCAAAACAACCTCTCTTCCCGAAATGGTATGATCCCAATGCAAAATGTGATTATCACGCGGGGCAGGTTGGCCACACCATTGAAAACTACTTCGGCTTCAAAAAGTTGGTGGAAAAATTCATTAAGCTTGGGGTGGTAAGCTTTGATAACTCAACAAGAACGGCTACAAGCAAAGACCCTTTACCGAAGCATGAAGATGTCAACTGAGGGTGTGTTGAAGGTTTTTTGAACTGAACCATGTTAAGTATTGCACTGTCTTGACCATAGTAGGTCCCATTGTAGTTTTTATCACTTTCAGAGTAATACCTTTTGTAAACCAACCTCACCGACTTAAGTACAATAGTGGTGAGAGTATTTTGCAAGGGATCAAAACTACAAATAGCAATGCAAACATCTTTTTTTCATATCTGAGTCTTGAATATCCAAAATACATCACCCTAAAGTTTCAAAAATATTAAGAGAACAGTGTCAGATGATGTCATGTAATGAACAAAATTTTGGGGCATCAACTCAGATAAAAGCTGAACCCGAGACAAGGTTGGGGCACATACAAAAAACCAAGATCCTGACGGGACCAGTGAGTAGTCGGGGGCATCCCTTTGAGGATCGAAAAAATCATGCCACATTTATGCATGTAGTTGCATTCATCTTGCATTAAACCATTTTTGCAAACGTCATACATTTAGATTAAGTGCATACACCAAAGTCACCATGCATTTAGGGTAGACACATGCATTAGATACATTCATGCAATCTTGCTTGTACATAACAGGTCTAGGAAAAAGACCGAGTACCCTCAACATGGGGGCAATGACAAGAAGGCCAACCCTAATCTTGAAGGATGCCAAACACGAAAAAGATGGAAACACCCAAAATAAAAGGTATCAGCAACAAAATCTTTGACAATTACTGACCAATGTTTTTTCTTTTGTAGGATTTGATTCCTCCGACGATGGTGTGACGGATGCTATCAAAAATTCTTTCTAGATCATGCCCTCTGTCAATAGAAATGCCGGGCAAAATTTTTCCAAAAAAAATTATTATTATCTCGCTGTCAGTGGCGCAGTCACCCAACATCTTGTAAATCGTGCCTTCGTCGGTGGTGGTACGCCAACTTAATGAAGATCTTGCCTCCGTCGGTGGTGTTGTAGATCAAAATTTCCATCCAGATCCTATCTCTCCGTCGGTGGTGTAATAGATCTCACTTTTTGCTGATCTAGTCTCTCCGGCAGTGGTGAAGCGGATCAAATCCTATCCAGGTCTTGCCTCTTCGACAGTGTTGCAACTAGACCTAAATTTTACTCGGAGTTTACCTTTTATTATAATTGTAGTTAAAAAAATCAAAAAGAAAAAAGAGAAAAAATGAAAAGAAGAAGAAAAGAAAAGAAATGAAAAAAGCAAAAATAAAGGAAAAATCAAAAAATGAAAAAGAAGAAGAAGAAAACTATCCGATCCTGCCTCTTCGTCGGTGTCGTAGCTGGATCAAATCCCCGGACCTTGCCTCTTCGTCAGTGTTGTAGCTTGGTCAAATCTAACTTTCGATTCTGCCTCTTCGTCGGTGTTGTAGCTGAACCAAATGCACTAACTTTCGGTCTTGCCTCTTCGTCTGTGTTGTAGCTAGACCAAATTCACTAACTCTTGATCCTGCCTCTTCGTTGGTGTTGTAGCTGGACCAACATTACTAACTTTAGACCATGCCTCCTCGTCGGTGTTGTAGCTTGGTCAAAATTCACTAACTTTCTAGTTGTATCAATGTTGTATCTCAAAAAAAAGAAAAAAAAGAAAAAAAAATCAAATCAAAAAAAAGAAAAATGAAAAATGAGCTTTCACCCAAATTCTAATCATGCCTTTTCGTCAGAGTCGTAACTTGATCACAAAAAAGAACAACTATCCGATCCTGCCTCATCGTCGGTGTCGTAGCTGGATCAAATCTTCAGACCTTGCCTCTTTGTCGGTGTTGTAGCTTGGCCAAATCTAACTTTCGGTTCTGCCTCTTCGTCGGTGTTGTAGCTGAACCTAATTCACTAACTTCCGGTCTTGCCTCTTTGTCGGTGTTGTAGCTAGACCAAATTCACTAACTCTTGATCCTGCCTCTTCGTCGGTGTTGTAGCTGGATAACATTACTAACTTTAGACCATGCCTCTTCGTCGGTGTTGTAGCTTGGTCAAAATTCACCGACTTTCAAGTTTTATCAATGTTCTAAGAAAAAAAAAGAACAAAAAAATGAAAAAAATGAAAAAAGAAACAAAAGTAGAGAAAAAATAAACAAAAAAGAAGAGAGAGAGAAAAGAGAAAAATTGTCAGTTTTCTGATCTTGCCTCTTCGTCAGAGTTGTAGCTGGATCAGACATCAGAACTTTCACCTATCGGTCTTGCCTCCTCGTCAGTGTTGCAGCTGGATCGAATTTTATAGACCCTGTCTCTTCGTCGGTGTTGCAGCTGGGTCGAACTCCCTTTAGGTATTAGCTTATTACCAATAATGTAGCAAGTAGAACTCGGTTTGGCTTCCCCAACAAACAACCCCCATTTTGAAGGCTTTGCTTCCCGAGAGTGACAAGGTGGATCAACCAAAACAAGAAAGAAGACATGCGCTGAAGAGAATGAAGATCTACCGAAGAAAGAAGACACGCGTCAAAAGGAGAAAAGTTTAGCCAGATAAGACAAAAATGAGTGCTTTTGATCTTTGCTTTGTTCTCGTTTCACAAGAACAAGCAAAGAGGGGCAACTGTAATCACTCATTTTTGTCTGGGTTTTAGTGTTTTTAGTATTGTTGTAATAGTAATATTATTAATATAAAATTGTGTTAAAAAAAAGAAAAAGAAAAATGCGTGGAGAATATCGCTCCACGTGTTCCCCCCGCCCTTATATTTTGCCTATAAATAGGCAATTGAAGATTGCAATTGGAGCAAGCAAATGGAATCGGCATAAGGGCTGGCCGAATAAGAGAGCAATGCTCTCGGCTAGCCCAGGGCCAAGGGGTAGTCCCCTCGGTCCTAATCGGTTCGATCGGGGTCCTATTTTAGGTATGATCTAGTTAATATTTTTGGAGAGGTCGTGGTAGATCTCGGTGCGGTCCAGTCGAGGTTTGTCATTCGAACTCCTAGTTAGGTATATTTTCTTTCCTTTTTATTTATGTTGTAATTTTTATATTTTAATAAAGTAGTAGTTAATTTAAAATTGTGTTTTTAATTTGTATGTTTATCTATGTTTTAGATTAGTATGTTTTAAATATATGTTTTATATTAGTGTTTTATTTATGTTAGATATGTTTTTATTTATGTGTTAAATTAATAGTTATGTATATATGTTTTAGATTAATATTTTATTTATGTTATGTTAGTATTTCATTATGTTAGTATTTATATATATTTTTTATCGCAAGGTATTTATTTATATTTGTCATGTTTTTTAGTTTGCATAACGAACATATATTTTGTCAATGCGGTGCCCTTTTATTCGAGCGTAAACGGGGCCAGTATCAGGCGTAGTGATAGTGGTTGGACATTTACTCTCGAATAACAGGGCCTTTAAAATTTACTCGCACTTATAATCAAATTTTAATTTAATCGTCACTTTAAATCCGGAAAATTTAATATTAATAAAACGGTAATTATTAAAGTACCAATTTTGGGCGGTGTGGGGGTGTTAATCCTTCCCCATCCGTAACCGACTCCCGAACCCGATATTTTGAAATCTCTGGTTTTCTACGGTGTCCGGTCCACCTTGAGTGGCCGGTGGCGACTCCATTTTTAAATAAAATACGGGTTTTATAAAATCTCACGCGGAAGAAAATATTTTCAAAAAAAGAAAAAACATCATTTTTAGCGAGAAAAAACATCACTACAAGAAGGTCAACCCTTTGAACCTCAAACTTCTTTTTTAGGTCTTCATACAACTTTATCACTCGCTTCGTCTCCCTTTTATACTTTTCAACATCAATGCTTGACTTAAACTTGTCTCTTTGGTTCTACTCTCGTAAGGCTTTTATCTCTAGCTTAGCTCTTCTTAATTCTTCTCTTAGGATGTTGGCTTCTGTAGGGACTACCTTTAAGTGTTCTTCTAGAGACTTGGCCAGTCCAGATGTATGTACTATTACTTTGTCATTTACTCTCGTATGCCTCCAAATATTATAGTCTGGGGTGTACATGCAATGACTATCAGATTCTAACTTCATATGATAATAGTGGTTCCATGCATCACTGATTCTTTGAACCTTCTGTCTGAACTCTCCTTGGAACTCGAATTCTGATAAGCCAAGACTGGTAGTGCATGTGATAAACTGCCGAGACACAAACTGACGAGATACTAGCAAAGAAGCATATCCAATTCCTCCCCACAAACCTAGCAGCATTAGGAAGTTGAAATCTCCATATTTGTACAAAACCTTGGTATGACCCATCCAAGGAACCCTCCATCTGATGTCTTCGTCACGACGATCCCTGAATATATCAATCCATTTATTCTTCTTAACAACGGGCCACTCATTTGCCAAGAATTCTTGAAAAGGTAAGAAGTTCGGAGAAAACACATTTAATAAGGTCAATGTTGGGCATTTCCAGAAGTGACTAAAAGCCCAGACTTGTAAAAGCGAAGCACACCCTCCAAAACGAACACCTTTAACTTTTTGACAAGTGTAATGGGAAATGAAAGTTTCAGCAAGTATAGCTGGTACCAGATTGACTCCTCTCTTTAACTATTCAAGGAAATCAAGTAATGCTATATTTGAACAAAATGAGTGATTACCACTCGAACATAAAATGGGTATTACAACCATTATCGTAAGCAAAATGTCAGCTCCTTGATCATACTATGGAAAATTTTGTTGGTTATGCCATCGGTTGTAAGCTCCAATATGGTCTTTATGGCTCATTCTCCAATCGTCCATGTTCCTAGAAGTACCTAAAACAAATAAAAATAAAATATTAGAAAAAAATAAATAATAAAAGGAAAATAATCATAAACTTAAACAAAGACAAGTAAGAATAAAACAATCAATTTTGTTGCAATCCCCGGCAACGACGCCAAAAACTTGTAGACTCTCTAAGTGAATGTTGGCAACAAAAGGGGCAAAAGATATTTACTGGAAAAGTAATAAAACAGAGCCAAGATGAGTCTTTTGCGTGCAAGTATACACGGTCTACAAGTAATACAGCAGCTAAGATGAGTATCGATCCCACAGAGATTGACTTGGAATTCGATTGTTTGATTGTTACTTGCCTTGGAAGAAAAGATTATTGTTTTGAGGATTGTTTTGAGAATACTCAAAAAGAAAAGAAGTAAAAGTAAAACGTCGGCAAGGAAGGTCTTTTAATGAGTGATGAGCATTGGCATGGAATTCCAGGTTTCTACGCTTTTCATGTCGTGCCAGCCTTTAATGCCAACCTATCTTGGCATTATTTTTCGAGCAGATTCAAAATTAGCAAAGCCTCTCTCGATGGTCATTGCCCTAAGTCGATCATATAAAAACTCTTATATCTCTATAGTGCATGTTTTTAAATAAACCGATATGATTAAGAACCAATCTATACTGCTAAGGGGTAGATATCACTCCTTAAGTTTCATCTACTTGAACGACTTCTCTCAAAGCTTCTCTCCTTAGTATTTAACGACTCAATCGTTGCCACCCCAAGTCTGTTAAGATATTGAGGAGAAATAGGCCAACAGTTCTAGCTCTCGCTTGGCAAAGTATTTAGGAAAAATTCAAGTATGTCAAATAGAAAAACTTTGCCGAAACAGACTTATCATTAAAGAAACTAAAGCATAAAATCAACGTTTAAACCAAACATCCCCCACCAACTATGAAATTAGTTCATGGTAAGGAATTTAATCAATAAAACCATAACCGTTTTCAAATACATCATCATAAAAACAAAAGTAAAACAACTTAAAACCAAGAGAATAGGCACGAGGGGCCTTTCGATTCAGCCCTCAAATTCAGGCTCTCGGCCAAGTGGTTGAACCTCTTTTCTCAGTGCAGCCGACCGTCACTCGTCGAGCACTCCAACACCTCACTCTGATCACTCTAAGCCTTCACGATTCGTCCCCAAAATGCTTGATCGGTTGGTGTTTATATAGGCGTGTGAAGGAAGTGATTAGGATAGTTTCTTCATTTGAATTTCAAATGCTCCAAGGATAAGAGATAGAGCCTTATCTGATTGGTGTGATAGCTTATCAAGCTAGGGCTGACATCATTATGCTGATGCTGCCTTGGCATACAAGCTTGGCGTGACTTTGCCAACATAGCTTGACTTCACCTTATCCGCTATTTTTTCGGAGATTGATCCATTTGCGATCTTTTAGGAGCCTGATCTTTATCCTATTTTTAGGGGTTCAACAGCCTCTTGGCGTGGCATCAAGTTCACTTCTATGCCAATAGGTTCTTGGCACTATCTGATCTTTCTGTGCCAACAACACTTGGCATTCTCTTTGGCAATCATAATTATGTTGCTTTCCTGCGCCTAATCCTATTCCAAACCTGCAAAATAGCCACAAAACAACCTTTCACACTGGTATAGACAGAATACTAAACTCCTTATGCAAATGCATGATTCTAACAACCTAATACAACTAAATCTAGCTAAAAAATAAGCAAAAACATTGTAAAATTGTCATTAAAAACAGTACTTTTGGAGAGGTAACAGTCTTTGTAAGAAGAAATTGAACATTGTTAGACATGGTTCGGTCAATGATGAGTCGTGCTAATCTTCCAACTTCTTTTTGGGGACATGCACTAGAAACAGCTGCTTTCACACTAAATCATGTTCCATCTAAACCGGTTCAAAAGACACCATGTGAGATATGGACTGGGAAGCGTCCGAGTATGTCTTTTATGAAAATTTGGGAATGCGAAGTTTATATTAAACATCATATGTCTAGAAAACTCGAAATCAAATCTCATAAATGTAATTTTGTGGGGTATCCTAAAGAAACTAAAGGATACTGTTTCTTTAATCCATATGAGAACAAAGTATTTGTTGCTCGAACAGGAGTCTTCCTTGAGAGAGAATTTATTCTCGAAAAGGGAAGTGAGAGAAATATTGACCTTGAGGAAATTCAAGATCAACCACGGATCACCGAACCAGAGATTAAGCAACAACAAGTTCCACAAATAGTTGAGGAACATCTAACCATTCTTGAAACACAACTATTGTGAAGATCTGTAAAAGAATGTAATGCGCTTGAGATATATGGATTTCTTGTCACATTGCATGGAGATGTTCTCCTCATGGACCAAGATAAGCCTATGACTTATCAGGATGCAGTGAAGAGCCCAGACTCTGAGAAATGGCTAGAAGCCATGAAATTCGAGATGGACTACATGTCAGAAAACCAGGTATAGACTTTGGTTGACCCACTCGAAAGGATTAAGCCCGTAGGGTGTAAATGGGATTTCAAAAAGAAAACCGACATGGATGGCAATATACAAACATACAAAAAAAGAAAATTCGAGGTAAAACTTTTTCCCCTGTTGCTATGTTTAAATCCGTCCGGATATTGCTTGCAATAGCTACATATTATGATTATGGAATCTGGAAAATGGATGTCAAAACTGATTTCCTTAATGGAAAATTAGATGAGGATGTGTACATGACACAACCTGAGGGTTTTGTCGATCTAAAAGATGCCCGAAAAGTATGCAAGCTACAAAGATCCATTTATGGGTTGAAGCAAGCTTCTCGAAGTTGGAATCTTTGTTTTAATAAGACAATCAAAGAATTTGGCTTTATTAAAAATGAAGATGAGCCATGTGTTTTCAAGAAAACTAGTGGGAGCACTGTTACATTCTTGGTATTGTATGTGGATGACATACTAATAATAGGAAATGACATACCTACCTTATAGTCTGTAAAGACTTGGTTAGGAAAATGTTTTTTCTATAAAAGACTTGGGTAAAGCAACCTATATATTAGGAGTCAAGATCTATAGAGATAGATCAAGATTACTCCTAGGACTAAGTCAAAATACATGCATAGATAAAGTACTAAAAAGATTTAGTATGGAAGAATCTAAAAAAGGATACTTACCAATGATACATTGCATTTCGCTCTCGAAGAAAATATGTCCTTCAACGCCTCAAGAGAGAGAATACATGAATAAGATTCCATATGCTTCGGGCATTGGATCTATCATGTATGCCATGCTATGTACACGTCTGGATGTATCACATGCACTAAGTATGACAAGTCGGTACCAAGTAGATCCTAATGAAGGTCATTGGGTTACAGTCAAAAACATCCTTAAGTATTTAAGAAGAACTAAGGATACATTCTTTGTGTATGAAGGTGAGGAAGAGCTAAGTATAAAAGGTTATACTGATGCAAGCTTCCAAACTGATAAGGATGATTCTCGATTTCAATCAAGTTTTGTGTTTTGCCTTAATGGAGGTGCTATAAGCTGGAAAAGTTCAAAGCAAGATACAGTAGTAGTTCTACGACAAAAGCAGAGTATATTGTAGCAAGCGAAGCTACAAAAGAGGTTGTTTAGATCAAAAAGTTTATATCTGAACTAGGGGTTGTGCCTAGCATAATGCTATAGATCTACATTGTGACAAAAACGGATCCATCGTACAAGCAAAAGAACCCAAATCTCACCGACGATCCAAACACACACTTAGGTGTTACCATCTCATTTGTGAAATCATTGATCGAGTAGATGTAGAAATATACAGAGTACCAACGGATGATAATATCGTCGATCCACTAACAAAGCCTCTGACACAGTAGAAGCATGAACGTCACACTAAGTCTCTTAGTATTAGATACATGAGTGATTGGTCTTAGTGCTAGTGGGAGATTGTTGGAGTATGCCAAAAGACCAATCATGAGATGGTTGTAAAAGACATACTTATTTTATCTTGTTTATTAATATAAAGCCATTATTATTATTATTTCAGTCTTATTTTGTGCATCTATAAATAAATTGAATTATAATAAAGTCCTTAGAATAATAAAGTTATTCTTGAATGTCCTTAGTCGAGTATTATTGTGGGCATGGATAACAATAATATATTAAGACTAATATGTACTTGATTGATGGCAAAGTGTTGTCATTGACATGAAGATGTCAAAATCAATACATAAGTATGTGTTAGAGAATGACATACTGAACTGACCCGCTATGAGCATGTTTCTTGGATTATTATGTGACAGTCACAATATTGCTCATGGTGATAACTACATGTATGATCCTCAGACTTGAGATCACCATTATTTCAACATCGTGAGTGACATATTTTGATACGGTCAAACGTGTATCGTAACTGACTACACTATAAAGACTAGTATTGGATATGTCATAATCTATGTAGCGGAATATGGTTGATCAAGATAGGATTTGTCCCTCCTACATAATAGGAGTAATATCATAGGCCACTTGATTGAGTGAGACTAGAAAATGCATGGCCATGCTCGAATAAATTGATATGGGATATCATAGTTATTCGTTTATAATAGTTTACTCAAGATATCAAGAAATATTAGATGGACTATACAAGTTTGACAAATCCATGACTTGTGTCCAATCTAGATATGAGGACAAAAGGATGAAATACATAAAAGAAGTTAATCACGGAAAAGGTTAAATCAAACCACGACTTCATGTAACTTAGGTAGCAATGATGTATTGCTAGATGCCACTCATTGCTTGTAATATTAGAATTGTTCTAGATATTACTGCTAATGTTACATGAACCTACAAGGGTCACACTCTATGATTAAAATGAACAAATATCGACTAGATAGCATGTGTACAAACTTGTTGTGCAAGAAATAAGTACAAAACTGGAATTATTATGATTATTGGAATTATAGATAATTTTGGTTATATATATTTTAATACTAGATAATTAATGTAATTATCAGATACTATTAAAATATATACATCCCTAAAGAAACCTGATAGAAGTAGAATCAAATTCTACATATTTAATTATATTCGGGTAAAAATAATGTATATTTAAAGAATTTGAATTTAATTAGAATTAGGGTTTTAAATGCTATATAAAGGCATGAGGTCTAGCAACCAATTGTATGATTTTTGAAAAACCTCTCTAACAGTTAGAGAATAGAAAATATTGTTCGTTTTGTTCGGGTGGACTGCGTAGAGGTCGGAACGCTACTGTGACAACTCGAGTTCAATTTGGATTCTTCTATACTCTCTGCGGAATTTCCAGATTTATTGAGGTAACTTTTCATCCTTTTTCACCCCAAATTCATCCCTTGTACATGGATCACTAGTGGATTACGCCGGATAATTTTTCGTTGTGCCATAGGGTGTACTGGCGTTTCCCAACATGCTGATGCCGCAACAACTTCTCATCTGCCGCAACATAACAAAGGAAAGGACCCTATAGAAGCCCCGCCGAGCGAAACCCATGTAGATGACCCAATCACCATCGAGAGTGATAATGAAGTAATGGTTGACGACACTCATATCCCTACACCAGCCCCGACACCAAACGTCATAGCGAGAACAAAGCATAGTCTAAAGTGTTCTGCCAATCATGTTTGGAACACTCCTACTGAAAGGAGTGATGCTTGGGATGACCAGGACAACCAGGATGAGCACAACCACCCACCACCAGAACCGACAGAAGCCAAGGAACCCATTGTCGCGCTAAAGAAAAAGCATGTAAAGCATAATGTTACCAAGACAGTAACACCAAAGTAGGACCGTAGTGAGGTACCTCTCATTGAATTTCATATAGTTTTGTTAGTTAGTTAGTTAGTTAGTTTTCATGCATTGAGGGCATTGTATCCTTCAAGTTTGGGGGAGGTAGTGTTCATAGTTAAGCATTTGCATTTGTAGTTATAAACAGGTTTTTTCTATGGAATTTTGTTTAGTTTAAAGACAATTTTTATGAATAAATTAAGGATATCCAATGATGAATATTTAATTTTTGTGGTTATGGATTGATTGAATGTACATGATTGTTGATATTGGTAGAACTACCTTTAGAATTTGATGCTTTGCGATTAAATTGTTTCACGATTGCATGTTCTCTATGCTTAAGGGTGTCAGAAATATTTTGTGAAAGAACTCTTACATGCCTTAGTATTAATGATCTAAATGAACTTGAATGATAAATGGAAGCTTTAAAGGCTTTATTAGACTCCTTTTTTGTTTATTTCATGTATTGAGTTATGAATAAATGCTTAAGCATAACTGTGGAGGGACACTCATCTTTATGTTGTTTGCTTGGATACTACGTTTAAATAAATGAAAGCAACAGCAAATGAGTGAATGAAAGTATTCACGGGATTACTCTATTTACTAGCTCGGGGATGAAATATTTGCTCCATATTCATCTAGAGTTAAGGACGGTAGTTGTGATGAGCTGACTCCTCTCGTAGCAGTTTCATAAAAAAAAGAAAAAAAGTTAGAATTATAGAAGAAAACTTGTGCTTAATTGATTAACAAATACTAAGGTATAATAAAGAACTTGCCTAGAATTTTTCTAACTTTGTTAAGCAAAGATTGGATGCAATTATGCACACACAAGCAAAGGATCTTGTCCTAAGGAAAAGTTCTTAAAATCTCAAAACTATCTAGCATGTTGAAGCCTATATTTTTTTAGGACTAAAATTTATGCCATAACATTGTCTTAATCTAAACCTTGCCATAGCATTTTCTCTATTTTTCATTACTCATTGCTTGAGGACAAGCAATAGCTCAAGTTTGGGGGTGTGTTAGCCACGTAAAAAAGATACATTTCATGCCTTTTACTTAGTTTATTGTTTGGTTTCAAGCTCATTTCATTGCATATAGTTGCATTTAGTTCATATGGTTGCATATGATGGTGTTTGCTTGGTTGTTTTGATATATTTGTGAAATTGGTGTTGCTTTGGGAAATGTTTGTTTTGGTTTGGTAATGTTCAGATGAGCTAAGGAAGCATTGATGGGCAAGGAAAATATGCTACGACATTTCTAGGCACACAAAAAGACAAAGAAAGAAGATATTTTGTAACCCACGTATGAAGCCTTCACTAGCCAGCTGGGCCACACATGTGAAGGGAATATTCCCTAGGGCACACAAAGAATTAAGGGAACAAAACCCTAGGATCCCCTACTATTTAAAGGATAGGATGCCTACATTTAAGCGATGGGAGAAAAAGTATTTTATGAGATAAAAAAGAGAAAAGTAAAAGGCGGTTGCCCTTCTTCTCCTTCATTTTAGTGTCTTCCATTGTCAAAGCTCCAAGGGAAGATCTTGTTGTCCTTTGATAGAAGTAGCAAGCTTGAGGTGGTTCACTGCAGTCCACAGCGACTTGGGAGTTTTCTTTTACTCTTAGTTGCTCTTTACTTTTCCATACTTTTCTGAAATGGGTTGTCTTAAATGGATGAATTTGGATGATATTTGCCCAGTCATAAACTAACTTTGAGTGGCTTAGGTTTATTATGGATGATTATGCTTCTTGTTCGAATGAATATTTTAGCATTTCTAGTTTCATATATGCTTTTTTCACTGTTGTATTGACTTGGGTTTGTAAGAGCTTTCGAGAGTTAGCCATTATCTTTGTTTGATGCTTAATGGTCGAGAGAGTTAAGATTAGATCTACGTGGACAATAGGGTTTGATGTTGAGAGGCAAAACCTTAACTCGCCTTAGAGATAAGGATAGAGTTTCAATGACTAAAAGGAGTAGAACTTCAAAGATAGTAGCTTGCTAAGGTTCACGCTGAGAGGTATTGTTGCAGCATTCTTACTGTCAGTTTCTTGCTAGAGATAGTTTAGAAACACATGTGAAAGCTCTGTTGAGCATCTTATAAGCTGGAAAGTGTTAATCATTCACGGAAACTAGGCATAGGATTCCTTGTTAAACCCGACCTGTCATCCCAATTGGGAGTTTCCACACGTGTGGGAACGTTTGAAGTCTTATCGCATCGCTCCAGTTTTTAATATAGTTTTTGCTACAGCATTTTTGTTAATTACTTATCAAATCTATCATTTAATATTCAGTCTTTGTTTTGAGTGCTTAAACCCAACTTGAATTCCCTCCAATCCATGTAGAGACAATCTTACTTATCACTGTTATTACTTGTTCGGTGTGCATACTTGCACCGATTGTGTATCATTTATAGTATATCACACCAAGCAACAAAGCTACACGGGCATAACTTCAAAACCAACCATTGATTAATTGAGACAAGAACATAGAGATTGACCCATATAGCAATGATTAGTTGAAACAAGAACATATCATCACTGAAGCAAAAGAGACTCTTAAAACTAAATAAAAAACTGAGTTCAAAACCAACCATTCCATAATATAGCAGTGTTTTCCTTAAATTCAAAGCTCTCTTTTAGAAAAAAAATAAAATACCATAAAACAATTTCCACATCTAAATAAAAACCCTATTTTCACCAAAAAAAATAACATACCCATCCCAAACCATAACTTCTTCCGAATCCCTCGAAAAAAAACTTCCATTTCCTTATGTAGATTTTTGGAGAAGAAATTTTAATAATATATAGGAACAAGATTCTTACCTGACAGCTTGCTTCTTTCTAAATCTCATTTAGAAATCTAAATCATGCACAATCACCTCTTGAATGCTTTCAATGTGTTTGAGAATGGAAATACCCTAACCCTTTAGTTTTTCCCACTCAGCTAAAGCCTGATACAGCTTTTGACTTGCTTTTTACCCTATTCTTAAGGTATCTGGTTCACTAGGTACTATTTTCCTTTTTAATCCAATGCCTATTAATGATTCAGCTTGATCCAAGGGTCTATAACACAAGTCCTTATATAAGACTTATTTTAAGCTGTTTTCTTTTAGACAAACCCGGTCAGGGTCAGAGAGATTAACCTTGATTGAATCTCTCTATCCAATTTGTTCCCAGTATACTATAGGCCATTTTCAGCATTGAAAAGTGTTTCCCATTCTTATTTTTTGACTTCCTATTACTATTCATACTTTCACGAAATCAAAAATTTTAAAGGGTAAACTATATAAATAGTCCCCGACTATGATCCAATTCTTTGTTGAGTCTTTTGACTATGAGAAGTTACAAATAGGTCCTCGACTAATCACGACTAACAAATTGGTCGAATTTCGTTAAAAAATAAACGGTTGATGATGTGACAGTTAATAAAATCTGTAGAATAACATGTTTAACCCTCAATATTTAAATTTTATTTTAATTTGGTCATAAATTAGCTATCGTCGTGAATTTATTAATTTGTAGAATAACCTTTATTTTATTCAGCTTTGCAAAATCGTCATGAATTTACTAAACTTTGCAAAAGGTAGTGAAATAAAAGAAAAGGGAAAGCTTTAGCTGAAAACGGTATGAAATTAGTTGTTGTTTGTGCCTTTTAAAGAGATTAACTACCATTAAAAACAATGGAGGTTTTTTTATTCTCAAACTGTTTTCACTGCTCATACAAATGGGGTTGTAGATGGCTAGTGTTAACAACAATGGATGTTTGTTTTTTTAGAAGGGAAGAAGATGAAGTTTAAGATTTAAGGAACTAAAATGTTGTAATACTTAAATGTTGAGACCTAAAATTTTAGATTTAAGACAAAATTAAAATAAAATGTAAAGGTTGAGAGTTAAATATGTTATTATGCATATTTTATTAACTGTCCTATCATTAGTCGTTTATTTTTTAACGAATTTGAACCGATTTGTTAGTTGCGGTTAGTCGGAAACCGATTTGTAACTTCTCAAGGTCAGGGGACTCAACAAAAAAATTAGGTCATAACCGAGGGACCATTTATGTAGTTTACCCAATTTTAAAAGAGAAAAAAATACTTTGAAATAAATGCAAGACTACCACAAAAATGAGATAAATCTATTGAGTTAGGAATAGCAAAATTACTATAATATTGTATCCTTGTTTTTTATTATTTAAAGTATTAGACCTTGATTTTAATTTTTCAATCTATGGTACTTTATTACAGTGTTAATTCTATTTTTATTAAATAATCGAAGTCGATGACACTCAAGCCAATGTAAGCATGTTAGGTGAACGTAATTGACATGTCGACAGTGAAGCCGGTATATAAGTACTCCAGCTTCAACATTTTTAATGAAAAAATAGTGCATAGTGAAGTCGGTATGTAAACCTACCGATTTTACTTTCACTGTAGCAAATGATATTAGTTAAAAGATAAAAATACGGGTGCAATACTTGGGAAATAATTTCCCCACTGCAATATCTGGAAAAATTAGTCGTTGGGAATGGATCGATATGTTTAGGGTTGTATACTCTAATAATTTTAATTTTCATCAGATTTAAGTTTTTTTTATTTTTTACTTAACATCTAATTTTACAAATTTTTAACCTATCGAATGGTCCCAGTAGTAAAAGATGATGTTTTTTCTCTTAGGTGATCCAAATTCGAGTATCGTAGTTTGCACAATGTGTGTACGTCTCTAAAAGACCAAGAGTAAAAGAATATATATTACTAGTGGCGGAACTTGAAGTAAAAATTTGAAAGGGCAACTTAATTTTTTTTTAAATAGGGAATTAAACAATTTTTAAAAAAAAATTAAGGGTTTAACTAAAAATTTTAATAATTCTTGAGAGATTTAACAAAAAAATAGAATATTTGAGAGGGAATTTAATTAAAATATTTAAAATTTTAGAAGTTTAATATGAATTTTTAAAAATCTTGAGAGGGCAAAATTAAAAATTTTAAGTGTAAAATTTAAATTTTTAAAATTTAAGGGATGTGGCCCCACTAGTCTCTTGAAAGATATGATATTATATATTACCATATTATTATATTAGAATATTCAAAAATAAATCCAATTTTATGTGTATGATACGAATTTAAACTTATTCATATTCAATAAATAAATTGTTTTTAATGAACTTTACAATATATTATAAAAGATAAACGTATATATATTATAAAAATTATGTCAACAATTTCTGGAGCATGTGATTAAAAGCTCTTAGTTGACATTTTTTTTCTTTTGAGTTGTAAGTTTTAAACTTATTTCTTATTCTCCTTAAGTAAAAATTATTTTAAAAATTATAAAATATTACAATTTAAATTACTATTGTGCTATATATAAGTATTGTCGATAGAAAAATAGAATCATGGTGGTTATCGGTATTCAAGCTATTCACCAACTTTAATTTAAACGGAGAATTACGATCAGTAATGAAAAAAATAAAAAAGAGAAAAGAAATGATATGGTGGAAAAGATGATTCCTCCTCCTCATTTGCCTAGCCCATATGTGTATGTAAATTCAATGCTTGTAGAATTGCGTCATACTAGACTTAATACACAATAACGAGTACTAACTGAAGATAATGATAGTTATTGATTTAATGTATTGATAAGTTGTGATGTGAGGGCATGATAAGTATAATTTTTTATATAAAATAATTATATTAAAATGGAAAATTTCTTCAATGACTACTAAACTATTGTTCGCGACCTGTTTTGATCATACAACTAAAAAATTTAAAATTTGACCACTCAACTATTTAAATAGACTTATTTTAACCATCGGCCATTAAAAGCTAACGGAAAAGTGACGTGGCCGTTAAAGTAAAATTTGTATAATTATATATTTAGTCCTTGTTAGTTACCTATATATTAATTTAGTTCTAATTTTAATTTAAATAAATAAAATTAATCGACCAATTTGGTGATGACACATGTCATCACCCGATTGGATGATTATAATCTAATTATTATTTTTTAATATTTAATATTTTATTTTCTTCCAAAATTCAAGTGGTGACACGTATCATCATCTAGTGGAAGGAAAATTCAAGAATAAAGGAAAAGTGTTTGGCATGAGGTTTAAACTCACAACCTCATGGGTAAAAGAAACCCCATGACTTTACCACTGCACCTATTCAATCTTAATGAAATAGATTGCACCAGTTTTTATGTCTTATAATGCAGTAAATGCTAGGGAATAAAAAATTAAAAATGGTTGTAAAAAAACTCGAACCTAAATCACTTAAGATGTGTAAAACCATACAAACCACTTAACCAATTCAAATAATTAATTTTAATATGAATATATTTTAAATATATTTAACGTATAATTAAAGCAAGATTTAAAATGAAATTAGATATATAATTTTTATATTTTTTAACTAAATTTAATATTTTTCTTTTTCACATTTATTTTAATAAATTTATATATATAATTTCACTTACCATGTGTAAAATCATATAGTATTAACATTATCTAAGTTTATTTTCGGAAATATGGTTGATTGTTGTAGCACTCAAAAGTCGAACTGCTTTCACCTCGTTTTTTAATAGTATTTTACCATAAAAGATTAAAAAAATGATGTTGCAGTCGTCCTCCATTGATCCATGCACGCCATGTGTAAAAAATATTGTTTGAAGTCAGATTGTAATTTATCCGAGTTCATTATTTTAATATAAAAATAGAATTCATTGTTTGAAGTTGGACTGCAATTTATCTGACTTTTGACTTGCTACAATAAAAAATAATATTTCTATAAATAATCTTGGGAGGACCACATTGTTAGAAAAAAAAAGAACTATATTTGGGTAATTTCCCTTAAATTTAATTTTATAAATTTATAAATTTGAATTATTTTAATGTTTCATTTTTGTTTATTGAATTGTGTGCAATCATAAAGTTTTTTACCGGAGCAGGAAAGATGACAAGGTTGTGGTACTATGATTATTATTTCTCGAAACTTAAAACTAATAATTTGTAATTAACTTTTTAATATTTTATTTTTTTCTTATATTTTCAATATAATGTTTGTATTATCTAGATTAAAAATATAAATATTTAAGCGTAATAATCTTATATTATTTTGTAGGTTATATTTTAATACAAATATTATGTAAAAAAATATAACCTTTTATATTTAAATTGTAAAATCCCTAACAGTCTAAATTTTAATTTAAACTTTTAAAATTTTCAAAAAAAAAATTAATTTGGCCCCCACAAAATTTTTTGAAATTTAGATTAAGCTTCAAAATTTTAAATGTTTTTAATTAAATTCTTCCCTAATTTTTAAAAGTTCTCATTAAGTATATCGGAATTTCAAAAATTTTAGTTAGACTCTTAATTTTTAGAAAAATGAAAATTGAATCCTTTAAAATTATTGAAAATTTTAATTTAAACCTTTAATTTTAAAAAAAAAAAGTTTTGCGTAGGCCCCCAAACTCTATCACCAAGTTTTACCAATGACTTAAATCCTTAAACCCTAAACTTTAATATAAATCTCTAAACCTTAAAATTAAAATACTTTTCTAAAATATGTTAAAAAAAACTTTTCTAAACAGTCTTTTTCCTTGACACCTTGATGCAGTTAATGTCATATGGGATGAAGAAGATGGTTCCGAGAAAAGTGGTGGTGAATCCCTAAATAATAACTCAAACGCAAATGGAGTTCGAAAACCATTATGGGACGCAGTCCGATGGCTTCTATCAAGCTCGTGTTTTGCTTTGATTCTTTTTATGGTATGTTTAACTGTACCATTTAGTTTAGTGGTTGGTTAATCGTTATAATAGTTATTGAATCATAGCTTAACTATTAAGAAACAGTTAATTGTTTTAATCGCTAACAATTAATGGTTAACTTTTATTAACAGTTCGATTACATGTTAATCTTTAATTTATTAGAATTTTTTTCACTTCTTTTGGGAATAATAAAATTATGTCTCCGATAAATATTATAATAATATTATATTATAAGAGGACTTCGAAATTAACGTAGCTAATTTTATGAACAAAATATATTATTAATAATTTAAAAACAGCTAATCTATATGTTAATTATTAATTATTATTTTTAGCGGTTCAATTAATTGAAACTGTTTGACCTTAAATGTTTAATTAACTAACCTGTACAATATAATAATTATATCGATTAATGATTAGGTTTAATATGTACACTCATAATAGTAGTTTGTCATTAATGTAGCCTGCTAATATCCTTTAGTGTCTTGGTGAAAAGGCAAAATCTGTTAGGAAAGAGATAAGCTTTGCACCATAACTTTTAACTTTGTAATATATTTTTTTTCATTGATATAATACTAAAAAATATTATTAACATTTGATTATTAATTATTTTGGTCCGTATTTTTTCTTTAAATTGAGTGTGCTTATCGAGCGATTTGATTTTAAATATATATTTTTATTATACATATAAAATTTAAAAGAAAAAGGGATATATATCAGAGTTAATTGGATGTCACATGCACGGACATTCGAAAAGCAAAAGCTAAAAATGAGCAAAAATAAAAGACAATTGGAACATTTCAATTTTTGGTGACACGGAACGCGCACATAATTTAAGAGGCAGAGCCCACAAATATTTTTTTGACATAAAAATAGAATTCATTCATAACAAGAAGGGGATTACAAAAGCATCTTCAGTTCGCGAAGGACAATAATCCAATTCTTAGGACAGAGATCTCACTCAGTTGTCCTCTCAATTAAGTCAACAGCTCTATTATAAATAGAGATGGCAAACGGGTCAATCAGTTCGAGTTCAATTTGAGTCATTTCGGTTTCGGTTATTTTGAGTCTGATATTATTCGATTTGGTTTGGTTTGGTTTGATTCGGTTCAGTTTTAGTTCGGTTTTATTGTGCTTCGGGTCATTTCGGGTCGGTTGATTTTCGGTTCGGGTCAATAGGAGCGGTAGGCTTTAATCAAATTTTTAGGTTGGTCAATTTTTTACACCCTTTATATGGCTTTACAAAGTTGATATATTTGACTTTTTGGTGAGTTGTGCGGTTGTTTATATCTCATCTTTCTTTATTTTTATTAATATCTTTTATTTATTTTGGGTTGTCTTCGGTTCGAGTCTATTCGGTTCGAGACCATCGGTTCGTGTCCATTTCGGTTCAACTAAAAATCAGTTCATTTCCAGTTCGATTTCGGGTCAAATTTTGGGTCATCATGTTCGGTTTCGGGTTTAGTTCGGGTCTCGGGTCAAGTTTGCCAAGTCTAATTACAAATCTTTTAATAAAGGAGAAGCAACTCTAAAATGCGGCTAAAATACGGCACATTTTGAAATTTGTTTAAAAATTTTAATGTTAAATTTTTTATAATATTTTAGGTTAATTTTTTTGTGATTTTTAATAAATTAATATTTATATTTTTTTAATAATATTTTAAATTTTAGAACAAATTATCAAAATTTATCTTGATAATCCAACCAACAGCTCTATTACAAAGCCTTTTAAGTTTTAACAAAGGGGAAGTTAATACTAGGGAAAAAGAATAAATTCAAGGATGTCACATCCCTCAAACATAAAACATACTCCCTTGAGAATATGGTTCGTCTCTATTCTCTAATTCCCAATTTAACCATTTTCAAATGATATCTGCTTTTATTTATTCACTCAATTCAACCATTTTTTTTTGTCTTTAAAAAAATGTTAAACCGAGATTTTTTTTAAAAAAAATAGCAAAATATATTGTTTTCAAATAAGGATGAATATTTATATTAAAAAAACAAACAGAATCCTTTGATTATTATTCCTAAAGTAAAATCCCGTGGAGGAAGAGGCAAAGTAAAAGGACGATTTTCTGATTAATTTTGTCGGAAGGATTTCCATTTTTTGGGTCTGTTCCCTCTAACAATCCACATATCGAAATGCAGACTATCATATTTTGTTTCAATAGTTAAGGTTTTCTTTTGGGGTCAAACCAGATAACCCATGTAAACAAAGAAACACAAGCCTACGATATCTACCTACCCCTGTGTTCTTGCCTATGTTTACTACTATAACAAGATCCTGGGTTTTGATTCAAATCTCCACTTGAAAATTGTAATATTTTGTTTGATTTTGGATCCACTTGTTTTTTCCTTCCTAATACGAAATTGGAGAATATTAAATAATTTAATTAGATTGGAATTGGAATTGGAATTGGATTGGATTGTGTTGTGTTTAGAGGTGGCAAACTAACCAGAGAATCGAATTGATTTTATCTAATTTGAGACCCGATACGGCCCGAACATAATAATCTGAACTTGATCCGAAACCCAAAATAAACTGAATCGAAGCAAAATTGACCCGATTTTTAGTTGAACCGGTATGGACCCGATCTGATTGTCAACCAAATCGAACAGACCCGAACCAATTTTCAAGCGAACCGAATAGACTCGAACCGATTTCATCCGAACCGAAAGCAACATGAACATTAAGCAACTTAGAATAAATAAAAGATACTAAAAGAAATAAAGAAAGATTTGATGTAAACTGTCGCACAATTCACTAAAAAGTCAAATATATCGGTCTTATAATGTCATATATAGGTGTAAAAAACAAATACGACTTAAAAACCCGATTGAAACATATCGATCTCTTATGAAACCGATCTTGACATGGCCCAAAAATACACGACCTAGTATCTATCGACCCAAAAAACAACCGAATCGATGTGACTCGAACTGAACCGAAACCGAATATAGTCAAAATTGAACCTGACCCGAACTGAATGGCCCTTTTACCACCTCTAGTTGTGTTGGAGAATATATTTGAAATTTTAGAAAATATTTGAATTTTTTTTAAGAAAACAATAGCCTAATTTTATTAAAGATAGGGAAAGATGCAACAAAATGCACTTCAAACACAAAGAAAATTTTGAAGGTTATGCCCATAAGAATTATACAGAAAGAAAAATAAAACATGAAAACTTAAAAAGCGTGAATGAAACAAAATTTTCCCTTAAACATGATCTACTTTCTTAGAAACTTAACAATTATCATTAAAATTTTATTGTTTTAATTCAACTAAACGTTTATGTAGTAATGTAGGAGAGGTGATGAACAACATCAATCTTACGTATCTGCTCCACTAATAGTTCAGATTACGTCAACAAACTATAACAAAAAGGATCTAACCATATTATATCGTCGACCTTTCCTGATTAAGGACGTGCACCATGATGATTGTTACACAAACACAAAATTATCATAAAGGTAGATGAGAATCGTGCCATACAATCTTAAAATTTATACTACAAAGATTAACGAAATAAAAAGATGTGCGAAAATGTAGAATCAAAAACATAAATATTGTTATCGAAAACTAAAATAAAATTAAAAAAAAAAAAACACCGGCGGTCGTTGGTGCTGCCGCTTATAACACAAAAAGGAAGAAAAACTAAGGAGAACGATGGTAGAGAAAAAAAAGAGAGAGCGACTATAAAATATTTGAACAAAACTGAAATTTATATTTTATAAGATATATAATTTGTTTAGACCATATTCTAGTCAAATATATTAAAATGGAATCAGCATAACAATTTTCAAAAATAAATGAATGCAAATTAGTTAAACTTGAATTGAATCTAATCGGTTTAAAATAATTCAATCTAAACTCGGGTAATATTTAAAAAGTTTATTATGCATAGGTTGGGTGTTCGATCGATTTGAGTAAATTTTTCTTGAGTTATTCGAGTTTATAAGTCTTAATTTACAATTTAATTTTTATTTGAATATTTTTCGAATCGAGTCGCGTTTTCGAGTTTCTATACATATTTAATTATAATTATTTATAATATTAAATTATATATTGATTCTAATTTAAACGACTTTCTATATCTATATACTATATACATATATATATAATTGACAAATTCGACTCGAACTTTAAAATTAATCAACTAATTAGACCTGAAAAACTTGGACTGAGACCTAACCCGAGACCCGATATAAACTCGAACATGATGGTTTAAATTTATCTCGAATCGAACCAAAACTGACCCGAATTTAGTTAAACCAAAAATCAACCTGAATCGAAATTACTGAAGTCGAAAACAACCTGAACTGAAAACAACCCGAACCGAAAGCAACAATAACTAAAAATCAACCCGAACCGAAAAGTAATCGAACCTAGAATCAACCTGAACCGAAAGCAACCCGAATTTAATTTCCTCAAATATGTATGTTTTATTCTCGTTTTATATTATATTACTAATACACAATTACCTTTAGTAATAGTTTAACGGTTTAATATCATTTTTTCTCCTTTTAAAAGATCATCTTCATATATTGACTCAAATTGAAAGCTGACCGATCTGATATTGACCCGATTCGAAAAGTCAACCGACCCGATATAAACCTAACTCAAAAAGTCAACCGACCCGAAAATCAACCGATCCGATATTAACACGACTCGATACCCGACCCGATCTGAAATAACATAGACTCGAACTAAATTCGAATCCGACCCGACCCGACACGAATTGAACCTAAATCGAAAGCAACCTGAACCCGATCCGAACGACCCGATTGGCACCTATACAACTAATTACTAAAAAATTCGAGTTATTTGAATTTCTATTTTATAACTCAAACTTTATTTTAAAAAATTTTGAGTCGGGTTTATGAAATTACGAGTTGAGCCCAAATGATTTGGATTTTTCACGTCAAGTCGAATAATTTAATTTTTTTCAAGTCGAGTCGAATTTTACTCGCTCATAATTATGCATCGACAAAAAAACTTAAAATTAAATAATGATCCATTATCGACCTTTTTCCTCTGAGTGTGAACTATTATATTAAATTTGCTTTCTCTTAAAACAATTACTTAAATTAAATGAAATTCGAGACTTGTGTGACCTTAATGATAGAAATATGGTGAATGGTATGACATTTCATCTAATTTCTTAGTTTGGAATGGATATTTCAATTTAATATTTTACGAGAATGATTTCTCAATGGGAGGCGCTATGGGAGAAGCTGGAGAGTCATCGTTTAAAGCTAGGAGTGCACCCGTGGAGCAATGCCAGAAAGGGACATCAGAACAAACTAAGGCACTTGGTCCGTTCAGATTCACAGCATTTGTGGACAATCTTAGCAAGAGGGTGTCAAGGAGGGCGTTATGGGAACTGAGCAGCCACCACGGGAGGGTGTTAAAGGTGATTTAGACTTGGTTATTAAAAAGCTTAACAATAGTAAGATCGATGGGAGATTGGTTAAGGTGTCGAGGGAAAAATACCCTCTCAACCTAGAAAGTATCAAATCCAAGCAGGCTCCTCTCGGCAATAAGAAAGCGCAACATCCAACTAGTATGGTTGAGAAAAAGGACTCTAGAAGAGAGGGACGATCTTTCAGAGATGTTCTTCTTGGATTAAAAAAAACACAGTTTGTCTCAGCTGAAGAACAAAAACCAGAGCGTAACAGAAATGTAGTAGATTTCTAGATTCCTGCAAAGGATTTGGAATGGCTTAAAAGATCTATGGTTGGGGTGGTCAAAGATTTATTCACCATTGATTTCGTGCAATCAGCATTGAACACCGAAGTTTCCCGGTTAAGGTAGCAAAATGGGGAAGTGACTGTAACTCGGTAGTCATTACTTTCGACTCCAAGGATGTAATATCCTAAATTCGGGCTTGGACGAATTGTATTTTGGATCTTGTGCTAAGTACACAAGGAAGTTTAAAACAATAAACAAAATAAGTGCATTAGGACCAATTTCAAATTGTTAGAAACTTTAATGGACTTTTTGATGGGACCAAAATGAATATTAGGCTAATTATATAAGATGCATGGTAAGAAAATTTTGAAGTGGGGGCTAGTGCACGTGGCACGTTTTGGAGGAGCCATGTATGGAAGGTTTAGCCACCTTGGATGACAATCTCAAGATTGTCATCTTCCTTTGTTTTTGTGATCGAAGCAACCTAGAGAAAGAAAAGAGTTTGATTCTCTAACCATAGAATTGAAAAGATTTGAATCTCCATAGTTTAAATTTCTTGAACCTAGTTCAATCCTTGGAAGAGAAAAGTAAACTTTCTTGTTTTCTATCTTGTAATAGGTTTAAAGTCGAATGATCCTCACTCCATGGTGGTATGTTTGAGTGCTTGAATGTGTAAATGAATATACTAGATTGAGCTTTCAAAATAGTATCTAATGCTAGTATGAATGGTAGTTGGATTTATGTTTCGTTGTATCCTTTTGAATGGAAGATTAGAAGGCTTCTATGTATAGAAATGAACTTATAGTGTACTGTTTTGATGTTCTTGAACAGTGGACAGTTTGAGTGCTAGTTTAGGGGCTGTTGTACTTGTCTTAATGAGGAAAAAGGGTTGTTTTAACAAGTAATTAAACAAAGGAAATGTATAGTCCATAATGGGGGACTAAAATGGACTGATTTTGATAACTGAAAACAGGGGAAAACAGTTCAATATAAAAAGGGACTGTTTGTGTAAATACCATCACCTCGGGGTTGTTTTGTGAACTTATACATACATTAGTATAATATGGACTATTTTAAATAACCTAAAAACAAGGATAAACTGTTTTAAATGATTGAAGGGCTGATATGAATGTCTATGAATGAAATGAGACTGTTTTTGAGCATCTACAATTGATTGTGGACTGTTTTGTTGTCTAGCTTTAAAGCAGGGCTGTTTTTGAAATAAATAAGATGATTAGAGACTGACTTGTTGAACTAAAATGAGTACTATGTGATTTCTCTATTTTGAGTATATAAGAGTATAAATGGATTGATTTGAGTATGTGAATGTAGGTGACTAAAGTGAGTGGTTAGTTTAATCTATGGGTATGCTTATAAGCTTGAATTGTTAATTGATAATTGGATGTTAAGTAGGAATCCTAATACATGATTGAAATTTTGTTATAATAGACCATGAGGAAGCTAGGGAAGGTTTGGATAAATAACAAGATGTGAATGAGGAGTCAGGTATCCCGTAACTTCGGGATATGAGGTGAGTGTAATTAAAGTCTCGAGATAGATTGAAACTATCCCGAGTATACGTTCATTGAGTTGTTTAAATTGCTCCTCACTTTACCATGTTGCACTTGTGCTTAAACTGGGATTATCATGTATGTGCTATGTTGCAAGTATGGTTATGGTTGAATATGGTTAATTATGGTTGAATAAGTGTGAGCTGTGTGATAAATGGACTGCTCTAAGTTGATAGAAATCTTACTACCGATTGATATTAACGTGAACTTTCATGAGTAATAATATGGTTAATCATGTTGGATATAAAGTGTGATAGGCTTGTTTGTGTGATGTTATGAAAAAAAAGGAGCTTTACTCAATTATTTCAAGCTTGAAACATGTTTTCAAACATTGGAATTAGAAATATGATTGATAGAACTTTTGCTATGAATTATGAGATCAAAAAGAAAAAGAAGAATTGAGTAAATCATGTGAACTTACTTCATGATTGATATGAATGATTAACATATTTAAATATGTAAGCTAATGTAAGTTTGTGAATATGGCTGCAATGTAAGTTCTTGTTCGGATTATATGAGATAGCAAGCTTGCTAAAATGCCACTTGATCAGAAATAATATGAAATTAAGTTACATGTGGTGGCTATATACCCAAGATGATGAGGGTAATAGATATTGAGATGTGTATACAAGAAGGAGCTATGCTCGTAAAATATCTGATGTAATAAGATCAAGTTGAAAGCCTTGGTTTTGAGTCAGTCTTAGGTATAGTTGGCATGCCATAGAGTCCGTTGAGCTCGCTAGTTTGGACTATGGTCCCTTGTTGTTAAAGATCGAATGATCTAATGGTACCATTTATACCCTTGTTAAATGATGATTAATTTGGTACTTTATGTACCCTTGTCTTGGTACCTTGTGTACCCTTGTTGTTACAGAATGTTTTGGATTCGTGTACCTAGATTGTGAATCGATTTCCATGGCTATGTTAATTAAAATAAGAATGTATCAGTTGTAATAAGAAAGAAAATTTGGATGCATTTCTAATCATTTAAAGTATAACAAATAAACTTAATGAACTATTTTGAATAGAGATGCTTGGAGTAAAAACACATAAGTAATAGAGGGGGAAATGATTGTAGTTCGATCTAAAACTGTATATGTATATATATGTGTGCGCTTTATTGGGGTTTCCGAATAGCAACATTTATGGATTAATGATCTATCATGTGATATGAAGAATTAGAATTACTTGTTTGAGATGCAAAGTTGCGTAAATGAATTTGTTCCATTGCCTATGACATGTGGCATGCTTTGATAGCAAGTGTGCGCCTATTTGATTGGGTTTAAATGAGTTGTTATTATAACCATGGTATTGAACTTCATTGTATGATGGTTTACGTGCGTAGTTTGACAAACTTGAATCACGATCTACCAAATCCTATTAAAGATTCGAGTTTGAGTATCAAATAGTGTATATATATATATATATATATATAGATGATTGTTAGATATCCTAAAAAGATTGAGTAGTTTCTTGACCAAAATGCTTGTAACAAAATGTAATATGTTAGTAAGCTTGGAAATCTATACCTTGCTAGGTTTTTCACGAGACCTTAATGATATAGTTATAAATGATTTAAAGGTGTTAGCATGGTTAATAAGCATGAATGGTCACTTTTACACCAAGAGCATGATAACTCATTTTCTGTTAGTGCAGATCACTTTTAAAGATAGTTGATGAATTGTTAAAAGTCAAGTTATAAATCTGGTAATATATGAATAAATCTTTATGTTACATGATAAAAAAAAGAAGTAGCTTGGTGTGTAAGCTATTTCTTGAGTTCATGATTGATAGAATTTTCTAATGGACTAATTGGGATATCATGGAGCCTTAAATAAGTAATCAGCTAAACACATGGATACTTGAGTAATGAGCAACGTGAGAGTAAGATGACATTGGTGTATGATTCGATAAATATAGAAGACTAAAACAGTGGAAAATTTTTAAAAGCGTTGATTTAGAAATCTTCATGAAATTAAGTAAGTTATTTCATTGGATTGAGTGATATTTTGATCTTGTATATTAGCCTAGTAAAGTACTCGTTAATTGTAAAATAAAATGGATAGGGATGGATAGTTGAGACAATAGAATCCAAGAAAGTTTATAAGTTAGTACAAAAGTTTTTGTAATGGCTTGCATGTTAAGTAAAATGATTTTTCCTTGGGAATCAAAGGGTGATATGGAGGAACCGAATAGTAACTTGTAACCTAAGTAAACCTTGATGTCTTTCGAACACTTATTAAAATAATAAGTAAGATCTTGAAAAAGAAGATTGTCCATCTATTATGTTTTGAGGCTTGGGTGTTCGTTGACTTGTTTATCAAATTAACTCGAATTCGTGAGGTTATGAATGTTGTGATAAGTAAACCAAGTAGGTAACATGTAAAGATTAATACTTACAAGATATCTTTTTATTACAAGTATCATTGAATGAATTGATTAATGTATAATAAGGGAGAATTCTTGGAATCAGGTTGGTTTAATTATGTGATCTTTCAACCACCCTGAGACTTGCTCAAATTGGGAACCTTAAGCAAGGAGTGTGATTTTAGTTGTGAAATATAATAACTGTTTAGAATTCTTTTACCTCACTAAGCAATTCAATTGCTTATTTACGTCTTCATTTCATTTCAGGGTTTGTGTGATTCCAAAGCCCTTCTGATCTGGGCGTGATTTTTTTTTTGTATCTATTTAAGATACAAAGCTTATGGTTCGAACTCCTAGAAGGTGGCACATCTTTGTCATGATGCATGGTGCACAGATTCAAGTTTGATTAATTAATGTGTATAATAATATTTTATTTTAGGTATTGTAACGGGCCCTTAATTGATTTTGTGGTTGTTTAATGTTCTGATTTGAATAGCCAATAGGTTGTTGTGATTTGCCTGGATTCCCTTAGGATCACAAAGTAGTATTTTAAATGATGTTATGCATGTGATGATTTGGTTATTACTCGGTCTAAAATGAGATGAATCCTAAATAACATTAGCATGACTTGATGACTAGTTTAAAGATTAGTACGAATAGTGGATAATGAGAGAGTTGATTAATAGATGCGGTAATTAGTTTGGCGATTCATGCCTTAGAGTATTAATCAGTTGTTGTTAATTAAGTTAAGACCTTTTCTTTCAAAGCTTATGGCTGTATGATGTGCTAGGTGGTCCTTCATGAATTAGAGGTTGATATATATATATTTAACAATGCGAGTTTTTCATCTGGTCTAATTGGCATTCTAAAAACAGTTAACTAGTGAGGCAAATCATTCAAGTATATGAAGTTAAAGTATAACCCATGATAGGAAATCGAACAACTTATTCGATTATGTATGGTATATTTGGTTGTTGGCTTAGTGTTTGAAGAAGAAGTATATGGTTATAAAATTATTATTGTATAGATGCATAAATTATGATTTAATTGAATAGCTTTTGCTTCAAGAAAAGTTTTAAATCACCCCCATTTTTTTTAGACATGATCTTTTGATGTGCTAGTTTTCTAAAAAAGTTCTTAGTGTTTGTCTGTCAAACACTTTCTAACTCGGTTTACTCCTAAGCCGGGTTCAGGGGCGTTACAAAGGAAGAAATGGACATTGCTTGCTCGTCGAAAATGTAGGCCCTAGATTTCTGGTTTGATATCTTGTCCCTGCTGGTGTTAGAAGACGGCCGTCCATACTCAATTTTGAAAGTCGAGCTTGAGGGTGTTCCACTAATGTGTTGGCATGAGATTTTTTTTCAGAACGTTGGGTGACAGATAGGGAATGTTTATAAAGCTTGATGAGGATACAGACAAAAGATTGAGACTTGACGACACTACAATGTTCATCAGAGCGTTTAGTCCACTGGATGTTCCTACCTCATTAAAAATAAACTCGCTAGGAAGGCCTTTTTTTCATTGAAGTTCGGCTTGGAAAATATGGAAGAGGAAGAGAGATTCGCAGATATCTGGCCGGAATCCCTTAGGGTGGGGAACGATGACATCATAGAGCATATGGCCGCCGGACAGATGCAAATCGAGGTGGTCCAGCACCGGCACGGCCAAACGGACACCACAGCCGCTGTGTCAGCGACGGTTCATCTGCATGGCAATAATGTCGGCTTCATTCCCCAGTCTCGGGCGCCCATCCATGCAGCCGCAATCGCCTCGAAACCAGAGGTGGTTACGCGAGACTTTTTTCCTTGCCAAGCTGGAAATATCGGTTCACTTGGGAAAGTAGGTACTGATTGTGGGCTAAGTCAAAGAAACAAAGATGGGCCGATTGTAAGCTCGGGATGTGCACCTTACTCGGACCAAGGTGTATTTTGGTCCAATAATTCATCTCCTGTACAAGCCTCCATCAAACGGAAGAAAATATCATTGTCAAAGACAGCCTGGAAGCTATTTCTTGTGCACAGATTAATGATAATTCTTACGAAGTGGTGAAAGACAGTTTAGAGGAAACAAACGAAATGGGGTCATCTGAAGGGCCCTAGGCGATTCATGAGACCCTTGATGGATCAGTCTTTTCCCAAAACCCCCCCAATGTTTCGACGACCATCTCATAACCTCTCCAATGCAGATCAGAGGCGCCAGTTGAGGCGGAAAATTCGATTGAGTCTAGAAAATGGGTCGGAGGCCAATTCGATAACTGAAGAAGGGAAATCACTAGCAGAAAGGGAGGCAGAAGCAGTATGGGAAGTGAGCAAATCTTTGGAAATTGATTTCAGAGCTGGGAAAGGAGTGGTGGTGCAACGTATCCGAGAGCTTGAGGAGGAAATTCACAACTACAACTATCAAGGTAAATCAGGTGTTTTGAATTAAAACATGAATTTTTCCGCTATTACTTGGAATGTAAGTGGATTTGGAAGACGGGAAAAGGTATGTGCTGCAAGTAAACTGATTTGGAAGCAAAAATCGACGATTGTTCTTTTTCAAGAAACTAAGATCTCGGAAGTGAGCAGCTCAGTGAAAAGGAAAATGTGGAATAGTGATAGGGTGGAAATGGCTTTATCCCCAGCTACTGATTCGGCAGGGGGTCTCATCTGCCTTTGGGACTCTGATTTTTTTTCAGGTACTGGATCAACATATTTCTCAGAGGTATATCATACTAATTGGAATCACTAAGAAGTGGAATTTCAAGTGTGGTATTGTAAACGTATACGGCCCCTCAACAGACCCAGAAAAAGGTCCCTTCTACTCTGAAATTGCGTCTGTTTTAGCCAGGTTGGATGTACCGTTATGTATAGGGGGTGGCTTCAATATTTTTCTGTCGCCGAAGGAAAAAATGGATGGTGAAGTCAGTTTTGGCAACATAGATATATTCACAAAGTTTCTGCAGGAATTAGAGCTACTGGATCTACCTATGTTGGAAGGATGCTTCACCTGGAGCAATAATCGAGAACACTCAACCTTTGTACGTCTGGATAGATTTTTAGTTTCCGGGAACTTTGCTTCGACAGTCACGAATCTGCTACAGAAAATATTGCCGAAATCACTCTCAGATCACAACGCACTGATGCTGTTTGAAGAAGCAATAAACTGGGGAACAAAGCCCTTTAAACTGTTTAACTACTGTCTTGAGGAGGAGGGATTCAATGCTCTGATTGCAGACAGTGCAGAAGATAGAAAGGGAAAACCATCGTCTAGGGATTGGTGTTATTCTCAAAGGTTCGAAGATAGCTATTCAAGCCTGCAACAAGAACAAGCAACCTGATTTTAAAAACTCCATCGAAGCAACAGAGAAAGAAATTAGCGAGATCGAGAGGAAAATTCAACTGAACCCAACAGACTCTTGCCTGGTGATGCAGCTTTCGATATTGAGAGCAAATCTTTGGAAGCTATATAGAAATGAGGAAAGAGCATGGATGCAGAAGTCTAGAGTGAAGTGGATTAGAGAAGGGGACATGAACACCAGATTCTTCCACTTAGCTGCGTCCAATAGCAAGAGGAAAAATTTGACCCCTTCCATTATGTCTGAGGGGGAGCTTAAATCAGATCCTGTAAGGGTTGAGAAAGTTATACATGATCATTTCAAGGAAGCGTATAACTTGAAAATAGCCATTGAAGTGGAAAAACTAAATCTAAATTTTGTGAAGCTCTCTCCTTTGCAAGTTAAGGCTCTGGAAGTCAGGTTCTTTGAAGAGGAGATATGGGATGCCATTTGTACAATTGATAGTAACAGTGCTCCAGGACAGACGGGTTTAACTCCGGTTTCTTCAAGTGCTATTGGCCCATTCTCAAGGTAGATTTCCTTCGTTTCTTCAACAATTTTTATGAAAATCGAAACTGGGATGCTTGTATAAATGAGTCTTTTATCACTCTGATCCTGAAAAAGCTTCATCCTTCCACATTGGAAGAATATAGGCCGATAAGCCTAGTGGGGGGAGTATACAAAGTTCTAGCAAAGGTTCTTGCTAATAGAATGCGGCCAGTGTTGAACTCAATTATAAGTGAATCTCAATTTGCTTTCATTTTGGGACGACAAATCCTGGATTGCTCGTTGATAGCGACTGAAATTATTGATGCTGCATTTAAAAGTGGGTCAAGTAGAGTAGCATTCAAGGTGGATTTCAGCAAGGCTTATGACTGTGTTGACTGGGATTTCTTGTTTTGTGTAATGAGGTACATGGGTTTTGGGGTCAAGTGGTGAAAATGGATACTCCAGTCCATTTCAACTACTTCAATTGCAGTCCTAGTAAACGGTTCTCTCACTGAAAATTTCAAAATCTCTCGAGGGCTTCGACAAGGCTGTCCCTTATCTCCATTACTGTTTAACTTAGTTGGGGAATCTCTCAACTTATTTTTGAGAAAGCTGAATCAATCCATTTATTCTCTGGCTTCTCGTTTGATGGTGATTCTGAATCAGTTTCCGTCTCTCATCTCCAATATGCTGAAAACCTTCTGATATTTTGTGAGGCTTTCAAGGATTAAGTGAAAAATGTAAAACGAGTTCTGAGAGTATTTGAACTGGCGGCAGGCTTGAAAATAAACCTTAAAAAGAGTAGGATATTCGGCATACATGTGGAAAAAAAAAACTCTAGATCAGTGGGCAAGGTCAATAGGTTGTGAGGTTGGATCTTTTCCCTCGGAATACCTTGTGAAGAGAAACAGAACTCTTCTATTTTCGATTAATTCAATAATAATTACAGCTTTACATGTTTATATAGACAAGGATTTTAAGTTAGATTAGAAGTAGTACTAACAATAAAACTCTAACTTTAGCTAATAGTTTATGACTTAGAAGACTACTACTCCGATACACATTAAATAAAATACAAACTCTAGATAGGATTCAAGTTCTAAGTCGGCTAAACTAACACTCCCCCTCAAGCTGGAGAATATACATTGTATAATCCCAGCTTGGATAGAAAATTGTCGAATAATACTTTTGGTAGTGCTTTTGTAAGTATATCTGTCACTTGTTCTTCAGTAGGGACATACTCTAGTGAGGCCACTCCGCTGGTTAGCTTTTTGGCAATAAAGTGTCTATCAATTTTAACATGTTTTGTCCTGTCATGTTGAATAGGATTTTTAGCAATCTGAATAGTTGACTGGTTGTCACAGAAAAGTTGGAATTTTTTATCCTGTATCATTCCCAACTCTTTGAGTAATTTTGTTAACCAGATTCCTTTACATATTCCCAATGCTAATGCTCTATACTCGGCCTCTGTGCTACTTCTGGAGACAACTGTTTGCTTTTTACTTTTTCATGTTACGAAATTTCTCCAAACGAAAGAGCAATATCTATTGGTTGACTTTCTATCAGTCAGTTCACTGACCTAGCTTGCATCTGAAAAAATCTTTTTATAATTTTATCAGTACTTTTCTTAAATATCAAGCCATGTCCTGGTGTACCTTTTAAGTATCTCAGAATTCTTTTTGCTGCTTCCATATGTTCCTGTCTTGGGTCGGTCATGTGTTGACTAACAACATTTACTGGGAATGAGATATTTGGTCGTGTTAACGAGAGGTAGATTAGTTTTCCTACTAACCTTTGGTAAAGTCCTTTATCTGCCTTAGGACCTAGCTCAACTTTGTTGAATTTCAAACTAGCATCCATAGGAGTATCTGCTGGTTTACAACCTAACATCCCAGTTTCTGTAAGTAAGTCAAGAACATACTTTCTTTGATTAATCCCCAAACTTTTGTTGGACCTTGCTACCTCCATGCCTAGAAAATATCTCAATTTTCCTAGGTCTTTGGTTTCGAATTCTCTGCTTAAAAGAGTCTTTAATCGGCTCGATTCCTCTTCATCATCTCCTGTTAGGATTATATCATCCACATAAACAATAAGAATAACCTTTTTGTTTAAGGAGGTTACCTTAGAGAACAAGGTATGGTCGGCCAGTGACTGCTTGTATCCATTCTTCATAATTACCCTAGTAAACCTGTCGAACCATGCTCTAGGAGATTGTTTCAATCCATAGAGAGATTTATCTAGTTTGCACACTTTCTGATTCTGTCCATCATTGTTCGGTCCTGGTGGAATCTGCATATAAACTTCTTCCTCAAGATTACCATTAAGAAAGGCATTTTTTATGTCAAGTTGGTGTAGTTCCCAGTCACAGTTTACAGCTAGGCTTAATAAGACTCTAACTGAATTCAATTTAGCAACAAGAGCAAATGTCTCATTGTAATCGATTCCATAGGTCTGTGTGAACCCTTTTGCAACCAACTTGTCTTTGTACCTCTGTATGTTGCCATCCGAATTATACTTGATTGCGAATACCCATTTGCAACCGACAGGTTTTTTACCTTGGGGAAGATCTGTGATGGTCCATGTGCCATTCTTTTCAAGTGCCCCAATTTTTTCTTCAATGGCTTGCTTCCACTTAGGATGTTGTAGGGCTTCCTCAAAAGTCTTTGAAATCTGTTCTGCATCTAAACTTGCTGTAAAATGCTTTAAAAGAAGGCATCAATTTCCCATAAATAGCATACCTTTGAATAAGATATTTGGTACACTATCTTACCCCTTTTCTTTTAACAATAGGCAAGTAATCGAATTCAAGAAGATGAGGAGGAATACTGGAAGAATCATTATCTCTACTTTTTTCACAAGCAGCTGGACTGAAATCTAATTCTTTACAAGTGCTAGATTGCAAAATGGTTTCTGGAATTGTTCTGCTTCTTTTGGTGTAAACTTGCAGTTGTTTAGGGGGTTATGAAGAGGATTTGGTTAGGTTGTGGGTTTCTGTAGGCGTGATAGTATGTAAATGATTCGGTGTAGATAAGGTAGAAGGTGAAGATATGGGTAAAGTATTAGAGGGAGAGAGAGGAGTCTGAGGCTCAAATGAAGGATTAGCAGGAGATGTTATTGGTAAAGAAGGAACTTGTATTGGAGAAGGCTGGGAATCATTGAAGTTCTCCCCCTAAGTTGTAGCCGTGGGAAAAATATGGTTCCTATTCAAAGAATTTAACATCTAAAGAAACAAAGAATTTACGAGAAGGAGTGTGATAACATTTGTAGCCCTTCTTAAGTGAAGAATACCCTACTAAAACACATTTCAAGGATTTGAGGTCAAGTTTAGATCGAGAAGGATCAAGGTTTTTAACAAACACAGTGCACCCAAAGATTCTCAAGGGAATATTAGAGGATAAAGGCTTAAAGTGAGGAAAGTAGAATAAAAGTACATCTTTAGGTGTTTGAAAGTTTAAAACTCGACTAGGCATGCAATTAATAAGATACGTAGAGGTTAACAAAGCTTCTCCCCATAGATACTTAGGAACATTGTGAGTAAACAATAAAGCTCGTGTAACTTCCAAGAGGCGTCTATTTTTTCTCTCTGCTATGCCATTTTGCTGGGAGTGTCAACACAAGAACTAATTTGAACTATCCCTTTTTCTTTAAAAAACTCACCTAAAGATGTAGTGACCCCCCCCCATTATCAGATTTAAAGATTTGGATTTTAGTATGAAATTGAGTTTCAACCATGTTATAGAATTTTTCAAATACAGTGGATACTTCAGATTTTTCTTTTAGGAGATAAGTCCAAGTTGTCCTACTATGGTCATATATAAAGGTCACAAACCACTTACCCCTGTAATATTATTCACTTTAGAAGGACCCCAAACATCACTATGTATAAGGGAAAAATGTTTTGAGGGTTTATAAGTAGATGGCAAATAAGAACTTTTAGTTTGTTTTGCAATAGGACAGATATGGCATTTAAACGAAGATGGTTTTTTATTAACAAAGAATTGAGGAAATAATTTTTGAAGATAATAAAAACTTGGATGCCCTAACCTAAAATGCCATAGCATAACATCAGAATCTTCTAAGGAAGTAAAAAAACACTTAAAAGGAAAAACTGTAGGAGGTTTGGTACTCTGAAGAATGTATAAACCATTGTGCAAGCTAGCATTGCCAATTCTCTTCTTCAAGTCCAGTGCCTGTAAAAAACATTAAGAGTTAGTGAACTGAATAACACAGTTTAAATCTCTAGATAACTTACTGACAGATAACAAATTGCACTTTAAACTTGGCACAAATAGCACGTTATGAAGAGTAATATCCTCAGTAAGAGTGACTGATCCACTGCCTTGGATAGATGCAAAGGAGCCATTAACTGTTTTAATTGAAGTTTTAGAGGATGTTTGTGTAAAGTGGGAAAACTATCCCCTGTTACCAGTCATATGGTCAAAAGCACCATAGTCCACAACCCAGGCCGATGGATTTGATGTAGAAAGAAGGACAGTAGAGACAGAGTTATTCTGAGTACCTTCAGTTTCAACAAAAGCCGAATGTCCTTTACCATTCCCAGTGAATTTGCTGAACATTTGTTGAAGTTGGATCATCTGTTGCTTGGTGAAACTAGTGGGTGCAGAGGTATCAGTAGTATGAGAAAGAGATTCTTTTTGTACCTTGTTGGCAGGCGCCTTCAAATCTACTGCTTTGCCATGGAGTTTCCAGCATTTTTCTTTAAGATGGCCTGGCTTTTTGCAATAATCACACTGAGTTCTCCCACGTTTTGTTTTGGGAGAAGAAGATGATTGAGTGAGCAATGCAGATTAAGACCATGGAATGTAGTTTGTGCCAACAAATTGATGGTAGATTGAAGTCGAACTGGCTGAGTCAGAGAAATCTGCCATTGAAACTACAGAAGAAGAAGATGACTGCAACTCACTCGAACTTGCTTGAGTTTCCATGTCGGAGGAGGAGAGAAAAAAAGTGAGGATCGAGGCTAGACTAATACCATGAAGAGAAACAAAACTCTTCTGTTTTCGATTAATTCAATAATAATTACAGACAAGGACTTTAAGTTAGATTAGAAGTCCTACTAACAATAAAACTCTAACTCTAGCTAATAGCTTATGACTTAGAAGACTACTACTCCTATACACGTTAAATAAAATACAAACTCTAGATAGGATTCAAGTTCTAAGTCGACTAAACTAACACCTTGGATTACCACTTAGAGCGAAAAGAAACTCTATTGCCATTTGGGAGCCAGTAATGTCAAATTTTAACAAAAAACTGGCGAGTTGGAAAGCAAATTCGATGTCATTTGGGGCAAGATTAACACTGATTAAATCAGTCCTATCTTCCCTACCAATGTACTTATCCCTATTTCGAATGCCAGTCAAGGTTGCAAGAAAATTAAACAGTTTGATGTCAGGCTTTCTGTGGGGCAAGTCAGGTGACAAGAACAAAATACACTGGGTAAATTGGTCTGAGATTTGTAAACCCCTTGATCAGGGGGTTTAGGCATAGTAGACCTAGAAGTTAAGAACGAGGCACTTCTTGTAAAATGGATGTGGAGGTATGGAAATGAAGCTGACAGCTATTGGAAGAGGATTATCGATAGCAAATATTATGCGATCCAGGCTTCCCTTCTTCCTTCTTGCACCGTGCCAAGAACTGCTTCATGGTGTTGGCGCGACATCTTGAAATCCTTTTTTAAAGAGGATGAGTTCGGAAATGAGTTGAGAAACAAAATGGTATATCAAGTGGGTAATGACTCAAAAATCAAGTTCTGGCAAAATTTATGGATTGGGGATCGGCCTTTGAAAACCATCTTCCCCCGAATCTTTGCATTGTCTTTAAATAGAGAGGGTGTAATCTCAAATTTTGGAGTGAAATCTCAATAGGGTTGGGAGTGGAGTATCCCTTTAAGATGCAAAATGTTTGACTGGGAGATCTCGTAGTGGAATGAACTCAGCCAACTTCTTAGGGACTTCACTGGCTCGAATGTTCAACAAGATTGGGTCTGGTGGGGTAAGTCTGGTGATGGTGTTTTTCCGGTAAAGGCTGCAGGTCAATATGGCATAAATAGGGAAGATAACAATTTAGATTGGAAAAATTTTGTATGGTTAGGTATCGCGCCATTAAAGGTTGAAGCTTTTATTTGGCTAATCCTCCATCACTGAGCTCCGGTTAAAATTGAACTTAGCAAAAGAGGGATTCAATTGAATTTGGATATCCTCTACCCTATGTGCAAAAGTCAACCAGAAACCATAGAGCACCTATTCTTCTCGTGCCGAATCGCATGGCTAATTTGGAGTCACTTCTGTTCATTATGGAAGGTTGTGGTAACATTACATGAAAATCCAGTTGCCTTTCTTTTGATATGGAATGAAGCTTGGCCGGAAGTTCATAAGGCAAAGGTATGGAAATCTGTTCCCTTTGTAGTGATATGGTCGATTTGATTGTTCAGAAACGAAATGGTGTTTAATAGGAAGAACATTGATTTGCTTCAACTACTGTTCATTATTAAAATGAGATTGGCATGGTGGATAAAAGCAAAATTCCCTGATTTAAAGATGTCAATAGATGAGTTTATTGCGACTGTTTTAATTGTGAATCTGTTTTGATAGGGAATGACGTAGTCGTGGCCCCAACGGTTTGGCGTCCTCCATTGGGTGGCTTAAATTTAACGTGGATGGAGCTATGAAAACTGCTGGAAATGGAGGTGGTATTAGAGGCATGCTACGGAACAAGGATGGGGTGAGGCTCCTATCATTTTCAATGAGTATAGGTGAAGATCCTCCCATCATGGCTGAGATCCTAGCAATCAAACACTGTATTGAGATTTCCAGAGAGTCAGAATGGCATAGAAAAATGAAACTAGTAGTGGAAACGGACTGCAAAGTTCCATACGATTGGGTTCGAGAACCATCAAAATCCCCTCCGACTTTCTTGTGACTTATTGATTGGATTGCGGGTTGTTGCTTGGACGGGTGGATTTTGTCTCAGATTAATCTCAAGATCATGTAATTACGAGGCTAATATGTTGTCTAAAAGAGGGATTGAGTGTGCAATTTGTTTGCTTAAGCAAGGGATAGGCTGAATATATGTGGTCTGCAGGTGAATTAGAGTGCTGATTTGTGCGGGTTCTAAAGCTAGATGAATTATTTTCTTTGTAGATTAAGGGTTACATCGATTTGAGGTTTTTGCTATTTACTTTGTAATCACAAACATTCGGCAAATTTTGCCATCAATAGAATCTCTTAGGCACTCTTTTCCTCCTTCCGCTGATCGATTCGAGTTTCTATCTCACCATCAATTATGAAGGGAGTTTTTAATGAAGCCCATACTATTATTATAAAAAAAAAATAATTTCTCAATATCTTTAGATAAATAATGTTTTTTAATTCTTTAATGAAATAATATCCTTTTTGAAATATTTGCTGAAAAAATATCTATTTCAGGCATGTAGAAAATACTTTAGATTGCGTGTTTCTAAGAAAAGTCTTCTTTAAATTTTGTCTCTAATATCGAAAACATGTTGTTAAGTTGTTTAGAGTTTTTAGTTTTAAAAGTTTTTTTTTTGTATTTTGGTGGTTTAAGGTTTTAAGAACAAAATAATTGGTTAATGTGATTGTTATAATATAAGCATAGCTAGGTAGTCAAATCATTGTATTAAGATTTATGGTTAGTAGAGCTTTGTTAGTTATCATTTCTTAACTGACTATCAACTGCTCTCTCTCTCTCTCTCTCTTGTATAAATAATGATTGGTCTCTATTGAAGATTTTACAGTCTTTTAATAAAAGATAACGAGAGTACCGTCTCTCATTCCCCATTTCATCTTAAACTTATTCCTCTCATCTTTTATAATCTTAGCATGGTATCATTTGCCTTCGCCGTTCCTGGCGCCGGTTGTTCCTTCCGCTGATCGTGATCATGATCATAATCATACTTTCCGGCCTTCTTCGCTAAATCTTGAGATGTTTCTTTCGATCTTCTTCGCTGGATCTTGAGCTGAATTTGCTATAAAAGCGAATCATGAGATGTGACTCAAAAATCAAATCCTAAGCTAGTTCGATTCTCTTGGAATCAGGTCAGTTATGGTCAGATTAATGTACTTATTTTTTTATTCTTATTGCTTCGACATCTTAGATCTACCTTTATTCGAGGATTATCGTTGTGATCGTTAGAATATCTACTCGTGATGTTGATTGTGGCTGAGTAGATTAGTGATCCGTAAGGTGTCCTTGTGGATCTAAGTATCATATATCGTTAACCTTTTCTTGTGTTCTGAGATATTATAGCGTTGATTCACTCTCTAAGTGTTCTTTGTGCCTATCACCTGTTTGATTTTTTGTTTGTAAGAAATTTTCGTCGATATGGCTGTGGATTCGCTTGTTACTCGTGAGGATCAGTCTAGTTCTCCTCAGGTCAATGTTACCATGAATACTTCTGCTAGCTCAACTCATACTTATCCTAACACGGTTCATCATCTGCCAACACTTGATACTGTTAAGCTGATTGAACATACGTATATATTGTGGAAACATCAAATAATGTTAATAATTGATGGCTATGGTTTGCTGCATTTTATGTCCAATCAATATAAGCCTCCAAGTCAATTTGTGACTAGTGGTGAAGGTGTGCTGGTAGAAAATCAAGCCTATCTTGTTCATCGTCAACAAGATAAACTCCTTGCCTCGTGGCTCTTGTCAATAGTCACTCCTGATGTCCTGACTTATCTCATTGGTCTCAATACTACGTTAGCTGTTTGGAGCAAAATCCAGTGCTAAAGTAAGTTCCCTTCGACATAGTCTTCATTCTCAAAAGAAACGTGACTTCTCTATCAATGAATATTTGGCAAAAATTAAGCTGCTCTGTGATACTCTCAATGTTGCTGGTAGTCCAGTCTCTGAACAAGAGCATATTAGTGTTATCCTTGCTGGTTTAACTATGGAATTTGAGTCTGTCATTGCTGGTTTCCCTTGATAAACTAGTTGATACTTGTAAGGATCAGTCTAGTTCTCCTCAGGTCAATGTCACTATGAATACTTCTGCTAGCTCATCGTATACTTCTTATCCTAACACGGTTCATCATCTGCCAAAACTTGATACTGTTAAGCTGACTGAACATACGTATATATTGTGGAAACATCAAATAATGTTGATAATTGATGGCTATGGTTTGCTACATTTTATGTCCAATCAATATAAGCCTCCAAGTCAATTTGTGACTAGTGGTGAAGGTATGCTGGTAGAAAATCAAGCCTATCTTGTTCATCGTCAACAAGATAAACCCCTTGCCTCGTGGCTCTTGTCAATAGTCACTCCTGATGTCCTGCCTCATCTTATTGGTCTCAATACTACGTTAGCTGTTTGGAGCACTATATCTCGACTGTTTGGAGTAAAATCCAGTGCCAAAGTAAGTTCCCTTCGACATAGTCTTCATTCTCAAAAGAAACGTGACTTCTCTATCAATGAATATTTGGCAAAAATTAAGCTGCTCTGTGATACTCTCAATGCTGCTGGTAGTTTACTCTATGAACAAGAGCATATTAGTGTTATCCTTGCTGGTTTAACTATAGAATTTGAGTCTGTCATTGCTGATTTCCCTTGATACACTAACTGATATGTTGTTTGATTGTGAGACCAGACAAAAAAAATTTCTGTTTGAAACTTTGGCAGCTCAAGCTAATATTGTTGTGCAACAGACTTCTCCACAAGTGCAACAGAGTTCCCAGAATAGCCTTGAATTTGGGGATAAAGGTTTTACACATGAAGGTCAGGTCAGCACTTAGAACACTCAGTATTTTTTCGAGGACAAAGAGGAGGAAGTCGTGGTGGTCGTGGACGCTACACCAGTCATCATCCTCAATGCCAGTTGTGTGGCAAGGTTGGTCATGTGGTGCAGAAATGTTGGTATCGGTTTGACCAAGATTTTCTTTGGTACTCTGGTAATTCTGATGGTACTCGTGAAGATGCTGGTAAAAAGAATGAGCATGGGTCTGGTTTTAATTCACAAGTGGCTAGTTCACCTCAAGCCTATGCATATATGCTTAGCCCTGGTTCATCCATGGTGGGTTCGATGCCCAATCCTCTTTTTGGTCACGGTTTTCCAATCTCCCCGTATAGGTCTATGCCTACATGAGGGTATATTCCCTATGCTTATAATCCATTTCTTATCAACGGGCCAGTTCCTAATCATGGGTAATGGAGAAGCAATTTCAATAATTTATATTGGTAAAAGGTTCTTTGTCCACCATCTATAAGCCTTGTATTTACAAAATTTGTTGCACATTCCTAATATTCAGAAAAATCTTTTGTCAGTTTCTCAATTAACTCGAGATCAATGATGTTTTTCTTGAGTTTCATCCTCGTGAGTGTTTTGTGAAGGATTCTCAGACACAGGTTATGCTGCTGGAAGGGAAGCGCACTCATGAGGGCCTTTATGAACTATAGTCTCCTGTTCAATCAGGAAGCTGTTCTCAACCTGGGCAGGGTTTAGTTTTCAAAGTGACAAAAAGCTCCGAGTCTCTTTTTCAGTGGCATCAACGTCTTAGTCATCCTTCGTTGCATGTTCTCAAGACTGCTCTTAATAACAGTTGTATAGCTGTAAGCAATAATGACTTACAGATGCAGATTGGGGGTTAGATGTTGATGATCGACGTTCTACAACTGGGTTTTGCCTTTACTTTGGTGGAAATCTTATATCTTGGGCCTCACGAAAACAAGTGGTGTCTCGGTCTACTACTGAAGCTGAGTACCGTAGTGTCGCGTGTGCTACAATAGAGATTTTATGGCTTTAGTCTTTGCTGAGGGAGCTTGGAGTAGAATTTGATGGCAAGCCAACTTTATGGTGTGATAACTCTCGTGCAGTCGCTGTATCCACCAATCTTATTATGCATTCAAAATTTAAACATGTTGAACTGAATTTATATTTTGTAAGGGAAAGAATAGCAGCTGAAAAATTGTGTGCTAATGAAGTTCTTGCGTGTGAGCAGGTAGCAGGCATTATGACAAAGCCCTTATCTGTTTTCTTCTTCAATAGGTTTCGAGACAAGTTACTAGTCTCGCGTATGCTTTGATTCATCTACTGTAGGAATATAACATAACTGAACTGTTGGTTCTGTCTTTGTTATCTTTGGGTGTGTTTTTGTTTCTTTTGCAGGTTTTTCATCAACAATTGATTCTTCGAAACATGGAAAGTATGGTGAATGTTATAGTATAAGCATAGTTAGGTAGTTAAATCATTGTATTAAGCAGTTATGGTTAGTAAAAGTGGTTAGGAGATTTTTTGTTAGTTATCATCTTTTAACTGACTATCAACTGTTCTCTCTCTTGTATAATTACTGACTGGTCTCTATTAGAAATTTTACAATCTTTTAATAAAAGTTAACGAAAATACCGTCTCTCATTCACCATTTTATCTTAAACTTCTTCCTCTCATCTTCTATAATCCTAGCAGTGATTAGTTTACTTTAATTTCTTTAAATCGTGGTTTTATTATATTTACTCTTTGTTTATTTTATAAAACTAGACGCTCATATTAATTAAAAATAGTATTCTCACAAGATTCACTTCAACCGGCACATTCCGAAGTTTTCAACCATCTTTTAAATTCTAGATTAAATGACGAAAAATTAAAGAACTTAAAACGATTTTAATATGACTATTTTACTTAGTCGAGTAAAAAACTTTTAAGTTAGTTGAGTTGACGAGTTATATTTTATAACTTAAACTATATTTGAAATTTTTTGAGTCAAAATCGAGTTGTTCGAGTTTCAAGTAAAATTTAATTGTAATTATTTTTAATGTTATGGTACCAATTCCAATTTAAACAATTTTTTTATAACCATATACAATATATATCTCTCCATATTTTTTCGTATGCGGTATACATATTTTTAGAAGATTTGAGAAACTCAATCCGTACTTAAAAATTAATCTATGAACAGTTACATTTAGACTATTAAAAAAAAAATTAAGTTGCTAAAGGAAATTAAGAGTCCATTAATTGGAATAGTTTCATAGCACAAAGAAGTGGCCCAAACTCATGCAACCAACCTCCAAAAGTTTAAATTCATAGCCCACTTTGTAAGTCCAAGTTCTAATCCATGTTTGGGGCCAGTACCCATTTTAATTCATTCCAGTCCAGCATTGGATAGAAGAGGTCTAATCAATATTACCCTATTGGAAACTGTAAACAAAAATCCTCTGCCCAATCTTTTTACATCTTAATATTAAAAGTTTAAATTTTAAATCTTAAACTATAAATCTTAAGAATTACAATCTACATTCTATCTCATAAACTCAACTCTAACCTTAAACGTTAAACTTAATTTTTAGTGTTTATGCATAAATATAGGCACCCAAAAAGAAAGATATTCTTATTCGGAAACAGTTGGGGACATGTCGATCCCTAATTTGAAGTGGCAGTTGCAAGCAATAACACGATTAGTATAAACAAAAAACTACAATGACAATGTTGACATTTTGTAGCATATTCGGTTCCCTTTCCCGATTTATAAACCATCAGCAGCAGCATCAATCCCTTTCATTTTTCCACTTGTGGGTTTGCTCGTCACTGTTTCATGGCCATGTACCGGTGCTGTTCAGTGTTCAATGATGTTTACAAGCTTCAAAAATCAAAGGCAGTCATTCAAAATCATTGTTCATCCAAAAAGGAATTTATTACTCACTAATTTAAAGCAAGCTATTTCACACTTTATTAACAAATAAGCAGATAAAACAAATGGGAGGCAAGTAGGGAAAGAAAGTCTAAATGGTATTTCTACACTTTGAGACAACGTTCCATAGATTAGTAAAGGATAATGGTATTTATTTCCCTTAAACTTTAAATTAAAAAGATAACCAAAAAGGAAGAAATGATTAAAGGAATAGGTGTCCCCTCATGTTGGTGAATCAATATTGGCCAAACTTTCTATTTTCAAAATCGGACAGCTTGGCCACCTGCTTCCGCCCTACATTTGATTCTGAAACTCCAAACTTCCATAGTTTCTTTTTCCGAACTTGCCGTGTTATGTGTAGTCACTAGGGATATAAACGAGCTGAGTCGAATTTGAGTAGTGCTGAGTTAGACTCAGCTCGTTAAGAATTCGAGTTGAATTTGAGCTCAAGTGCAATCAAGTCAAATTCTTATTGAGTCGAATTTAAATATCTCACGATTTGTCTCGTATCATTATGGCGCCTAGTTATGTGATCATCATTTTTTAACTATTTAGAGAAGATATTTTGCTAAAACCATTTCTGTTGGATTAGACTGAGCTTTGAAAATAAGCAGTATAAGGTTACAAACCAGCAGACGAAGTCAGTGCATTCATTAGATTTTACCTGCTTCCATGTTTTCATGCCTTCATCAACTACGAAAACAGTTAGCTCGCCTTTGTTGTTGTACTATGTAAAGTTTACAATTTCCCACGAAAATGAATGGGCTAGAAAGTAGAACTCTTTGATAGATTACATTCTCACAAAATCAGTGAAGATAATATACTAAAATGATAACAAATCCTTATTAAATGCCGATAACAATGATTAAGCAATATACCACTTGCCGTGAATTGGTATAAATATGATGACGCTGCATATCTTATACCATACACGTTTTTTAAAAAAAGTAATAGCTCCGTAATAAATACCTTAGTGAAATGGAAAGAATTAAGGTTTGATCAAATATTTCTTTATTTTGCATGATGTATGTCGGTGTAATGTTTTGAAATGGGTAGATGAAGTATAAATGGTGCATTAAAGTAATTAACTATGGGAGGGGAGGCCTTGTCCCCCTCTAAACAAGCCTCATGTTGGTCATAATTATGCCTTTTTTCCGACATAGTGGCAAACCCATTTAAAGAAATGGAAACCATGAGCCCACCACTAGGCTTCATCAATCTCACTCATTATGCATTACTTGGACCATTTCATTTATATTCGGCTACATGTTACACAACTTTCCACGTTATTACTTTCCTTAACAAAACCCACATAATTTCTATTCCATATCTATCATTTTGATATACATATATATGACTTATATAATAGTTTTTCAAAAAAAAAATATAATTTGAATATGTAGAGTAAAAAGGCTAGGGCTTTGGTAAATCTATTTAATGTAGGTTACCAAAATGTAAATAAATTTGACTTCTCATTGGTAGGGTAAAGACCACATTTTTAATACGGTTGATGAATTCAATTCGTTGATTTGAGACTTGAAAAAGCCTAATGAAAGTATAATTAATTTGTATGGGATACTAGTGGCTTACGTTAAACAATTAATGGTAGCTTATTTTTATCGTATTTCTTCATTAAAATTTCAAATGGTATATTCTATCAACAAAAAATTATATTATAGATCATCTTTATCATGTCAGTCATAACTTCAACTAGTAAAAAAATAATTCACTTCATTATTTTTTACTATATCATCAATCAATTCAAATCGAAACTTTGTACTTATTAAAGCTATAATTGAAGTAAAGAAAATAGCTTAGGTCATTTGTCTTTATAGCGTGTGGTTAAAAAACTTTCAATTAATACTCTTCTTTTTATCTTAAGTTATAGGTTCAATACTCATAGGAGTAAAATTTCTCTCCTTTAAATAAATACCGTTAAAAAAAAAGCTCATGAAATATTTTTCCCTATCAACACATTTCTTATCCATCAAGTAAATATTTAATGAATGAAAAAAAAGAGAATGCTTTTTTATGCACCGATTATTCAAGAAAATTATAGTAAATAAGGGCGGTCAATATATTAGTTTTAGGTTTTAATATTTAGGGGTTTATGTTTTAATGTTTAATGGTTAGAATTCGTAGTTTATAGCTTAAAATTTAAAATTTTAATTATATTATTTTAAATATAAACCCTAAATTCTAAACTTTTAAACCATATATTAAATTTACAAAACTCTAGAACTAAGAAGCTTGTGGAAATTTTTTGTTTCCACTACGAGTGCATATGGGGTACTATAGAGACTCGTTGTGGTGATGACCCTCCCAACTCAATTTGTTTCATTCATAACGCAAAAATTCTAATCTCTGACTTTATTTAAGAGATTCAATATCTGGTCTCACTACACCAATTAATTGTTGGCGAATATTTTTAATTTATTAGAAAATAGATACTAAATACGTTTGAGATTTTTTTTTTTTGGCCATTAGATAGTACTTTCCGCGTTTTGAATTAAATCTCAATTTTAACAATGGTATGGAAATTAAAGTTAACCGGGCTTGGGTAACTATCTAACAGCAATAGCACATGCCCCCATAATTATTCAAAATTTTGGTGGCCATTCGTTGATAATTGGTCCTGTCCATATGATTTAATTATACTCCATATATTTTCATCTATAATATATTTGAAATATTTTAATTTTAATACAATAAATATTTGACTTTTGAGAATTTAAAAATTCTCTACCTTTTAAAAATAGCTTAGTCCTTATTAAAAAAATGTTGTCCTTATTTTCTTCATCAAATTAAATCTTTAAATTAAAAAAATAATTTCATTTTTGTATCATTGTATGATATTGACCAATAACTTTAACGATTTTTAAAGAAAAAATACTATATGTTGCGGTATAGTGATGTCACATGACATTTTGAGTTTTTTCAAAAAAATAAAAAAGTTTAAAAATTTTAAAATAAAAACTATTTAAATATAAGAATATTAAATCATTTATTTTTTGAAAATTATGAAATTTATTTAATATGGTAAAATATATTAAAAATTATTAAAAATTATAAACACTATTTTAAAAAATATTATAGAATTATTTTAAATTTCTTAAAAAATATCTCAAAATATATGGTCCAAGTCTTTGAACGGTGGAATCTATGACACTATTCTCAACAGGTCTTCTCCAAGAGATCTGTGACACTACAAGATACAGTTCGTAACGTAATGATTCATCTAAAAAAATTAACATTGTATAATAATTCTGTAATATTTTTATAATTTTTAATAATTTTGTAATAGTTTAGGATTTTTAGAAATTTTAATATTTGTTTATAATTTTAATAATATTTAATGTTATATTTTTAAAATTTCAAAAATAAATAAATCATTTAATATATTCGAAATCTTACGATATTTTTTTATTTTTAAAAATAAAATATAAAATTTAATATGTTTTTACAATTTAATAATAATTAATATATTACAATTTTAAACATATTTTGTAATTTAAAAAAAATAATTTCCTATTTTTATAAGTATATATATATATATATTATAATTTTAATTGTTTTTTCAATGTCACATAACAAATTATGTTGCTGACATATGGCAAATATCTTGAATCTATTGAGACTTAACAGACTTAAATGTTTAAAAAAATATAATTTTTTAATTTTTTTCAAAGTGAAAGATATCTTTTTGTTTTTCAAGAAACAAATAATATGCAAGGCTGAGCATACTTGAGCTCCTCGTAAATACCAATGTACCATTTACAAACTAAAAATAAAAAATAAAGCAACAAGCAAGAGGAGAATCAATTCCAACCAACAAGAACTTTTTTGGATATTGGTTTTTCTAGAGAGGTAAATGAACTAAACATTTAGTTCGGCGGGAAGTTCGTTTATTTTCATTTATTTATTAAACGAACGAATATGAACAAGATTTTCTGCTTGTTCAATTAAATGAACGAACACGAACAAAAGGCTTGTTTGTTCATTTACATTTGTGAATGTCCGATAATCTGTTCGTTTATGTCCATTTAGATTTATTCTCATATGTCCATTTATATTTATTATTTTTCATAACAAAAGTATTATGTTTAAAAAATTTCAAAACATATATTAAAATTTGAAATAAAAAGAAAAAATTAAACGATACTAAATGTACGAAACTTCAGACTTCTTAAGAAAAAAATTAAACAATACTCAATGTTCGTTTGCGTTCGTTTATTATTTTTAACAAATGAACACAAACAAGAAATTATGTTCGTTTAATTGTTCGTGTTCGGTTAAAATTAAGAGAACGAACATGAATATACTCTCATTCGTGCTCGTTTGATTCGTTTATAGGCCTAGGTTTTTCTTTGAAAAAACCCTATCCTAGATTTCTCTCAATAATTTTATGCCGCATTCCTCTATCTTTTTTTAGCCAGTGGCGGCACCAATCTTAATGTTGGTTGCTGACCGTTGGTGTTTATTATTTCTCTTGTTTTTTTTCATACTATGTCCTTTATTTTCCTTTTTTCTTGTGTTTTTTTCTTGAATTTTGAATAAAAATCTCTGTCCTTGTGATGCACTTTTCTATACTCTTGTGGCATATTCCTTATGGCCATTGATACGTTTTTCGCATAACTTTGCGGTTGTTGTGGTCATTTTTCAAAAGATGCAGCCCTTTAATAGATCTAGAGCTCTCCGCAAAATTGCCTAGTTGAACCTTGGTTTGCCTCTACCCCCTCTCTCTTCCTCACGACACAACACCCATTTGCTCATTCATTGGACTCCTTTATATAGACGCTCATGGAAACCCTAATTAGGGTTAGGGTTTTGAGAGTTTGTTACCACCATTTTCAGCGCATTTCCTCCTTATTGAATTAGAGCTGACATGGCTCTGACTCACGGTTGTTTGATTGGGCATTGGACTTTATTCTTTTGCCAACCGAGCTTGGCATTCTTCTCCTACATTTTGCCAACTGTGCTTAGCATTTCTCTCATGCTTTCACCTGCTCCAATCCTGCCAAACCTGCACACCACGACAAGAAAATACCCCTTCACTCTGGTAATAAAAACTACACATTCCTTAACTCCTAAATACAAATGTATAAAAATACTGGCAAAATATACGAATATGTACCTAAAGTCAAGCATTAGCATAGCAATATATGCATAAAAGTACATATTTTTAAGAGTTAACACTCCCTCAAACCTAGCTCATTGCTTGTCCTCAAGTAATGCAAAACTGCAAACTATAAAAGTAAAGTAAAGTAAAGTGCCTCGATAAAATTTTTCTGATTAGCAATACAAACTAGCAAGCAAAATCTAGCCCTAGTTCTGTTCTCAAACATGTCAGAGTAGTAATGCCAACATATCAACAATTTTCAAGTGCAACAATATAACTCTAACCTAAGGTCATGAAGTGCAGGTGGTTTGCATCAAGTATCCCTCAACTCTCTTTGTCAATTTTACTACTCAAACTAGGTGCCTTTTTATTCACCAAGGGTTTTTTAGACAATATTTTTAGGTTTGCGTCATAATGTTTGGCGTAAGTAGTAAGATGGAGCATACTAGGAACCACTACGTTAATCCAGACTACATCACTAAGCTAACCCATTACACTTATACCCTAAAGATTTTGTTGGCCTGAGAACTAAGAGGGAGCAAACCACGAAGCCCCAAGCTACTTATTATCTCTAAGGCAGATGAGTGTTCTAATTTTTTTTCTTACCTTTGGTAAAACTTGGTTGCCTTATTCTTTATTTTTACCTTGGCATTTTTTCATTCTGAGTTCAGTTTCAAAAATCCTAAGTTTGTCTTGGGAACTAGATGCATACTACGTGTTTGAGTGAAACTAAATTTCCCTAAGTTAGAGATCAATTACCAAGCAACTCGTCATTACTAAGTCTACTAGCATGCTAAACTAGAGATTCTAAATTCATCATCCAACAAGGGCATACTAGGGCGAAATCTATGTTGGCAATGTGTTTGGCAAAATTATCAGTTAAAAATCAAGACTTGGTAAAAAAATTAATGGTCTGGTATGCATGATTCTACCTAATCTACATGGCAATAACAAAATGCAAACATCATAAAAATGAATGTCGTGGAAACAAATGCGAGGCAACACATACCCCTAAACCAAAGGTATGCATTGTCCTCAATGAATGAGAACACACATATACAAATGCAATGAATGCTAAAAATCAATATGCGAAACTAAGGAGTTAAGGGGAATGAGGACTCCCCAGTAGAATGTTCTAGGCGAGTGGAGCGTATCTTTCTCTTGATGTAGGATCCTTGATTTGGTGCCACCCATTTCTTCCATTTCAATTGTGGCTTCGGCGCAGCAGTAGAAGCTTTCACTTCTTACAGAACCTCATCAATTACCTTTATCAGCTTAGATGTGGCAAGAGCAAAAGAGGCAGCTGGAGGGGCTGGAGCCACTAGTGGCAAATTAGCCTTGGCCAGCACGTCATCATCAGACTCAACATCAAAAGGTTGGGTCTCGGTTCTGGCAGAATCTTCGTAGGCAGGTGATACTGGTACAATGGCATCAGATTGTTGTGCTGGAGTATGAGCATGTTGAGGGCTGGTTGGCATTCTTTCTGGTGCATGGAGCTCAATTGGGAACTTTGGATATGGTGGTAAAGGATTGATGGACATGCCCTTAAGATTCGTCCTCAGTGCACGGTCTCTAGCCCCAACATATTGTTAGAGTGCCAAGTTTTGTTCCTCAGCCTTTTGGAATTTATGAAAAAGGAGTTTTTGGCGTTGATAGACATGAGAGAGCAATATTGTCACATTAGCTGGCATTTGCGTGGAAGGTTAAGCCTTAGGCATCAGATGCAGGCTGAGTAGCTTTTCCATTGCTATTCTTTCTAGCCTCCATGGCAATCAACTTCCCCAAAGGGCAGTAGTGATAATTCCCTTTCATTGTTAGAGTCGATAGTAGGCACCTTATGTTGAATCAAATTGTGGAAATGATGGAAGGAAAATTAAGATACCACAATAGTAGCTGGTGCACTTATAAGTTTCGTCGCTGATAAGATGGTTGATATTAATCTTCCTCACAGTTATGATGGAGAGAAGCAATGTCATTCTATCCACCGTCATCGTTTCATTATGATGATGGGTGTCCGAATGCCAGTGGGGCTTGGCATAGTGCCTTGGCAAAATTACTTGTGCTAGAACTCACAAAAGCCTTTCAAAGCAGAAAAAAGAAAACTAAAATAATAAAACTAAAATACAAAAATAAATATAACTATTTACAATGATCAACTGAGATGACAAATTTAATGAATCTCTGCAAGGAGAATAGTCTCCTTGGCATTATTCTGACTTCCTTCCCAGTAATGCTTTAGTCTCTAGCCATTTACTTTGAATCTGTCCCCATTTTAAGTCCTTGATATCTATTGCTCTATGAGCATAAGGCTTTACAACTTCAAAGGGTCTTGACCACTTGGATTTGAGTTTACCTGGAAACAACTTAAGCCTTGAATTGAACAACAACACTTTTTGCCCAACTTCAATCTGTCTTGGCAATATTCTGCTGTCATGCCACCTCTTTATTTTTCTTTATAAAGCTTGGAATTTTCATAGGTTTGTGCTATAAATTCCTCCAGCTCATTCAGATGTAACAACTGCTTCTTTCCTACAGTCTTCCATTCCATGTTCAACTACTTGATTGCCCAATAAGCTCGGTGTTCTAACTCTACCGAGAGATGGCATGGCTTCCCAAACATAAGCTTGTATAGGGAAGTCCCTAATGGTGTTTTAAAACTTGATTTTTATGCTCACAAAGAATTATCTAGCCTTAATGACTAGTCCTTCTGGTTTGGATTCACGATCATCTCCAAGATGTTCTTTATCTCCTTGTTTGAAATCTCTGTCTGGCCATTTGTTTAAAGGTGATAGGCGATGACAGTTATTTACAGGATTTCGTACCTACATAGAGCTTTAGTGATTAAATGACATTTAAAATGTGTACCTTCATCATGTATAATGGCTCTGGGGGCACCAAATCTGGTAAAGATGTGCTTGTGTAGGAACTTGGCGATTGCCTTGGCATCATTTGTTGGGAGAAACCCACTTCGAGACATAATATACTGCAATAAGTATATATAAATTTCCAAACGATAGGGGGAAGGGACCCATGGATTCTATTCCCCATATGTCAAATAATTCAACAGACATGATATTTTGAAGTTGCAATTGATGCATGCTGGAAATGTTTCCAGTTTGTTGGGACTTGTCACATGACTTGGCAAAATAATGGGCGTCCTTGAATAACGTTGGCCAAAAAAATCCTGACTGCAACACCTTGGTTGTTGTCTTCATTTCGGCAAACTGATCTTCATATGGTGCTGCACGACAGAGTTGAAGAATGTTTTGTTGTTTATCTACTAGCACACAACGATGAATAACTTGACTGACACATTATTTGAACAAAAATGGCTCATCCCAATAGTATTGTTGGATATCTCTTAGAAATCACTTTCTGATATTACTTGGCAAGTCTAATGGCATTATATTGCTGACCAGGTAGTTGACTATGTAAGCATACCATGAAATGGTAGTGGCCACAAGTAGGGATGGACACGGGTTAGGTCGGTTTTTAGCCCACCAGAATCCTACTCGAATGATTTTTTAAAAAAAAATAACCTAAAAAAATACTAAACTCGACCTCGACCTGACAGATAAAAATAATTTTAGGGACTTAATTGTAAAAAATAATTTTAGGGGACTTGATCATAAAAAATTATAATTTTAAGGACTGAATTGTAAATAAAAGTTAAAATTTAAGGACTTAATTTTAAGAAATATATATATAAAGATGGGTATTATTATAAATGTCTTTAAAAAAATTTAGGGGAAAATTACACAATTAGTCCCGGGTCAAGTCGAGTCGAATATTTTCCACCCTAAACTCGAACCTGACCCGACTTCACCCTTAAGAAAACCCTGACCCGAACCTGATTTTTTTCATTAAAAAATTAACCCAATCAGGCGGGGTCGGGTCGAGTAAAATGCCCATCCCTAGTCACAAGCAACTATTCATTAGGGAAATCATCTCTAATCTTTACGGTGTTGCCATTCTCAGAGTGGTGCTCTAATCAAGACAAGTGATATGCCACTAGGTTCTCATTCTCCTTCTTATCTTGTATCTCGAGATCAAACTACTATAACAAGAGTGTCCATCGAATCAGTCTGGGCTTGGCATCCTTCTTGGCTAAGAGGTATTTGATTGCCGAGTGGTCTGTGTATACCACAACTTTACTACCCACAAGGTAAGATTTGAATTTGTCAAAAGAAAAGACAACTGCAAGGAACTCCTTCTCGGTTGTTGTATAGTTAATCCGAGCTTCATTCAACGTACGACTGGCATAATAGATGGTATAGAAAATTTTTTCACGCCTTTATCCTAACACAGCTCTAACGACATAATGGCTGGCGTCGCACGTGAGCTCGAATGACTCATTCAAATCTGGTGCCATGACTATATGAGCATTAACTAACATGTCTTTCAATTCTTAAAAAGCTTTCAAACAAGAATTATCAAACGCAAAAGCGGTATTCTATTCCAAAAGTAAGCATAAAGGTTTAGAAATTTTTGAAAAATCCTTAATAAAAAACAATATAAACCTGCACGTTCCAAGAAACTTCTAATACCTTTGACACTTGTGGGTGGTGGCAATAGTTTGATTACTTCTACCTTTGCCTTGTCTACTTCCAATCCCTTCTTGGTCGCTTGATGCCTGAGAACTATGCCCTCCTTCACCATGAAGTGATATTTTTCCCAGTTCAAGACCAGGTTGGTTTCAGTGCATATCCTAAAAACAAGTTCCAAACTCTGGAGGCATTCCTCGAAACTTTTGCCGAAGACGAAAAAGTCATCCATGAAGACCTTTATGTTATTCTCAATCATATCCGAGAAGATCGACACCATGCAACGCTGAAACGCTGTTGAGGCGTTACACAATCCAAATGGCATCCTTTTGATGGTAAATGTTCCATATGGATAGGTGATCGAAGTTTTCTCCTGGAGCAATGGCTATTTGGTTATAACCCGAGTAGCCGCCCAAGAAGCAATAAAATGTTTTCCCTACGAGTCTATCCAAAATCTGATCGATGAAGGGCAATGAGAAATGGTCTTTTCAGGTGGCATTATTTAAATTTTGTAATCCATACACACCCTTAAGCTCGTCACGGTCCTCGAAGGTATAAGTTTGTTCTTATTGTTCTGAACCACGGTCATTCCACCCTTTTTGGCACACACTACACTAGGCTGGCCAACGAGCTATCAAAAATGGGATAAATTATCCCGGCATCCAGTCATTTTATGACTTCTTTCTTGAATACCTCATTCATACTAGGATTCAGTCTCCTCTGGTTCTCAATTGTTTTGCCATGGGTGTCCACCAAAATAATTTTGTGCATGCAAATTATTGGGCTTATCCCCTGGATATTATCTATGGTCCATCCCAAAGCTTGTTTATAATTGCCCAACGTTTCCAATAATCTTTCCTCCTGGTCCATATTCAAATCAACAACAATTATCACTGGTAAAGTGGACTCATTTCTTAGATAAACATATGTGAGGTGACTTGGCATTGGTTTCAGTTCCAGTTCGGTGGCTCCTCAATATATGATTTGGGTGCCTTGATTTCTCTACCTGACAAATCAAGTGATTCAGGTCTCCTGTGATAACTAATGATTACACTCAACTTAGTCGGTTCTTCAAATTCTTCGCTCATCACATCATCATAATCTTGCTCTATAGCATCAACTTCTATTCTATGGTAGATCTGTGCTATTTTCACGTTAAGAAATGACACCATTAGCTCAACAATTTGACATTCTTGAGGTTCATCTGCATATTTAAGAGCTTTGAACACGTTAAATGTAACATGTTGGTCATTCATATGCATAGTCAGCTCACCTTTTTAAACATCAATTAATGCCCTGCTCGTGGCAAGAAATGATCTTCCCAATATTATTGGGACATCAGTATCAAACTCATATTCTAAAATAATGAAATCAACAATAAATATAAATTTAGGCAGAAAGTCAAAAATAGCCCCCAACGTTTGACCTTTTGGTCAATTCACCACCTATTCTTTTTTTGGTGCAAACAAGCACTTAACATTTAATTTTCATTCAACTTTCACCCTCAGTGGATGGAAACCATCAGTCAACAGGTGTTGATCGTTTAAGGCTGACGTGGTATGCAAACGTGGCATATAGGGGTGACGCGGTAGTGCCACGTGTTAGGTGATGTGGCAAAGATGCCAAGTAAAAATATTAAAAATGTCATCCACTGATAGGATGACATGTGACAGCTTCTGAAAGGCTTGATTTTTTATAATAAAAATTATGCTTGTAAGGGGGTTCAAACCCAGATCATTGGGATCGAAAATCATCCCCCAAACCACCATCCCAAGTCACTCATTTGAGATGTCATATTGCAGAAACTGCTTTTAATGTGAAATTTGAAATTAAAATAAATAATTGAAATAATCATTAAAATTAACACAACACGAGGTACAAAACAAATAACCACCCCTGTTTCTTTCCCAAATTACACGAACCCTAGAATTTTTCTTTCTTTCTCTCAATTCTCGAGTTTCAAATTACTCTAAGTTCAAACTTTAAAATTGAGAGATGAGTTTAATCAAATCAAGCTATGGAGAGCGCAGAGTCTCCAATGGCATAGCCTTGGACAAAGCTGGTGCAATACCAAGGGTCATATACACAGTGTCTGACCCTACATTTTCCAGTGAAAGCATTGTATAACTGCACCAAGTGCCAGCAAAACCAATCGTATGCCCATTGTAGTGTCTGTACAAGCTTTCCTTCCGAGTCTGAATGGAAGATATTTTGATCCTTCTTTGTCTTACAAAGTTCCTTCAAACCTTTCAGGCTTGAACTAAACTGGCTTGTCCCATATACAGGGATCGTTGTGTATGGCCCAATCATTTACATTCAATAGTGTTCCTTTCGATACCTGATATCCACCATACTATCTTCAAACGAGTAATGAGGCACTAAAATCGGTGTTGGGGGATATAATCGGTACCTAAAATCTCGTTAAGATGAACTAAATATATTTAGAGAACCCAACCTTTCTATTAATGGAGTCGACAAATATTTTTTCCATTAAAAATAATTTCTATAATGCCACATCTCAAATGAGTGACTTGGCTTGGTAGTTTAGGGGATGACTTTCAATCCCAATGATTTGGCTTCAAGCCCCCTTACAAGAATAATTTTAGATTATGGAAAATCAAGCCTTTCATAAGCTACCATGTGTTAACCTATCAGTGGATGGCATTTTTAATTTTTTTACTTGGCATCACTACCATGTCACCTGACACGTGGCACTTCCACGTCATCCCTCTATGCCACATTTGCATGCCAAATCAGCCTCAAACAGTTAACGTCTATTGACTGACGATTTCCATCCACTGAGGGTGGAAGTTGAATGAAAATCAAACGTTCAGTGCTTGTTTGCATCAAAAAATAATAGATGGTGAGTTAACCAAAAGGTCAAACATTGGGGGCTATTTTTGACTTTATGCCATAAATTTATCTACCTTTACCAACACATCCTCAATCTTACCCTTAGGATGTACATAAGATCGATACGTTAGTTGAAGTGTTACTATGGCAGACCTTACTTCTCCAATACCAAGTTTATTGAAGTGTTACATTGGCATTATATTGATATTGTCTCCCAGATCACATGATGCTTTACCCATGGATTTATTCCCAATCGTGTTGGTAATAGTGAAATTCCCAGGATCTTTCAGTTTTGGTGGCAATCTTTTGGTTATCATTGCACTACATCCTTCAATAAGTATGGCAGTCTTGAAATCACCCACTCTCCTCTTTCTGGATAAGATGTCCTTTATGAATTTAATGTAGTTGGCATTTGTTCGAGAGCTTCCACTAATAGTATGTTGATTTGCAGTTGCTTCAAGACTTCCAATAAGCACTTAAATTGCTGATCTTGCTTGTGTTTTTAAAGCCTCTATAGAAAAGGTGGTGGTGGGTAGGAAAATGTTGGCTCTGCTGGTTTTGCTGAGTTGGTGTTGGCATCAGTTTGAAGTCTAGCATTACTAGTGCTTACCTCCCCTTTCTCAGCTTCCTTGGGTTCATTCGCTGATACTAATTTCTCTTCATGGCAAACAATTATCAGTTTAACAGGTGTTACGTTCTCAACTTGTTTGCCACTTCGAAGGGTGACTGCTTTGCATTGTTCATTTCTTTTTTGCCGAGCATTCTCCGTAACACTTGGAAAAGTTCCATGAGGTCTATTACTGAGAGCGTTGGCAATTTGTCCTAGCTGGACCTCTAAGTTTCTCATTGATGCTTCTAAACTCTAAATAGTCGTATTATTTCGCTCCATATACTCCGTTAGGGTGTTCCCATGGGTAGGTCTCTACCCTGGATAGAAATTACTTTATGCTCTCTGTGGCATCGCATTCTGGTTAAAACCTGGTGGTGCATTGTTTTTCTGACGATGGGCATTATATTGGTTACCTCTCTAATTCACCCATGAAAAGTTCAGATACTACTTACATCCTGCAGTATAAGTATTAGAGTCTGGGTTAGTATTATGATTATAATTGCCAACAAAATATATCGATTCTAGGTTTGCTGGGTATTCTTCCACATCATGATCCTCTCCACAAATAGTGTATAATGGTTCTAATGCCTTCACCTCTCGGACTTCAGTAGGCTTCTGCATCATCTTCATTATGTTAGTGAGGTTGGAAATTTGAGCATTGATAGATAATAGTGCATCAAGCTCTAGTTTCCCAACGAATTTTGTTTCAGTTCCCAATCTAGATGTAGGGTATTGAAGATCATTAGTGGCAATTCTTTCAAGGATGCCCTAAGCATTTGTGTAATTCTTGTCTAGTAATGAATCGTTTGCCTAAGCATCAACAATAGTCCAGACATGAGCATTGAGTCCATTATAAAAGGTTTCTATCTAGGTCAACAAATAATATAGTAGTGAGTTGAGTATTGTATTCACAGGGATTGTCCATGAATTAAAGTCCATGATAAATACTTGCGAATTGAAACAAATAAGATGGTAATTGATTTCAGATTTGATAAAGAAAATTCTTAAAGGAAAATGATGCAAGAGTTCAGGCAGATTGGCAAACATTTGTCTCACAATTATTGATGGGCTTGGCAATGGATGTTTGGATTTAAAGTAACGATGGCATCAATTAATAAAGTTAAACCTTGGTTTTATTACCGAGCAGATTTTAAGCTAGTATCACCTCTATTGATGGCAATACCCTAAGTTGATTGCTTTTAACACATATATGTCTATAGCGAGTTTTCAAACAATTAACTTGGCAAAGTTTTAATCTTTACTCCTAAGGGGTAGATTCACTTCAAAAGTAAGTTTATCTACTTGAATCTCTTATGTCGAAGTTTCTCTCTTTAGTATTTGGCAATTAATCTTTATCTCCTAAGTCTGTTAAGATAGGGGATAATGTACATTCAATGCCAATTGTCGTATGTCATAAAATATGATAAAATTAAGCACAAGGAAAATAGACAATAAAGCCAAAACATTCAATTATTAAAAACCTAAAGCTAAGCGTTCATCGCAAACACCCCTAGCCAACTTAAAAAATTAGTTCATGGCTGGGGAAACCAACAACACATCATCATTTTTAAACATCATCTCAAAATTAGAAATATATTTAAGAGAAATGGACCAAAGAAGGAGATTCGTTGTTGCATCCTTGCAATGGATCCAGAGCTCTCTACAAAATTGACTGGTTGAACCTTAGTTCGCCTCAACCCTCTCTCTCTTCCTCAGGACGCAACACTTTTTTTCTCATTCATTGGACTCATTTATATAGGTGCTCATAAAAACCCTAATTAGGATTTTGAGAGTTTGTTACCACCATTTCCGGCGTGTATTCTCCTCATTGAATTAGGGTTGACCTGGCTCTAACTCACGGTTGTTTGACTGGGCATCAAACTTTCTTCTTTTGCCAACCGAGTTTGACATTTTTCTCTTGCATTTTGTCTACTGTGCTAAGCATTTCTCTCATGCTTTCACTGAATCTAGTCCTGCCAAACCTACACACCACGGTAAGAAAATCTCACTTCACTCTGGCAATAAAAAGTGTACATTCCTTAACTTCTAGATGCAAATGTATGAAACTACTGGCAAAATATACGAATATGTACCTAAAGTCAAGCAATAGCATGACAATATATGCATGAAAAGTATATCTTTTGAAGAGTTAACAAACACGCTTTTCTCTACTCTTGTGGCACATTCCTTATGGCTATTGATACATTTTTCACATAACTTTGCGGTCGTTTTGGTGCTCTCACAAAAACCCTCAACGATACTTGTTTTTTAATTGGTTTATCAGTGGTCACGTATAATCAGATCACCTCTTTAGTAAAAAGTTTTTTTGTAGAAATAATCAAATTGTGTAGCGAAATAGTTTGTCAGATAGTTTGGTTGGCTTACCACTCATTTGTATGAATGTTACTGAGTTCTTTTGATGTTGGATGTCATTCTCAAGGGAAGGTTTCGTTCTTCTTAATATTTTTGGGTTTAATAATTTTGTTTTTCCATTGTTTTATTAATAAAATACAGTTGTCAATGTTAAAAAAATTCTACAAACATCTAATAAATCGTAGCACGAATAACCAAATTCAGAGGGATTATGTTTTTTATAAATTACCAAAATAAATTTAAATTAGATGTATATTCTGTAAGATTCGAACTTAAAGTATTTAAAGTATTCAAAGTTTATTTTTTACCATTAAACAAAAATTTCATTGTTTTAATAATTTTATCATTTTAGCTTGAATTTCACTCATTGGATCAAGTCAAGTACAATTTGGAAAAACAATAATATATAAATGATATATACATAGACGGACACAAGACTTTATGTTAGTGGAGATAAATCTATAATATGGGGCGAACTTATAAAATTTTAGAGAGGACGAAAATAAATTTTCAATAGAAAATACATAGAAAATTTTTAAAAAATTAAATTATATACGAATTTTAAATTTTTAAAGAGACGACCGCCCCTGCCCCTCGGTCCATCCCTGAAATTTAAATTCTATAGATATGCATGTGAAGAGTCACCATCATTCTTAATTGCCTTCCATTATTCATTAATAAAGGTAAGTGGTGGTAGTAGTAGCAATGAAGGAGAGCTATCCTCTTAGCTGCTGCCAGTGGATTGGGATTCTCATTAATTAAATTAAATAAAATAAATACCAACTACTTGTACCCAAAAGTCGAAAGCCATAGGCTGGCAAGTGGAAGGAACTATCTTAATCTTTTATGCCTATGCTTGTTTTATCTTATATGGTAAGAGTTGATGCTTATTTAACTTGTTTCGGTCTCGATTTATATATATACCAATTACTAGTTGGTTTAATAAAAAAATACTAGATCTTTCATGATTACGATTTCAAATCATACATTAATAACGGAATAAATTGAATTAAAAAATTACCCTAATAATTTGTTGTTATAATATTCGATCTAAATTAAACGATTACTAATAGATGTGATTATTATTTTTTGAACAAACCAATGAATATGATTATTAAATATATATTACTTTGTAAGTTACTAAGGACATTTAAAGGACAGATCATACTATAAACTGACAATTTTTTTAGGATGAATCTATAACAAGCGACGTACACATTTGAACACAATTAGCGCAATACATTGCTGAATACTATTAATTTTTAATGACTTGTAAAAAAGTATTAGAAATCTCAAATGTTCGACATGTAATTAATCATATTTCAAAACAAAATTAGAAGAAATTATTCCATGAACCATTCTCACCACATCATCCATGGTCATATCCAATTAAATAAAATCATATCATCTTTATTTTGAACATAATATTTTCTTATAAATTAAAATTTACAAATCATATCTTCTTCCTCATACCTCATTTATTTATTTATTTTGGTGAAAGGTATGCCTTCATTAACGCAAAATCATACAGAAGAAGTAGAGTAAAGTTTACTATGAGTGTTAACTATAAAACTATGTTTTAACAAACTCAAATCTTGTTTACACATGATAATATTTTCAAAGTTTTAAGAGGTTACTAATCATTAAGATTAGTATGCATAATCTCAAACGATTATAAAATTCCTTTTATCCTATTCTTTTTTTCTAATTCGGGAAATTAGGAATATTGTACAAATATTTATGAGGAGTTTTAACTTTTCCTAACAACATTCTACGCAACTCCTAAGATATACTATCTCTTTTCTTTCCTCTACTTAGGAAAATAACTCAAAGAGATTTAATAGCTATAAGCAATCTTTTAGTAGAACTAACGTCTATCATATTATTCAACATACTAGCCCTAAAGAGACCATAACATATTTTATTTACTATGGCTAAATTTGGTATTCTACCCAACTAAATTAATCTCAACTCTTTTAACTTCTACACTAAGTTTAAAGAGATCTTATTTATCATAATATTTTTATAAAAGTGAGCAAATTAAAGAACAATGCACCATGTAGGTTATCATGAAAGAGATGTGGTGTACTAGACACGCTTAAATACCAAGTCTTTCATAGAACCAATCCTAGACATGCATTTTCATAATGCTTTCCTATAAGTCTTTTATGAATTTTCTCTTTCTTTAATTAAGGCCTCTTAAAGAGTTATGCTTGATACTTTTATTCACAACAATATCTTATTAAGCAAACTTAATATAAGGCTCACTGCTTAGAATAGTCATTCATTCTAGCCTTAGTCATTACTCTAGTCTAAATCATACTCACAAAGTTTATACACTAGCCAAAATGGTCAAAAATAAATTCATGTGATAAAAACATGAATAAACAGATAAATCCAAATAGCTTGACCTTATAGGTAGAATCACAATTCTAAGTAGACTTGTACATTCTCACCATGTTTGTATCTTCAATATCTTCATAAGAATTAACATATCTTTAAAACCTTTTAATTCTAAAATCAAAGAAGACTTCACAAAATTAGAATTTGAAATTTACTAACAGTGATAAATTTGGAAAAATTACTGAGAGTAATAAAATTCTTATCTTTAGCAATTTGCGTCTTTATTTTCTGCAGATTACAAAAATCAAGCTAAAATTTAACAACTATTTGGTTTGAAGAATTTCTCATTTCAACGTAATCATCTTCATACTTCTCCAAAATTGCAATCGTCATGTTGTCTTTACAAATTTCTCAAAAGAAATTAACTACAAACCACAGTCATTTTCACCATAGATTCTCGGGGCTAAATAATATTATCCCAGGTGAGAATAGATGGTTTCTCATCTCCACATATCAACTATCGTACATGCATTACCTTTCATACTGAAACGTTAATCACCGCTCATAACATTATAATAACATGAAAGTTTCAAAATTGAACGTTTAATAAACACGAACATTTATATAGCTATTAACAAGTATTTATATAGCTATTTAATAAATCATTCAACCTACTATTGAAACTTTAAACTATTTAAATATAATGGTTATAATTAACATTCATGCATAAGATTAAATGCATGCATTAATAATTTAACATTTCCATCAATTACCAACTGTTGCCTTCTAAAATAATATAATATTCTCCAAGGCAGTGAATATAACTCTAATATTCAATTTTGATAGCATCATAAAGTTGGCAATAAGAAACGCATATAAACCAAATCCTTTTACCGTTTCATTATAATACAATATGAAACAGACCACTGGTTATCATATATGCTTTGCCGTTTCCAATCCATGCATTATTACACATTAAAAGCCCAAAAATGCAAGAATTATAACTTGTTCTAGATGTTTAATAATTTCCAGCAATGCATTTACTCTTTCATCAAGCATTATTATAACATCTTTTAGAACGCTAATTGCCCTTGATTATGATGTTACATGGAAAAGTAACTACCCTCTGTAAAGCATTTTCATTCATGCTTTGAACCATATATTTTAACGTTTAGCTATTTAAACGTTTAAAAATAAATGTTATAGCATGTAACTACATGATATCTTACTCACTATTATCAATTATCCTTGCAATTTTTCATGCATCATTTAAAAAATATACCAAAATTTTAACCAGAGCAATAGTAGCGCATTGTTTTAGATTAACGCACTGGATCACTCAAAAGTGTGTTTTAATATTACCTCAACATTAGTAAAAAGACCAATTCGAGTTTCTTACCAATAATTTTCCAGTAGGCTATAGAATTCGTCCTTCTTCACGACATGAACAATAGTAGTCATAGTCGTAATGACGTTTAGCAGTAGTATGAATTTACTTCTAAATTGTTGGAAAATAGACTCTTGCAAAATGAGACATTAGCACTGAATGAAAAATAATAAAATAACTAAACGAAACTATAACTATACCGTGGTATTAACCACTGTCTTAGAAGCAAATTCGCCCTGATGTGTATAATCGCTACAGTGGACGAACGAACCCCTGAGGTTAACACGACTCTCCAAATTTCGTACACCCGAAAGATGAAGTAGACTTTGATGGTACTGCTCTTCTCTCAAAACAAAACAACACTCACGAAAGGTTTATGAAAACTAAAGAGCGTTTCAAAGCAAATGATATTTGCTTAGGGATATATCAAAAGAATGAAATTGCCCCCTATTTATAAGCTAAATAATGAGGACAATATCATCATTTCCAAAGAACAATTTAATTCTATTTATAATAAAATTACATGGCTATAAATATAAACTTAATGAGCATTAACAACACAGGTACCCATTATGGGGCGATTTTCCCAACTAAATTTGTTCCATTCACAAAGTCATGATTCGAACCTCTGACTTTGCTTAAGGGATCTAGTGCCTCATCCCACTAGACCAATTTATTGTTGGTAATTATTTTTTGTTAGTTTAATTAATTTATTTAATAAATTAAAAAATAAATTTTAAAAATAAAGATAACTATTTTTAGAGGCCCTAGACTAGTTGGGGCCTTGAGCGGTTGCTCATTGTTCTCCTCCATCAGCAAGTCCTGTGTATAGGTCGTAATTGATAATTACCTATGTTTTCTTGAATTATTTTTATTAATTTTTTGGCCAAAATTATATTTATTAATAAATATATAAAAATACTTATTATGTTTTATTCTTAAATTCCGTTAGATTTTTATAAGAATTATATTTTGATACACAAGTTGCGTAAACAAAATATTACACAACCATTCTTTAAAATTTAAATTTTAAATTACTAAACATAAAACCCTAAAACCTAAACCCTAACATGAAACCCAAAACTCTAGCCTTAAATCCTAAATTCTAAATCCCACAACCTAAACCCTTAAACTCTAAACCCTAAACATAAACTCTAAACCCTAAATCTAACAAGCTTGTATAAACTAAAGTTTACACAACTTGTGTATCAATTTTTTTTCTTTTTATAAAAAGGTTCATGAATTAATTTTATAAAAAATAAATAGTTTCCAAGTCTTATCGAGATTTAGTAACAGGATCCGAATAAGGTATAAGTATTAAATGTTCTAATTTTCTAGTATGTGTAACCCTCTCAACCTGGCCTAGAAGCCAGACAGAATCGAGCGAGCTACATTGGGTTTTGATTAAACAAAACCCGATACGATCAACTCAATCGGCCGTCGATTCGACATCCAATTGTACGCAATTGCAATTTAGGGATCAAATTTCAATTCTGGAAAATTACAGGGACTTAATCCAACTTGAAATTACCAGTCCTTAATTAGTCAGGTTTCATGCTCTAATGTCAATTTCAACTCGATACGACCAACCAAACTCATTCAATTGCATACATAATAATCAGGGACCAAAACGGAAGAATATAAAGCTCCATCTACACTTTAACTAACAAAACAGACACCCTGTATCGGTACATGAATATATGTATCGGTACACTTACACCATTTCAAAATTCTAGATTCTAGTAGCTCAAACTCGTACCGAAGCAATTCTTCGAGTATCGAAACACCCAACTAAAATACATAAGCTTGTATCAGTACAGTTGTTCGAGTACCGAAACAAACCCTCAAAATACACTTGCCTGTTTCGGTACAGGGACACACGTACTGATACGCCTAGACCTATAATGTCCCGATTTCCTGGTTTTTCTCTCGAATATGGATTCATATAAGCCTTAACTCAACGTAAACATACATACAACTAATCCAAGGATCAAACCATGCTATAAACACGGGGTAACATGATCAATACACAATGAAGAACTTCAAACATATTTCTAGAGGCATGCTTCCTATATTTCGACCAACCCAACATTCAAAAAGAGACTCAAGGAATATCTCACTATAGGCATGGCATCAACACTCTTCTATCATCACTTAAGACTAAATAACTACGCCATAAATGTAATCAAAAGCATATTCGACAATTATGCGAATCAAAGGAAAACACAAGCATAACCACATGCTTCCAAGACATCAACAACATGCCTCAAATCCAACCTCGAAGGCCATCAACCACATCAAATAATCCATCACAAACAACCAAAAATCCTGATTACAAATCCCCCAACACATGGCAAACACATGGTAAACACTCTATTGCTCTGCATCAATGGAAGAAAAGAGAGCATAAGCACAAATGCTTAGTGAGGTTGCTCATAATGAACATTGATGATTTATCACCCCAAGCATTATCTCATTTGTTTCCACCATTAATACTTTTGTTACCAAGTCATGCTTACTTCCCAAGCATTTCATATGTCATGAAAACCATTTGAAAACTATAAACACCATTGCTAAACAAGATCCCCTACATCGTTAACATAAACCCTCCAAAAACTAGTCGAAATTACCGAAATCATCACCAAATTTTGCTCCACCAACTCCTAACCTCAAACCAGCGATTCTAACATTCAAACCACATCAAAACATACCCACAAACACCTTCCAAGCATCCTTATATCTCCATCAACTCAAAAGCACATATAACAACCCCAAAAAGGACTAAAAACACCTATAACAATTAACCAATCTAATAGTTTCAGGATTTAATCTCAAAATATCATTTCACATTATGATTAACTCACTAAAACATGAATTTAACCAATTAAAATCTCCAGGTTTCATCAAGTTAAACAAATCTTTAAGCAAATCATCAAAATTACCATTAATAGATCAAATCTTGAAATCCAATGCAAAACCATGTTAATATCAATCTATAATCAGCCAACTACTAGGGAGTATCAATAAATAACCTTAGTTTAAATAGAGGAAAATAAATTCACCTTTGAAGAAGCTCCCACCAAAATTTATGTAAGATTTTCTTGAAACTTAATTGATGAAATAGATGAAATCCTTGAGAAAATCTTATAAGGTTTTGTTGTGGAACAAATGTAGAATCAAATGATGGATTCTCCATTGAAAATAAGCAAAATTTTTTGGAGAATCTTGTTTGAAAGTTGAAGAAATTAAGAGAGAAAATGAGGGAAAATCCAAACAATTGTAAAAATGATTTAGAAAAACACATAACCGTCAATTCTTACTCAATTAAGGTGGTTATTTTCACATCAAAACATTTGAAAAATATAGATCTCTAAGGATTCTTATTATTGGCCCATTTACAAAATAGTCACTAACATAGTTTTGCATATTTTACAATTTAGTCACTAAAACGCAATTCCACTTAATTCGACTTATTAAACGCTCAATTAAATTAAAAATTACTTGATAACATTTATAACCCTTTTCAAAACCCTCAAATCATTTTAATTTACACCACTTACATTTTAAAATATTAAATCCCCAAAACCACTCAAATCGGCCAATCTGTTTCGAACCAAACTCGGTCGAACCCCTAAACATCCAACCCTTTTTTAGGGTGTTACAGTACACCTATTTTCAGGGCATGAGCTGTAGTCAGAATCTACAAACCCATAGTTGTGTGGTCGATTTTGGAGAAAAGACCAAGGCCAGAATACTTCTTTATATAAGATAAAAGGTGATATGTTGCCATGAGATGAAGGTGATGTGGAGTAAAAAAAATTATCTAACAACATGCGACGGATATGATCTATAACTCTGAAGCATCTTCTCAAGTTCAGCTGGTAACCTCAATCTATACGCAACTAGACCAACTCGCTCAATCACCTCATAAGGTCCAATGAACCTAGGGCTCAACTTACCCTTGCGCCCAAATCTCATCACCTTCTTCCAAGGCGAAACCTTTAAGAACATCTTATCACCCACTTCATATTCAATCTTTTTTCGCTTCAAATCTTCATAGGACTTTTGCCGACTCAAAGCCGCTTTAAGCTTTTCAAAAATGAGTTTCACTTTCTCATTTGTATCTTTAAGCAACTCGGGTCATGCCACATGTATCTCACCCAATTTCGCCCAACAAAGAGGTGTACGACACCTACGACCATAGAGAGCCTCATAGGTAGCCATTTGGATACTCGACTAATAACTATTATTGTAGGCAAACTCCACTAACGGTAGTTGCTTCTCCCATGTCCCTTAAAACTCAATTACACAACACCTCAACATATCCTCCAAAATTTGAACAACATGTTCAGATTGTCCATTCGTCCGAGGATGATAAGACGCACTAAGATTAAGCCTCGTACCCAAAGTCGTCTAAAAACTTTCCCAAAACCTTGATGTGAAGCGCGTATCCCTATCCGATATAATCGAATTAGGAACTCCATGCAATTTCACTATCTCGGCAATACACAAATTAGCCAGCTTATCCAAAGTATACGTCATATGCACAGCAAGGAAATGCACACACTTCGTAAAGCAATCTACAATCACCCATATCAAAACCTTTTTGGACGGTGTCAAAGGCAAACCCGTCACAAATCCCATGGTGATTCTTTCCTACTTACATTCCGGAATCTAAACAAGTTGCAACAACCCAGAAGGAAACTAATGTTCATCCTTAACCCACAGACACACCATGCAATAAGCAACAAACTCAGCCACATCCTTCTTCAAACCAACCCAAAAATACAATTCCTTCAAATCTCGATACATCTTTGTACTACCCGGATGCATATTAAAAGGACTAGAACGAGCCTCAGTCAAAATAATTTGCTCAACTTCAGATCATCAGGCACAACTATTCGACCTTTGAAGCACAAAACACCAACATCATTAAAATGAAAATCTGTCAGATTACCATTTGAAATATCTTTAGCATGCGGTACCAACACATCATCATATGGTTATCTTGCTTTGATCCTTTGAGACAACGTATACTTAACTTGCCACTCAGCCAACAACCCACCTTCCCGTGTCACACTTAGCCTTGCAAACATCACCCTATGCTCAACATAAACCTTACGGCTCAACGCGTCTACTACCACATTAGCCTTTTCTGGATGATACTCTAACGTCAAACCATAGTCCTTAAGCAACTCAATCCACCTTCATTGCCTAAGATTCAACTCATTTTGAGACATTAAATACTTAAAACTCTTGTGATCGGTATAAACAATACACTTCTCACCATATAAATAATGTCTCCAAATTTTCAAAGCAAAGACGACCGCCGCAAGCTCCAAATCATGAGTTGGGTAATTTCGCTCATGAACTTTCAACTGCCTTGATGCATAAGCCACAACATTACCATCTTGCATCAACACACAACCCAAACCCAAACCAACATAGGATGCATCGCTATAGATTACAAACTCCTTACCAGACTCAGGTTGAATTAGGATAGGAGCATGCGTCCAAACCTCCTTCAACTTCTCAAAACTACGTTGTTGACTATCCATTCATACATACAGAATATTCTTTTGCAACAACTTTGTCAATAGAGCGGTAATACTAGAGAACCCATCCACAAAATGACGATAGTAACCAGCCAACCCAAGGAAACTACGAACCTCGGACGCCAACTTAGATTGTTTCCAATTGAGGATAGCCTCAATCTTCTGCGGATCAACACAAATACCCTCAGCCGAAACCACATGACCAAGAAACATTACTTCCTTAAGCTGAAATTCACATTTACTCAGCTTAGCAAACAACCGATTTTCCTTCAAAGCTTGTAAAACAATCCACAAATACTGATCATGATCTTCTTTGGTATGTGAGTACACAAGGATATCATCGATAAACACTACCACAAAACGATCAAGATATTCATGGAATATCCTGTTCATCATATCCATGAAAACAGCTGGAGCATTTGTCAAACCAAACAGCATCACCAACTCAAACCAAACAGCATCACCAACTCATAATGCCCATATCTCATACGATAAGCAGTCTTCGGTACATCCACATCCTTAACTTTTAAATTGATAATACCCCGACCTCAAATCAATCTTGGAAAACACAATAGCCCCACGGAATTAATCAAACAAATCATCAATTCACGGTAAGGGATACTTATTCTTAACCATCAACTTATTCAATGGCTGGTAATCAATACACATACGCATTGTCTCATCCTTCTTTTTCACAAAAAGGACCGGTGCACCCCATAGAGAAACACTAGGTAGGATAAATCCTTGATCCAACAACTCTTGGAGTTGATTCTTTAATTCCTTCAGCTCCTTCTGTGTCATTCAATACGGAGTCATTCCCGCACACGTCTCTATGCCAAACTCCACTTCTTTATCCGATGACAAACTTGACAACTCTTCAGGAAACACCTCCGAAAAATCATACACCGTCCAAATTTTTCTTGCACTCGAACCTCTTTTATCTCTGGATTCATCACAATAGCTAGATAAACTTGACAACCTTATTACATCAACTTATCAGCTTGCGTTGCCGAAACAACATTAGACTAGAATTTAATATTCTCGCCAACCACTACAACTTCATAATCGTCAGCAAGCCTCAAAGAAATCCTTTGGGATTCATAATCCACAACCGCTTTATTCTCACTTAACCAATCCATACCCAAAATAACATCAAAGCCATGAAATGGAAACTCTATCAAATATGCAGCAAACTCATGACCTTGAACTACAAAAGACATCTCCTATACAACCTTCTAACCGTAAACATCTCACCAAAATAACTAGTTACCAACATACCCACATTCAAAATCTCAACATGAACATTCAACAAATGTGCATGCTCACTCAAGATATATGAATGAGTAGACCTTAAATCAATTAAAGAAAACAATGACAAAGATTGCAAGGTAAAGGTACATGCGATCACATCGGTGTCGTTACGCCCCTCGCAATGAGCATAGATCTACGCTGGCCCACTATTATCCGGTCGTACAAAAAAATGTATGAGCCACAGTCCTCTGACCGACATCACGCCTCTAAAAATTACCCCTACCACAGCCTCAACCTTTAGCAGGCGCAGTAGACTGATCTGGTGCATTTCTCGCAACGTGAAGACAGTCATACTTCAAATGATTAGGTGATCCATATTTCCAACAAGATCCAGAAGATCCCCGACACCCACCTGCATGGCTTCTACCACAACGCTCACAATCAGTAGCAATATACACTCCCTGATTACGACCACTGCCATTACGCTTATGATCCAGCTTGTATTACTTATCATGTGACCTCTTGTTCTGCTTTCTAGAAAAAACTAGAATTCGCGATTCTCTTTCCCGCACCCGTATTCACCACTTGTGTAGAACCACCCAAGGATTACTCAATATCCTTAGCCATGTTGACCAACACATCAAAATCTGTGTAATCTATGGCCAACAAGTACGCCTTGATATCTTTCACAAGTCCGCAATGAAACTTGTCACACCTCTGCCTATCATTCGGAACCAGCTCAGGGGCATACTGGCTCAACCAAACAAACTTCACCTCATACTCGGACACCATCATGCCATCTTGCACCAATGAAATAAACTCACGCTTATTGGCATCTAAGTATTGCGGACCAAGATACTTCCTCTTGAAAGCTGTCTGAAAGAACTCCCAATTCACATCCGCCTCAGGAACTCCTACAATCATGGTTACCCACCAATAATATGCGTCGCTATGCAACAAGGACATGGAACAACCTAACTTATGCATATCATTACAGTCCATCTGAACAAGAATATGAATAGTGCTCTCAAGCCACTCTTTCACCGCCTCAGGATTCAATCCTCTGAATTTCGTACCTCCCAAGCTACAAAGACGTTCTAGAGGCAACTCATGATTAACAACCACAACAGGCGTTTGTGCTTGCATATGCACCCTAACTATCGCTGCCTGGAAAGCTCCCATCATTGCCTAAATTAACGGTGTCATATAACCAAACACTAGCCCTTGCACAACCTAAGAGCGACCATCTACCTCAACTCCAGAACCAATAGGAGGAATAGGTGGAAGAGGAGGTAATCCGTTAGGAGGAATCACACCATCCTCAGGATTTTGAACATTCTGAACATTACTTGTGTTAACACGCGTCTCATATCGAGGACCCATACTTACAAAAGCCTACTCACACAACATAACTCAATAAAGTCAGGCTAGCATTCGGCGAAGGATTCAAGACAACTTCACAAAACATATTAAAACCACGGTAATGGGCAATGTGTTCCCCAAATATACCCTAACATAACAATTATCAATAGCATCACTTACAAACACATATATTCGAACAACATATCATCAGTGAAGCAACCAACTACAATACCCAACAATCGCAAACTTGGCTCTGATACAACCAAACGCATCCCCTTCGACCCAGCCTAGACACCAGACCGGGCCGAGTGAGCTATATCGGGTTTTGATTAAACAAAACCCGATACAATTAACTATGATTAGGACTATGTTTTTTTGTTTTTTCCTTTTATCTTGTCTAGATAAAAGATTAAGACCTAGGGTGAACATTCTAACAGCGGGTGAAAACTCAACTCAATAGGGTGTCGATTCGACATCCAATTGCATGCAATTGCAATTTAGGGACCAAATTGCAATTCTAGAAAATTACAGGGACTTAATCCAACTTGAAGTTACCATCCCTTAATTTGTCAAGTTTCATACTCATATGTCAATTTCAACTCGATACAACCAACCAAACTCATTCAATTACACACATAACAATTAGGGACAAAAACAAAAGAATATAAGGCTTCGTCTATACTTTAACTAACAAAACAAACACCCTATATCGGTACACAAATAGGTGTATCGGTACACTTAAACCATTTCAAAATTCTAGACTCTAGTAGCTCAAATCCATACCGAAACACTTCTTCGAGTATCAAAATGCCCAGCCAAAATACATAAGCTTGTATCGATATGGTTGTTCGAGTACCGAAACACACCCTCAAAATAAACTTGTCTATTTCAATATAAGGACACGCGTACCGATACACCTAGACCTATAATGTCCCGATTTGATGGTTTTTCTCTCGAATATGGATTCATACATGCCTTGACTCAACGTAAACATACAAACAACTAATCCAAGGATCAAACCATGCTATAAACACGAGGTAACATGATCAATACACAATGAGGAACTTCAATCATATTTCTAGAGGCGTGCTTCTTATATTTCAACCAACTCAACATTCAAAAAGAGTCTCAAGTAATATCTCACTATAGGCATGGCATCAACACTCTTCTATCATCATTTAAGATTAAATAACTACGCCATAAGTGTGATCAAAAACATATTCGATAATTATACAAATCAAAGGAAAACACAAGCATAACCACATGCTTGCAGGACATCAACAACATGCCTCAAATCCAACCTCGAAGGCCATCAACAATAGCAAATAATCCATCACAAACAACCAAAAATCCAGATTACAAATCCCCCAACACATGGTAAACACATTGTCTTATTGACCAAATTTAAAACCGAGTTTCATACTTAAGCAAATGTCTTGATCTTGGACCTTCCTTGCCAAACTAATGCTGCCCCTCGACTCTATTGCTCTGCATCAATAGAAGAAAAAGATAGTGTAAGCACAAATGCTTAGCGAGGTTGCTCATAATCAACATTGATGCAATTTGAAACCACTTTTAAACCATTAAGCCTTTTGTTACCAAATCATGCTTAGTTCCCAAGCATTTCATATGTGATTAAAACCATTTGAAAACTATAAATATCTTGTTTACAAAACATGCTTTATCACCCCAAGCATTATCTCATTTGTTTCCACAACAAATCACGCATAACAATCATATGCATCAAATTATTTATAAACTCTTTAACCATATATATTATCATATATTGGCATGTAAAGTGACCCGGATAGATTCACATCTATCCTTGGATAATACTACCTCTATCCTTACATGTTTGGATACACAGATTTCTCATGGTGGGCTCACCTCCACCAAATCTCATACCTTGCCTAGTTAAACTGCAAGGTACCATCACAATGGGCTACCTAGTTAAACTGCATGCCCAAGTGATAACCCAATAGTCCAAGTAGCATAGTTAAACCGCTTTTCCTCAAGGACTATGGCATGACCGATTTTATATATTATAGTGCACTTTAATCCTATGGCTAGCCGACTATATCTGACACTTTCTCAACACGTCACATAGCCAATATATCATTGTCAAACACATTTACTTACTATTTTCCAATGCATTTCATAAACCAATTCATATGCAAAATCTCATTACCCAAGGCAAGAACACGTTCCTTTTAAGAACAAATCTCAATGCTCAAAAACATTCAAATACTTTGATAATCATTGCATATTAATCCAAAACGATGCATTTACAGTAAGTAAATCAAACCATGTTCAAAACCAAAACATGTAAATCAAATCATGTTTAAACCAACATGAAATCTACAAGCTCATCTCAAAGCCAATATTTAAACAAGGTAAGAACAACCTACGCTTGAGTTTAGTTAAAAGAGATTTAATGCATTAAAACACTCACCAATATGTCTTGCCTTGCTCGCTAACGCGAATCGAGCCATCGATCCAACCTTTAAAAGAGCTTTAATGCATTAAAACACTCACCAATATGCCTCGCCTTGCTCGCTAACGCGAATCGAGCCACCGGTAAGCATCTTACGCAACTAGGTAACCTTACCTTGATCGTCCCTGCATCATTATGCATTCAACTCGTTGCTAAAAAGGATCCCCTAATCCTTAGCATAAACCCTCCAAAAACTAGTTGAAACTACCGAAATCATCACCAAACTTCGCTCTACCAACTCCTAACCTCAAACCATCGATTCTAACATTCAAACCATATCAAAACATACCCACAAACAACTTCTAAACATCCTTATATCTCCAGTAACTCAAAAACACATAGAACAACCCCAAAAAATGACTAAAAGCACCTCTAACAATTAGCCTATTTAATAGTTTCAGGATTTAATCTCAAAATCTCATTTCACATTATAATTACCTCACTAAAACATAATTTACCCAATTAAAATTTCCAAGTTTCATCAAGTTAAACAAATATTTAAGCAAATAATCCAAATTACCATTAATAGATCAAATCTTGAAATCCAATTCAAAACCATGCTAATATCAATCTATAGTCAATCAACTACTAGGGAATATCAATAAATAACCTTTGTTTAAAGGGAGGAAAAGAAATTTACTTTTGAAGAAGCTCCCACCAAAATTGACGAAATGTTTTCTTGAAACTTAATTAATGAAATAGATGAAATCCTTGAGAAAATCTTGTAAGGTTTTGTTAAGAAACAAATGTAGAATCAAATGATGGATTCTCCATTGAACGTTAGCAAATGTTTTTTTGGAGAATCTTGTTTGAAAGTTGAAGAAATTAGGTGAGAAAATGAGGGAAAATCCAAACAATTGTAAAAATGATTTAAGAAAACACTTAACCGTCAATTCCTACTCAATTAAGGTGGTTATTTTCACATTAAAGCATTTGGAAAATATCACTCTCAAAGGATTCTTAGTATTGGCCCATTTACAAAATAGTCACTAACATAGTTTTGCATATTTTACAATTTAGTCACTAAAACGCAATTCCACTTAATTTGACTTATTAAACCCTCAATTAAATTACAACCCTTTTTACAACCCTCAAATTATTTTAATTTCCACCATTCATAATTTAAAATATTAAATCCCCTGAAACTACTCAAATCGGCCAATCTAATTCAAACTGAACTCTATCGAACCCCTAAACATCCAACCTTATTTTTTGGGGTATTACAATATGCCTATTTTTAGGGCATGAGCTGTAGTCACAATCTACAAAGCCAGATAGTTGTGTGGTTGATTTTGGAGAAAATAAAAGACCAAGGCTCGAAGACTTCTTTATATAAGACAAAAGGTGATATGTTGCCATAAGATGAGGGTGACGTGGAGCAAAACCAAATTGGCTAAGAATATGTACAATTTAGGTGATGTTGGGTCCAGTGTGAGTAAGATAGAGAAGACAACCAATCAAACGCCTATACTGTTGAGGTTCTGGTAATAGTTTACCATCACTAGCATTTAACTTCTGTGAAGAAACCATTGTAGTTGAGACATGTTTCTAGTCACATCCTGAAAACTGGCCTAATCAGAATTTTATTCTGGTGATCGGAAATTTTGAAGACCGGTGTGATAATGATTGTAATAATTGACTTTTGTACCCTCTTGATTAATGAAATTACATTTTGGCCCTATGTGGGTAAATGGACCCTTGTATAAGATTCGAAGCCCAAAGGGTAAATTTGAGCTAGTCGTATCGATACGGGCATGTGAGTATCGATACGGCCTAACCGTTAATAACTAACTTTCTTATTTGGCGTGGGCGTAATGATACGGTCAAAAGAGTATCGATACGGGTCCCCTATTTTGAGCCAAAATGATATCGTTTTGTAAAGAAATGATGATAGGTGATGAGTCACCCCTATGCTTGTCCAATCTCACGTGAAAACCCTTAGAATTCATGAAAAAATAAGGTCATAAAAGCAACTTGGGGAGTTTCCAACCTTGGACATAGAAAACCCTCCATAAGAGGAAAGGTTTCTATTAGCTAACATGTAGGTAGGAAATGATTAAGGTCATAATTCTTTTAAATGAACAGAGAAAGAGAAGCTTTCACTTTTCCTACCTTACATCCCCAGCAAATCAAACTTACTTTTAGTTACCAAAACAAGCTAACACCTCAATTGTTGTCTCCTACCTCAAGCTAAGCTCACACCTCTCTCTTTAGTCACCTTAAGTCTATCATTTCTTCGATTTGAAGGTACCATTGCAAAGGTATCCAACGTTTAAGGCAAAGCCTTCTATCTATTATCAAATTCTATGTACAATTGGAGTTAATTTCGAATTGAAATCCTAAGCTATTCTTGGAACCTTGATTGTTCTACTATTTGATGATTCTATATGTTATTCCTAGCTCAAAACAAGGAGGAAAATGATTCACCATCCTCAATCGAAGCTAGGAACAAAGGAATCATAATTTGGGAATCCTAAAAGCCTCTGTACCTTAATGTGAGTGTAGTTGTGTCAAGGGACAGGCTCGGTGTCATCCTGTTGCATTATTTGTAATTATGTTTTGCATTTGATTAAGGGTTCACTTAGAACAACTATGTTGGACTCGATTGGCAAATCCGGTAAGTACTTTGTGTGCTTTGTTATTTGTAAGCATGAATATGATATGTTGATTATGTGAAATATGGAACCATATGAATATATTAATTGATATGGAGCTAAGGCTCAAATTGATATCCATATGTTACAATTGGAAAGACATGAATATGTGAAAATATGTGATTTGTGAAATTATGGACCATGGATACAATTGGCATGCCATAGGATCATTGAGCTCGGTTAAGTAAGGGTGGACTACGGTTCAGGGCTATGGCCTATATGTGGGGGAAATAAGGTTGGATTGTGTAAGGGAACTTTTCAGAGCTATAGCTCAAGGCTACAGCCTATTTCTGATATGTTGGTGTAAAGGAGAATCTGTGTATCCAATGGTACCTAATGACAAAGTATTATGCAACTATGAATTATGATATGATGAATATGAAAGTATATGAATACGTGAAATGAGTATGAGATTGTGTATATTGAACTATGCCTATGTTAGTACTTGATCATTATGTCATTCATAACATTGATTATTCGTTGTATTTGTTATAACTACCTCACTAGGCTATGTAAGCCTAACATGTGTGTCTCATGCATTTTTCAGATCCTTAAACGATTCTGAGTTACGATCGTGTTGTTGCGGTTGCAAGTCACTCTCCATAGCTATATGTATGCCTACTTTCTATCTTGAACCCCTAGAAGTGTGGCATATGCTTTAAACATGTTTTGTATGATTATTTTGGTGGTTGTGTAATAGCCTAAGTAATGCCTAAGGTAGTATGCTCAAAATGACTTGCTTATGAAGGCTTATAGGGCTTTGAAACGAGCTAAAGGTAAAAACTTGGTAAATGGACTCCAAATGCTATAAATTTTTTCTTGACAGTAGACTAATGGATTTTAGACTTGTGGGTAAAGTTTGGTAATGACTGGACAACAATTGAAGGGTTAAATTAGATAAAAACTAGATAAAATCTGTCATTACAGGCTAGGCGTATCGATACGAGGTAGTCTTTACCGATACGACCTTGCATATTTGGTTATTGATGAAGCAAGAAGTATCGATACACTTGGGAGTGTACCGATACGGATCTTGGCAGTAAGGTCTAGGAAAATAATTGCATCGATACGGCCTCAGACGTACCAAAATGAGTCAACCCAAGTCAACGTGTATCGATACAGGCATAGACGTATCGGTACGGTGCCATTGACCTTGAACCTGGAATTGCATAATTGAACTTAGCGTACTGATACGGTGTTAATTAATTCGGTTAAAGGCCTGGAAAATAGTTTTAAAAGATTACAAATTGGTCACTAATAATTAAACGCTAAATTGCTTAAGTTTAAAATATCCAATGACAATGAAACTTCTCAGGTTAATAATTGGTGAGTCTAGATACAAGTTGGTAATAAAGAATTTGGGTCACTAAATTGTAACATTTGTAAATTGTTCCTTTTGATTCGAAAAGTTTTAAATTAATCCCAATTCCGATTCTGACCTCTAGTTTTGCTTTCTAATAACACTTTCCGGGCCAGTTCTCTACCAGGCCGAGAAGGGGATATTACAGTTGTGGTATCAGAGCCTAGGTTTAGTCGATTCTAGGACTAAACATGCATCCATTATGAGTCTATGTTAGCATATGCCACTTAGGAGTTACTTGAATATGTCATCGGTGACTTGCAACTTACACGATTAAATTTCTCTGTTTGTTTAGATTCATAATGTTTGGTCCTAGCGATCGAAAGGTAGTGAATGAACCTGAAATTTAACCCGAGCGTGTGGGGCAGAATGACCCACCTCATCCTCCGCTTATGTCTCCCGCTCAGCAAGAGTATCTGATGTCCATGGTGGACATGATTATACAAGTAGTGGTGTCTCTCTGAAAAGAACCACATCCTTCGTTTGTTGAAGCCTCTTTGCCTGCTTCGAGAGCCACTGTTGATAAGCTCAAACAATATCCTATTTACACATTCACCAGCCACAACCTGGATAATCCCGAGATCGTAGAGTACTGGATGGAGAACACTCTGAAAATGTTGAATAAGCAAATGAAGTGTCCTATGGAGCATAAGCTTGAGTGTGCCCTAGCCCTGATAGCTGAAGAGGCCCAAAATTGGTGAGATACAATGACCCTTACTATTCCTGAACAGCGTGTCACGTGAGACTTCTTTCTTCAGGAGTTTTGTAAGAATTACATCAGTGAGCATTACATTGTGGAAAGGCGCAAGAAGTTCCTCCCTCTAAGACAATGAGGAAGACCCGTGGAGAAATACATCTACGATTTCTACAAGTATGCAAGATACGGTACTAAAATCATCTGTACAGAGAAAGAGAAGTGTCGAATGTTCATAGACGATCTTTGTGGTGAACTACGTCCTCTCTTCGTTGCACTATAGATTGAGGACTTTCAGACCCTCGTCAACCGGGCCATCACAGCTGAAGCCTCACAAAAAGCTTCCGAGATAAGGAAGGGGAACCAGGCCCGACCTGACAGGAGATTTCGTGACGACTCTAAACCATTTACGTCCCAAAAGAAAGGGAGACAATGGGACCAAAAGTTTGTTACCTACCAGCAACTACCACGATCTAGTTTCGTACCACAGTTCTAGTCTGCAAGAACATCTGTTACTTGTACTGCATCAGTGGATAGCACAGGTGGTTCTGCAAAGGGTTCTCAGATCCCTTTATGCAACTTCTTCCAGAAGAGGCACCCAAGGTAGTGCCGTAGGCTGTCCGGTTCTTGCTATCTTTGTGGAGAGTCTGACCACTTTTTCCGGCAGTGCCCACAGAATCGCATGCTCCTACATCTGTAGCTTCTCAGAACAATCCTAATAAAGGGAAAAGAGCAAAGCCAGTGCCATTTGGATCCGCAGGTAGACCCCGCAACAACAATTTTCCTCCAGCTGGCCGTGACCCTCAGACTTCAGCTCAGATGTATCACGTTCGAGGTCACGAGTAGGAGGATGATCCTGATGTGATTGTAGGTATGGTGGAGTTATATTCTGAACTTATTTATGTTTTGATAGATCCAGGCTCTACGCATTCCTTTATTAGTGAACCCTTAATTGAAAAATATTGTCTAGAATGTGAACCTATTGCTTCTGAAATAGTTGTTTCTAATTCTTTAGAGGATAGTGTGACCATTCGAATGATCTGTAAATCTTGCCCTCTAAGGATACAAGGGATTCCATTTTCGGCCGATTTGATGACTTTTCCCTTCCATGAGTTCAACTTTATCCTTGGCCTTGATTGGCTAGCTGAACACCAAGCTTGGGTGGATTGTTCAAAGAAGAAATTGTATCTCCATGGGCTCGGCAAGGAAAGCATAACCTTGATGAAGTCTGAGCCCGAGCCTAAAAAGAGCCTCGTGTACGCCATAGAAACTAAGAAGGATTTGGAGCTCGAAGATGTAACAGTTGTGAAGGAATTTCTTGATGTGTTTCTCGACAAACTTTCGGGACTCATTCCCGCCCGAGAAGTGGAATTCAGGATAGAAGTACAATATGGAATTACTCCGGTGTCTATTACTCCATATAGGATGGCTCTAGTGGAGTTAAGTGAGCTAAAGGCCCAAATCTAAGATCTCCTAGATAAAGGATTCATCTGACCGAGTTCCTCACCCTGGGGAGCACTGATTTTTTTTGTCAAGAAGAATGATGGATCAATGCGTCTGTGCATTGACTATCGTCAATTGAATAAGGTTACAATAAAAAACAAGTATCCACTTTTGAGGACCAACGACCTCTTTGATCAGTTGAAAGGTGCTTCAATTTTTTCTAAGATTGACCTTCGATCTGGATGCTACCAAATGCCGGTAAAAGAGTCTGATGTTCCAAAGACTACTTTCCGAACTCGATATGGCCACTATGAATTCCTAGTGATACCTTTTGGGCTCACGAATGCACCTGCAGCTTTTATGGACTTGATGAACCGTGTATTATGGCCCTATCTTAATAAGTTTGTGGTGTCTTTATAGACGATATCCTGATCTATTCTAAAGACCCTGCTTCTCATGAAGAACATCTCCAGATCGTGCTTCAGACTCTCTAGGAGAAACAACTCTATGCTAAGTTCAGTAAATGTGAATTTTGGCTACCCGAAGTGTCTTTCCTTGGCCATGTAATCTCTTCTACGAGAATTTAAGTGGACCCAAAGAACAAGCAATTCTTGATTGGATTCTGCCGAAGAATGTGAGAGAAGTTCATAGTTTTTTGGGCCTTGCAGGCTACTACCATAGATTTATTAAGGGGTTCTCTTTGATTGTTTCATCTTTTGTAACACCCCTTAATCGGGCTAGTAGTAACCCAGCTCGGGAGCGTTACTTAGCAAGCAAGCAATGGCAATACAAGACATGGCAAGCAATACAAACATTACAAGAACAATCAAGCAACTTAACATTCATTACTTACTTAGCTAACAAGTAAGCTCTCATTTGATTCCTATATCATCCTAGCATTCGAACAAGGCTAATACCAACAATGAACAAGGCTAGTAAGACAACCAATCATACATTTCTTATCATACAAGTAACTTACAATTGATTTCAAAACAACCTAAACCATTCGGCTATCTATACAAGACCACTAAATTAATTCCTTTCATACTTACATTATAGTTACTACTTTCATGGTTCATATTACAACATTTCTTCTTTGTTAACCTATCCTAATCGAATGACCTAGGTGAATCATGCTTCCATTTCAATTCATTGTTTCCTTAGCTTTATATACATGTACATTTCATTCCTACACTTACTAAACATAATTATCAAACATTCAATAGCATGTAACTAGTTTCATTCAAGCTTATTTCCACACTTAACCATTCGGTAATCACCTAAACATACACTAGGATATTCGAATGGAAGACAAGCATTGTGGTTTGATCATCACATATCCAATTCAAACAAGACATGTACACAAACAAGCATTTGAAAGCTATTAAGGTAGACTAGATCAAGAATTTGATCATTCAACTTAAATCCATATATGCGCAGCCAATAACATTCATTACATGTTACTTAAGTTCATTACATACTTCATAATGTCATACAAAATCAAGACACAGAGGCCCATCAAGAACATTATATACACGTACCACAATGCATGTTCAAGCTATCTATATGCATCTAGTGCCACCATTCTAGGAGATATACAAAACAAGTATGAAGTCATACTTTAACTATGCTTGTGTGAGATGCTTCTTGCTAAAGGAATCAAGCTTCAAGATTAAGCAACGTTTGAATCCTTTAACCTGTAGGTTGGGAAGAATGAAACAAGAGTAATAAGTACAAGATTGTACTTAGTGAGTTAGTAACTAGTCTATCCATTTGTTATTTCAAGTTTCATGTCTTTTAATCAAGTATAGACCTAGCTAAGACTTTCAAGCATTAAAGTGGTCTTAGCTAGGCTTTCAAGCATCAAGGTTATCCTATCTAAGGATAACAATCATTAGAGTAATCCTAACTAAGGATCATAGCATTCGGCCACAAGGTACAAGCAACAAGAATTCACACTTCATGAATCAAGCACATCATGCTTGCAAAACAAGAAACCAAGGAATCATGCTTTCAAGTCAAGTAACGTACATTTCATGGCATTCAAGACAAGTAACATTCAATTCATTGTTTTCAAGACAAGTATCAAGTGTTATTAGATTGTTATTTCATATAATGTCAATTAAACAACCCCCTTGAGACTTAGTTTGTATAGGTAATCGAGTCTCCAACCAACTGTCGCCACAAGATACACCGTAGTACTGGTCAACCCTCCTACTGTAGCCAAAGACCACATACGTACCCTCCGTCTGTCGCCAAATAGGGGCCTTAGCCCTGGACCGTAGTCCACTCGTACACAATGAGCTCTAGACTCTAAGGCATGCCCTTCTACCTAGTCCAACTAGCTACCAAGGTTGTTTGATTTACCATTTATTCAAGTGTTTCAAGATCAAGATCATATCAAGCAAGTTCATTTCATGTTAGGCCCTTACGTCATTGAGCCATAGCTCACATTTCAAGTAGTTTCATGTTTCATTTCATCAAGATGAGACTATGTCTCAAACAAGTCTTTACAATCAATCACATGGCATTATAGCACATACAAGTATCCATGCTATCACTTAATCATGCATAAGCATTCGAAATAGACATGTATTCAAGGCTAGGATCAAGTCCCATGTATTTCTTTAGTCATCCTTCCCTTATTAGGTAAAGTTCATGATTAGATTCATTTATCATGTCAAGAATGTATCAAAAATACATTGGTTAGGACCTAGTCCTAACCCTAGAGGTAACTACACTCACAATACTCCAAGCTAGCTAGTCTTGGATCCACACTCCTTTGTTATTGGCTTTAGATTGTTCCAATCTTTCCTCTTCCACCAGGTTCAATCCCGGTTCTAACACATTACAAGTATAAGCATGTCAAAACATGATCACAAGGTCATTCAATTCAAGACAAGGTCATTAAATCAAACAATGCTACAAGCATATAACATTCACATATTGGGCAGCATGCTCATGTGCATTTTCCATTACACTTAGCTACACTTTTCTATATTCTAGTTCATATAAAACAAGACATATTCAAAGGCCTAGAATTGTTTACAAGACAGTTTGCAAAATGCCATAAAACAGTGTGCATTTGTCTGTGCAGCTGCTGCCAGGCAGCTTGCACTCTAGTCACTAAATCATGCATATCTTTCATTCTGTACGTCAGAATTTTAATTGGTTTACACCATTGGAAATCTAACAAAATTGGATTTATGACCATTTATGGCTTGCATTTTAGTTTTTTTCCAATTAATACAGTTTTTAATTTCAAGACAGGGCATTTTGCTTTACTGGGCAGTTTGCATTGTCTCTAGTATTTCTTCTCTACAATTCAGTATACAACCCAGAGTTTAGCTCTGTTTTCTCCTAATGAATTTAGACATACCAAGGTGTTGTCTATAAAAATTTCATCCTTAAATTCATTATATTCAAGTTTTAGTGATTTTTCAAAGTCACTGCCCAGAACAAAGCATTCTGGGCAGATTACACTAGGTTAGATTTCTAGCTTCTTAACTCATTTAAGCAAGGTCCTAACATGGCAATTTCATTCATGTTCATGTTCATACATGTCTAGGTCATCATAATTCACCTAACAATGTTCTTAAAATAGGGAATAATCATGTTGAACCTAGTTTAATCTATTTGATCACATTTACACATTCAATTCATCAACTAGGCAGTCCATTACCTAATTTAACTTGTTCAATTAGATGTAGTCACATTTCCAGCAAAATATGTATTCAATTCAATCTTCTTTTTACCTAGAAACATGATCAAAACAGGGTCCTATGTTCATTTAGCATGCTTACACAATTTCTCAATCAAAACAGTCCCCAAATCAAGACTGTTTTCAACTATGTTCATATTTCTCAAATTTCCAGCAATCACACATATGTTTCATTAGCAATTTGGCTACTAGCATTGAATTTCCAGGTTCTAATTGCAACTAGCATGACCCTAACATTCATAGAAATCATCAAGAAAACAAAGACATCATCAATCACTCATTCAAACAATTTATAGCAAGCTAGATTCAAGTATTATACCTTCTCCAAGCTTAATTTGATCAATAGATGAATTATGAAGCTTGAATTGAAGGTGTTTGCATGCAAAATTCTCTCCTCTTTCTCTCTCACAAGTTTCCACCAGAACAAGATAATGGGGAGGAAGATGACCATATTTTTGGTTATTTTTCCTCCCTAGCATAAGTCATCATCCAATTTGGCACATGTTCTCCTCCAATGAGGACATGTGTCAAGGCCTCCATTTAATTTCTATTTTATATACAATCTTCCTAACTTTGCATGTTAACATTTCCATCCTTCTATTTATGCCTTCTAGTTTTCATTTTACTTCAATTTAGCTCAATTTCACTTATTTGATTTATAAGGATGGTCAATGTTAAATTTTCTTTTAAATTGATTACCACATATAATCAATTAGCCTATAGTTTATATTGTGGTAAGATTACTAGGCCAATTTTAGGGTGTTACACCTTTGACAAAGCTTCTCTGCAAAAGCACTCCTTTCGTGTGGACTGAGGACCAACAAAGGAGCTTCGATCAGCTCAAGCAGGTCCTTACTCATGCCCCTGTCTTGGTACAACCCGAGTCGGGCAAATATTTCACCGTGTACAGTGATACATCCCACCTGGGACTAGGTTGTATTCTAATGCAAGAAGGCAAATTCATAGCTTATGCCTCACGGCAACTCAAACCTCATGAGCTAAATTATCAAACTCATGATCTAGAACTCGCCACAGTTGTGTTTGCTCTGAAGATTTGGTGGCATTATCTTTATGGAAAGAACTTTTACCTATACACTGATCACAAAAAATTGAAGTACCTCCTACTCAAAAAGAGTTAAATCTTCGTCAGCGCCGATGAATGAAATTGTTGAAAGATTATGATCTAGTTATTGGTTACCATCCCGGTAAAGCCAATGTGGTGGCTGATACTTTTAGCCGAAAACCTACTTCTTCCTTGAAATGCTTGAATGCCCACTTTCGGCTCAAGAAGCATGGTAAATTGCTAGCGGAGTTAAGAGTACATTCGACCATTGTATCTTAAATTAGAGCACTCTAAGAAACCGATGAGGAGTTGCGAACTATCTTTGCAAAGATCAAAGATAATTTGGATCTCGATTTTTCTATGAACTCCGAAGGCCTATTGTGTTTCCGTAGCCGCATTTGTGTTCCCGATGATAAAAATCTTCGAAATCAAATCCTAAGTGAAGCTCATTCTAGTCCCTTCTTTGTGCATCCTAGAGCTATTAAGATGTATAAAGATCTGAAGGAGATCTATTGGTGGTCTGGTATGAAGAACGAGATCACAGACTTCGTGGCAAGATGTTTGACTTGCTAAAGAGTCAAAGCCGAGCATAAGGTGTTTACCGGCCTTCTGCAGCCTATTAAACTGCCACAATGGAAGTGGGAACGTATCACAATAGATTTCATAAGTGGCCTACCCATGACTCCAAAAAAGAATGATGTTATCTGGGTCATTGTGGACCGATTCACCAAGTCAGCTCATTTCCTTTCGGTGAGAATAAATTTTAGCTTGCCTAAGCTTGCGAAATTATACATCCGTGAAGTCATTCAATTACATGGAATTTTGGTATCTATCATATTCGATCATGATCCATGATTCGTATCTCGGTTTTGGAGGAATTTATATGAAGCTTTGGGAACTAAAGTGCACCTTAGCACTGCCTTCCATCCTCAAACCGACGGCCAATCAGAAAGAGTTATTCGGGTAACTCTAAATATTTCTTTGAATTGTATAAGTACATATTTTGTACCAACTCTGACTTTCCCTTGTAGATTCTGGAAGACATGCTCCGAGCTTAGGTTATTGACTTCGGGAACATGTGAGAGAAATCCCTACCCTTAGTCGAGTTTACTTACAATAACAGCTACCAGGCTTCAATCCAAATGGCCCCGTACAAAGCCCTCTATGGAAGGAGATGCAGAACTCCTCTTTGTTGGACCGAACTCGATGAAGGTAAGATGTTAGGTCCTGACTTACTTTGGAAAACCGAAGAAAGGACAACCATTATCCGTGACTGACTCAAAGCTACCTTCGACCGTCATAAGTCTTATGCCGACCTGAAAAGAAGGGATATCCAGTACGAGGTTGGTGAAAGAGCCTTCCTTAAAGTATCTCTATAGAAGAAGATCTTTCGTTTCGGAAAGAAAATGAAGCTAAGTCCTCATTTCATCGGTCCATTCGAAGTGGTCAAAAGAGTTAGACCTGTTGCTTACCGATTAGCTCTTCCTGAGGAGTTAAGTCAGATTCACAATGTCTTCTATGTGTCCATGCAGCGCAAGTACCGGTCAGATCATTCCCACGTGATCGAACTAGAATCCGTAGAGATTCAATCCAATCTGACGTACAAGGAAGAATCGGTAATGATCCTCGTACGAGAAGTTAAACGACTTCGTAACAAGTCTATGCTTTTGGTGAATGTCCTATGAAAAAGCCATTATGTTGAAGAAGCAACATGGGAACCTGATGAAACAATTCAAAAGCAGTACCCCCACCTATTCAACTAAGGTGAAAATTCAAGGACAATTTTTTAAGGGGGAGAGTTGTCACATCCTGAAAATCAGCCTAGTCGGAATTCAATTTCGGTGATCAGAAATTTTGAAGACTGATGTGATAATGATTGTAATAATTGACTTTTGTACCTTCTTGATTAATGAAATTACATTTTGGCCCTATGTGGGTAAATGGACCCTTTTATGAGAATCGAAGCCCAAAGGGTAAATTTGAGCTAGTCGTACCGATACGGCCATGTGAGTATCAATACGGCCTAACCGTCAATAACTAACTTTCTTATTTTGGTATGGGCATACTGATACGGCCAAAAGCGTATCGATACGGGTCCCCTATTTTGAGCCAAAATGATGTCGTTTTGTAAAGAAATGATGATAGGTGATGAGTCACCCCTATGCTTGTCCAATCTCACGTGAAAACCCTCAGAATTCATGACCAAACGAGGTCATAAAGGCAACTTGGGGAGTTGCCAACCTTGGACATAGAAAACCCTCCATAGGAGGAAAGGTTTCTATTGGCTAACATGTAGGTAGGAAATGATTAAGGTTCTAATTCTTTTAAAGGAATAGAGAAAGAGAAGCCTCCACTTTTCCTACCTTACATCCCCGGAAAATCAAACTTACTTTTAGTTACCAAAACAAGCTAACACCTCCATTGTTATATCCTACCTCAAGCTAAGCTCACATCTCTCTCTTTAGTCACCTTAAGTCCATCATTTCTTCGATTTGAAGGTACCATCACAAAGCTATCCATCAGGTAAGGCAAAGCCCTCTATCTATTGTCAAATTCCATGTACAATTGGAGTTAATTTCGAATTGAAATCCTAAGCTATTCTTGGAACCTTGATTGTTCTACTGTTTAATGATTCTATATGTTATTCCTAGCTCAAAACAAGGAGGAAAACGATTCACCATCCTCAATCGAAGCTGGGAACAAAGGAATCACAATTCGGGAATCCTAAAAGCCTTTGTACCTTAATGTAAGTATAGTTGTGTCAAGGGATAGGCTCGGTGTCATCCCGTTACATTATTCGTGATTATGTTTTGCATTTGATTAAAGGTTCGCTTAGAACAACTATTTTGGATTCGATTGGCAAATCCGGTAAGTACTTTGTGTGCTTTGTTATGTGTAAGCATGAATATGTTATGTTGATTATGTGAAATATGGAACCATATGAATATATTAATTGATATGGAGCTAAGGCTCAAATTGATATCCATATGTTACAATTGGAAAGACATGAATATGTAAAAATATGCGATTTGTGAAATTATGGACCATGGATACAATTGGCATGCCATAGGATCATTGAGCTCGGTTAAGTAAGGGTGGACTACTGTCCGGGACTACGACCTATATGTGGGGGAAATAAGGTTGGATTGTGTAAGGGAACTTTCCGGAGCTACAGCTCAAGGCTACGACCTATTTCTGATATGTTGGTGTAAAGAGGAATCTGTGCCCACTAGGGTTATTAATTCCTTTATACAACAAAGATCCGACCTAAGGACCTTGTTGTTTTTCAACTGAAGACGAAACTTGCAGATGTGTCTTGTCAAAAGGATTTTTTGACTTTTGTAGAGCACTAAGGTCAATGGCCAATCTTTTTCCCCTTTCAGGATCTTTGCCTGCCAACATCGCAGCTATCTTGGCCAGTAGATCCTCTTGTGACTGTGAGATGTGGTCGTGTGTTGCTTGTTGCACCTTTTCAAGGTTTTACTCTATGTCATTCTTTATATCTTCGCACGCTTTTTCAACCTTTTCCAAACGACCATCCATTTCTTTAGCCTTGCTTCGAATGAAAAACCCAATGCTAACTCGGCTGAATCGGATGCCCCAAAATCACTGCGATCGCAGTTCTCTAAGAATTAGAAGATCGACCAAAAATGATTATTCAATATGATGTGATATAAATGTATACAAGATGAGATGTTAATGGAATGCAAAAACAAAATAAAGCAAGTTAGTACGGATTAAATAATCAATAATTTATTGCAAAAAATTAAAAAGGTATAGAACCTATAAGTAGACATGCTTTACTTGAATAAGAGAAATCCTACCCAATCATTTTTCTACCCGCATATGTTGAAAAAAAAGGTGGGTCCTACCCCAACATACGTTTTTATAAACATATTAAAATATTACGGAATAATAAATAACGTTAAAATTAAAGAGCATAATTGAAAGAAATAAAAAAACCACATCTCTCTATTATGCACTTATAGGGCGACTCTTTAAACGGGCAGAGGTTCGGTATGGCTCTAGACAAGGTAGGCTATTATGGTTCACTACATGCGATTTAGATTCTAAAGTAACGGTACCCGAACTGTCGGTAGGACATCGTTCCAGGAGGATACATGAATTAACAAGATTACTGACTCTCTTTCAGGCGTTAAATGAATTTATTTGAGTGATCGATGGAGCAGGAATAGAACCATCAATGAAACCGATCTTGTTTTTGGCTTAAAGTGCCATGAGCATCGAGCGTCTCCAGTTGTTGTAGTTATCAGAATCGAGCTGTTGCGTGACCAAAACCATGCCAGGATTGTCAGACTGGTGGAGATAATATGGATTAGCGCCATTTTTGAATTGATCATTCAAATCAATATCTCCCATGATAGGTGAAAAACACAAAGAAGCTATCTAACGAAACTGAAAAAGAACGTTGGAAAGAAAGAAGAAAAGAGAAAAATTTAATCTTGGAAGCTTTTAGAAAGACATCTGATACCATGTAACGAAAGAAAGAATTTTTATTAATTAAAAAAATTGAATTTTCACAAAGGTAAATCAGCCCTTTATATAAGCTGCTAAGAACCCTAACTAACAACCTAACGGCTATCTAACAGCTATCTAATAGACTAACAGTTTTATTAACTGTAACAGAAAATCAATTGACTGAAGCAAACTTTAAATTCATTTATATTAAATAATTGAATATCTAACTAGTAGGTACCCTATACGAGAGATAAATGCTTACAACGGTATATTAGATGGCTCTTTTGACTTAGACTTCGTTTGCCATTAAGGGTTGGAAGCTCGTTGGTGGGCAACGCCTGTTTGGGCAGAAGCTGGATTTATTAACTGTGAGCAAATGTCTGCTTAAAGGTAAAATTAAATAGGCAAACGTCCGTTCGGCGTAAAATCTTGGTTGTTTGTCATTGTTTCTTCGTTCCGGCTCTAATGCCCGTCCGAGAAATATTGGCAAACGAAGACTTAATAGTTTTTACCTATAAAAATTATAACATTAAAAAATAGGAATGGATCGATGTACATAATCATAATGGTAACTGATAATTAAGTCCCACCTAAATTTAAAGCTACGAAAAGGCAGTAGGAGATGAAATTGTAATAGGATAAGAGATGGACGAAAATATACAAGAAACTTACTTCAAACTTTTAATTTCATAGCCCATTTTCAAAAAGCTTTACCGTCCATCATATTGTCAAAATTTCAGGATAAAACATTTAACATTTGTATTTTTTATATAATACAGCTTGAACCCAATAACACTTGTAGCGGTTTAGCCACTAGGGGCTCATCATTTTTCTCCATGTTTCGCATCGGCGGAGTTACATTTAAAATTAGGGGTGGAGTTAATCCCACTTAATTGTTGGGTATAGAATTTTCAATGAATTAACATAAAACTTTTTTGTAAAAAAAATATTAGAATTGAGCTTGAGGTCAACAATATTTGTTGTACTGATATAAAAATTCTCCATATGTCATGCTCCACTCTAATTTTATTATATAAAAATTTGACTCGGCCACTAATTATTCCAGGTTCAATACCTAATATAATGAAAAAAAAGTTTAAACTCAGTCTCCAGAATATTGTAATAGCAACATTGATAACGTTTGCATTATTCAAAATTTGTATTTGGTATAAAGCCAAAAAGTACCCAAATGTTTGACTGATTTATTTTCTTAGGGTTCAAAATGGTCTTTTGCGGATAAAAACTGTCAGTTAACTAACGGTAAATGACTTGAAATGATGTGACCAACTTATATGACAGTACACGTTGACATGACAGTATCATATAAACAAATATATTGACTTGAAAAAACATTACATCAGTCACAAATAAATTTATAAAATTATATAAAATATAAAATAATTCTTTTTGCTAAATTATCATTCTGTTAAGTCATTTCAAAATGTTTACCGTCAGTTTTCTAACAATTAAATTCGAAGGTCATTTTGACCCAAAATAAAACGTTGAGGGTTGAATTGCCCCAAAAAATAAGAGCCAAAGTGACTATTCTGTAAAACGTTGTGGTATTTTTTTAATATATATCTTTTTATTTTGGTAATACATAAAGAAATATTTATCGTTAATTTTTTAACAATTAAATTCGAATGTCATTTTGACTCAAAATAACACGTTAGAAGTAGAATTGTTCCAAAAAAAATAAGAATCAAAGTGACTATTCTGTAAAACGTTGGGTGTTTTTTTTAATATATGCCTTTTTATTTTGGTAATACATAAAGAAAAATATGTTAGAATGGGAAGTTGAATTCCATGAAGGACATGACAGAAGGACGTGTCGAAGACTTGGTATACAACACTTACGTTATTGCCCACAAGCATACCCGTGCATATATATATATATATATATATATATATATATATATGTGGGGGCACCAGGGATAAATAGAGGAGACAATTATATCTTCTAAAATTTTTAAATTTTCTTATAATTTGAATATTTTATTTATATTTTTTATTAATATTTTAATTTTATACTTTTCAAATTTTATAGTTCTGCACACTTTATATTTTTACAATGACTTTTTTATAATTTGTATTCTTTTACATAAAATCTTGGGTACACTCCTAAATGGCACGATCTTTGAAGTGTATCGATTTAGAGATGATAGGGAGATTAGCATACTGTTGAATGAGATTACCAAGAATGCAGGGAATTTGAGATTCTCTGCGGCAATTTTGGGTATCGAAAGAGAATGATGCTTTGGTGCTGCTGGCACCTGCACCAGCATTCTGTATGGGCTTGTTTTAGGGTGACCGCTGTTTTGTTTAGTATTTATGCGTGTGGATAGTGAAAGGCTGAAAGCTATATATATCGGAGCACAACTATTTATTTAAAAAAAAACGTTTATTTAATATTTTATTTACTTAATAGAAAAACTTCAACAAAAATGTGATAGGTACTCGTCACCTAATGTTAAAAAAAAATTAAGCTGATTTTTAAATATATATATATTTGAAAATTTATTTTTTGACAATTTAAATTATTATATTTAAATTGTACAGGAGTTCGATTCTTACTAATAAAAATGGAGTATATTTCATGGCCAATCGTTTATAAAATTTAAAATTTGACCACTCAACTATTTAAATAGACATATTTTAACCATCGATCGTTAAAAGCTAACGGAAAGGTGACGTGGCCGTAAAAGTAAAATTTGTATAATTACATATTTGATCCTTGTTAGTTACTTATTATATCATTTTAGTCCTAATTTTAATTTAAATAAATAAAATTAATTAACCAATCTAGTGATGACACGTGTCGTCACCTGATTGGATGGTTTTAATCTAATTATTATTACAAACCACTTAACCAATTCAAATAATTAATTTAAATATAAATATATCTTAAATATATTTAACGTATAGTTAAAGCAAGATTTAAAATAAAATTAGATAAATAAATTTTGTATTTTTAAAATCTAAATTGAACAGTTTTCTTTTTCACATTTATTTTAATAATTTCATATATATAATTTCATTTTAAAATAAATGAAATTATATTTTTAAACTAAATTGAATATTTTTCTTTTTCACATTTATTTTAATAATTATATATATATTCATTTATTTTAAACTATATATATGAAATTATTAAAATAAATGTGAAAAAGAAAAATATTTAATTTAATTTAAAAAATATAAAAATTATATATCAATTTCATTTTAAATCTTACTTTAACTATACGTTAAATATATTTAAGATATATTTATATTTAAATTAATTATTTGAATTGGTTAAGTAGTTTGTATGATTTTACACATTCCAAGTGATTTAGGTTCGAGTCCCCTTGCGACCATTTTTAATTCTTTATTCCCTAACATTTATTGTATTATAAGATATATAAAAACTGGTGCAATTCATTTTATTAAGACTAGATTGGTGCAGTGGTAAAATCATGGGGTTTTACCCATGAGGTTGTGGGTTCAAACCCCGTGCCAAGCATTTTCCCTTTATTCCTAAATTATACAAGTTTTTATTTATTTAAATTAAAATTAGGACTAAACTGATATAACAGGTAACTAACAAGGATCAAATGTATAATTATACAAGTTTTATTTTAACGGCCACATCACCTTTCTGTTAGCTTTTAACGACTGGTGGTCAAAATAGATCTATTTAAATAGTTGGGTGGTCAAATTTTGAATTCTTTTAGTTGGGTAGTCAAAAAAGGTCGCAGACAATAGTTGAGTGGTCACTGGGGTAATTTTTCCTAAAATCAAATGATGTATATAATTGTTTTTTTTTAAATCGAGAAACATTTTTTAAATTATTTTAATGGTTTTGATTTTATTTTATTTAAACATGCCTAATCTTGTGAACCCAACAAAAGTCATCACTAGGTCTAGCCTTGTCCCATCAAACAATGTCACTTGACTATAAATATTTCGATTTGGATATAGCACTAGGCCAACACTCTTCACCTAATCCTCCCTAGACCTTTTTAAATCTCACTTCGACCACCGTATTTGACTCTTCGCTCATCTCAACATAAGTAAACCACCATCAACTATCATCAACCTCCTCTTTAACCACCGACTTCGTTACCTTGTTTGGTGTTTGATACTTTCGACATCAACACAAACAATTTAAGGACGTGAAGGAGAAATAATAATGTTATTCTTTGTAATATGGGTGTAGGTTCTCATTCGATCAAAAATGTTTGGGAAGTATACAAGTGATCACCAAACTTTCAAAAATAACATAATGGTCATTAAACTTTAGTTTTTATTACAAAGTAGTCACTGGACAGTTAAGTGTCATTATCTAGGTGAAGTAGTAGTTACGAAAATTTGTACAATAGCATATTTAATTCCCAATATTTATACATTCAGTCAATTTAAACATCAATAATGATGGTTAAGTTAGGAATAAATTAATTAAATGTGTTAATCTAGAGGATTAAATGTTATATTATTCAAATTTCTGTAACTATCACGTCACCCAATTAAGACAGTTAACGGCTCAGTGACTATTTTGTAACAAAACTTAAAGTTTATTACCCATATATAACATTTAAAAGTTTGATGACTATTTTGTATTTTTAGAAATAGTTTAGTGACAAATTCGTGTACTCTATCTAAAATGTTTTACTTTTGTACAAACAATACCTAAAGTCAAAGAAACATGCACAATAGTGTTAAAAAGGACACAAACTAAGATTGAGAGGCGGCAACGTGGGTGTGTATAAACCTTTGTCTCCAATCTCTCCGTGAATTTAAGTTTAAAAATGTTATATCTAATTCGGTGGCGAAACTTAGAGCAAAAGTGTGAGGAGTTAATTTAAATTTTTTAAAAATTTAGAGGGTTGAACAAAAAATTTTAAAAAATTTAAGACTTTAACTAAAAATTTTAATATATATTTTTTCGAAACAAAAACTCATTCATATTAGATCATTGTAAAAGAAGGGACAATCATTCCTCACTGCTTTAGCAATCTAATCCGCTGCCCTATTACAATAACGCATGACATAGGAAAAAGGAAAAAAAACATCAAAACAAGAGACACAATCACAAATGTCTTTCTCAACAGAGGCTAATTCCCAAACCGAAAAGGATCGAGAGTTAATACGATTGATCAACGCTTCATTGTCGGACTCCATGATAAAAGGATGAGAAGAGAGTGAGCTCGCAAAGGAGAGACTCATTCTTATTGCTTCAGCTTCGGCAAGACCTGCTGAGGATATCTTCATTTTCTTTGCTACACCTCTAAAAATCAGGCCAATATCATCTCTAAAAATTGCATCATTTTTATTTTCAGAGATTTAACAAAAAGAAAAACTTAAAAATTTGAAAGAGATTTTAATTAAAAAATTCTAAACTTTGAAACTTAATATAAATTTTTAAAAATATTGAGGGGTCAAACTAAATTTTTTAAAAAGTTTCAAGATAAAATTGAAATTTTCTAAAAAAATTTAGGAGACCGTGTCTCTTACCAGTCCTTAAAGCATCCGCCCCTAATCTAATCACTTGGGTAAAGTAATATCTAACCCATACGAGATTTGAATTTTACATTTATTAGATATTGTTTTTTTAAATTCTTAAATATAATCTTTTAAGGGTAAAATTTTAATACACAAGCCTGTGTATTTACACTATAAAAACTTAAATCCTAAATTTCTAACCCTAACCCTAAAAACTAAACCCTAAACCTTAAACCTTATACACTAAATTCTAAACACTAACATTAAATTCTAAACCCTACAACCTAAATCCCTAAACTAAAACCCTAATCCTTAAAACTAAAAGATCAAAATTTTTTCCAATCTTTTAAACTTCCATTCATCAAGCGAATAAAAACAAGACATACATGTGCCGCGGCCGCCGCCCAATTCACATTCGTGTTAACACATAATACACATGTTTATTTTTAGACAAAATTTATGTAATTTTTCATTTCTTTCGTTTTAGTCCTTGTAAAACAAAGTTGTCATTTGATTGGTACCAAACTAAAGAAATCAACAGCTACCGATAACTTTGGGTACACAAAACTTTTAAAAAAAATATCAGAGAACAATTTTATCAAAATCATTAACATTTCGAAACGCCTTTAACAATTACTATAAATTTTGTCAAAATACTAAATAATTTTCGAACATCAATACTTTTTAATTATTTTTTCCACAATAATTGCCTAATTTAGCCCCCAACTCCCAAAGGAAAAACCCAGAAAAGCATATGATCATACGATATCCCTCCTACAAAAAATTGCCGGAGGAAATTGTTTTGTTTCTTTTTATATAAATTTTCTGACAAGCATGCTATTTGAAAACTTTTTTATATAGTTTAGTTATTTAATACATTAAGGATGTTAAAATCTTTACTATCTACTGTATTTAATATAATTTTTTATATAAAATAAAATAATGTATTGACCAACTTTAAAAGAAAAACCAGTAAACACTTAGTTTCGTTTGATTATGTTAATTGTTGTTGTCAGGTCTTTCACTGTTTTGTTCCCGAGAAAATATTCAGAAAAAAATTAATTAATTAATGTTATTTTCCTAACAGCCGTATCTAGCTTGATCTTCATGTTCCTCTTGGATTCATCAACAATCCGGTAAAAATTTATGTCTATAGATATTTTATTTAAATAAAATATTTTAACCTCTTTACTATAAAAGAAATATTTTAATTCTTATATTATTTTTTGGATAAATGTTTTATTCATCCAAAAAACCAACTATATCACCATCCAATACAAACACAATCAATCAAAAATAAAAAAAAAATTAATTACAGATTAGACTCCATCTATCAACTAAAGAGAAAGAACAATTTACAAGTTTAGTAAATCCAACCAGTCTCATACTAACATCTTTCTTGATACGCAAAAATAAAGTATCAATCGTTTGGGGAGTTCTCTCATGCAGTCTCGAGTTCCTATCTTGCCAAACCAAATAAACAAAATAACACCATGCTAGTCTCAACACAACAGACACTAAAGCCTTGCCCTTACCCTTCAGCTGCAACCAAACATGCAATTCAGCCCACGAACTATAGTTATAAAGGATTCCACAATGCGACAGAATCATCTCAAACAGCTATCTTGTAAACCTACACTCGACAAAGATATGATCCCTCGAACCCATCCCTACACCACATAACAAACACCAAGGATCCACCTCACAACCCCATGCAATCAATCTAGATTTAGTAGGAAGCTTATCATAAATCATCATCCAAGTTTTAAAAGAATACCCACCTTGACCCATGAAATCTTTTCACGCTTATGCCTAAGCTCCTCCCACACCAGCCGAGCTTTGAAGGTTCTCAGCATATTTAAACTGACCTGCAACCATAATACATGTAATTTTAGGAGTTTCTTCCAAGTTCGACTATGATAAGTTTTAGCCTGAACCTCCCAAATAGAACAACTCCCAAGCAGATATTTATCCACCCATGCAACCCAAAGCGAGCCAAAGCAGCAAAAAAATAACCATAAACACTTCAAAAGACAAGCCCTATTCTAAATATACAGATCTTTAATCCCTAAACCCCTCATTCTTCGAATGGCATACTTTCATCCAACTTACCCGTGCACCCCTAGCAGAGCCAATCTCTCCTTTCTACAAAAAAGAGGCACACATGCCTTCAATCTGTTTAATCACCTTAGTAGGAAAAAAAATATCATTCCCCAAAAATTATAGATACTAAACACCACAGCCTGAATCAACTGAAGTCTCCCTGCAAATGAGAGACATTTGGATGGCCAACCCGAAATCTTCTTGGTAATTTTGCCCACCAAGCTTTCACAATCCACCCTTGTTAAATTCTTGGTCACAAGTGGAACCCCTAAATACCTAACAGGCAAGCACCCCAAATTAAAACCAGAAACACAAGCCAAATCTTGCTCTTCTACAATATTCAAACCAGCACAAAACAGCTCACTCTTAGCCCCATTTAACTGCAACCCTGGCAATCCATAAAAAAAATCCATAATTCTCTTAACTCCCATGACAGATTAAGTATCACCTCTAGTAAAAATTAGGAGGTTATCCGTAAAACAAATGTGAGTTAAACCCACCCTCTTGCATTTAGGGTGAAAACCAAAAACTCCATGGGTAGCAACCATGTTCAACAAACAAGATAGAACATTCATGCCAATTATAAAGAGATAGGGAGATAAGGGATCCCCTTGCCTAATCCCTTTTGCACCAGCAAAATACCCTACAAGCCCCCCATTAAGACCAATAGAAAATCAAGGCTGAGTTATGCAAGTGGAAATCCACCGTCTGAACAGACTAGGAACACCCAAAACCTTCAAAACTTGCAAAATAAAATCCCAACTCAGGGAGTCAAAAGTCTTCCTGAAATCAATCTTCAAAGCACAACGAGGAGAGAGGTGTTGTCTACCATACTCATTAACTATCTCTTGATCCAATAACACATTCTCAACCAGATCCCTACCCTGTAAAAAGGCACTCTTGTTCGGGAGAATGATAGAAGGAAGAGAAGACTTCAATCGGTTAGCTAGGATCTTTGTAATGCACTTGTTGATAGTACTACAACAAGCAATGAGCCTAAACTCTGTAGCAAAATTAGGCACCTCCACCTTAGGAACTAATGCGAGAATTGTTGAGTTAAAACCAGCAGGTAAGGAACAAGAAGAAGAGAAAAATTGCACATCTTTCGCAACCTCACTCCCAACAACCCTCCAAGCAACTTGAAAAAACTTTGCAGAGTACCCATCACGCCTAGGGGATTTATTTCCTCTCATGCCAAAAATAACATCCTTAATTTCTTCCCTTGTAACAGGAGCGATAAAAAAAACTTATGAGTCCAGCTAAAATAGCCTCATAGGTCTCTGTCGACTATGCTGACGCTTGGCAAAAGAATAAAAATTGTAGTGAAAATATGTGAAAATAATGCCAAGAACGAGTCTTTTGTGTGTAAGTATACACGGTCATCAAGTAATACATCAGTAAGTTGAGTATCGAATCTACATGGATTAACCAAGAGTTTGATTGTTTTAATTATTTACTTGTCAAGAGAAAATGTTGGATTGATTTGAAGTTTGTTTTAAAAAGGTGACTTAAAGAAATGCAATGAAAATAAAATAACGTTGGCAAGAAGAGTTTTCAAATGATTGATGAGCGTTGGCAAAGGATGCCTAGTGTTAATGCTATTCATGCCAGCCTTTAATAACGTCTTGCCTTGGAATTAATGCTGAGAAAATTCAAGGATGACATTACCTCTGTCAATGGCAATACCCGAAATTAACCATGTTAAACCCCTATATGTCTATAGTGAAGTTTTTGATTAATTAATTCGATTAAATTCCAATCTATACTCCTAAAGGGTAAATTCACTTCAGAAGTAAGCTCATCTACTTGAACATCTTCTTTCGAAGTTTCTCTCCTTAGTATTTGGCAACTAGTCGTTACCCCTCAAGTTTGTTAAGATATTAAGGTGTAATAAGCAAACAATGCGAGCGGTCGCATGAAAACGAATTTAGAAAACTAAAGTACATGCCAGATAGAAAAAACAATGCCAGGACATTTGAATTATTAAAAACCAAACATAAAACCAGTGTTAAACGCAAACATCCCCCAACCAACTGTAAAGTTTAGTTCATGGTTGGGGGTCCATCCATAAAATATCATTATTTCTCCACATCATCATTTAAATAAATAAAAACAAATAAAAACTAAGAGAATGGGCAAGAAGGAGGTCCGTCGATGTAGCCCTTCAATGTCTTCAAGCTCTCGGTCTTTAGCTGGTCGAACCATGTCACCTCTCGGTTCACCACAGTGCAGCCTCTTCTCTTTGATCTCTCTCTCAAGTTCTTGCTTGATATCTTTAAATATGCTTGTGTGAGAACCCTAGGATAAGCCTCCGAGTTTGAAATTTGAATGTGCAAGGGATAAAACGCATGATCCTCTTATCCAAATTTGAATCCTAGGGCTGACGTGTACAAGGTCCAACGGCTACTTGACCGACCATCATACTTCACTTATATGCCAGCCGAGCTTGGCAATCTCTAGTCCAACTTTGCCAACTACAACTCGGCATTCTCTTTGGCATTCTATGATTCTGCTCCTCCGTTGTACTGCCAAGCTTGTCTAGCTCTGCCAAGCTTGTATTAATGCCAACAAAGTAACTCTTCACACTGGCAAAACACAAAAATTCCATATCTCCCTAACTCCTTATTCAAATGCATGAATTTAACAACTAAATGCAAACATATATACCTAAAGACAAGCAAAAGCATTGTAAAATATGCATAAAAATTAGTAATTTTTAGAAGTTAACACTCCCCCAAACCTAGCTCATTGCTTGTCCTTAATTAATGCAAGTGAACTTAAAAACAAAAATATGAAAATAGTAGCTCGGCAAAAATTTGGTTGGAATGCCAACAAATGTTGGCAAGCAGAATTTGGCCCTAGTTTAGTCCTCAGATATCCCAGTGCAATAATGTCAAGCAGATAAGCAAATTCAAGTGCAATAATATAACTCTAGTCTAAGGTTATGAAGAGTGCATAAAGTGCATGCAATATGCATCAAGTTTTTTTCTACTCTAGTCAAATTTACTACCTAAACTCAGAATTTTTATTTTTTTCTCTTATTCCTGCCAAGGGTTTCTGCTGGCAATATTTTAAGCTTGCTTTGTAAGACTATTTGGCGTGAGAAATAAGAGGGAGCATACCATGAACCCACATGTTAATCTAGACATTACTAGGATTTTACTCTTCAACTCATACCCTAAAGTTTTTGAGTTGAGAACTAAGAGGGAGCAAACCACTAAGCCCCAAGTTACTTATTAACCCTAAGATAGAGGAGAGTTCTACATTTTTTTCTTTTCTTGCATTGGCAAAATATTATTGCCATATTAATTTCTTTTACCCTATTATCAATTTTTTTCTGAGCTTAGTTTCAAGAATTCTAAGTTTGTTTGGGAACTATATGCATACTACGTGTTAAGTGAAAATTCAATTCCCTAAACTAAAGACCAATTGCCAAGCAGTCATGGCATTACTACTCTGTTGGCATAGGCAAACTAAGGATATCAAATTTCATCATTAGACAGAATATTCTAGAACAATCAATACTAAACTAGCAAAATGTTAGCATACTTTCAAAATTTAACCGAGGCAAAAAAATTTAGTTGTTTAATATGCATGGCTTAAACCTAATCTACATGTATGGCATGGCAACAAAATGCAAACAAAAATATAAACATGAATGCATGGCATGGAAATAGATGTGAGGCAACACACACCCCCAAACCAAAGGTGCGCATTGTCCTCAATGCATGTAGATAGATACAAACATATGAAAAATAAAATGCATGAACAAATGAATAAAAATGAATGCAAGGAGTTTTAAGGGGAAGATGACTCACCTTCGGAGGGTTCTTCGCGTGTGACGCAGGTCTTTCTCTTGACAAAGCTCTCACGATCAGGAGCCTTATGCTTCGTTCTTGTCATGTTGGGCTTTGAGGCGGCAGTGGAAGCTCCAATGTCACGAAGGATTTCCTTAACAATTTTGACTAGCTCCAAGGCGGCAGAAGCATCAGTAGAAATAGTCGAGGCAGGTGCAACAGGCATTGCGACAGGTTTTTCTTGGATTTCTTCTTCTAATTATGGCGGTGTTTCTGTCTTAGCAGACCCAACTTGAACAAGAGATATTGGGGCGGTGGCATCGGATTGTGTCAGAGTATGGACTAAATGAGGACTGACTGGCATGTCATCGCTGGCAAAGATATCAGTGGGGAACTCGAGAAAGATTGGCAAGACACCTAGGGACATTCCTTTAAGACTCTTCCTGATGGCATTGTCCCTGGCATGGGTATAATGCCAGAGCTTGGTGTTTTGCTCCTCAGTTTTCTCTAACTCTTGGAGAATCATCTCCTAGCACTGGTAGATTTAGGAAAGCATTGCCACTGAACTAGTTGGCATAGGAGTGCCAAGCTCTGCCTTCGACACCTTTGACTTGGACATCGACTATGTCCGACTCGGTGGTAGTGAATTGCCTCCACAGGGCATGCATGATTGTTGTTCCTTTGTGTTCTTGGATCTTGTCCGAATCAATCTTTGGTACACCATGCTTCATACAAATATTAGAAATCAATAAGGGTAAAAACAAATTGCCATTACTCTTACCAGCAATAGTGTCAACCTTTCTTCCATAACAGTTTCATTATAGGTAGTTGGCATCATGTTTGCCTTAAAAGTGATTCTACCCCTTTGGCTATGATTTTAATGCTAGCTGCTTGATTGTCCAGTTTCCCTTCGACGACACAGTCCATATGATGTCAAGCTCGCATAAATCTGTCAAAAGCTTTTCCTCTCGTATCATCAAAAATGGTGAATCTTTGGTTGTGAGATTAGCATAAAATTCTCGGACAATGTTGGAGTAAACTTCTTCCATCTGTTGGCAGAACATCTCCCACTTGTGCTTTGTCACCACCGCCATGAACTCCAGAGTGAATCCCAAGTTTAGTTCTTTCTTGAACTCAAAATTTTTCTCATGGCAAAACGTCCTTAAGGAAAAGTTTTCATCATGTTTCTTGTGGATCTTTTCATTAAAGAAGATCTTGAAGGATGTTAACGATGATGTCATGGAAACAAATTGTGGGCTTGAACGATTTTGAAAAGAAGAAAGAGAAGTAGTGATTCTTAGGTTCTTGCTTGATAATGAAAATAGAAAGAAAAGTGAAAAGTCTTTAGCTAAGGATCAGTTAGGATTTTAAGTAGATGGAAGGGTAAAAGGTTAAGTGTTTAATTGAGTGTTTAATGCAGCCGGTTAAAAAGGGATAATGATGTCTTTTGGCATGTTTGGGGAAAAGAAAAATTGATCTGATAATGGGTTATGATGATGGAACAACGCAAGAAGTGATTGGTGATAAGGGGTTTTGAATTTCAACTTATCATTTTGGGCGGCTAGGGTAAAATTCAATACTTAGCAAAAACTTTCAATCTTTCATGGGCCGAGCTCTATCAAGCCTTGGGCGGCTAGGGTAAATTTCCTTCTTCCCATCTCTAATCACCCTATGCCAAGTTCTTACCTTGGCATTCTATCTGGCACACGAAACCTACACTTACTAAAAAAACCTTTCAACACAGCAAAGGAAAAATCAAAATTAAAAGAAAGAAAAATAAAAGAAAAAATACTAAAAAAGAAAGAAAAATAAAAGAAAAAATACTAAAAAAGAAAAACATCTAACCTACTATATACCAAAATCAAACAATGATGATGATGATCACGGAACCTCTGCCAAGAGGATAACCTCATTGGCATTCTTTTAAGTGCCTTCCAAATAGTGTTTCAATCTTTGACCATTTACCTTGAAAATTGTTCTCGTCTTTAAATCTTTAATATCTGCTGCTCCATGAGCATATGGCTTCACAACTTCGAAGGGTCCTGACAATCTAGACTTGAGCTTCCTTGGGAACAAATTTAGCCTCAAGTTAAATAATAAAATGAGTTGGTCTACCTCAAATTGCCTTGGCACGATCCTGTTGTCATGCCAACTTTTTGTTCTTTCTTTGTAGAGTCTAGCATTCTCGTAAGCATGTGTTCTGAATTCCTCTAACTCATTCAAGTCTAATAACCTCTTTTCTCTAGTAGCCCTTCATTCCATATAAAGCGTTTTGATTTCCCAATAGGCTCGATGTTCCATCTTCACTGGTAAGTGGCATGCCTTCCCAAAAAACGAGTCTGAATGGGGATGTTCCCAAAGGAGTTTTGAAAGCTGTCCTATAAGCCTACAAGGATTCATCTAGTCTCAAGGACCAGTCCTTCTTTGTTGGATTCACAGTCTTCTCTAAAATATTCTTAATCTCCTTGCTTGAAATCTCCGCTTGGCCATTTGTTTGGGAATGGTATGCCGTGGCAATCCTCTGCTGAATTCCATACTTGCACAAAGCCTTAGAAATTAAATTAAATTTAAAATGTGTACCTTCATCATGAATAATAACTCTGGGGGTACCAAATCGAATAAAAAATGCTTATGCAAGAACTTGGCAACGACCTTGGCATCATCTGTTGGTAGTGCAACAGCCTCAACCCACTTGGAAACATAGTCAACAACCACAAGGATATATAGGGTACCAAATGATGGGGGAAAGGGACCCATGAAGTCTATTCCCAATACATCAAACAAATCCACTGGCATAATGTTCTAGAGTGGCAATTGGTGTCTGCCAGTGATGTTCCTTGTCCGCTGGCATCGATCACATACCTTGGCAAAGTTATGGGCTTCCTTGTATAGTGTGGACCAAAAGAATCTTGACTGCAGCACCTTGGAAACAGTTTTCATCCCGGTAAAGTGACCTCTATACGGTGCTGCATGACATGATTGCAATATGTTGTGTTGTTCATCTTTTGGCACACATTCTCTTATCACTTGGTTGACACACTACTTAAAAAATATTGACTCGTCCCAATAATATTGCCAAACATCTCGCAGAAAACGTTTCTTGGCATTATATGCCAAATCCGATGGCAAAATATTGCTTACCATGTAGTTGACTATGTCAGCGTACCATGGCACGACATTGACTACAAGTAAATACTCATATAGGAATTCATCTCTTATGGTAGTGGTCTTACCATTTTCAAGGCGATGCTCTAGGAGTGATGTAACCCCCTTGACTCGGCCTAGACGTCAGACTGAACCGAGCGAGCTAGATTGGGTTTTGCTTAAACAAAACCAGAATCAATTAACTAAACATAGGTCATTTTTTCTTTTCATCTTGTTTAGATGAAACATTATATCCTAAGGTGTGCATACTGTAGCGGGTGAAAATTAACTAAATTGGACGTCGATTAGACATCCAATTGTGCAACTTGCAATCTAGGGACTATATTGCAAATCTAGAAAATTATGAGGACTTAATAAATTTTGAAGTTACCTATCCTTAATTAGTCCAATTACCTGCTTGCTTGTTAGAGTTTAGCTCAAAATGATAATCCAAATTCATATATTTTCATGCATAAGAACCAGGGACCAAAACAAAATAATCTCAAAACATAAAATTGTCCATAACTAACATAACGGCTAGTCGTGCCGATACGATCCCAATGCATATCGATACGCGAACTACACCGGGCAAAAATAGATTCCAGCGGCTAAAAGGTGTACTAATAGACATCCTCGTGTACCGATACGAGGCCACCAGAAACACATACTCATACCGATATAGAGCCTCGCATATCGGTACGCCTAGACCTGTAATGTCCAAATTTGATGGTTTTTCTTTCGAACATGGATTCAAACATGCTTCACTAAGCCATAAACAAGTATACCATGAATCTAAAGGTCAAATCATGCCAGAACATCAAAGGACCATGATCATAGCATAGCAATAAATCCCAAATACAAGTCTAGAGGCGTGCATCCTAAAATCCAAGCCATCCAAGTTCAAAACATAAATCGACCTCAAAACCAAACATATAAGGCCTCATACAAAACCATAAAAACATATTAAACTTGCACAAATAGGGAGTTTGGCAAATAACTCTCCCAACAACAATGAACCCCATTGCCTTTATTACTACAAGTCTAGTTCGAAAACCATACTTTCGCATTATTCAAGTCCTTGGATTCTTCCTTCGCTTGCTCACTGTCTCCAGTCTTTAATTCTCTGCATTGATGGACAAAGAGAGCGTAAGCATACAAGACTTAGTGAGGAGTGCTCAAAACACAAAACCATCAATGCATTTAAAACCAATTTTCAACTCACATGAGTTCAACATTTTAAACTATCTTTCAAAACATCATGCCTTTCAAACTATGCACTTTAACATTTCCAAAACATGCATATTAAACCATTTGCAACATGATCATGGATCAACAGAAAAATCCCATTTGCTACCCTCAATTTAAGCTTTCCCATTCATAACAACACATATGCAAGGCTTAAAGAGTAAACATATATATACCAACATTATACATCATAATCCATCAACACGATACATTATCAATTATATTGGCTTTCAAGGGATCATGAACCAAGCTCCACTTTACAAAATATTACATCGGATACACGAATTCAACAAGTGTCCTCTCAACACTTCATGTCATCTCAAATGAAATTCAAGGTACATTCACAACCAGGTACCATCACAACCCAATCATCGGTTAGATACATAATCCACTAACGGAAGTTTTTGGTACCATATAACCCCTCAACCGTTAGGGTACTCGTGGTAGAGTATTCAGTACACATAAACCCCTCAATACTCGAGGTGACTTATTTTAGTGCACTATCAATCCTATGGCTGACCAACTATATCCAATAATATTTTAAGCCACATCACTTGCCAATATAATTCATTATGAACCATATACCTCGCTATTTTTATATGCAACTTCAAAACCATTTTCCAATGCATTAAACCATGCATTACAAGTATTCCACATACTTACATGGATCATTTACCAAATGCATCCATTATCAATATATGATCAAAAATAATATAAACCATACTCAAATCATGCATAAACAGTAGGTACCATGTAATTAAAAAACAAGTGCATAAAAACAATTTTGCCAAAGCACTACCGAGGGAGAAATCTCTTTATACTTACTTCCGAGTTTAAACCAGCATTTCAAGCTTAATTTAAACTCTTAAAATAAACTTTAAACCATTTCAAAGCTGAAATCCACATTCTCACTCACCGACTTTGCAACACCTCGTTCGCCAATGCCCATTCCTCCTCCAAAGCTTCTATAACGGTGTCGTAAGCTTGAGGATCAACCTCCCTGGGTTTAACCACATAAAAAAGGATTCAATGCATCAAAATGCATTCACAAACCCAGCAACAAAAAACCACAACAACTCTATCCAAAAACCCTTCCGCAACAACCGAAATCAACATCAAACAAACTCCAAACTTAACCCAACCAAAACATAAAGGTTTAATCCATCAATTATCCTCCATTAACATCCAAAAACAACCTAAAACATCCTCATACCTCCAACATTCATTGAACACCCAAAACTCGCCAAAAACACAACATTGACAACATAGGAAATTATAGATTCATATAGTTTTGGGATTCCAATGTTAAAACCAACCTATTAACATTATTAAACATCAAAATCATGATTAGAACTAATCAAGAACTTAGTAAAATAGATTTGAACGAGAATCACTTAAACTTATCAATTAAACCTTGATTTTCCCAATTTTCATAATCAAATCATTAAAACTCATTAGAAAACATTAAACAATGATCAAATACTTGATAACTTCAATAAATAATCATTCATTAGAGGAGAAGAAAGAACCTTACCTCTAATGAGTGAATTTCCTCTCAATTGGATGTTTACTCTTGAAAAATAAAGAAATACAATAAGATTTTGAAAAACATGATTGAATAATCCATTAGAAATCAAAGGTTTAAAAAATCAAGATCACTACCTCAAATCTTTGAAGCAAAAGAAAGTGTTTGGCTGAAGAGAAGTTGAGAGAAAAGTTTGAGAAAAGAAGTTACGTCAAAAATAATTTTAGGAATTAACTACCTTCTTTTAATTAATTTCCCTTTAATTACCTTAATTTAAAATAATTAAAATAATCCAAATTAAGAGGAAAATCAGATTAAAAACATTAGGTAAAATAGCTCCTTAAGGATTCTCAGATTTGATCCATTTTTCAAAATAGTCACTAAAAACAATTTTTATTCTTTACATTTTGGTCACTAGCCAAAATGTCCAATTTCCGAAATCTATTTTCCAAAATTGACTTCACCAAAAATATGAAATTTTAAAATAATGATTTTTAGATATTTTCCCATATTTTTCTCACACCAAAAATATTTATTCCAATTTAAATCTCGAATCTAACTCGAAACTCTAATCCCGGTCCATTGGGTTGTCTAATTAGCCTAAATCTCACTGCCCTTCTTGTCTTGGATCTCGAGATTAAATTCTTGTAGCAGAAGCATCTATCGAATTAGTCTGGGCTTGGCATCATTCTTTTCCAAGAGATATTTCAATGTCGAATGATCTATGTACACCACAACCTTGTTAACTACCAAGTAAGATATGAATTTGTCAAATGAAAAGACAATTGTGAGAAATTCTTTCTCAATTGTAGAGTAATTCAGCTGAGCTCCATTTAGCGTCTGACTGGCATAGTAAATGGTATAAAAAACTTTTCCACGCCGCTGTCCTAGCACTGCTCTGACGGCATAGTTGTTGGCATCGCACATGAGCTCAAATGGCTCATTCCAACCCGGTGCCACGACTATAGGGGCATTAATCAACTTCTCCTTAAGTTCCTAAAATGATCTTAAACAAGAATCATCAAATGCAAAAGCGGCATTTTGTTCTAAAAGCAAGCATAAAGTTTAGAAATTTTAGAAAAATCTTTATTGAAATGACGGTAAAAACTTGTATGTCCCAAAAAAACTTATGATACCTTTTACGCTTGTAGGCAGAGCAATTGCTTGATTACCTTAACTTTTGCTTTTTCAACCTCTAATCCTCTCTTGGTCACTTTGTGCCCGAGAACAATGCACTATTTCACCATGAAGTGGCATTTTTCCCAGTTCAAAACCAAGTTTGTCTCAATACATCTCCTCAAAATTTGCTCCAAACTCTAAAGACATTCCTCGAATGTTTTTCCAAACACCGAGAAATCATCCATGAATACTTCCAAGTTGTTTTCTATCATGTCAAAAAAATGGACATCATGCAACGTTGAAACATTGCCGGAGCATTACACAGTTTAAAGGCATTCTTCTAAAAGTAAATGTCCTATATGGACAAGTGAATATGGTCTTCTCCAGATCTTTCAAAGCTATGACAATCTGATTATATCCTGAATAACCGTTTAGGAAGCAATTTAATGTATTACCTGCCAGTCTGTCCAACATTTGATCAATGAAGGGCAATGGAAAGTGATATTTCTTGGTGGCATTATTCAGCTTCCTATAATCAATGCACACTCTCCATCTAGTAACAGTCATGAAAGGAATTAACTCATTGTTGCTATTTTGAACCACAGTCATGCCATATTTCTTTGGCACACATTGCACCTGGCTGACCCACGAGCTATCATAAATGGGATAGATTATCCCAACATCCAGCCACTTGATAATTTATTTTTTATAACCTCTTTCATGCTCAGGTTCAATCTTCTCTGGCCCTTAATTGTCTTGCCATGATATTCTTCCAGAATTATTTTATGCATGCAAATATTTGGGCTTATTCCTCAAATATCAGCCAAGGTCCATCCCAACACTTGCTTGTAATTGCTTAAAATTTCTAGCAATCTTTCCTCCTAATCATTAGTTAGATTAGCAGTAATGATTACTGGCAAGGTTGAGTGTTTACCTAAGTATGTATACTTGAGGTGGTCTGGTAACGATTTCAGTTCCAACTCAGGTGGCTCTTCAATGGATGGCTTAGGTGTCATGATCTCTCTACCAGCCAACTCTAGTGGCTTTGGTTGTCTGAAATAGCTTACATCTTCTAAAGTTGTTCCTTCAGTGTCCTCACTTGTCTCTTCTTCACTGTCTTGTTTGCTGGCATCATCATCTTAGTCTTGGCACAACTGTGTCACGTCCACCTTAAAAATAGACTCTATCGTTTCATAAGCTTGGTATCCTCAGATTCATATGTGCATTTAAGAGCTTGAAACACATTAAATGTAACATGTTGATCATTCATGCACATAGTTAATTCACCTTAATAAACATCAATCAAAGCTCTACTTGAGGCAAGGAATGGTCTGCCCAAAATAATTGGGATATTAACATCTGCCTCATAATCTAAAATGATAAAATCAGCTAGGAATATAAAATTTTCTACCTTTACCAACACATCCTTAATCTTACCCCTAGGATGTGCAAAAGATCGGTTTGCCAACTAAAATATTACAGTGGTAGGCCTTGCTTCAATGCCAAACTTTCTGAAAACAGTAATTGGCATCAAATTGCTGTTGGCTTCCAAGTCACACCATGCCTTACCCATAAATCTATTGCCAATGGGATAGGGAATAGTAAAACTTCCCGGATCTTTCAACTTTGGTGGCAACCAATTGAGTATCATTGCACTGCATCCCTTAGTGAGAGCTACAGTCTCAAAATCACCTAATTTTCTCTTTTTGGACAAGATGTCTGTTGCGCGTAATAAGTGCTACGCAATTGTGCAAGTATACACGTTGCAAGTTATAGTATAAAAGATATCGTCTCCACAAAGATTGGTGCCACTTCAAGAATCTAGTCTCTTGCACTGTGAAAAGTAAAAACACAAATAAAGGATTATAGGAGTTTAACTAATAACTAAACTAGAAAGCAATAAAGTAAAAGAAAAGATGAGATCAAATGAGAGAGAGATAGGCCAGGTTATCGTAAGTTGAGGTGTGATAGCCGATTGGATCGTCTTGGTAAAAGAGTGCACGGGCAACTCAGTTGCCGTGGCAACTTGCACAACGGGGTTGCCTTGGCAACTAATCGATGGTTGCCTGGGCAACTACTTGGGCGTCTGGGCAGCAACCTTCAAGGTTCAGCAGAGCGTTCTTCAATGGTTTCTTCTTATCCCTAAGTCGAAACTCTAGCTACTTGTGCATGCCTTGATAATACATCCCTGCGTGAATCAAGGGTGAACAACAACCAATCTTGCGCTCCTCTTAGCCGTTGAAATCCTTAACTTATTCCTAAGCCGGATTAATCTTCACCATCAATAGATTTAATAAAGATCATATTCATTCGTTTCTTGAATCTAACTCTCGCGATATTAGATAAATAGATGAAATCACGAGATCCTCTCCCAATTCACTCGCAAACAAGAATAAGAACCAAGAATGAATAAACCTTGAATAGAAAAGTACAAACTCTTATTACCTAAACAAAAACCAATAGTTTCTCACAACCACAAAACACAATAACCATAGCCAAATAGATTTAGTCCATGGCTAGGTTCCAAAGAAACACAAGATAAATAATCCCTAGCATGAGCCCAATCGAACAAGAAAGAAAAGGATGAAGAAGGAGGCTTGTCAAAAATTCTCTCTTCTTGCCCTCCTTGGACTTATCGAAATTCCCCTCTCTTGCTCTCTCCTGATTGTCGAGATCTCCATCTTATTTATAGGGCTAGGCCAAAGTCCTTCTTTGAGGAGGAAGTTAAGTTGGAATTAAATTATCTTTAAAGATTATAATTCTTTATTATAATTGTATTCCTACTAGAACTTCTCCTATCTTCTTGGAATTTAATTCTTCTTTAATCTCTGCATGGCAATCAAATTCCTTTGGGTTTGGGCTTTGCTCCACGTCATCTTGGGCTTGTATAGTCATCAATTTCGACTACCATATCACCTTTGCTCTTGTCGACAATTGCCATGACAACTGGCTCGGCGTCTCCTTCATGCATTGCCCTGGCAACTAGTTCGGCATATCCTTCATGTATTGCCCTGGCAACTAGCTCTAGCCCTGCTTTGGCAAGTGATCCTGCATATACACACAAAATACACCAAAGCAGCATCTTTTCCCACAAAAACTACCAAGTTATGTAATCAAGCTCAACGATGGAAGGAATCATGAATTAATGCATGAATGGCTAATTATGCAACTAATATGAGCCTAAGTCTAACAATAATATGAGTAAAAAGGGTAAGAAAAATAGTACTTTTGAACACTTATCACACCCCTAAACTCGAACTATTGCTTGTCCTCAAGCAATGCAAACTCATAATTACCTGCCAAGACTTCAATTTTCACAAACTTAGCTTTGAACTTGATTTCAATTCTCTGAACCAGGGCACAAAGTATGATTGGCTTTTTATTTTTCGGAAAACTTAGGAGTTACTCGGAATCAAACTATAATGCTTGTGAGTGTGTGCGGAGTTGTGTGCAAGTTGATTTTTCAGATTCTATGCAAACAATAGGTTTTCAAATTACTTCATTGGGTTCTTTTTAACATGTTTTAACTAGAGCCAGTTTTGGGCACCTCTAGTGTTTTGTTTTTAGTTTTATTCGACTAGAGCCGGTTTCGGGCACCTCTAGCTATCAAAATTTTTTAACACATACTAGAGCCAATTTCGGGCACCGCTAACATTCATCCAATTTTTATTCTAATCCCCCAATTTGTTAATTATCAACCTAAGTTCACTAGAATTCCTTAAATCAATCAAACCACAACAGTGTTTCATCAAAATTAGCATCATAGATAAATTCTAAGTTTTTCCATGGTTATCCTAGAATAAAAATTCTATCAATTAAGTGCATTGGCAAAGTCATCATCGGATATTCATCAAATCTAAGCAATTCTTGTTCCAATTAAAGGCATGGCAAGCAATTTATGTATCCTAAATGTAATACTTAAGATGAATGTAACTAAACATGGTAACTACTAATAACAATCCCCCCCAAACTCGAGTGAGGCATTGTCCTCAATGCGTGCATTAAAGAAAAATAAGAATAATGAAAAATAAAATGCAAACGAGGACTTACTTCGAGAGTTCGTCATCGTAGATGATTAGTTTCCTTTTGGTCGGTGTCTTGATTCTCTTGCTTGAACGCGATGGTTGTTTTCTTGTTGCCGGTGGTGGAATCGATCCTTGTACGGGGTTGTCCTCATCGTCCTCTCCATCAGTGTCATTGGCTTTTCGCTTGGAGGATTCAATTGGTTCGGTCTTTGTTGGTGCAATTGAGGACTCGTCCGAATCTGAAAAATCAGAAAATAATTCCGTAGGAGTTGATTCGGGCATAAGTGCTTTACCTTTGCAGTGGTTGCCGGGATGTCTTTAGCTTTGGTTGCCGTGGCATCTTCAGGGTTGGTTGCCGTGGCGTCTTTTGCGGTTGCCGTGGCGACTGCTTCATTGGTTGCCGGGGCAAGGATCTCGGCGGGAAAGATTAGGAACGACATGCGATTGTCCGGGTACTTTTCTAGGATAACTTGGGTGATGTCATTATTGTGCTCCTTCATGTACCGCATGAACATTAGTTTCCGGTCTTCAATTTGCCTTAGGTGGCTTGCCCATGGGTGCAAAAGTGCTTCAAAGTGTCCTGGGTTGATGGCCGAGTTACCCGGGCGTTAGGTGCTTGGGCATTTTGGATTGCCGGGGTGGCAGGAGTTGCCGTGGCAATTGGAGGCCTTGAAGAATCTCCCGGTGCCTCTCCTATTAGCTTTCAGATTAGTGCTTGATTCCAACCAAACTTGGGTAGGGCCTTTTCATCGGTGGACTCACTTGGGACATGCATCTCCTTGCAAAGATTAGAAATTAAGCAAGGGAAGAAAAAGAACCCTTATATTTTGAGGCTGCATACAAAAATCTCATCACAAATAATTTTTCCAATGTTAATGATGCGATTATGCAAAATAGAATGTATGAGCAAAAGACGTGGTATATCAACGGTAGTATTGTGTGTGGTGGGCATTAAAGAAGTTTTAACAAACTTATTCCATAGTTTTGCCTCGGGTTTAAGCCGAAGGCGATTTACCGTGCCCTTGTATTTACCGTCGTTCCAATGAGTTCCCGGTTGAATGAGTTCTTGAAGTACCTTGTCGAGTTGCATGGGAGTGATTTGATCAACGAAGGCTTGATGCTCGTCCTTCTCAATGTAAAGCCCGTAAAAGGTGTTGACGTTTTCAGGACTTATGAGTATGGCCTTGTCACGAACAAAAACATAACGATTATCCGGGTTAGGTGAGTGAGCATAGAATTCTCTTACCCATGAGATGTTACCCGGTTCCGGTTGATGGCAAAAGATTTGCCACTTTTGATGTGCAATCCTCTCGAAGATGAATGGTTCAAGGCCGAAATCTTGATGAGAGTTGGAGTATTCAAAGCCTTGTTCTTCATGAATCTTCCGGCTTTCAAACTTGGATTGAAATCTTTCTTGAACCACCGGTGTAGCAAACTTCTTGTATCTTGGTTCTTTGGAGGAACTTGGATGAACTAAAAATTTAATCTTGGATGCCATGGATGATCTTGGTTGTGAGTTTTGTAAAAACAAAGAAAAGAAACTAAAAAGTTGCAAGATAGAAAGTAGGAATAGGTTAAGGGTGATGGGTTTTATAGAAAAGATAGGTGGGTGGGATTAGGGGAAAACGAAAAAGGGTTTAGGGTGAAGGAGAAGTTGACGACAAGGGGTTATGATTAGGTTAAATTGGAGGCTTTATATAAGCCTTAGATTCAGCCCATTAGTTTCCTTGTTGAAGTTGTTTTCCATCTTGGATTAGAATTCCTCTTTATCTTGAACTCTTTTCCTACAATTCAAAGACAAATCAAATAAGGATTAAAATTAAACTAATAAAAGAAAATAAATAAAGATGTATAAAGGGGTTCTAAAAAAATCTATCCTAAATATATATATATAATAATCGGAAATAGTAAAAAAAATTTAAAAAAAATATAGTTCGAAAGAAAATAAAAGAATTAATCGAACATAAATAAAAAAACATAAAATAAAAAAATAAAAAAATAAAAAAAATAAAATATCAAATGGAGAGCTTGCTCATGTATCTCCTAAGTTGACCACTTCTTTGTTACGTTCCACATGAGCACCATTATAGTGCTTCAATCTTTGTCCATTAACTTTGAATTCATGGTTGTCAGAGATGGACTTGATTATCACAGCACCATGGGAGAATGGTTTGACGACTTCAAATGGTCCCGACCATCTTGATTTAAGCTTTCCCAGGAAAAGTTTTAGCTGAGAATTGAATAAGAGAACTAGTTGCCCTGGCGTGAATTGCCGCGGCAATAGTTTTTTGTCATGCCATCGCTTTGTTTTCTCCTTGTAGATTTGTGCATTGTTATAGGCGAGTGCACGGAATTCTTCTATCTCATTGAGGTCCAAAAAACGCTTTTGTCCGGCACTTTCCCAATCCATATTCACGGTCTTGATTGCCCAATATGCCTTGTGTTCGATTTCCACCGGTAGATGGCATGCCTTGCCATAGACAAGTCGGAAGGGGGACATACCTAAGGGTGTTTTGAATGCAGTGCGATATGACCAAAGTGCGTCATCTAGTCTTAATGAACAATCCTTCCTAGAGGGATTTACAACTTTCTCGAGTATACCCTTCAATTCCCGGTTGGAAATTTCTGCTTGCCCGTTGGTTTGTGGGTGATATGCCGTGGCGATCTTGTGTGATATGCCAAAGCGTTGCAACATCTTGGCAATTAGTCTGTTGTCAAAATGCTTGCCTTCACATCGATAATTGCTCTTGGCATCCCAAACCGTGTAAATATGTTTTTCTGCAGGAATCGTTGCACGGTCTTGGAATCGTTGTTGGGAACTGCAGCTGCCTCAACCCATTTAGACACGTAGTCGATGGCAAGTAGAATGTAGAGGTTGCCGAATGATGATGGGAAAGGTCCCATAAAATCGATCCCCCATACATCGAACAATTCCACCTTGATGATGTTCTGGAGCGGCATCTCATGTCGTCTAGAGATATTGCCCGTCCTCTGGCAACGATCACATTGCTTGTAAAAGTCTTGGGCATCTTTGTACAATGTTGGCCAATACAAACCGGATTGCAAAACTTTGGCCGCAGTACGAGTTCCTCCAAAATGTCCTCCATAGGGTGAAGAATGGCATTGCCGGAGTACATTCTGTTGCTCTTCTTCAGGGACACATCGGTGTATAACTTGATCTGCACATTGTTTAAACAAAAGAGGCTCGTCCCAAAAGTAATGCTTAGCATCATGGAGGAACCTCTTCTTCCCTTGGTGAGTAATGCCATAAGGTAAAATACCACAAACAAGGAAATTAACTAAATTCGCGTACCAGGGTATTGCCGAGGCATGTGCTGTCGTGGTGACTGCTCCCATAATTGCCGAGGCGTGAGCGTCAAAGGCTGCTGCAGCGTCTAGAGTTGCCGAGGCGTGTGCATCCATGGTTGCCGAGGCAACTAAAATTTGTTCATCCGGGAATACATTACATATCTCTAGATCCGCGTCTTCCTCCCTGTTGTGTTCTAAACGTGATAAGTGGTCGGCCACTTGATTTTCTGTTCCTTTTCTGTCCTTAATTTCAATATCAAATTCTTGTAAAAGTAATATCCAACGAATCAAACGAGGTTTAGCATCCTTTTTAGCAAATAGATATTTGATTGCCGAATGGTCCGTATGAACAATTACGTTTGTACCAATCAAATAGGATCGGAACTTGTCAAATGCGAAAACTACAGATAGTAACTCTTTCTCCGTTGTTGTGTAATTCACTTGAGCATTATTAAGAGTTTTACTAGCGTAGTATATCACATGGAAGGTCTTACCTGTGCGTTGGCCTAGGACTGCTCCTACCGCGAAATCACTTGCATCACACATGAGCTCAAAAGGTAGCGTCCAATCTGGTGGAACGATAATGGGTGCCGAGGCAAGCTTTTCCTTTAGGGTTTCGAATGCTTGGGGTGCAAGAATCATCAAAATTGAAGACTTTATCCTGTTCAAGCAAATTGCACAAGGGTTTAGTGATTTTAGAAAAATTATGAATGAACCTCCTGTAAAAACCTGCATGTCCAAGAAAGCTTCGAATTCCTTTAACCAAACTTGGTGGGGGTAATCTCTCGATCACGTCCACCTTGGCTTTGTCTACTCCAATTCCCTTGGATGAAATCTTGTGGCCGAGCACTATTCCTTCATCTACCATAAAATGACATTTCTCCCAATTGAGGACTAAATCAGTTTCTTCACATCTTGCCAACACATTCTCTAAATTGCCGAGACAGATGTCGAAGTCATTATCAAAAACAAAAAAATCATCCATGAAGATTTCAAGGAAATCTTCGACCATGTCTGAAAAGAGTGCCATCATGCATCTTTGGAAGGTTGTCGGGGCGTTACACAATCCGAACAGCATCCTTCGAAAGGCATAAGTACCGTTTGGGCATGTGAAAGTTATCTTTTCTTGATCTTCTGGTGCTATGGCAATTTGCTTGTTACCTGAATAACCATCAAGAAAACAATAAAAGGGTTTACCTGCAAGACGGTCAAGCATTTGATCAATAAAGGGTAATGGGACGTGATCTTTCCTAGTGGCTTTGTTTAGCTTTCGATAATCCATACAAACCCTCCAACCGGTCACAGTCCTGGTTGGAATGAGTTCATTGTTTTCATTACTTACCACCGTTATACCTCTCTTTTTCGGTACACATTGTACCGGACTTACCCATGTACTATCAGAGATAGGGTATATAATGCCGGCATCAAGCCACTTGATGATTTCTTTCATTACAACCCCTTTCATGGCATGATTCAGTCTCCTCTGGGCCTCAATTGAAGGTTTGTGATCATCTTCCAACAAAATCTTGTGCATGCACGCTGCCGGGCTAATTCCCTTTAAGTCGGCAATTGTCCACCCTATTGCCTTTTTTTGTAGCTTCAATATCTTGATCAGCTTCTTTTCCTGCTCAGGCTGTAACTTAGAAGAAATAATTACAGGCAATGTATTATTGGTTCCTAAGTATGCATATTTTAGTTGCTCTGGCAATTGTTTCAACTCAAGAATCGGTGGTTGTTCAATGGAGGGTTTTTCGAGCTTACCTTTCTTACCTGAGTAATCCAGTGGTTCAAAGTATGTACCTGGTCGATTGACTAGCCAATTTGCCTCTTCTTGTTGTTCTTCATCGACCGGTTCTTCATACTCCCCAGGTTCCTCCTGATCGGCAATGTAGTTGCCGAGGCAACTAAATTCCTCGTCGAAGTTAAACTCTGCCGTGGCATGAAGAAGTTGGCATTCTTCTGGGTCATCGGCATGCCTTAGTGTTTGGAACACATTTAGTTTAACTTGCTGGTCATTCACCCTCATTGTGAGTTCTCCCTTTTCAACATCGATCAAGGTTCTCCCTGTTGCTAGGAATGGTCTCCTGAGAATGATGGGTGCATGCTCATCTGCTTCACAATCCAAGACAATAAAGTCAGCGAGAAAAATAAATTTATCGACTTTTACCAGTATGTCCTCGATTTTTCCCTCTGGATGCACATAGGATCTGTCGGCTAGCTGTAGCATAACTGTTGTAGGTCTTGCCTTCCCGATTCCTAGTTTCTGGAAAACCGATTTAGGCATCAAGTTTATGCTAGCCCCAAGGTCGCATAGTGCTTTCCCGGCATAGTGGTTTCCAATGGAACAGGGTATTGTGAAACTTCCGGGATCCTTCAACTTGGGTGGCATACGATTGTGCAACATTGCCATGCATCCCTCTGTTGCGGCAACTGTTTCAAACTCTTCTAGCCTTGTTCTCTTGGACACAATGTCTTTAAGAAACTTGGCATAGTTCGGCATTTGTTCAATTGCTTCCACCAATGGCAAGTTGATGTGGACTTGCTTTAGGATATCAAGAAACTTCTTGAATTGGTATTCTTGCTTTTGTCGCTTCAACCTTTATGGAAATGGTGGTGGAAGTCGGATATCTTCGATCTTTTCATTAGTTTGAAACCTGATTGACGGCATTGCCGGGACAACTAGAGTTGCCGAGGCGTTATCAACTGGGGTTGCCGAGGCATGCTTATCGCAAATTGCCGAGGCGTCTTTATCGTCGGTTGCCGAGGCATGCTTATTGCCGGTTGCCGCGGCAATTCCTGGTTCAGCATCTGAGGCTTTGCTGCTAGGTTCGTCTTGATCTTTTTGTGGAGATTTGTTTGATGAACGGGTTTGAGCCTCTCTAAGTTGTTGGCCACTTCTAGTGGTGATTGCCTTACATTGCTCATGGCCAGTTCCTCTTGCGACTTCAGTATCGCTAGGTAAACCTCATTGCGGTCTAGTATTTAGATTTTGAGCAAACTGTCCGACTTGATTTTCCAATGATTTGATTGCCGCCTCTTGGTTTTGCAATCTCATCTCGGTCTTGTTAATAAAAGCATCAGTTCTTTTTATGAAGTTACTATTCTCAGCCATATAAGATTCAGTTTTCATCATAAAAGCATTTAGAGAATTTTCCAAAGAACTAGATGTTGTCGGTTGTTGCTGCAACTGTTGCCGTGGCATATTCTGCTGGAATCCCGATGCTTGTGCATTCTGATTGTTCTGGTTTAGAGCATTGTTGGGATTGCTCAATGAAAAATTTGGGTGCTTCTTCCAAGCTGGATTGTATGTATTGGATATCACATTGTTGTTCCGATTGTAATTCCCCACATAGAAGCTGGATTACGGATTCTGCATGCATTCAGAAGAATTATGGTTATCACCACATAACTCACAAAAAGAATCCATTACCTTGACTTCATGTGTGTTGTTTGGTTTTTGCATGTTCTGGACCATCTTGGTTAAAGTGGCCAATTGTGCCGAAATTGAATCTGATGATCCTAGTTCATGTATTGTAGTTTGGCGTCTAACTCCTCCTCTTCTAGTAGATGGGAATTGATAATCATTCTTAGCCAGCCTGTTTAAAATTTGCATTGCTTCCTCCGGCGACTTATCTAGGAGTATGTCATTTGCCGAGGCATCTAGCATCATCCTTGTTGGTGTATTCACGGCGTTGTAAAACATTGTTACTTGAGTCCACACCGGGAATTCGTGTAGGGGGCATTTGTGTAGAAGTTCTCTATATCGCTCCCAAGCCTCGTACATGGATTCATCATCTGCCTGCCAAAAAGAAGTAATGTCGTTACGAAGCTTATTAGTCAAATTTGTAGGATTAAACCGAGCAAGGAAATCACGACAAAGATCGGTCCAAGATGCTATTGATCCGACAGGAATGCTATTCAACCATGCTTTGGCCCTATCCCTCAGTGAATAGGGGAATAATCTTAATCGTAAGACATCGGAGGTGACTCCGTGTATTTTGAACGAGTTGCAAATCTCGAGGAAAGATTTCAGATGTTGCCTTGCATCTTCAGTTGCTGAGCCGCCAAATTGACCTATTGTGTTGATCATATTAAACATTACCGGTTTCAACTCAAAGTGGTCGGCTTCAATTTCAGGTGCGACAACTCCTGGGTTAAGTCCATCAAGATCTACTTCAAGATAGTCTCGAATAGTTCTGTTTCGTGCAAGAATCACTCCTCCTTTTGCTCGAACATCTTGATTCATATCGCCGTCTTGATTAGCCATTGCTACTCTTATCCTTCGTCTAAGTCTTTGTAAGGTTCGTTCGATTTCTGGATCAAAGGGATATTCTGGTGTAGTCGGTCTCGCCCTGGTCATATACCAATGCAAAACCAAAGTTTGTTAGCCCTTTGAATCTTAAACAAGAAAAGTAAAAAGAAAGTGCAAGAAAATAAAAACAAAGTCGCTATTGCCAATCCCCGGCAATGGCGCCAAAAACTTGTTGCGCGTAATAAGTGCTATGCAATTGTGCAAGTATACACGTTGCAAGTTATAGTATAAAAGATATCGTCTCCACAGGGATTGGTGCCACTTCAAGAATCTAGTCTCTTGCACTGTGAAAAGTAAAAACACAAATAAAGGATTATAGGAGTTTAACTAATAACTAAACTAGAAAGCAATAAAGTAAAAGAAAAGATGAGATCAAATGAGAGAGAGATAGGCCAGGTTATCGTGAGTTGAGGTGTGATAGCCGATTGGATCGTCTTGGTAAAAGAGTGCACGGGCAACTCAGTTGCCGTGGCAACTTGCACAACGGGGTTGCCTTGGCAACTAATCGATGGTTGCCTGGGCAACTACTTGGGCATCTGGGCAGCAACCTTCAAGGTTCGGCAGAGCGTTCTTCAATGGTTTCTTCTTATCCCTAAGTCGAAACTCTAGCTACTTGTGAATGCCTTGATAATACATCCCTGCGTGAATCAAGGGTGAACAACAACCAATCTTGCACTCCTCTTAGCCGTTGAAATCCTTAACTCATTCCTAAGCCGGATTAATCTTCACCATCAATAGATTGAATAAAGATCATATTCATTCGTTTCTTGAATCTAACTCTCCCGATATTAGATAAATAGATGAAATCACGAGATCCTCTCCCAATTCACTCGCAAACAAGAATAAGAACCAAGAATGAATAAACCTTGAATAGAAAGGTGCAAACTCTTATTACCTAAAGAAAAACCAATAGTTTCTCACAACCACAAAACACAATAACCATAGCCAAATAGATTTTGTTCATGGCTAGGTTCCAAAGAAACACAAGATAAATAATCCCTAGCATGAACCCAATCGAACAAGAAAGAAAAGGATGAAGAAGGAGGCTTGTCGAAATCCTCCTTGCCCTAGATGCTTGTCGAAAATTCTCTCTTCTTGCCCTCCTTGGACTTGTCGAAATTCCCCTCTCTTGCTCTCTCCTGATTATCGAAATTTCCATCTTATTTATAGGGCTAGGCCAAAGTCCTTCTTTGAGGAGGAAGTTAAGTTGGAATTAAATTATCTTTAAAGAATATAATTCTTTATTATAATTGTATTCCTACTAGAACTTCTCCTATCTTCTTGGAATTTAATTCTTCTTTAATCTCTACATGGCAATCGAATTCCTTTGGGTTTGGGCTTTGCTCCACGTCATCTTGGGCTTGTATAGTCATCAATTTCGACTACCATATCACCTTTGCTCTTGTCGACAATTTCCATGGCAACTGGCTCGGCGTCTCCTTCATGTATTGCCCTGGCAACTAGTTCGGCATATCCTTCATGTATTGCCCTGGCAACTAGCTCTAGCCTTGCTTTGGCAAGTGATCCTGCATATACACACAAAACACACCAAAGCAACATCTTTTCCCACAAAAACTACCAAGTTATGTAATCAAGCTCAACGATAGAAGGAATCATGAATTAATGCATGAATGGCTAATTATGCAACTAATATGAGCCTAAGTCTAACAATAATATGAGTAAAAAAGGTAAGAAAAATAGTACTTTTGAACACTTATCAATGTCCTTCATGAATTTAACATAATTGGGCATCTGCTCGAGAGCTCCCATCAATGGTAGATTGATTTGCAATTGTTTAAGGACTTCCAAGAAGTGCTTAAATTTCTGATCATGTTTGTGCTTTTGTAGTCTTTATGGAAATAGTGGAGGTGGATAAGAATATGTTGGCTCGGCCGGCTTTGCCAAGGTTTTGTTGGCATCAGAATGTGGTCTGGCATCGGACTGAGGTTTGGCATCGCTTATGTCCCCTTATTTCTTTTCTACTTCTCTTGGTTTTTCTACTGGTTCTTCTTCCTAGCAACTAATTGGCTGCTTGATAGGTGTCTCAGCCTCACATTGTTTGCCACTCTAAAGAGTTACAACTTTGCATTATTCAATGCAGTTTTGTTTGGCATCCTCTGTACTAATTGGCAACACTCATTGGGGTCTATTGCTAAGTGCACTGGCAATCTTTCCAATCCATACCTCTAAGTTTTGCATAGATGCTGCCAAACTCTAGACAGTTGCATCATTCCTCTCCATGTAATTTATCAAAGTCCCTTGGTTGTTCCTTTGCCCTGCATAAAAAATGTTTTGCTCCCTCTACGCATTTTGATTGAAACCTTGCTAGGCATTGATTTGACGCTGGGCATTGTTGTTCTGCTGTTGGGCATTGATTTGACGATGGGCATTGTTGTTCTACTGCTAGGCATGGTACTGGTTACCTTCTTGATTTCCCCAAGTTAAATTTGGGTTTTGTCTCCATCTTGTATTGAAAGTATTAGAATTTGGATTATAATTACGATTAAAATTGCCAACAAAATTTATCGACTCGGGGTTGGCAGGACAATCTTCCATGTGATGATCCTTTCCAAATATTGTAATGAATGAGTCTAATGCCTTAACTTCTTGGGCCTCATTACTCTTTTGCAAAGTTCTCACCATGCTAGTAAGATTGGAAATCTCAGTGTGGATGGATGTATGTTTATCTATCTGTAGTTTGCCATCAATTTTAGTCCCGGTCCCAAGTCTGGCAGTAGGATATTCAAAATCATTAATTAAAATCCTCTCAAGGATGCCAACTACCTCTGTATAGTTTTTGTCAAGCAGTAAACCATTTGTCGAAACATCAACAACTGTTCTAGCTTGTGTATTAAGTCTATTGTAGAAGGTCTTCATCTGGGTCCGTTTTGGGAATCCATGCATGGGACACCTCCGCAACAGGTCCTTAAATATCTCTCATACATCATATAGGGTCTCATCATCAGCCTGCCTAAACATGATGATCTCACTCCTCAGCTTGGCAATGAGTTTAGATAGCTAGAATCACAACAAAAAATTTCTAGTATAGATCTCCCCATCAGGTGGCAAAGAACTTAGCACGTTTTTGCTCTATCTCTCAAGGAGAATGTAAATAATTTCATCTTCACCGTATCTTCTGATACTCTAGGCTACTGAAATAGCTGGCAAACCTCCATGAATTACTTCAAGTGTTGCGTTGGATCTCCAGTAAGTGCTCCATCAAATTGTCTTACATTCAAAAGCGTTTGTATCATTACCAATGAGTTTAAAATTTTGTGTATTTACCTTGGGACCAATCAGTCATGGTAATAAATTGTCAATGTTTGGTGCCGAGTGCTCTCTAATAGGTCTCTCTTCCTCCACATTAACCGCTAAGGCAACAGGAGCTGGTGGTATCCCATTGTTATTTGGTGGATTCTCTTCATTGTTTAAGACACCAATTCCTTCATTGCCTTGTTGAGCCATCTCTCAAACTTTTTTCTTTAACCTTCGTAGGTTCCTTTCGATTTTTGGATCGTATGGCCAATCTTCCACCACAGGGCAGTTTCTGGCCATACACTAGTCAAAACAATGAAATAAAATAAAACAAAAAGTAAAAATTAAAACAAAAAATTTCGTCGCAATCCCCGTAACAGTGCCAAAAACTATTCGACTATCTAACGTTTGGCAAAAGAATGAAAATTGTAGTGAAAATATATGAAAATAATGCCAAGATTGAGTGATGAGCGATGAAAGAAGAGTTTTTAAATGAGTGATGAGCGTTGGTAAGGGATTTTTGGTTTTCACGCTATTTATGCTAGCCTTTAATAACATCTTGCCTTGGAATTATTGTCGAGCATATTCAAGGATGACATTACCTCTGTCGATGGCAATACCCGAAATTAACCATGTTAAACCCCTATATGTCTATAGTGAAGTTTTTCATTAATCAATTTGATTAAGTTTTGATCTATACTCCTAAGGGGTAGATTCACTTCAAAATTAAGCTCATCTACTTAAACATATTCTTTCGAAGCTTCTCTCCTTAGTATCTGACAACTAGTCGTTACCCCTCAAGTCTGTTAAGATATTATGGTGTAATAAGCAAACAATATCAGCGGTCGCATGGCAAAAAATTTAGAAAACTGAAGTACATGCTAGATAGAAAAAATGCCAAGTCATTTGAATTATTAAAATCAAAACATAAAACCAGCGTTAAACGCAAACATCCCCAACCAACTGTAAAGTTTAGTTCATGGTTGAGGGTCCATCAACAAAATATCATTGTTTCTCCACAACATCATTTAAATAAATAAAAGCAAATAAAAACTAAGAGAATGGGCAAGAAGGAGGTCCATCGATACAGCCCTTCAATGGCTCCAAGCTCTCGGTCTTTAGCTGGTCGAACCACGTCACCTCTCGGTTCACCACAGTGCATCATCTTCTCTCCGGTCTCTCTCTCAAGTGCTTGCTTGATCTCTTTAAATAGGCTTGTGTGGGAACCCTAGGATAAGCCTTCGAGTTTGAAATTTGAATGTGCAAGGGATAAGACGCGTGATCCTCTTATCCAAATTTGAATCCTAGGGTTGACGTGTACAAGGTCCAACGGCTACTTGACTGGCCATCATACTTCAATTCTTTGCCAGCCGAGCTTGGCAATCTCTGGTCCAAGTTTGCCAACTACAACTCGGCATTTTCTTCAGCATTCCCTGCTTCTACTCCTGTGCTATACTGCCAAGCCTGTATTAATGCCAACAAACCAACCCTTCACACTGGCAAAACAAAAAAAGTCTCTATCTCCCTAACCCCTTATGCAAATGCATGAATTTAACAACTAAATGCAAATATCTATACCTAAAGACATGCAAAAGCATTGTAAAATATGCATAAAAATTAGTACTTTTTAGGAGTTAACGGTCTCCAAAGTCTGCCCCTAACTATTTTGTAAACTATGCACAATGTTTTTCAACTGTCTAACTGTAACCTTACGGAAGAAATAAGAAGAATTTTGATCCATTCTTTCACAAATTGCACCCGAGATTTCTGCTTGAAGAATTTCTCCTCAGCCTTCTCTATCTCATCCAATTCCCTTCGAAGCTCTTTCTCCCTTCGAACACACTCCATAGTAGGCTCACTTAGAAGCAACTTCTGATTATTTCCTAGCTCAACCTTCATTTCCAACACCCGTTGAGATATACCACTGAAATTTTCCTTATTAAACTACTTCAAAGGACCTTTAAGCCTTTTCAGCTTAGCAAAATGAGCTTGTAAGGGATTACATGAAACTGGCATACTCCAAGACTCCTCCACCACTTGAAGAAAACCAGGGTGATCAGCCCAAAAAGCAAAGAACTTGAAAGGCTTAGGAGGAGAATGAATAGGATTCTTCAATACCATATGACAAGGGGAATGGTCAGAGCAGTCAGGATCTAGAAACTTAACAGAAGCTCCAGGAAAAGAAGTAAACCAACTTTGACTAACCAAGGACTATCTAACTTCCTAGACAGAAGGTTATCCTCCCTACGATTGCACCAAGTGAAAAATGAGCATGAATAAGGATGATTAGTAACATCCATAGTATCTTGGCAATTCAAGAAATCCTGCATAGCACCAGTTACACCTTGGGAACCATTATAATCTGAACTTTTCTATGGCCTCGAGATAACATTAAAATCCCCTACAATAATCCAAGGATTCTCCCAAATGCTTGCTTTAGCAGCAATCAACTCACTCCACAATTTAACCTGTCCTCCCTGCCATTACATGCATACACAAAGGAACAATACAAACAAACACTCCCTTTACGCAAGCAACAAGTAATGACATGAGAAGAACAACCAATTTCCTCCAAATGCCAAGCACCCTGGTAAGAATCCAAATTTTACAACAAGTCTTATATTATGTTTAAGGGGAAATTACATAAAGCATCACTGAACTTTACTCTTAAACCTATTTTGGTCATTGAAGTTTCAAAATGTTCAATTTACTTACTGAAGTTTAGACATTGAATGTTTTTTGTCACTAAAGTTTAGACATTGAATGATATTTGCCACTCTTAAACCCCAAACGATCGTAGATGATGGTCGTTCAGTCTCAAATTTCACTAGTCACTTTGACCCGTCTCCCTGAGTCTGAATTCGACCAAATAGAAAGTGCTCCAAAGTTCACGAATCGACTAAAAATCTTCTGGTTTCTCTCTCGTCGACCATGAAAGAAATGTTTTAATTCTACAATATTTTTCATATTTTTTAATTCTAAAAAATTTAAATATTTTTTATGATTTTTATATCATCCTTTTCAATTAATCATTACTATCACTCAAAATTTAAAAATTCTAAGAAAATTAAATCTACAACTTTTAATTTAAATATTTTTATAGATTAGCTTGTAATTGTAATATTATTGTGAGTGAAGATAACATAGTTTGAAGTTCAAATATGAATTAATTTTGCGTTTAGATTTTATAAGTGTTTAAAAGTTTTATGTAATAGTCTATACAAATATTTTGAGAGAGATTAATTTGCTTGAGTTCAAAACTAAGAGTGACTTATACAATGTTTAAATAAAAAATATTTAAGTTAATAATTTTAGCATTTTAAACCAAAATGTATATGATTAAAATATTAACTTTTCAAACTTACATGACTAAGTTTATTATGCTTGAGCACGTCTTGAATATTTTTCTTAGCTCATTTGCTTTTAAGGCTTATCACAAGATTCTAACCATTTCTCCTTCCTTTATGACATTAAATAACATTGGGTATCGAAACTCACCTAGAGGTATCAGAACTCCCCCATTGATTTCGGTACAAAATTAACATTTTATGTTTCTAAAAATAAAAAATAGTATCTGGACTCTCTCTCAAGTATTGAAACTCTTTGAACAGTTTTGATACCCTTTAATTGGGTTATCGAAACCTGCCCTATAAAACAACTTGATTTGTACCAAATTGTTCATCAGATATCTAAATCAGATGAACATTTATATATATAAACCAAAGAAATACATGTTAGTCTCGAACTTCAATCTCTAACCACCTACATGTAAGCCCTAATGATTACCAAACTCTACCGAGGCATACTTAAGCATTTATGATAATTTAACACTTATAACATCAATTTCTCAGCTTAGGTTATCGTGCTTAGCATACAAAACACTCAACATGTAAATCCATTACATTCATGACACGCAATAACCATTTCAAAGTTCGAAATGTTACCTTAGCCAAATTTTTTTGAAACTCTCAACTTACCTTTGTGTATGATGCTATCCAACCTCTTTCACTAATCAAACACGTGTAACATTGAATTATTACACTTCTAAAAGATTAGTAAAGATAACAAGATGAACCTAAAACAATAAAACGAGCTTGAATTCAAGAAATGAATTTATATAGCTAAAACCCTCTTAAAACCTCAAATGTGCATCGTTGAAATGATTCTTAAACTCGACGAATATTTTTTTAAGGTTTAAGAGTGTAAGAAGCCATTTAACTTTTCGGAAAAAAATTAATTAGGCCCTTAAATTTGTTTACACTCAATTAAGCCTTTAAACCAAGAAATTGAATCAATTAAGCCCTTTGACCAATTTTAACTATTAAATCTTGACAGTTTTTTTTCTTTAGATGTTACTGCACATGATACACTACCGTTATATCATGTTGCATTTACAGGGATTTTTTCAAAAAATATTTTATATACATTTTATAAGTTTTTTATAGATTTTTTAGAACTTTTAAAGAACTTTTTAAATAAAATAAAAAATCTGAAATTTTAAGTGAAAACACTGTGATACGACGCACTACATCTATATATCTAAAAAAGTTCTCAAGATTTAATGGTCAAATTACTCCCTCAATTAAGTATTTTTTTTTAAAAAAGCAAACATCCGTATTCTATTGAAAACTCGGTTTGAAATTTAAATACTTTAAATTAGAGCGGATTTTGTACATTTCACCTAAATATTATTAGAATAAAAATAAATAAGGTAAGTTATAAAATTCATCACTAAACTTTTTTCTCACTTTTATTTTAGTCATTAAAATTAAAAAAATTCAATTTAATCACTAAATTTCCAAAAAAAATTATTTTGACTACTCTACCATTAAACTATAAAAGTTTTGATGACATAGATTAGTTTTTTTATTTTTTCATTATGACATGATATATTTTATCAATATTTAATTCCACATAAAATTTAAAATAAAAAGAGGAAAATTAAAATTTTTAAACCTTAAATCTCATTATCAATCCCAACCCCAAACCCTCATTGATGACCCCAAACCCAACCATCACCGACCATTCAACTTGGAGCTTTACCAGTGCTAGAACCATTATTGTTCCACTCGGGGAGCTTTGATAATCAAAAAGCATAAATTACTCAAATAACAAAAAAGAAAAACAAAGAACATAAGCTACTCAACAATCAAAATAAGATGATAATCAAAAGTGAAAAATAACCTTCTTCATCATTTAAATGAAGCTAAAGTGATGCCAGAAAACATGGATCTCCACATGATTTTTAAGAAGTAATAACAAATAAAATAAAAACGAAAAAGAAGGGAAAAAAAGATTCATCACCAATCGGAGTCTTCATTAGATAGAAGATCTCAATTTTGGATGACGAAGACCGGAGAACAAGAAATCGAAGCCTTCAACTTTAGATTTATAGAGTTTAGAATGTTTTTCGGTTAAACATACATTAGATTTGTATTTAGGAAAACGAAACAAGTTTAGTGAGAAATTTTGAGACTTATTCGTTGCTATAGACGATGGCAGACGGTGGTCGCTCGTGCTGAATGTTTATTGAAATACGAGTGGCTTAAGAGTAAAAAAAAAATAGAAAAAAGAAAGGAGAAAATGAAGAAAAATAAAAAAATTTATAGGGATTCAAAACGACATCGTTTTAATTTTTTCTGCTATGTTATAACGTCGTTAATTATTTAACAGATGAGTGATCAAAACAAAAATAATTCAGAACTTTAATGATTAAATTATAAGTTATTAAACTTTAATGACCAAAAACGGAAAACAAAAGTCCAGTAATGAATTTTGTAATTTACCTAAATAAATAAATGAAAGAGTGTAAACCTAAAATTTTCTCTTTTTGAGGATGTGGGAGGGTGTGGAAGGATTGATCAAAAGAGACAGAGACAGATCATATGAAAAAGGGCCCCACTAATTAGCAGACCCGTGGTTTTGGGTCTGAGCCATCAGACAGTCGAACGTCCCAAAAAGTGAACCAGGTCAAAAAGACTACTCTATCCCCCACTTTGACCCCCCCCCCCTCCCAAACCTCACTCTTCCCCATGATCTAATTTATTTGATCCAAGTTTTTGACCAATTAATCCCTAAATTTTAGATAATACAAAACCATTAAAGATTTTGTTGGGTTGAATGGAATTTAAACATAAAAGGAAATTAATTTTGAATAATACTATATATTTTTGTTTTAATCATTTGTATTTAATCTTCATTTGTTTCAAATTAAAGTAATTTATTTTTATACATAAAAAGACATTAACTCTCATTTTTCTTTCTTACCAAATGCACTAAATTTCTTTACACTTTTTACCTTACATCAATTTTTTCACCCAACAAAACTAAACCTAAATTTTATGTTATATTACAAATAGAAAATTAATTTTTTGATAGGTGGAGGGATCATTCTTCAAAGGCTTAAATAAAAAATAATATCCAAATTATATTTTTATTGTAATAAATACTTAAAATATTTTTTAGTTAAAATAAATGCCTAAAATTTTATTTTTTATTAAAATAAATACTTAAATTATTTTTTAGTTGAAATAAATTGTTAAATTTTATTTTTAATTAAAATAAATACTAACTTTAAAATAAACTAAAAATAAAATTTTAAACATATTTCAACTAAAAAATACTTTACTATTTATTTCAACAAAAAATGAAACATTATACACCTATTTTAACTAAAATATATTTTAATCAACTATTACAAAATGAATAATTTAAGCCCTTATTTTATAGTAAAGCCTTCTTCAAATAAAGAATATGGGGGAAGGATAAGAGTCAATGGCCTTCAAGTTTGTCCCTCAGTGTAAAAATATTTGAATGAAAAAGAGACAGTAAAGTCCAAAAAGAGAGCGGGGAAGAAGGCTCATGGCTTTCTCTCCTTTTCATGTGGCTTTAACCCTTCTTTTCCTCAACCCCAATGCTCCCCTATCACTGCATTCATCTCATTACATAATAATAGTAAAAGCAATGGAGATGACCCCATTTTTATATACTTGAATACTGACCCAACATATGCTTCAAATATTTAAAATTCATGAAATCTCATAAACTATTCCATCCTTTCTAGTTCCTATAGGCTGTACAGGTTTCTTATTCCACTCTCCCGCTTTGATTCTCTATACCAAATCTTCACAATTCACATTACTCTTTTTACCTCAAAAATTTCACCCCACATAAATAGTTAGAATAAGGAAATCACCTTCAAACATCCTGAGTTGAACCTCAAAAGTCAGCCATTAGCATTTCCTCCAACACTTGCGGCCACTGAGCTCCCCCACAAATGTACAGTCATCGGCTTGCTCACAGGATACGCAAAATTCCCCGTCATAGGAATCGACTATACTACAGTTAATATGCCTTCTCACGATGTTACCGGTCTTCGATGAAAATCCTTCCTATAAAATCACGGAACCTCTTTGAGTAGTGTTTTGGATCAACAGCTGATATAGATGTAGGATCAGCTTGTAGGGATTTGTATGCATGCTCTAATTTCTTGCTGATGTCATAATCCTGTAAGATATCAATGATGCCAAAGTACAAGACTACTTCATAAACTTCACCACTATATGAAAAGTGACCAACTCCACCACGAGTATACTGATCAAAGTCACTTCTTCTCGCCATCCGCTCTGCTCTTGCTGGCATGTTTGCTCCCAACCGAATCAATGGCTTCCTGGTAAAACAAAATTATATATAAGATTTGGAATTCAGTGCATAAAAGTGCTAGATCGAATTTGTGGCGACTTGTAAGAAGTTTTGATTGCACTGTAATTTCATGGTCACCTAGTTAATGAATCATTTCATAGAAACTAGATAATGGGAAATAAAAATCAAGAAAACCTTTAGTTCTTATTGAGGATCATAAAGGACAATAGTTGCTAGTAGTATATGCCCCACAAAAAATTGTTGTCTTCTGGATTTTACGCACAAGATCAATCATACAACGATCTCAGCCTTCAATTATTCTATGGGATGGATATGGTCAAATTATACCAATTTTTGGCAAACTTCAATATAACTTCGAGATGAAACCCAGCATAAACTTTAAACTCGTATGCGACAGCGCATACAAGCAACAGTTGGCCAATAAATAAGACGACTATGCACCATGCCAATTCCACATCTATAATATGCAACTAACTTGAACCACAAAAATAAGTGAAGGAGACAGCAAAACATACTGGCCAGCTAAAATCCGATCCATGTCTTGTAGCTCCGCTTCAAGGAATCTACAGCCACGCATAAACTTTTCATTTTGATATGAATCCTCTTTGCCTGCATATCAAATCAATGTTTTTATTGCAACAGAAACACTCCAATCAAATTTCATATGAAAATATATTTGTGTAACTTACCAGCGCGCAAGAGAAACGGTGATAACCCCATTTTATCACCTCTATTATCATCACGAAAGTGTAGTCCAACCAAAAGGCTGTAATCCATAATTCTCTCAGCCTCCAAGAACTCACAATCTCGATCAATTTGCCTGCCACCATTTAGTTATAGGAAATTAGTGATAATAATCGAGAAGGATAAAGAAGTGACATAACAGGAGGGGGCAGCAGGAAAGGGAGGAGTAAAATAGCTTACTTCATAAGCTCCTGGAACTGATTTCTTTGGAGGCGAAACACGAAATTGAGATCCAAGTCTTTCAAGGTTGTGGTTTCGTCAATTTCGTCCTCAGACTTATCAGTTGAGCGACCATGGGAGGAGCCTTTAAGGTCAAACCGTCTATGGATGCGGTATTCCGAGCAGAACAAGTTGCCCATTACAATGAAACGGGTCTGGAATTTTCAACCACAATAATTATTGAGCAAATGAGAATAGCTCACCAATGAACAAAGCATAAAATGAGTAATTCAGTTTATTTTCATTATATTTCAAACACATACCTTCTGGCCACCGATAGGTTTGACACAATGCACGCCATAGAACTTCGTCACAAGGGAATTTTCATACCGATTAACATGTTGGTAATAACTTGGAAGCATCCTTATAAGCACCTGACAAGGTTAACCAAACATTAGATTCAGTCTTAATCATTCTATACATCAAATGTTTACCTTAACCACAAAAGCAAAGTTAAAACGGAGAAACAAACAATCTTCAAAAATCTCATTATAGAATTAATGCATCAAGACACATTGCAACTAACCTTGACTTCTGATTTTTTTACTGTCTTTATCATAAATCTATCATCTTGAGTAAGGTAAAAGAAGCTTCCACTCTTCCCCGGAGAAGAAAGCTCCCTCAGGGCATCATTGCCGCAAATAGCTAGCATGTAATCGGCAGGATCTACTTGGAATAGCTGTCTCAAATGTCTTTAAAACCAGAAAAGGAATCCAGTCAATACCATTAGCAATAAACGAAATCAATGAAATACTTGTAGGAAACCTAGCAAAAGCTAAAACAACATACCTAAACACCACAGGACAATAATCCTTCCACCGGAACTCGATCGATTGATGAGGCGGTGTAAGCTTTGATCCTTCTGCAGGAAACCTAGTCCAGAACTTCTCTTTGGGATCAAAATCACTGGGTTTCAACTCACGCAATATTGAAGCATGTTTCCCAACAGAATACCTATAACAAGAAAGAAAATCAAACCCGAAATCCGAAAGTAAAAGATATATTCACCACCGAAAACCTCGAAAAGAAGTTTCACCTGATACCTAATTGCAAATTGAGCATTAATTCGTAATTCTTATGGCCTTTGGAAATAGTTTGTCCAGGCTTCTTAATTTCCCCACTAAAACAACAAGGATTTCTTCTAAATGGCCTAAACCCATCTCTGTAAATCATTGAAGCTTCCATGTTATCGATTATATCACAAGTAATATCCCCTGCTTCACCATCACTTTCCCATATACAGATTCTCGGGAAATTCATGTTCCTTTCCCCGACGCTTCCCCTGCCGTCGACCGACGATCTCTTCCTCGGCATAACCACCAAACTCTCTCCTCCCTTTAGACAATGATCTTTCCCTTCGTTTAACTGCTGGAATTTCTTCATGTTCTCTTCGTTCCAAGCACCGATATAACAACTCCCACCAGGCCAGGATAAAACCCCGTTTCCTTTGGGGACTCCGTTCTCCCATTGTCCTTCGTACCGGTTTCCATTTCCCCAAATCAGGGTTCCACGGCCGGAGATAACGCCGCTTTTCCATTCCCCGACGTATTCATTCCCGTTACTCCAAACATAACGGCCCTGCCCGTCTTGTAGGTTTTTCTTCCATGATCCTTCGTAGTAATCCCCATTGGCGTAACGTTTGTGGCCGTAGCCGTGTTTCCGATCGGAGCTCCATGATCCACGGTACATGTCGCCGTCGGGTCCAATGAACGTCCCGAACCCTTCCATCCGACCCGACTTGAAATCGCCTTCAAAAGTAGCACCAGATGGCCACGAGAACTTGCCTTTCCCGGAGGCTTTCCCGCGACGCCACTCGCCTTCGTACATGCACCCATCTTTCCAAAGGTACTTCCCCGATCCGTTAGGCGTGTTGCCGGAAAAATTACCGATGTATAGATCACCGTTGGGCAGGAGCTTCTCTACGGTAGCACCGGAACCAGCGGTGACAAAGGGTGTAGAGGTGGTCGTGGGAGTGACGCGCCGAGTCGTTGCTTGAGATCGAGTCCGGTGAGGGGTACCCGTAGGAATCGTCACAGTAACCACCAGATGGCCCTTGACATCGCCGTCGTCGTCGCCGGATTTCTTCTTCTTACTGTTTGAAATGACATGGCTCGGCTCATTGAACAGTGCTTCGTGCATTTTCGAACTTCCTTCCCTCTCTCACTAAAAAAAAGTTTCTTTCTTTTGGTGGTACAGTATAATACTAGTCTCTTGGTTTCGTTCCCGAGCTTCAACTACTGCATTCCGGAAACAACTCCGGCGATCGCATTTCCGGCGAACAGGTTCTCTATTTCGTTTGAAAACGTTTTTCTCTTTAGTTTCCTATTCTTTGGTCTTTTAGGAGAAAATGGTGGGAATGAAAATCCTACAAACACAGAAGAAGAAAGAGAGAAACGAAATGAAACCCAAAGTGAAAGAATGAGGGAAGGAAAGCTTAAATTAAAGATTGATATAAATATTTGTTTACCATAAACAAACCCGATCTTCCTTTAATTGAAACACTAAACATATTTACCTGCTTCTTTATTACTTTTAACACAAGAGAACCTTTGTATTCCGAATATGCCCTTAGGTTTTGTCCGAAATATCGGGATTCCAAAACTGAGTATCTTTTTTCCATCTGATTCCCATCGCGACGTAACGGAAATCGTGGCAGCAGGATATGGCACCACATAATCAGTGCGTCATTTATTGAATGTTCTGATTTCATCCTTGATTTTCACTTTAATTACACCAACACCACAATTTTAAGCTTTAAAATTTTCACTTTATTTTAAAAGTAAAATACACCAATGATCACTAAACCTTTAGAGGTCGTTCATTTTGGTCACTAAATTTTTAAAACTATCGTTAAAATCACTTAACTTTTAGCCCTTTCATTTTAATTCCTTCCGTTATTTTTCGATTTGACTCGTTATTTTTCTTAAAATTATATATTTTATATGTTCAAAGGCTAATTAAACCACCTGAACTTTTTCTTTCGTTTTCTTCTTCTCTAAATTTCTGTAACTTTTTATCCTTTTCTTGCTATTTTCTTAGGAAAATCATACCCTTCAGCCTTTACCAAAGCGGCTCAACCATGGTAAGTTGGAGCTCTGTTCTCAGACCCCAGAGTTGTCATTTCCTTGTTTGTGTTTAGTGCCATGAGAGATCCTGGAAGTTGGATTTCATTCTCACATGCGTTTGAAAGGAAAAAAAATTGAAGCAGAGAGAATAATCTGTGATAGTTGTGGATGAGTTAAAACAAATTAAAAATTTAAACATAAGATTTTTTCAGTGTTATATTGGTCAAGTTTCACCTTTTTTTGGCATTTCGATCGTAAAAATTTGCTTTTGATTTGTTTAATTTTGTTTGGGATAAAGCTTGCGGTGTTGGTCAATGTTGTTGTGAGTGGGAAGATGCCTTGTGGATTATCAGTTTCACACAGGAATAACAAATAAACAAGGGGAAAAAAGGCCAGACTACCATATTCCACCCATTTATGAAGAAGGATAAAGAGTTGGCATTCTCCTTTCTCGTGAACAACTCATGCCCCCCATCAGAAAATGGTAACTTTGGGGGTCTGAGAACAGAGCTCCAAGTTATCATGGTTGAGCCGCTTCGGTAAAGGCTAGGGTATGAGAAGGTTCATCTGGTTTAATCAGTCAACCTACAAAATATATTATTTTATTAAAAAAATTAACGGTATCGTCAGTATTTTTAACGAAAAATAATAGAAAAAATTAAAATAAAAGCGAAATAAAAATTGAGTGATCTCAATAAAAAATTTAAAAGCTTAATGACTAAAATAAATATGCCTTAAAAATTAAGTGACTATTGGTATACTTTACTCTTATTTTAATTGTAGATAATATTTTTTTAGAAAATGAGTGGCGGGGAGAAATTATTTTTTCCTACAAATATGATACAAGTTAAATTATTTTCATAAATATTACATTTGTTGCAGAGAAAGTAAATATGATAAGAATATTTATCGACTTTAAACAGTGTTTTGATATTTTAAAATAAAAAAATGAAAATGATAAGAATACACATCGACTTTGAACAATTTTTTGCGTAAAATAGCTTATCTTCATTATTTTCTAATAAAAAATTAGAATAAACAGTGAAGTCGTATTAAGTACACACCGACTTTATTTTTACTGTTCAAACTATAATATTTGTGTAAATAATTTTACTTAAGCTTCTTATAGGGAGAAATTGTTTAAATATAATTATTAATTTTTTAATTTGAATTATAAATAATTTAAGTATGGTATTGAAAAACTTAAACGCGTTATTAAAATATGACTTGTTATTTTTAAAATATTTTTTTATTAAAAATAATGCATACATAATTATTCTTCTAAATATATTTTTATATTATATATTCTAATTTATAAATATTCAGACTAAAATAATGTTAATTGATTGGCGATTGATACAATTATATTTACACTACAACTAAATACGAGTGTAAACAAAAAGTATACAAAAATACCATTACTTCGTTTTGGAAAATTTAAATTTAAAATTTAAAAATAATATTATGATATATGGTTTCTAAATAATTGAATCACACAAGCCATGTAAACTAAGCAATGCATTCAATTAAGTTGTGAAAAATATTTAAAATATAACACGAGATAAAAAAATAATATAAATACGACGTGTATATAAGAATATATCAAATTTTTATGCATTCAAGTAAGTTGCGAAAAATATTTAAAATATAACATGAGATAAAAAATAATAATATAAATACGACGTGTATATAAGAATATATAAATTTTTATATGAAATATATTATGAGAAAATATATGATGCACCGGCGGATGAAATATTTTGTTTCCACAAGCGTAATAATTTTATGGTTTAGATTTAGAGGTTTAGAATTTAGTGTATGTGGTTAGAATTTAGTTTTAGTGTTAGGGTCTAGGGTTTAGAGATTAGGTTTTAGGTTTTAAAATAATATGGTAGAGATTTAAGTTTTTACCTATAATCTCTAAATTCTAACCATGAAATCTAAATTCAAAAGATAGTCCCTAAATTCTAAGCACATAAACCTAAACCCCTAAACTATAAAACCTAAACTAAAACCTTAACTCCTAAAATTAAAGCGCTTATAAAAACCCTAACCTCTAATTGAGTTAAATAACAAATTATCAAAAATAATAAATTAAAATAAGAGTTACTTGCAGCACATGTTTCTAAATTATAACAATTATTTTAAATTACTTTAAACTTTTAAACATTCTAATTTCGTCGTCTAATTATGACTCTTATTCTAAATGACCTCAAACTTTTGAACATACTAATTTCATCTTTGCACTATGACTTTCGTTCTAAATTGGTCTCCAAACTTTTAAACATTCTAACTCCATCCCTAAACTATCAATATATGTTAATCATATCTCATGTCAATAAAATTGTTATAAAAATAATTAATTGTCATTTAAAGACTTATGTACATTATGTAATAATATAATGAGACATAAATAATAATTTGAGGACGAAATTAGAATGTTCAAAAGTTTGGGATCAATTTAGAATGAGGGTAATAGTTTAGGGATGAAATTGATACATTCAAAAGTTTAACAACTAATTTAGAATGAATGTAACACCCCCAACCCGGATGTCACAAATTGGGCCTCAAGCCCAACCCAAACCACAAAAAATTGCAACTAGATTTAGCCCAAGTCTTAGACATTCATAAAATTCATCAAGCTTGTTATATTTATAGGAGATAAACCGATTAAAATGTTACATGGGAGCTCCATTTAAAAATACATTATTAAAGGCATTCCACTCACAAGCTAAAATACTAAAATAAGAGTTAAAATAAAACATAAGGTCATACGAATACATAGCCCAATAATCTAAGTATTGTACTCGAACACAAGTCGATGCTGAGACCCTACTTCGATGACGCTCTAACAATGCACATCAACCTACTAACCTGCGAACAAAAACAACAATTTCAAACGCTGAGCTAACAAAGCTTAGTGGATACACACTCAACCATCTTCATGCAAATCATAAATATGAGCAAACAACTAAGAATGACATCATGGCATGAAATAACAATATTGCCGCTACCTCTAACCGCCTAAACACATATCAAAACAATAAAAGATATTAACCACACACACATAGCACATGGTACACCACACCAAAAAACCTGGAGTGAGGCTCGGTGCCACACAGCTTGGGGAACATACACTCTTGGGTGAAGCCCAGTTCCACACAGCTCTGGGGATGTACATCCATGCTCGGAATCTCTTGTTGAGCATCTTCAAATGAGACTTGATGCCACACAGCTTCGAGAACATACATTTTGGAAAACGTCTAGCCATGGTGTTGTAACACTCACGTTGGGTATTTGGATCCCACCAAACAAGGTACCCAACCATATATTGCCTTTACGTGGCACACAACATTTATTCAATCCATCAAGGATCCTTATTGCTCAATACAAAAAAGCCACCAAGGTATTAATTAAGTTATTAATCATTTTGTATGTATATGAGGTTAGATTCTTGGTTTCTCAGTTTTTTATTTATTATACCATATTAGAGACCCATTGGGCCTTAGTCCACAAATTATAGACCCTCCGAACGCAAACCATAAATTTTGGGCAGATTGTCCAGTGAGTACCAATACCCACTTAAGAGTATCGATGCACTCCAGTAGGTACCGATACCCATTTACACGTACTGATACTAGGCTTACCTTCGAAAGGGTTTAACTCAAAACCTCGCACCGATACACGGGGTCGTGTACAAATACTAATGGTGCACCGATACGCTCTTGAGCATATTGATACCCATTTTAGCTACTAGAATTTGATGGAACAAGGGGGTACCAATACGCCTTTACAAAATTGCTTGAATTTAATTGTTTTAACATTGGGCATCGCTACGTGTTCAACTCGTATTGATACCTGAACCAAGAACTCATATTCTTAACTTCAAGAATCATTCCCTACGCCCCCAAAACCCAAAGTTAAGACCCCAAATTAATCATACAATTTATGAAAGATAGTTTAAGTGGATTCCTACCATTTTAAGCCACATTTACACCAAATTTAAGATATACCATTATTGAAGACTCAAGCATTCAAACAACCAAATATCACTCAAGCAATTAAATTGATGATTTCCAGGAGCACAAGGGAGTTAGTAGTGTACTAACCTTGATGATACCACAAGAAATGAAGCCTCAAGCCAAGCCTTCAACCCTTCATCTTCTCAAGCTCCTTGGAAGGTTCTCTTTTCTTTCACTACACAAGAGGTTGTAGATTCTAATTACAACATTACTAAAGGGAATATGATTAAAAAAGAAGAATCTAACATATAGGAATGATCAAAACTCTCATTCCCTTCCAACACTCAACCCCCCACAAAAATCTAATTTTTCACCCTCTACTATCCTTGACTATTCTTACCTCACCTTATAGATCCTTAGATGCTGATCATACTTTTATCAATGCCAAACTCGAGATTCACACTCAAAGAGGTAAATATTTCACCTTGGACTTGGCTCATATGAGAGAAATGAGCTTGGGTGAAGGGAGAAGACAAAAGAACATGATGAGATCACCAAAATACTTTTTTGCAGAGAAAATAATGAAACCCCCTCATCCATTCTCTTCAAAAAGAGAAATTTACCCTTTTACCCCTCCCTTACACTCCCAACTCATCACCCAACCAAAGCCCAAGCCCAATGACCCAAAAGCAAGCTCGCAAGGGCTCATAAGGCCCAACTCTTCGGCCCGAACATGAAGCCCACGATTCGGGTTAGACCAACATCTCATATTTCAAAATCCGGGTCGTTACGATAAAAGTTATAGTTTGGGATGAAACTAAAATGTTAAAGAATTTAAAGACCAATTTAGAATGATGATCATCATTTAAAAATACGTGGTGAAATTAAACTCTTAAAATAAATTAAACGTTGTATGAGAATAAAATAGAAAATAAAACAATCTAAAAAATAAAACGAAGTAGTAGAGCAGCAGCAGTAGTAGCAGTAGCAACAACAACAACAGCAGCAGCAGCAGTAGTAGCAGCAGTAGTAGCGTGTAAAAATTTATAATAATTTAAAATAAATTTTAAAAAATAATATTAATTTATCGAGAAGGCACAACTTGACTCGATAAGTTCGCGAGCAGCTCGTTATTTTTTAATAAATTTTTAATGATTTTTGGCGGCTACCTTAAAAAATTACGTTCCAAAAAGTTTAAATGCTAGTTGAAAACTCTAAAAAAGTTCACTAACTTATTAGGTAATTTACTAATAAAATATTTAGTTTCAAATTTCCAAAAATGTTTTATACTTCCTGAAAATTTTAAAAATTAATTTGTATTTATAAGAAATTAAATTATAATAATTAGCATTTTTTATTAAAGTCTTTTCTATTATTATTACTTTATGTATAACAGTAGAAAAGGGAAAAAGTTTTTAGCTCCCATATTAAAAAATATGATTGAAAGTCAAAACACAAAATCCTTAAGGCATTCTCTCATTTATTGTTCATCGAAGTTTGTTGAGAAACTAAAAATAGTCTCACACTAGAATATTGACTTCATTTCTAACTCGGCCATGACAGGTTCTTTTATTTATCTCTTCAGTCCTCATGTTTTTTCTTTCTTTCTTTCTGAATTTCTATATTTATATTAAGTTCTAATAGTATCACTAGATTTTACCTGTATTTAAAAAAATAAGGTAAAAATTTAGTGAGCTTAACGAGCAACGAGTTGAGTCGAGCAACGAAATTTTTTAATGAGCACGAGTCGAGAAAAATTTTATCGAGCTTAATGAGCTACGAGTCTAACAATGGAATTTTTTAACGAGCATAAGTCGAGCACTACTAAACTCGAGATCGACTCGCTCGACAAGCACCCGGCTTAATCCTCTTTTGTGGTTCATTTGCCGATGCAGTCAGATTTGTTCATATCTATTTTTCATTCGAGTTTATTAGTTGGGTTTTTAACCATTTTCTTGGATGGTCATTGTATGATCTAAAGTGGATAGTTTCTTGTGTCAATTTTATAGGAAAATGTCCAAATTATGTATTTAGTTTACGATGATAGTTGTAAACTCTTATTGTAATTCTTTTTTTAATAAGACTAGAGGCTTCTATTAATTAATTATTAAGAATTTTTTTATTATTCTAAGGATGGGCTAGATTTTTTTGGTATAATACCTCTATCCAATTCAATGGTTTATTAATCCAAATTGAGTATCGCAGAGGCCTATTATGAGGGAGGCTCCCAACTCACTTGTTCTATTCACAACGCAAGGATTTGAACCTCCTACTCCCACTAGGCCAACTGTTTGTTGGTAGGATGAACGAGATTGTAAACACTATTTAGGCACTTTCCCACCTCTTGTCCTTCCAAGTTTTGAAACGATAAACCAAAATCATGATCATAGTAATGGCAGTTGGAGTAAGAAATTTAAAGTATTTTTTTATTTTATTTTATATAAGTTGTTTCTTTCAAACCATTTAAGTTGGTTTCTTCATTTGTACATCGTTTTGGCTTGTGGTATGAAATTTGTTAATTTTGGTGTGTTATTTTGGAGAAACAAATAAGAGGTGGTTTAATAACGTACCATAATGAAACAATATCGATGTTATAGTAATGAATGGTTGATAAAAAAACAAAGTACACTCCATTGTTTTTGTCAATCAAATGGAACAAGTTTTAAAGCTTAATTTATACTAAACAATAATTTTATTTTATAAGAAATTATAATTTTCTAGATGTGTTTGGTCAGTAGAATACAATTACATCTTAATTTTTATATCATATTTGATACTATAAAATATAATTTTAAAAGTACATAATAAAAAATGATTGAAAAATTAAAAGTCGTCAAATTTGCATAATTCACAAGTGGTGGAGCAAGTAAGTAATTAGAGCATTCCAAATATACGTACTTTAATAACACCCGCTGATTACGGTAATTATCTAGACATATCATTTAAATGCAATTATTTCTAAATTCTTTTATCATATAATTTTACGAATATATTTATAAATTTATTTTAAACTTTTTTAATAGTCTAAAAATAATCATTTTTGGTAATGTATAAAAGATAGCTGAGGTTTGTGATCGTAACTAGAAAGGAAATGAGCCATTGGAGTTAATTGAATGGCGGTTAAGAAAAGTTGTTAGGATTTGCCATTATTCTAAATTAATTCTAATTGACTCTAGGATTGTATAAAAGGCCGGTCTTCATTTGAAGATATTACAACACTACTCAATAAAATTCTTGAGAATACCGTCTCTCTTTCATTAGATTCTTTCATCTCTCTATGGAATCTAACATGGTATCAATCGCTATTTGATCCGAGATCTCTACGTGTTGCGTTCGTTTGCTAAAGCTTGGAGTTGTTGATCTTCCTGATGCTTTCCTCCGTCTTCTCTGTTCCTTCTCTCTTGTTCTCTAACTGGTGCAATTGCAAAATCAATACTCAAATGCTTTGGAGTTATTCTTTGCGCTAATCAAGTTCTTCGAAATCTCAGTTTTTCTAATCTTCTTTAAAATTAAGGTGTGATTAGAAAGGGATTGTATATGCTCTGATTGCGATTGGATTCTCTAAATCAGTAAGTGATTCTTGTGTCAACTCTAGTTCTTCAGTCTTTAAGAATATATGCTAGATCGTGAGAACATTTGTTCTTGTTGACTCATAGTTTGAAGAATAAATTAGTGATCGTCATTGTATATTCTTTAGATCTCGGGTTGAGTTCTCTAAAATTCGTTGGAAAAGGATTTCTAAGACGTTGCATCAGCTTGGATTATCTTTCTCTGTGAGGCTCTCTCTGGTTTTGCACATCACCTGTTTGTTAAAATTCCCTTGATTCTTTACTCGTCTTTTTATGGCTCTTGAGGTACCACCAGTCAACACTAGTTCTCAACATGTTGGTACTAGTTCTCAACTTGTTTCTCCTATAATTTCTCTAGTTGTCACTGTTGTTTCTTTGACCTCATCTGTTAGAATGACTCTTGTACAACATTTTTCTAAACATGATATTGTCAAACTTACTGGGTACACTTGTATACTATGGAAACATCAAGTTTTATTGATTATTGATGGTTACGGCTTGTCACAGTATATTTTTTATACCCGTGTTGTTCCTAGTCAATTTGTGTCTCCTGAGGCAGGTTAGATATTTCAGAATTCAAAATATATGGCTTACAATCAACAAGATAAGCTACTAGCATCTTGGCTGCTGTCTACTATTCATTCAGACGTTTTACCGCATCTCACTAGATTGTGTACTACAAGAGCTATTTGGTTTGCTGTTGCCAGATTGTTTGGGGCTCGCTCTAGTGTGAAGATGATCTTTCTTCGCCATCCCTCACATTCTCAGAAAAAGGGATCACTGTCCACCAGTGATTTTCTTGCAAATATAAAACTTATATGTGAGACTCTTCGTGCATCTAGTAATGCTATCACAGAGTCAGAACAGGTGAGTGTTATCGTTGTTGATTTGTCAGCAGAATCTGAGTCTATCTTTACCTATTCCTCTCATGAGACTCTGAGTCTGGAAGGACTTACTGATATGCTGATAAATTTTAAGACACGTCAGGAAAATTTTCTCACTAGCAGTCTTCCAATTCAAGCCAATATAGTCACTCAACAAAGTCTTCTAATTCAAGCTAGTGTTGTCACTCAACAAACTTTTTTCTGGTGTTGAGAACACAAATGACATGACTGTTCCTGTTGTCAATCAAGTTCAGACCACCACTAATCAAAATTTTCAAAGTGGGGTTTGTGGTGGAAATAACTATCTAGGAAGAGGTTGTTTTAATAACCAACCACAATGTCAATTTTGTGGTAGGTTTGACCATATTGTTCAGAAGTGTTACTATAGGTTTGACCTCAATTATCAAGGTGAAGTTTACGATGAGAATACAACTCCTACAAGGCATGATGATAATAAGGGGCATCATACTCATTCTCCTAATGCTGAGTATACTCAGAATGTAGATATAGTAGCTCGACCATCTTCCCAGGTGTATAGTCATGTTCTCCAACCTGCTCAAACATCCTGGTCTCATCGTGGTTTTCAAACTCAGTATGCTTCACATGTTAAAGTCCTACCACAGTCTTAGTTCACCTTTTATCCTGCAACAGGCTTTCCTCCTGCAACAAGGTTCTTTACATCTAGTGGTCGATAGTTTGTTCCATCTTTTGCTGCAATTTCACCGGCTCCATTTCCCCTTGCTTTTTCACCATCAGTGGCTGCCTCATCTTCGTTTTCCCATTAGCATCTACTAGTTTTGTGTCTCAGCATTCTCAGCAGAATACATCCTCTGGTGTGATAGTCTGGTATCCTGACTCGGGAGCTACGCATCACAACACAAATGATGCATCTGCACTTCACTCATGTATAGTATATAAAGGTAATGACAGTCTTCTTATGGGTAATGGTAATCTTGTGCATATATGTCATATTGGTCAGGGTCACATTTCTACTAGATCTAAGCCTCTAGTTTTGCAAAACTTGTTGCATGTTCCTGATATTAAGAAAAACTTATTGTCTGTGTCTCAACTTGCGAAAGAGAATAATGTCCATTTTGAATTTTAGCTTAATGGTTGTTGTGTGAAGGATGTTCAAAGTCAAGCTACACTCTTGGAGGGGATTCTCACTTTTGAAGGCCTCTATAGGTTGAATTCTCTAGTTGTTTCCTCAAATAATCAGGTCCAGTATGAGACTTGCATTCTTTCTACATCTAATAATCTTGGTGATTTGTGGCATAAACGTATGAGACACCCCTCTTCTAGGCTTATGAAGATTGTTCTTGATTCTTGTAATGTGAAATTTGATTTGAATAAAATGAATAGTATGTGTACTGCATGTTTACAAGGACATGCAGACAAGTTGCTCTTCTTTAGTTCTTAAACTGTTTACACTAGTTCTTTCTAGCTTGTAGTTTCAAATGTTTAGGGGTCACCTCATATCTCTTATGAGGGTTTTGTAAAACTTATATTTGATTTTGAAATAACAAGGACTATTTTGTAAAAATGATAAATTTTTAAGTACTCAAAAAGACTCACAAATTGACAAGGATTCGAACTTAAAATAATTTATAAGTCAAAACCATAAACCTTAAATATTTTTTAAGTGTTTTGGTACTAAAAATATCCAAATTGATCTAGAGTATTGATACGCCTTAGGCTATATCGATACGATTTTTAGCTACTGAAATATCGTTTTACATTTGATGGCTATAAGGTACCGACACACGTGTAGCCGTACCGGTACGCGATTCAAACCTGAAAACCAATTTGCCTTCGAGTACCAGTACGACCCTTTACGTACCGGTACGGAGTGTTAAGCTTTTTCAAATCTTTTGCAATAAATATTCGACTGTTGCTTGTTAGTTTTATTGGAACCATAACTTTAAAAATCAGCTAACACGTACCGATACCCTAATAGGCATATCGATATGATTTTTTGTACACAACTTATCAAGATTCCAGTGAGCAAAATTGGTATTGATACGACCTTTAATGTACCGATATCCTTTGTAAGATACACACTCTACATCCATATAGCTTCCCGCGTATCGATACCCTTTTGTATAATGACTCTTTTTTCTTACAGCATGTACTAATACGATTGCTCTAGTACCAATACCAGTGTTGGTAGACAACATTTGTTGTGGGAAAAATGAAGTCCAACAGCTATAATCAATATCCCAACTACCCAAAAGGCTAAAAATCAATGAGGGGTACAGAATCAAGTCTTCAAAGCTTCAACAACAACTATTGATCAACTCTAAAGCATTCAAGCATACATCAAAAAATCTTTGAGCTTTTAGAGTCAAATTCTTATAACCCACTTGAGTGAATTTATTTGTAATCTTTTTGTTCAAGTATTGGGGTTAGAACGTGCTAAAATTGTGCAAACATTTAGCCTCTGAGAGGATTTTTCAGTTTGCTTCATTTTTATTTTATTTGTGGGGGTTTTCTTAAGACTTTGGGGGTATAAGTCTTAAGAGAGTGTAAGGTTATCTCATTTGGCCTCAAAAGAAAAGAAAATCTAGTGGATTTGAGAAAATCCTTAGTGTGGATAGCTAAGGTAGTGGATGTAAACCTTGTTAGAAGGTTGAACCACTATAAATTCTTGTGTCTCAATCTTTTTATCTTTCTATTTGCTTCCTCCAATTTTTTAAATTGTCAATTTATCCCATCTTGGCCTTTAACTATTGATTGATCATCTCAATAATTGGTATCAAAATTACACTCATTGGAAGGATTAACAACATCTTGAGTCGATCCTAAGGTGATTCAATCAATCTTTCATCTAGCCATGACTTCTACTTTCGGCAACAATCTCTTCGAGTCACAATCCATCACTAAACCACCATTCTTCAAAGGGGAAAACTACTCCTATTGGAAGAGTAGGATAAGGCTCTTCACCAAATCCAACGACTACCTCCTTTGGGACGTAGTGGAAGATGGGTTATCCATTCCAATAAAGGAAGAAGGTGACTGACGCGTCCCCAAGACAAGGCAAGAATATACCGATGAAGATCAAAGGAAGATGCAAATCAACGACAAAGCCATGCACATACTCTTTTGTACTCTTAGACCAGACGAGTATGCCAAGATGTCTTCTTGCAATAGTGCAAAGGAGATATGTGACAAGCTTGAGACTACATACGGGGGCACAAACAATGTAAAGGAGACCAAGATTGGACTCCTCAACTTAAGCTACGAAAATTTCAAGATGGAACTGGATGAGGACATCACAAAGATGTTTGCTAGATTCTCTGTCATCGCCAATGGGCTTAAGGGCTATGGGGAAGTCATATTGAAAGAAAAGTTTGTTCGGAAGCTTATCTAATTTCTTTCCGAGTCATGAGACGGAAAGAGGAACGCCATCATCGAAGCTAAGGATCTCAAGAACTTGAAGCTTTATGATCTTTTGGGGTCTCTTCTCACTCATGAGATCATGAAGAAAGAAAGAGAAGAAGAAAGAAAATAAAAAGATGGAAAAAAAGAAGTGAAGAAGAAGAAGATGAGAATTTCTCTTAAAATTTCACAAGCGGAGAGCGATTCTAGTGAGAAAAAAGATGAATAAATGGCTATGTTAGCCAAGAGATTTACACGGTTCATGAAATCTAATCGAGAAAGAAAGTTCCATCGAAAAAGGTTTCAAAAATAAGCAAAAAGAAGAAGAGAATGACCAAATTATTTGCTATGAGTGCAAGAAGCCGGGACACATCAAGTTCGATTGTCCCCAACTAAAATAGAAGAGCTTCGAGAAGAAGAAGAAACTCAAGGCTCATGTTGCTACTTGGAGTGATGAGGACTCATCCGATGGGGATGAGCAAGAAGTAGCCAACCTTTGTCTCATGGCATTAGAGGAGGATCCTAAGATAACCTCAAATTCGTCTAACTTTGATTTTACATTTGATGAGCTTCAAGAAGCTTATGATGAGTTGCAAGAGGTTTATGATGAGTTTAGATTAGTATAAGGAATCACTTTTGAAAAATAAGAAAACAATTTCAAATTTGAAAAAAAAAGATTCTTTATCTAAAGCCAACTCGGAACTTGAAAATAAGGTTTTGGTTTTGCAAGAAAATCAAAAAAAATTGAAAAAAAAACAAATATTTTGAACAGAAAAACAAAGATTTTGAACAAAGTTGAGAATTTCCGTTTTGAAAAAGGAACATCTTCAAATCCCAACTACGTGAAAAGAAACTTTGGTGACTACAAGCAAAAAGGCTTCCAAAGACCCTCTAATGGTAAGAGGATTAAGAGTGTTTGTTTTCCTAAGGAACTTGACACTTCTAATGATATTAGTGCTATTGCTTATTGGATTCCCAAGCAAACCAAGATTTTGGGAGCTAATACACATGGACCCAAAAGAATTTGGGTACCAAAAATCAAGACTCGATTCTTTGTTTATAAAGGGAGCATTGCTACTAGGCCAAAGCTTCAAGTGCAAACTCATGGTACCTTGATAGTGGATGCTTGAGACACATGGCTGGTGACAAGAGTCGATTCTTGGAGCTAAAACTAAATAGTAAAAGAGTTGTGACTTTTGGTGACAACTCTAAAGGCCACATTGAAGGAATTGGGTCCGTTAGTAATCACTCTTCCATACTATTTGACAATGTTTTGTATATCAACGGTCTTAAGCATAATCTTTTGATCATAAGCAAATTACGTGATAAAGGTTTCAATGTTTTTTTTAATTTAAATGGTTGCAAAATTATCAACATTGAAACTAACAAAATTAATTTCAAATACATGTTTTGTTGCTAAAGATGAGCATGATTCTTGGTTGTGGCATAGAAAACTAGGACATGCTAGTATGAGCATTTTGGAAAAATTAATTTCAAATGCTCTAGTAAGAGGTTTGCCAAAAATAAAGTTTTCTTGTGACAAAATTTGTGATGCATGTGCAAAAGGCAAACACAAAAGAGTTTCTTTGAAACCTATTAATGATGTTTCTGCAAGTAGAGTTTTACAATTGATCCACATGGATCCTTTTGGCTCTATTAGAACAATGAGTTTGGGTGGAAAACCATATCTATTTGTTTTAGTTGATGAATACTCTAGATTTACTTGAGTTCTATTTTTAAGTGCCAAGAATGAGGCTTTGAAAAAATTCATCACGTTTTCAAAAGCTAATCAAAACAATGTTGGTTACTCTATTTTACATGTTAGGAGTGACCATGGAACCGAATTTCAAAATCTAGGTTTTGAAGAGTTTTGTAATTCAAATGTAATTAGCCATAATTTCTCCGCTCCTCGCATACCTTAACAAAATGGGGTTGTTGAAAGGAAAGTAGAACTTTAGAAGAAATGTCTAGAACCATGCTTTGTGAAAATAATTTGCCTAAGTATTTTTGGCTGGAATCCACAAATACGACTTGTTACATTGTCAACCGAGTAATGATTAGGCCTATTTTAAAGAAAACACCTTATGAGTTTTTCAAAAATAAAAGCCTAATATTAGTTATTTTCATCCCTTTGGATGCAAATGTTTTGTTTTAAATAATGGAAAAGACAATTTAAGCAAGTTTGATGCAAAAGTGATCAATCTATTTTTCTAGGTTACTCTTTAAACTCTATCGTGTATTTAACAAAAGAACTTTAGTAGTTGAAGAGTTTATACATGTGGTTTTCGATGATAACCTCCTTTTGAGGAAGGATAATTGTGATGTTGATGATGCATAAATTTTTTATGCTAATAATGGTGGAGGACAATTATCAAAGGTAGATGAAGTTCCATAAAAAAAGAACTACAAGATCCACCTTTAGAAGCCTTTAAGGACTTGTCTCTAGAGGAAAAGGAGGTCACCTACCCAAGGGAGTTCAACTATGTCAATGGTGGTGAGATTTTGGGTGATCCATCCAAAGGGGTAACCACTAGATCCTCTCTTAGAAATACTTGTAACTTTGTTACATTTATCTCATGCATAGAGCCTAAAAATATCAAAAAGCATTAAATGATGATTATTGGATATTGGCCATGCAAGAAGAGTTAAATCAATTTGAGAGGAGTAAAGTTTGGACATTAGTTGATAGGCCTAGTAGTAAATCTACTATAGACACTAAATGGGTTTATAAAAACAAACTAGATGAGAGTGGTAACATAGTGAGAAACAAGGCTAGACTTGTTGCTTAAGGTTACACTCAAGAAGAAGGAATTGATTTCGATGAAACCTATGCATCCGTAGCTAGAATGGAAGCTATTAGGATGTTACCTGCATTTGCATGTTATCATGAATTCAAACTTTTTCAAATGGATGTTAAAAGTGCTTTTCTAAATGGTTTTATAAATGAAGAAGTGTATGTAGAACAACCACCCAATTTTGAATATCTAAAATATCCAAACCATGTTTTTAAACTTTCATAAGCTTTATATGGTTTGAAACAAGCTCCTAGAGCTTGGTATGAAAGATTGTCAAATTTTCTTATTGAAAAAGGTTTTAACAAAGGGAAGGTTGACACTACACTTTTTATAAAAATAAAAGGCAAAGACATTTTAGTAGTTCAAATTTATGTTAATATTATTATTTTTGGTTTTACTAATGAGTTGCTTTGCCAAGATTTTACTAAGTTGATGCAATGTGAGTTTGAAATGAGCATGATGGGGGAGCTCTCATTCTTTTCGGGACTCAAAATCAAACAAAGAAAGGATGTGATCTTCATCAATCAAGCAAAGTACATAAAGGATATGCTCAAGAACTTTGGCTTGGAGAATATGAAACCTCAAGCCACACTGATGAGCTTTTCTAAAAAGCTTGACAAAGATGAAGGAAGTAAGTATGTTGATCTTAAACTTTATATATCTATGATAGGATCTTTGCTTTATCTTACCTCAAGTAAACCCGATATCATGTTTAATGTTTGCTTGTGTGCTAGATTTCAAACTAGTACTAGAGAATCACACCTACAAGCCGTTAAGAGAATCTTTAGATACTTTAGAGACATATATTTCTTTGGCCTTTGGTATCCTAGAGACTCTTCTTTTAGTTTGCATGCTTATTCAGATGTGGATTATAGAGGTTGTAAGATAGATAGAAAGAGTACCTCCAATACTTGTCAATTCCTATGCAATATGCTTATCTCATGGTTTTTGTCAACGGAATATTGCATGACAAAAGATTAAGTATTCAATGTAAATATGCAAGTAAATAATTTCAAGATTACGTCTTTTACGTGCAAGTATACACAGTCAGCAAGTAATACAGTAGCGAGTTGAGTATCGTCACCACAGGGATTGTTTAAGAATTAATTGCCACGATTAATACTTGTAATTTGAAAAAAATGATTTTGATATGAAAGTTGGATTTAAGATTAAGAAAAATGACTAAGGAAAAATAAAGTAAAAGTTCAGGCAGTTTGGCAAACAAGTGTATTCAAATGGTGATGAGCGTTGGCAAAGGATGCCTGGATTTTACTCTAGCTATGCCAGTTAATAATAATGTCTTGCCTTGGATTTATTGTCAAGCAGATTCCAAGAGTAGCATTACCTCTATCGATGACAATACCCTAAGTTAACCACGATAAAACCCCTATATGTTTATAGTACAGCTTTTCATAAATTAACTTGATTAAGTTTCAATCTATACTCATAAGGGGTAGATTCAATTTTGAAGTAAGCTCATCTACTTGAACATCTTCTGTCGAAGTTTCTCTCCTTAGTACCTAGCAACTGATTGATACCCCTTAAGTCTGTTAAGATATTAAGGCATAATAAGCATCCAATGCCAACTATCGTATGACAAAGAATTTAAGGAAATGAAGTGCTAGCTGGATAGAAAATAATGCCAAGGTATTGAATTGTTAAAAGCTGAAAATAACTGAGCATTTCATCTCAAAAACACCCCCAACCAACTTAAATAAATTAGTTCATGGTTGGGGGAACCATCAACAACAAATCGTTTTCAACAAACACAATCATAAAAACAAAATTAAACCAAAAGAGAAATAGAAAATGAAGGAGATTCGTTGATGCATCTCTTAAATGGCTCTAAAGCTCTCAGTCTAGCCTTGTCGAACCACAAGTCGCCCTCTTCACCATGGTGTAGCCTCTTCTTCCTTCACCACGGTCGTAATTGTTGTTTGATCGATCTTTTCCTAAAATAGGAACTCGTGGAAACCCTAGATTGGGTTTGAATTTAAAAACTAGTTGCATGATATGATAAGAGTGTTATCTTCTTATCCCCCTTTTGAATTCGAGCTGATTTGATTTTGACTAGGGCTGATGTCATCAACCTTCGATCTTTTGCCAACGAGCTTGACATTCTTCTTTTGCCAACCAAGCTTGGCATTCTTCTTTTGCCAACCAAGCTTGGCAGTCTGCTCTTCCTACTCTTCATGCTCTACTCTACCAACCCTACGCTGCCAATCCTGCTCCAGACCTGCCACAACAAGGAAATACACCTTTACTCTAACAAAGGAAACGTTCCTTGACTCCTTAATGCAAATGCATGATTCTACTAACTAAATACACGAATATTTATTCAAAGTTAAGCAAAAACATGACAATATATACATGAAAAGTAGTACTTTTGAGGAGTTAACCATTTTCTAAGAAGCAAAATAGCCTATCACTATCTACCACCGAGACGGAATATATTCTGGCCGGTAGTTGTGCTCATGTCCTTTGGATAAAGCAAAAACTCTTAGATTAAAGAATTGATGTAGGTACAATCCCTTTAAAGTGTGACAATATTAGTGCTATTTGTCTCACTAAGAATCTGTTGAGATATGTGTTTTGATATAATAATTGAAAAATAGTTTTGGAATAAATTGAAAAGATTTTAAAAATGATTTTAAGTCCAAACAACTTGAAATAATGTTTAATGCTTTTTAAGAGGTTTTGGGATGATACAAGGCATTCCCGTATCGATACGGAGAAGGGTGGTTTCGATGCACCCTTTAGTGTATCAATACGCCTATGTGGCATATATCCCAACAACCAAAACCCCCCAACGGTTATATTTCCAACAGTCTTTTAAATTGAAGGACATACCGATACGGCTATACGCGTATCGATACACATCAGTTGATCAGAGCTCAACGGCTAGTTATGAAGAAGGCCGTACCGATACGGTTACCTGCGTACCGATACAGACAGCCTCAGAACTGCATTTAATGTGGAAAATAAAGACCCAAACGGCTCCAATTCAATCCCAACGATCACCAACGGCTATGAACTCTTTTGGGAGTATAAAAGGGACTTTCAAGCATCTATGAATGACTAATGCTTCAATTGTCAACAACATTATGATCAAAGTTCGTCTTAGAGATTAATTGTTATTTCTTTGTATAGACAACACTTGTGAGCTTTAATTGTAATATTTTGCTCAAGTGTTTTAGGTTTTGGGTGAGTGCTTAGTGTGCAAACTTCTACCTATTATGAGGGATTTCAGTTTGCTAGGATTCTCTTTGTTACAGAGTGTTCCCGAGACTCGGGTTGTGAGTTCTTGGATGCTAGATCACGGGTCATGATTCTAGGATTGTAACGGTTGCCTCCTTAGCCTTGAAAATGGGGAAAATTCTTAGTGGATTGTTGAAATCCTAAGGTGGGAAGCCTAGGTAGTGGATGTAGACTCCATTGGGGGAGTTGAACCACTCTAAATCCTTGTGTCTTTTTGTTTATCTTTTGCTTCCACCATTTCCACCCAAAAAGCAACCTTCTCCACCACTTGGCTAATTAATCGGTTGTATACATCGAGCCCAACAATTGGTATCAGAGAGAGGCTCAATCAAAAGGGATTAATATCCTATTGAGGCGATCCGGCTAGCTTGACCAACAATACAATCAACCGATGAAATGGCGCAATCCATCGACAAGCCACCTTTCTTTGATGGGACCAACTATGCTCATTGGAAAACTAGAATGATGTTCTTCATCAAGGCCAAAGATTACAAGATTTGGGATGTTGTTGAAGACGGTCCTTACGTACCACAAAGATCAAAGGCGGAATGGAATGCGGAGGATCGCAAGAAGATGAAGCTTAATTGCAAGGCTTTGCACATTCTAATGTGTGCATTTAGTCTAAACATACATGAGAAGATGTCTTCTTGTGAGAGTGCCAAGGAGGTGTGGGACAAGCTTGAAGTCACATACGAGGGAACAGACGAAGTGAAGGAGACCAAGATCGGCCTCCTCAACCTAGAGTATGAGAACTTCAAGATGGATCCAAAAGAAGACATCGAGAAGATGTTCGATCATTTCTCCACCATAGTGAATGGACTCAAAGGCTATGGAGAAGTCATTCCAGAAGAAAAACTTGTCCAAAAGCTTATCTACTCATTTCCCGAGTCATGGGACTCGAAGAAGACCGCTATCATCGAGGCTAAGAATCTCAAGACCTTGAAGCTTGATGAACTCATGGGGTCTCTTCTCACTCATCAAATAATGAAGAAGGACAATGAAGAGAAGAAGAAGAAGGAAGAGATAATAATGACGAGGGAGAAGGAAATCAAAAAGCTAGGCATCAATATAAATGTTGTAGTCCTCAAATCCTCCTAATGCCATCATGGCGATTCAAGTGAAGAGGAAGAAGAAGATGAAGAGATGACCTATCTCTTCATGAAATTTTCTTAATTCATGAAGAAAGAAATGAAAGAATCTAAGCATGAATCGAGGAAGAAGAGGGCAAGTTCTTCAAGCCATAAGAAGAAGGCACATTTGGCTACTTGGAGTGATGAAGACTCCACCGACAATGAACAAGCCAACCTTTGTCTCATGGCCATCCAAGAAGATTCAAGGGTAACTTCTAATTCATCTACTTCTACTTCAATTTCATATTCTTTTGATGAATTACAAGAAGCCTATGATGATTTGCTTTTGGAATTTAAAGCTTCATTTTCTAAAAACAAGAAATTGCTTTCAAAATTGAAAAAGGAAAATGATTTGCTTTCTAAAACAAATCTTAAGTTTGAAGCAAAAATCAAAGATTTTGATCTTAAAGTCTCAAATTTAGAAAATTTGCTTCACACTATGGAAAAAGATCATCAAAAGGAAATTGATGATCTTACGAAGAAAAAAGATTTGATTTCCAATGAACTTCAAAAGAAAAGCATTTTGGAAAAATCAAATTTTTATATTAGACAATCTAGTGCCCCTAGATTTTTGAATGGTAAATGTTTTAGAAGTGTTTGGATTCCAAAAGAACTATTCACTTCACATAAACATGATGAAATTGTAAAATGGATTCCTAAGGGGACTAAATTATGTGCTACTAACGTTTATGGATCCAAAGCAATTTGGATACCAAAAATTACATGGTTGTCTTGTTTAGGTGTGATGGAGAATGATCAACAAGTCCAAATTTGAGGGAAGCTCCATACCCACAAGGAAGAACACTTGAAGAATGAGGCTTCACATCCTACCTTAGTTCAAGTGTAGTAAAATTTTAGTTGAATTTATTTGCGTTAATTTGTTTTATTTACATTAATTCAACTAGATTATCATATTGTTGGACTAACAACATTTGATGCTTGAGTAAGGGAGAGTCAATTTTAAAACCAAAGCTTTTAATAGAGTCAAAAATTTTAAACCTCTATTGTTATTCTTGAGCTTAATGTCTTTTAACTTCTTTTTGATATAACAAAAAAGGGGGAGAAAATGGTTTGAAAATTTGATTTTTCAAGTGAATAATGGGGAGCTTTAACTATATTTCAAATTTTAAAATCTCTTATTCAGGTTTTTAAATACTAAGGGGGAGAATCATAAACAATTTTTCAAGTTGGTTTTATTATATCAAAAATGGGGAGATTGTTGAGATATATATTTTGATATAATAATTGAAAAATAGTTTTGGAATAAATTGAAAAGACTTTAAAAATGATTTTAAGTCCAAACAACTTGAAATAATGTTTAATGCTTTTTAAGAGGTTTTGGGATGATTTAAAACATCTTTAAAGTAGCCAAACCTGAGTTTTTCAAGTATCCGCATCGGTACAAGGCCTTCCCGTATCGATACAGAGAAGGGTGGTTTCGATACACCCTTTGGTGTATCAATACGCCTATGTGGCATATATCTCAACGACCAAAACCCCCAACAGTCTTTTAAATTGCAGGACGTACCGATACGCCTATACGTGTATCGATATGCATTAACTGATCAAAGCTCAACGGCTAGTTATGAAGAAGGCCGTACCAATACAGTTACCCGCGTACCGATATGGACAACCTCAAAACTACATTTAATATGGAAAATAAAGACCCAAACGGCTCCAATTCAATCCCAACAGTCACCAACAACTATGAACTCTTTTGGGAGTATAAAAGGGACCTTCAAGCATCTATGAATGACTAATGCTTCAATTGTCAACAACATTATGATCAAAGTTCATCTTAGAGCTTAATTGTATATTTCTTTGTATATACAACACTTGTGAGCTTTAATTGTAATATTTTGCTCAAGTGTTTTAGGTTTTGGGCGAGTGCTTAGGGTGCAAACTTCTGCCTATTAAGAGGGATTTCAGTTTGCTAGGATTCTCTTTGTTACAGAGTGTTCCCAAGACTCGGGTTGTGAGTTCTTGGATGCTAGATCACGGGTTGTGATTCTAGGATTGTAACAGTTGCCTCCTTAGCCTAGAAAAGGGGGAAAATTCTTAGTGAATTGTTAAAATCCTAAGGTGGGAAGCCTAGGTAGTGGACGCAGACTCCATTAGGGGAGTTGAACCACTCTAAATCCTTGTGTTTTTTGTTTATCTTTTGTTTCCACCATTTCCACCCAAAAATCAACCTTCTCCACCACTTGGCTAATTAATCGGTTGTGTACATCGAGCCCAACATAATCCCATCCAACATTCTTGAACCAAGCACATAGAGATAAGACATCATTTTATTAGGGATCATGTATTGAAAAATGATGTTGTTCTAGAGTATGCAAACACCTTGAACCAATTAGTGAATACCTTTACCAAACCTTTAGACAAAGAGCATTTTTAGACTCTTAGGAGAGAGTTAAGGCTTACTAGTTTATCTTTAACCTTAGTGCCTTGTTTGGGCTAAAATCTTGTTTGAATTTGGTTGATTTTCATGTTTATTTGATTTTGATCCTATATGCATCTATTCATGTTGTTAGGGGTATGTGTCTATTTTTGCCCGTTCATGATGATCTCACATCATAATCATGCATATCGATTCGATTAAAATCAAATTTTTGGGTTCTTTGAAGCCAAATCTGTCATATTTGGTCATAGTTATTGATACGGGGTATAGGGTATCGATATCGTATCAGGGGCAACGTTTCGGTACAGGTTAGCTTGTATCAATATGGGTCAAGGATCAATACAAGGGAAACTTGTACCAAAACACAATTTTTGGTATGCGTCTTTAGCCTATCGGTATGCGTAGCCGCAGAAGTCTTTAAATGGGTCATTAAAAGAGGTTTCCTAATTTAAATCAAACTCTAACTTTTTCCTACAAACCCTAGCCAGCCCTTATAAAAACCTTTCAAATCTCTTAGTTTTTCATCAAAAATCATCAAAATTTTCGGGGGCTTTTGTTTTCAACATCAAACCTAAGCTATTATCATCAAGATTAGTGCAAATCATCTCTTCATTCATCCATCCATCCATCATCCATAACTCAAGGTAAAAGCCTATTTTCTTTAAATTTCGATTTATTTCATATTTTTATATTGTTTATGTTTAAAACTTATGTATTTAGGATGTATATATCCTTTTTTTCAAAGATTTTACAAAAACTTTTTCAAAACTAAAATTTTTGGTTCGAATATAAAATTATATTCGTATATTTTTCTTTTCTGTTTTTGAGTTTTAACTTTACCAAAATTTTTCCTTATACTTGTATATGATTTTAAACTATACTATATAGTTTTTTATACTATCTTAATCAATTAGATTGATTTATTGGATTGAATGTGATGTTTATGCATACATGTGTTTTGTGGTTTAGATTTTTTAGGTTTTTAACCATGCCTCCTAAGAAAAGATCTAGAAGAGAGTTGGGTTCTAGCTCTACCAATCCTGATCAAAATCCCAATCTCAAAAACAATGGTACTAAACATAACCTAAACCATCTTTTCATCCATTGTCTTAATGATCCAAAATTTTCCAATGGTATGAATTGTTTTAAAGTTTTCAAATTACAAAATCCATCGTAAAAGCATGGTTTCCATTTCTTTTATGAGCTCCGATGAGTTTCACTTTCGTTATCTCGATTTAATGAGGCGTTGGAACTTTATGTCTTTTAAGCATACCCGAGATTGTTTATAAAAATCTTGTCCTTAATTTTACTCAAATGTCCGGTGTATTTATAACCAAGAGAAAACCGAGGTAATAGTTGTTGAGTCTTTTCTTATGGGAAAGAAACTATGTCTTGATTCTTATATAATTGCAAATCTTTTGGGTTTGGATGATGTAGGTATAGATGATGAGGATAGTTTTGGTCAAACCTATAGTGGCTCCGTAACCGTATTTGATGCCCATGGGCGTTTCCTTCACCTTCTCATCACTTGGTGGTTTCGACCATCCAGTGGTAAGTAGTCTACCATTTGCCAAGTCGATGACTTTTGAATATATTGTTTTCGTGAGGCAAAACGTCTCAACCTAGCCCAAATCATGTTCGCTGAGTTGATCTTCCTTATCCAAAACCGTTACACTACCCTTGTGTCTTTCTTCACCTATGGCACCACCCTTAGCTACATGTTTTATAAGCTTGGGATAGATTGTTCCTTCAATCTTGGAGTGCCTCTCATTGATCCCATCAATGATCATTCTCTCCGACAAGCAAAGTTTACTTATTTCAATGGAAAATGGATTCACATTTCAGATCTACCCGATGATGCTTAATCCTATCTAGTGGAGAATGTGCTTGTTGCTCCGGTTTCACCAGTTGCTCCACCTTACCTTTATGCTCTCATGACCTACCTTGATGGGAAGTTTTCCACTTTGGATGCGCGGTTGGATTCTTGATTTGCTATATTAGACACTCATTTGAGTTCATTGGATGCTAGAGTTATCACCATGGAGAACCATCAAGCTTCCATGGATATGACCCTTATCGCATTTCATACTGAATGGCGTGGTCATGCTCTTTGTCATGATGATGAAGAAGATGAACACAAGGATGATGAAGATGAAGACGCTCCTTAGGCTTTGCATCTCATCTCATTCATATCATATCATATCATCTATTAGGATTTGAGTTTTATGCACCTATGTTCTTATTTGAATTCATATGACATTATGTTTTTATGCTTTGGTTATGTTTTCAGTTTAAGTTGGATATTTAATGTTGCTTTGAATTTTATAATATGTATGATTGTTTAAGTATATTTTGGAGCTTATATTACCTTTATTGCTTTGATTGCCCTATTGGTTTTGATTTAACAAAATGGAGGAGAAATAACGAGATATAAATTTTTTAAAAGTTTTTTCAAAATAAATTATCTTTTAGCCTTAAAGAAAGGGGGAGTGATTTCAAAAGACTTAAAAATTTATTTTGGTTTTGTTATATTGAAAAGGGGAGATTGTAAAACCTATATTTGATTTTGATATAACAAGAAATAACAATAACTATTTTGTAAAAAGGATAAATTTGTAAGTACTCGAAGACTCACAAATTGATAAGGATTTGAACTTAAAATGATTTCTAAGTCAAAACCTTAAACCCCAAATATTTTCTAAGTATTTTGGTACTCAAAATAGCAAAATTGGTCTAAGAGTATCGATATGGTTTTAGCTACTGAAATATCGTTTTACATTTGATGGCTATAGGGTATTGATACGTGTGTAGTCGTATTGGTACGCCATTCAAACTTGGGAATCAATTTGCCTTCGAGTATCAGTACGAATCTTTGTGTATCGGTATGGGGTGTTAAGATTTTCCAAATCTTTTGCAATTAATATTCGACTTTTGCTTTTCAGTTTTGTTGGAACCATAACTTTGAAAATCAGTTAACATGTACCGATACCCTAATTGGCGTATCGATATGATTTTTTATACATAACTTATTAGGATTCCAGTGAGAAAAATCGATACCGATATGGCCTTTATTGTACCGATACCCTTTGTAAAATACACTTTGTATCGATACCTCTTTGTACAACAACTCTTTCTTCTTATAGTAGGTAGCGATACGATTGCTCAAGTACCGATATCAGTGTTGGCAGACAACATTTATTGCGGGAAAAATGAAGTCTAACGGCTATTATCAATATCCCAACTACCCAAACGGTTAGAAATCAATGAGGGGGTATAAAATCAAGTCTCCAAAGCTTATGTCTTAATGGAGTGTAAGGTTATCTCCTTTGGCCTCAAAAGGAAAGCAAATCTAGTGGATTTGAGAAAATCCTTATTGTGGATAGCTAAGGTAGTAGATGAAAACCTTGTTAAAAGGTTGAACCACTATAAATTCTTGTGTCCCAATCTTTTAATCTTTCTATTTGCTTCCACTAATTTTTTAAATTACTAATTTATCCCCCTCTTGGCCTTTCACCATTGATTGATCATCTCAATAAATTTCAACTACCATGTGTCCTTTGTAGACATGTACTTTAGGAATACTTGGTTGTATCTATTAAAGAAAAAGTTTGAGGTTATGTCTTGCTTTGTTAATTTTCATAAGTTGATTGAAGTTCAGTTTGGCTGTCAAATTAAAGCCTTACAAATAGATGGGGGAGGTGAGTGTCAAGCTCTTAAGACCTGGTTAGTATCTAAAGGTATTCAACATAGAGTGTCATGTCAAAAAACCTTTGAGCAGAATGGTACAAAAAGAAAACACATGCATATAGTAGGAATTGAGTTAACTTTGCTTTCTTAGTCCTTTGTACCTTTAAAACATTGAAGTCCTGCTTTTGCTTATGCCATTTTCTTGATAAATAGATTATCTACAGAAGTCTTGAAAGGAAAGTCTCCTTATGAAGTTCATTACAATCAAAAGCTAGATTATTCTTTTATGAAAGTTTTTGGATGTGCTTGCTACCCTTATTTTAGATCTTGCAATAATCGCAAGTTAGAATTTAGGTCAAACAAGTGTCTGTTTCTGGGATATAGTACTCAACACAAAGGCTACAAATGCTTATCTGATGATGGGAAGATGGTCGTATCTAGACATGTTATTTTTGATGAAAACAACTTTCCTTGTGCTTCTTTATCTTCTAAGAATGATGATACTATTTTTTCTACTCATGTTCCAATAGTTTTTCCTTTCTCGGTTACTCAATCTCTTTGTGTACCTATACAACACTCATCTGTAACTTGTAGGGATGCAAAATATGGTGGTAATGTTGTTTTTTTTCACCTAGTCATGGTATTGATGTAACAGAGCATAGGGTTTCTACCAATGCTACAGATACTACTATTTTTTTCTACTCATGTTCTAGTAGTTGTTCCTTTCTTAGCCGCTCAATCTCTTTGTGTACATATATAACACTTATCTGCAACTTGCAGGGATGCATAATCTAGTAGTAATGTTGTTTTTTTCATCTAGTCATGGTATTAATGTAACAGAGCATAAGGTTTCTATCAATGCTACAAATACTATTGTGCTAGAGAATAGCTTAGGTCTTGCAGGAACAAAGGTGTCTATTCCTAAAGCAAGACCAAAACTTGCTGAAACAATTGAGGATGTTACTAATTTTAACTCAGGATCAGGGGATGCTGCAAATGTTAGCAAAAATAGCTTAGCTAAACCCCAAGGAGAATGTGAAATGATAATGACTTGGAGCCTTCTAATGGTAATGGTAATGAATTGGAGTCCTTTGAGTTTGTCTTAGTGTAACACCCCCTACCTAGTTTAGGAGTCAAACCGGTTTAGGAAGTGTTACCGAACAAACATTCAATCATCCAAGAGTTAGTTTAACACTACACAACCAAACTTGCCTTCATAAAATAGGGTAATTTAAAACTTTTTAGAAGGTTCATAATTCTTATTTCGAACTTCATTACATATACAAACAAGTATGCACACTTTAAGCAGATCACTTTAGCTTATTAGCTCATAACATAAGCCATATTAAAACTTCAATACACAAAGCTTACCATATTATATCTACAATCCCATAAGATTGATCCTTATTCATAAACTTTATTTTTCTTAAACCAATTACCAACTTTGTAAACTTCTATCCATTTTAAGACATGTAGATCAATGCTTAAGATCATTCAAGATAACTGTAAGCCATTATTTAAAGGTCTTTAAGACTACATGTTTATATCATTTAACTTTAAATCTTATTTTCAAGATTGCTAAGACATTTAATATGTTCTCATATTCTTTTAAGACATTATAAAATAACTTTTATTTCTTATCTCAATTCCTTATTACAAAACATTACAAGGATTTCGCATTTTCAAAGCATAGTCTTACTTACTAGGTTAGTTTTCACATGGTAATAATCCTTACTCAACTATCCAAGGCATAATTATAACATTCGTATCACAATCACATGATCATAAACATTTATACACTTGCATTAACAATAGTCTTAATTATCCATTCATCCATATAGAACATAGCATTATCATACATTATGTTGATTATGAAAGTACATACAATTTTCCACATACAAAAATTTTAGACATAAACATTCATTCGTCTCAACTTAGTTTCCTAAATTATTAAGCCTTGGTATCTAATGATGCACATCTTTCCTTATCTATGATATAAGCAATAGCAAAACAATATAATTCATATGATATAAGCAATAGCAAAACAATCTAATTCATGTTTCATATAGTTCATTCATTCTAATTTTTATTGCTTCACGAGATACAAGTTCATAACATATAATTAAGGTCGTTAAAGACTATCATCTTATAATTCTAGGATTCCTAAAGAACAAACATAGATTAATAGTACAATCATAGCTTAGTTTAGTCAGACACATCATCACAAAGCATAGCAAAACATCTATTATCACACCAGCTCAATCTCAAGCATACCATCACCTATCATGGCAAGCAATCATATCATACATATGCCCATTAATTTTACAATCCTTGTACCTTCTTCATAAGGTACTATAATTCATCACTTTTGTAACACCCTATCCTTCGGTTAGCCGTAATCCGGTTTAGGAGCGTTACTAAAGTGAGAACAAAGCAAGGGATAGGTTACTTGTCGAACAAGTAACCTCGATATAGATAACTTACGACGCAAGTCACCTAAACACAACCATACAAGACATACAAGCAATCCACAATAATCAAAACAAACATACTTAGCATGCTAATTTAGGTACTAATTTGTTTCATTTCATACTTATATCCTAAGTTACCATTTTTCATGCTTAATTAACAAACTTATTTACATATCACATAAACATTCCATTAACAAGAACTAAACATAGATTATTCTCTCAATTAGCTTACTTGCATCTCAAGATACTACTTATTTAACCAGTCAACATGATCAATACAAGGCATCCAACTTACATTCTTATTACATGTTCATACACCCTATTCGAATAGCTATGTGTTCATTTAGTACATTTCATTTGTTTCTTTTTTTCAAACAAGTCATAATATTTCATGGCATCCTTAGCTAGTAACATTGTTAATGCATGCTTGAACATACCTTAGCTCCAATCCAAGAATTGTTGAAACATACCATTATCCACAAGAACAAATGCATGATCATACAACATTGGTCTATTGTTCGAATGTAACAAGGATTCAACATTCATTGGATTACTTTCACATTATACGCAGCATCAAACTTATTTAGATACATATCAACATAGTTCATATACATAGTTTAAGTCATCAAAGTTGGTTACATGATAGGCCCAACAAAACATTGCATATACTAGTCTTTAAAACACAACAAAATGCATGATCAAGGCTACCTATTACAAGTTCTAGTGCCACCAAACTAGGAGTATACAAAGAGTATGAAATCATACTTTCAAGCTTGCTTCAAAAGTTGCTTCGAGTTCAAGATATCCTCTTGAAAGTGTCTTTAATCTGTTATGGGAAGAATGAAGAGTAGAGTGGTAAGTACAAGTTATGTACTTAGTGAGGTAACACTAAATCTAGCCAATTTCCAAGCATACATATCCAGGTTTACATGTATTTCAAAGAATCAAGATCATCTCTACATGACATACACCATTCGAATGAATAGGGTAAACATAGGCAAGCTTCACATATCACACATTCAACATTGCAACATCCATCATGTATCCATAACATACTATTCGATTTATTTCTTAGGAGACAAGCAATCAAAAACACCAAGTACCAAGTAGGCATTCTTGCACAATAACATCATCTATGCATTTCTTCCATGTGAAGTAACTAGTTATACAATCATTCATGTGTTATCTTTCAAGGCAAGGATGTTCAATCAAGAATCTTGCAAAACAAGTAATGTTCACATCACACAATCAAGGCAAACAATGTTCATTTCAAGTGATTAATTCATCTTATAACACTCTTGGTAAGTAGCTTACTAGATAATCAAATCTTCAACAATATGCACCGAAGTGCCAATATGCACCGTAGTGCCAAAATGCACCGTCGTGCCAATATGCACCATAGTGCCGAAATGCACTGTCGTGCCAATATGCACCATAGTGCCAATATGAGCTCAAGATTCTAAGGCATGCCCTCCTATCTATCCAAACTAGCTACTAAGGTTGTTGATTATCAATTTCATTCAAGCTTTATACAATTCCTTTAATCAAGACATGATTATACCATTCAAAGGCCAAGCCCTTAGGCTTATAGAGTCTTAACTCCCAAGACAAGTCTATACATGCCATTCGAATGGCATGAATACAAGGTGGTACCATTGTTCATTTCATTTCAACCAGCCATGTATATCAATCACAAACACATTCATATGTATGCAATGTGCGTACCTTATTCTCTAAGCAAGCATGCCATTTCTTACCTTTGGCATAAGCAATGCAACATGTCAAGCATTTCATTTCATTTGCTTAACACTCAAGTAAACAAATAGATCATGGCATCAAACAAGTTGTCATATATGTCATTCTTCCCTTAATTAGCCAAATATGTATTAGGTCATGTTACATGGAAATGACATTGAATTAATACAATAACAAGGTTGGTTAGGACCTAAGTCCCAACCCTAAGGATAGTTACACTCACAATACTCCTAGCTAATCAATTGTCTTGTATCCAATTCCCTTTGCCTCTTGCTTTGGGATGTCCACTCTTTTCTTCCTCTTCCACAACTTGCTGCCCTTGGTCTAGCAAGTATAACAGATACAATTCATCAAAACAAGCACATAATGTCACACATGTAAAGTAGCAATGTTACCACATTTGTACCTAACATTTAGCTACTGTTTTTATGCTTTCTTTTAAGAATTTCTTACTAGTTCATCTCTATATTGTTATTACCTTATTTTAAGACATAACTGGACAGATTACAATGTCCCAAAACTGTTTTGGAAAAAGTTTGCTTCTAGGTGCAAAAACAGTTCCAAACTGCCCAAGACACTGATGCTTGGCAGTTTGCACATTGTCTCTATAAATGGTCATATCTTTTAATCTGTACGTCGGAATTTCGATTACTTTACACCGTTGTAAAGCTAACAAAATTTTCTTTAAGACCATATAAGACTTGCATTTTATTTCTTAGCCAATTAATACAGGTTATTGTTCAAAGACAGGGCATTTACACTGCCTGGACAATTTGCATTGTCCAGCTATTTCTATTTACAGTTTCCAACATAGGACCCAGTTTTCAGTTCTGTTTTTACCTAATGAAAGTAGACATACTAAGGATCATGTCACTAAAATTTCAGCCCTGAATTTGATCTATACAAAGTTTGGTGAAATTTCAAATCTACTGCCCAGAATAGAGCAATTTTGGGCAGATTGCACCTATTCACATTTTAATTCCTTAAATTCATTTTAACCAATGTTTTGGCCCTAGAATTCATTTCATATGAAATCATAAACATGTTTAGTCAATGTTAATTCATTTTTCAAGGCATCCAAAATAGAGTAAGTTGGTTAAATTGCTTAATTTTGCATGTTTACTCAATATGTTCTTACTAAAATAGTTTTCTAAGCTATATGACTTTGTTCATACCTTTATCTTTCATTTCCAGCATTGGTTACTAACAATTTAGCTTGTTTAACACCTTAATTACATTATCTAATCATGATCATATTCAATTCATTAGTTTCATAGCTCAATTACAAGTTCTAACCATTCAATTCTTACATCAACATCTCATTTCAATTTCATTTAAAATCATCAAAACAGCCCAAGTCAACAAGTATAGTTGCCTATTCGATTAAACAAGAGTAAAATCATACTTACTTTGCTTCTAGCTTTAATTTCCTTACAAAATCCTATACATGCAAGCTTAATTTTCCTTCATCAATGGTTGATTTCTCTCTTTCCCTCTCTCCCTATTTTCCTTCTTCCAAACGGCATAATGAAGAATTGGATGAAGATGATATCCATCTTAATGGATTTATGAAATGTCTAAAATGTCCCTTAATTTATCCTTATTATTAACTTAATCAAGGGCATTAGGGGAAATGAGAAATTTAGCATGCAATCATCATCTTTCTCATTAAATTCAATTTGGTCATTCTAAATTGGTCACAATTCTCTTTTAATCTTTCATTTTTGGCAACTCACTTTGTTAATTATTCAATTCAACCCTTAATTGACTTTACTTAATTCAAAATGATTTAACTATTTAGGAATTCTAAATAGTGGTAACATTCTAAGCCCTATTTAGGGGTGTTACAACTTTGAATGCAATTATATGTTAACTAACTACTTAGTTAACATAAATCTTAATCATGTTTTGCCACCCTAGGAATATAAAATAAGTAACACTAAAAACATACTCTAAGCTTAGGCCTTGTGTGAATTGTTGCCGGGAGTTGACACGATCCTCGCTAACTAAATGATAGCTACCTGAAAGATCAATCAATCAAATACAAGTAAGTTCAAAACAACTTAGTGAGGTAACAAAACCAATCCAAACATACAAGGATACAAGAAGATATATTACTTTTACAAGTCCTTATGATTTAATTTTAATTGATTCTTTCATTTAGCCAAAGTTCACTCCAATCTCTCTACATACACTTTCTTTGAGCCCATTTATATTTGATTCACAAGAAGCATATAACTTAAGTTTTCAATTGGCTAAAGGGTCAAATTTGCCCCTGTAGTAATCCGAATTAAGCAATGTTGCCCCTACTCTTTTCCCCTAATTTTTCCCTCAAAGTCAACAAATTGCAGAAATATTGCCCTTTGATCGATTTTGACCATTAAATGTTGACGTGGCAGTTAACGATGCTGACAGAGCAATTTTGCCCTCGAAATCATTAATTGCAGCAATTTAACCCTTGGTTTATTTAGTTTTTGAATAAAATTGGATAAATAATTTGATTTTTCGAGTTGAAGTTTAACAAACAAAACATATGAAAAATCGATTAACAAATTGATGTAAATATCCTTTGGGTCCTTGGTAATTTTAAAAATAATTAAAGTGAGAACTCTCACCAAAATCAAAATATTCTTCAATTTTTTTAAAAAATCTATAAACTTAATAAAAATAAATAAAATATTCAAAAAATTATTGAAAATAAAAATTAAAATGTATTAGAAATTATAAAATGATAAAATAAAAATATAAAATTAAAAGTACTTATAAAGTATTAAAAATTTGAATAATTTCATCAAATTTTATTTTCCTTTTCTACCTTAAACTAATGCTCATTAATATTTGTAAGTTTTATCACTACTCTAATGGATAGACGATTCCATTGAAAATATGTTCAGGGAATATTAGTTGGCTTAGCATAACCAGAAACAGTCGAAAACTTTTTCAATGTGTTTTATAAATATTTTGAAATTTTGATTTTTTTTATATTTATAACTTTATATTTATAAATATTTTTATATTATTTTTTATTTTCAATAAATTTTTTGAATATCTTATATATTTTTATTAAGTTTATAGATTTTTTTAAAAAAAATTGAAGAATATTTTAATTTTTTGTGAGAGTTCTCACTTTGCTTATTTTTAAAATTACCTAGGACACAAAGGATATTTACATCAATTTGTTCATCGATTTTTCATATATTCTATTTGTTAAAGTTCAACTCGAAAAGCCATATTATTTATCCAATTTTATTCAAAAACTAAATAAACCAAGGGTAAAATTGCTGTAATTAATAACTTCGAGGGCAAAATTGCATGAATGACTTCGAGGGCAAAATTGCTTCGTCGGCACCGTTAACTGCCATGTCAGCATTTAACGGTCAAAATTGGTCAAAGGACAACATTTCTGCAATTCGTTGACTTAGAGGGCAAAATTGCTTCGTCGGCACCGTTAACTGCCATGTCAGCATTTAACGGTCAAAATTGGTCAAAGGACAACATTTCTGCAATTCGTTGACTTAGAGGGCAAAATTACGGAAAAAAGTGGGGGCAACATTGCTGATTTCAAATTACTACAGGGGCAAATTTGACCCTTTAGCTTTTTTTAATTTATGTCTTCCATACTTCACATAACAATCCACATTTTAACTTGCAAAACAGTTTACTTATATCACCACAACAATCCCTTAAATCACCAAAACAATCCTTGATTTTAAGTTTACAAAATAGTCCACTTAAATCACAAAACAGTCCCTGTTTTTTAACTTGCAAAACAATCCACATTTTGACTTGCAAAACATTCCACTTTTTAACTTGGCAAAAAATCCACTTACTTCAAAAAACAGTCCATACTCTAACTTGCAAAACAGTCCACTTTATTGACAAAACAATCCATATTTTTAATTTGCAAAACAGTCCACTTAAATCACAAAACAATCAATGTTTTTGACTTGCAAAACAATACACATTTTGACTTGCAAAACAGTCCACTTTTTAATCACCAAAATAATCCTTAAACATTTGCAAAACAGCCCCTGATTTAATCACTAAAATAGTCCCTAAACATTTGCAAAACTGCCCATATTTTCCTTTATCAAAACAGTCCAAGACAACTCATTTAATTCATAGAACAGTCCCAATAAGTTACCAATCCAATCTATATTTCAAAGTCACAGTTCAGTCCTCGTTTATTTACTAAAACAATCCTTTAACCATTCACTTTAAATTATAACAATCCACAATCTAGTATTAGCAACAATGTGTCTTTTAAATCTTTAACTAACTTCCTATCATTAGTGTCATAATTTCTTAGCATACACATCTTCATGTCAAGAATTATATAAAACAATCAATTTCATGCATTATAATATTAAATTCAGTTCCATTTATTTAGCATACCATATCATTCATTCATATGTACCTCAAGAATCAAGCATACAAACAATTACCATTCCTTTCACAACCATATACCATTTCCATTCTTTTCATTTCTTAATCACATCAATGTTATCAGCATACTATGAGGTAGTAAAGATGTATAACAAGGATTATAATAGCAAGGTAACAAGAAATTACCAAAGCTACCAATTTACTTTAAGCATTGACTAATTATCACACAATATTCAGTCACCACATCAACCCTTTTAAACATATATTCAAGTCAACTAATCATCATATATCAATTGATATCAAGTGACCATATTATAATTGATTTCCAACATGATTGAAGTAAATTATCATATCAAAGAGGATGGATTGAATAGTACTTATCAAGTATTACTTATCATGCAAGCAATCAATAAATTTATTAATTTGTTAAGAGTTTCATTCAATCTTATTTTAAATTTTGTAACCTTGGTAGTCAAGTAGTCTAGGTACTCGAATCCCCAACCAACTATAGCCAAACATAATATACACAAGGTATAGGTCAACCATCCTACTACCGTCAAATGATCAAAACACATCCCTCCTACTGTCACCACATAAGGATCGTAATCCATGGACCGTAGTCCTCCCCAAACACGAGCTCAATTGGACTCTATGGCATGCCAACTATACTATGACTTACTCAAAACCAAGGCATTTATAATTCATATCTTATCATATTCTTGAAGTGCTCTTAGCTCCATATTTGAATGTTCAAGAGAAGTGTGACTCCATTATTCCATTTGCTTATATCACATAATCTCATCCGTGTTCTCAAAGTTTATCAATTCATAACACAAGATATAGCTTCATATTCAAACATAAGCATTCAAAGATCTTCCATACCATAATTATCATAACATACCAACCTTAGTTAGCATGCCATTAACTACGTGCACTATACATTCAAACAAATAAGCAATAGCAATATCATAGCAAAGAATCATTCCATATTTCACCATATCATCAATCAAAGATCAAACAATTGACTTACCTTGACAGCTTACCTGTAAGTTCACCATTCTGTATTATTCAACCAAACACATTAAGAGATAAGAACATAGGGTTCATTTGGAACCTATCTTAACACAACTATTCTAGATTAAGTGTCCATTAACAATTCATTGTATATCATTATCTATTACTTTTAATTTACCATGTAACCATTAGTGTAGCTCAATCCTTATATTGAGTCTTTCCATTGTTCTTCATAACCTTTCACCCAATTATCCTTATTTCATTCATACATTGATTATTTACCTTCATTTACAATCATTCTTCATTCTTTAGTTATTATAAGTTTTAGACCGAAATTATATTTCAGTCTTAAGCATCCATTTAAATGATGTTTTGGTACACATCATTTTCACACAAGGGTATAGTCACACTAACCTTATATCTCGAAGTTACAGAATATCCCGATCCACAAACACCTCAACTTTCTCCATTTGATACTTTATTCACTCAAGTCCTATGATCCTGAAATTTCCCTCCTTGGACCTTGCTTCCTTCTCCATATCTTGTACTTAAGTCTCCCTTGCCTTTCCAGCTCCATAACTTTAAATTTGATTCCAATTTAAGCTTCCTTTGCTCATTCATTTCTGAAATCACTTGAATCATAGACCTTTCTTTCTTTATTTCTCACCAAAATCCTTATGCTCTACATGAATCTATCTCAACAATTCCCCTCTTTCTTTAAAGTAGTAATCGGCCAAGTGAGGAAAACCCAAGGATGAAGACAATAGCATAGGAGAAAATGGCTCTCCTTCCCATACTACTTGGCTGGCCATTTCTCCTTCATTTGCCATGTGTAAAATGGCTTTGCCACATGTGTTCCACTAACACTTAGTGGTCTAAATACACATGCAACAATATTGTTTTACCCTTGTTCCAATTTGGTCCCTTGCTCTCAACTTTAAACTTCTTTCATATCGGTCATTCAAGACTAGTTTCACATCTCCTAAAATTTCATTCTCACATCTTACAATTCAATCCTTAATAATTCAAGTCATATACTAAATTAACCTCTTAATGCTCATATATGCTCCTACATACTCCTTGAGATATAATGACTTTACTCATTTGCTAATTGATCTTTAGCTTAATTAGCTCTTTCATTTTCAATTCCATTAACTTACTTATTCAATTGACTCAATTTGAGTCTTAAATAATCTAAAGTTAACTTCTCCAAGCATGTGTTTTCCTTGTAAAGCTCTTAGCCCAATTTTAGGGGTATTACACTTAGAGACTGCTCTTGCTGTTTGTGAACCAGAAGCAGTTGAGTTAGATTCACATCAAGTTCATACTGGGGCTACATTTATAGCTATCACTCATCCTATGATAACAAAAGGTAAGAGTGGAATCAAAAAGCTTAAAGTGTATCAGGTAATGTGGACCTCTAGAACTACAATTAATGAACCTAAAACCATTCAAGAGGCTATAAAGAGTCAAGAGTGGAGAGTTGTTGCTTTGGTAGAATATGATGCTCTTTTGAAGAACAATACATGGACACTTGTTCAACTACCCTCAAATAGAAGGGATGTTAACTGTAAGTGGATTTTCAAGCTTAAACATAATGCAAATGAGTCTATAAGAAGGTATAAAGCCAGGTTAGTGGCAAAAAGGTATCTTCAAGAAGCATGGGTTAATTTTCATGAAGTGTTCAGTCTAGTTGTCAAACCAGTAACGGTAAGAAAAATCATTTCATTGGCTGTTACAAAGGGTTGGATTTTAGGGGAAGTAGTCATATATAATGCCTTTCTTAATGGTGATCTTACTAAAAAGTGTACATGACACAACCTTCTGGATATGAAAAAAGGAGAGAGATATAGTATGCAAACTGAACAAGGCAACCTATGGGTTCAAACAAGCCCCTAGAGCTTGGTTTGAGAAATTAATGAGATATCTTAAGTATGTGGGATTTTCTCTAACAAGGTCTGATGCTTTTTTGTTTGTAAAGAAAACTATGAACAATGTTGTGTATTTGCTAGTATATGTAGAAGATATAATCTTAACTGGTGGTGATCCTAAGGAAGTTCAACTAATTATTAATGAGTTGAATCAAGCTTACTAAAAAATTTGAGAAATTGAGGTTCATCATGATGAAGGAGTGTTTCTTAGTAAGAGAAAATACATAATGGATCTTTTAAAGATGAGTGGTCTTGATCAGTCCAAGGAGCTTCCAACACATGCTCACTAATTGTAAGTTGTCCAGTAATGAAATCTGATTTCTAATATAACTGAGTACAAAAGTCTTGTTGGTGCACTTCAGTATGTGGTTATTACTAGGCTTGAGATTGCCCTTGTTGTAAATAAGGCCTGTCAGTTTATGCAGACCCTTCTTGACACTCATTTTCAGCTTGTCAAGAGGATATTAAGATACCTTCATGGTAATCTTGATTTTGGGCTCAAATTTGCTCCCTCCCCATGTCTGTCTATTGTAGCTTATGTAGATGCTAATTGGGGGTCAGATAATGATGATCGTAGGTCAACAACAGATTTTTGTCTTTATTTTGACAATAATCCTATAGTTTGGAGGTCTAGAAAGTAACATGTGGTGTTCAGGTCCACAACTGAAGCAGAGTATCGTAGTGTAGCTTGTGCAACTACTGAGATTCTTTGGCTGGAATCCTTACTTAGTGAGTTAGGAGTTGTTGTGGATAGCAAACATTTGTTGTGGTGTGATAACTCCAGTGCAGTGATTGTTTCAGCTAATCCAGTTATGAATTCCAAATTCAAGCATGTGAAATTGGATTTGTTCTTCGTTCGAGAAAAAATTGCAGCAGGAAAACTTGAAGTTAATAAAGTTCCAGCATTTGAACAAGTAACAGACATTATGACTAAGCCTTTGTCTGCTCCATCTTTTTAGAGACATCCGAATAAGTTATCAGTGATTTCTATGGTTTCGTTTTCTAATTAGGTTCTTATATTGTTATGTTCTTTGTCTGGTTTCTTTTCTTCTTGTTTTTGCTTGTGTTACAGGTTTCTTCCTTTCAAGATTGAAAGAACTGAAGTTTGAGATTAGAAGTTGCAAGGGGAATGTTAGTGTATAAAGGATAGCTGAGGTTTTTTATTGTAACTACAAAGGAAATGAGCCACTGGAGTTAGTTGAATGACGGTTAGAAAAATCTGTTAGGATGTCATTATTTTAAATTGATTCTAATTGATTCTAGGATTGTACAAAAGGTTGGTCTTCATTTGAAGATATTACAACACTAATCAATAAAATTCCTGAGAGTACCGTCTCTCTTTCATTAGATTCTTCCATCTTTTTATAGAATCTAACAATCTGTTTATAGATATTCTTAACCCTTTGATATTGTATACACACCTTATAGATATTGCGATTGAACCCGAATCTCTTAAGATGAACAACATCCGTTTTTTCAGGGGACCACTTGTAGGTTCAAATTCATTTTGGATTTTAAAATTAGGTAATGTGATAAAAACACATTTATGATTTTTCAATTCATGTATTTGTTGGAGGCATATTTAGCAATAAGTTTTAATTTTTATAGATATTTTTGAATAAAAATTAAGGACGTAAATGAATCGTTCGTGAACCGTTCGACGGGAAGTTCGTTTATTTATTAATAGACGAACATGAACAAGATTTTCTGTTCGTTTAATTAAATGAACAACACAAACAAATGGTTCGTTCTTTCATTTATGTTCGTGAACATTAGGTAATTTGTTCGTTTATGTTTGTTTAAATTTATTCATATATGTTCATTTATATTTATAAGTTTTGATAACAAAAATATTATATTTAAAGAATTCAAAAACATATATTAAAAATATGAAATAAAAAGATTGTTAAAGACGTTTCGATTTTAAGAAGATTGTTTTATCGAACAAATTAACTTTAAGATTTTAAATTTTTTATTTCCATGTAGCTTATTTACGATTTATGCATATTTTTGTCGTACTAAACAAATTAACCCTGAAGTTGCAGGTTATATTAATGAATTTTATGTGGTTACTATTGTTGTGATTTATGTTCGTTTGAGTTCGTTTATCATTTTAATGAACGAACACGAAGAAGCTACATTCATGACGAATGAACATGAACAATAAATTATGTCCATTTAGTTATTCGTGTTCGTTTATTCCGTTAAAATTAAATGAACGAATATGAACATATCATCGTTCGTGTTTGTTCAATTTGTTTACATGTATATTTAAAATTCATGTTTTTTCTATAAAATTGTTTTATACCTCTCAAATGGATAAATATATTAAATCTCAATTAAAATAATTTATATCTAGATCACAAAATTTAGTAGCTTTTATATAAATAATAAACCTTTAATTTATTTAAATTGCGTCATTAAAATACTATTATTAATAAATTAAATCATTTATACTAACATTATTAATTAATTAAACAAAAAATTAAAATCGACACTTTTTTTTCAGGTTTCAGCAACAAAAATATAAATCATTTTAATTTAATTACCACAATATTTATGTATTAATATATTTTTAAATACTCTATAATATATTAATATTTAAAATGTCTTAATATTTATATAATATTAATATTATATAAAATATAAAATTTTAACTTAAAGAGAATTAAAAAATATAATCACTTTTTATATAATATATTAATATTTATATAAAAATATAAATGTTTAATATAAAGTTTGATCTCACCTATTAAAATGGAGTAATAATATATGAACGAAGAGATTAGCTACTATTACCGACTATGGATATTTTAATTTTAAAAAATAATTTTTATATGATTTTATAGCTGTGGTATATTATAATTTTACTTAAAAACAGCCAGCCTTGCACTGAGTTTTATATTAAATTTTAATCAATTTTAAAGTTCAAGTGGATTTTGTGACAAAAAAAAAAGAACTTGACAAATTATTAGAAATTTCTATTTCCTTGATACAATGAAAGTCGCAGTCTGAGGATATAGAAAAATGTTATTGACATTATAATTGTAACTAAATCTACGGAATGATTAGACGTCACATCTTTAAAACAATTACATAAATTAATCAAATTATTTTTTAAAGTCGGATATTAGTAATAATTTCTCCTACTACTTGAGTCAGAAATTATTTAAAATTCGACTCAGTAATTTTTTAATATAACATTTAAATTATTTTTAATTTGAATTAAGGTATCTACTGTCGATAACAGTGATTAATTTTCTCGTTACGATAGCTCTCACTAAGAGATAAACGGCTGACTAATATAATATCTAAGTTATTCGTAATTTCTTTAAATTTTTAAATAAAAATAGTTGTGTTGTGTTTAATATATTTAAATTTACGACCTTCATAAATTGTTTTAAAATTATAAAAAATCTTAATTTTCTCTATAAAATAATTCTATAGATTTTCTTTAAAAGTACCACCTAAAGCAGCGGATTAGTGTTGTTGTCCCTCTTTTTCTTTCTTATTTTTATTTATTTTCTTTTTATTGAGATATAATAAATATCATTTTTTGTTTTTATTTCTTTTTTCCGAATATATTGAAACGTTTATTTTTGTCTGTTTTTGTGAGGCATTATTTATCTATCTTTCGACACGTTCTTTATTTATCTTTTAATACAAATTTTATCTATCATGATAAAAATTTAGTGTTTCGTTTTGCATTCATTATGGTGCACTCACATACTAGGGAATGTCGATAGTCTTCTGTGATTAGATTTTTTTGTGACAATTTGTTAATGAAATTAGTATCGTTTGTGGAGATATATGTAAGACTAACTTACTATTAATAGTTGATGGTTTTTTATGTGGAAAACGGAAGATGAAAATTGTATTCAAGGGAAGAGTTTTGGTTTTGTTTCTCTATATTCGTTGGGTTCTTATGTTAGCCTTGTGTTATCTTTATTTATAATTTGTATTTTTTTTCTTTTTAATGAAAAATTAGTTTCTAATTTTATTTTAAAAAAATCCGCCGTTTCATAAAATGCTAATTGAGCTAAAACCCGGTTCACGTCGTCGGTAGTAATCTTTAACTATAAACATTAAAAACAATCTTCGATGGACCAAACTTTTAAACTTTTTTCTTCATGAAAATTTATATATAAAACTGCGAATAAAGATTTTTCATGAAAAATAGTAAAATGGATTAAAGAAGAACCAATGACGACAAACCAAGCGTTTCATTGTAAACAACTAATTAAGTGTTTTTTTTTTATATTTGTTCTTACATTTTACCGATAAAGCTACTCGAATATGGATCTAATCGGTTCAACTAATGGGTGCTAAACACTAGTAATCTAATTGTTCTCTTGTCAACGTTGGAATCAATTATTTGTTTTGTATTTTTGGGGGAAAAAAAAGTTGATGAATGATAAAGAAGGTGGGAAAACATGGTTGAATTTGATGGCGTAAACTTCAAAAGATTCTGTCCAATGTTTCTCAATAAAATAAAGATAAAACCGTCACGTTTTAGCTTTTTCAAGCATGACCATGAATTCCATATTTCAAGTCGTCCGACCTTGACTTCGTATGCTGTTAAGTTGCCTAAAAATCCCATCTGAATTTGAAAATTTTACAAGGGAAAGCAAGCTTGAATTTGATGTTTCCAGAATTGGAGATATATAACCTACATGAATTCGTTTAAAAAGAATTTTAGCCAAGGTTTTATCCATGTTTTTGTTAAACTAACACCGGTATATGTAGCATGGAATTTATTGGAAATATCCCATGTTTTTTAACCTTTATTTCTAAGGTGAGGAACAAAGTCGATTGAGTTTATTCGATTAAAATGTTATTCGTATAATATAAAAAAGAGAAACGTGAATGACTCAACATGTTGATTTTTTTTGTACATATATTTACTCATTGGTTTCAACGCTAATGCAATTTTTTTTTGAAAGCCAACAACTCTCTAAGACCTAAGACCATAATTAACGGGGAAACAATACGGGAAAAAAAGTTAAAAAATAATTATTTTTTTGTATTTATGTCATGTTTATGTATTTTCTTATGTCATAAAGGTGTATAATTATTTTATCAAAATATTTTTTTATATTTGTTAAAATTCCGTAAATATTAGCAAGAAAATAAAAATCCTCGGTCCCTTTTCAATGTCTCTTTCTATGCTCTAATATTAAAAAAATTAAATTCGAACACTACAAGGAAATACATTTTTAGTGACATTGAAAATGGTCACAAGAAGTGTTAAATTTAGCCACTAAAATGTACAGTAACTATTTTTCTGGGTTTGTTGGTAAGATTACTGTAAAATCAAACTGTCAGCACTAACTGAATAATTATAAACAAAGTAAAACGCAGATAAGAAATCGTGTTGTGGTATAAACCACTGCCTTAAAATGGTTTTGCCTCGATGTGTGTAATCGCTACAGCAGGCGGTCGTGTCTCGAGGTTAACACGGTAGCTCCGATAATCTTACACCCAAAGATCGGAGTGGACAATGGCAGAACTGCTCTTCTCACGGAAAAAATAAAAGAGAGAACTTTGAAAGCAGAGAATTCAGGATACATTAGAATTTCGAAAAACCTTCTCTATTTATAGGGCTTTATACATGGGTTAAAATCGACAAATTGTCTCCGATTTTAACAGCTTGTCAACTGCTGAAATCAAGTCACTCATTAATTAGGTGATAAAAATTAAGAATTAATCAGCATACTGATTCCCAATTTTATTCTAATTAGTAGTTGATTAAAACGTTTCAGATTTAATAATTTACCTATAAATTTGGTTCAAGAATTTAAATTTTCAGAGAGCAATTCTAAAGAAATTATTTTGAAATTTCCCCAAAAAGATAGAACATGCGCAGACGTGTCGAAGACACGTCTTACCACGACCACGAACCGAGACGGCCGGCTGCAGCGCGTGCGTGCGAAAGAGATATTTAACCACATTCAACAAGAGAGGGTAGGGAAGACTCTTTAAATACTCTCCCAAAGGATGTACCCTCTCAATGTGGGATATGACCAACATTCCCCCACAAATTCAGAAAAATTCTTTAAAATAGAAATTTTATTAAAACCAAGAGAAGAGCAATTGCGAGATTAGATGCTTAAGCACTAGTGAACGTATATGGACCTAGTACATAGTGGTGATAAGTACTTTTTCTCTTAGATAAGTGAAAGAATCTTGAATTTTCTAAGATTAGGATGAACTCATAACACACAGCTAACATCTTCATCCAACGAAGTCTCTGATGTGTCTACAAAGAGTATATACAGATGTGTATATATGTGTAGCCATCTTTCCTCAATATTCTAATAACTTTACTAGTAAAACGGCCCAACGTTTTCCATAGAAGGTGGCTAACCCTTCTCACTTACGTAGGTTATTTCATCAAGTCTGTCTCTTTAGGACCACCCAAAACATGGGCTATGAAATAATAAAGAGCTTTTATAACAATTCAACCTCACAAAAGATAAGGTGAATTTCTTCATGTTCATCTTAAAATGAACCATCCAAACTCTAGGATAAATAATCATTAAGAATAAATATTCAACCTCATAATCAGTGAATTCAATATGTCCTTCTCACTAGGAACACTCAAACTTTTGGGTTTGAATTCATTAAGAGTTTTAAGAAAACTCACCCTCTCTGGCGGTAAGTTCACCTAGTCCTTCGCAATTAGGACCACCCACTTAACATTGAGTTATGAACTTATTAAGAATAGATATTCAACTGAAAGTCAATAAATTAATCAAGTCTTTCTCACTAAGACCATCCAAAGCCTGGGCTATGAATTTATTAAGAGCAATTAAGCTCATCATGTGCATGTACATTATTCATCATAGGGATAGGCAAGTGAAATGTATACTATGAGTCTTTCCATGACTTTGTTTGACCACATTGAACTTAGATAACTAAGTTGGGCATCCACCATGAATTCCTCAACCAATGGGCTTTAAACCCATCCCCCCCCGATGAACCCAAAACCAATTTCTAACTAAACCCTTTGGTAAGTAGATCAGCAAGGTTCCTCTCCAACTTCACATACTCTAAAGAGAGTACTCTATTCCTTATTAAGTATCTTATATATTCATGTTTTATGCGAATATGTTTCTTCTTATGTTGTAAGCTTGGTTTTGAGTCATACATATTGCAGCTTGTAAATCACACAGTAAGGACACCGAGGGAGTTGGTTTTCCCTACAAAGGTATTTCTGCCAATAAATTTCTGAGTCACTCAACTTCTTTCCCAGCTAAGTCAAATGAAATAAACCCTGGCTCTATGGTAGAACGAGCGATACAAGTCTGCTTAGCAAACTTCCACGAGATCGTTGCGCCAAGGTAAAAATATACTCGCTCCTAGAGCTTACTTAATTATTATCAGTAACTCAGTCGGTGTCACAGTATCATTCTAAAACTGAAGGATAGCCAACAAAATTGAGTTTCCAATCAATAGTACCCTTAAGATACTTAAGTAAGCGTCTTAGAGCAATCCAATTTTCACCACTAGGATTATAAATATATCTACTTAACCTACTCATAGCATAGGCAATATCAGTTTGAGTATAGTTCATTAAGAACATAAGGCTTTCGATACTTTTGGCATACTCTAGTTGGGAAACACTACTTCCTTTATTTTTAAGAAGTCATATACCAGAATTAGAAGGAGTTCTAACATGGATGGCATCGAAACTGTCAAATTTCCTTAATGCCTTCTCAATATAGTGTGTTTGATCCAAAGAAAATCTCTTTTCAGATTTGGTAACTTTAACTCCTAAGATCACATCAACCTCTTCTAAGTCTTTCATCTCAAATTTAGTGGACAAGAAAGCTTTCATTTTGTTAATGGATTCAATGTTAATACTGAATATCAACATGTCATTAACATACATGCTTATGATGACACAATCAGTACCAAACATTTTTTAATACATGCATGCATCCGCACTATTTACAATAAAACTAAAACTCATAAAGGTTTTGTGAATTTCTCGTACCACTATTTTGGAGCTTGTTTAAGTTCATAAATAGGCTTTTTAAGTCTGCATACTTTGCGTTTCATGCCAGATGTCTCAAAACCTGGTGATTGCTCTATATAGATCTCCTCGTCTATATCTCCATTAAAAAAATACACACTTTACTTCCATTTGATGTACGTGCAACTTATGATTGGACGTTATCGCAATCAAGGTATGGATCATTGAGATTTTCGTGACAAAAGAGTATGTGTCAAAGAAGTCTATACCAAACTTTTAAGTGAACCCTTTGATTATTAGTCTTGCTTTATACTTTTGGATTGACCCATTAGGTCTAAGTTTCTTTCTAAAGATCCACTTAAAGTTAATATGTCGGAATCCTCTATGTAATTCAACCAACTCTCACGTGTGATTAGACATTATTGACTCTAGTTCATCATTTATTACAGTTCTCCAAAAACTAGCGTCAATTGAACTTATAGCTTCATCATACGACTTTGGATCCTCATCTAAAAGGAAAGTCTGAGCTATAGGAACATAGATAGAGTCTACATCACTTATTTATGAAATAAAGGAAGTTAGGAAATCTGGACCAAAGGTAGAGGCTACCCTTTGTCTTTTACTTTTTCTAGGCTCTAATTCTATCTCTAGAGAATCCTTGGTAGGATTAGAAGAAGTTAAGACATGAATTTCTACTAGTGTTCCAACACTTAAACTAGGTTTCTTTAAAGGAAATATATCTTTAAAGAACATAACATCCCTAGTTTCACAAATAGAAAAGTCATATAGATATACGAATCTATATGAGACAATGTTTGAAGCATACCCAATAAACATTGCATCAACAGTTTTGGGACCGGTGATGGACTTCTTAGTGTCAGGCAAACCAACCTTTGCCACACACCCTCACACTTTCAGGTATTGCAAATTAGGTGCATAATATTTCCATATATTATATGGGGTACAATCTAATTTCTTATGAGGTACTCTGTTTAATATGTGATTTGCTGACATAAAGGCTTTCCCCCATGTTATCAGATAACCCAAAACTTAATAAGAATGAGTTTATCATTTCCTTTAAAGTTTAGTTTTTCCTCTCAGCTATACCACTCTACTGAGGAAAATATGGGGTAGAGGTTTCACGAATTATGTCATTCTTGTCACACACATCTTTAAGGAAATTAGATCCGTATTCACCACCTCTAGTGGATCTAGGCCATTTTATTCACCTATCAAGCTGATTTTCAACTTCTGCCTTATAAATAAGAATGAAGTTTTTAGCCTCATCTTTAGTTCTAAGGAGATATACCTTTGTATATCTTGAAAAGTCATCTACAAAGGTTATGTAGTAGTGTTTACCTCTCTTACTTTTAGAGTTTCTAAAGTCTACTAGATCAGAATAAATAAGTTCTAGCAATTCTATTTTCCTCTTAGAAATAATATTAAAAGAAGGTTTAGCATGCTTGGCTTCTACGCAAATCTCACATTTTTAAAGCTTTTCTCGTCTAGATTAGGAAGTAGATTCATTTTTATGAGTTTCCTTAAAGAATGAATGTTTACGTGTCCTAATCTAGCATGCCACAAATACAGAGTCTCAACAATATAGAAAGAAATACCGGTTTATTACTTTCATTAAACTAGGTTTTGATTACAAATAAACGTCAATTTAAAAAGCCATTCCTAATAAAAACCCCATTCTGGGGAAGTAAAAATTTATTTGCTTCAAAAACCAGTTTAATGCTTGCATTGTTGAGTAACCCTCCACTAATAAAATTTCTATGCAGAGTAAGTATATATAGAACATTATGCAAGGCTAAAGTTTTACCAGATATCAGTTTTAGTAAAACTTTCCCTTTACCTAGCAAATCTAAACTGTTGAAGTTCCCCATGTACACTTGTTCACCATTCTTCACATCTTCAAACTCGGTGAACAACTTCTGTTTGGTGCAAAAATATCTGGAAGTGCTAGTGTCTACAATCTCCCCAGTATTATTCTCTACCAGGTTGATTTCAGAAATCACCTCTGCTATGATGTCATCAACATTCTCAGCAACATTCGGTTGTAGTTTGTTCTTATTCTAGCAGTCTGATTGTTGTTGGCTCTAGTAAGCTTTGTGTCCAGCCTGTCCACACACATAAGAATTGACAGGCCTTTTTGGAGCCTTATCCTTCGCAGGCTTCTAGAAGTTGACAATCTTCTGGGTTTTGAACTTCTGCTTCTGGCCACCTCGTCTTATGGGCTTATTAAATTTGGACCCTGAGACAGACCTAAATTCAACTAGATTAGCCTTAAAAGAATGATTATTAGAAGAAATCAACTTATCTTTAAGTCGATTGGCTTCTTCTATCTTTATGCGGCTCACAAGCTCTTCAATTGTAAACACCTTTTTTTGTGTTTCAAAGAGTGGCGGTAGTCAGACTAGGACTTGGGCAGCTTCTCTATGAGAACATTTGCTGGCAAGACTTCACACATTTTCATGCCCTCGGCCATGATGTCAGAAACCAATTTCTCGTAGTCATAGTCCTGATCCATGATTGGCTTATCATCAGACATCTAAAATTTGAGCCATTCGCCGACCACATACTTCTTTATTTTGGCGTCATCGGCTCCATACTTCTTCTACAGCGTATCCCATATAGCCTTTACAATTTTCTCTTTAAAAAACATGTCAAACAGTTTGTTTGACATATGACTTATGAGAAATCTACGAACAATCATGTTGTCCTTCTCTTTAAGAAGCATGAACATTTGCAAACTGCAGGACTGCACTGACGGTAGTAGGAGTGGAGTTATCATCAGCAACGTCTAAGGGCGATGGAATCAACAATGATTAAGGTGGCGATTTGAGCAACACATAATCAAGATCATGCTGCTTGAAGGATATGATTATCCGTTAGGACCATCTCTGATAATCGGTCTTGTCGAGTGCATCAAACTTTGATATATCTGGAACAAGCTTTGGCACTGTGTTTTACATTTTGCAATACAAAAATCGTCTCAAAATTGTTGATAAGTTTACTGCAAAATCAATCTATTAGCACTAACTGGATAATTATAAACAAAGTTAAACGTAGATAAGAAACTGTGTCGTGGTATAAACCACTGCCTTAGAAACGATTTCTCCTAGATGTGTGTAATTGCTAGAATAAGAGGTCGTCCCCCGAGGTTAACACGACAGCTCCGATAATTGTACACCCAAAGATTGGAATGGACAATGTTGGAATTGCTCTTCTCACAAAAAGAATAAAAGAGAGAACTTTGAAAGTAGAGAATTCAAGATACTTCAGAATTCAGAAAACCTTCTCTATTTATAGGTTTTACACATGAGTTAAAAACGGCAAATTGAGTCAATCTTAAACTCTGATTTTTTATTTTAACAGCTAGTCAACTACCGAAATTTAGCAACTCATTAATTAGGTGATAAAAATCAAGAATTAATCAACAGATTGATTTTGATTTTATTCTAATTAACAGTTGATTAAAACGTTCCAAATTTAATAATTAAATTGAGTTGATTAATCATCCTAACAATTGGTATTAGAGCCTAGCTCATTTGTGTTGGGTCACGCCGGTACACCTCATAGCGCAGCAAAAAAATTATCCAGCGATTACCACTAGAGATCCATGTACGAGGAATGAATTGGGGTGAATAAGGGTGAAGAATTACCTGTTTAAAATATGAAATTCTAAATTTGGAGAAGATAGATATTCAATCACGATTCCACGATGTCGATTTCTAAGCTACAACGATAACGCTCCGACCTCTATGTAGTTCACCCAGTTGAAATGAGCATACAAAATTCTCTAAACCATTTAGAAGGTAACGAGCATATAAAAACTTTCTAAACTATTAAGAGGGTTTTTTGCAAAAAAACATTCATGGCTGCAAGATCTCTCATGCCTTTGTATAGCCTTTGAAATCCCAATTCAACTCATATTAGGATTTCAATATATATATTAAATATATATAATCCCAATTTAACTTAATTAGGATTTCAATATATATATTTAATATATATATATATATATTAAATATATGTGATCTCAATTTAACTTAATTAGGATTTCAATATATATATTAAATATATATAATCCCAACTTAACTTAACTAGAATTTTAATATATATATATTAAATATATATAATCTCAATTAAACTTAATTTTGATTTCAATTTGATTTAAATCGAATTATATTATTTATATATTAAATGAGCATAATTACAATAATTATTTTTCTTTTAATATTTATCCAATAGTTATATTATATATATATATATATCAAATATATATTAATTTAACTAAATTCGTGTACAACAAATTTGTACATATATAATTCGTTTAATATATGCTCATTTTAACTGATGGTGTGACCATATTGGTTCATGTAACGTTATTAGTAAATATTAGAACATTTCTAATATTGCAAACAATGAGTAACATCTAACAATATGTCATTGTCACCTAAGTTACAAGAAATCATGATTAGACATAACCTTTTTCGTGATTAACTCTATTTATGTATTACATCTTTTAGTCCTTTATATCTAAATTGGACACAAGTCATGGAATAGTCACACTTGTATAGTCCATCTAATATTTATAGATATCTTGAGTAGACTACTATAAACAAATAACTATGATATCTTATATGAACTTATTCGAGCATGACCATACATTTATAGTCTTACTCAATCAAGTGGCCTACGATATTACTCCTATTATATATGAGGGACAAATCCTATCTTGATCAACCATATTCCACTACATAGATTTGTGACATATCCAGTATCAGTCTTTATAGTGTAGTCAGTTATGACACTCGTTTAACTGTATCAAAATATGTCACCCACGATGTTGAAATTAATGATGATCTCAAGTTTGAGGATCATACATGTAGTTATCACTATGAGAAATGTTGTGAGTGTCACATAATAATCCAAGAAACATGTTTATAGCGGGTCAATCCAGTATGTCGTTCTCTAACACATACTTATGTATTGATTTTGACATCTTCATGTCAATGACAACACTTTGTCATCAATCAACTACATATTAGTTTTAATGCATTATTGTTGTCCATGCCCACAATAATACTCGACTAAGGACATTTTAGAATAACCATATTATTCTAAGGACTTTATTATAATTCAGTTTATTTATGCACGCAGAATTGTAACTAAAAATAATAATGCCAATGCCTCTTTTTGAATAAACAAGGTAAAAAAACAAATGTCATTTACAATCATCTTATGATTGGTCTTTGGGCATACTCTAACAATCTCCCGCTAGCATTAAGAACAATCACTCATGTATCTAATACCAAGTGACTTAGTGTGACGATCATGCTTCTGTCGCGTTAGAGGCTTTGTCAGTGGATCGACAATGTTATCATATGTTGGTACTCTGCATATTTTCACATCTTCTCGATATATAATTTTCGAATGAGATGGTAACGCCTAAGCATATGTTTGGATCATTGGTGAGATATGGTTTCTTTTACTTGTGCAGTGGCTAAGTTGTTATCACAACGTAGATTTATAACATTTAATATGCTCAGCACAACCCCTAGTTCAGATATGAACTTCTTGATTCAAACACCCTATTTTGCAGCATCGCATGCTGCAATATACTCGGTTTCTATTGTAGAAACAACTATTGTATCTTGCTTTGAACCTTTCCAGCTCACAACGCATTCTTTAAGGCATAACACAAAACCTGATTTCGTTCGTGAATCACCTTTATTAGTTTGAAAGTTGGCATCAGTATAACCTTTTATACTTTGCTCTTTCTCACCTCTATATATAAGGAATGTATCCTTAGTTACTTAGGATATTTTTAACTATAACCCAATGACCTTCATCGGGATCTACCTGGTACCGATTTGTCATACTTAAAGCGTATGATACATATGGATGAGTACATAGCATGACATACATGATAGATCCAATTGCTGAAGCATATAGAATCTTACTCATGCGCTCTCTTTCTTGAGGTGTTGAAGGACACATTTCCTTCGAGAGTGAAATTTCATGTCTCATAGGTAAAAACCTTTTTTTAATTCTTCCATACTGAATCTTTCCAATACTTTATTTATGTATGAATTTTGACTCAATCCTAGGAGTCGTCTCGATCTATCTCTATAGATCTTGACTTCTAATATGTATGTTGCCTCACTCAAGTCATTCATGGAAAAACATTTTCCTAACCAAGTTTTTTACTGGCTGTAAGCTAGGTATGTCACCAGTATGTCATCTACATACATTACCAAGGATATGACAGTGCTCCCACTAATTTTCTTGAAACACATGACTCATCTTCATTTCTGATAAAACCAAACTCTTTGATTGCGTCGTTAAAACGAAGATTCCAAATTTTTTTGGCATCTTTTGGATCGACAAAACCTTCAGGTTGTGTCCTGTACACATCCTCATTTGGTTTTTTATTAAGAAAAGTGGTTTTAACATCCATTTTCCATATCTCATAATAGTAAAATGTAGCTATCTTAAGTAAGATCCGGATGGATTTAAACATAGCAACAAGTGAAAAAGGTTTTATCATAGTCTATACCATGAATTTGTCGAAAGGCTTTAGCGATTAATCACTCTTCGTATGTTTGTACATTACCCTCCATGTCGATTTTCTTTTGAAAAAAACACTTGCACCCTATAGGCTTAACCCCTTCAGGTGGGTCAACCAAGTTCCAAACTTGGTTTTCTGACATGGAATCCATCTCGAATTTCATGGCCTCTAGCCATTTCTTAGAGTTTGGGCCCATTACTGCTTCTTGATAAGTCATAGGCTCATTTTGATCCATGAAGAGAGCATCATCATGCAATGTGACAAGAAATCCATATTTCTCAGGCGCATTGCATTCTCTCAAAGATCTTCGCAGTGGTTGTGTTTCCAAAACTATTGAATGTTCCTCAACAACTTGTGGAACTTGTTGTTGTTCAATCTCTTGTTCAATAATATGTGGTTGATCTTGAATTTCATTGAGTTCCATATTTCTCCCACTTCTTTTTCGAAAAACAAATTCTCTTTCTAAGAAGATTCATGTTCGGGAAACAAACACTTTGTTCTTGGTAGGATTAAAGAAATAACGCCATTTAGTTTCTTTAGGATAACCCACAAAATTACATTTATAAGATTTGGGTTCGAGCTTTGTAGACATCTTATGTTTAACATAAGCTTCTCATCCCCAAATTTTCATAAAAGACATATTAGGACGTTTTCCAGTCCATGTCTAATATGGTGCCTTTTGAATTGATTTAGATGGAACACGATTTAGTGTAAAAACAACTATTTTAGTGCATGTCCCCAAAAATAAACTGGAAGATCAGCGTGACTCGTTCTTGATCGAACCATGTCTAACAATGTTCGATTTCTTTTTTCGGAAACTCTATTCTATTGTGGAGTACCAGGAGGTGTAAGACAATCTCACATTCCTTAAGAAGGTCATCAAACTCTAAGCTTAAGTATTCTCTTCTTCGATCTGATCGAAGAGCCTTAATGCTTTTTCTTAGTTGGTTTGTTTTGTACTTCATTTTAAAATTCCTTGAACTTTTCAAGGGCTTCAGATTTATGATGCATTAGGTAAATGTACCCATACCTACTGAAGTTATCTATGAAAGTAATGAAGTATTGAAACCCTCTTATGGCTTATGTATTCATTGGTCCACATACATCACTATGTATTAATCCCAATAAATCACTTGCTCGTTCACTTTTACCATCAAAATGAGCTTTGTCCATCTTTCCAAATAAGCAAGGTTCGCATAAATCAAGTTGTTCGAAAACAAATGAATTCAAAAATCTATCTTTATGTGACCCAAGTGACAATGCCAAAGATAAGTTTGATAAGAGTCATTTGTTTTTTTTATCTTTTCGTATTTATGTTGTAAATGGAAATCACTTGATCCAAAATATAGAGGTCATTTATTAATTGTGTCGCACCATAGAAAACATTATCGAGATAAAAAAGAATAACAATTATTCTTAATAATTATCTCAAAACCAATCTTGTATAAACAAGAAATCAAAAATGATGTTTTTAATCAAACTAGACAAAAAATAACAATCATCTAAACATAAATTAAGTCCACTAGGCAACGATAAAGTATATGTCCCTATAGCTAATGCAGCAACTCTTACTTCATTACCAATCCGTAGGTTCACCCCTCATTTTCTCATATTTCTATTCTTTTGTAGTCCTTATACAAATGTAAAAATATGAGAACTAAAATCGGTACCCAATACCTAAGAAGTAGGAGTTGATAAATTAATATTAATAACATAAATATTTGAGGCAAACGCTACGCTTTCATTTGACTTCTTCACTTTTTCAAGATAAATGGGGGAGTTCCTTTTACGATGACATGTCTTATTATAATGGAAACAATTTCCTTCGAGTGACCAGTCAATGTAGTTTATGTTGTTCAACTTGTCATTCTCAAGGACCGATCGCAATGTTAACAAAATTGAATTTGTCATAATAAGTCTACAACAGTAAAATATGAATTTTGAATACGTTTACCAAGTTTGTTTATAAAAGGTCTTTATACTCCCACTATTTTTATTAAAATTAATAACCCTCAAATATTAATGTCGAAAATACTTTATGTAAAGTTTTTTCTAGTGGGCAAGGATCCAAATTTCACATTCTCTTAAGTCAATTTTGGCTTTTCTCTTAAGATTATGGTCTATCTAGGTAAGCAACACTTGCTAATTACATCTCATGTAACTCCTTTATTTGGTGAACAACTCTTGTTCATAATCATCTTATGATTATCCAAATAACTAACTTTTAGATTTTCTAATCACATTAGAGTAACCTAGTTAAGTCTTTAACCAATATTACAACCAACGAATATCACTTGCTTATTCTTCACGTTTGGCCAAGATAGATAAAGTACCTCGCTTTAGCATAACATACATTGTATCAATCTAGACTTTAACGAGGGTTAACATTGGGAAACAATAAAAGACTTGATATTTTATTGAGGGGTTTTGTGAAGATTATCTCACCATTTAACATTTGATCTTATCAATTAACTAGCATGCATCTCATACATTCATTTTATCATATACATAAAAGGCATTATATATGAATGCAATAGTTATAGCCCATATCCTAAGGTGGCTCGTCCCAAGCCAATAGGAGAACCAAATTATTCTAAGGATAAAAACACTTCTCAAGCATCTTTCTGCCGGCCTATACTTTTGTTTCTCTGGTCCATGCTTCTTCGTATAGATTACAATTTCAGAAACTCATTTTACATACGAGGGAGTAAGATGAGAAGAGAATTACAATAGAAGTAGAAAAGCACGACACGTAGGCCGTATTTATAAAACCTTATAAATAAAACTAGATGGGTAATTGGGCTATAATTATGCATTCCAAACACCGTGCATATCAAACATAATAATGACGCGTTTGTTATTAAGGTCTTACCGGATTGTTCCTACACAAGGGTCAAGCCTCTTGCAGGGTTCCGGTCAGTAGTGGGATTTTCTTTTTAAGATCAGCATCTTAATTGTTGTGTAAAACCTCACGATTTGATAACTTTCATCAACATTATCGCAGTTTTTCAGGATTTTAAAATCCACCAGATTTTTACTGAAACAACTCTTGTTATTTTCCCACACAAAATCTATAGACTAACCATTAGTTTAATATATAACTATAACCTGCGTATGTTAACACTTAACATATAAAACCTTAAAATTCCATATTGAATATGTTAAAAATTAACATATAATATTTTAAACCTTATTGACAAAGATCCAGATGATTAACTCTTAATCATCGATCTTAGGAACATCTTTTAACAGATTAACAGATTAACCGTGATTGAATAGTTTTGCTCGTACAAGTATCATATATTCTCTAAATAAATAGAAAAATAACATGATCCTATACAATTACATCACCCAAGTAATTAAAACCTGAATCTGTATTGTACAAGTGACTCTAATACCACTTTTGGGTCACGTCGGTACACTCCATGGCGTAGCGGAAAAATTATCCGGTGATTACAACTAGAGATCCGTGTACGAGGAATGAATTGGGGTGAATAAGGGTAAAGAATTACCTGTTTAAAATCTAAAATTTTGAATTTGAAGAAGATAAATATTCAATCACGATTCCACGATGTCGATTCCTAAGCCGCAATGATAACTCTCCGACCTTTATGTAGTTCATCCAGTTGAAGCGAGCATAAAAAATTCTCTAAACCATTTAGAAGGGAACGAGCATATAAAAACTCTCTAAAGTATTTAGAGGGGTTTTCCCAAAAAGCATTCATGACTGCTAGATCTCTCATGCCTTTATATAGCCTTTGAAATCCCAATTTAACTCATATTAGGATTTCAATATATATATATATTAAATATATATAATCCCAATTTAACTTAATTAGGATTTCAAAATATAATATATATATATATATTAAATATATATAATCCCAATTTAACTTAATTGAGATTTCAATATATAATCCCAATTCAACTTAACTAGGATTTAAATATAGGGTAAAACTTTATACACAAGTTGTGTAAAACTAATTTTACGCAAGCCTGTGTTTTAACCTTATAAAACACAAATTCTAAATTCCTAACCCTAATAATCTAAAACCTAAACCCTAAATACTAAACACTAACCTTAAATTCTAAACCCTACAACTTAAACCCCTAAACTTTTAACCTTAAACTAAACCTTTAACCCCTAAATTTGAAAAGCACATGTAAACGTTTGTTTACACTGACTGTGTATCAAACTTTTTCTTTTTAATATATATATATAATCCCAATTCAACTTAACCAGGATTTCAATATTTATATATTAAATATATATAATCCCAATTCAACTTAATTAGGATTTCAATTTGATTTAAATTGAATTATATTATTTATAAATTAAAAGAGTCATAATTACAATAATTATTTTTCTTTTAATATTTATCCAATAGTTAAATTATATATATATCAAATATATATTAATTTAACTAAATTCATGTACAACAAACTTGTACATATATAATTCGTTTAATGTATGCTCATTTCAACTGTAGGTGTGACCCTGTAGGTTCATGTAACGTTAGTAGTAAATATTAGAACATTTCTAATATTACAAACAATGAGTGACATCTAGCAATACGTATTTGTCACCTAAGTTACAAGAAATCATGATTCGAAATAACCTTTTCATGATTAACTCTATTTATGTATTACATTATTTTGTCCTTTATATCTAAATTGGACACAAGTCATGGAACAATCACACTTGTATAGTCCATCTAATATTTCTTGATATCTTGAGTAAATTACTATAAATGAATAACTATGATATCATATAAGAACTTATTCGAGCATGGCCACGCATTTTTAGTCTCACTCAATGAAGTGGCCTACGATATTACTCCTATTATATATAAGGGACAAATCCTATCTTGATCAACCATATTCCACTATATAAATTGTGACATATCCAATATCAGTCTTTATAGTGTAGTCAATTACGACACACGTTTGACCGTATCAAAATATGTCACTCACAATGTTGAAATAATGATGATCTCAAGTCTAAGGACCATACATGTAGTTATCACTATGAGCAATGTTGTGACTGTCACATAATAATCTAAGAAACATGCTTATAGCGGGTCAATCTAGTATGTCATTCTCTAACACATACTTATGTATTGATTTTGACATCTCTATGTCAATGACAACACTTTGTCATTAATCAACTACATATTAGTCTTAATGCATTATTATTGTTCACGCCCACATTAATGGCAATGCCTCTTTTTGAATAAACAAGGTAAAAAAACAAATGTCATTTTCAATCATCTTATGATTGGTCTTTGGGCATACTCTAACAATTCGAAGGATTAACATTCCCTTGAGATGATCCTAGAGGTGATTCAATCAACCAACATGCATGCCATGGCCTCCACTTCCGGCAACAACCTCTACGAGTTTCAATCCATCACCAAACTACCTTTTTTCAATAGGGATAACTATTCCTATTGGAAGAATCGTATGAGGTTGTTCATCAAATCCAACGATTACCTCTTATAGGATGTAGTGTAAGATGGACCTACAATTTTGATGAAGATAGAAGGTGACCGGTTAATCCCAAAGTCCAAGATAGAGATGACCGATAAAGATCAGATGAGATTACAAGTGAATGATAAAGCTATGCACATGCTCTTTTGTGCACTTAGATTGGATGAGTACTCGAAGATGTCTTCTTGCACAAGTGCAAATGGGATATGGGACAAGCTCGAGACCACCTATGAAGGCACAAACGATGTCAAGGAGACCAAGATTGGACTCCTCAACTTGAGCTACAAAAACTTCAAGGTGGAGCCCGATGAGAGCATCACCAAGATGTTCGATCATTTATCCGTCATTGTCAACGATCTCAAAGGCTTCAAAGAAGTCATTCCATAGGACAAGCTTTTTAGAAGCTCATATACCACTTTCTCGAGTCATGGGATGGAATGAGAACTGCCATCATCGGAGCCAAGGACTTCCAGACCTTGAAGCTCGATGCTCTCATGAGGTCTCTCTTAACCCATGAAGTTATGAAGAAAGGAAGAAAAGAAGATGAAAGAGAAGATGATGGAAAAAAAGAGGTAGAAAAAAAGAAAGTAGGAATTGCTCTCAAGGCTTCATAATAAGAGAGTGATTCGAGTGAAGAAGAAGAGGAAGAAATGGCAATCCTCACCAAATGGTTCACTCGGTTCATGAAATCCAACCGGGGAAAAAATTTCTATCGAAGAGGGGATTTCGAGAACAAGAACAAGGTGAATGAGAATGATCAAATCATGTGTTATAAGTGTAAGAAACTGGGGTATATCAAGACGGACTGTCCCAAACTAAAAAAAAAGAGCTTCGGGAAGAAGAAGAAGCTCAAGGCTCATGTTGCTACTTAGAGTGATGAGGAATCATATGAGGAAGAGGAGCAAGAAGTAGCCAATCTTTGCCTCATAGCACTCGAAGATAATCCTAAGAGGGAGCATTGCAACAAGGCCAAAGCTATATGTGCAAACTTATGGTACCTAGATAGTGGATGCTCGAGACACATGACCATTGACAAGAGTCGGTTCTTAGAGCTAAAACCAAATAGTGGAGGAGTAGTGACTTTCGGTGACAAATCCGAAGGCCATATTGAAGGAATTGGTTCTATTGGTAATCACTCTTCTATCCTTATAGACAATGTTTTATATGTCAACAGTCTAAAATATAATCTTTTAAGCATAAGCCAACTTTGTGATAAAGGTTTCAATTTATTTAAATGGTTGCAAAATTATCAACATTGAAACTAAGAAAATTTTGCTTATTGGTCATCACATAGGAAGCATATACATGGTGCAAAGAAAACTAGAGCATGCATGCATGGGTGTTTTATAAAAATTGGTTTCAAATGATCTTGTAAGAGGTTTGCCAAAAATAAAGTTTTCTTTTGACAAAATTTGTGATGCATGTGTAAAAGGCAAACATAAAAGAGTTTCTTTTAAACCTATTAATGATGTTTCTACAAGTAGAGTTTTACAATTGATCCACATGGATCTTTTTGGCCCTATTAGGACTATGAGTTTGGGTGGAGAATCATATGCATTTGTTTTAGTTGATCATTGCTCTAGATTTACTTGGGGTTCTATTCTTAAGTACCAAGGATGATGCTTTAGAAAAATTCATCACGTTTTTAGAAATAACTCAAAATGATGTTGGCCACTCTATTTCTCACATTAGAAGTGATCATGGAACAGGATTTCAAAATTTAGGTTTTGAGGATTTTTTGTAACTCAAATAGTATAAGACATAATTTTTTTGCTACTCGCACTCCTCAACAAAATGGGGTTGTTGAGAGGAAAATTCGTACTTTAAAAGAAGTGGCTAGAACCATGCTTTGTGAAAATAATTTGCCTACGTATTTTTGGGCGGAAGCCACAAATATCGCATGTTATATTGTCAACCTAGTAATGATTAGGCCGATTTTAAAGAAAACACCTTATGAGATTTTAAAATCCAAAAAATCTAGCATTAGCTATTTTCATTCTTTTGGATGAAAATGTTTTGTTTTAAAATATGGAAAAAGACAATTTGGGCAAATTTGATGCAGAAAGTGATGAAGTTATTTTTCTAGGTTATTCTTTAAACTCTAAAGCCCGTCGAGTATTTAATAAGAGAACTTTGATAGTTGAAAATTTTATTCACGTGGTTTTCAATGGTAATATCCTTCCGAGGAAAGATTCTTGTGATGATGATGATGTGGGAATTTTTGAAGCCAATGATGGTGGCAATCATCAAAGGTAGATGAAGTTCCATCCAAAGAAGAAAAAACACAAGATCCACCTCTAGAAGCATTGAAGGACATGACTCTAGAGGAAAAAGAGGTGACCTACCCAAGGGAGTTCAACTATGTCAAAGGTGGTAAAATTTTAGGTAATCCATCCAAATAGGTAACCACTAGATCTTATCTTAGAAATTCTTGTAATGTTGCATTTGTCTTATGCATATAGCCTAAAAATATCAAAGAAGCATTATATGATGATTATTGGATATTGGCTATGCAAGAAGAGTTAAATTAATTTGAGAGAAGTCAAGTATGGACATTAGTTGATAGGCCTAGTAATAAGTCTACCATAAGAACTAAATGAGTTTTTAGAAACAAACTAGATGAGAGTAGTAAAATTGTGAGAAACAAGGCTAGCCTTGTTGCTCAAGGTTACAATCAAGAAGAATGAATCAATTTTGATGAAACATATGCACCCATAGCTAGAATGGAAGCTATTAGGATGCTTCTTGCATTTGCATGTTATCATGAATTCAAGCCTTTTCAAATGTATGTAAAAAATGCTTTTCTAAATGGTTTTATTAATGAATAAGTGTATGTAGAACAACCACCTGGTTTTGAAGATTCAAAATATCCAAACCATGCTTTCAAACTTTCAAAAGCTTTATATGGTTTGAAACAAGCTCCTAGAGCTTGGTATGAAAGATTATCAAACTTTTTAATTGAAAAAAGGTTTTAACAAGGGAAAGGTGGACACTACACTCTTCATTAAAGGAAAAGGCAAAGACATCTTAGTAGTTCAAATTTATGTTGATGATATTATTTTTGGTTCTACTAATGCATTGCTTTGCCATGATTTTGCTAAGTTAATACAAGGCGAGTTTTAGATGAGCATGATAAGGGAACTCTCATTCTTTTTGGGACTCCAAATCAAACAAAGGAAGGATGAAATCTTCATCAATCAAGCTAAGTACATCAAGGATATGCTCGTGAAGTTTGTCTTAGAAAATGTGAAACATCAAGACACACCAATGAGCTCTTCTACAAAGCTTGACAAAGATGAATGAGGTAAGCCTGTTGATTTAAAGCTATATAGATCAATGATAGTATCTTTGCTTTATCTTACCACAAGTAGATCATATATTATGTTTAGTGTTTGTTTGTGTACTAGATTTTAAGCTAGTCCTAGAGAATCAAACCCTATAGTCGTTAAGAGAACCGTTAGATACCTTAGAGACACACCTTATTTAGGCCTTTGGTATCCTAGAGATTCCTCCTTTGGTTTGCATGCTTATTCGGATGTGGATTATGGAGGTTGTAAGATATATAGAAAGAGTACCTTCGGTACTTGTCAATTCCTAGGTCGTATGCTCATATTGTGGTTTTCAAAGAAACAAAATAGTGTAGCATTATCTACCATCGAAGCAGAATACATATCGACCAAAAGTTGTTGTGCTCAAGTTCTTTGGATGAAACAACAACTTTTAGATTATGGAATTGATGTAGGTATCATCCATCTTAAGTGTGACAACACTAGTGCCATATGCCTCACTAAAAATCTCATCCAACATTCTAGAACCAAGCACATAGAGATAAAACATCATTTTATTAGTTGTATGCTCATATTGTGGTTTTCAAAGAAACAAAAAAGTGTAGCATTATCTACCACCGAAGCAGAATACATATCGACCAAAAGTTGTTGTGCTCAAGTTCTTTGGATGAAACAACAACTTTTACATTATGGAATTGATGTAGGTATCATCCATCTTAAGTGTGACAACACTAGTGTCATATACCTCACTAAAAATCTCATCCAACATTCTAGAACCAAGCTCATATTGTGGTTTTCAAAGAAACAAAGTAGTGTAGCATTATCTACCATCGAAGCAGAATACATATCGACCAAAAGTTGTTGTGCTCAAGTTCTTTGGATGAAACAACAACTTTTAGATTATGGAATTGATGTAGGTATCATCCATCTCAAGTGTGACAACACTAGTGCCATATGCCTCACTAAAAATCTCATCCAACATTCTAGAACCAAGCACATAGAGATAAAACATCATTTTATAAGAGATCGTGTCTTAAAAAATGATGTAGTTCTAGAATATGTAGACACCTTGAACCAATTAGCGGATATCTTCACCAAACCTTTAGACAAAGAGCGTTTTTGGTCTCTTAGGAGACAGTTAGGTTTAACTAGCCTTTCTTAAACCTTAGAGCCTTTTTGGTGTTAAAATCTTGGTTGATTTTGGTTGATTTCATTGCTTATGTGTTTTTGCTCCTATATGCATCTATCCTTGTTGCTATGGGGAGTATGCATTTGTTTTAGCTCATACAGGATCTCATTTCATTTACATGCATTTCGATTTGAGTAAAATCGAATTTTTGAGCACATTGCTGCCAAAAACGTCATTTCTAGCACAAGGGTATCGATACGGGGTATCGCGTATCGATACGGGTATCATGAGACAGTTCCGTTAAATTTTGAACTGTACCGATACGGGGTCGATAATCGGTACGACTAAAAACCATTTTGATACATCGTTTCGATACGTACACGTGGCTTATCGGTACACATAGCCGCTGGTGATTTAAATGAGCTATTAAATGGGTTTTTCACTTTAACCAAAACTCTTCAAACCCTAGATACGAAATCCTCTATTTAAACTCATCAAAACCCTTTGTTTTATTATACAAATCATCAAATCTTTTGAGGGCTTTTGGGTTTCTTATCAAACCCTAGCAAAATCATCAAGTTTAGTATAAACCCTACTTTCTATTATTTTCATTTTTGTTCTTATTTATATACTTATTTTGTTTCAAAATTATATATTTAATATGTATAACATAGTTTTCAAAGTTTTTACAAAAATTCTTTCAAAACTAAAAAATTTTGGTTCGAATATAAAATTATACTCATATATTTTTCAACATTATTTTTCAATTTTTATTTTACCAAAATTTCTTTTTATACTTGTATATGATTTTAAGCTATACGATATAGGTTTTTACAATACCCTGATCATTGGATTGTTTATTGGATTGAATTTGATGTTTATGCATACATTGTTTTTGTGTTTTGATTTTGACTTTAGGTTTTTACCATGGGTCCTAAGAAAAGACAAAGAAAAGAATTAGGACAATCTTCCAATACTAATTCTGAAAACGATGGTACAAAACCCAACCTAACCCATATTTTTCAAAACTGTTTTAATGAACCTCGATATCCTAATGTCATTGATCATTTTAAACATTACCAAAATTTTAAAATCTGTTGTGAGCGTATGGTTTCTATCATTTTCATGACTTTCGAACAATTTAATTTTCGATATCTTGATTTAATGAATCAATGGAAGTTCATGTCTTTTTTAAGCATACCCAACATTTTATACCGAAATCTTGTTCTTATTTTTACTCCAATGCCGATGTATTTATAACCAAGATAAATTCGAAGTTATTGCTATAGAATCTTACCTCGTGGGAAAGAAATTTCAAATTGATTCCTCTATTTTAGCAAACTTTTTGGGTTTAGAGAATATTGGAATAGATGATCATGACTCTTTGGGACATGTTCTAAGTGGCTCCATGACCGTGCTCGATGCTCATGATTGCTTCTTTCACCTCCTTATCACTTGGTAGTTTCGACCATCCGGTGGTAAATTCTCCACGATCTGCCAAGTGGATGATTTTTGGCTTTGTTGCTTTTGTTAGGGTAAGCGTCATAAACTTGTTCAAATTATGTTTGCAGAGATTGTTTTCCTTGTGTAAAATCGTCATACTGCTCTTGTTTCATCCTTCACCTATGGCACCGCTTTGAGCTACTTATTTCACAAGATTATGATTGATTTCTCCTGTGATCTTGCTGAACCTCTCACCGATCCTATTGATGAGCGTTCTCTCTACCGCTCAAAGTTCACATACTATAATGGAGAATGGATCCATATTGTAGATCTGTCTTAAGATGCTTAACCTGATCCGGTGGTGGCTCATCAAGTGGTTCCTCTTGTTTCGGAAGCTCTGGTTGCTCAACCTTCCCTTGATGCACGTATGGCTTATCTTTATGAGAAGTTTGCTTCTTCAAATATGACTATAAACTCGGGTTTCACTACTTTTGATACTCATTTCACTTCTTTTAGATACTCGTATGACATCCTTGGAGGCTAAAGTTACCTTGATCGAGAATTATGAAGCTTTGATGGATATATCTCTCACCACTTTTCATGGACAGTGGCGATAATCTCTTGGAACTATTGCTATGGATGAAGATGAAGAGGATGAAGATGAAGAAGAAGACGATAAAGACGATCTTTAAGATCTTGTACCTCATATCATATTATATTAGGTTTTAAGTTTTATGCACCTATGTCTTTGTTTTATGAACTCCTATGTTTTATGCTTTATTTCTTTTGGTTTATTTCACAAGATTAGGATTGATTGCTCCTGTGATCTTGCCGAACCTCTCACCGATCCTATTGATGAGCATTCTCTCCACCGCGCAAAGTTCACATACTATAATGGAGAATGGATCCGTATTACGGATCTTCCTCAAGATGCTCAACTTGATTTGGGGGCAGCTCCTCAAGCGGTTCATCTTGTTCCGGAAGCTCCGGTTGCTCAATCTTTCCTTGATGCACGTATGGCTTATCTTGATGGGAAGTTTACTTCCTTGGATATGACTATAAACTCGGGTTTCACTACTTTTGATACTCTTTTTACTTCTCTTGATACTTGTATGACATCTTTGGAGGCTAGAGTTACCTCTATCAAGAATTGTCAAGCTTCGATGGATATATCTCTCACCGCTTTTCATGGAGAGTGGCAACAATCTCTTGGAACCATTGCTATGGATGAAGATGAAGAGGATGAAGAAGAAGACGATAAAGACGATCCTTAAGCTCTTGCACCTCATATTATATCATATCATATTAGGTTATAAGTCTTATGCACCTATGCCTTTGTTTTATGAACTCATATGTTTTATGATTTATTTCCTTTGGTTTATGTTTTTAAGATTAAAGTTAGATTTTTAATGTTGCTTTGAATATTATGCTTTGCATTTTAATGATATCTATGCTATTTCCTTTAGTGTTTGGAGCTTTTCATTCCTTATATCTTGCTATATCATATCCCATTGTTTTTGATCTAACAAAAAAGGGAGAAGAAATTGAGATCAAATATTTTAAAAGTTTTTCAAAATCAAATCTTTTAGCCTTAAAGTAAAGGGGAGTGTTTTTCAAAACGTACTTAAAAATTTACTTTGGTTTTGTTATATCGAAAATAGGAGATTGTAAAACCTATATTTGATTTTGATATAACAAAGAGTTTAATGACCAATTTGTAAAATTGGATAAATTTTAAAGTATTCAAAAAGTCTCACAAAATGACAATGATTTGAACTTAAATTTGTTTCTAAGTATTTTGATACTCAAATAACCAAAATCGCACAAGCGTATCGATACGCCCTTAGGAGTTTCGATAGGATATTTGGCTACTGCAAACTGGTTTTAACTTAATAGCCAAAACATACTGATACGGTTTTACCCGTTTCGATAAGGCATTCAACCTAGGATTATGTTATTGGTTATGAGTATCGGTATGGGTCTCAACGTACCGATACAGGGTGTTAAGATTTTCAAAATCTTTGGAATAAATTTTTTATTGTTACCTTGTCAGTTGTTAGAATCACCAAACTTTGAAAATTGGTTATACCGTACTGATATACCCTCTAGGCATACCGATGTATTTTTCCTTGGACTTTTTCCTCAGATTCTAGTGAGCAAAATCTGTACCGATATAGCCCTACCTTTGATACAGATATGTTTTTGTACACTACTCGTTTCAATACGCCCTCAAGCGTATCGATACCCCTTTGCACAACGGTTCTTTCTTCTTTTGGCAAGTACCAATATGGCAGCCTGAGGGTTGGTAGACTGCATTTATTGCGGGAAAAATTGTCTCCAACGTCTCTATTGATGATCTCAGCTACCCTAACAATTTGAAATCAATGAGGGAGTATTTAAACAAGTCTCCAAAGCTACAACAACAACAACTATTGAACAAGTCTTAAGCATTCAAGCAAAAATCTAACACCTTTGAGCTTATTAGAGTCAAATTCTTTGTAATCCACTTGAATGTTATTCATTGTAATTCTTTATTTCAAGATTGGGTTGATTGAACTTGTAATTGGGAAAACACATTCCTTTGTGAGGATTTCTTTGTTTGCAAACATCTTCTTGTAAAAGAGTGAACTTGATCAAGCTTTGGGTAGAAATCTTTGATCATGTAATGGTTTTCTCCTAAGCCTAGAAAAGGAGAAGAATTTCTTAGTGAAATTGTTGAAATCCTTAGTGGGAAGCTAAGATAGTGAATGTAGACCTTGTTAGAATGTTGAACCACTATAAATTCCTCGTGTCACAATTTTTATTCTTCCATTTGTTTCCCTCCATTGTTTAAAGTGCCAATTTACCCCCTCTTGGCCAAATCGAGTTGATTAATCATCCTAACACATATCATACTATAATTTTTTTACAATTAATTTCAAAAAACTTTGATTTCAAAAATGTTTCGAATAAATGAATGAAATAATTTTTGTTTTCAAAAATATTTCAAGTGAAAAGAAATTAGGGGCTTTTATTTCAAAAATAAACTTCTAATAGAACTTTTAAAATGAAATGAATTAAAAGTTTTTTAAGAAACATTTCTAAAAACAAAAAAAATCTTCATTTTTTCATTCGAAACATTTTTAAAAATTAAATTTCTTAAAATCAACTGTAAAAAACTTGCATTATTACTTGCAATAATCAATAATTTTATAACAATTAAGTAATTCGACGACCATTTTATAACTATTGAATTGTTCAATGATCATTTTATAAAATCTAAATAGTGAACTTATCATTTTGTAATAATTAATTTTAATGGTCAATTTGTAACAATTACAACTTCCAATGATCATTATGTAACAACTAATATAATACTTTAATTAGGCGGACATATAAAAACAAATCATATTGATCCTTCAACCAAATCAAGTTGAAAGTTGCTCAATCTCAGGTCATGGAAAGGCGGGGACAAAGAGTAGTTCAGGAAGAAGACCAGAGAACAACCAAGCTTCATCGCCATCAAACCAAAGAGCAAGGTGGCAGTCGGCAGGAGAAGAACTTAGGCAGTGAAGCGAAAGTTTTTTTCAATCACGTAAGTAAAAGTATACACCAGTAAGTCTCAAGGAGGTATTTTCTGCATATGGTGAGGTTATTAGGGTTTATATCGCATACAACAACGTGAGAAAAACCAGATGTTAGACTACGTTTATATTTATCAATTTTGCAAGTAGGGAGGACGCTATGAGGGCGGTCGAGAAGGGGCATGGTAGGAAGATGGATGGTCATACAATATATGTGCTCTTCGAAAAGAAACAGATGCTGATAGCTTCAGTGATAAGTAATGGTGGGCACCAGTATGGGGTTCCACAACAAGAAAAAGGAAGAGCTTTCTCGACTGTCACAAAGGATAGATCGTTCAAAGAAATATTGTTAAACCAGGCCAATCACCAGAAGAATGTCCAAGGTTTCAATGTCAAAGTTGGTGTGTGGTCTAGTTTCTATGTTCTAGTTCAGTGTATGGAAGTGGAACAAGTATCAATCTTTTCGGATATGAAAATATCGATGTTGGATACTTGGTTTGAAGATATAGATACCCTAGCCAACTTCACGGCAGCAAAGAAGTTAAAAGTATGGCTCTTGATCGAAGGATTACCCATATATGCATGGTTCGGTTATGTTATAACCTCAATTGCCAGCAAGTGGGGAAGGGTCTTGAAGATCGATGAAAAAACTCTAAATAGGGATCGATACGATTACGCATGAGTCCTCTTTGGAGTGAGCTCCATCTTCGACATACCTACCACTGCATGTTTTACAGTCAAAAGAGAAAAAATTTAGGTGAAGTTGTTCACGTCGTAAAACAAACACGATCAGCGTTGGATCGATAGTCAGAAACTTCCGAGGTTGAAGCTTTCAGTTGTCGTTTCGAAGATTGACCTAAAGACATTATGTTGCCGCGGTCTCGCCTCATTCCAAGACAGCGGGAAACAATCAAGTGGCTCAGGACCCACATGTTGGCATAGATGTCAAGCTCATGGTATCTGTTGAAAGCCCCTCCGTAAAAGGTTCCCCCCGAGAGGGCCTCAACATTGGGCTCAGTAACTTTGATCCTCTAGTTGATGTACCCATTATTTCAGGTAATGTAACCTCAAACTCCTAGAGCTACAGTGAGCTTGTTGCCCCGGTGTTGGACCAGTCCACAGGATTATTCACCATCAAGCCTAGATATTTTAAGAATCTCAGAAGCCCACTGACTTAGCCCCTTAGACACTTAGTGGATAGGGTGCAGACTCGGGCTCTTCCAGGAAACCCGTATGCAGAGTCAAGATCACCAAAGGAAATTGGGGGATATGCCCCTATAGAGACTCTTCCCAAGGCCCAGAATCATCCCTTTTCTCCATCGGTCTTTTCGTCAGCAAATGGGTATCGGGATAAAGGGGGTTGCTTAGTGAAAGAAGTTAGGGTATGCCTAGACGTTTGCAACGCATCTGGGTTGTTTTTCGAAGCCAGCAATGAAGTTGTTTGTGAAAGACTAGTGGAGTTGGAACGGCAAGCGGCGGCAGAGCTGTAATTGTGGTAAGGGTTACATCTTAACCGTTTTATCTCTATTTGATTATGAATGTGCGTCTATTTTTGTCCTAGAATGTGCGTGGGTTAGGTAAATAGAGAAGAGAGTCGTGGTCTGAAGGCTGATATTGCAAATCAAAGCTAAAGTAATCTTCATTCAGGAGTCCAAGCTTCAATCGGTGGATATCAGGGTGATTAAACAACTCTGTGGCAACTCAAATAATTTTAGTTGGAAACACTCGCCTTCAAGTGGCTCAGCAGGGTGTTAATTTCTATATGGGAGCCTAATGCGTTCGATTGCCAATCCGTAATGATAAAGCCCAATTTCATTGTGCTCGTGTGGAGTCTACAATTTCAATCCTGCAGTTTAAAGTATATCTGGTGAATGCTTATGCACCGAATGATGGAAATAAGAGGCGGTGAGTATTTATTAACTCGGTCTCTATTATTTCAACCTATAACGTACCGGTTCTGCTGGGTGGAGACTTCAACATTGTTAGAGAAGAAAAGGAAAGAACAGGTGTAGCTTCAAATAGGAGAGAAAGGGAGGCGTTCTCAGTCTTTATTGACTCACTTTGTCTAGTAGATCTGCCACTGATAGGAGGCAACTACACATGGTCTAATATGCGAGAGAGATCCTTTTTCAGTAGAATTGATCGATTCCTAATGTCCCCAGAATTTTTAAGGAGTTGGCCGACTTGATTCAACAATTGTTGCCGAAAAGCATCTCGGACCACAATCCTATTTCTCTAAAGGTGGTTCTCCAAGAGTGGGGTCCTAAGCTGTTTAGATCATTCAATTTTTGGGCTGAGGATAAAGGTTACATAGAGACGATTAAGGAGGTCTGTGAAGAGAAGAAGATGCTCGGTATAGGCAACCTTATAAGGGAGTGCAGAAGATATTCCAAGATCTGGCTGGAGCGTAAAAAATCCCTTGAAGCTAGCACTATTTCAGAATTGGAAAGTAAGCAGTCGAAGCACAAAGAGGCAATTAAGAAAGGGTCACATGATCGAAAGATCTATGTGGAATTACAGTCAACCCGAGCAAAGCTTTGGCAACAGATCAAACAAGAAGAGGGCGAATGGCTGCAGAAATCGTGGCTGCGATGGTTCGAATCCGGAGATAGAAATTCTAAATATTTTCATGCGATATCTTCATCGACGAGGAGAAACAACTCAATAAACCAAATGAAAGTAGGGACTGTAGTGTCTTTCGAGCCATAAAGGATCAAGAAAGAGGTGGAAAATCATTTCAAACAAATTTACAATAACTCATCCCTCTTGCTAAAGGTAGAAAATTTGCATTGCGATTTGCAAACACTGAGTTCTGAAGTTACAAGAAAACTAGAGGAACCATTCTCTCTAGATGAAATTTGGTTGGCTCTCAATGCATTGGATGGCTCAAGGGCCTCGGGACCTGATGGATTCAACTTAGGATTAATCAAAAGATTCTGGCTTCTTAAGGAACAAATACACGGCTTCTTTAGGGACTTTTTTCATGGTAAGCCAGTGGACTCCTCGATTAATCATTCCTACATTGTACTTGTACCTAAGCTGAAAAATCCAGTCTTGATCGATGATTATCGACCCATCAGTCTTGTGGGTAGCATTTACAGGTTGCTTGATAAAGTTCTCGCGCTGCCGCTTAACCCAGTCATCAATGATCTAATTAAAAAGTCCCAATTTGCATGCTGCCCCGAAAAACAAATCCTCGTTTGTTCCTAGATCTAACTAAAAGAAGGGGCCTGTTTGAAGTTGTATTCAAAGTCGACTTCAAAAAAGCATATGACTCAGTCAATTGGGGTTTTCTAATTTACATATTGGATAGAATGGGGTTTGGCTCTCGATGGTGTTCCTAGATCTGATGGTGCATTTCTACTACAAAGATTTCAGTCTTGGTCAACGGCTCGCCCACCAAAATCTTCTTAGCATCTCACGGATTAAGACAGGGTGGTCCACTATCACCGTTTTTATTCAATCTTGTTGCTGAGGGTCTGAGTTCTATCTTTCGAAATGCAGTGGCCAAAGGCTTCTTCAAAGGCATTTGGATTGGAAGCAGCTCATTGGAAATCTCACATCTTCAATTTGCCGATGATCTAATCATGTTCTGCAGAGCTAGTGAGATGCAAATTAGAAATGTGGTTTGCATCCTTACAGGATTCGAACTTGTTTCTGGCTTTAAACTTAACCTGAGTAAGTTGAAGCTTCTAGGAATAAATGTGGAGAATTCGACTGTTGAATCATGGGCATCTATTCTTCATTACAAGAGTAAAAACTTTCCAAGTGTTTATCTTGGTCTCCCTATAGGCCATCCCAAAAATTCAGGTTCAATATGGAACCCGATAGTGGAGAAATTTCAGTCCAAGTTTATTGGTCGAAAGACGAAGCTACTGTCATTTGGGGGTCGAGTCACTTTGATTAAGTCGGTCCTATCTAACATCCCTATGTACTATTTATCCATGTTTCCATGTCAGCATCAGTTAGTTCGTTATTATCGAGATTGAGTGCAAATTTCCTATAGGGGTCGCTAGATCGAAGGTCCATTCATTGGGTGAAATGAGAGACCTTGTGTCTACCCAAAGAGGAGGGGGTCTCAGATTATACAATTTCAAAACAAAAAATAAAGCTTTGCGATGTAAGTGGTTGTGGTGTTACGGGACTGAAACTAAAGCTTGTGGAGGAAGACCGTTGCTTCTATTTACGAAGGCAATCATTGATTCATTTTTTTGAAAAGCTTAGGTCCCTCCAATAAATCATGGATTTGGAGGAGCATTACCACGCAATTAGGTGGCTAAGATACACTCTTCTCCCAAAATATTCGATATTGTGTAGGGGTGGAAAGCTTATTTAATTCTGGTCCGAGAATTGGGTCGATTCTATGACTCAGAGAATCCCACCCAAGAATATTTGCCTTAGTTGTGAAAAAGAATGGTGCAATTGCAGATTTTGGCTACTTCTATAATGGAATGTGGATATGGAATATCGAACTGAGAAAGAGGTTATTTGACTTGGAGTGTGACATATGGAGTGATTTCTTGGCCCGCATATCAAGCTGCCGGCTATATCGAGATTCCCGAGACAGTATCCGATGGGCTCCTTCCTCAAGTGGAATATACACTGTGAAATCCTATTGCAAGGAAAGCTCTACAAATAATTCTGTTAAAGACAATGTGTGGAATTTAGTCTGGTGCAACATCGCCCATCCTAATGTGGAGCTATTTGTGTGGAAATTAATGCTTAGAAAAGTCCCTGCAAAAACTGAATTATCAAAAAGAGGATGCCTGCCACAGCAGTCCATTTTGTGCCCCTTTTGTGATAAGGTTCTAGAATCGAACAACCGTCTTTTTTGCCACTATAGATTTACCTAAAACCTATGGCAGAACTGGTTGGGGCTGTGGAAGGCTCATTACATTATGCTTGGGAATGTCAAAACCTTGCTGCAACATTGGCCCTTAATACCCAAGTCTAACCTCAACAATCAGGTTTGGATTCTCAGCTTTTTCAGTCTAGTGTGGTCAATATGGTTGCACATGAACGAGGTTATCTTCAAGGGAGTTAAGGCAGACGAGGGGCATCTCTTTGACTTTTTTCTCTAGAGACTAAGTTGGTGGTGTAAGGAGAAATGGCCGAAAATCGAAACTTTTGTTTTAGATATGATCAGGTGTCCGAGTAATCTCAGTTGCATTTGTATCACCAACCATAGAGTGAAACAGATCTCTTGGACTAGCCCAGGAAATGATTCACTGAAGTTCAACACCGATGGCGTAGTGAGAGGCAGTTTTGGAGAGGCGGGAATAGGTGGGTGCTTAAGGGAAGAGAAATCGAGAATTTTAATTTCTTTCTCCAAGTCAATCGGTAGAACTGATGCTACTACCGTAGAAATCCGAGCGATACTGAAAGCTATTCAACTTTTTAGAAGTTCGATTTGGTTCAAAAAATTCATTTGTCGAAAGTGATAGTAAATCGGTAGTAGATTGGTTAGTTCATCCCAACTCATCCCCGAGGTTTTCAAGCCGATGATTATGCTATGCCTGAATTTAATCGAAGGATGTGCATGAAATTTCTAGTGTGTTCCCCAAGAGTGTAATGTGGTGGCTGATAATCTAGCTAAGAAAAACATATCGAGACTGCGGATTAAGGCTCTAAGGTAAGGGTGGTACTGTTGATGAGTCTGGCTATTGGATATGTGGAGAAATGGTGGTTTCCACATAACTATCGGTGTTGTATTTTGCATTATTTATAGCTTTGATACGACACTCTTTTTCTTCCATCTAGGATTATGGAGGTCTTTTAACGAGTTCGTATCATTGCTCCACACCTATTGTTTGTATTAGTAAGCAATAACATACTTATATTTCAAAAAATTTGGTAGACATATTCAGTCAACCTGCAATTAGGCAGTTAACAAAGTATAACAGCTCAATGCTTATTTTACAACAAAAATTAAAGTTTAATACATATTTGATAACTTTTTTAAAATTTAATTAAAAAATTATTTTTAATTTTTTGAAAGACTTGGGAAGAACTGTCATGTTTAACATTTGAGCTAAAACCCGAAAATTAAAACGATTTAGTATGGGTTTTGTCTCTGACATCTAAGGTCGAAATTGATCATATCTTTTTTCAATTATATAAAATTAGAATATGTCAAATTTATTATTATATAAGTGAAAAACAATTTTTTAATATATATTTATGAAAATATATTTAATAAATAATTATAGATGGGTGATAAAAGTTTTGTATAAATTCTTATCATTCACATATTTGATCCTTGTTAAGTAATTTTTTAAATTCTTTTATTTTAAAAGTATATATGTATTTAAAATATTGTTATATTAGTTAAAGCTCTCAATTGACACACTTCCCTCTCTTTTAAGTAAGCAAATTTTTTATCTCCTAAGCAAAATTTGTTAAAAATAAATATAACTTATGTTAAGATCCTTAATGTGTATGATGTCATGGGTTAGCGGGTACAATTCAATTAAGAATTTATAAAATTTTAATAATTTTTTAAATAATATTGTAAAATTTATTTTAAATTAAATTTATTCTATTATATCATTATTTTTAAAGAAATTATATATATATATATATATATTATTATAGAATCTAAAAAGTGATCACAGTAAAAAAACAGATGATGTTCATTTTAAGGGACTCGAGTTCGAATCGCTTTGTCTGCAAGACGTGTGTTTTTTCAAAACGTTAAAAATATGTACAAACAAATATTACCTTGTAATAACTTTTAGACTATTAAAAATATATATATTATGCTATATTGTAAATTTTAAAAATATGAGCTCTCGTTTACATTTTGGTTTCTCTGAGTTAGAAGCCTAGGAAGAACTGGGCTTCAGTCTAATAATTTTGGTCCAGATAAAGGAGTTTAAAATACCAAGCAGCGCACAGACACATTTCTTTATTTGATGACATCAAAGTCCAAATCTTTGATTCTTTATGGACCATATGCCCATTGATTAATATCCATTTCATAGTTTTGCTGATTTAGTGGCGAATATAAAAATTTAATAATAGAAGTTTAAAATATATTTTTTAAATAAGTATGAAAAAAGATCTCTCTCCCCCTCACTAAACAAAATTAATTTTGTCAGAAGAAAAAATATTAAATTAAACTTATTTTCTAAAAAAAAAATTCAAAAATGAGGATGTGGTGCATCCCCTGTTGATTACCAACACTCTTGCTTTTTTACCATTTAACTTCATTTCTAAGATGAGCCTAACAAGTCCTTCTAGTGAAAAAAAGATAATGTTGATTTTAGGATATTCGAGTTTAAACATCTGACATGGAGGTTCTTTAAGTAGACAAGACAACCAAACTTTACAGAGTAAACCAAAAAGCTCGCTAAAGGCTAAAACGTTCTGGGTTTAACAGTGTCTATCCCAAGTTTGAATTGTGCTTTTGATCCCAATCTCAGCTTCAACGGTTACTCTCTTTTAAGGGTTGAGGTTTTTGAAAAGCATTGGCTGCGGATGCATCATGATTAATAATTCCTCAAGAAATGTTTAGTTGCTATTAGAAAATGTTTTGTGGGAGCTTAATCTTTTGTTTAAGAAAGTAGTGTTGTTAAAAGCTTTATTCCGGGGCAACTGCGTTATGATTTTGAGGCACAAGGAATCAAGCAGCTCCCCCCATAATTGTGCAATTAGTGAGTTTGCACTCACCCCCAAATATCCCACCTCGGGCTAGCTTAGCAGTTAGCTCTCCCACCATCCACCACCCACGACCGCCATCACATCACCATCACCGAGAACCAATCTGCAAATATACATGCAGTCTGCTTATTTTGTCGAACAATGGGAAAGAAAAAGAAGAAGAAAAGTAGGGTGATTTTGTTGAGCACATGGTATTTTGTGTGTGTGATGTTAATGATTACCGGAACGAAATAATTAGATATAGTTGATGAAAAGTTACTTTATTATGAGCCCCATATGAGGGAAAACTGTTCATTTGATGCGAGGTTGTTCTAAAGTTTAAATATCATTCTTAAATAATTGTATAATCACCAGTAACTAATTTATTGGTTGACTATTCTGAATCAGATATTTCAAAGGCTTATTATTGAGAGTGATCTTTCTAAGTCTATTTGATTTATTTACAAGTTAAAATTTTAATCCATATTTTTCATATTATTTTAGTATCTCATCCACTATAGCCAAATGGTTATTGATTTATTTTGTAGTAGTTGATAATTATTTACTTGGGGTGTAAATGAATCGAATCGAGTCGAGTCCAAGTAGTGCTGAACTTGACTCCGCTCGTTAAGAATTCGAGTTAATTTTGAGTTGACTCAAATTTGAGTGTATTGAGCTTGACTCGACTCGTTAAGAACTCGAGCCAAGTTCGAATAAAGTTTAATTAAATCAAGTGTTGACTGAACTTTGATCAAATTAAACTCGAGTAGCTCGCAATTTGTCTCGTCTCATTCACAGCTCTATTACTTTATACATTTTCGTAGCAATCCCTCTCTCCTTGTGTTGAGGATTTAAGTAATTTAATGTTAGGCCACATTTTGTTACTTGTTGAGATGATCCAAGTATCTATGATGGAAATCAACGGCCTAAAGTTGCCATGAGCAAAACTATAGAGAGGTCGATTGAATTAAAAACCCTTCATACATAAATAAAATTTGCAAATAATAAGCTAAAGTAGTGAGTAGGCAGTGGGAGCCTAAGAAGCATCACTGCACTTCTCTCACTTACCAACTGATTTCAGCTTCGTGTCTCTAAACACAGTTCATCCGAGATTCTGATATAAAAACCCCCCCATCATTTTGTCTGAATCTCAGAGGAAATGGCCGGACTTACTCACCAAAGAAAACCAAGCACTGAAACATACCGAAACCAGAAGAAGAGGCCTCAGAAGAATGACAAGCCACCAACTTGGGCGGTTGTCAAAGGCCTTTTCTTCGGCAAAAACCCCCAGCAGCATCAACAAGAGCAACACCACGACCAGCAGCAAAAGCAAAAGGAACAAGTGGTGGAAGAAGGTGGGAAGAAGTGCAAGAAAATGAGGTGTTCCGGTTCATTATGTAGCAACACAAAGGTGATGCAAAAGCCTGAAACAGGAGCAGCTCCCCCTGAAGTCCATAAGAAAAAGGCATCACTTGATACTTCTTCTAGCAGATCCATGAAAGCTCCTCTGCATGAACTCAATGGAGTAGTCCCATCAACCAATTCTTCACTTTCTTTATCTTCTGCATCGGCAGGAGGGTCTTTCAGAGGAATGCCATTCAGGAGATTCTCCGGCTGTTACGAGTGCCGAATGGTGGTCGATCCAGTCCTTGGAATGGCCAAAGATCCTTCCTTGAGGACTTCCATTTGCGCCTGCCCTGAATGTGGTGAGATTTTCATGAAACCTGAGAATTTGGAGCTTCATCAAGCTGTTAGACATGCAGGTAATTTTATCCCCTTACCATATTCTCTGTATAAACTTCCTTAATCTGATTTAGCTGTTCCCTTGCATATTTAATTAATAAACAGTATCAGAACTGGATCCTGAGGACACCAGCAAGAACATAGTGGAAATCATATTCCAATCAAGCTGGTTAAAGAAACAAACACCCATATGCAAAATAGACCGTATACTTAAAGTCCACAACACCCCCAGAACCATCTCCAAATTCGAAGAATACCGAGACTCCATCAAATCTAAAGCAACCAAGCTCCCCAAAAAGCACCCACGCTGCATAGCAGACGGCAACGAGCTCCTCAGGTTCCACTGCACCACTTTTGCATGTTCACTCGGCCTCAACGGCTCCTCCAACTTGTGCAATTCGATCCCAAACTGCAATGTGTGTAGCATTATAAAGAATGGTTTCAAGGTGGTTCAAGAGCTGAATGGAAAAGGAATCCTGACAACAGCAACCAGTGGGAAAGCTCATGATAAAGCGGCTGGAGTTGAAGACGGGAATGAAAAGAGGGCAATGCTTGTATGTAGGGTGATCTCCGGGAGAGTTCAGGAGAGCATGGAGGGTAGCATGGAGGATTACGACTCGGTGGGGGGCGATGTTGGGGTCTACTCCAATTTAGATGAGTTGTATGTGTTTAATCATAAGGCTATTTTGCCCTGTTTTGTTGTTATCTACACAGGGTTTTAACTGGAGCCGGGGGGTTCACTAATATCCAAGGGATGATTTTCTTGTTTCGGATACGATTTTCTGTAGCAAAATTAAATCTTCGTTATGCAAACTAATTAGTTAATTACTTCTTTCAGTCATGTGTATAGTATTTTTGAGTTGCCACCCAAATTATTTCTTGGTAATATGTATGTTTTTCGATGATTTATATCTTTTAAGTTTGATCTTTCGCAGACTGATGTCCTCCCCCACAATATGAAAGAATTCAAAATCAAGTGAAACTCTGTTTCTCACTTTGCATGTTCGACGAACAATAGGAACATATGAGTAGAATTACTTTATGCGCATTTCTTTTATAAGCAAGTAATATATCTCAATACAGACACCTTAAGATTAGGTCGTATCACTGCATTGGGAAATTAGAATTTAATCCATTAATTTTTTTAATTTTAAATTGACCCCACAAAATTTTAAAATTTTATATTAAATTTCAAATTTTTAAATATTATTAATTAAATATTTTTTGAAATTTTCAAATGTTCTGATCAAGCCTTTAAAAAGTTCAAAAGATTTAGTTAGACCCCTTCAAAAAATTTAAAAATTTTAATTTAAACTTCTAAATTTTAAAAATTTTAGGTTGACCCTCTTAAACTCTTTCATCAAGTTCTGCCACTGATCTTACTTGCAATCTCTTCTTCCGACATAATATAAGTTCTCATCCTTTATCTATGCTTTTTTTTTCGTTTAAGTTTTTCATGTAAATCCTAATCTTTTATATATTTTCACTTTTATTTGTGATCATCTTCTTCATTTGTTTGCGATCTTATTGTCCTTCAATTATAACAAGTATTGTTCATAAATTTATAAGATGTAAGGGGAAGTTGATGGCTTCAACATTCATATAATTTTACTCGTTTATACTTGAAAACGCCTAGATACAAGCTTGTTGAAAGTGAAGCATCGTCTAGTCATATTTGATTGGCTAAGGCATTTAAAGCATGTAAAGATATCATCACCTCATATTCATGGCGTTCACAATAGAAATGTCAACTTATGAGGCACATTTTTCAACACTGAAATTAAAGCTAGACGGGTCTTTTTTTTGCCAAATATCAAGCTTCTTCTAATGTTTCGTATGGAACCCAAATTAAATAATATAGCAATAACATTGGAAATGTTTCTAATGGGACAAAGTTTTCCGACCATCGAAGAAACTAACAGATATATGTTAGTTAATTACAAATTGTGCACCTTGTTTGAAAGAAGACAATCTTGAGAAATGAGAGTAGAGTTGCACCCATAACTTTGTTTCTCCTCAATGGGGCATTAGTTTGGTTACTTCAATGTCTGGATTCCATTCCAATTGCAAACGCCAAACACAAATATTGCATACAATTGGAATTTGGAATTTGGTAAAATGGAATATACTATTTTCTAATTTCCTTTTTTTTTTGTATATTCGTTAACTGAATAGCAATTACATCCGTGGTGGTATGAAAAACCTGACAAAAATTTGGTTTTTACTGGCAGTTTGCACTTTGGAAATCTGAAACCAACTTTATTACACTTTTGTTTCAATCAAGTTGTATTGTCATTCTGCACGTTCCAATAAAGCCAAGTCTTAGAAACAGTCCCCCAAATCCCACATCGGTCAGTTGGAGCAGCTTGCACTAGTTTTTGTTATCTGGCTTTGTTTTTATAACCTGATTGATTTCCATGAATAGTCGCCCATGCCAAGAGTCTTTGATTTGTGGGCTTACACTCACCTCCATCCACGTACATATTTCTTCGGATATTCTATATGTTTGACTCTTGTTTTGTACTCATTATCTCATGATTTGAGTTACCAATCATTGTCAAAATGGCAACCACAAAGTCCAAGGTGAATTTTGAAAGTAGTTGGAAAGATAGAAAATAATTAATGGAAAAATTATTTTTTGATCCCTGAAGATTAGGCTATTTGTAAGTTAATCCCTAGAACTCAACTATAAATAGGCCTAACCATTTCCATTTTCAATTGTACCAAGTCAAGTATTGAGAGTTCTATTTGGCTTTTAAATTTCTTTCTATTCTCTTGTATTAGAGTGGTGAAAGGTGTAGTTAAATATTTTCTCGGGTGTACTTGGGGTACTAGGATTGTGAGAATGGTCTGTGTGTTGTAACAATTTTCACATAGTGGTTTCTCGGGTTGTCTTTGACAATGGTCGTGGTTTTTTCTCCGGTTGGGAGTTTCCACGTAAAACTCTTGTGTTCTTTTATTGTATTGTTTTCTAATTTATTTCTCTATTTTAGCCGGTTAATCTCAAGGGGGAATTATTCCACACTTTGATTCCCAATAATTGGCATCAGAGCGAGGTTAAAGGAGTGATAATTTTCTTATCCTTGTGGTTGCAGCTTTGTCTGAACCTCCATTTTGAAAAAGAAAAATTTTCACTATTACTTTGAGTTCGTGGTTTCTTGGAGATTGTTCTTGGCGTATTCTCGATTAGTGGTTACTGTGGTAGCGTGGAAGTGCATGTCCAGGAAAGTTCTGGCTAAAGAAAAACTTGATATTTGAGCAATCCTTGTGATCCACCTCTCTCTCCTGGGAACTACCTGGTGCATTGTTCACGGACTACATTCAATTGTGATGATATCCGCCGTGAAGTGTGACATAGAGAAATTTGATGGAAATATCGACTTTGGTTTATGGCAAAGAAACATGAAAAACGTGTTATACAATTAAGGACGCACAAGGCTGGGCATGTAAGAAAAAAATGTCTAGGAAGAGCAAGTTCGGCAACAGGCTCTGAATCAGAAGCTAGCATCGTCTCGCTTGTCACAAGAGATGATTTTCTTCTATGAAGTTGAGAAGGACGTCCTCATGGTATCTCCGCTTTACCATAGAAGATGATGTGTTGTTGCTAGCGGATCTGAAGTTACACACGGGCATTGGTTGGCATTGATGCAAGGTGTGTGGTGTCGATGGCTTATGAACTTCTAGAGGGAGCCAACATGGAAGTTGCACCATAAGTTTTAGCATTTTCAACGTGCTGAGGTTTTATAAATGTGTACTTTTATGGTGGAGTACGACAATTTCTATTTTGAGATTGTGAAAACGGTAGAATTTCAAGTCATGGTGGAGATTTATTGGAAAATATGACTTGAAATTGTTCATTGTCAAAGATGGAAACCACAAAGTCCAAGGTGGTTGCACCTAATTTTGAAGGTGGTTGGAAAGGTAGAAAATAATTAATGGAAAATTATTTTTGAGTCCCTGAAGATTAAGCTATTTGTAAGTTAGTCCCTGTAACTCAACTATAAATAGGCCTAACCATTTCCATTTTCAATCGTACCAAGTCAAGTATTGCGAGTTCTATTTGGCTTTTAAATTCCTTTATATTCTCTTGTATTAGAGTGGTGAAAGGTGTAGTTAAATATTTTCTCGGGTGTACTTGGGGTACCGGAATTGTGAGAATGGTCTGTGTGTTGTATCAATTTTCACATAGTGGTTTCTCTGATTATCTTTGACAACTGTCGTGGTTTTTTCTCCAGTTGAGAGTTTCCACGTAAAAATCTTGTGTTCTTTTATTGTATTATTTTCTAGTTTATTTCTCTATTTTAGCCGGTTAATCTCAAAGGGGAATTGTTCCGCACTTTGATTCCCAACAACCTGGGAACTCCATAATAATAACAAAACAATTTATAATATATTAGGCTTAAATGCCACAATAAAAAATTAAAAAACCAATTAAACTTTTATGAGGTCATACATTCCCTTAAACACAGACGAACAGGTCGAAAGAGTTATTTTGCGATGGAGCTTTACATGAGTAAAGCCTACGATAGAGTCGAGTGGGCTTATTAGGAAGTTGTTAAGAGGAAAATGGGTTTTGCGAAAAGTTGAATTTCCTATATTGTTCGATGTATCAGCTCGGTTTCCTATTCAGTGGTTGCTAATGGCTGTGTTGGTGAAATTTTATGCCAACTAGGGGACTACGGCAAGGGGACCCCCTTAGCCCATATCCATTTCTGCTATGCGACGAAGGGCTCTCATCATTACTCAAACAAGCCGTGCAAAGTGACAACATGCTAGGTGTCTATATCGCAAGGGGTGCTCCACTATTGACCCACATTCTGTTTGCTGATGATTCCGCTATTTTTGGGGATGCAACGAGTGCGGGAGCTTTGGCTCTCAAAGATATTTTGTCTAATTATTCCCAGTGCTCTGGTCAGCTAGTAAACTTTGATAAAATTCAGTGTTTTCTTTAGTTCCAATGTGATAGCAGAAAACGTTTCCGATGTGTGTAGAATTCTACAAGTCCCACAGCAAACAAGTATTGAGGTCTACTTGGGTTTGCCTTCCATGATAGGCGTAACAAGAGGAAATCCCTATCGAACCTGAAGTATAAATGCTTAAAATTCTTGGCCAGTTGGAGCACAAGACATTTATCTATGGGTGGCAAGGAGGTCTACATCAAAGCAGTCTTGCAAGCCATCCCCATAAATGCCATGGTCGTTTTCCTTCTCCCTCAATATCTCTGTAAGGAACTCGAGTCTCTATTTGCTAAATTTTGGTGGCAGCACTAGTGCACATGGCAGCATCTTTGTCTTCCTAAGGAAAGTGGTGGGATGAGTTTCCGCGATCTTGGGAAGTTTAATATAGCCTTGCTTGCAAAGCAAGGGTGGAGACTCCTATCGAATCCAATCTCACTTCTTGCTCGGATCATTAGAGCTAAATACTATCCCCAGGGTAGTTTTATGAGCTCGAATCTAGGATCGAACCCCTCCTATATTTGGCGGAGCATATGGTCCTCTAGGAGAACTTTGGAGCTAGGTTTATCCTGGAGAGTGGATACTGGTGCATCCATTTCCATATGGAACGATTATTGGTTGCTAACAAACCCAGTTCAATTGATCACCTCTCCTCAAGTTGATGGCCTGAACTGGGTTGCTGATCTTATCGACCAAGAGAGTCGACAATGGAATGCTCCACTGATAAATTCTTATTTTACTTCTACAGATGCTGCTACCATTATGGACATTCGTCTTTCATCTTCGGGTCAGGAAGATGTAACAACATGGACAGGGGAAAACAACGGCAATTACTTCGTTAGGAGTGGTTACTGATGTCTTCTACAAAGTCATATTACCATTGCATACTCTGGTGAGACTTTTAAAAGATTGTGGGCTATCAAGTGCCCCTCAAAGATAAAGATTTTGTGTTGGAAATTCATTTGTAACTACGTTTCAACTATGCACAATCTCTACAATAGAAGAATCGCAATTAACGATTTATGTCCTAGATGTTTGACTTCAACAGAAACTGCCAGTCATGCTAATCGACATTGCGTTTTAGCTGCTCAAGTTTGGAGAGCCCTTAACTTTCAATGGCCGGTGCAAATTGATTAGTTCAATTTTCCTAACTGGTTTGAATGGTCTTTAAACAATTTTAGCAGCCAAAGACATATAGAAATGATTATTACAATATGGTCCCTTTGGTTTGCCGTAACAAACTAGTCCATGAAGGTGTAAAGCTCACCAGCTTGCGCATCTCCACACTTGATCTGGGGTAAATTGGTCTCCACCAGTCGATCCCCTTACCAAAAGTAAACTTCAATGCGGAGTTTTCTGGGAGCAATAACAAATCTTGGTCAGGGATTGTTATTAAAGATTCAAATGGTGAGATCTTGGGTTCGGCTTACCGTTCCAACTCCAATATCCGCTCGTTGTTCGAGCTAAAATGATGGCGGCCGTTCAAGGTCTTGAATTTGCTGGAGATTTGGGCCTAATTAAGGTTATGGTTAAGGGAGATTCCAGGTCTGTTATCCAGAAATTGAGTTCAAATGTTGGGGATTTATCAGCCATTCGACCCCTCATTGCAGATGCGAAGAGGATTTCCAGAAACTTCTGTGTCTGTCGGTCCATCTTCACTGGACAGTGGGTAACCAAGCAGCCCATGCAATGGCTTTAAAAGAAAAAGCTGCTTCAGGCGATCGGTTTTGGGTTAAGGATGGCCCCGCATCTTTTCAAACTGCTGCGACAGCTGCCCCCTTGCTTCACTGGGCCAGTTTCCATTGGTTTATTCCCTAATTTCACTTCTAAACTCAACCAAATAGGTTAGGATCATCTGAGTTGTTGTCTTTAGTCTTTCGAAACTCTTGGTTTTCATTTTGTTTTGTTTCAATGATTGTACTTTGTCTTGATGAATATAACTTAGATGGTACCATATTCAAAAAAAATTAAGCTCTTATAAAGTCTTTTCACCTGATTTAGCCCTCAAAATTTAAAATACACTCAATTTAACCCTTTCGTTTACGTTAATCATCAGTGCCCTCTAACGGTCAAAGATTGTAGGACATGTGGCACAATATGAAAGTGTCACATCATTAAATCTATTTTTTAAATTCTAAAAAAATTTACAAAACTATAAAAAATTCAACAAAAATTCTAAAAATTCATAAAAATTGAAAATATAAAAATATTAAATTAAATTAATTTTTTTCTTATTTTCCTTTGATTTTTTTATAAAAACATAAAATAATATTTTTCAAAAAACCCCCAAAGTTTCATTTCTTCTAAAAAAGCCCCATGGATCCTTAAATCAAGCATTACAACCTATTCAACCACCAATCACTCTCTGTCATAGGAAAAATCCCTCCCATCTTCGTCGTCCTACTACCGTCTCCAGAGCCCACTGTTGCCCTTGCACCCATTTTCACCGTTCCACACTCTTTGCATCACTCAACTCGTTCTTCCTCAATATTTCTTCTCACCAGCACCATCGTTCTGCCCAACACTGTCATCTACAACAACACCTACAACTTTTACCGTTGATTAAAGTGATTTGAGGATTTTAGAAAGTTCTGAAATTTTAGGTTTTATAATTAAAAAATATAGATTTTTTAAATATTATTTCATTATAAATATTCATATAGTTTTTAATAATCATTAGAATTTTTTTTATCTTTTTCGATTTTAAGTAAAAATATTTTTATAATTTTATTTTTTAACAAATTTAAATTTTTTTAGATTTTCTTGAATTTTTTAAATAATATTTTTAAATTTAAATGTTTTTTATAATTTTAAATATTTTGATAATTTTTAAATGATTTTTACAATTTTTATGACGTGGCAGCTCTAGAGTGTGCCATGTGTAAGGGTGTGCATTTCAGATATTCAATCTGATCTAATCCGAAATTTTGGATAGGTAATTTTGTGATCCATATCCGATCCGAAAAAATCAGATCCTAGATTTTTGGATATCCGAAATTCCGGATGGAATATCTGAATATCCAAATTAATGATTTGATTTAATTATTTTTTAATTTGGCGGTTCTATCCATGAAAACTTTAGATTTCCGAATATAACAATCAACAAAATATTGAATATAACAAGATTTGTATCATGAACAATTCAAATTTTCATATATAACAAGTAAAATATCGAATATAACAAGATTTATATCTATAAAAAATCGAATTTTCGGATATCCGAAACCGAATGTGAAATAACTATCCGTATCCGATCCAAAATTTTTAGATATCCGATCCGAATTATCCGAAAAATAAAAATCGGATCGGATTTTTTGCACACCCCTAGCCACGTGTCACTATTTTAATGACTACTTGTGAGTTAACAGTCAACATCACGGAATGGCGAAATTAATTGCAATTTAAATTTTGAGGGTATGATTGATAGTAATTTGAATTATGAGGGTTCAATTGGGTGAATTTTTCATAAGGGCTTAATTACTTTTTTAATTTTTTGTTGAGGGTCAATTTGACATTTAAGCTAATATATTATTTAATAAAAATATTCATTTTTAACTTGGCACGTCCACAGGGACAAAACTACTAAGGGGTGGGAAGAGCAATTATGCCCCAACCTCCAAACTTTTTTTAACTTTGTTCTTATATATATATATTGGGTTATTTATAAATTTATACTAATATTTAAATATTTATATTTTGTCCCCGATCTCAAATCCCGACTCCGCTAGTTGCTTGTCCATTATTGAATAGTTTGTGGACTGTAAATCAAAAGATTCCGGTGAATATATCCAAACTCAATAGCAGAAAACCATATCAGCCAAGAGTAATCCAAGGGGATCTCTTAAAATGGTGGATATGGGTTAGAAAGACGAGGCATTTGGAATGGCTTCTCTTAGATCTTATTGAGAAGCACTAAAAAATGGAGTGATTAGATATATGTGTTTTCTAAGTTATCTGAATATGTAAATTTGTCTAAAGTTTTAAATTCATTTTTTGTCCATAAAAGTATCTGGAATTAAATCTTCAAGAAACCATGGGTTGGATATTTGAATCTATAAAAATCTGAATCAAGATCTTTAAAATTCTGAATGATGAAGATTCAAATCCCCTTACAAGTAAACATATTTTCAATATTGTAATACAGAGTCGAATCTGAATATTTAGAATGCTAAAAAAATAGGAGATCGATTTAGAATGAGAGTCGTAATTTGGGAATGAAAGTGAAATGTTCAAAAGTTTGGTGACCAATTTAGAATGAGGGTCATAGTTTGAAAATGAAATTAAATGTTCAAACGTTTGAGGAATAGTTTAGAATCAGAATCATAATTTGAGGACATGTGGTGCAATTAACTTTTATAATAATAATATAATGTTTTTAACTGTAAATATATATTCTTGTTGATGAGCTAAGTATGATGGAGGTGTGGGTCTTCAGGCGGTTTCACCTAGGCTAATGTGGGTGAAGAGCCGCAATCAATAATGGTGAGGAAGATGAAGAAAGGGAGAAAATAGATTTGAATTGACATTTATGTGTGTTCTCAACTCAATAGAACTTGATAGTCTCTTCGTATATATATTAAGGGGGGTCTGATGGAGTGTCAAGTCTAGACCTCCAAAGATATGATGAAAGTGCAAATCAATGAACTTGACGTTTTTCTTGTCAAAGTTAATATAGCTTTTGGACGAGGCTGTTTCTGAAGGCATTTAGTGAGCTCTGGTCCAGAGGCTTATTTAGCGGATGCCTATTAGGTATACCAATTTTACTTTAAAATTAAAGATTTTGATCATTTCACAACTGAAGTGATATTTAGTTGATTCATGACACCAATGTATTTAAAATTTTGATACGAGCACCATAGGCCCGAGTCCAGATTTTGACCTAATGATTCCAACAGGCCTAATTACAAGAAGTAAAGCTAAACAACTGAAATTGAAGTTAAACACGTTTGTGCAAAGCTTCGTTTCTTAAGAATTGAAGGAAATTGATCGTGTTAAAGACGCTTCGAATGGAGTGTTAGATGTTCGTTGGATTCACTTCAGAGTTTTAGAAGATTGATCTAAGAATGAGGCAGACTTGATTATTCAAGCAAATCCAACTCTGAAAAAAAGGCCTTGATGTTAGTACAAGTCAAATATGGCTCAGGGGAGCTGAAAAGATTCCAAAATAACCCAAAATTGGAGTCTAAACCCACCAGACAAAGCCCATAACGAAAATTCAATTTTGAAAACATTCTAGATAAATTTCTGCATCTATTTGGACTCTATTTATCTCTTTTAATTAGGAATAATTATATTATCTTTTTCAAAGATTATATTATCTATTTTAATTGAGATAATATTCTTATCTCTTTTAATTAAGATAATATTCTATTTTATCAATTATTATTTATCTAGTTAGTCTTTTAGATTAAATTAAACTCTTTATCCTTTGTAATTAGGGCTTTACTAGCCTATAAATAGGCTCATTCACTTTGTACAATTCATTCAATTCAGAGATCAATACAGTTATTTCTTTTAAAGTTCTCTTGTGAGTTCTTTTTTTTGTTCAAGATTTTTATCTTGTTCTTACTTCGGAGTGACGAGTGTCCAATTGCACAGCAGCGAGTATTTGACGTTCTTCTCCATCGTCTAGGTTGCTAAGGGCATGATCCTTAGAGGGTTAGGCGTTACCAATTTCAGATGCACGTTTGTCTAAGACATGATCTTAGAAGGGGGTGTTTTCATATCCTATTTTCTTTCATTGTTCTTTTATATATATATATATATATAAGTTTTTTTAAGTGTTCCTTTAATTTCGTGCCTTTTTTATTGAGTCGTTTGGAAAAATTAGATTTTAACTCTTGCTTTTTTTCCAGATCTTTATTAAAGGGATATTTGATCCAAGCTTCCGTAATTCCCTATCATTTGGTATCAGTTTCCAGGCGTTCTCAGTTTATGGTATTGATACCTTTCGATTCTTATATTTCAAAACTCTGTAATTTTGTTTAAACGCTGGAAATTTTATGTTCCTAAGTAATTTTTTTGCGTTGTCAATTCTCTTAAAAAAGAAAAAAACAACAACACATTCTTTAATATTTTTCCAGAAAAGTTTTCTTGGAGCTTTTTCTTTCTTTCTTTAAAAGCTTTCAAACACTTTTAAATCGAGAACGAACAAACTTTTTTCCCAAACAGGGTAGAATCAGTTTTCTAGGTTTTTCTTTGTTTAAAGCTTTTCTTTGATTCTAGGTTTAAGATTTCATTGTCGTATACTTTCTTTCATTATATTATGCCTGCTAACTCATTTTCTTTCTTGTGTTAGCGCACTAAAAAGGTTCTTGCAGGTCCTTGTTCGCTTAACCTCCATTATAATTGCAATGTATTTTATTGGCCTTCTAGAGTTGCCCTAGCGTTTTTACTCAACTCCTATACACGTTGTAGTTGACAATTTGGATTAACTCCGCCGCTTTGAAGCGCTAACAAGGTTTAAATTCTTATCTTTTTTCAAGAGAGAATTTGAGAGAATAACGGTAAGGAAAAATAGTTTGCTTTTATTGAGTTGTTTTCTCAGGAACAACAATGGTTCGACAAACTAGAAATTCCAACAAAACTGACGATGAGACTGATGAGTCTACATAAATTATTCTTGAAAATCTGTCGCAGAAACTTGATGAATTATTTCAAAGGCTCAAGGATGAATATGCAAATGCATCTGAAAGATTTTGAGTACTTGACAATAAGATCACCCAAATAATAAGAATGTGTCCGACATTTTGACTGATATCCTTGCAGGTGTTCGATCTTTAACCGAAAAAAATGATCTTAACCAACCCAACTTTTCCGGAACAAATAACCAAACCTTTACTGCCCGCAACCCAACCTATGAAGATTTTACCCAATATCAACCTAAAACCCGAAAAGACAAATCAGCCAAACCAAAAAACAGAGACATTCCTACTTTTAGTGGTTTAGACAACCTAGATGATTACATACATTGGGAGGCAAAGATTGACCAGATCTTGTCATACTCTAACTATGATGAGTTCGATAAAGTACAAATCGTCACTATGGAGTTCAATGACTTTGCCTTAAACTAGTAGAGATTGTGTGAGATGGAACGAACGCAACGTAGAAATCGACCTATAGCCACTTGGGATGATCTAAAGTGACTTATGTGGGATCAATTTATATCGCTTCACTACTACTCTGAATGCCAACGCAGACTTCATCAACTCACACAAGGTGGTAGAACGGTCCATGCATATTACAATGAGATGCAAGCCATCAAACCTCGAGCACAAATTGACAAAAATAAAGGGACTATGATGGCTCGATTCATTTATAGGTTGAACTGGGAGATACGAGATCAAGTGGAGATGTAAAGACCAAATCTATTGAAAGATGCTCTGCACCATACAACAACAATTGAATGAATAATGAAAGAGCGTGCTCTCTCTCGAAACACTTCAACTTGGCGAGGTTTAGGTTATACTTTCTCTCCTCGTAACACTTACCCATCAGGAGGAAGGCCTATTGGGCCTAGACAAGATGACCGTTCAAGGCCTTCTGAATATAAGCTCACATCTCAACCTAAAGGTACCTCTCAAACTCCCAAAAATCCTTTACATAGTTCTTCTTCCTCTAATCCACAAACACAGAAAAGAACCAAAGATACATTTTGCTTCAAGTGTAAAGAAAAGGGACATATTTCCATACAATGCCCAAATAGACAAGCCTTGATTACACGAAAGGATGATGAATATTATTCAGATACTGATGAAGTAGTACCCATAAAAGACACACATCTGTTGGACGAAATTGTAAGTCCAAACCAAGAATCTGATGCATATGAGTTTTTAGACCACTACACCTTCATTGTACGACGAATCTTGAGTGCACAAACTCATAATGATGACTCAGAACAATGAGAAAAAATCTTTCATACAAGGTGTGTCATTCAAGGTAAAATTTCCTATGTTATTATCGATGTAGGGAGTTGTAAAAATGTTGTCAGCAGTTGCCTTGTCGATAGACTCACCCTACCATGTCGAAAGCATCCTAAGCCATATAAACTACAATGGCTTAATGAAGGTTCTGAGGTAAAAGTGGTGAGTCAATGTTTAATACAGTTTAAAATTAGGAACTACTCTAACGAAATTTGGTGCGATGTAGTCCCAATGCATGCAAGACATTTGTTATTAGGTCGTCCGTGGCAATTTGATAAAGATGTGACATATTCTGGACGCCTAAACCAATATTCCCTCATTCATAAAGGGAAACAATTTATTTTAACTCACATTTACCCTCAAGATGTACATACAGACCAATTAAAGATGATGCGATTATGCGAGATAGGTAAGGAAAGAGAGAAAACAAATACACAACAGGTTGAGGAAAAAGAGACCATGAGTGAGAAAAAGCCAAAAAATGGTCCACTAGTGAGTGTATCCAATAGTGGGAAAAAAAATAGAGCAAAATCCTCAGTGTGTTTATGCAAAGATAAAAGATGTGAGGAGAGCATACTTTTCTTCAAAGCCGTGCATCCTTCTTCGCTTCCGTGAAGCTTTTTTTATCTTTATCTAACCTTAACCAAGATTTGCCTAGTGTGTTTATTTCACTTTTACAGGAATTTGAAGATGTTTTCCCAGAGGAAATACCTAAAGGGTTACCACCCTTACGAGGTATAGAACATCAAATAGACTTTATTCCAGGAGTATCCATTTCGAATAGACCGCATATCGTTGCAACCTAGAGGAAACAAAGGAGTTGCAAAGACAAATAGACGATCTCTTGGAAAAAGATGGTAAATAGAGAAAAGAGCCTTTAGTGGTCTGTTACTCCCGACAGGTACCAGCCGTTTGATCTTCTTCACTAACTTATCGAAAAGAACGGTGAGAATGAATTTGATCGGAAAAAATATTCGGACTCAAAGTTTTCCACAGTATTGTCGCCCATATAGTTGCCATCGTAGTATACGATTGCTGAGATTGGTGCTGGTGCCATTGTAAATCAATGTTTGTATGGGATTGAGAAAATTTGGGGTTAGGGTTTGTTGGTGAAATTTGAAGGTTTGTCTGAGAGTTGTGGAAAATAAGAAATAGATTACCTGGTAAAAACTTAATAAGTTTATGAACTTGCAATTTATGTACTACGAATTCCCTTAACGTAATCCTCGTAAATGACATTCATATTGGAAATAAAAATCTACAGCATAATTTCAATTATAAGTAGGAAGTGATATAATGAGCCAAACTTGCCATGCCTAAACGGCGAGTTTAGCCTAAATCGTCTTACTTGGACGGCGAGTTTTGCTTGTCATGTAAAACTTGTCGTGCTCAACATGTATAATATACAAAGACACGACGAGTATAACTCGGGTTGCATACGAAGTGAGTTTATGTTAGAATCCCAACTATAAATAACTGGTAACATCATTTTTGATTGTTTAAAACCTCAAACTCAAAATTTTATATTTTACGTGTCTGAAAATGCATTGAAAATCAGGGTCGTTATCATGTCATTTGTGCCTAGTTGCACGAGCAAAGTTTTCCTTACAACATTAACCAAGCAGGGGGAGATCATGGTGTAAATAGCCAGCTAGTTTCTTATATGGAGCAGCCCAAACCACCCATTGTGCAGAATATGTGGCATCAACATATCCCATGTTGAGCAACTCTGTGCAGCAGCCATTGTATCTCTCCATTTTCTGTGTTTAGGTGGGGGTATGTTAACAAAGACTTCGTAAAATGCATACCTCTTCATCAATTACTTAAGGACATTTCTAGGATCATTGTATCTCTCCATTTGGTACGTATTATAATTGTATTTAATTTTTTACTTGTTGCCTGCTATGTGAAATACAGTCTCATAGGGGTGTTTAGGTTTGTTTTACGTCACCTCCGGATGTTTTTTCGGACAAATTTTTACGTAACATCAATTACAAGTGTTTATCTATACGAGTACGCGTCCGCCTTTCAGTCCAACATTCAAAACTGCTCCGAAACATGCATTAAAAACCCTACTAAGAGACCTCTCATAGGGGTGTTTAGGTACGTTTTACGCCGTCTCTGGATGTTTTTTTGGACAGATTTTTTACGTTAACATCTACTACAAGTGTTTATTTATACGATTATGCGTCAGCCTTTGGGTCCAACATTCAAAAACTGCTCCTAAATATGCGTTAAAAGCCCTACCTAGAGACCTTTCATAGGGGTGTTTAGGCATGTTTTATGCCGCTTCCAGATTTTTTTCGAGCAATTTTTTTACGTTAACATCAACTACAAGTGTTTATCTATACGATTACTCATTCGTCTTTAGGTCCAACATTCAAAAACCGTTTTGAAACATGCGTTAAAAACCCTACCAAGAGACCTCTCATATAGGTGTTTAGGCGCGTTTTACGCTGCCTCCAAATGTTTTTCAGATGAATTTTTTACGTTAACATCAACTATTAGTGTTTATCTATACGATTACGTGTCATTCTTTCAGTCTAACATTCAAAAACCGCTCTAAAACTTGCATTAAAAACCCTACCAAGAGACCTCTGCAAAAAAATACTGCTAAGATGATGGAAATGGAAATGACGGGCAAAACTCACCAGAATTACACGACGAGTTAGGGGTAACTTGCCATGCAAGTCCTTCGAGTTTTGCCAGTCATTTCTATTTCCAGCATAAATATAACACTCTCGAATCAGCGCATTCATTTCCATTACAAAAATTGTCTTTCATTTTTTTATACGAACTAAATTTACAAAGTTTATGCCACTGCATCAATTACGTTGTACATTGCTCGGAATGAGGCTACCAGAAATTATAACGGAAACTTTAATTGCTGTCTTATTGTCTCATATTACGAAGTTCTACTTACAACATTACTTTTTCGAAAAACCGTGTTGTCCTCATTATTTGGGATGCAACCCAAATGTCGTCGCCGGGCCTGTGAGGCATAATGTTGCATTCATTTTTATTCCATACATTACCCATATGCGTCCATAATGACATATATGGGGTACTGCATGCCGTGTTCCATGTTGATTGACCCCATTTTTTGCTCGAACAACCTTGTAGCAGTAAAAAATAATTGGACAGTCAATCATATCAATGAGTTGTGATAGTGAGTTAATCTGTTGTATACTATAAAAAAATCCCATGTACTCAAGCATATGTATTAAATTTCGGGAAGTAATTCATTAAAGAGTTTTCAATTTCTTTTTTGTATTCTAAATATTTCTTATTGTCGTAAATGTAGTAATTTGTTATTTCTGATCGATGGAAACACTCTACATAGTTCGTTATGTGAAAAAATAAACAAGCATAACAATTATTTGTGAACTAAACTCAGAATTTTATTAATGAAAGAAAACATGCATTGGGTCCAAAATTTATTAAAAAATAAATATCTAAAATTAATAAACATAACAAATTTTGTGAACTCAACTCAAATAAATAATTAAACCTCTCTGGACTATACCGACCTAGCTCCCATGTTAGGTTAGGCTTTGAGTTTCCGATCATGTTCCTGGTCCTGGTCTTCTGGGATTTCAAACAAAGTAACATAAGCTTGTCATTGGGCTTCGGTAGTCAACTTCGGTTTGCCGTTTGCCACAAACCACTAACGGTAATGAGATCATGAGTCGCCAACCTGCTTGACCTGTCAAGCCACCATACTTTGTATGAAGAGTATCTCTTTGGTCACTTCTCTTTTCTCTTACCTCGTAAATCTACCTTTTCGAACTCATCCATATTGATCGGATCTTCTGACACAGGCTGGTGGTATCCAAACTGCCTAAGAACCCGGTTTCTATAAAACATTTTGACAATTGCAAAATTTAGCAACGACATTATCGAACACCAATTTTTGGCATCTTCGGAGGCATCGTTCGGAATCACATGGTGAATATCATCCTCCTCATCATATAGCATCCATTGAAACTGCACTAATACATACATAACCAGAAAATTGGATCAAAATAAATTCAAATGTTAAAATTTCGACCTAAAAATAATTTTGCATTACTTGGTCTTCCCAATGCATGTCAATCTCTATTCTAACTGCGAGAATTATGTTTACCTTCAACGCTTTCTTTTTAAATTTTTGGGCTCATCTACATAATACAAATACATAGATGGATCATGGTTTTCGTAAATAACATTTAAAATATTTATGGGAATTAACATTATTACCTTGAAGCGAGGGGGAATTCAAACGGAGGATCGTAAATAGGAGCCATGAACGGAAACCTATACCAAGCCCATGATTGTATTAGCACCACCCATCCACCTATATTAGTGTGCATGAATCTGTTGTTGGCATCTATCGGTGTCGTTGCCTTGCAAAACTCGCTGTACATGAAACCTAATATTCCAGATCCTTAACTGAATTTTCTCACATGAGAACTCGATTTGTCTGATATTAGCATACCACCGATAAAGAACAATATATAGGCTCGAGCAGCAAACTCAATTTCTGCCGCTGTGGAATTTTCATCCACTTAAAAATCACTCTTCAACCATGTCAACTTTACACGTTTACCATCAATAGCATGCACAAGTGGTGTTTTCCCCAAATACTTGAAGCAATAATCATAAACCTTATAATTATTCAGACCAATGATTGGGTTGCCTGAAATTTGGACATCGAGATCATAGCAACATCTTCAAGGGTGATTGTGTACTCCTCGCACGGCATGTGGAAGGTATTCGTCTCTAGCCTCCAATGCTCCACTAACCCATTAATCAACTGCAACATGATTTCAAACTCACGAATCTTTGACGCGTACCTAAAACCAAAATTCTCCAGAAATCCCATTATTTACTGGCTTGGCGGATCGCTCCATATCAAGTGAGGCTGAAATTTTGAATCCTCTTTCTACAAACACAATATTTAAATTAAACTAGTACTTTATCATTTAAAAATAATAAAGTAGAAGTTGCAAAAAAACCAAAAATTCTTCCCAACATTCTCATGTTTTTCATGATGTGAGAATCTTGAAGTCTTAACAATGCCATATTTTTCCTCACAGTTATGCTCAATTAAATTCCTAAAACATCACAAATCAATCAAATTTTAGAATATTTTCGATTAAACTATTAACAACACAATTTACTATTAGAATTAAAAAAAGTAGGCATATATAAAAAAGAATTCGAGTGAACAAAATAAATCATATTAAAAAATAAACATACTCGAAAAATATAAACAGACGTTGCCTTAAACTTTTTCAAATAATGTGTGAGCTTGCTTCTTTCAGTATCGTCTGAGAAAATCTCACGGCTTGACAAACTATTTTTCTTTGCTCGAACAAAAGAAGGTGGAAATTTTTGTGTGTGTTCTAAATCCTAAGCAAAACTATCAATTTATAAGAAAAAACCCTAATATTCTAAAACCCTAAAATAACCTGTCTTTTTTTCGTAAAAATGTGACGGCCGTTAAGCCAAAAGGAACTCGTCGTATCACTACAGCGAGTTCCGTTTAGGATTAGGTCAATCCCGTGATTAATGGTTAAATTGAATATTTAAAAAATTGAAGCTCACCATTAATGTATGACGAATTTGAATAAAAAAGAATATAATTTTGGAACTGCCGTGTTGGTGCGAAAAAATTACTGTAAAGATCCTAATTTTGCGAATTTAGGATTCCGGGTGTCTCTTTGGTCATAATAGGATCCAAAGATCCTATTTCCAGCATCTTAGCAGCATTTTTTTTGCAGATGCCTCTTGGTAAGGTTTTTAATGCATGTCTCAGAGTGGTTTTTGAATGTTGGACCGAAAGGCGAACATGTAACTCGTATAGATAAAGACTTATAGTTGATGTTAACATAAAAAATTTGTTCGATAAAACATCCGAAGACGGCATAAAATGTGCCTAAACACCCCTATGAGAGGTCTCATGGTAGGGTTTTTAACACATGTTTCAGAGCAATTTTTGAATGTTGTACCAAAAGGTAGATGCGTAATCATATAGATAAACACTTGTAGTTGATGTTAACGTAAAAAATCATCCGAAAAAACATCCGGAGGTAGCGCAAAACACGCCTAAACACCCCTAAGAGAGGTCTCTTGGTAGGGTTTTTAACACATGTTTCAGAGCAGTTTTTGAATGTTGGATCAAAAGGCATACGCGTAATCGTATAGATAAACACTTGTAGTTGATGTTAACGTAAAAAATTCATTTAAAAAACATCCGGAGGTGACGTAAAATGTGCCTAAACACCCATATGAGAGGTCTCTTGGTAAGGTTTTTAACGCATGTTTTAGAGTGGTTTTTGAATGTTGGACCGAAAGGCGGACACGTAATTGTATAGATAAACACTTTTAGTTGATGTTAACGTAAAAAAATCATCCGAAAAAACATCTGGAGGTAGCGTAAAACGCACCTAAACACCCCTATGGGACTACATTTCACATAGTAGGCAACGAGTAAAAAATTAAATACAATTATAATACGTACCAAATGGAGAGATACAATGATCCTAGAAATGTCCTTAAGTCATTTACGAAGAGGTATGCATTTTACGAAGTCTTTGTTAACATACCCCCGTCTAAACACAAAAAATGGAGAGATACAATGCCTGCTGCACAGAGTTGTTCAACATGGGATATGCCGCTGCCACAGATGTTGCGCGTAATAAGTGCTACGCAAATGTGCAAGTATACACGTCGCAAGTTATAGTATAAAAGATATCGTCTCTACAGGGATTGGTGCCACTTCAATAATCTAGTCTCTTGCACTATAAAAAGTAAAAACACAAATAAAGGATTATAGGAGTTTAACTAATAACTAATCTAGAAAGCAATAAAGTAAATGAATAGATGAGATCAAATGAGAGAGAGATAGGCCAGGTTATCGTGAGTTGAAGTGTGATAGCCGATTGGATCGTCTTGGTAAAAGAGTGCACGGGCAACTCAGTTGCCGTGGCAACTTGCACAACGGGGTTGCCTTGGCAACTAATCGATGGTTGCCTGGGCAACTACTTGGGCGTCTGGGCAGCAACCTTCAAGGTTCAACAGAGCGTTCTTCAATGGTTTCTTCTTATCCCTAAGTCGAAACTCTAGCTACTTGTGCATGCCTTGATAATACATCCCTGCGTGAATCAAGGGTGAACAACAACCAATCTTGCGCTCCTCTTAGCCGTTGAAATCCTTAACTTATTCCTAAGTCGGATTAATCTTCACCATCAATAGATTGAATAAAGATCATATTCATTCGTTTCTTGAATCTAACTCTCCCGATATTAGATAAATAGATGAAGTTACGAGATCCTCTCCCAATTCACTCGCAAACAAGAATAAGAACCAAGAATGAATAAACCTTGAAATAGAAAAGTGCAAACTCTTATTACCTAAACAAAATCCAATAGTTTCTCACAACCACAAACATAATAACCATAGCCAAATAGATTTAGTTCATGGCTAGGTTCCAAAGAAACACAAGATAAATAATCCCTAGCATGAACCCAATCGAACAAGAAAGAAAAAGATGAAGAAGGAGGCTTGTCAAAATCCTCCTTGCCCTATATGCTTTTCGAAAATTCTCTCTTCTTGCCCTCCTTGATGCTTGTCGAAATTCCCCTCTCTTTGCTCTCTATGGATTTTCGAAATCTCCCTCTTATTTATAGGGCTAGGCCAAAGTCCTTCTTTGAGGAGGAAGTTAAGTTGGAATTAAATTATCTTTAAAGAATATAATTCTTTATTATAATTATATTCCTACTAGAACTTCTCCTATCTTATTGGAATTTAATTCTTCTTTAATCTCTGCATGGAAATCAAATTCCTTTGGGATTGGGCTTTGCTCCACGTCATCTTGGGCTTGTCCAGTCATCAATTTCAACTACCATATCACCTTTGCTCTTGTCGACAATTGCCCTAGCAACTGGCTCGGCGTCTCCTTCATGTATTGCCCTGGCAACTAGCTCGACATATCCTTCATGCATTGCCCTGGCAACTAGCTCGGCATCTCCTTCATGTATTTCCCTGGCACTAGCTCTAGCCCTGCTTTGCAAATGATCCTGCACATACACACAAAACACACCAAAGCATCATCTTTTCCCACAAAAACTACCAAGTTATGTAATCAAGCTCAATGATGGAAGGAAACATGGATTAATGCATGAATGGCTAATTATGCAACTAATATGAGCCTAAGTCTAACAATAATATGAGTAAAAAGGGTAAGAAAAATAGTACTTTTGAACACTTATCACACCCCCAAACTCGAACTATTGCTTGTCCTCAAGCAATGCAAACTCATAATTACCTGCCAAGACTTCAATTTTCACAAACTTAGCTTTGAACTTGATTTCAATTCTCTGAACCGGAGCACAAAGTATGATTGGCTTTTTATTTTTCAGAAAACTTAGGAGTTACTCGGAATCAAACTATAATGCTTGTGAGTGTGTGCAGAGTTGTGTGCAAGTTGATTTTTCGGATTCTATGCAAACAATAGGTTTTCAAATTACTTTATTGGGTTCTTTTTAACATGTTTTAACTAGAGCCATTTTTGGGCACCTCTAGTGTTTTGTTTTTAGTTTTCTTAAGTTAATTTATTCGACTAGAGCCGGTTTTGGGCACCTCTAGTTATCAATTTTTTTTAACATATACTAGAGCCAGTTTCAGGCACCTCTAGTGATCAATTTTTTTAGCACATGCTAGAGCCAATTTCGGGCACCTCTAGCATTCATCCAATTTTTATTCTAATCCCCAATTTGTTAATTATCAACCTAAGTTCACTAGAATTCCTTAAATCAATCAAACCACAACAGTGTTTCATCAAAATTAGCATCATAGTAAAATTCTAAGTTTTTCCATGGTTATCCTAGAATAAAAAATTCTATCAATTAAGTGCATTGGCAAAGTCATCATCGGATATTCATCAAATCTAAGCAATTCTTGTTCCAATTAAAGGCATGGCAAGCAATTTATGTATCCTAAATGTAATACTTAAGATGAATGTAACTAAACATGGTAACTACTAATAACAATCCCCCCAAAAATCGAGTGAGGCATTGTCCTTAATGCATGCATTAAAAATAAAAATAAAAATAACGAAAAAAATAAAATGCATACGAGGACTTACTCTGAGAGTTCGTCATCGTAGATGATTAGTTTCCTTTTGGTCGGTGTCTTGATTCTCTTGCTTGAATGCAATGGTTGTTTTCTTGTTGCCGGTGGTGGAATCGATCCTCGTACGGGGTTGTCCTCATCGTCCTCTTCATCAATGTCATTGGTTTTTGCAGTGGTTGCCGGGATGTCTTTAGCTTTGGTTACCGTGGCATCTTCAGGGTTGGTTGCCGTGGCATCAGCTTGTGCAGGCACGATGTAGGTTGCCGCGGCATCATCTTTTGTGGTTGCCGTGGCAAGTAGTCGATAGTAAATTTCCTTAGCATGGTGGTTGTGAGTCTTGTTGTGAAAAATAAAACCTGGGAACTAAAGATAATGAAGAAAAATAAAATATCTCCTAAAAATAAAAATAAAAAGAAAATATTGAAAGGAGAGCATGCTCATGCATCTCCTAAGTGCACTTCTTTGTTACGTTCCACATGGGCACCATTGTAGTGCTTCAATCTTTGCCCATTAACTTTGAATTCATGGTTGTCAGAGATGGACTTGATTATCACAGCACCATGGGAGAATGGTTTGACGACTTCGAATGGTCCCGACCATCTTGATTTCAGCTTTCCCGGGAAAAGTTTTAGCCGAGAATTGAATAGGAAAACTAGTTGCCCTGGCGTGAATTGTCGTGGCAATAGTTTCTTGTCATGCCATCGCTTTGTTTTCTCCTTGTAGATTCGTGCATTGTTATAGGAGAGTGCACGGAATTCTTCTATCTCGTTGAGATCCATCAAACACTTTTGTCCGGCACTTTCCCAATCCATATTCACGGTCTTGATTACCCAGTATGCCTTGTGTTCGATTTCCACCAGTAGATGACATGTTTTGCCATAGACAAGTCGGAAGGGGGACATACCTAAGGGTGTTTTGAATGTAGTGCGATATGCCCAAAGTGCGTCATCTAGTCTTAATGACCAATCCTTCCTAGAGGGATTTACAACTTTCTCGAGTATACCATTCAATTCCCGGTTGGAAATTTCTGCTTGCTCGTTGGTTTATGGGTGATATGCCGTGGCGATCTTGTGTGATATGCCGAAGCGTTGCAACATCTTGGCAATTAGTCTGTTGTCAAAATGCTTGCCTTCGTCACTGATAATTGCTCTCGGCATCCCAAACCGTGTAAATATGTTTTTCTACAAGAATCGTTGCACGGTCTTGGAATCGTTGTTGGGAACTGCAGCTGCCTCCACCCATTCAGACACGTAGTCAACGACAAGTAGAATGTAGAGGTTGCCGAATGAAGATGGGAAGGGTCCCATAAAATCAATCCCCCATACATCGAACAATTCCACCTCGATGATGTTCTGGAGTGGCATCTCATGTCGTCTAGAGATATTGCCCGTCCTCTGGCAACGATCACATTGCTTGTAAAAGTCTTGGGCATCTTTGTACAATGTTGGCCAATACAAACTGGATTGCAAAACTTTGGCCGCGGTACGAGTTCCTCCAAAATGTCCTCCATAGGGTGAAGAATAGCACTGCTAGAGTACATTATGTTGCTCTTCTTCGGGGACACATCGGCGTATAACCTGATCTGCACATTGTTTAAACAAAAGAGGCTCGTCCCAAAAGTAATGCTTAGCATCATGGCGTAACCGCTTCTTCCCTTGGTGAGTAATTCCATAAGGTAAAATACCACAAACAAGGAAATTAACTAAATTCGCGTACCAGGGTATTGCCGAGGCATGTGCTGCTGTGGCAACTGCTCCCAAAATTGCCGAGGCGTGCCCGTCAAGGGCTGCTGCAGCATCGAGAGTTGTCAAGGCGTGTGCATCCATGGTTGCTGAGGTGTCGAGGGTTGCCGAGGCATGCGCGTCCATGGTTGCTGAGGCAACTAAAAGTTGTTCATCCGAGAATGCATCGCATATCTCTAGATCCGCGTCCTCCTCCCTATTGCTTTTCAAACGTGATAAGTGATCGGCCACTTGACTTTCTGTTCCTTTCCTATCCCTAATTTCAATATCAAATTCTTGTTAAAGTAATATCCAACGAATCAAACGAGGTTTGGCATCCTTTTTAGCAAATAGATATTTGATTTTCGAATGGTCCGTATGAACAATTACCTTTGTACCAATCAAATAGGATCGGAACTTGTCAAATGCGAAAACTACAGCTAGTAACTCTTTCTCCGTTGTTGTGTAATTCACTTGAGCACTATTAAGAGTTTTACTAGCGTAGTATATCACATGGAAGGTCTTACCTGTGCGTTGGCCTAGGACTGCTCCTACAGCGAAATCACTTGCATCACACATGAGCTCAAAAGGTAGCGTCCAATCTGGTGGAACGACAATGGGTGTCGAGGCAAGCTTTTTCTTTAGGGTTTCGAATGCTTGGGTGCAATAATCATCAAAATCGAAGACTTTATCCTGTTCAAGCAAATTGCACAAGGGTTTAGTGATTTTAGAAAAATTATGAATGAACCTCCTGTAAAAACCTGCATGTCCAAGAAAACTTCGAATTCCTTTAACCGAACTTGGTGGGGGTAAACTCCCGATCACATCCACCTTAGCTTTGTCTACTTCAAATCCCTTGGATGAAATCTTGTGGCCGAGCACTATTCCTTCGTCTACCATAAAATGGCATTTCTCCCAATTGAGGACTAAATCAGTTTCTTCACATCTTGCCAACACCCACTCTAAATTGCCGAGACAGCTGTCGAAGTCATTACCAAAGACAGAAAAATCATCCACGAAGATCTCAAGAAAGTCTTCGACCATGTCTGAAAAGAGCGCCATCATGCATCTTTGGAAGGTTGTCGGGGCGTTACACAATTCGAACGACATCCTTCGGAAGGCATAAGTACCGTATGGGCATGTGAAGGTTGTCTTTTCTTGATCTTCTGGTGCTATGGCAATTTGATTGTAACCTGAATAACCATCAAGAAAATAATAAAAGGGTTTACCTGCAAGACGGTCAAGCATTTGATCAATAAAGGGTAATGTGAAGTGACCTTTCCTAGTGGCTTTGTTTAGCTTTCGATAATCCATACAAACCCTCCAACCGGTCACAGTCCTGGTTGGAATGAGTTTATTGTTTTCATTACTTACCACCGTTATACCTCCTTTTTTCGGTACACATTGTACCAGACTTACCCATGTACTATCAGAGATAGGGTATATAATGCCGGCGTCAAGCCACTTGATGATTTCTTTCATTACAACCCCTTTCATGGCATGATTCAGTCTCCTCTGGGCCTCAATTGAAGGTTTGTGATCATCTTCCAACAAAATCTTGTGCATGCACGCTGCCGGGCTAATTCCCTTCAAGTCGGCAATTATCCACCCTATTGCCTTTTTGTGTAGCTTCAACATCTTGATCAACTTCTTTTCCTGCTCAGGCTGTAACTTAGAAGAAATAATTACAGGCAATGTATTATTGGTTCCTAAGTATGCATATTTTAGTTTCTCTGGTAATTGTTTTAACTCAAGAATCGGTGGTTGTTCAATAGAGGGTTTTTCGAGTTTACCTTCCTTACCTGAGTAATCCAGTGGTTAAAAGTATGTACCTGGTCGATTGACTAGCCAATTTGCCTCTTCTTGTTGTTCCTCATCGACCGGTTCTTCATACTCCTCAGGTTCCTCTCGATCGGCAATGTAGTTGTCGAGGCAACTAAATTCCTCGTCGAAGTTAAACTCTGTCGTGGCATGAAAAAGTTGGCATTATTCTGGACCATCGGCATGCCTTAGTGTTTGGAACACATTTAGTTTAACTTGCTGGTCATTCACTCTCATTGTGAGTTCTCCCTTTTCAACATCGATCAAGGTTCTCCCTGTTGCTAGGAATGGTCTCCCGAGAATGATGGGTGCATGCTCATCTGCTTCACAATCCAAAACAATAAAGTCAGCGGGAAAAATAAATTTATCAACTTTTACCAGTATGTCCTCGATTTTTCCCTCTGGATGCACATAGGATCTGTCGACTAGCTGTAGCATAACTGTTGTAGGTCTTGCCTTCCCGATTCCTAGTTTCTGGAAAACCGATTTAGGCATCAAGTTTATGCTAGCCCCAAGGTCGCATAATGCTTTCCCAACATAGTGGTTTCCAATGGAACAGGGTATTGTGAAACTTTCGGGATCCTTCAACTTGGTGGCATACGATTGTGTAACATTGCCATGCATCCTTCTATTGCGGCAACTGTTTCAAACTCTCCTAACCTTGTTCTCTTGGACACAATGTCTTTAAGAAACTTGGCATAGTTTGGCATTTGTTCAATTGCTTCCACCAATGGCAAGTTGATGTGGACTTGCTTTAGGATATCAAGAAACTTCTTGAATTGGTATTCTTGCTTTTGTCGCTTCAACCTTTGTGGGAATGGTGGTGGAAATCGGATATCTTCGATCCTTTCATTGGTTTGAAACCTGATTGACGGCATTGTCGGGACAACTGGAGTTGTCGAGGCATTATCAATTGGGGTTGCCGAGGCATGCTTTTCACAAGTTGCCGAGGCATCTTTATCATCGGTTGTCGAGGCATGCTTATTGTCGGTTGCTGTGGTAATTCCTGGTTCAGCATCTGAGGCTTTGCCGCTAGGTTCGTCTTGATCTTTTTGTGGAGTTTTGTTTGATGAGCGGGTTTGAGCCTCTCTAAGTTGTTGGCCACTTCTAGTGGTGATTGCCTTACATTACTTATGGCCAGTTCCTCTTGCGACTTTAGTATCGCTAGGTAAACCTCCTTGCGGTCTAGTATTCAGATTTTGAGCAAACTGTCCGACTTGATTTTCCAATGATTTGATTGCCGCCTCTTGGTTTTGCAATCTCATCTCGGTCCTGTTAATAAAGGCATCAATTATTTTTATGAAATTACTATTCTCAGCCATATAAGATTCAATTTTCATCATAAAAGCATTTAGAGAATTTTCCAAAGAACTAGATGTTGTCGGTTGTTGCTGCGGCAACTATTGCCGTGGCATATTCTGCTGGAATCCCGATGCTTGTGCATTCTGATTGTTCGGGTTTAGAGCATTGTTGGGATTACTCCATGAAAAATTTGGGTGCTTCTTCCAAGCTGGATTGTATGCATTGGACATCACATTATTGTTCCGATTGTAATTCCCCACATAGAAGCTGGATTTCGGATTCTGCATACATTCAGAAGAATTATGGTTATCACCACATAACTCACAAAAAGAATCCATTACCTTGACTTCATGTGTGTTGTTTGGTTTTTGCATGTTCTGGACCATCTTGGTTAAAGTGGCCAATTGTGCCGAAATTGAATCTGATGATCCTAGTTCATGTATTGTGGCTTGGCGTCTAACTCCTCCTCTTCTAGTTGATGGGAAATGATAATCATTCTTGGCCATCCTGTTTAAAATTTGCATTGCTTCCTCCGGTGACTTATCTAGGAGTATGCCGTTTGCCGAGGCATCTAGCATCATCCTTGTTGGTGTATTCACGGCGTTGTAAAACATTGTTACTTGAGTCCACACCGGGAATCCGTGTAGGGGGCATTTGTGTAGAAGTTCTCTATATCGCTCCAAAGCCTCGTACATGGATTCATCATCTGCCTGTCGAAAATAAGTAATGTCGTTACGAAGCTTATCAGTAAAATTTGTAGGATTAAACCGAGCAAGGAAATCACGACAAAGATCGGTCCAAGATGCTATTGATCCAGCAGGAATGCTATTCAACCATGCTTTCGCCCTATCCCTCAGGGAATAGGGGAATAATCTTAATCGTAAGACATCAGGGGTGACTCCGTGTATTTTGAACGAGTTGCAAATCTCGAGGAAAGATTTCAGATGTTGCCGTGCATCTTCAGTTGCTGAGCCGCCAAACTGACCAATTGTGTTGATCATATTAAACATTATCGGTTTTAACTCAAAGTGGTCGGCTTCAATTTCAGGTGCGACAACTCCTGGATTAAGTCCATGAAGATCTTCTTCAAGATAGTCTCGAATAGTTCTGTTTCGTGCAAGAATCACTCCTCCTCCTGCTGGAACATCTTGATTCATATTGCCGTCTTGATTAGCCATTGCTACTCGTATACTTCGTCTAAGTCTTTGTAAGGTTCGTTTGATTTCTGGATCAAAGGGATATTCTGGTGTAGTCGGTCTCGCCCTGGTCATACACCAATGCAAAACTAAAGTTTGTTAGCCCTTTGAATCTTAAACAAGAAAAGTAAAAAGAAAGTGCAAGAAAATAAAAACAAAGTCGCTATTGCCAATCCCCGACAACGGCGCCAAAAACTTGTTACGCGTAATAAGTGTTACGCAAATGTGCAAGTATACATGTCGCAAGTTATAGTATAAAAGATATGGTCTCCACAGGGATTGGTGCCACTTCAAGAATCTAGTCTCTTGCACTGTAAAAAGTAAAAACACAAATAAAGGATTATAGGAGTTTAACTAATAACTAATCTAGAAAGCAATAAAGTAAATGAGTAGATGAGATCAAATGAGAGAGAGATAGGTCAGGTTATCGTGAGTTGAGGTGTGATAGCCGATTGGATCGTCTTGGTAAAAGAGTGCACGGGCAACTCAGTTGCCGTGGAAACTTGCACAACGGGGTTACTTTGGCAACTAATCGATGGTTGCCTGGGCAACTAATCGATGGTTGCCTGGGTAACTACTTGGGCGTTTGGGCAGCAACCTTCAAGGTTCAGCAGAGCGTTCTTCAATGGTTTCTTCTTATCCCTAAGTCAAAACTCTAGCTACTTGTGCATGCCTTGATAATACATCCCTGCGTGAATCAAGGATGAACAACAACCAATCTTGCGCTCCTCTTAGCCGTTGAAATCCTTAACTTATTCCTAAGCCGGATTAATCTTCACCATCAATAGATTGAATAAAGATCATATTCATTCGTTTCTTGAATCTAACTCTCCCGATATTAGATAAATAGATGAAGTTACGAGATCCTCTCCCAATTCACTCGCAAACAAGAATAAGAATCAAGAATGAATAAACCTTGAAATAGAAAAGTGCAAACTCTTATTACCTAAACAAAATCCAATAGTTTCTTACAACCACAAAAAACAATAACCATAGCCAAATAGATTTAGTTCATGGCTAGGTTCCAAAGAAACACAAGATAAATAATCCCTAGCATGAACCCAATCGAACAAGAAAGAAAAAGATGAAGAATGAGGCTTGTCGAAATCCTCCTTGCCCTAGATGCTTGTCGAAAATTCTCTCTTCTTGCCCTCCTTGATGCTTGTCGAAATTCCCCTCTCTTTGCTCTCTATGGATTGTCGAAATCTCCCTCTTATTTATAGGGCTAGGCCAAAGTCCTTCTTTGAGGAGGAAGTTAAGTTGGAATTAAATTATCGTTAAAGAATATAATTCTTTATTATAATTATATTCCTACTAGAACTTCTCCTATCTTCTTGGAATTTAATTCTTCTTTAATCTCTGCATGGAAATCAAATTCCTTTGGGATTGGGCTTTGCTCCACGTCATCTTGGGCTTGTATAGTCATCAATTTCGACTACCATATCACCTTTGCTCTTGTCGACAATTGCCCTGGCAACTGGCTCGGCGTCTCCTTCATGTATTGCCCTGGCAACTAGCTCGGCATATCCTTCATGCATTGCCCTGGCAACTAGCTCGGCATCTCCTTCATATATTTCCCTGGCACTAGCTCTAGCCTTGCTTTGGCAAATGATCCTGCACATACACACAAAACACACCAAAGCAGCATCTTTTCCCACAAAAACTACCAAGTTATGTAATCAAGCTCAACGATGGAAGGAAACATGGATTAATGCATGAATGGCTAATTATGCAACTAATATGAGCCTAAGTCTAACAATAATATGAGTAAAAAGGGTAAGAAAAATAGTACTTTTGAACACTTATCAACAGATTCTGCACAATAGGTGGTTTGGGCTGCTCCATGTAAGAAACTAACTGGCCATTTACACCATGATCTCCCCCTGCTTGGTTAATGTTGTAAGGAAAACTTTGCTCGTGCAACTAGGTTCAAATGACATGACAACGACCCCGATTTTCAATGCATTTTTAGACACATAAAATATTAAAATTTTGAATTGGAGATTTTAAACAATCAAACATCATGTTACCAGTTATTTATAGTTGGGATTCTAACATAAACTCACTTTGCATGTAACCCGAGTTATACTCGTCGTGTCTCTGTATATTATACCAGTTGAGCACGACGAGTTTACATGACAAGCAAAACTCACCGTCCAAGTAAGGCGAGTTAGGCTAAACTCGCCATGTCTAACTCACCATTTAGGCATGGCGAGTTTGGCTCATTATATCACCTCCTGCTCAAAATTGAAATTACGTTGCAGATTTTTATTTCCAATACGAATGTTATTTACGAGGATTACATTAAGGGAATTCACCGTACATAAATGGCGAGTTCATAAACTCATTAAGTTTTTACCCGGTAATCTTTTTCTCATTTTCCTCAACTCTCAAACAAACCCTCAAATTTCACCAGCAAACCCTAACCCCAAAATTTCTCAATCTCATACAAACATCGATTTACAATGACACCAACACCAATCTCAGCAATCGTATACTATGATGGTAACTATATAGGAGACAATACCACGAAAAACTTTGAGTCTGAAATTTTTTTCCGATCAAATTTATTCGCACCGTTCTTTTCAAGGAGCTACTAAAGAAGATCAAACAGTTGCTCCTTGTCGGGCGTAGCAGACTACTAAAGGCTCTCTAATATAGGTTCCACTCATCCTTGTTTCTAGTGACATGCGATACAATGAGAATTGATAATGGATACGATGTTGAAGCAATGGTCGACACGCATACGGGTCATGTAGAAAAAATTTGCTACTTGTATGCAAATTTTAGTGGAGAAGTTGAAGGTGATAACGAAAACTGAGTCACAACTCAGGTGACAACATATGATTTCAAATCTTTGATGGGGGATTACAATCTTGGTGTTCTTGCTTATACCTCTACGTTTCATGATGAACCTGAATGTTCAACAACACAACACTCGTACTCCAACTTCTTTGACTTAAACGTCGAACAAGCATTAACTCAGCATTCCACTTTTAACCCATACATTGATGGGCATTGTTGCGTGTAATAAGTGCTCCGCAATGTGCAAGTGTACATTTCACAAGTTATAGTATAAAAGATATCGTCTCCACGGGGATTGGTGCCACTTCAAGAATCTAATCTCTTGCAATGTAAAAGTAAAAACACAAGTAGGTGATTGAATGAGTTTTAACTAACAACTAAACTAGAAAGCAATGAAGTAAAAGAAGATGTAATCAAATGAGAGGGAGTAGGCCAGGTTATCGTGAGTTGAGAAGTGATATCTGAATGGATCGTTTAGGTAAAAAAGTTCACCTGCAACTCAGTTGATGTGGCAACTTGCACAATTGGGTTGCCTTGGCAACTAGTAAAACGGTTGCCTGGGGAACTGGCTGGGCAATTGTTGGGCGACTGGCCAGCAAACTTCAAGGTTCGGTAGAACGTTTCTCCATGGTTTCTTCTTATCCCTAAGTCAAAACTCTAGCTAATTGTGCATGCCTTGATAATATATCCCTGTGTGAATCAAGGGTGAACAACAACCATTCTTGCGCTCCTTTTAGCCGTTGAAATCCTAAACTTATTCCTAAGTCGGATTAGTTTTCATCATCGATAGATTGAATAAAAACCATACTCATTCATTTCTTGAATCTAACTCTCCCGATATTAGATAAATAGATAGATTTACGAGATCCTCTCCCAATTCACTCACAAACAATAATAAAAACCAAGAATGAGTAAACCTTGAATTGAAAGTGCAAAATCTATTACCTAAACAAAATCCAACCGTTTCTCACAAAATCGAAACGCAATAACCTTAGCCAAATAGATTTAGTTCATGGCTAGGTTCAAAAGAAACATAAAACAAAATTTTCCTAGCATAGACTAATCGAACAAGAAAGAAAAAGATGAAGATGTCGAGCAGCTCCTTATTGAATTCTTCATTCTCTTTGAACCTTTTCTCTCTATTGCACCAATGGATTTGACGGCTTGGGGTTCTTTAAATAGAAGATGGCTAGGTCAAAGTCTTTCTTGGGGAGGAAGTCAAGTTGGAATTAAATACTTTTAAAGAATATAATTCTTTATTATATTTAAATTCCTACTAAATCTTCCCCTATCTTCTTGGGATTTAATCTTTCTTTGACCTTTTCTTGTTGGGTATATCCAGTCATCGATTTTAGCTGCCACATCAGCTTATCCATTCTTGTCGACAATTGCCCTGGCAGCTAGCTCATCATATCCTTCTTGCACTGCCCTGGCAACTGGTTCCAGCCTTACTCTGGCAACTAATTCTACACACACAAAAACAACTACCAGCAGTACCCTTTTTCCACAAAATTAAGCAAAATATTAAATCAAGCTTGACCACCAAGGAAACAATGCAAACATGCATGAATGGCTAATAATGCAATTAATATGAGCCTAATTCTAGCAATAATATGAGTAAAAAAAGTGAATAAAATAGTATTTTTAGACACTTAACATTCCCCCAAACTCAAACTATTGCTTGTCCTCAAGCAACGCAAACTAATAATTACCCACCAAGACTTCAATTTTCGAAAACTTAGCTTTGAACTTGATTTCAATCCTCAGAACCGTGGCACAAAGTATGATTGACTTTTCATTTTTCGAACAACTTAGAAGTTACTCGAAATCAAACTATAATGCTTGTGAGTGTGTGTGGAATTGTATGCAAGTTGATTTTTCGGATTCTATGTGAACAAGAGGTTTTCAAATTACTTCCTTGGGTTCTTTTAACATGCTTCAACTAGATCCGGTTTTGGGCACCTCTAGTGATTTGTTTAGTTTTCTTAAGTTTTTTTTATTCGACTAGAGCCAGTTTTGGGCACCTCTAGCGATCAATTTTTAGTACGTACTAGAGCCAGTTTCAGGCACTTCTAGCATTCATCCAATTTTTATTTTATTAACAGAATTTTTTTACTATCAACTTAAGTTCGCTAGAATTCCTTAAATCAATCAAGCCACAACAGTGTTTCATCAAGTTTAGCATCATAGTAGGATTCTAAGTGTTTCCACAGTTATCCTAGAATAAAAAGTTTTATCAGTTAATTATATTGGCAATGTCATCATTGGATATTCATCAAGTTTAGTCAATTTTTGTTCAAAATAAAGGCATGGCAAGCAATTTATGTGTCCTATATGCAATACTTAAAATGAATGCAACTAAACATGACAACTAACTAGTAACAATCCACCCCAAACTCGAGTGAGGCATTGTCCTCAATGCATGCAAAAAAAAGAAAATAAAAATAAAAAGAAAAATGTAAATGATGACTTACTTCGAGAGCTCGTCGTCATAGATGATTAGTTTTCTTTTGGCCGGTGTCTTGATTCTTTTGCTTGAATGCGGTGGTTATTTCCTTGTTGCCGATTATAGAACCGATCCTTGTACGGGTGTGTCTTCATCGTCCTTATCATCATCTTCTTCAATAGCTTTTCGCTTGAGCTTGGAGGATTCGACTAGTGTGGTTTTTGTTGGTGCAATGAAGGATTCATACGAATCTGAAAAATTGGACAATGATGTAGTATGAGTTGGTTCGGGCATAGGTGCTTTACCTTTGTCTTTTGTAGTGGTTGCCGGGGCATTTTCAGCCTCGGTTGCCGCAGCATATTCAGTGTTGGCTATCGTGGCAACTACTGGGGCAGGTGTTGTGCATGTTGCCGCGGCATTATCTGTTGCAGTTGCCGTGGCAGCTGTTACTGCGATTGTTGTGGCAAGAATGTTGGCAAGAAAGATAGGGAATGGCACTCGGTTGTCCGGGTAATTTTCCAGGATTACTTGGGTGATGGTATTGTTGTGGTCCTTAATGTACCGTATGAACATTAGTTGGCGGGCTTCAATTTGCTCAAGACGGTATGCCAACAGTTGCAAGAATGCTTCAAGGTGTCCTAGGGTTGTTGGACGAGTTGCCTGGGCATCAGGAATTGTCGAGGTGGCAGGAGTTGCCGTGGCAACTATAGGTGTTGGGGATTTTACCGTTGCCTCTCCCATTAGCTTTCGGATTTGTGCTCGATTCCAACCGGACTTTGGTAGTGCCTTTTCATCGATTGATTCACTTGGGACATACATCTACTTGCAAATATTGGAGATTAGGCAAGGGAAAAAAAGAGAACCCTTATATTTTGTGCTTCATACAAAAATCTCATCACAAATAATTTTACCAATGTTAATGATACGATTATGCAAGATAGAATGTATGAGCAAAAGACGCAGTGTATCAACAGTAATATTGTGTGTAGCGGGCATTAAAGAAGTTTTAACAAACTTATTCCATAATTTTGCCTTGGAGTGCTCTTGTATTTACTGTTATTTCAATAAGTTCCCAGTAGAGTGAGGTCTTGAAGCACCTTGTCGAGTTACTTGGGCGTGAGTTGATCAACAAAAGCATGATGCTCGTACTTCTCAATGTAGAGCCCGTAAAAGGCATTGATGCTCTCGGTGCTTATAAGGATACCATTGTCGCAAACAAACACGTAAGCATTTTTCGGGTTAGGCGAGTGAGCATAGAATTCTCTTACCCATGAGATGTTGCCCGATTCCGGTTGATGGCAAAAAATTTTCCACTTTTGGTGTACGATCCGTTGGAAGATGAAGGGTTCAAAGCCGAAGTCTTGATGAGAATCGGAGTATTCGAAGCCTTGTTCTTCGTAAATCTTCCAGCTTTCAAACTTGGAGTGGAATCGTTCTTTAACTGTCGGTGTAGCAAATCTCTTGTAATTCAATTCTTGGGAGGAGCTTGGCCGAGTGAGAGTTTTGAGTTTCAAAGCCATGATGTTTTTGGTTATGGATCGGTTTGAACAAGAGGAAGAAAGTATAGAAAGAAACTTTGAGAGTAGCAAGAAGAAGAAAATACTTTGAATCTTGGAAGTTTAATTGTGATTGGAGGTAGAAAAGAAACAATGGATGTGTAATTAAATTGGTAGGTGGGATGGATGTGAAAAAGTAAGAAATAAGGTGATTAGATGGCTTGGACGGCACACAATGATGGGGAAGTGAAAGAGTTTTGGCCAGCTATGAAGGGCTTATTTAGGGTAAATTTAAGCTTGATCATGAGCCTTATATTTAGCCCATAAGTTCCCTTGCTTGAATAAACTTCCTTCTTGGGTATAAGTTCTCTTGATCTTGGACTCTTTTCCTAAAAACAAAATTTAAAAGAGCATTAAAAATAAAATAAAATCTTATCCTAAAAAATAAAAAATATGGAAAATAAAATAACATAAATGAAAGTAAAAATTAAAATAGTAGGAGAGTATATTCATGCATCTCCTAAAATGACCACTTCTTTGTTACGCTCCATATGGGCACCGTTATAGTGCTTCAATCTTTGTCCGTTAACTTTGAATTCATGTCCGTCAGTGGTGGACTTGATTATTACGGCACCATGGGAGAATGGTTTGACTACTTCGAATGGTCCCGACCATCTTGATCTCAGTTTTCCCGGGAAAAGTTTCAGCCGAGAATTGAATAGGAGAACTAGTTGCCCTGGCAGGAATTGCCGCTGCAATAGCTTTTTGTCATGCCATTGCTTTGTTTTTTCCTTGTATATTTGTGCATTATCATAAGCGAGTGCACAGAATTCTTATATCTCGTTGAGATCTAGTAGACGCTTTTGGAGTTGTCGAGGCATCAGGGGTTGTTGAGGCGTGTGCACTTGGGGTTGCCGTGGCAACTGCTTCAGTGGTTGTCGAGGCATGTGCAATGGGAGTTACCGAGGTATCAGGAGTTGCCGAGGCAACTAACATTTTCTCATTCGGGAATGCATTGCATATCTCTAAATCCGCCTCCTCCTCCCTATTGTGTTCTAAGTGTGACAAGTGATCAGCAACTTGATTATCTGTTCCTTTCTTGTCCTTAATTTCAATATCAAATTCTTGTAAAAGTAATATCCAAAGAATCAAACGAGGTTTGGCATCCTTTTTAGCAAATAGATACTTAATTGTCGAGTGGTCCTTATGGACAATTACCTTTGTACCAATCAAATAGGACCGAAACTTATCAAATACAAAAACTACAACTAGTAACTCTTTCTCCATTGTTGTGTAATTCACTTGAGCGCTATTAATAGTTTTACTAGTGTAGTATATCACATGAAAAATCTTACTTGTGCGTTGGCCGAGGACTGCTCCTACCGCAAAATCACTCGCATCACACATGAGCTCAAAAGGTAGTGTTCAATCGGGTGGAACGGTAATAGGTGTCGAGGCAAGCTTTTCCTTAAGGGTTTCGAATGCTTGGGCACAAGATTCATCAAAGTCGAAAGCTTTGTCTTGTTCAAGCAAATTGCACAAAGGTTTAGTGATTTTGGAAAAATTATGAATGAACCTCCTGTAAAAACCTGCATGTCCAAGAAAGCTTCGAATTCCTTTGACCAAACTTGGTGGGGGGTAATCTCTCGATAACGTCCACCTTGGCTTTGTCTACTTCGATTCCTTTGGATGAAATCTTGTGGCCGAACACGATTCCTTCATTTACCATAAAGTGGCACTTCTCCCAAGTAAGGACTAGATCGGATTCTTCACATCTTGCCAACACCTTCTCCAAGTTGCCGAGGCAACTGTCGAAGTCATTACCAAATACAGAAAATTGTCCAAGAAGTTTTCAAGGAAGTCTTCGACCATGTCTGAAAAGAGTGCCATCATGCATCTTTGGAAGGTTGACGGGGCATTACACAATCCGAACAACATCTTTCGAAAGGCATAAGTACCATATGGGCATGTGAAGGTGGTCTTTTCTTGATATTCTGGTGCTATGGCAATTTGATTATAACCTGAATAACCATCAAGAAAACAATTAAAGGGTTTACCTGCAATACGGTCAAGCATTTGATCAATAAAGGGTAAGGGGAAATGATCTTTCCTAGTGGCCTTGTTTAACTTTCGGTAATCTATGCAAACCCTCCAACTGGTCACAGTCTTGGTTGGAATGAGTTTATTGTTTTCATTACTTACCACCGTTATACCTCACATTTTTGGTACACATTGTACCGGACTTACTCATGTACTATCAGAGATGGGGTATATGATGTCGGCGTCAAGCCACTTGATGATTTCTTTCATTACAACCCCTTTCATGGCATGATTTAGTCTCCTCCAGGCCTCAATCGAAGGTTTGTAATCATCTTCTAACAAAATCTTATGCATGCACACTGCTGGACAAATTCCCTTCAAGTCGGCAATTGTCTACCCTATCGCCTTCATGTGTAACATCAACATGTCGATCAGCATCTTTTCCTACTCATGTTGTAACTTAGAAGAAATAATTACAGGCAGTGTATTATCGGTTCCCAAGTAGACATATTTTAGTTGTCCTGGCAATTGTTTCAACTCAAGAATCGGCGGTTGTTTAGTAGAGGGTTTTTCGAGTTTACCTTCCTTACCTGAGTAATCTAGTGGTTCAAAGTATGTACCTGGTCGATTTACTAACCAATTTGCCTATTCTTTTTGTTCTTCATTGATATGTTCTTTATACTCCTCAGGTTTCTCTAGTTCGACAATATAGTTGCCGAGGCAACTAAATTCCTCGTCGAAGTCAAACTCTGCCGTGGTATGAAGGAGTTGGCATTCTTCTGGATCATCGGCATGCTTTAGTGTTTGGAACACATTTAGTTTAACTTGCTGGTCATTCACCCTTATTGTGAGCTCTCCCTTTTCAACATCGATTAAGGTTCTCCATGTTGCTAGGAAGGGTCTCCCAAGAATAATAGGTGCATGTTCATATGCTTCATAATCCAAAACAATAAAGTCAGTGGGAAAAATAAATTTATCAATTTTTACCAGTATGACTTTAAATTTTCCCTCTGGATGCACATAGGATATGTCGGCTAGCTATAGCATAACTGTCGTAGGTCTTGCCTTCTCGGTTCCTAGTTTCTGGAAAACTAATTTAGGCATCAAGTTTATGCTTGCTCCTAGGTCACATAATGCTTTCCCGACATAGTAGTTTCCTATAGAACAGGGTATTGTGAAACTTCCGGGATCTTTCAACTTGGGTGGCATGGGATTGTGCAACATGGCCATGCATCCCTCTGTTGCGGCAACTGTTTCAAACTCTCATAGCCTTGTTATTTTGGACACAATATCCTTGAGAAACTTAGCATAGTTCGACATTTGCTCGATTACCTCAACCAACGGCAAGTTGATGTGGACTTGCTTTAGGATATCAAGGAACTTCTTGAATTGATATTCTTACTTTTGTCGCTTCAACCTCTGTGGGAATGGTGGTGGAAGTCGAATATCTTCGATCTTCTCATTGGTTTGGAACCTGATTGACAGCATTGCGAGGGCAACTGGAGTTGCCGATGCATCGTCAACTGGTTGTCGTGGCATGCTTATTTTTGGTTGCCACAACATGTTCATCTGGGGTTGCCGTGGCATGCCTATCGTTGGTTACCGCGGCATTCCCTGGTTCAACATTTGAGGTTTCACTACTAAATTCATCTTGTTCTTTTTGTGGAGTTTTGTTTGATGAGCGAGCTTGAGCCTCTTTAACTTGTCGGCCACTTCTAGTGGTGATCGCCTTACATTGCTCGTGACCCGTTCCTCTTGCAACTTCAGTGTCGCTGGGTAAACCTCCTTGCGGTCTAGTATTCAGGTTTTGAGCAAATTGTCCGACTTGAGTTTCCAATGATTTAAGGGCTGCCTCTTGGTTTTGTAATCTCATCTCTTCTTGCATCAGTTTCATGAAATTACTATTCTCACCATATAAGATTCAGTTTTTAACATGAAAGTTTGTTTTTTTTCCAAAGAACTAGATGTTTCCAAAATTGATTCGTGACATATTATAAGATTGCTTGTTTTTGGTTTTGAAATCTGAAAATTTTGGGTGCATATTGAGAAAATTTTCCAAAGAACTAGATTGTACAAACCTTGGTTTACTAATCTCATTTGTCAACAAATTTTAAAGAAACCATGAAATTTTTCCTAATCTCATTGATTCTTCTAATAAAAGCATCAGTTTTTTTCATGAAATTACTATTCTCAGCCATATAAGATTCAGTTTTTAACATGAAAGTATTGAGAAAATTTTCCAAAGAACTAGATGTTGTCGGTTGTTGCTGCGGAAATTGTTGTCGTGACATATTATGCTAGAATCCCGATGCTTGTACATTTTGATTGTTCTGGTTCAGAGCATTATTGGGATTACTCCATGAAAATTTTGGGTGCTTCTTCCAAGCTGGCTTGTACGTGTTGGACATCACATTGTTGTTCCGGTTGTAATTCCCCACGTAAAAGCTGGATTTTGGATTCTGCGTACATTCAAAAGAATCATGGTTACCACCACATAACTCACAAAATGAATATACAACCTTGACCTCATATGTGTTGTTTTGTTTCTGCATGTTCTGGACCATCTTGGTTATAGTGGCAATTGTGTCGAAATTGAGTCTGATGATCCCAATTCATGTATTGTGGCTTGGTGTCTAACTCCTCCTCTTCTAGCAGTTGGGAACTGATAATCATTCTTGGCGAGCCTGTTCAGAATTTGCATTGCTTCTTCCGGTGACTTGTCTAGGAGTATGTCGTTTGCCGAGGCATCTAGCATCATTCTTGTTGGTGTATTCACAGCATTGAAAACATCATCAGGTTTTGAGCAAATTGTCCGACTTGAGTTTCCAATGATTTAAGGGCTGCCTCTTGGTTTTGTAATCTCATCTCAGTCCTGTTAATAAAAGCATCAATTCTTTTCATGAAGTTACTATTCTCAGCCATATAAGATTCAGTTTTTAACATGAAAGTATTGAGAAAATTTTCCAAAGAACTAGATGTTGTCGGTTGTTGCTGCGGAAACTGTTGTCGTGACATATTCTGCTGGAATCCCGATGCTTGTACATTTTGATTGTTCTGGTTCAGAGCATTATTGGGATTACTCCATGAAAAATTTGGGTGCTTCTTCCAAGCTGGCTTGTACGTGTTGGACATCACATTGTTGTTTCGGTTGTAATTCCCCACGTAAAAGCTAGATTTTGGATTCTGTGTACATTCAGAAGAATCATGGTTACCACCACATAACTCACAAAAGGAATATACAACCTTGACCTCATATGTGTTGTTTTGTTTCTGCATGTTCTGGACCATCTTGGTTAGAGTGGCAATTGTGTCGAAATTGAGTCTGATGATCCCAGTTCATGTATTGTGGCTTGGTGTCTAACTCCTCCTCTTCTAGCAGTTGGGAACTGATAATCATTCTTGGCGAGCTTGTTCAGAATTTGCATTGCTTCTTCCGGTGACTTGTCTAGGAGTATGTCGTTTGCCGAGGCATCTAGCATCATCCTTGTTGGTGTATTCACAGCATTGAAAACATCATCACTTGTGTCCACACTGGGAATCCGTGTAAGGGACATTTGTGTAGAAGTTCTCTATATCGCTCTCAAGCCTCGTACATGGATTTATCATCTGTCTGCCTAAAAGAAGTAATTTCGTTACGACGCTTATCAGTCAAATTTGTAAGATTAAATCGAGCAAGGAAATCACGACATAGATCGGTCCAAGATCCTATTGATCTGGAACACTATTCAACCATGCTTTCGCCCTATCCCTCAGAGAATAGGGGAATAATCTTAGCCATAAAACATCTGGGGTAACTCCTTGTATTTTGAATGAATTGTAAATCTCGAGGAAATATTTAAGATGTTGTCGTGCATCTTCAGTCGCTGAGCCACCGAATTGACCAATTGTGCTGATCTTATTGAACATCACCGGTTTCAACTCAAAGTGGTCGGCATCAATTTCAGGTGTGACAACTCCTGGATTAAGTCCTTCAAGATCTTCCTATAGGTAGTCTCGAACAGTTCTATTTCGTGCAAGAATCACTCCACCTCCCACTGGAACATTCTGATTGTCGTTGGCATTCACATTACCGTCTTGATTAGCCATTGCTACTCTTAACCTTCATCTGAGTCTTTGCAAGGTTCGTTCGATTTCTGGATCAAAGGGATATTCTGATGTAGTTGGTCTCGCATGCAAAACCAAAGTTTGTTAACCCTTTGAATCTTAAACAATAAAAATAAAAAGTGCAAGAAAATAAAAACAAAGTTGTTATTGCCAAGCCCCGGCAACGACGCCAAAAAACTTGTTGCGCGTAATAAGTGCTCCGCAATTGTGTAAGTGTACACGTTGCAAGTTATAGTATAAAAGATATTGTCTCCACAGGGATTGGTGCCACTTCAAGAATCGAATCTCTTGCACTGTAAAAGTAAAAACACAAGTAGGTGATTGAAGGAGTTTTAACTAACAACTAAACTAGAAAGCAATGAAGTAAAAGAAGATCTAATCAAATGAGAGAGAGTAGGCCAGGTTATCTTGAGTTGAGGAGTGATAGCTGAATGGATCGTCTTGGTAAAAGAGTTTAGCGGCAACTCAATTATCGTGGCAACTTGCACAATTGGGTTGCCTTGGCAACTAGTAAAACGGTTGCTTGGGCAACTGGCTGGGCAATTGTTGGGCGACTGGGCAGCAAACTTCAAGGTTCGGCAGAGCGTTCTTCCATGGTTTCTTCTTATCCCTAAGTCGAAACTCTAGCTAATTGTGCATGCCTTGATAATTCATCCCTGCATGAATCAAGGGTGAACAACAACCAATCTTGTGCTTCTCTTAGCCGTTGAAATCCTAAACTTATTCCTAAGTCGGATTAGTTTTCATCATCGATAGATTGAATAAAAACCATACTCATTCGTTTCTTGAATCTAACTATCCCGATGTTAGATAAATAGATAAATTTACGAGATCCTCTCCCAATTCACTTGTAAACAAGAATAAAAACTAAGAATGAGTAAACCTTGAATTGAAAGTGCAAACTCTATTACCTAAACAAAATCCAACCGTTTCTCACAACCACAAAACACAATAACCTTAGCCAAATATATTTAGTTCATGGCTAGGTTCAAAAGAAACATAAAACAAATTTTTCCTAGCATAGACTAATCAGACAAGAAAGAAAAAGATGAAGATGTCGAGCAGCTCCTTGTTGAATTCTTTCTTCTCTTCGAACCTATACTATCTATCGCACCTATAGAGTTGACGACTTGGGGTTCTTTAAATAGGAGATGGCTAGGTCAAAGTTTTTCTTGGGGAGGAAGTCAAGTTAGAATTAAATACTTTTAAAGAATATAATTCTTTATTATATTTAAATTCCTACTAGATCTTCTCCTATCTTCTTGTGATTTACTCTTTCTTTGACCACTTCATGTTGGGTATATCCAGTCATCAATTTCAGATGCCTCATCATCTTATCCATTCTTATCGATAATTGCCCTGGCAACTAGCTCGGCATATCCTTCTTGCACTGCCCTGGCAACTGGTTCTAGCCTTACTCTGGAAACTAATTATGCACACACAAAAACAACTACCTGCAGCACCTTTTTTGCACAAAATTAAGCAAAATATGAAATCAAGCTTGACCACCAAGGAAACAATGCAAACATGCACGAATGGCTAATAATGCACTTAATATGAGCCTAATTCTAGCAATAATATGAGTAAAAAGGGTGAATAAAATAGTACTTTTGGACACTTAACAGGAATCAATCGATACTTGGTGGATAAAGTTTTTTAAGGGCTACACCCTTGCGTTACATCATTCGATATAAGCAATCCATATTACGCTTCTCCTAATTTTTTCCCTGGGTCTACAACTACGACTTTTGCACCTGCCCATGCATCCACGGATGGTGATGAAGGCTACACATCCACAAAAGAACTTATTCAAGCTCGTGGCCCCGATGGTACTAAGGTTGGGTTGTTCATGGAGCCTAAAGATTTTATTGTCGATTCCTCCTCTAAAACTGAAAGTGACACTGATATTGAGATGACTCCCTAAGAAACTTCAATGAAAATCAATTAGGACATGTTGCAAATAGTAGCGCCCTGACACTGTACAAGCCTCCATCGCATATGCACGAATTCGACTTGACAGTAATAGACGTGCAAGAGTTCCCAGACGTGTCTGGCGTGGATTTTGACAATTCTTACTTTGTAATGAAAAAGACGACTTGTGGGAAGAGATACAGTTCAAAACGAGCAATGAAGTGAAAGCTGCTGTTAAAAACTACAACATATGTTACGGTGTGCACTCCAAGGTGAAATACGCGACATCAAAGAAATATGTATGTCAATATACAAAGAAAATGGCACATGGATGCAGCTGGAAGGTGTGGGTTAACAAGATGAAAAGAAAAGACAACATTTGGGAGATCACAGTCTACAATGACCCTCATATGTGTTGTGTCGTCAGTTACAGGCAGGATCATCCAAACCTGAACTCCATTATCATCTCTAGGAGCATCCAAACAATTGTCCAGGAAAGCCTTAAAGCCATCGTACAAAAAGACTTTGAGGGGAAGGAACAAGGCAATCACGAATTTGTATGGGGAATGGGACGCTTCTTACAATGAGCTCCTAGCTTGGATAAACATCGTGAAGAAATACAACCCCAGAACGATCACAGATTTGGAAACCGAATTATACTACAACAAACTGCGATGGAGGAATGATTTGGGCTACAAGTACGTTGCAAAAATTCCCAAAGAAAAATGGATCAACGTATACGACGAAGGTTTCAAATATGACCACATGATAACCAACTTGGCCGAGGCAATCAATTCTTTCTTGAAGGGGGTTCGAAATTTGCCAGTGACCGCCATCATGAAAGCTACTTACTTTTGTTTGGGCGAGCTGTTCACAACCTTAGGCAAAGAAACTGCCGGTATGCTGCAAAAGTGCCTCTTATTCCACTCGAGGATACAAGACGAAATTCAAAAAATTATTTCTAAATCGAATGGGTTGCATGTACTTCTAATGTCACGTAGTGATAACTCTTTTCGTGTCTCATAGTTACCACGACTAATAAAAGGTTTTGACCCAACATCGTTCTAGGTGGATCTCCGAAACAGGATGTGCAACTATGGAAAATTCCAAGCACTAAAGACTCTGTGTGACCATGTCATCGCAGCATGCTCCGCTTTTAGGATCGATTACAAGGAATACGTGGATCATGTAAACTGGCTGTATTCAGTGTTTAAGGTCTACGAAATGGAATTCCCACCAATCGACATCGAAACTTAATGGAATGTTGTGCAGACATAGACCACAATTTTACCTGACACAACTCTACAAAGGGAAAAAACATGACGTCCCAGATCCACAAGAATTCAAAATGATATGGAAAGCATGCCTCACTGCGAGCGTGAACCTACCGGACAACCTAGACTTTGCGGGAATTGTAGGCTTCCAGGTCCTAGAATGCCAAAGTGTCCATCTCAAAAATAAATCTATTGTTTTATTTTTATTATGTAGCCGTGTTTTAACATAAATATTAGTATGAAACTTCAGTAGAATTCGTTTCGATCTAACTTTTCACCACTGCATAGTTCACCTAAAGGGTTACAATTTTAAATTTTAAAAAATTCATTTCAACTTCTACATTTTTTAAACATTATACAAACTATTAGTTATACTACTTGTGCATTTAACAAAATTACAAAATGTTAGATAATTTACAACTTAATCGAACACGTTTTCTAATAATAACCAAGCCAAACTTGACGTGTATACACGGCGAGTTCAATCATTTTAAACACCGTTACGCTTGGACCCTAAACGGATGTTAAGCCAGAGAGAACTCGTCGTGTCCTTACGGTGAGTTCCGTTTACGATTAGGTTAATATCGTGATTGATGGTTAAACATGATATTTTAAAAAAAATTGAAACTCGTCATTAGTGCACGGGGAGTTTGAATAAAAAAGAATATAATTTTGGAACTTACCGTGGTGGTGCGGCGAGTTTTCTGTAAAGGTCCTAATTTTGAGAATTTAGGATTTTGGATGTCGCTTTGTTCATAATAGGATCCAAAGAACCTAATAGTGACCTTACCCTTGCTCTATTCCTTGACACCAAACCCTGACTCATACTATACCACTCATGACCCATGTAACAAGCTACACCAAGTAAAAAGTGTAAAACAATTAACTCATAAAGACCGCTATTGTATAACCATTCATCAACGAATGCCACTTCCCAGATTGGGTAAAAGTGCAAACCTATAGCTGTAGAAGTATGAGTATTTTGCCAACTTTTGTATACCAAATAAATTCTTACAGTTTAATTTTAATCTCCACTCACACTAAATTTGATAGGGAATCGCGGAAGCTTGGACCAAATATCCCTTTAATAAAGATCTGGAAAAAAAGCACGAGTTAAAATCTAATTTTCCCAAACGACTCAATAAAAAAGTACGAAATTAAAGGAACGCTTTAAAAAACTTATATATATATAAGAACAATGAAAGAAAATAGGATATGACAAAACCCCCTTCTAAGATCCTGTCTTAGACAAACGTGCATCTAAAATTGGTAACGCCTAACCCTCTAAGGATCCTGCCCTTAGCAACCTAGACGATGGAGAAGAACGCCAAATACTCGCTGCTGCGCAAGTGGACACTCGCACTCTGAAGCAAGAACAAGATAAAAATCTTGAATAGAAAAAAAGAACTCACAAGAGAACTTTAAAAGAAATAACTGTATTGATCTCTGAATTGAATGAATTGTACAAAGTGAATGAGCCTATTTATAGGCTAGTAAAACCATAATTACAAAGGAAAAGAGTTTAATTTAATCTAAAAGACTACCTAGATAAATAATAATTGATATTATCTTAATTAAAAGAGGTAAGAATATTATCTCAATTAAAATAGATAATATAATCTTAAAAAAAGATAATATAATTATTCCTAATTAAAAGAGATAAATAGAGTCCAAATAGATGTAGAAATCTATCCATAATGTTTTCAAAATTGGATTTTCGTTCTGGGCTTTGGTTGGTGGGTTTGGACTCCAGTTTTGGGTTATTTTGGCATCTTTTCAGCTCCCCTAGCCCATATTTGACTTGTACTAACATCAAGGCCTTTTTTCTAAGTTGGATTTGCATGAATAATCAAGTCTGTCTCATTTTTGAATTGTCTCATTTTTGGATCAATCTTCTAAAACTCCGAAGTGAATCCAACGAACATCTAACACTCCATTCGAAGCGTCTTTAACACAATCAATTTCCTTCAATTCTTCAGAAATGAAGCTTTGCACAAACGTGTTTAACTTCAATTTCAGTTGTTTAGCTTTACTTCTTGCAATTGGGCATGTTGGAATCATTAGGTCGAAATCTGGACTCGGGCCTATGGTGCTCGTATCTTCCCCCATCCTCGAAAGGATTCGTCTTCGAGTCTGAAACTTCAAAAGGGGATAAATCAGAAACATTGAAAGATGCACTAACACCATGCTCACCTGGTAAGTCTATGCGATACATGTTGTCATTGATACGTTCTAAGACTTGAAAAGGTTCATCTTCTCGAGCATTGAGTTTGTTTCGTCTTTTGTAAGGAAATCTTTCTTTGCGCATATGAAGCCAAACCCAGTCGCCGGGTTCAAAGACAACGTGTTTGCGCCCACGGTTAACTCTATTAGTGATTGATTCATTTTTCTTTTCAATATGTTTTATAACCTTATCGTGAATCGATATCACCAATTCTGTTTTTTTCTCCATCTAGGTTACAAAGACCCTGTAATGGCAAAGGTACAAGACCCAAAACTGTGAGTGGGTTAAAGCCATAAACAATTTCAAATGGAGAAAAACCTATGGAAGAATGAATAGAACAATTATATGTAAACTCAACAAAAGGTAAACAATCTTCCCACGATTTTAAGTTCTTACCTACTATAGCTCGTAGTAAAGATGTTAAAACACGATTAACAACTTGTGTTTGCCCGTCAGTTTGTGGATGACAAGTCGTGGAATATAAAAGTTTAGTACCTAACTTACCCCACAATATCTTTCAAAAATGGCTAAGGAATTTTACATCTCGATCAGACACAATGGTTTCAAGGAGTCTATGGAGGCGCACAACTTCCCTAAAGAATAAGTCATCCATATATAAGGCATCATCAGTCTTATGACATGGAATGAAATGTGCCATTTTAGAGAATCTGTCAACAACAACAAAAATACTATCTCTTCCCCTTTTTGTTCGAGGCAAACCTAGAACAAAATCCATCGAAATATCAGTCTAAGGAGAAGTAGGAATAGGTAAATGAGTATATAAACCATGCGACATAACTTTAGATTTAGCTTGTCTGCATGTAATACATTGAGAACATATCTTAGTAACACGTTTTTTCATATGAGGCCAAAAGAAATGTTCTTGTAGTACATCCAAAGTTTTAGTTATTCCAAAATGTCCCATAAGTCCTCCACCATGTGATTCCCTAATAAGTAATTCACGTAAAGAACAATTAGGAATACACAATCGATTTTGTCGATACAGGAATCCATTTACTCTATAAAATTTATCAAAAGAATTATTCTCACATGCATCATATATAGTAGAAAAGTCCTTATCAGTCACATATAAATCTTTGATATGCTCAAATCTTAATAATCTAGTATCTACGTGACAAAGCATCAACAACAATATTATCTTTACCTTGCTTATATTTGATGACATATGGAAAAGATTCGATGAATTCTATCCACCTAGCATGTCTTTTGTTTAGCTTACCTTGTCCCTTTAGGTGCTTAAGGGATTCATGATCAATATGTATGACAAACATTTTTGGAAAAAGATAGTGTTGCCAAACCTCATGTGCTCAAACTAAGGCAAGTAAGTCCTTATCATAGGTGGAATAATTAAGTTGTGCTCCATGCAACTTTCACTAAAATAGGCAATGGGCTTTTGGTCTTGGATCAACACAGCACCTATACCAATACCTGAAACATCACATTCAAGTTCAAAAGTATTAGAAAAATCATGTAATTTCAATATTGATGCACTACACAACTTATCTTTTAAAGTTTGAAAAGCCTGTTTTTGTTTTTCACCCTAATAGAAAATAATGTCTTTCTTAATAATTTCAGTTAAAGGGGCAGCAATTGTGGAAAATCTTTCACAAAGCATTTATAAAAACTAGCAAGTCCATGGAAAGATCTCACCCCAGTTATCGTTTTAGGAGTAGGCCAGTCCTTAATGGCTCTCACCTTATCTTCATCGACATGGATACCGTGTGCACTAATAACAAAGCCCAAGAATATAAGTTTATCAATGCAAAAAGTACACTTGTTGATATTAGCAAAAAGTTTTTCCTTTCAAAGAACATCTAAAACGGATCTAACATGTAAAACATGATCATCAAGTGAAGTGCTATAGATTAGAATATCATCGATGTAAACAACAACAAATTTCCCTAAAAAAGGTCTCAAAATATGGTTCATTAAGAGCACAAAAGTACTAGGTGCATTAGTTAAGCCAAACAGCATTACCAACCATTTATAAAGTCCATGTTTAATTTTGAAAACCGTTTTCCATTCATCACCTTTATGCATCCTAATTTGATTATAACTACTTCTAAGGTTAATTTTAGTGAAAATGCATGCACCATACAACTCATCAAGCATATCATCCAGTCTAGGTATTGGATGTCTATATTTAACAGTTATCTTATTAACTGCTCTACATCTACACACATTCTCCATTTACCATCTTTTTTTGGATGAGTAGCACAAGCACAGCACACGGGCTAAGATTCTCTCGAATGTGGTACAATGAGAACGGTGAAAGGTACAATGAGAATTGACAATGGATATGATGTTGAAGCAATGGTCGACATGCATAAGGGGTACGGAGAATAAATTTGCTACTTGTATGCAAATTTTAGTGGAGAGGTAAAAGGTGACAACAAAAAATGAGTCGTAACTCAGGAGACAACATATGATTTCAACTCTTTGATGGAGGATTACAATCTTGGCGTTCATGCTTATACCCATGTGTTTCATAATGAACCTGCATATTCAACAGCATGACACTCGTGCTCCAAATTCTTTGACCTAAACGTCGAACAAACATCAACTCATCATTCCACCTTTAACACACACGTTTATGGGCATCAACCGATACTTTATGGATCAATTTTTTTAGGGGGATGACACTCTTGCGCTGCATCATTCGGTCTAAACGAGCCAAACTATGCTTCTCCTAATTTTTTTCCTCGGGTCTACAACTATGACTTCTGCACCTGCCCATGCATCCACGAATGGTGATGAAGGCTATACATCCTCAGAAGAACCGATTCAAGAGCGCGACACCGATGGTGCTGAGGTTGGGTTGTTCGTGGAGCCTGAAGATTTTGTTGTCGATTCTGCCTTTGAAACTAAAAGTGACACTGATAATGATGATGACTCCTATGAAAATTCTATGAAAATCAATTCGGACATGTTGCAAGCAGTAGTGCTGTAACACCCTTTTCCCGGCCTAGTAGAAAACCGGGTTGGAAAGTGTTACCGGAAGACATGTTCGAAGATTGGAAGCTTAATCAGAGTTTAGAACTAGTTCGGTATGTTTTATTAATCTCTTTTAAGACTCAACGTACTCACTTATTATCAACTTACTCAATTTGGGGGTCAGTTTTAAACTTTTTCAAACTTAGGGACTGAACTATAAATTTTACAAATTAAGGGTTCTTAACTAAATTTCATGTTATCAATCTGAAGTTTAACTTTCTAATTATTAGACTGTGAAATTTCATTACGACTGAGGTTGTTTACCTATCCAATTATACTATACAATATTTAGTGACCATTTTGTAAATTATTCAAAACTGTGTTCAAAGCCTTTTAACATAATTAACTACCTCTGTATGGTACACTTTGGGTCCGTATCGATACGGATATGCACAGATTCAATTTAGACTTTGAGTGATTAAGGCCCTGTATCGATACCACTAAGACCGTATCGATATAGGTTAACCCAAGTTAACATTTCTTAACAGACCCTGTTTCGATACAGCTAAGCCCGTAGCGATACAAGTTGACCGTTGTTGACTCTTTTCGGTATAGCCTGATACAATTTATTTCCCAGACCTCACTGCCAAGATTCGAATCGATACACCCCTTAATGTATTGATACGCCCTATTTTACCAAGTCCAAATATGCAAGGCCGTATCGATATAGCTTGACCTGTATCGATGCACATGTGTTGTAATAACAGATTTTATCTAACTTTTTTGCCAATTTAACTTGTTGAACAATGTCCAAATGTGATGAAATTTTACCATCAAGTTATTAACCTATGATTCTAATAACATACAAAATTTTAGAGCGATTCGAATTCGTTTACCCCATTTTCACCTTTTAGTACCTTTAAACCAAAAGTAACTAGTTTTACTATTTCACAAACATACCAAAATGCACATCTACCCCTTAGACACACTTAGGCTATTAACACACATCAAAATAGACAATTATAACATGTCTAAGCCTTATGCCACCTTACTAGGAGTTCAAGACAACATGTAAGCATACATGGGGTTGATGAGGGTGACTTGCAACTTCAGCCACACGATCGATGCTCAGAATTCTTCAAGATCCTGAAATGCATGAGACACACGAATGTTAGGCTTGCATCGCCTAATGAGGTAGTTATAAAAAATGCACAATAAGATCCTTAATAGTGTGAATGTCATGTAAGCATGCTTGAATGACAATATGCATCATTAATCATGTGTGTATCATACTCAAAGCCAAGTATCATGTTTTCACGTATCAAATGTAAAGCACAAATACATATCTCCTTGGACATAGCAACCAATGGTTATGCGGATTCCCCTATACGCATGACATATCGAAAATAGGCCTTAGCCTTGAGCCGTAGCTCCGGAGTCCCTTACACAATCCAACATTTTCTCCCCACACATAGGTAGTAGCCCAGACCGTAGTCCAATCCCTTACATGATGAGCTCAAAAAAACCTATGACATGCCAATTGTATCCAAAGTCCACAAGTGTCCAAGGTTACATGTTTCATCATAAAACTTACCTTTGTGCCCTTAGGCCATATCACATCACATATTACGCCTTTGCTTCAAATATCACAACATAGCAGGTTCATATCAAATTCCACACATAACATACTTCAAATGTCACATATAAGCTTAAACATGTATCAAAGCAATATAGTGGTATTACCATATTTACCACCCGAATCCACACATGTTTGCTCTACTTGAGCCTTTAAACAAGATGCAACTTTAAGCACAAACAAATGCAACTGAGATGGCACCTAGCCAATCCCATGACACAACTACACTCATATATTACTCGAAGGCCTTAAGGTTTTTGAATAACGATTCCCTTGCCGTTGGAAGTGCTCGATAACGAAGATGGTAAAGATGGCTTGTTTTCCACCACTTGAGCTAGTTCAAAATTAGAGGGTTACATTAGAATCGACACTAATGATTCACAAACGTTTTTCAAGCTTACCAAAGCTTGTAGACAACATCAAAATAAGGAAATTAACCTTCTAACATATGGGTTTAGCTTGAACATTCAAGACTTAAATCTTGAAATTAAACTCTAAGGATTGATGGAATCATCAAATTAACATAGGGGTTTTACTTACCAATCTACAAGCTTTCAAATAGTGTATCGAAATCAAACAAAGTTTAAGGATTGGATTGAGGTGCTTGCTTAAGATTGAGGAAGAAGATGGCAGTGGTGGTGCTTGCTTATCTTGGTGAAAAGGTAATAAAAGTTTAGAGCTAATGCCTCGGGTAACTATAGCAATGAGTTTCATTCCCTTTTCCTTCCTTATTAACTGTATAGCTTTCATTCTCATGTTGGTTGCCTCCTAAGCAACCAATTAAAAGATTTCCTAGCTTGGGAGGAAACCTTTAAAACAAATTTTAATATTCAATCATTTCTTCTTTTCCTTTCTTTAATACAAGCCACCATCTTTTTCTTAATAAGGTAGCCAATTTCACATGAGATGAGACAAGCAAGGAGGTGACACACACCTCTAATTGGTATAATAATGAGAGTAGTCCCTTAACTTTTCAAAGTTTACATTTTGCCTCCAAACTTTGAATTTTCACAATTTAATCACTAAAAAGACTTTCATTCCTTACAAAAAGGTCATAAAACTTCAATTAAGCTCAATTAACTCCCATTACTTCAAAATTAGATACAAATATTGAGCAATTACATCATTCGAGTATAACTGGTATAGAATTTTTAATCACCGAAACCTAATTCTGACTAGACCAGTTTTCGGGGTGTGACAAGTGCCCTAACACCGTACGAGCATCCGTCGCACATACACAACATGAACTTGGTAGCAATGGATGTGTAAGAGTTCCCTGACGTGCCTAACATGGGTTTTGATGGTTCTTACTTTGTAATAAAAAAAAAAGATGACCTGTGGGAAGGGATGCAGTTCAGAACAAGCGACGAAGCGAAAGCTGCTGTTAAAAACTACAACATGCGTTATGGTGTGCACTCCAAGGTATAGTACACTACATCAAAGAAATACGTATGCTAATGTATACAGGAATCGGCACAAGGATGAAACTAGAAGGTGTAGGTCAACAAGATAAAAAGAAAAGACAACATCTGGGAGATCACAGTCTACAATGACCCTCATACTTGTTATAATGTTTGTTACAAGCAAGATTATCCAAACCTGAAATCCAATATCATCGCCGAAAGCGTCCAAACAGTTGTCCAAGCAAGCCCTAAAGTCAATGTTTCTGCGTTGTAGGCACATGTTAATACAATATATGATTAGAGGCTATCGTATAAAAAGACTTTGAGGGGAAGGAACAAGGCAATCACGAATTTGCATGGGGAATGGGATGCTTCTTACAATGAGCTTTCAGCTTGGATAAACATCATGAAGAAATACAACCCCAGAACGATAGCAGATTTGGAAACTGAACTATACTACAAGAACAATCGTGTAGTTCCTGATGTTTGCCTATTCAAACGACTTTTCTGGACACAAGAACTGCAAGTCCGTTATTCAAATCAATAACACATTCTTGTATAGAATATACAAGCAAGTTTTGTTATTAGCCGTTATTCAATATGGCAATCGCAAGACAATACCCATAGCGTTCGCAATCGTGCCCAAAGAAAATACTGAATCTTGCATGTTTTTCCTCAATAAGCTACATCATTACATTATAGAAAAAGATCGAGTTTGCTTGATCTTAGATCGAGGAGGTCGAATCAAGTCAGCGATTGAATCTTTGGGTAGAAAGTTTCAATCTCTAAACATCGAGCATCGTTACTGCATACACCATATTGTCGTAAACTACCATGGCCGGTATAAGAAGGACGATGAATGCACGTTCGTTATACGCATAGGTACGTTTTAAGATTTGTTGCATTTATCACTACTTTCCTTATATCTCATTTGTACACTCTATCATGTCTCAGGGTACGAACTAGTTCAACACAAATTTGAACAAATGCCTGAAGAGTTACGGGGGAGGAATGATTTGGGCTACAAGTACGTTGCAAAAATTCCCAGAGAAAAATAGACCAACGCATACGACGGCGGTTGCAGATATGGCCACATGACAACCAACTTGGCTGAGGCAATCAATTCTTCCTTGAAGGGGGTTCGAAATTTAACAGTGGCAGCCATCCTGAAAGCTACGCACTTTCGTTTGGGCAAGTTGTTCGCAACCTTGGGCAAAGAAGCTGTTGGTTTGCTGCAAAAGCGCCTCACATTCCACAGGAGGATACGAGACAAAATTAAAAAAAACATTCTTAAATCGAACGGGTTGCATGTGCTACTGATGTCGCGTAACAACGACTATTTTCGTGTCTCGGAGATACCACGACCAATGCAGGTTTTTGACCCAACATCGTACAAGGTGGATCTCCAAAACAGGTTGTATGGTTGTAGAATATTCCAAGCACTAAAGACTCCGTGTGAGCATGTCATCGCTACATGCTCCGCCTGCCAGGATCGATTACAAGGAATACGTGGATCTTGTATACTAGCTTCATTCAGTATTTGAGGTCTACGAAATGGAATTCCCACCAATTGGTAGCAAAACGGAATGGAATGTTGTGCAGACATGGACCACATTTTTACCCGACCCAACTCTGCGAAGGAAAAAAGCAGGACGTCCCATATCCACAAGGATTCAGAATGACATGGACAACATGCATCACCGCGAGCTCGAACCTACCGGACAACCTAGACTCTACAGGAATCATAGACTTCCAGGTCATAGAATGTCAAAGTGTTCATCTCGAAAATAAATCTATTGTTTTATTTTTATTAAGTAGTCATGTTTTAACATAAATATTAGTATGAAACTTCACTAGAACTCATTTCAATCTAACTTTTTACCACTGCATAGTTCACCTAAAGGATTACAATTTTAAAATTAAAAAATTCAATTCAGTTTCTACATTTTTTAAAACATTCTACAAACTATTAATTATACTATTTGTGCATTCAAACAGAATTATAAAATGTTAGATAATTTACAACTTAATCGAACACTTTTTCTATTAATAACCAAGCCGAACTCGCCGCGGCGAGTTCAATCATTTTAAACACCGTTGCGCTTGGACCCAAAATGACCGTTAAGCCAGAGGGAGGCGAGTTTTTTTGTTTAGATTAGGTTAATCTCGTAATGGTTAAACTGAATATTTTAAAGAAACTCGCCATTAGTACACGTTTGAATAAAAAAGAATATATTTTTAAAACTCGCGTGGTAGTACGGCAAGTTTACTGTAAGGATCTTACTTTTAGGAATTTAGAATTTCGGGTGTCGCTTTGGTCATAATAGGATCTAAAGATCCTAATAATGACCTTACCCCGAATGGAGCATGGGGAATTTGCTGTCAATCATGCACGCTTTATGAGCTTTTGTTCAGAGCTTTAATCTGTTTGACAGTCGTTGAGAAGAGTAAAAGCCAAATAAAACCATTACACCAACTATATATATATATATATATATATACACGTGACATTTATTTTTGTTATATATTCGAATACAAGCACATAGTATAAACCTCCAAATATACGAGGTTTTTTTCTTCTAAAAAATAAATATATTCATATCAAATATATATTATATGTATTTTTATTCGAACATAAATCATATGTGATGTTAGATAGGAAGGTAATAAGAAATTAAAGCTCGCAAATCCTATTCATGGTGTAGGCAGAGGGAGAAGAAACGATGACGGGGACTTTGGAAGGAGAGAGAATAAAAGAGAAGAAAGGGTATGTCTCTACGGTAGTCAACAACAGCATGATAAGCGTGGCAGAGAGAGAGAGAGAGAGAGAGTAGACCTTACAAAAGCAAGCAAGAGTGGGGGAATTTCAAAACTTTGATTGGCAATATATGGCACTAAACAGTGGGGAAGGAAGGAAGGTGTAGGGTTCACAAGCCTGACCTCGTTACAACTTGGGAACCCAACCATGTTGATGTCATGGTGTGGTTAGAATAATGGAATGGGTACGTCAATGGTTGTTCGACCTAGGGATTGTAACGGTGTAAGAACAAAGCGTTTAACAAATTATTCATAAACTGTTCGTATAGCGTTTGTTTATGTTGTTAAATAAACAAGTACAAATAAAATTTTTATATTCATTTAATAAACAAACGAACACGAACAAATATGTGTTCGGTTCATTTATGTTCTCGAACAAGCTCATTTATAGGATGAAAATACTTGTGAATGTATCTAAATGCTCGTTTACAAGTTCATGTTGAAATGTAAGTTTTATTTTGTCACTTTTGTTTTATCTATTTATTGTTAATTTAGTTAACATTTTTAAAAATATAAACGAACAAGTTTGCGAACGAATAAACGAACATGTTCACGAACACTTAAACGAACACGTACACAAACACTTAAACAAACACGTTCGTAAACACTAAACAAACGAACACGAACACCTTCAAAAATAAATAAACGAACACGAACACAATATTAAAAATTTAAATGAACACGAACCGAACATGAACACCTTTAATATAAACAAACAAACACGAACATAGTCTTGTTCGTTCAAGCTCGGTTCATTTACACCCTTGGGGATGGGCATTTTACCCGACCCGGTAGGGTCGAGTCGGGTTTTTCTTAAAAGTGAGGTCGGGTCGGGTTCGAGTTTAGGGTGAAAAAATCAAACCCGACCCGAGACTAATAGTGTAAATTTTCCTTATTTTTTAGGAATATTTGTAATAATACCCCTGTTTATATATATTTTTATAATTAGGTCCTTAAAATTGAATTTTTATTTACAATTTGGTCTCTAAAATTAATTTTTTTACAACTAGGCCCCTAAAATTATTTTTTTATAATTAGGTCCTTAAAAATGATTTTTAATAGGTCGGGTTGGGGTCAAGTTTAGGTATATAAATTTTGGGTCGGGTCAAACTTTTTAAAAGATGTTGTCAATTATGGTTCAGATGGGCCAAAAACATGATCCGACTCATGCCCATCCCTGGTTGGACCAACCTTTTAAGTACTAGGATTGTCTTAACTTTAATTAATGTCTCCAACAAGGTTCAGGTCGTTCGGTTCATGTTATTTTGGATCTGACTATATTCGGTTTCAGTTTGGGTCTGGTTCGATTTTAGTTTGGGTCTACGAAGATTCGAGTCTCAGGTCAATTTTGTTGGATCTGGTTATATAACTACTTATTAACTAGGAGAGTTGAATCCTCTCTTGTTAGAAATCTTCAGGTTTCATGAATCATTTTGAGTCATAATGACAATATCAAAGCTGGCCATATCATGAACTTGTTTCTTGTCTATAATTCTATTACAAAGCTCTGTAGGGTTAATGCTTTTCGTTGCCTTTCAATGGGAAATAAACAGCAGCAGCTCTCAGAATCCCCTTTTCACACAATCTGAAAGTCTTGACCATTTGGAGGAATTAAAGGCCCACCAAAGCCAAGTTAGAAGCCCCAAAGGAATGTGATGGTATATATCATCTTTCTCGCAATGGTAGGCAGAAAATCACTTCACAGTTCACATGAAATGTGCAGAATCAGTTCAAGGATTCAACCAGTTGGTGCTTGGAAACATTACAATTATAAAATCAGTTCAAAGTTCAATGGTAAATGGGCCGGGTCTATCAGGCCAGACGCATGAGCAAGTAATGCCCGTTGCCCACTACTCATTTGCAAACTAGGTGTTTTGGCCAAGGATTTAGGTTGTTGCTTATCGAAAGCAAATGTATAACTTTTATTCGAATAATGATTCAGAAATGATTCTATTTTGAACCCAACAAGTGGTCTTAGTGAAAAAGTGGTTCCGGTCAAAAAGAAGAAGGAGAAAGAAATGGTTCCATTCTTCTACTTTGGTTACATTAACGGGATAGATTATTGCTAACATAATCTGTTTTGATGGTAACGTCTCTACCTGGGAATGTTAACACCATAAATACCCTGGAAATTAAAAATATTCCTTAGAACAAAGGCATTAAAAGCTTACAACTATAAAAATGCTTTAACCAAAATCTTTTCTCATCCTTTGCTTTGCCTGGACGACAACAGTGTGAACAATGGACCCTCTCAAGCCAAACCAAACATAAATAAAACAACACAAAAACTCTGAAAGAGAGGATTGCTTTATGCTGACCTAGAAAGCCATGCTTTTCTGCTCATATTGGTACATGTATGGTAATATATGTTGTTTCCAATATCATAATTTCTTAGACCTTAACCAAATTGATCAAAAACTAGAATATCATGTCTCCAAGCCCACCCAGAGCAAGGGTCAATGGCACCGATGCTACCGATGGGGCCAATGCCACTGCTGCTACCACTGCTGCTACCGATGGGGCCGATGGTGCACCCCCTGAGAGGAGCTACCAGCTTTACTGGTGTTACCACTGCCATCAATCTGTCCGGATTGCCCCTACGAATCCTCAGGAGATCGTCTGCCCTCGATGTCAAGGGCCGTTTGTTTGCGAGATGGAAATCACCAGACCAAGGATGGTTGTTGATTTCACTGCTTTTGATCCATCCCCTGATGCTCGTTTGTTGGAAGCACTGTCCCTACTTATGGATCCTCCAATCAGGCTATTCAATCCTGGCAATTCTGATAACCAAGAATCTCGAGGCAGGCATTGGTTCAGACGTCGGAACAATTTACTCGGCTCCGGAGGTGAAGATTTTCCCAGGGAGCATCTTCGGAGGCGTAGGAGCCCTAGTTCTGATGAAACTAATGATAGAGAGCAAGAACCTGAGTCACTACGTCTTCCTAGGACTTGGATTATCGTACGGCCAGCAGGTCCTTTTGGCCTAGGCGAAGGTGAACAAACTTTGCCACATGAAAATCCTGCACGCCCCGGTCTTGATCCAAGGAACTTCTTTTTCGGACAGGGACTAAATGAGTTGATAGAGCAACTAACACAAAATGACAGGCCAGGAGTACCCCCGGCTCCCGAGTCAGCAATCGATGCAATTCCAACTGTGAAGGTTACCGAATCACATCTACGCCATGACTTACAGTGTCCGGTTTGTAAGGAGGAATTCAAGGTCGGTGGAGAGGCAAGGGAGTTGCCTTGTAATCACATATACCACACTGATTGCACCGTGCCTTGGTTAAGGCTTCACAATTCTTGCCCTCTTTGCCACCATGAGTTGCCTGTTAGCGGTACCGATGAACAATGTAGACCCGTTAGCAGTAGCGATGAACTATCTAGCAGCGACTATTTCTATGAACCCGAGGCTTCTTCGGTTTCTTCCAATGACGGCAGAAGATGTTGGAGGCTCAGGCAACTGGCTAGTAATTTGTGGCCTTTTCGTCGAAGGCATTCGAGATTTAACCCAGAGACCGATAGAATCAGTACATCCCCTGGTAATGAAAATTGATTCTCAGTGATTTCATTTTTATGCATGCAATATGTAAAGATAATCACAATTTCATGCTCAGCTAACAATAGAAAATCTTAAAACCGAACATAATTAGAGTTTTATCATGCAGCCAGTAATGTAAATTATAAGGCTTAATTAGTTTATAATCTTGCTATTAATAGACACTGAAATCCTGTTTAACTACTTTTCCAGCAGTTGAATCAAGGACGCAATGTTGCTGCATTCTTTAGGATTATATATGCAGCTGTTCATGCAGACTTTGTTGCAAAATCTCTAGATGCTGCAGAAAAACAGTTTCATTATCCATCTCAATTACATGTAACATGTGTTTCTAAAACCAATGACTGGTCTGGTCTAGTGTGTATATTAGAATCAAACTGTCATCAAACCGATTGGATTCGACCAATTAAATCAAGAAATAAGAATCTGATAAATTTGACCTTCAACCAATTTCAACTGATTCTAAAAACAGTGCATATATTAGAATCTGTTAAAAGTGTTGCAGAAGATAGAAGTATAAAAAAGCAAAAGTAAAGAGGAGATTTTACCTTCTATTATCGGATGAGCAATGTATAAAGTTGTGTTGATTGATGTATTTACCAACATAAAATCCTTTGTATATGCCATGTTCTTGAATATTGTCTGCAATGAAAAGCCATTATTTTGATCGGCAACCCTCTTTAGATCTTCTCCAAGACATTGTATGCAACCTCAGCTCTAAGCTACTTTCAAGGTTAATATGTTTAAGGGAAAAAAAAACATCAAGCTTTATTATTGACTAAAAGTATAACATTTTAGCTTACATTGGAAAGCAGTAAGGAAGCAGATGCTCTATCCAAAATGCTATTATACCAAAAAAATTAAGCTCTTCCCAACCCGAACATAGTTTCGTCCCTGACTATAATCCTTTAAAAAGTTAAATCAAACGATTTCTTTCTCTTTTATCTATATATATATGGGATAGAATGCACTTATACCGTATAAAACTCAATTAGTTTTACACTCATGAATGGGTGAAATGGATGAATGAGATTAAACAATTATTTTTTATCCTTTAAAAATCTCTTTATTTTCAACTTTTAGTCTCATATGTCTATTTCACATATCCAACCATAAATTAGTGTAAAACTAATTCAATTTTATATAATATAAGTAGATCCTAACCCTACATATATCATTTACAAACATCTAAATCTAGTGAAGATTTTAGATTTAGATGCTGAGGTGCATTAATGGAAATTACTATGATTCTTTAAGGCCATAGCATAAAAATGTGAACTTTTTAATAAGAAAATCAGCAACTACCTATGGTTTCAAGTTTCAACGATGTCCACAATTTGCTCCCATTGAAAGAGTCAATTTTAACAATAATAAAAAAAGTGTAAAAGTACACAAATGGTCACTAAACTATGCGGAAATAATTTTTTGGCCACTAAACTTTTGAGAGTTATAAAATGGTTATTTAAATTTTAATTTGATTACTAGGTTGACATTAATTTTTTTTTCCAAATGTTAGAAATTGATCATTCAAATTTATCAAAATTTATCGAAAATATATCCCTAGTAGGGACCATTTTGTAACCGGATCAAAACTTTAATAACTATTTTGTAGTTTCTGAACTTTCATTAACCAAAAAAATCATTTCAATCCAATTAAGTGATTATTTGAATACTCTACCCTAACATTTAATGTCACAACCGTGACTGTGAAAACAAGAAAAAGATTCAAGAAGCAGAAGAAATAGGTTTAAGAAATAGAAGATTTTTCATTCAAGATAGATTTTTCACAGTTGCAAAGGACTATATATCAGTTCACCACAGTACTGTCTTTTATTAATTTACAGATGTGTAAAGGATAACAGGAACTAATTAAATCAGACATAATTCATTTGGGCTCACATCAGACTTGGGGCTTGGGCTCCTCCCTTTAGTGATGCGACATTGTTCGATTCAGAAGTGACTAATTGTTTCACAATATCAATTATGTGGTGAGGCTTCTTAATTAACCTCTCTTCAATTCCCTTTTCAACAGCTTGAACCCTAATTTCCAACTTAGGGTCATGACACAAGAAACTTACAGTAAAAAATATAATATTGAAGAAAAAAGTACTTATTTTCCATTACAAAGGTCGTATGACATTTAATTTGCATAAATTGAATACATAGAAACCCCACATTTGAGATTCCCCAAAAAAATGTTTTCATCTCCATGTGGATTTCTTCTCTCCAACTAAAAAATAAAGTTAAATATGAATTTTGAGACACGTCAGCAATGCCTTCAAACAAACAACTGAAGATGATGAATGAATACAAATGAACGAAAAGAATGGTGTAATGTAATGCCTCGATTTTGCCTCAGGGAAAACTCCATAGGCGAATATCGCCTAATTCCTCGTAAAAATCATTCACCACGGCCGGTGGATCAAATGGCGCTAAGTTGAACATCTGATCAATATACTTTGGAGATTGCAGGCCATCAAAGGAGCTGTACCATGGCTCCACCATGGAAATAGGCTCAAGTGATTGCATCAGCGATACATCGTCGTCGACTTGATCGGACGGTGAAGATGACATTGATGGGGATGAAACAGATGATGATGTGGAGGGTGGCGTTGGAGATATTGGTGGGGAGGAAGTGGTGCTGCCGTTGTCAACAAAACTGTTTGCAGCCGCTGCGGCGGCCGCGGCCACTCTTTGTATCGACTTAGGAGGCATGATGGTATCAGGAATGTAATGATGAGTTGATGTGAGTGGGAAGTTGAGATTTGCGGAGGAACCTTTGAGGCATAGCAGTGCAGCATCATAGGCTCTAGCGGCTGCTTCTGCTGTAGAATAAGACCCTAACCAAATCCTTGTTTTCTGATTTGGTGCCCTGATCTCAGACACCCAAGAACCCCAGCTTCTCATTCTTACACCCCTGTACTTCTTCTTACATGATGATGATGATGATGATGCTGTCATTTGCTTTGTTGGCTCTTCTTGTATCTTTTGTTGACCACTCTTCACCATTGGCAATAAACTATCAACAAAATGATCAAAAGGTAAACAATCAATGATCAGTTTATGAACAAATTGTACTTGTTGATGGCAAAAGTATCAAATGCTTCTGTTTTTTGTTGTTTTGAAACTGAGGAGTGCAATGAGGTAAAGAGCTGAAAGTGGGGAGTATTTATAGATGGGGGGTTGAAGTTGGAAGATCCCTTGGTCAAATCCGTATGGTTCCACATATGAATAGAAATGGGTGACAGATAGATATTTATAAATGGAAAATAGATATGAGTGGGTGGTGGCATAGTAAATATTTTGTACCAAACAAGTGGGTGACACATGCAGTAAAGAAATGTCAATTCGCAAACCTCACACTCAACCTACTTGTTCATCAGAGGTCAAATTTTTGAATGATTCAATATCACATTGCCTATATCTCTCTAATGGAAATAACAGTTGAATATGATCATCGATTAAGTCAAAATTTTCATATAATAAAGTCAATTCAAAATCAATCTTATTGATCTTATATTCTAACAAAACGATTTTTAGGGTTTCTTATGCTTATCTAGCAAGTCATCCTCACCTCAGTTGACACCCGCCAAAATACTCATTAAATGAGAGGGAGAGAGGGAGGGAGGGAGGGAGGAGCAAACCAGAAAACTTTCATTATTTGGAAAATAATAGCAAGTGTTTATGCCAGAAAACCAAATATCCTTTTGTTTATTTGACACGGTAATGTGAGTTTAGACAGGAAAACCATAGGATTCTTCCAAGATCTAGAGGCTTTTTATTAATAATTACATTGATTTTAATTTGAAGTGCGACTGTCGGACGTATATGTATATATTATTTGATAAAACTTTAAAAGATTATATATATAAATCCAATATTGATGTCAAAAAATATTGACTAACAAAAATGAAAAGTTGAACTAGGAAATATATGATTCATTTTTATCTAAGATCATATCTCTATATTTTCTATTTAGATATTTTTATATATTTTTTGAAAAAAATACTTTCGAACACAAACGGTGTAAATTTTATTTTATACAAGCTTTTAGTTTTAGGGGTTAGAGTTTTAGGATTTAGAATTTAAAGTTAGTGGTTAAAGTTTAGGATTTAGTTTTAAGGTTTAAGATTAAAAATTTAGAATTTGAGTTTTATAATATAAATATACAAGTTTGTATAACATAAATATTACACAATCTGTGTATCAAAATTTTACTCATATTTTTATTGATGATTTAACTATACACCCTTAAAATTTTATAATTTTATATCCAAATTTTGAATATATCATTTTTAAAGTTCACATCCTAATATAAATCATGAGTCACGAATACTTAAAAAAAGCCATTGCCAATGTTAAAAAAGACAAGGCTTAACCGTCAAATAGGTACCTAAACTATGCCTTTTTTCCAGTTAGGTACTCAACTATTTTTCGGGCCAAATTGAGACCTAAAATTTAATTCTGTGACCCATTTAAGGTTCACTGTTAATTTTCACCGTTAAAGGATACGTGTCATCTCCTGAAAATTCCAAAATTATATTAAAAATAAATAAAATTACTTAATTTTTAGAAATTCTCTAAGTTTTACAGATTTCACAAAACAATCCCAAATTCCAAAATCCCTAACTCCCCAAAACTTAAATCCCGATTTGGGTCGATCCTGCTGTCGATTGTCACGCCGCAGCCCACCACATCGCTCGTCGGACCATCATGACCATTTCCCCCCCACCCGCCGCCGGAAATGGACGGACGCCGTGCAAATCGCCGAAATTGTCGAATGGTTCTTTCAAACGATTAGTGACGAACGGCGGCTGGAAGGGCGGCGAATAACATGTGGGTTGTTCGGTGAGGGGAGGGTGCTTCATTTCGTCGCCGGCAATGCGGTCAATGCCAGCATGAGTGGTCGGATTTGGGAGGTTTAGGGATTTGGGGACTATTTTGGGAATATTTGAAAATTTTAGGATATATTTTTATTTTTATTTTATTAATTTTATTTATTTTTAATATAATTTTTAGAATTTTCAAGAGATAACACGAGTCTTTTAACGAAAAAAATTAACGGCGAACCTTAAATAGATTACGAAATGAAACTTTAAGTTTTAATTTAGTTTGAAAAATAGTTTAAATACCTAACAAAAAAAAATATAGTTTGAACACCTATTTTCTTATTAAGTCAAAAGATAATAAAAGTGAGGAAAAGGCCAGCTGGTGCTGGTCTGGCTGGCAGGTCTAAAACCGCGTTTCTTGGGCATCAGCCATGAAGCCTCGTGCAAACTTTAAACAAAACTTTCACTATTTTTTTCTCTTAAAGTTACATAAACAGTGATTAATATATTTAAAATCCTTGGACCCAATTGCCCACGGATTCAAGATCATTTTAGAAATATAACAACTTATTAAGTAATAAATTTATAAAATGATAGACAAAGTTTAATTTATCTAATATTTAAATTTATAAAGATTTAAATTATTATTAGACCCTAAAAATTAAAAGAATCAAATTAAAATTTTTAAAAATTTAAGTTTTATTATGAAAATTTTAAATTCTTGGGGACAAGGCCTTCTTAGGCCTGGCCTAACTTCCGTCTCTAACACAATATGCTTGTGTTCGCGTCACCACAGAAATAGTGTAATTTTTGTAGATTTTCGAGTGCGTGTGTAATTCAATTGTACTGATACATAGAGAGGCAAAATTCTCTCACACCATGTAAAGTTTTTAAAGTACAAGTTTTATGAACCGTTAGATAAGAGTAGATGGATGATTGAAACTACTAGTAATAAATAAGAAATTTTTTAAAGAAAATTAGATAAAAAATAATTCCAATCATCTATTTATCGCCATCCAACTGTTCAAAAAATATAAGTAGATTTTAACCTACATAGACGGAAGCATTAGTACCTTGGGAGGGGATCATGTCCCCCACGTAACATTTTTTTACCTTAGAAGTATGATACTTAAAAAAATTAAATATATATATTGGAAAACCTGAATACACACATCATCTCTCATCTGTTGCATGTTATATTGCTTAGCTGCTTACGCATGCTTGACTTGAATTTGGGATGGATGGGATGAGCCAAATTTTGGTATAGTTGCATTGGTATGCTGCAGATTGTGTTTTGTCATTTTTCCTATATTCCCGGTCTGTGAATCTATGACATCCGGACTCGAAAATAAATATCATTATATATATTTAAAAGATCATATATTTACATTTATGTTTGTTTATGTATCAAACACAAACATCGAACGTATATACTGTAAGGTCACAAAAAAGCAGGCCATTCGGCAGAAGATAAGATGACTATTGTAAGGCAATAATGTGGAGAAGAATACACGTTCTGCTAAAAGAGTGATGGTCATAAATTTTCTGGTTTCTAAAACAAAGGAAAAAGGGCAATGACAGGGAAATATTAAGTAATTTGTCCACAGAAATGCTCTTTCCAATGATAATTCATGTGGGAAAAAGAACAGTGTCGGCTACCTGTACAAAGCTTGTTCCTTTCCCATTGTTGGACACTTGGGGAAACACTAAACATTAAAAGAAGGCATCTCTTTCTTAAAATTAGAGGGTATTGTATTGTACTAAATCAAATGTGAAATATTATTCAATCAAGTACTGCTGCTAGTGCTGGCACAATCTGATTTTGCAATTAGAAGATGGATTTTAAAATAATTTCGATGCACATGTTCGGGTCATCTTTGCTCATTTCTTTATCTTAAATTTGTCAGAAATTTAGGAATGAAACAAGGGTTTAGTTTCTTGGAAATGAGCAAGTAGTTTCATTTTCTATATTCGGGAGCTGATCCGGATTTTATATTGTATTGCAAATTTTATTCATAAAGGAGGTCACAATTAAGAATAAATTAAACAAAAAAATTCATAAGATGAAATTTGAACTCGAATTTGATGACTATCACCTTTTAATCGTGTCAAATGAGTTGTTGCAAACACTTGAAACTGGGTTATTTATGGATCAACTTTTAAATATGCGGTTTTCAAATTTTTTTTTTACTTTACCCTTTAATATAGACTCTACTGAGACAAAGATGGACTGTCAAAAACGTAAAAAAATATAAGATAAACGGTTGGTCAGATCTAGTATGGATCATACATAGACAGTAGTTGAAGTCGGCGGCTCCCCTAAAGATCCTCATCGGGGATCTAGGAGAAGAGGATCATGTTGGCCCTTGTGAACAGCTTGATGCACTATCTCCCTTCAACCCTTTGAGTGAAATGCGACAAAAGAAAGCAAAATTTATGGACCAACCTCATAGTCTCTACTCCGTAGGAACTACGAGATCACCTCAAGAACACCTCCGGTATCCAGGGATCGTGGATTGACCATAGAACTCTGTTCAATAAGTGGAATGCATTAGCTGTCCACTCTTAGGTTGGGCAATAAGGGTAAGAGAAGGGCAATAAGCTGTTATTTTAATTTAAATATTTCTTTTAGATGATCCGGGTTCGAGTAACATAGTCTACATTGTGTGTATATTTCTAAAAAAAACTAAGAGTAAAAAACAAACACTACCATGTAATCACACTAAAATATTAAAAAAATTTAAATGTTTATATTATATTATATTATCTAATGTTGTTAAATTCATATTAAGTTGGGATGAAAATTGTCTGCCCCTTACCATGCCCTCATTTATACTCACACACTAAAATTAGGGTTTAATATTTAGTGTTTAAGAGTTAAGATTAAAGTTTAGGGTTAGAGTATAGAAAATTTAGGGTAAGGTGTAGGGTTTAGGATTTAGAATTTAGAGTTAAAATTTATAATTTAATTTATATTTTTTAACATAAAACATAAACGAGAGCATGTTCAAGAGCAAATGATTTTTGTTCATTTAAGTTGTACGTCTTCATTTATTATTAATTTTAAGCTTCCAAAAACGTCCCTTCAAAAATTGTGAAATTATACTTTATTATAATAGTAAAATTGAACTGCTTACCCTTGAATATAATTTCTACCTTTGCGTATCCTCACATTCTTCTCAACTTCGAATGCATTACGTGCAATTTCTCTTTCATCTAATGCTAACTAATTCTTAGTACAAAAAGATGTTTTAAACCCAATCTAACCCTTCGCTAGTTCTAAACACTCTACGATATATAGTCTCATAAATCTCTTCCATATGTATTTCCCAATGAATACTTAATTGCAACACTGATAGAACAACGAATATAAAGCTGTAACGCGATAGAAAAGTACTTCTAAATAAACAAATAAGTGCAAAATAATTTCACTCCAAAGCACATAAAAAATAGGGTAAAGTACACAAATGGTAACTAAACTATCTCAAAAAATATAAAATGATCATCAAACTTTTAAAGGTTACATAATGGGCATTAAATTTTAGTTTTTGATACAAAATGATCACTAAGCCATTAAATATCGTTAAATGGGTGACTTGACAGTTACAAATTTAGAAAAATAGAACATTTAATCCTCCATATAGATGTATTCAATCAATTTATTCCTAATTTATCCCTCATTATTAATGTCTAAATTGATTAAATGTGTATATATTGAGGATTAAACTTGTTATTATACAAATTTACGTAATTGTCACGTCTCTGAATTAACGACACTTAACTGCTTAGTGACCATTTTGTAATAGAAACTAAAGTTTAATGTCCATTACATAACTTTTGAAAATTTGAAGACTATTTTATATTTTTAAGATAGTCTAATGGTCATTTTTGTACTTTACCCTAAAAAATAACTTAACCTAGTCCTAGATTAGTATTTATAGTGGACAGCAATACAGTAAGAGTAGGGATAGAATTTATCGAACAGAAATTATCTATTTTTTCTTGGTGCTCTTTATTTATGCCTCAATATAAAAATTAAATTTAAAATTAAGATTTAAAATTTAATATTTAATATTTAAAGTTTAGAGTATAAATCCTACGGTAACTCATCAACTTTATACCAACAATATCTTCTAAATAATATTTTCACATATACTTTGAGCTCATCATATTCGGACACGTGGTGGATATATTGGATAACACATCAACTTTCAATGTTATTGTATGGTAAATTGCTACAAAAGAGGCGGTGAATCTATGGTTTGCTCCTTAATTTAAGATTAAAATACAACACAATCAAAATATTAAAGAACACAAAACTTAAAATATTATTCACATAATTGAAAACGTAATACTTTTTTATAATATTTTAGGTTGTAAACTAAAATGTTATCTAAATATTTTTTTACAATAAATTTCAAAATTTAACTGTAAGTTTCAAAATTTATCATTAATCCAAATTAGATTATACTATTTTTAGTCGGAAATTAAATCGTTGTACCGTAAACTCGCCATAAAAAAACGGCAAACTGCAGAGGACAATCTGTTTGTCTGGGGCAACTCTGCATAAGATATAGAAATTTGTCGTAAAGCTTTCCTCTATCATTATCGGATTCACTCTCAACTGACCCTACCTGATACAAACAAACAGAGACGCCATTAATGAAGATTCATGCTTCTTCCCCATCTCAAGTCTCATCAAATTTACATTTCTTTTTTTGGATTGCTTAACTGGCATTGACGGTATCGTACCTCTCCATAACTATTCCGTACCGGTATGTGTCGAGGAAGGTGACAATGAAGATTTTATTGCATTAAAAAGGAAATCGAGAATTGAGCCGTGGCCAACTGGAATTATATATTTTTGTAGTGAGAGTGGACCAAAGGTCATTTTGTATGAATAATGGAAGTGGGGTGGGCGAAAGTGCTAAGAAGGATTGATGTTGGAGGATAGAGAGGCAACACCCATGTGGGTTTAGGACTTGAAGAGATTTGAGAGAAATTTCCTGGAAAAAAAGGGTCAAATCTGCAACAACCACTACCATATCCACAGTGATGGATAACGTAATGCTTATACTATAAATGACTTGTTCCTTTTAGGGTTTGTTATAGATAAATAATCCATGGTTGGAGGTAGACGTGAAGTTGCTGACTTGAAAAAAAATAACATTGTATTATATATATATATATATTTGAAAAGGTCGTCCTCATAATGAATCTTTTAAATTTCGATCCGAATTAATTAATTGTTAATGAGTTGGATATCAATAATTATACCAAAATATAGTGATTCGGAATTTTATTTGTCATTTATTGAATGAAAATAAGGTAAACTACACTAGGAGTTATTGTATTATAAGTAAAATTATAAATGAGTTGTAATTTAAAAAGTTATAATTGTGTGACTCTATTTATTTATCGATGATAACAATTGGGTCACTTTTCCTTGGGTGTGAGCAAATGTTAACATTTTTTTGGATAAATTTACAATTTGGTCACTCAATTATGAGAAGTTTAATTTTGATAACTCAAGTTTCGGTTGTGAGTCAACTTTTTTTTTTGATTTTCTTTTATAATTTCTTACTTGTTAGCGCAAGATCAATTCTCCATTTACTTGATGTTCTTCTTAGACAAAAGTTATTCGATGCTTTTTATATTTCATGAATCTGCGAAGAAAAATGACGAACAATTTCTACTTTAATTGTTACATTATCATTTGCCCTCATTGCCACGATTATCATCGTCAATTACAAACTCATTACATATCAAACTAATTTAGAAATTAATAATGTGACAAGTTTCCTTTGTCAATGCACAACAAAGTATGACATTAACATAGAATTTGAGTGAAACATATTGCTTCATCTTTCTTGAGGTGTATGTAATAGTGCAGCCAAAAGCTGAAGGTTTCTTCAACTTTAGAACCAATGAGTAGATGTTATTACAACTATTCAAACAAAAAATTTCTTCGCATTTTTCTTTACATATTTGTGAAGTATAAAACCATTGAAGAACCTTTTTTTAAAGAACACCAAGACAATGAGGAATAGACCTTGCACCAACCTATAAGAAATTAGAAAAGAAAACACAAAAAGTTGACTCACAAATGAAAGTTGAATGACCAAAATGTACACTAACTCATATTTGAGTGACCAAAATAAAAATAAAAAGTTAATGTCCAGGGTATAAACAGATGTGGTTGTGCTAATATATAAATAGAATGACCTTATTGTAACTTTTTGAAATACAATGATCAAATTGTAAAATTATTCATAATACAACTATCCGTGGTGTAATTTACCCATGAAAATAATACTACATGTGAAATAATTTTTAAAAGAATATTTTTTGATTAGTCTAAAGGTAATTACAAGATAGTATCTGTTCATACATATTCTTAATACTTTGTAGACAAAGAGATTGAACCCGAGTCTCCTATGATGAACATCATCCGCTTGTCTAATGAGACCACTTGTACATGTATATTATATATAGATATGAGCAACTTGTAGAGGAAAAATGGAAAAGACACATGAGATTGGGTGCATCCATTGATAGACTCCAAGTTCTTGAGTGAGAGATTCATTGGTCGATAATTATTTTAATGAATAAATCGGCCATTATATGGAAAATAAGAAAAAGATTCCGAAAAACACTACAAGTGGTAACAAGACGGGGTTTTGAATTATTTGACAAAACTATAGCTTCAAATTGTAACAGTTTGTTTCGATGACTCAATATAACATTTTGAATCCTCTAAAAAAGACCGAGTCGATTTGGGGCTTTACAAAGAGGTTCAGAGTTCTTTAGTTTTGTTGGAGCATAGAAGTTACAAGTTTAGGTAAGAGTTTTGGATTCTTTATGAATCTACCTTGCGGATTGACTTAAAGGTTTAATATCGATACTCAAGTATACTTTAAAAAAGAATTAATTAAAAAATTTGTATGACCTCACTCATAATCCCTTATTGATAAACTAATCCCTAATCTTTCAACAATCGACATGTTAGTCCCTTGACTTTTGTAAAATGCTTGTTTAAAATAAGTATATAGGTGTTTGTTCTTTGACGATGGATGTATTTGAATTAAATAGAATTAAAGTGAACTTGTTAATGAAGGGTAAAAGTATTGGTTAAAAAGAACATGGTTTCTGTGTGAATGTTTATAAGTTCTACTAATAGTAAATCAATAGGGTAGATAGTAAGTTTATAAATCCAATCAGACTAAGAGAATTTCTTGATAAACAAAGTTTAGTAACTGGTTTCAAGTATGATTAAATAAATGGTAGTTTGTTTATTGTTTAATTGTGCTTTAAGTCGATTCAAATATTTGGATAGTTAAAATAGACACCTTTAGTCCAATTTACGAATAGACTGTGTAGAGGATGTTACAAAGTGAGCTTGTAATCAAATATTTGAATTTGATGAATATTTTAAGAACGTTTTAAAACACTATTTCTAAAACTAAGGTTCATATGAAATTGTGACTAAATTGTACATTGGGTCAAATACTTTATAAATATGATTTTGATGCTATAACATGATTTTAACCCCAAAAAACCTTAGCCGCTAGTTTTCCCAACTTAGCCGTTTTGTTTTTCTTTTTGATCTTGTTTTAACCGGTGATCAACGACATTAGTTTTGGTGTTGGTCGTTGATCGTCGGTGTTCTATCGTTTCCATGTTTTCTTATATTTCACTTTAGTTTTTATTTTTTTAGTTTTTAATAAAATTCTGTGTTTTGATTATCTACTTTTCACAAATCTTGTTGCGTTTGTTTTTCTCTACATTTGTGACACGTTTTTTCTCTATCTTTATGGCACATCTCTGACTTATGATACATTTTTTAGATACCTTTGCGGCCACTTGATGCTTGTGTAGTGTTCCTCACGATGTCTGTTCTTGATTTGGGTTTGTCGGTGGTCTTGGATAGCTCGATCCCTTTTTGTGATTTTTGCCGATGTATTCAGAACTGTGTAGCGGATCGGAGCCTATAAAACCGACGTAAAAGGTATTTATAGTTTTCTGTTGGGGATTTCATTTAGTTCATGTTTTGACAACTCTTTAGGGGACTCTTCCGACAACAGACTTCAGAGATTTGTTGTGGTATAAAGAGGAAGCGTTTTATTTTGGCTGGAGCAGCCCTTTAGTTTTTTTTTTAGATTTTTTGTTTTTTAATCATTTTTTGGATGTTTGAAACATTTGAAAGGTTATGTTCTTAATTTATTTTGCTTATCAATAAAGTTGTCCGGTTTCAAGTTTAAAAAAATTATGTACGTGAAGTTGAACCCAACAAATGGTCCCAGCTGAAAAAACGAATGATGTTCATTCTAGGAGATTCATGTTCAAATCGCTTTGTCTACAAGGTGTTAGCATTGTCAAAGGGTTAAGAATATATATGAACATATACCATCTTGTAATCACCTTTGGACTATTAAAAAAATGATGTATGTGAAACATTTGACTAGTTGGAAAATTTCAAAAATTGTTCATTTTCCCAAAATTATTCCACAATTTACAAAATGGTCCTTAAAGTATTAAAAACTACATTTATCTGTCAAAATGGATTTAAAATCGTTTTAAAACTTGACCTTGTGGTTAAATATAGTTTAGTTTTATGAAAAATCTGGATTTAGTGGATTTTTCTCAAAATATGAAGTTTTTCTGATTTTACGATTTAATCCTAAAGCACTTATTTAAAAAAAATGACCCGGTTTTTCAAAATCATTGAGCTAGTATTTTGTTGATATCCTAAATTGTGTTTAATACTCTAAATGACTCATCATTTCTGGTTTTACATGTGACAACCCAATTTTGGTTAAATTATGAAAACGCCCTTTTGTTTATTTAAATGAGATTGATTTCTTCTAATGCATAGTTGGCTTTATATGAGTGTAATTAGCTGAAATCTACTGATTGGTCTAGTGGCTAAAGAATGTTCATATTGTCCTATTTTGTATGAGTTCGAATCTTGATAGGAGAATGTAATTTTTATTTAATAAAAAATGAGTGCAATTAGCTTCCTCGACTATTTTAATGAATGGAATTTTGCAAAGTTGAAGGTATTGAATCGTAAAACGGATCGAGTCACATTAGTGACTCATGTGAACCTCGCAACTTGGACGGAACTTCTAGGTTGTGTTTAAGGGCTTACAGACTAGGATTCATGATACCGATTCTAACTTGTTCAATTATCAAATATCTCATGAAATAAATCTTTATTTGATTTAGAAAGCCATTTTGTGATATGTGGTTAGAAAAAGAAGGCATAAAGGCTATTTTTATTTTAGGGGCTAAATTGGATCTCAAATGTTGATGTAATTCGACTAGTTCAGCCCCTTGACGTGGTTAAAGGTGTTGACGTGGTGGCTAATGTTGGATCTCAATTTGGTGTTGTAACGACGTCTTTTTTAAAAATTTAAATTGGCTCAATGTATCCCTCTTTTTGAAAATGTTTATTTAAAAGGGAAGATTTCTTTTAAAATCGCATTTTGGAAATGAAAGATTTAGAGTCGCCACCGGTCACTTAGATTAGGTAGACCGGACACCGAAAATAAAATTAGAGATTTCGGATTCGGGAGTTGGTTACGAGTGGGAAAGGTTTTGCAGCCCACTACGCCCAAACTTGGTACCAAATTAATTACCGTTTTGTTAATATAAGATTTTGTGAATTAAAGTGACAATTAAACCAAAATCCGGTTATACATGCAAGTTAATTTTAAGGGCCCCACTATTCGAGAGTAAACGACAAAATCACCACTACTACTACTGGTACTAGCCGCGCTTACTCTCGAATAGAAAGGCACCGCATTGACAATTAATATTCCGGATGCAACATTTAACAACATGGCAAAAAAACAAGAATACGACAAACATTAATCAAGGCATGAAGTATATACAAAGTAAAGAGTTCAAAATATCATACATTAGCATCACATTATGTAATAAGGTATATATTATGGGATGAGATCTAGTTACATGATGTAAAATATATATATGGCTTAGGATCCACTTATATGGTGTAAAACTCAATTACTTTTACACTTTTTTTGGACCATTGGATGATGATAATTAATGGTTAAGATTATTTCCGTATCTTTTTTCCAAGTGATAATCTTCACATTTTTTACTGTTAATCTCATTCATCCATTTTACTCATCCAATGATATATATATGTGTGTATAAGGGGAAAGTGGCAGTAGCCACATATACATATATTATATGTTACGTAATATATATAATAAACAAACAACGTATACATATATTTATATACAACCCAACGTATCAAACAATATATAAAAAATTATATATTATATACCATACAAACTATATTGTATAAATACTATTGTATACACATATACATAGTGTTTCGAACTATATATTATATAATGTAGAAGAACATGTATTTATATATAAAACCATATATTTAACTATTACATGTAAAAAAATATACATTAACACCACATACTATTTTATAAAACATGCATATATATATATATATATATATATGTGTGTGTGTATAACACATACCACATACCAAAACATACATTATACATTTAAAAGAACATAAATGATAACAACACAAATCATATTAACAAAACACATACATATATTCGCCACCCACTCTGGGTACCTAGCGACCTTTAGGAAACCTGCCTCATACTACTGTTTTACTTCTTTTCGAATCTTCAACAATATTTCCGCCCTCATTCTTCTTAATTTCCGTTGGACTGGTTTACATTCCAGCTTGATGGGTAGCCTATGTACCATAATATCTATGTCTAGCCCCAACATGTCTTGATAAATCCATGCGAAAACATCCTCAATTATATAAGTAATTCGATCAACTCATGCCTGGTCTTGGATGAGAATGCGGTGTCAATCTTCACTTCTTTTCTTTCTTCCCTGGTTCCTAAGTTGAGGATCTCCAACTCTCCTTGATGGGGAAGGATTTGTTTGTCTTCACTCTCCATTAACCTGAGTAATTCATTCGAGACCTCAACTACTATCTCATCATCCCCTTCCTCGATTTCAGCCAAGTATAAGGATTGCTCAAAATCTACATCGGGATTAGATTCAGAATCATTCATATAGTTAATAATAGGAACCCTGAAACAATTTTGAAATAAATATGTATTGGGAAGAATATTATTATGAATGAATGAAAATAATATATATAAATGTAATAAAAGAATATGATAAATATGATGTTTGCCATTTGAGAAGAAGTGGAAATCATATGTTTCATTACATTGAAAAATAAGCAAGTTGATATAGAAGCCCTCTACAAAAGATCCCTATTGCTCACGGGCAAAAGCGAATAGGGTTGGTTCCAAGCATTACTTTGATTCAAACCTAAAAACTACAAGTAAGTCTACACTGGTCCAATTGACGAGCGTCTCCTCCGAGAAGTAAGGGCAGATTCCGGCCAAAAACCTGCGCTCTTTTTCAAGTCATGAAGATCACTTTGTTGTAGACTCACATAAGTATACCTTGATACTATGTGCTCGCTCGGAAAACTGTCACCTTGAACTCTTTGGTTGCTCTCGGACCAATCTCAGACTTGTGAGTTAATCTCCTCCTTCTTAAGATACCTCACATCCATAATGAAAGATCTCTAATTGAGCAAACAGCTTGGAATCAACACCTTTATGTCATGTAATGTAAATGCAAAAAAGAACAAAAAAATAAAAATAAACAAGACACAAAAGAAAAAAAAAGTTAGTATTGAATAAATAAATAAATGAGACAAGAAAATAAGTAGAAAATTAAACAATCAAGACATGAAGAAAACCTAATTGCATCCCATCTAAAGCACCTAGGTTATCCGCATGACTCTAAAGGGTAGGTTGTTTATGTTCGCTACATGCAATTTTGGTGCTAGAAGGGTACCCGAATTATCCTCGTTGTCCCCTACTAAGGATAGCAAGGCCCCCGATCATCACCCACTATAGGCTCATTTCAACCAAGTTCAATTTAGGGGGACCCATTCGCTATGTCCGTACGGAGAAACTATATTCCCATGAAGACATAGGGTACTCAAGCCCTTGAAAGTACTTACTAGGCTTATACAGAGGAATGATATCCACACGAAAGCGCTAGCGTTTTCCCCCCACTTAAATGGACGGGTTTATATGTCAAATTTTAAAATGCTTTAAAATAAACTTGCATTTATAAACAAATATTAATCTAATTGTCACTTTAATTCACAACTTCCGATATTAATAAATTGGTTACTATATATTTTTCTTGAAAAATGGTCTGACTCACTTTAGTTTTAAAAAAAAATCAAAACCAGTCCCCAACAGAGTTGTCAAGCTGTAATGACGTTTTTTTTTCAAATTGGCTCAATGTACACCTCTTTTTGAAAATGTTTATTTAAAAGGGAAAATTTCTTTTAAAAATCGCATTTTGGAAATGAAAGACTTGGAGTCGCCACCGGTCACTTGGATTAGGTAGACCGGACACCGAAAATAAATCCAGTGATTTCGGATTCGGGAGTGGATTACGAGTGGGAAAGGTTTTGCACCCCCACTACGCCCAAACTTGGTACCAAATTAATTCTCGCTTTGTTAATATAAGATTTTGCAAATTAAAGTGACAATTAAACTAAAATTCGACTATACATGCGAGTTAATTTTAAGGGCCCGCTATTCGAGAGTAAACGACAAAACCACCACAACTACGACTGATATTAGCCGCGCTTACTCTTGAATAGAAGGGCACCGCATTGACAATTAATATTCCGGATGCAACATTTAACAACCTGACAAAAAAAGCATGAATACGACAAACATTAATCAAGGCGTGAAGTATATACAAAGTAAAGGGTTCAAAATATCCTACATTAGCATCACATTATGTAATAGAGTATATATATTATATATAACTATTTAGATATGTATAATATATAAATAAATAAATAAAAGGGGAAAGTGGCAGTAGCCACATATACATATATTATATGTTACGTAATATATAATAAACAAACAACATATACATATATTTATATACAACCCAACGTATCAAATAATATATATAAAAAATTATATATTATATACCATATAAACTATATTGTATAAATAGTATTGTATACACATATACATAGTGTTCCAAACTATATATTATATAATGTAGAAAAACATGTATTTATATATAAAACCATATATTTAACTATTACATGTAAAAAAAATTACATTAACACCACATAATACATTATAAAACATGCATATATATATATGTATAATACATACCACATACCAAAACATACATTATACATTTAAAAGAACATAAATGATAACAACCGGATCATATTAACAAAACACATACATATATCAAGGCCACATTACACATGTAAATCATAACAATATGAGAAAAGGCAAAATAGGACTGGAAATTAAAGGAAATAAATTATAAGGCAAAAATGTGAATATGCAAGAAAATAGAGGTCAAACGGCAAAGATTCAAAAAAGACAGGGACCACAGCCGAGGTTTTAAAAAGAAAAAGGACCACGAGCGTAGTTTAAAAAACGCGGAGGGATTTAATGAAGTAAATAGATATTTTATCGTTTTAAAACAAGTATAAAAATCATCTTTTTTGTCAAAAACAACAAAACCCCTTAAAAAATTTGATAACTCCCGTTTCTCTCAAGTCTTTCTGAAAATCGGATGAACACCACCGTGGTGTTCATCCTAAAACCCAAAAACACCGCCAAACCCAGATTCTGGCGACTTCTTCGACGCATCGACCACCGCTCGACGGCGGCCGGTGCTTCCCAAAAGTACCCCAAAACGGAACCTTTTTCCTCTCTAACCCTGATCTACTTAGATCTAAACTCAAATCTAAAAAATGATAAAGCCCCCTTTTTCTTTGAAACCATAAATCAAAAGCTCTTCTTCTTTTAAAAAATAGAACCTTCCCCTTTTGTCCACGTCTTCATTGATTCACCACATACAGCCTCAAAACGGTTAAGGGGCTTGTCATCGGCGAGTGAAGGTCGCAGCGTGAGGGAAGATGAACCGGCACCAGGGAAAATGGAACATCGAAGGTAAAAAAAACTAAACCCTAGTCTCTATTGGCTTATAATGCTTCGAAAAGTGAAAAAAAGGGAGATTACCTCAAAAGCCTTTCTTTCTCTTTCTTTATTGCTTCAAAGATTCCCCTCTTGATGTTTAGGTTACAAAAAGTCTGGGTTCGGTTTTTATCACCAAAATTACATGATTTTTAAGAAAAAAAAAAAGAAAAGTTAGATTAATATCCTATTGGTTGCCCATTCTCTCTTGTTTGTATTCATATGCAGCTCTAGGATTGCCGGTTTGCCTCTGAAATTCCTGATATTTTTTGCGCATACTTGTCCTATTTGAAATTCTTGTTTCCTTACATATCGTGGCCAAACGCCAGAGAGAAAAGGGGGACCAGAGAGCTGTTGGCAGACGCCGACGTGGAAGCTGAACCGGTTTGAATAGCGAGCGTAGGCGAAGATGGAGAGCCGAGCGTGGACTGCACGCGTTGGATGCAATCTCAGCCGTTCAATACTCTTTCGATCCAATGACTACACTCGATGTGGTGCCAAGGAAAAAGATGGTCAGCTAGGGTTTCATCAACTAGTGCAATCTGGACCATCAAATCTGGAACATATCTGACGGTTGATAGCTGGCTGCGCAAAAGGGGAAAACAAGTTATCAGATTAGGGTTTAGGTTTAAACTTGGGATAAACGGGCACATGTGTATGTTATATATTTTTTTGTAAATGGGTTTAATGTATATATGGACAAAAATTTATAAATTTGGACTTTTTATAACATATATATATATGGCTTATATATATATATATATATATATATATATATATTGTTTTGGGTTTTTTGATTTCAAAAAAAAAAATGTGTGCTAAATAATACTAATTAACGAACAAACAATAATAATAGAACATCTAATATGATAATAACATTTTGGGATTTTCTAATTTAGCAACTTATAATTTGAAATAGATAATAACTATAACCATAAACAAGATAAGAAAAGGGATAAATAAATAATGATGGTAAAGGAAATAACTAAAGAATACTTATACTATTTTTGAAACTTTGATTATATATAAAAGGGGATGATTATATGGGCCCTTATTTAGTTAAATTAATAGTAGTTTTGTTCTTTAAAAATAGAAAGCCCTTTATTAAAAAGGTAAAACGGGTCAACCCTCGGATAAAATTAGTGATTACAAGTGTATCAATTTCAAAATTTTTGTGCATCAATTAGGTCCCTGAACTAGCGAAATTGCATCAACATTTGTCCTTTGACTGACAGAATCTAACGTTGACCGTTATGGTGCTAAAGTGGTGGTAAACGGTGTTGACGTAGTAGTCAACAGTGCTAACGTGGCGGTCCATGTTTGAAGATAACATGGTAGATGGGCAAAATTATTTTTTCAACCGAGTTTGAGAGTAAAATTGATTTTCTGGTTGAGTATAAAGGCAAAATTAATTTTTTAAGGAAAAACAAAATGAATTTAAGAAAATATTAAAAATTTAAAATATTTAAATAACATAAATATAAAAATTAATAAAATATTTAAAAATAATATTAAAATATTACTAAAATAAAAACACTATTAAAATGTCTAAAAATTAAGTAAAAATTATAAATCATTCAAATATCATAAGTTATAAAATGATAAATTATTAAAAAATAAATTTGAAAATATTTATAAAACATTAAAAATTTTGAAATTTGTTATCATAAAATTTTATCAAGGGTGCACGATGTTAGAATGTTATATTAAAAAGTAGGGAATACATAACCCAAAATGAATAGCCTAGTGTCGAATACCAATTATTACTGTACTATTTTCCCTCTAGGATGGTTGAGAGAATCAAATGTATGTATTTGTAGATGATGTTCAATTAATCCTATTTTAGATTCTTTCCCCCTTACATTCTTTTCCCCTTGTTTTTTATTTCTAGTAATATTTTAATAATATTTTTAAATATTTTAATAATTTTTATATTTTATGTTTATTTAATATTTTTTAAATTTTTATTTTTGTCTAAAAATCAATTAAGTCTTGCACTCTACCAAAAAAATTAATTTTGCCATCAAACTGGGTCGTAAAATCAATTTTAGTCCTCCGTCACATCATCTACACATGTGAATTGTCATATCAGCAATGTTGACCACCACGATAGTACCGTATTGGTCAATATTGACTTGTCGGTCAAGGGAAAATGTTAATGTAATCCGATTAGTCTAAGGGACAAATTGATGCCAAAAAAACTTAAGGACAAAATCAATAAATTGATACCACTGTAATGTATACAATATAAAAAAGTAGGCCTTAAGCCATTGTTTTATATTGTTTCTTTAGGGGTTTTTTTTTTAATTTTTCTTGGTTACATTAAGCTAAGGTGATTATTGAGTATTATTCCCTCTCTTTTTTTTAATGTTATTGGATGTTAAACTCAATGTGTGATGGTGATTGATGTAAAAAGGCTGCGCCTGCGAGGAATTTGATTGTCTTTAGGATATTGGTGGAGTGCATATTGTTTATGTTTTCTTGAGATGAGAACAGTTTGGCTGTTTCATTTCCAAAAGCATGTTTTAATGTCAGGAACAGTCTGGTCGAGTGCATATTGTTAGACTTCTTGCATGTGTTGCGTTAGTGATGGTTTCTTAGACTGACTAGTTTCATGATTACGAAATATGTTAGTTTGATTTTCTTCATTGAGGATTTTACATGTTTTCATGTGAGTTTCTTGCAAGTGTTCTTGTTTTACATTTGTTTCAGTTTTATACGGTTGGTTGTTTTTGTCTTGTTTGAGAATACACCTAGTTATATTTTGTTGTTTTTAGGTGAGTTTTTATTCAAATATTGTATGTTTCTTATGGATACTTCTTATTGGCACACTCTAATTATGTAAGTCGATTTCGAGTTTATTATTATAAATAAAATTACATCGGCTTACAAAATGCTATAGCTTCATAACAAAGCTGAATCAAAATTAAATAAATGCATTTAAATAAAATGAATTATTGCATGAGTTTTCTGGTGCTGCTAGCGCCATCTTAAGCCGTAGAGCATGCAGTCGGATTTACTGTGCCAGTAATTTTCGGTTTAACATTTTTACATACGGATACTGTAGGCCCTGGTCCAGTATGTTTAATGTCAATATCGGCAAGTTCTACATTTTCGCACGGGAAACCAGCACTGCAAACTATTTTTATAGCTTCTGGAAGTGAAGATGTTTCTTTAATTTTCTTGAAGCTGAAGTTGCTTAGTTTAACTTTTGATTCTTCCTGCAAAAACAAAATAATGTTTTCATAATTGATTAAATATTTTCACTGCATTAGAATTTTGATAAGTATGTACATACCTTTAAATTGCATCTATTCCATGGGCAATATTTCTGGTCAATTATGATAGGATTATCGACATTTTCAAAATGCATATCTGATGCAACGCCAGGGTAAGAGTTTGGCCAAGTCTTGATTCTAACACCATTCATAGTATTTGTGAGGGTGCATTCCGAGACTTTAATATCTTTAACCGGTTCTTCATTTTGATACAACCCAAGACTACCAATACTGATTCCATGTCCAGGTCCACATGTTACTGTCTTGACGACAACATTTTTGGCACCATCCCCGAGTGAAACACAATCATCACCAGTTTTTATCTCTGTGTTAATAACATTAACACCTTCTGATCTCCCGATGTGAATACCGTCCGTGTTTGGACTATTTTGAGGTGCAGATAAACGGAAACGTTCAAAAGTAATATTTTTGCATCCCAAAACATTAATATGGAACTGTTTGCTATCTTTGGTAGTTATATCTTCGATCATTAAGTTGGTCAAAAAATCAAACCTTATGTTCAGTTTGATTTTAGAGTTGATGGTCGAAAAAAATATGTTAGTTGAATTATTAAAAGAATATAAATTCTTGCAAATGAAAAGAAAACTTACAATGGGAAGGTGACCACAGAAGCCATTTTTTCCGCAACCTAATCTTTTATAAGCCTGAGTTCCTTGGCCATTTTGAAATTTTGAATTCTATTAAAGACAACCCACAAAGGTTCCTTGAAAGCGTTAACATCAGTAGGAGCCTTTATACTGGCTTGAACTTGAAGCTCAATAGGAGCCTTGCATGGTCCTTCAAGTTTTACATGACTTAAAAAATAATTCCCTTTAGGAATCAGAACTGTTGCTGGAGTTGCTGAGGCACATGCTTCTTTCCAAGCGTCCGACAATGGCTAAAACAAATAAGTAAAAAAAATTATTTGCTCTCATAGTTGAAGTATTAAAGTGAAATACAATTTTTCTTACCTTACTCAAATCCGTTTTCTCGTCACACTTTGCACCAAACTTATGCACATCAATAGGAGTTGCTTGAACTTCAACCGCTAACATGAATAAAACCAATATTATTGACATGCCTGAAACACCGTTAAGTTGTGCTCCCATGCTTTTATTATTATTGTTGTTTTCACTTGAATGAAGAATGATTTTTCCTTTTGTTTTGTTTCAAATATATAGAGACTAGGAAAAAATTACAACCAACCAAAATTTTTAATTAATTTTTTTAATTTAACCAATCATGTGGCTAAGCTTTAATCTCTATGATTGGTTTTCTTATATATCCACTTGGCTTGATTAGATTATTTTATGATAGTTTGTTTACAATTTTGAATAATAATAATAATAATAATGGTGTTGAATGGAATTTTCAGCTATTACATTCTTCAGATTTTAGTACTTTAAATATAATATTAATTACTTTTGAATCCAACAAGTGGTTTTAATGGAAAAGTGGATGATGTTCATTTTAGGAGACTCGAATTTAATCGTTCTTACAATGTGTATGTCCATTGTCAAAGGGTTAAGAATATGTATGAACAAGTACTACCTTGTATGGTTTTGCATTCTCCACTTCATGCCTAACACTTATGGATATGGTACGAAGAATTCCTATTAAATGTTTCGAGGATTTTATAAAAGTAAACATTTTATAATAAAATAAATGCATTTCAAGTTCTCCTGCAATGATCCAAGGCAATGTTCATATCAGTTGGACTAGTCCGTTCGTACGTGGGGTTTTTTTTTTTACTTTATTTGATATCTTCTCTTTTTTTCTCTTTTTTGTCCCTTTGATTTCTTTATTTGGGTGTTCTGTTTTCAGTAGTTGTTTTTGCTTTTGGGCTTGGCCCGCAAACACTTGGTTCTTCCCCCCCCCCCAATATTAAGTTTATTAAAAAGATATGTTGTTAAAGCTTAAAACGTTTTGATAAAATTAAGTGTGCCAGCTTAATATCAATATTATTTCTTCAATAGCAATACTCCTTTATGAGTATTAATACTCATTGTATTTCATAATAGAAATTTTGCAGTTAATACAAAGTATTAATAAAAAAAGCTTTATTGAATTATGTCGTAGTTGTTGGTATACGGCATGATTGAACGTAAAACCAATAAAATAACTGACGTTTGTTGATCGATTCATTTCGTAGAATCTCCGGCAGAAGCTATTATAACAATGATGAAAGACTTATTTGATCTGGCATTTTTGTATCATCAGAAAAAAAGATACCAATAGAAAAAATGTTTGAACAACATTTATTATGAAAAAACATGCCGGAACGGGCATCATTACTCTCATAACCACCTCAACTGCTAGAACTAATTGAGAGACTTCCAAAACCTTTAAAAATTAAAACCACGAGAGAGCGAAAATAAAGCATCCATAAACTTACAAGAGTCATTTGAGCTTTATCTCTTCTTTTTTTTTTTTTGTAAACACATTTGTGATCTTTTATTGTAGTTTTTGTTCAAGTATTTTCAGGTGACAGCTTCAATTTAAAAAAATATTCAAATAATGAGCATTTATTCTTAGTTTTTCATTTGTATTTTATTTCAGAGTATTTTTAAAGTTTTGAGTATAAATCAAAAAAAAAATTATAAGTTACACTTGTTCTCAAAACTCGAATAAATTAGTGAATTTGAAGAAAAAAAATTTAATGTAAATAACTAAGGTAATAAATATAAACTTTATGAAGGAAGTTGAACAGCTCTAAACTAGTGTGACATTTGCACTAATTTTTCTCTAGCTTCCTCAATTTTCTAAATAACTAATTCATCGCCCACAGTCACCTTCTATTGATTGGTTGTTCTGAAGCCTGAAATAGCAATAAATATCAAAGAAACAAGGTATAAAGTCAAAAGTAACTCTCAATGTTTGACATTTTAGTTACTTTAGCCCCTATTCTTTTTTTGGTGCAAACAACCACCTAACGTTTTATTTTTGTTCAAATTTCACCCTTGTTGGATGAAAACCGTTAGTCAACTAACGATCAACGCCTGAGGCTGACGTGGCATATCTGCATGGCATGGGGAGATGACATGGCAATGCCACGTAGCATTATCTGATTGGTTAAAAATCTATATTTTTAAAAAATTATTTAAAATTATTTTTTTAAAAAAATAGCCCCCAATTTCCAGATTTCACAAAATAGCCCCCAAATTTCAAAATTTCTAAATCTCCAAACTCAATTATCGATTTGAGCCGATTCGGCCACTGACTGCCACGCCGCCTCCCACCACATACGTCGTCGGACCATCAAGATCATTTACCTCACCATCTCTTCGTCAAAAATCGACCGACGCCGTGCGCAACGCCGGACGAAAGAGAAATCGTCGAATGGTTTATTTGAACGATTCGCGACGAACGGCGGTAGAACGGACGACAAACAGTGTGTGGATCGTTCGGCGAGGAGAGGGCGCTTCATTTTGTCGCCGACAACGCAGCCAACGCCGATGGGAGTGACTGAATTTGAGAGTTTAAGGATTTTAGGACTATTCTAGAAATATTTAAAAATTTAACGATATTTTCTTTTTAAAAAATATAATATATATATATAAAGAATTATTTTTAAAATATTTTTAATCAATCGGATGATGCCACGTCAGCAAAATGTCACATGGCATCATCCGATTGGTTAAAAATATTTTTTTAAAAATAATTATTTAATTTTTTTAAAATGTCACATCAGCAAAGTGTCACGTGACATCGCTATATCATCTCCCCATGCCATGCAGACATGTCACATTAGCCTCAGACGTTGACTGTTAGTTGACTGACGATTCATCTAACAAAGGTGAAATTTGAACGAAAAAAGACGTTAGATTATTGTTTGCACCAAAAAAATAAAGATTAAAGCGACTAAAAGATCAAACATTTGATGCTTGCTTTTAACCTTTTTACCAAGAAACAATAGAGTAAACTTCGAAAAGCTCAGTAAAGTCGTCAGCATAAACATCTAAGGCACAATAAACATGGCATAACATAGCAAAATGCGGCATAGACCTTGGAATGTTCAATTACAGTTTGTTCCTCGTACGGGGAATCTAGTAGACACAATGGTCAAATTGGCGTGACAATTATCTTTGGGTTTCAGCAGCATAGTGAACCACCTGCATCAATTAGGAGTTTAATTTACAAGAGTGTGCTGCTCCTGTTTCTTTTACTTAACATAGATTGCTTTTTTTTATTAAATGAATCGAGCTTAAACGAACAAGACTTTGTACGTGTTTATTTATTTATTATTGAAGGTGTTTATGTTCGTTTAAATTTTTAATATCATGTTTGTGTTAATTTATTTAATTTTCAAGGTGCTCGTTTGTTTAGCATTCGTGAACATATTCGTTTATATAGAGAAATTGCATCACTAGTCCTTAAGCTCCTTAGCTTCAGAGTTTGAATATGATCAATTTAGTCCATACCTTTGCCAATATTTAAAATGTAAAAAAAAAAGAAAATAAAAGAGGAACCAGGTAAATGAGCTTATAAATGAATCAATGAACGAGCTAATAAATGAATCGATGAACGAGCCAATAAATGAGTTTCTTTGTGAACAAAAACAAACCGAACACATCTCTTTTCGTGTTTGTTCGTTTATTAAACGGACATAAAAATTTTGTTCATACTTGTTTATTTAATATAATAAACGAATGTTATTCAAACGATTCACGAGCAATTTGTCGAACGTTCTGTTTATTTGCATCCAGAGAACATTTCAATTCTTTACGGAGCATATCGAAACGTGTCAAAGTGGTTTACCCCAATGATTACTTACTAACTAATAGAATACTCGGGCCGAACATCTTCTTACCACGACACATGCATAAAAGTTAATGATCATCTCCTCCAAAAGGGAAAGAAATGGGAAAATAAAAATGAAATCAAACTCTTCTATGAATGTTTATGCATCATAAAACTGAACACTTCCCAAGTTTTATTTTATAATGAAATATTTGTATATCAATTAACAAGTTGGTACCAAGTAACAACAACTAATTGGTCTAGCGGGATGATACACTAGATCCTTTAGCAATGTTAGAGGTTCAAATTCTCGACCCAATTTTTTTCCATTTACTACGTCAGAATTTGAACCTCTAACATTGCTAAAGGATCTAGTGCATCATCCCGCTAGACCAATTAGTTGTTGTTACTTGGTACCAACTTGTTAATTGATATACAAATATTTCATTATAAAATAAAACTTGGGAAGTGTTCAGTTTTATGATGCCTAAACATTCATAGAAGAGTTTGATTTCATTTTTATTTTCCCATTTCTTTCCCTTTTGGAGGAGATGATCATTAACCTCAAATCTACATGGAAGCTCAGTACACTTAACTAATCTACTGGATGTATATCTCGAATGTTTCATGTGGGATTCCACCAAACCAATTCATGTTGGAATTCAAATACGAAAGGACCAACTTTGCATTATTGCTTCCTTATGCGTTTATATGCTCATCGTTAAAAATTATTGTTCAACATATGTGGAAACTTTTTGAAAATTTTAAGGGACTAAATTTTAATTTTTTAATTTTTTTAGGGTTGTGGTCACACAAGTCCCTCACACGTTCTGCCCCTGAGTAAGTCTCAAATAGAAATATACATTTAATTTTTTATATATTTGTATTCAAATATGTTTGACATATGTGGAATATTTTAAATGAAATGAAGACTTTAATTTTTAACAATTGGAATTGTTAAGTTTTGGACAATATGTGAGAGATGAAACAAATATTTGCTCCAAATTTCTGCTTCCTTTGAGGGAGAAAAAGAATAATTGTTAAAACTCTATTATTCTAATAAATGTTGGAAAGATTCTCACCTTCCAAACTTCCCACATGCTAGTTTCAAGCTACTCTACTAAATTTACACATTCCTGATAAGAAAACTAATGCCACATGCATCTTTAATATGTATATAGAAAAACAGCAAATCAGAGTGAATTTCGTGAATATGAGAGTTTTTGAGCAACCAATGATTTTAGAAATGGAGGCCAACACTCATAGCACCCAACAAAAGAATGATTTGCCACTTCCCAGATAAGAAAATACTATAAATTATAAAGGCAAAGCATGGCATGAGCAATTTCATCCTCGCTACGTACCGACATGTCGTCGACACCATTGTCTTTGCACCCTTGCTTTTACTCTCGAAAGTTTCCCTCTTTTTCTTCCTTCCCCAGTTATATTTTCGACTGACTGATAAGATACTCTCATTTCCCAGGACCATATTGCATTATGTTGTGCTCTTAGGAAGGAGCACTTGCAGTTGATAAAGCCTTGAGGAACAAATCAATACGTCGACCATATCAAGATTTTGGGCACAATTCAATTTAAGGAAATGAAAGTACCTTATCGATCGACCGATCGTGACAATACCTATGTTAAGCCCCCTAACCTTAATTATTGATGCATTTGATCCTCCTTTCTTCAGGAAAATAAGGCCAAAAAGGACTCTACCTATCTTCCTCAGGATTGTGATTCTCGGTTTCCTAGAGTAATTCTCTTAAACTCCCTTCTTATTTTTTCCATGCAAAAAAAATCATCTCCATATGTATCTAATCTGCTTCAACATATGTAAATACGTGCATATGCGTATACATATATTCTTATTTTGCATGAAAGGCTTTGAATCATGAAATTCGATAAAGTTTATGTATCCATGACCATGTTGTTGTGTAATACCCAACCCCCAAGCCTAGAAGATAGTATTGATCTAGGAGGAGACAATCTAACTTGTTAGACAAGTTAGTTATCGAACAAGGAAAGGACTCATGGTAAGACCTTTAAAGCACTAGCATTCGAACAGATAATCTATGAAGCATCAAAGACATCACATTACAAACATCAGAATTGGAGATAGGAAACATATGATCTTTCTAAAGTTTTATACTTAACAAGGATGTGAATAACAAGTATGTTAGTTATTTTAGGTCATGATACTCGATTAAGAACCAATATGTGCAAGGCATACCAAATTAAGGATTTTGAGGCTATTTCGTAACAATATAAATCAAAGACTTTCCTAATAATGTGATCTAACCAATTTTACATGGATAAAGGGGACTTCCAACTTTGTAACAGTTTGTTAAGCTAAACATGCATTGCTCAATTCGATTCTTGACTCAATAGGTATTCACATACTTTAATAACACACAACCATTATAAAACCATATATCATCATCTTTCATTGGATAAAGTAAGCTTATAATATCTCATAATCATTCGAATCTAGCAACCAAGTCATGTCAAGCAAAATCAACCACTAATAAGCACATTAGGTCAAACACATACAGACATATATATATATATATATATATATACAAGTCCTTAATAAGTTACTATTTACAAACCCCCTTATAATAAACAAAATATTATAGCCTAACATTCTAAACTAGTGCCACCTTCTAGGAGTTAATTTAACAAACAAAACATACTTTTAATGGCTTTGGTGACCTTGCAAATCTTCCCCAAGCTTGATCAACAATCAATTTCTCATGTACAATTATCAGGGTGAGTAATTAGGTTGCTAGTCACATACTTTAACAATTAAAGTACATAGATATTGAAACACTCGATCATAATTGATTCGTTTAATCTTAACAGTACTATTTCGAGACTACTACTAATCATTCGGCATTTGAGTAACATACTCCTTATTCAACAAACAAGAAGCTTATTCCGAGCGTAATTGATCATAAGTTTATAGCAGGCTTCTAGGAAGAATATCACATCGTCAAGCAACTCATTTAAGTCGAGTAATTAAACAATTTGATTTCCTTAACACTCTATCAATTACAAGAAACATTAGTTGGATAATATGGCATTGACTAGTTGTTAGCCTGTAATATATATATATATATATCAATCAATCATCATTAGGCATTGGTAATTCTATTACCATTGAAACATTAGTCATTATCAATTTTGTTCAGGGGTACCTCAGTACCAATGAGGGGACCTTAGTCCATTTAGGCTGAGCTTAGAATTTCCTATTAGCATGCCAATCTAACTAGGACTCAACTAATCAAGGCTCTTACAACTCTAAAATAGGTCATCAAGGCATTCTAATACCTTTCAAGCTCTCTAACTTCATCCACAAGATACCACATAAAGTGTAATAACAATTAACCTATCTTTGATTTGAAAAGCATAATCAGAAGTCCATACATACCTTGGACTCTTACCTTAGCAGCAATATCAATCCCCAAGCATATATATATATAGGCACTTTATGCCTCACAAATCTGTCAAGCAATTGAGCTAATTTATCAATCTATGCATATTTAAACATAGCCATACTCACAATTATGTCGAGCTACGCTTGATCTTTAGTCACTATTTCTTTTTTATCTTTCCTCCCTTTGATCAATCCCTTTCTTATCTAGATTAATAACCAATAGTGAAGCATTAGAATCAACTCATTAACAAACAATTCACATAACAATCTAACAAAACCAAAACAATCCCCTAATGTTTTCACTTAATTCGAAATTGCCCTTCCTACACTACAATGCTCCGTTTTATTCAGATAAACTACCTTCCTATGAAACATACATTGTTAAAAATTTCTTTAACTGATCATCCTTCAATATACTTATCAATTTATCACCTAGCTCATTTTAATGAATTGGTTAATTGAATCAATTCCTCACAAAACAGTCGCATATTGTCCTGTTCGAAACAAGGCAGTGCTGATCTTATTTTGATTTGTCTAAGCCGCCTTTAAGACTCAAAGCATCAATTTCCTTAATTTCGTTGCCCTTCTAACATTTGATTAGATCAATTCTAGGCACCAATTCACAATTTAGTCAATTTTTGCTATGTCAATTTCATAAACAGATTCGTTAATGGGCAGCTTCAATCAAACAGTCCTATAACATCTAATTCGATCCATATACTTGATCTAATAAACTCCATTCTTGAAATTACAACATTCAAATTATTACAAGGGTTCTAAATTTACACTACAACTACTAATGTTACCAACACATGCTTCAATCGATCTTAATTTAATTATTTCACAAAAATTCTATCGACCAAAGCTCCTAGATCATATAGTAATCTCGATTAAGCAATAACCGAGTCTAAACATCATTTATCATGCCTAGCTTCAAGAACAAAGATACAAGCATGAAGTAAACTTACTTCCTTTGGCACAACAATAATTCAAACACTAAAAAATGCCCGATTCCAAAGCAAACCATGAACATTTTCTTCCTTTTCTCTCAATTATCTTCTTCAGCTTTCAAGGAGAATGAGAAAGATGATGAGTTTATTTTTGTCCCACTTAGATTTAAATTAGCTACAAGTGTCTTCTTCATAACATGGCCACCTTATTAAGCTCTTCCCAACTTATTTATTACCATGCAATACTAAGGTTTGTGAAGGTTAACTAAATAGTCACCTTAATTTAGCATTTTAATTCCATATCTTTATCAAATCGGCCATTCATAGAATTATCAATTAATCACTTAAGTTTATTCTTATTACTTACTAATGGTCACTTCACTAATCATATTTTAGGATGTTACAAATCCCTTCCCCTTAAGGAAAATTCGTCCCCGAATTTTACCTGAAGAGAAAAGTTGTGGATATTGTTCCCTCATGGTAGATTCAGGTTCCCAAGTAGCTTCTTTACTCCCATGATTCCTCACAAGACTTTGACAAAGGAGATTGTTTTGTTTCGAAGTCTTCTACTTTCATGATCAAGAATTTAGACTGGTTCTTCCTCGTAGGATAAATCATAATTCAATTTAACTTCATCCGGATCGGGGATTTGAGAAGGATCATATCGATAGCTACGTAGCATTGATACATGAAACACATTGTGTATTTTGCTGAATTCTTCTGGAAGGGTCAATCGATAAGCAATAGGGCTAATCCTTTTTATTATCTCAAAAGGTCCTATAAACCGAGGACTAAGTTTTCCTTTCTTATCGAATCTGAATACCTTCTTCCACGGAGATACCTTGAGAAACAATCTGTCTCCAACATTATATTGAATATTCTGTCTTTTACAATCTGCATAAGCTTTCTGTCGATCGAAGGCTTCCCTCAATCGACTGCAGATAATCTGCACTTGTTCTTCTATTTCTCGAAGCAATTGGGGTCCTAAGCCTTTGTTCTCCCCTAACTTTGACCAGCATAGAGGGGTCTTATATTTTCTTCCATAAAGGGCTTCAAAGGGGGCCATTTGAATAGAAGGTTGGTAGTTATTGTTGTACGAGAACTCCGCCAAGGGTAAAGCTTTCTCCCAATTCTTCCCAAAATCGATTATACAAGCTCGTAACATGTCTTTTAACACTTGTATAATTCTTTCAGATTGACCATCTGATTAAGGGTGAAAGGCGGTACTGAGATTGACTTTAGTTCCAAGAGCTTTCTGTAGAGATTTCCAAAATCTAGAAGTAAATATAGAGTCCCGGACAGAAATTATCGAGGCATGAATGCTATGTAATCTTATGATCTCTCATAGGTAGAGTTCTACTAGCTGGTCCAGACTCATGCTCATTCGAACATGAAGAAAATGAGATGATTTCGAAAACTTATCCATAATTACCCAAATAACGTCATTCTCCTTTGGTGAAGAAGGCAATCCACTAACAAAGTCCATTGTTATTTGTTCCATTTCCATTACGGAGTTTCAATAGGTTGTAATAATCCTAAAGGAACCTGGTGTTCTGCCTTTACTTTTTAACAAACTAAACATTTGGATACAATGTTTGTTATAGCAGATTTCATCCCGGACCACCAGTAGAGACTCTTCAAATCTTTGTACATCTTCACTGATCCGAGATGTATTGAGAAAGAACTATTGTGAGCTTCCTAAAGGATTTCCCTTCTTAAATTTGAATCATTGGGAACACAAAGTCTGATTCGATATTTCCATCAAGCTTGAGCTTAAATCCTTGTAATTTAGGATCTAATTGTTGCAACAATCGAATTCTTGATATAATATCATAGTGAATTCGAATAGAAGCCAATGTCCCTTGCTTCCAACCCATTCGAAGGCAAGCATTGATGGAGGATAAGGCTACAGATATTTACAAGGTAATATTAGATGATATCTATATATATCGAATAGAAATAAAGGGAGGTTTGGTTACATTGAATACTAAACACAAGTATGTTGGCGACTGAGTGCATCAGCCACAACATTAGCTTTCCCCGGGTGGTAATCTATTATTATATCATAGTCTTTAAGTAGCTCTATCCAATGTCTTTGCCTAAGATTAAGCTCATTTTGAGTAACGAGGTATTTCAAGCTTTTGTGATCGGTGTAAAGGTAGCATTTTTCTCCATACAGATAGTGTCACCATATCTTTAAGGCAAAGATTACTGCAACCTGCAACAAGTTCCAAATCATGGGTTGGGTAATTCAGTTCATGAGATTTTAATTGTCGGGAAGCATATGCTACCACTTTATCTCCTTGCATTAAAACACATCCCAACCCCAAGTGAGAAGCATCACTAAACACTATAAATTCTTTCCCTGATTCCGGTTGAGTTAACATCGGAGCTTGGGTAAGTACTTCTTTCAATTGGTCAAAGCTTCTTTACTGTTCTTCAGACCATATGAATGGCAAATCTTTACGAAGAAATTTGGTTAGGGGTGTGGCCAAAATCGAAAATCCCTTAACAAACCTTTGATAATATCCAGCTAAGCCAATGAAACTTTGGACTTCACTAACATTCCTCAGAGATCTCCATTCAATCACCGGTTGAATCTTTTTCGGATCAACCATAATTCTAGAGGCCGAAATTACATGTCCGAGAAATGATACTTCAGGCAACTAGAATTCACATTTGTTGAATTTGGCATAGAGTTGATTATCTATAAGAGTCTGTAACACAATTATGAGGTGCTTTGAGTGTTCAGCTTCATCTTTCGAGTAGATAAAAATGTCGACAATGAAGACCACGATAAACTTATCTAAATAGAGTTTAAAAACTCGGTTCATAGGATCCATAAACGTGGTAGGGGCATTTGTTAAACCGAATGGCATCACTAGGAACTCGTAGTGACCATATCGAGTCCTAAAAGCGATTTTAGGTATGTCAGATTCTTTAACCTTTATTTGGTAGTATCCAAATCTAAGGTCGATCTTAGAGAATAACGAAGCACCCTTCAATTGATCAAACAAATCTTCAATTCTTGGAAGAGGGTAATTATTCTTAATCGTAATTTGATTAAGTTTTCGGTAATCTATACACAGTCTCATTGATCTATCTTTCTTCTTGACAAAGAGTATCAAAGCTCCCCACAGAGATGAGCTTGGTCGAATAAATCATTTGTCTTGCAATTTTTGCAACTGCTTCTGAAGCTCTTTTAATTCAACATGAGCTATTTTGTAAGGAGTAATTGATATAGGATGCATTCTTGGTTGAATTTCGATTTTGAATTCCAATTCTCGAGTCGGTGGCAGTCCCGAAAGTTCCTCAGGAAAACATTGAAAAATTTAGATACAATCAGAATTGAATTTATATCAGGCTCAGTTTTCATATTCCCAAGTATATTAGATAATTGGGCATTCGTCTTTTTAGGGTTTTAATCAATTAGGGATATCGATTCTTTTCCCGAACCCCATAAGTATATTTTCCTCTTTTGACAATCTACCTAAGCCTGGTGTTTTCCTAACCAGTCTAATCCCAGAATTAAATCAAATTCGAAAAAATGTAGCACATACAGATCAATAAGGAAATAAATATTTTGGATGTATAGGGGACAATTTCTACAAATAATATTTATGGCCATAACTCCTCTTATGGGATTCGAAACTACCAGACCTTGATTAACAGTTTCAGATTTTAGATTTAATTTCACAAGCAATGGAGAATAAATAAACGAATGGGTGGATCCCAAATCAATTAAAGCATATACAAGTTCATTATTTAACTCAACGGTACCTGCTATTACGTCAGACGCCTCTTTATCATCACGGTTTTGAATGTGATACATTCGAGCAGGGGCCCGAGACTCTTAATGAGTGGTAGTAGGAGCTTGACCTCGAGTTCTCCCCGAGTTTCCTAAATGAGTTTGTTTCGGCTCCTTGACCCTAGGAGATGGGAATTGATTCGAATTAGATGCTACTTTAGCCAAAGATTTATCCAAGGTTTGGGGACAATCTCGAACATAATGATCTAGGCTTTCACACCGAAAACATGCATTTAACTGCTTTTTGCATTGACCAGAATGATAATTCTGACAAATATTACAATGTTGAGATAGTGGATCTTTGCCAGAATTCCCTGAGCTATCGATAGAGATTGATGGTGCGGAGGATTTGATTATTGTCTGAGACTTCGCGATGAAGTTACCCCTTGGAGAAGCAATGTAGCTTGAGGAATCCCTTCCTTGATTTTTCGGCTTCTTGAAAGGCCATTGACATTTGCCATCATTCCTTGGCCTTTTGTCTTTCTTAGAAAATCTCTCTCTTCTTTTATCAGCTGCTTTCATCCTAGACTCGGTAGCAATCACTCGGTTCACCAAGTCTTGAAAATCAGTTATTCCAAGAACCGTAAACATCAGGCTCAACTCATCGTTCAGTCCTTCTATGAACATTCTGCATTAATCCTCCTCATTCTTAATATATTCAAACCCATACTTGCAGTATTTGCAGAAATCACTAACATATTGTTCTATGGGTCTACCACCTTGCTTCAAATGCAAGAAACGTCTTCTTCCTTCCCTAGGTATTGTTCGCTTACATACTTCTTTCGAAATTCTTTTAGAAAGAATTCCTAAGTGACAGAGTCTTTAGGGGAGGAGAGGATTGTAGTTTCCCACCAGTTTAATGCTTCATCAGCAAGTAAATCCACCGCACACTCCAATTTATGTTCATCAGAACACTGAAGTTGTTTGGTTAGAATTCTAGTGGTAGTTTCCAACCACTATTTTGCTGCTTCTGGATTCTCTTCATCAGATCCCGCGAGTGTATAGGCTCGATGTGGAGCCAATTTATTAATTAGGGCCCTAGATTGAATCCCTGCGGGTGCAGGAGGATCATTTTGTTTCAAGTTAGTAACAAGTTGATTGAACATCTCAATCATGCTGAGGATGCATTCTTTTTGGATTTGATTAACTTGTGGAGCTTTAGGCTGTGGTTCTGTAGCCTTTTGAGGGTCTACTTGCTCTTGACCCAATCTGACACTCCCTCATTCATTGGAGGAGCCAACCGGGCAATCTCTATCCTAAGCCAAATGTGTCTCAGACTTTTGAAATTAGCATTTAAGAAAGATTCAATCAAACAAGGTCACAAGCACAATTCAATTCAACTCCTAGGTGGCACTTGAACAACAGATGACACAACTTAAACTGGTTTAGTCATAGGATCGACTAAACCTTAGCTCTGATTACCAAATTGTAATATCTAACCCCAAGCATAGAAGATAGTATTGATCTAGGAGGAGACAATCTAACTTGTCTAACAAGTTAGTTATCGAACAAGGAAATAACTCATGGTGAGACCTTTAGAGCACTAGCATTCGAATAGATAATCTATGAAGCATCAAAGACATCACATTACAAACATCAGAATTGGAGATAGGAAACATATGATCTTTCTAAAGTTTTATACTTAACAAGGATGTGAATAACAGGTATGTTAGTTATTCTAGGTCATGATACTCGATTAAGAACCAATATGTGCAAGGCATACCAAATTAAGGACTTTAAGGCTATTTCGTAACAATATAAATCCAAGACTTTTCTAATAATGTGATCTAACCAATTTTACATGGACAAAAGGGACTTCCAACTTTGTAACCGTTTGTTAAGCTAAACATGCATTGCTCAATTCGATTCTTGACTCAATAGGTATTCCCATACTTTAACAACACACAACCATTATAAAACCATATATCATCATCTTTCATTGGATAAAGTAAGCTTATAATATCTCCTAATCATTCGAATCTAGCAACCAAGTCAAGTCAAGTAAAATCAACCACTAATAAGCACATTAGGCCAAACACATAGATATATATATATATATAAAGCCCTTAATAAGTTACTATTTACAAGCCCCCTTATAATAGACAAAATATTATAGCCTAACATTTCAAACTAGTGCCACCTTCTAGGAGTTAATTTAACAAACAAAACATACTTTTGATGCCTTTGGTGACCTTGCAAAATCTTCCCCAATCTTGATCAACAATCAATTTCTCTTGTACAATTATCAGGGTAAGTAATTAGGTTGCTAGTCACATACTTTAACAATTAAAGTACATAGATATTGAAACACTCGATCATAATTGATTCATTTAATCGTAATAATACTGTTTCGAGACTACTACTAATCGTTCGGCATTTGAGTAACATACTCCCTATTCAACAAACAAAAAGCTTATTCCGAGCTTAATTGATCATAAGTTTATAGCAGGCTTCTAGGAAGAAGATCACATCATTAAGCAAATCATTTAAGTCGAGTAATTGAACAATTTGATTTCCTTAACACTCAATCAATTACAAGCAACTTTAGTTGGATAATATGGCCTTGACTAGTTAGCCTAGAATATATATTATCAATCAGTATCATTAGGCAATGGTAATTCTATAACCACTGAAACATTAGTCATCATCAATTTTGTTCAGAGGTACCTTAGTACCAATCAGGGGACCTTAGTCCATTCAGGTTGAGCTCAGAATTTCCTATTGGCATGCCAATCTAGCTAGGACTCAACTAATCAAGGCTCTTACAACTCTAAAACAAGTCATCAAGGTATTCTAATACCTTTCAAGCTCTCTAACTGCATCCACAAGATACCACATAAAGTGTAACAACAATTAACCTATCTTTGATTTGAAAAGCATAATCAGAAGTCTATACATACCTTGCATATTTAAACATAGCCATACTCACAATTATGTCGAACTACTCTTGATCTTGAGTCACTTTCTTTTTGTCTTTCCTCCCTTATATCAATCCCTTTCTTATCTAGATTAATAACCAATAGTGAAGCATTAGAATCAACTCATTGACAAACAATTCACATAACAATCTAACAAAACCAAAACAGTCCCTAATGTTTTCCCTTAACTCGAAACTGTCATTCCTACACTACAATGCTCCTTTTTATTTAGATAAACTACCTTCTTATGAAACACACATTGTTAAAAGTTTCTTTAACTGCTCATCATTCAATATAGTTATCAATTCATCACCTAGATCATTTTAATGAATTGGTTAATTGAATCAATTCCTCACAAAACAGTCGCATATTGTCCTGTTCGAAACAGGGCAGTTCCGATCTTATTTTGATTTGTCTAAGCTGCCTTTAAGACTCAAAGCATCAATTTCCTTAATTTCGTTACACTTCTAACATTTGATTAGCTCAATTCTAGGCACCAATTCACAATTTAGTCAATCTTTGCTATGCCAATTTCACAAACAGATTCGTTAATGGGCAGCTTCAATCAAACAATCCTATAACATCTAATTCGATCCATATACTTGATCTAAGAAACTCCATTCTTGAAATTACAACATTCAAATTATTACAAGGGTTCTAAATTTACATAACAACTACCAATGTTACCAACACATGTTTCAATCGATCTTAATTTCATTATTTCACAAAAATTCTATCGACCAAAGCTTCTAGATCATATAGTAATCTCGATTAAGCAATAACCGAGTCTAAACATCAATTATCATGCCTAGCTTCAAGAACAAAGATACAAGCATGAAGGAATTAACACCCCTAAATAGGGCTTAGAATGTTACCACTATTTAGAATTCCTAAATAGTTAAATCATTTTGAATTAAGTAAAGTCAATTAAGGGTTGAATTGAATAATTAACAAAGTGAGTTGCCAAAATGAAATATTAAAAGAGAATTGTGACCAATTTAGAATGGCCAAATTGAATTAAATGAGAAAGATGGTGATTACATGCTAAATTCATTGTTTCCCCTAATATCCTTGATTAAGTTAATAATAAGGATAAATTAAGGATACTTCAAAAGGATATCTTGAGTTTGAAGCAACGTTATGAAGCAAGCTTGAAAGTATGATTTCATACTTTTTATATACTCCTAGTTTGGTGGCACTAGAACTTGTAATAGGTAGCCTCGATCATGCATTTTGTTGTGTGTTTAAGACTAGTATATGTAATGTTTTGTTGGGCCTATCATGTAACCAACTTTGATGACTTAAACTATGTATATAAACTATGTTGATATGTATCTAAATAAGTTTGATGATGCGCATAATGTGAAAGTAATCCAATTAATGTTGAATCCTTGTTTCATTCGAACAATAGACCAATGTTGTATAATCGTGCATTTGTTCTTGTGGATAATGGTATGATTCGCAATGCTTGGATTGGAGCTAAGGTATGTTCAAGCATGCATTAACAATGTACTAGCTAAGTATGCCATGAAATAGTATGACTTGATTGAAAAAGGAAACAAATGAAATGTACTAAGTGAACACCTAGCTATTCGAATAGTGTGTATGATCATGTAATAAGAATGTAAGTTGGATGCCTTGTATTTGATCATGTTAATTGGTTAAATCAGTAGTATCTTGAGATGCAAGTAAGCTAATTGAAATGTGCTAAGTGACCACCTTGTATCATTCGAATATGGTACATGAACTTGTAATAAGAATGAAAGTTGAATCATGTCTAATAGTAACCTATTGTGAAATATGACACATATGAACGGAATGGTAAATTGAAATATGTTAGTGGTAACTTAGAATATAAGTATGAAATGAAACAAATTAGTACCTAAATTAGCATGCTAAGAATGTTTGTTTTGAATTATGTGGATTACTTGTATGACTTGTATGGTTGTGTTTAGGTTACTTGTGACGCAAGTCATGTATATCGAGGTTACTTGTTTGACAAGTAACTTATCTTTTGCTTTGTTCTCGCTTTGGAAACGCTCCCAAACCAGGTTATGGCTAACACGGGGATGTGGTGTTACATTTATTGGTATCATAGCTTTTTAGTCAGTTCTAGAACTGAACTAAGCTCACTTGCATCATATAGGATATTGTGCCACCTAGGAGACTCGATATAAGCTTGTGTTGTTGCTTAAATGTGTAAATGTGTAAACTAAAACTCTTATTGTTATAATTGAACTAGAATGTCAAAAATAAGACTTGGCCGGGATAATGAAAGTCCCGTAGGCTCCTCGAATGTAGGAGATAATCTTTCGAGATTAAACCTGAAATTGTAAAGCAAAATCTTGTAGTTTCGAATCCATTAGGGGGAAAAACACCCATTAACTTGTGCCACAAGCAAGCTCCCTGACCATTCAAAACATACCCTTTCATATTGATCTTTATGTTCTACATTTTTGTGAATTTGACTTGATATTGGGGTTAGATTGGTTAAGTAAACACGAGGCCTGGTAGATTGCCAAAATAGGAGACTGTATCTTCTCTTGGGTTTAAGGAAAGAATCCATTCTCTTAATAGATAAGAAACCAACCTTAATCTTTGCTAAAATGATTCTTCAAGATGAAATTGAATTTGGTTTGCCTAGCATGCCTGTTGTTTCGAATTCACTAATGTTTTTTCGAGAACTCCCTTGTGTCCCTCCGACTAGAAAGTAGAGTTCGGGATTGAAGTTCATCTTGGAACAGCTCCTGTGTCCATTACACCCTATAGAATGGCACCTGTCGAGTTGAAAGAATTAAAGAAGCAACTTTTAGGAGTTGTAAGATAAAGGTTTCATACGGCCTAGCACTTCTCTATGGGGTGCTCCAATCCTGCTTCGTGAAGAAGAAAGACGCGGGACTTTACGGCTTTGTATTGACTATCGTCAGCTAAACAAGCTCACTATCAAGAACCAATATCCCGCACCCAAAATTGAAGATTTTTTTATCAACTTAGGGATGCTTCCGTATTTTCTAAGATTGACCTTCGATTAGGTACTATCAAATGAAAGTGAAAGAAAAAGACGTGCCCAAGACAACATTTCGTACTCGATATGGCCACTTTGAATTCCTCGTCATGCCATTTGGGTTAACGAATGCTCCGGCTGCTTTCGTGGATCTTATGAATCGGTATTCAAGCCCTATCTTGACAAGTTCGTGGTCATATTCATCGACGATATCTTGGTGTACTCTCGAAATAAGGAAGAACATGCTAAACACCTCAAATTGTCTTGCAAACACTCCGAGAATGTCAATTGTATGTCTAGTTCTCCAAATGTTAATTCAGTTACCGAAGTTTCCTTCTTTAGCCACGTTATTTGGTGAAGGAATCAAAGTCGATCCAAGCAAGATTCAGTCTATTCTGAATTAGAGACCTCTCAAGAATGTAAGCGAGGTTCAAGCTTTCTCGGTTTAGCCGGTATTACAGAAGGTTATTTAAGGGTTTTTCTTCCATTGCCACAAGCCTTACTAAGCTTACCCCACAAAGATACGCCTTTCGTTTGGTGGGAGAACCAACAACGCTTTGATCAACAAGCAAGCTCGACTCATGCCCCAAGAGACTCATCCAACCAGAATCGGGCAAAGAATTTACTGTTTGCGGTGATGCTTCTCATCTAGGACTCGGTTGTGTCTGATGCAAGATGGAAACGTATTTGCTTACGCTTTCAAGGAAACCAAGCTACATGAGTCTAATTATCCAACACACGATCCGGAACTAGCAACTATAGTATTTGCTCTCAAGATATGGAGACACTATCGATACGGAGAGAAATGCAATCTATTTACCGATCACAAAAGTCTCAAATACCTCCTAACTTTAAGAACTTGAATGCGAGGCAAAGGAGATGGCTCAATTACTTAAGGATTACGACTTGGATATCGACTACCATTCGGGGAAAGCAAACGTAGTTGTTGACGCCCTTAGTCGCAGAACATACTTGGGTAACTCCTAAATCTATTATTCTGATTAAATTCATTTGAATCGTGTCTTCTCTTATTTTGAAAATAATGAATCTATAGCTCCCTTAAGCTACAAGTTACCATTTGAACACTCCTTGAAAAGTAAACTACCATTCGAATAAGAATAATGCCTAAAATACATGTAACCATTGAAATTGAGTCTTTTTTAGCTTGTAAGAAAGTATTTGAAACAATGCCTTGTTCTTCAAGAAATAATTCAAACAGTGCCTTGCATTGCAAGAAATCTATTGAAAATCATTCTAATGACCTTGTTAATTCTTTCGTAGCTACTACGGCTATCAATGCTCATTTCTGACTATCCAAGGGCCAGAAATTCTTTTTTGAATTTCAAGTTCAATCCAATCTAGTCTCGAGGATTAAATAACTTCAACAAGTTGATCCAGACCTTCAGAAGATCATATCTAAGCTTGTTTTTGAGTCTAGCTCTGACTTCTCCCTCAAGTCAAATGGACTCATCTATTTCAATGATAGAGTTTGTGTTCCTAACAGCGAACAATTGAAGCGGGAAATGTTGCAACAAGCACATCAAAGTTCTTTCTCGATCCACCCTGGATCACTTAAGCTGTATAAGGACCTAAAGCCACTATACTGGTGGCCAGGCATAAAATCTGCAATCACGGACTTTGTATCTAAGTGCTTAACTTGTCAAAGAGTCAAAGCTGAGCATCAAGTCTCTACTGAACTGCTCCAACCTATTTAACTTCCCTAGTGGAAGTAGGATCGAATTATTATAGACTTTGTCACCGGTCTTCCTTTTACTCTAAGAAAGAATGATGTTGTATGGGTGATTGTTGATAGATTTACTAAATCTACTCACTTCATCCATGTTCGTAAGAATATGAGTTTGGAAAACCTTACCGAGCTGTACATCCGTGAAGTGATTCGGTTACACGGTGTACCTACAGCAATTATCTCCGATCGTGACCCTCGATTCTGGAATTCTCTAGAGAAAGCTCTAGGAGCTAAAGTACATCTTAGTACGACCATTCATCATCAATCGGATGGCCAATCTGAGAGAATCATTCAAGTGCTAGAAGATATGCTATGAGCTTGTGTTATTGACTTCGGGAAAAATTGGGAGAAATCCCTACCTCTTATAGAATTTGCCTATAACAATAGCTATCAATCTTCTATTCAAATGGCATTATTCGAAGCTCTATATGGTAAAAGATATAGAACTCCTCTATGCTGGTCCAAATTGGGAGAAAACAATATTCTAGGACCTCAATTGCTTCGAGAAACCGAAGAACAAATCAAGATCATTCACGATAGATTGAAGGCAACTTTCGATGAAGCGAGAAAGCGTATCTTTGACTTGAAAAGGAGAGATATCCAGGTATGCTATTGGAGACAAAGTACTCTAAAAGTCTCACCTTGAAAGAAAGTGCTTAGATTTGGAAGAAAATGGAAGCTCGGTCCCGATACATTGGACCATTTGAAGTTATTGAAAGAATTAGTCCAGTGGCCTAACAACTAGCTCTTTCTAGAGAGTTCGATAGAATACACAATGCCTTCCACATTTCAATGCTCGGAAGGTATCGATCTGATCCTTCACAGATCCTTGAGCCCAAGTAGAATTGAATCCCGATTTGTCCTACTAGAAGAACCTCCCCTTGGAAGAACCTATTTGAAACATCAGGGCTTAATATCATCACTTGTTTAATTCAGATAACTATTTAGAATTCCTAAATAGTTAAATCATTTTGAATTAAATCATTTTGTAAAAGTCAATTAAGGGTTGAATTGAATAATTAACAAAGTGAGTTGCCAAAATGAAATATTAAAAGAGAATTGTGACCAATTTAGAATGGCCAAATTGAATTAAATGAGAAAGATGGTGATTACATGCTAAATTCATTGTTTCCCCTAATATCCTTGATTAAGTTAATAATAAGGATAAATTAAGGATACTTCAAAAGGATATCTTGAGTTTGAAGCAACGTTATGAAGCAAGCTTGAAAGTATGATTTCATACTTTTTATATACTCCTAGTTTGGTGGCACTAGAACTTGTAATAGGTAGCCTCGATCATGCATTTTGTTGTGTGTTTAAGACTAGTATATGTAATGTTTTGTTGGGCCTATCATGTAACCAACTTTGATGACTTAAACTATGTATATAAACTATGTTGATATGTATCTAAATAAGTTTGATGATGCGCATAATGTGAAAGTAATCCAATTAATGTTGAATCCTTGTTTCATTCGAACAATAGACCAATGTTGTATAATCGTGCATTTGTTCTTGTGGATAATGGTATGATTCGGCAATGCTTGGATTGGAGCTAAGGTATGTTCAAGCATGCATTAACAATGTACTAGCTAAGTATGCCATGAAATAGTATGACTTGATTGAAAAAGGAAACAAATGAAATGTACTAAGTGAACACCTAGCTATTCGAATAGTGTGTATGATCATGTAATAAGAATGTAAGTTGGATGCCTTGTATTTGATCATGTTAATTGGTTAAATCAGTAGTATCTTGAGATGCAAGTAAGCTAATTGAAATGTGCTAAGTGACCACCTTGTATCATTCGAATATGGTACATGAACTTGTAAGAAGAATGAAAGTTGAATCATGTCTAATAGTAACCTATTGAAATATGACACATATGAACTTTGAATGGTAAATTGAAATATGTTAGTGGTAACTTAGAATATAAGTATGAAATGAAACAAATTAGTACCTAAATTAGCATGCTAAGAATGTTTGTTTTGAATTATGTGGATTACTTGTATGACTTGTATGGTTGTGTTTAGGTTACTTGTGACGCAAGTCATGTATATCGAGGTTACTTGTTTGACAAGTAACTTATCTTTTGCTTTGTTCTCGCTTTGGAAACGCTCCCAAACCAGGTTATGGCTAACATGGGGATGTGGTGTTACATTTATTGGTATCATAGCTTTTTAGTCAGTTCTAGAACTGAACTAAGCTCACTTGCATCATATAGGATATTGTGCCACCTAGGAGACTCGATATAAGCTTGTGTTGTTGCTTAAATGTGTAAATGTGTAAACTAAAACTCTTATTGTTCTAATTGAACTAGAATGTCAAAAATAAGACTTGGCCGGGATAATGAAAGTCTCGTAGGCTCCTCGAATGTAGGAGATAATCTTTCGAGATTAAACCTGAAATTGTAAAGCAAAATCTTGTAGTTTCAAATCCATTAGGGGGAAAAACACCCATTAACTTGTGCCACAAGCAAGCTCCCTTGACCATTCGAAACATACCCTTTCATATTGATCTTTATGTTCTACCTTTTTGTGAATTTGACTTGATATTGGGGTTAGATTGGTTAAGTAAACACGAGGCCTGGGTAGATTGCCAAAATAGGAGACTGTATCTTCGGGGTTTAAGGAAAGAATCCATTCTCTTAATAGATAAGAAACCAACCTTAATCTTTGCTAAAATGATTCTTCAAGATGAAATTGAATTTGGTTTGCCTAGCATGCCTGTTGTTTCTGAATTCACTAATGTTTTTTCGAGGAACTCCCTTGTGTCCCTCTGACTAGAGAAGTAGAGTTCGGGATTGAAGTTCATCTTGGAACAGCTCCGGTGTCCATTACACCCTATAGAATGGCACCTGTCGAGTTGAAAGAATTAAAGAAGCAACTTTAGGAGTTGTAAGATAAAGGTTTCATACGGCCTAGCACTTCTCTATGGGGTGCTCCAGTCCTGTTTGTGAAGAAGAAAGACGGGACTTTACGGCTTTGTATTGACTATCGTCAGCTAAACAAGCTCACTATCAAGAACCAATATCTCGTACCCAAAATTGAAGATTTTTTTTATCAACTTAGGGATGCTTCCGTATTTTCTAAGATTGACCTTCGATTAGGGTACTATCAAATGAAAGTGAAAGAAAAAGACGTGCCCAAGACAACATTTCGTACTCGATATGGCCACTTTGAATTCCTCGTCATGCCATTTGGGTTAACGAATGCTCCGGCTGCTTTCGTGGATCTTATGAATCAGGTATTCAAGCCCTATCTTGACAAGTTCGTGGTCATATTCATCGACGATATCTTGGTGTACTCTCAGAATAAGGAAGAACATGCTAAACACCTCTGAATTGTCTTGCAAACACTCCGAGAATGTCAATTGTATGTCTAGTTCTCCAAATGTTAATTCTGGTTACCGGAAGTTTCCTTCTTTAGCCACGTTATTTCGGCTGAAGGAATCAAAGTCGATCCAAGCAAGATTCAGTCTATTCTGAATTAGAGACCTCCGAAGAATGTAAGCGAGGTTCGAAGCTTTCTCGGTTTAGCCGGGTATTACAGAAGGTTATTTAAGGGTTTTTTCTTCCATTGCCACAAGCCTTACTAAGCTTACCCACAAAGATACGCCTTTCGTTTGGTCGGAGAACCAACAACGAAGCTTTGATCAACTTAAGCAAGCTCTGACTCATGCCCCAGTACTCATCCAACCAGAATCGGGCAAAGAATTTACTGTTTGCAGTGATGCTTCTCATCTAGGACTCGGTTGTGTCCTGATGCAAGATGGAAACGTAATTGCTTACGCTTCAAGGAAACTGAAGCTACATGAGTCTAATTATCCAACACACGATCTGGAACTAGCAACTATAGTATTTGCTCTCAAGATATGGAGACACTATCGATACGGAGAGAAATGCAATCTATTTACCGATCACAAAAGTCTCAAATACCTCCTAACTCAGAAGAACTTGAATCTGAGGCAAAGGAGATGGCTCGAATTACTTAAGGATTACGACTTGGATATCGACTACCATTCGGGGAAAGCAAACGTAGTTGTTGACGCCCTTAGTCGCAGAACATACTTGGGTAACTCCTAAATCTATTATTCTGATTAAATTCATTTGAATCGTGTCTTCTCTTATTTTGAAAATAATGAATCTATAGCTCCCTTAAGCTACAAGTTACCATTTGAACACTCCTTGAAAAGTAAACTACCATTCGAATAAGAATAATGCCTAAAATACATGTAACCATTGAAATTGAGTCTTTTTTAGCTTGTAAGAAAGTATTTGAAACAATGCCTTGTTCTTCAAGAAATAATTCAAACAGTGCCTTGCATTGCAAGAAATCTATTGAAAATCATTCTAATGACCTTGTTAATTCTTTCGTAGCTACTACGGCTATCAATGCTCATTTCTGACTATCCAAGGGCCAGAAATTCTTTTTTGAATTTCAAGTTCAATCCAATCTAGTCTCGAGGATTAAATAACTTCAACAAGTTGATCCAGACCTTCAGAAGATCATATCTAAGCTTGTTTTTGAGTCTAGCTCTGACTTCTCCCTCAAGTCAAATGGACTCATCTATTTCAATGATAGAGTTTGTGTTCCTAACAACGAACAATTGAAGCGGGAAATGTTGCAACAAGCACATCAAAGTTCTTTCTCGATCCACCCTGGATCACTTAAGCTGTATAAGGACCTAAAGCCACTATACTGGTGGCCAGGCATAAATCTGCAATCACGGACTTCGTATCTAAGTGCTTAACTTGTCAAAGAGTCAAAGCTGAGCATCAAGTCTCTACTGAACTGCTCCAACCTATTTAACTTCCCTAGTGGAAGTAGGATCGAATTATTATAGACTTTGTCACCGGTCTTCCTTTTACTCTAAGAAAGAATGATGTTGTATGGGTGATTGTTGATAGATTTACTAAATCTACTCACTTCATCCATGTTCGTAAGAATATGAGTTTGGAAAACCTTACCGAGCTGTACATCCGTGAAGTGATTCGGTTACACGGTGTACCTACAAAGAATTATCTCCGATCGTGACCCTCGATTCGAATTCTCTAGAGAAAGCTCTAGGAGCTAAAGTACATCTTAGTACGACCATTCATCATCAATCGGATGGCCAATCTGAGAGAATCATTCAAGTGCTAGAAGATATGCTATGAGCTTGTGTTATTGACTTCGGGAAAAATTGGGAGAAATCCCTACCTCTTATAGAATTTGCCTATAACAATAGCTATCAATCTTCTATTCAAATGGCATTATTCGAAGCTCTATATGGTAAAAGATATAGAACTCCTCTATGCTGGTCCAAATTGGGAGAAAACAATATTCTAGGACCTCAATTGCTTCGAGAAACCGAAGAACAAATCAAGATCATTCACGATAGATTGAAGGCAACTTTCGATAGACAGAAAGCGTATGCTGACTTGAAAAGGAGAGATATCCAGTATGCTATTGGAGACAAAGTACTCCTAAAAGTCTCACCTTGAAAGAAAGTGCTTAGATTTGGAAGAAAATGGAAGCTCAGTCCCCGATACATTGGACCATTTGAAGTTATTGAAAGAATTAGTCCAGTGGCCTAACAACTAGCTCTTTCTAGAGAGTTCGATAGAATACACAATGCCTTCCACATTTCAATTCTCAGAAGGTATCGATCTGATCCTTCACAGATCCTTGAGCCCGAAGAAGTAGAATTGAATCCCGATTTGTCCTACGAAGAAGAACCTATTCAGATTCTTGAACTGGAAGTAAGGAAGCTTCAGAACAAGATTGTTCCCCTTGTTAAGATATTATGGAGAAACCATAAGGTGGAAGAAGCTACCTGGGAATATGAAGAAGTCATGAGGAAGCAATATCATCACTTGTTTAATTCAGATAAATCCGAGGATGAATTTAATTTAAGGGGGAGAATTGTAACACCCCTAAATAGGGCTTAGAATGTTACCACTATTTAGAATTCCTAAATATTTAAATCATTTTGAATTAAGTAAAGTCAATTAAGGGTTAAATTGAATAATTAACAAAGTGAGTTGCCAAAATAAAAGATTAAAAGAGAATTGTGACCAATTTAGAATGACCAAATTGAATTAAATAAGAAAGATGATGATTGCATGTTAAATTCCTTGTTTCCCCTAATGCCCTTGATTAAGTTAATAATAAGGATAAATTAAGGATACTTCAAGAGGATATCTTGAGTTTGAAGCAACGTTCTGAAGTAAGCTTGAAAGTATGATTTCATACTCTTTGTATACTCCTAGTTTGGTGGCACTAGAACTTGTAATAGGTAGCCTTGATCATGCATTTTGTTGTGTGTTTAAGAATAGTATATGTAATGTTTTGTTGGGCCTATCATGTAACCAACTTTGACGACTTAAACTATGTATATGAACTATGTTGATATGTATCTAAATAAGTTTGATGCTGCGCATAATGTGAAAGTAATCCAATGAATGTTGAATCCTTGTTTCATTCGAACAATAGACTAATGTTGTATGATCATGCATTTGTTCTTGTGGATAATGGTATGATTCAGCAATGCTTGGATTGGAGCTAAGGTATGTTCAAGCATGCATTAACAATGTACTAGCTAAGTATGCCATGAAATAGTATGACTTGATTGAAAAAGGAAACAAATGAAATGTACTAAGTGAACACCTAGCTATTCGAATATGGTGTATGATCATGTAATAAGAATGTAAGTTGGATGCCTTGTATTTGATCATGTTAATTGGTTAAATCATTAGTATCTTGAGATGCAAGTAAGCTAATTGAAATGTGCTAAGTGACCACCTTGTATCATTCGAATAGGGTACACGAACTTGTAATAAGAATGAAAGTTGAATCATGTCTAATAGTAACCTATTGTGAAATATGCCACGCTTGTTATTGTTGTTTGAATGATGTATGTGTAAATGGAATGGTAAATTGAAATATGTTAGTGGTAACTTAGAATATTAGTATGAAATGAAACAAATTAGTACCTAAATTAGCATGCTAAGAATGTTGGTTTTGAATTATGTGGATTACTTGTATGGTTGTGTTTAGGTTACTTGCATCACAAGTCATGTATATCGAGGTTACTTGTTCGACAAGTAACCTAACTTTTGCTTTGTTCTCGCTTTGGTAACGCTCCCGAACCGGGTTACGGCTAACTCGGGGAGGGGGTGTTACAAGGGAACTTACTTCCTTTGGCACAACAATAATTCAAACACTAAAAAATGCCCGATTCCAAAGCAAACCATGAACATTTTCTTCCTTTTCTCTCAATTCTCTTCTTCGGCTTTCAAGGAGAATGAGAAAGATGATGAGTTTATTTTTGTCCCACTTAGACTTAGATTAGCTACAAGTGTCTTCTTCATAACATGGCCACCTCATTAGCTCTTCCCAACTTATTTATTACCATGCAATACTAAGGTTTGTGAAGGTTAACTAAATAGTCACCTTAATTTAGCATTTCAATTTCATATCTCTATCAAATCGGCCATTCATAGAATTATCAATTAATCACTTAAGTTAATTCTTATCACTTATGGTCACTTCACTAATCATATTTTAGGATGTTACATGTTGAATGGGACGTCAACTGCAAATCAAGAATGCAAAGGTATAATCAATGTTGTTTAATGGATGAAACAGGCTTCCTCAACATGCTTCCTGCAGTTACCATCATATTGGCAATGATTTTCAGGTGAAAAAATATATATTCAAACCAGTTCATTATTTTATTGATTAATATTGCAGTGCCAAATCACACTAGTACAAAGATACTTTAATAAGATCTGTGATTGAAAATATGTCATTATCCACCACATCGTATAGCTTCCAAGTTCCATTATCTTCATATATACCTTTCCCATTTAATTTTAGTATATCCACAAGAATTGGTGATATCTGGTTCAGTCCTTCACATTGAAGAAGTATCCGGCCGAGCTCTCGCTTACGGCTTGGATATGTTTCATGGGAATGGTGCAAGGTGCAGGGGTGTCTTTGGTTATGGTCTGTGACCCAAGTGCCTGGAAACTAGGTTGGGACTCCAGGTTTCATGTTGCAACTAACTCTGTAAGTACCCTAATAAAGCCCCAAGCAGACACATGAAACAAAAGTACTTAACCCTTTTAACATATAATTTGTGATTGATTAGGGAATAGTGTGCTCCGGAGTCGCGTACTTTGTGCAAGGAGTCGTGATTCGGCAACGAGGGCCAGTGTTTGTAACATCATTTAGTCCTTTATGTATGATCATCACAGCTGCTCTAAGGGGGGCATTGTTTTAGCCGAAAAAGTTCACCTCGGACGGTATTATTCAGCTTTGATCTTCAATAGACACTGTTAACCATTAAACAATTTAGAAGTCTTATTCATGTAGTGGAATCTGCATTGGTTTTCCTTCTGCTGATGATTGCTCATTTTCTTTTTCGGCTGATTTCAGCATACTCGTCTCAGGCCTTTACACTGTGGTGTGGGGTAAAAGCAAAGATGGGAAATACTCAGAAACAGATGAGAAAAGCAATGACCTGCAAGAATTGCCAGTCGCAAACAATGCTAGATCAATCAGTGTTGATGATGGATTGGATGGTGCTGACAAAATTGTTAATATTCCAGCTTCATAGAGCCATTTTAGAACTCAAGGAACATAAATTCAAGCAGAGTTATTCATCCCCAAGGGATAAATATATAATTGTTCTTTTGTGGTGGATGTTAATTCTCCAGTTTAGCTTGTTTCTCAAACAACTGTTAACACATGCAATAAATGTATACTACTTATTTCGTTTAGGTCATATTTATAATCAACTTCCCTGTCGATACGTTTTTATTGCAGAATGTAAAAGCAGAAAATTTGGAAGTCAAACATATGCTAATACATTAGATCCAAAAAAAAAACATATGCTAATATAATTGTAAAGAAAAGAGATATTTTGTGAAGAATCCAAAACACATCAATTCGGTGGGCATGCCGGAGTGATTATCGGGCATGACTAGAAATCATGTGGGCTCTGCCCGCGCAGGTTCGAATCCTGCTGCTCACGTACACACCTATTATAATATTTGTTTTTTATAGACTAGGGACAGGTCTTTCGGTTTATGTCAAAAAAAGAAAGAAAGAAAGATAAGTCTCAGGTGCCTTTAGATGCATAGTCCAGAATATAAACATGGTGTGCTTGGTTTTGGCCATGATCTAGTCTAATTTATATTAATACTATTTACTTCTCTGAAACTTGCTGTAATGGGCATTCACACAACCAAGTTAAAATTAAATTAATAGTGCAATTTGAAAGCTAGCAGCAGCAATAATGTAATGCAGTCATGGATAAAGTTACATACAACACACAACCTGGACGGATAAAAAAGCAAGAAACCTTCGAAACGAAGATGACCACCAAAATTACAATGACAAGGGTGAGATTGATTTGATAAGCAAACCTATCATAAGTGCAGCAGAAAGAGTAGCGATCGAATTCACCAATGTGGAGGCATCAGACATACTTCCCAATGGGGCACCTGCCGGGGAAAGTCCAGGAAGTGACCCAATAGATGGCACTGTAGAAGTCTTGGGCACATTTGTAGTGGTACCATCCGACTGCGGTGCAGGTGCTGGGGCAAAAACCGAATCCCGTACATAAGTAGGTGGGGCTACAAGGGGAGGAAACTGCTGCGGTCCTGCATTATTATTATTTTTTAAAAATAATGGAAATTTACATCAGTCTTTTGAATTTGGAAAGGTAAACCGCTCATGCTCGACTCCTCGAGATTTGAAGTCATGAGTCTTATCACAGAATCTTAAACTTTCACTTATTTTAACAAAACAAAGCACCAGAATTCAGTATGTTGATGAATAAATGATTGTTATTTGTATTTGTAGATGCTACAACAAAAAAGATCAGATAAACGAGACCAGAGAAGAACTATCTCATTCTACTTTGTCAATGCAAAAAAGAAACAAATATATTCACTTCATTGGATTAGAGAAGTCCAAATCATGCTGAAATTAAATGATTTCTTGTCTTCATGCATTTTGGAATCACAAGCATTGAGAACAGTATTTATAAACTTGTACCTGGACATCGAGGTTGAAGAGAGGACGACAACCTGCAGAACAAAGGCAAGGATTGGAAGGGTTCAGTCATCGGAAAAAGTGGAACACGGAGATCACCTTTTACATAAATATCAATAAAAAGTAAGTAAAGGTGCAGCATACGAAGTGATAATGGAGCCGTTTGCATAACCACCGTAAGCACAAGATGTAACGTTGCATCCAGCACTACTTTGCTGTACTGTAACGTTCCCTAGCTTAAGATTGCTGCTTTTACATTGCATGCTTGAACAAGAAACAGCCAACGGAGAAGGCATGCAGTACAAACTGCTTGACACAATCAGTAAAGATGATTAACTCCACGCTGTTATATTTAAGGAAAAGAATCACAAACAGTAAAGACCATCATACAACTAATAAACCAAAAAGCTAGAAAATGGCTTAATTACTTGCGACTCCCAGCACCACAGCTGCACTGGACACAGTGGCTAGCAGTAATAGCATAGCTCCCATTAGGAACAATCAATCCATAATCGGAGGCATATTTAGGAAAATTTGAAGCACAAGCTGCAAGAACCAAAAGAACCAACACATAACTTTCATTGTCCTTAGGAAACCGACATAAACCATGCGAAAGCACAAAAAAAAACTCAATTCGAACGCTAAGTATAGAAATTTCAATTTTAATGTCAACCACACAATCTAACAAAATCAAGGAAAAGGAAAACTACCTGATAAAGGAACAGCTAGAATATCACCAGCCTTAATAGAAGTACTCCCCATAGCATTAACATTCATTAAATCCGTGATCGTCGTGGAATAACTCGCTGCAATTCCAGCTAAAGTGTCCACTGGATTCACCATGTATGACAGATAAATGGCGGGCAGTCCATTATCAGTTCCATTAAAACAAGTACAGGGAAAAGGAACCACAAGGTTCTCCCCCACATCAAGAACAGAAGGATCAGCAATGGAGTTGGCCTCCCTAATCTGATCAGCTGACACCAAACCGGCATAAATCGAATCAGCAATCGACGAAAGCGTGTCCTGTGGGCGAGTTTTGTACTTGGTGGAAACGGATTTCCGAATCCCATCAACACAGGAACACTGGATTGGGATTTTGAGGAAGAGACGCGAAGGAAGGATGTGGTTTTCGACGTCGGGGTAAGAGATATCGATGGCGTTGGCCGTGAGGACCGCAATGGGGTCGACCTGGAAGAGGGAAGCAACCTCGGCCACTTTCAAATCTGTGTAGAGAGTGTACCCCAACAAGGCGTTGCAGGAATCAGAGTTTGAACAAGGCTCGATTGTTGATTTGGAAGTTACCAAAGCTACATTGGACAACATTATGAAACAAATGGCAACATAGGAGAAAAGAGTGGGTTTTCGGTCTGGCATTGTTATGTTCCTCTTGAGCTAAGAGCCGGGGAAAACAGACAGTAAAGAACCGAGCTTTGCCTTGCTTTGCTACTCAAAAGATGGGGTTCTTTCCTTTAGCAAGGGTTTTGGGGGTTTTAGAGAGAAACGAAACTAAAACAGAAAACCCCAATATTTGAAACCAATAAAAGATGGGTTTTTTTGCTTCTTTTTGAAGGTTTCTAGGGTTTGCTCAGCTGGGTTTTACCCTTCACTCTACAAACTTATGAAAAGGAAAGAGTCGGCATACAATGTAGACACCTTGACACTAGAAATATGGGTGAATTTAAGGATTTCAGGGTTTCTTTCTTTTGTGCAAAATGGTGTACAGCGAGGAAGATGAAGAGAGAGAGAGAAGAAAATAAAGAGACAGGGGAATGAAAAGGAGCGGAGGTGAGAAGAAAGGGACAAATGCGGAGTGAAGCGGAAAGACACAAGTCAGATTCTCGATCTTAGAGTTTTCAAACATTATTATTACTACTACTTTCTTGCCGTTAGACTAAATTGTCCCTATCCTTTTTAATTATGTTCAAATATTAATGTAAAATTATTTTCTATACTAATGCGTAATTTCCAATATTATTAAAATACATTTAATACTAAAATCTCAGTAATTTCTGTTTCTCATAGTAAAAAATAGTTGAAAATTTTTTATTGTTAGGAATAAAAAAGTAAATGGAGGTTGAGGAAGTTAGATGAGAACTATTTCTTCTGTACCAAAATAAGTTAGATGAGAACTATTTCTTCTGTACCAAAATAGGAAAGAAGCAGTAGATTAGTGACTAAAATGAAAAAAAAGTAATGTTAGTGACGAGTTTGCTAAAACTGATAATTTGGTGACTATAACAAAAAATTGAGAATAATTTAATGATCAATGATTTTATTTACCCTAATCTTAAAACGGTTGTTTCTTTTGCAGCATATTACAGGATGTTTAGAGCAGAGACATTTGAATAAATTTTAGGGTAAATTATATTATTAGCCGCTATATTATTATCTTTTTTTATTTTGATTATTAAAAACGACATATTGTTGATGTGGAGAGATGGAAATTCAATAATTATAAAATCTATATTATCATCATTATTAATTTTTAATGGTTGATAATTAAAAACCTCTTGTCTATTTTTTCATCCTTTCATCTTTGTAAAAAAAATGTGCACCAATCCACCCCTTATGTTGTTTCTTTAATTATTTGAGCCTAACCAGGGGCGAACGTAAGACTTTAGGTTAGAAGGTGAATTTATAAATTTTTAAGGGAAAAGTTTATAAACTTTTAAGGGGCAAAAATAGATTTTTAATAAAAATACATAAAAAATTAAAAAAATTAAATCGTATAGAAATTTTAAATTTTTAAGGAGCGACCGCACCCTCGATAACAATAGAGATGATTTACAATTTCATAAGATATTACATGACTTAATTGCATCTCTTTAATACTAGAATCATGACTATATTTTTATATGTTCATAAATAGAATTCTTGATTTTTTGAAACAGATGCTACTAGTCCAGGCGAAATATGAAGAAAATCTGGTTTAGTGAGGAAATGGTCAAATTGGCCACTAGTCCTTCAATTTTCCATGCTATCAAAAAGGGACCCATTACCAACCACATTTGGGCCAACACCAACACATTAATAAGCCCAATACCTCTAACCCAAAAAGTATAATATTTCTCACTTGAGCTATCCGTAACTCGAACAGATTGAACGCAGCTCAACCTTTTCTACCTCACGAATGGGAACGTGAGAAATAAATAATTCACTATAGATATAGAGATGATGAAGAGTAAAAATACGTGATATGATATTTTATGTATCACTCAAATGAAGGAGATTTTCCCAGCCAAAAATATTGAAAGATTCATCATCAGTGATCAGTCGCAAAGGATACCGAAAGCCTTAAGACATTGATTAAATTTCGAACAGGAGCAATGCCTGTTCATGCAGCATATAACTCAATATTGATACTTGAGAGGAACTGCAGCTCTCTCTGGTGAACTAAATGGAAGGGTCTCCTGGTTTTCCAGCAACAGTGGCGTTAAATAAATCTGAAGGATGAAACTGACTGCAAGATTAGATGTGACACGAGATTAAAATTTCAGTTCGATACAAATCAAGTTGAACCGGTAAACTCCATCCTTATATAGGCCTAAACTTTCTTTTTCTTGTTCTAGAACTGGAGCCCTGCACAAGAATCAACAAGATCTTGAAGATGCAGAAACTTGTACGTTAATTAAAGCTACCAACCTTCTCAATTCTGGAACCATATTTCGCTGCTGCTTCTTCGACATACTGCATGTGGAAAATGACACATGTATATAGATATTAAAGATTAGAGAAGGTACGGAGGTTAACTGAATGTATATTCGATATGCAAGTGCACCTGTCCGGTGACGGTATATAGTCTGTTATACCAACCATTGGATGCCATTCCAATAGCTGTAAACAAATGTCTTCGACTCTCTCCTGGATTTTGCAGTGTATACTCAATATAATACATGCCTGATGATCAGTGTAAACAACAAATAATTTAAAGTACAGAAACAAAAGAGGATGGTGTTGTAAATTGTAATGATAATATATACCATTAGCAGCTTTGCAATCTATGAGTTTTGCAGCCACCCCAGGGGGCCTTTGCCAGCTCCTGTCCAGTCCACTAACCAGAGTGTCTGCAAAAGCTTCAACTTTTCCGAAGGATTCCATTCGAGTAAAGTCGGGACCGAGTCCTGAGATGGCTACGCTAACTGAAGCAAACAATTTTAGTTTTATTGCATATGCACACCACTGAATGGATAACATAAAGTGCATGCCAGATTAGCATTACCATTCGAGTTGGCTGCTTCTTCTGGATAGAAAGCAGTAATGGACTTGAAACTATTGGGTTCACCAGCTCCCACTTGCCAATCTGCAACAACAAATTATTCATTTCATTTGTAAATTTCTATCCCCAGATCCAAATTCCCAGATAACTGAATATTCTAATTCTAATTGGGTGGTTTTCCAGTTCCAGTTCCAATGCCAATGCAAATCAACATGTATGTAAATGGGGTAAAGTTAGGAAAGAGACACTGACCTTGGGGGATTAAAATCTTGTACTTATTCACTTCATCAGTATAATCCCGGAAATCTTGCGGCACATCTGAAACAGAGAGAAACAAGTTAATCAAAATAGAAAAAGAAAGAATTAACATCATAATATATACGATATAGTACTGTATGAACATAGTTACCAATCTCTGCAACTGCAAGAGCATTATAGGTAATCGATTGTGAAAAAGAAAAGGCAATAAGAGGAGCTTGAAGCATAAATTGTCTTCTTCTAGTTGAAGCTGCATGGTCATGGCCATGGTCTTCCTTGGTTTCTTCTTGGTTCTGCAGTTGCATTTGCAGGCGGCGTAGGGATTGCTGCTGTCTCTTGGGATTTGCCGTATTTAAAGGAAAATGTAGTAATCCTCCTCCTGCTGCTGAAAAGGATGTTACATCATGAAACCAAACGGAGTAATCAAAAGTAAAAATATACATAAAAGCAGTGGTCGTCTGGTAAACCTCTCTTGTTCAAACATGGTGAAATGTAGTGATAATGCAGTGACCAAGCTGAGGAGGCCATTCTCGTTTAGCTTTTCCAGAATTATTAATTACTATTTTGGTTCTTATACATGAACGATTTTTTCCCTTTCCTTTTGTTTTTTTGTGGCTCACAAACAAAGCTTATCTAAAACTCTCACAAAACCTTTTTTTGTGGCTGGATACTAATCCAAATTACAGCGGCTGGGATAAACATGTGGGGTATCTAAAAATATTAACATATTGCGATTACCCCCTTGGTGCAGATTGCAGAATCATTTGTTATTGTGGTTCATAAAACTGTATATTGCAAACATCTGCAGACTTTTCTGTGACCTCATCATATGGAGATGTTGTTTCAGCTTAGGCAGATAGCATATACCTCACGTCTGGGATTTAAATTGCGATTATGGTCGCTTTTTAGGTCGTGTTGCGTTTATCGCAATTCCGAATGTAATGTATGCGATTACAATCACTGCGAGTGTCACGGTCATAAATTTTTTAATAATAGATGCTATTGCTGATACAACGGTTATACGTATCACAATTTCAGACAATAATTGTACCGCAATTTAAATCCCAGACTCACATATACCTTTTGTTACTTCTTCCAAGGACTTAGGAGAGTCCTAAGTTATAACAAAGAGTTTGGCATTATTATACAAATATTCTCTTTCGGTCTACGTAGCCTAAATTCGTGTCTTACCAAAAAGCGAGTTTTAAACTCGCGTCCTATTAAAAGTGAGTTATATGTAAAAAAAAACGCCATAGATTATTATTTTTTTTTCTTACCAACTTACTTAACACGAAACTCGCTTTTTTATTAAAAGCAAGTTTTAAATTTACGTCCTACAAAAAGCGAGTTTACTTTAAGTGGATTGAAAAAATGTCGTTTTTCTAAATAATAAAATTTGAGGATTATTTTTCTAATGAATTATTAAAATGGTAATATTTGTATAAATTTACCAGATTTTAGAATTTCAACTAAACATAAAAGTTTATCGATGAAATAAAGAATAATATTCTTTATCTATGGATAAACAGAAATTATAGCTTATCTCTAACACACTCACACTCCCTTATGGAGAAATTATTAGATGAACATTGTTCACTACATTATCCGTGGTCTAACCAATCAGATCTGTTTATCTCAAAATAACTACCTAATAACTATTCACTGTCTAATTACATATAGGAAAAAGATGATTTACTTTGGGGGAAAATGAGATGAACGTACGTGATTGGTAGAGATCACATATGACATAATGAACAAGTTTCATCTAATAATTTTTTCATAAGATGGGAGGATCCATCGAAAACATCAATCTTAGGAAATTTATCTTTATTGCTTTGAAATTCAAGTTATGTGTTTGATAAACAACAAAATCCACAGGGACCTGGAAGCAACAATGAATAAACAGTTATATACTCATGGTAAACTATACTAGGAAAAGTACAAATAAAGGTAAATTACAAAACAGTGCATTAAACTTGTTAGGATTCTTCATAGCATCTCACATGCTAGCCTTAGCAGCCTATAAAGATCGTCCATTGGGAGGACAAAATAGTTGTTTCCACATATTTAGAACACCTAAAATAAAAAAATGGTAAACTAACCTCTCACTCACTAAATTATTGGGTCGATTCTATCGCATCCGCTTAACAAAAATTTGTCAGTTAAATAACTAAATTTTAAATTTAGTTTTAATTAAGTAACTGGTCGTTAATTATTAACAAAATTTTTGATGCTACAGTTATACAAATTTGTATAATAATACACGAATAGACATTCAAATCAAATTAATTAGACGAATTTAGAAAATAAATCACTCTATTATGTTCTTCTCTCACTCTACTGTCTTCTTCTCCCAATTCTTTGATTCCAAATCCTCTTGTCCTCCTTGAATCTGTGACTGTCCTTATCCCTTCTCCTTTTCAATATTTCCTGTGATATTCTTGCTTTTCTATTATTATTATTGAAAAGCAAATTTCTTTAGTATTGTGATTCTGGGTTGTCCTTGGAATTTGATTTGGATCAGTTGTTCGTTTATTGGAATAAAGTTGACTAGTTGAGTGACGGTGGCTGATGTTGTTACTTATATGATTTAGGGATAGAGAGATAGGGCAGGGAAATGTTAATTTTTTTTTGAAATTAATATGATTTAAGACTCCATGAATGAGTAATTAATGATTATCAAATAATATATAAATTTGTTTAACTATTACAATAATCTTTTCGTTAACTTTTGATATTAGCTTTTTTTTTTGTTAATTTTGAGTGATATATATTCTTAATCCTTTAATAATAAAACAAAAAAATATATATTTATTTTTTTTCTGAAACACTTGTTGAGTTTAATATTTAGTTAGTAGCTTGATATTCAAACTTTAAATTTAAGGCATAAATCTAGAACAGAAAATTTTAAACTTTAATCGTTAAACTTCAAACACTAAATTTTAACTTTGAATCTTAAATTATAACACTTAAATTATAAATCATAAACTTAAAATAAAATTAATACACTTATATAAACTAAACTTTACCCGAACCTACCCATCAAAATATTTTCCCCAAGAAAATTAGAACACAAACCCTACCCCGCTCCTAATTACAATTATAAAGTCGTTTTGAATTTTTTTCGATCACTTATTTAGATAGGTTTTGATTCGATAAATTTAGGGTTTTTTAACATAGGTAATTTTGGGTTTGAGGATCAGCATTTTAAGTTCCAATCATTGTCACTACTTCAGGGTTCAGGTTATTTAGGTTACTTGAGTCATATGGTGTTCAAATTGTTTGAGATTTAGGTTATAAGGGCGTCGATTATTGGTTGTGTTCAATCCTTTCAGCTTTGAGTTATATATTGGCTTAAGCGTATTCGGAAAAAAAATTGACAACTACCGAACAAGCAATAAGTTGAGTGAGAAGAGTTAAGAGTAGATTTCGTACCAAATTGGAAGCATGGCCTTTCCCTTTAAACAAATTTGACAGATAACAAAAAATGTGAAACATGGACGAATCAGCTGAGAAGAAAGAAGCGGGAATACTGATGAATAGCGGCACTGATCAGCGGGAACGGAGTGGAGTCCGCCGGAGGTTGATCCAGTCAACTTTGTTTCCGCACAGATCTCCAGAAATTGAACCGAAGATTGACGATAAGGCTAATGAAGGTTCAGAAATTGAACCGAAGATTGACGAGAAGGCTAATGCATGTGAGGATGAACATAATGACGGTGAAGATGAAGAGTTCTGCGGTAGTCAAGACAAGAAGAAGGGAAGAAAACGGAAAGGGAAAGTAACTCCTCAGAATCGAGCTTCTAAAAAGGTTTAGTTGAATTAATTTTTAGTTTTCTGAACCGATTAAATAGAAGGGAAGAACTTTTTGATAGTTTTTATATATTAAAAAATTAACTGATTTTCACTGAGCAGGCAAAGGAGAAATCGCCCCCTGAAAACTACACCAAAGAAGAATGGGATGAATAATTTGATGGAGAGTGAGGATGCAACACCGCCCCCAATCCCTAATTTGAGACTGGAGGCAAAGTTGATAGCTGAGGTTGGCTGTTGTACTTTTTTCTGCATTATTTCAATCTCTCCTTATGATTTTGGAAGTATTGATATGGGTTTTGTTTACTATTGTACCTTGGATAGCTGAAATTAGCAGTTTACCCTTTTTATATTTTCTGCTCATGGTTGGTGTTGATAAAGAAATTTGTTTTGGATGTTGAAGTAAATGTCATGTTCTAGTGCTGAAAGATTTCGATGTAATGTGGCAACACAACAACAGTTCCAAGAAATTATAACCATAGAGAAAATTGTAAAGCTTTGTGGTGAAATTTTGGCGTTATGCTTTGGGTTCTTTTAGAAACATAGGGATGACCTAACCGGATAATAAAGATAAACTTAGGATTAAGGAGATTGAAAATAATCTTGAGACAGAACATGGTGACTGCTTTTTGGTGGTTCTAATTTTCTGAAAGAGAGGTGCGAGGGTTTTAATAGGTTTTGAGGTTGTCTGCTGTTCTCTGGAGGCCATTGATGATGTAGCATATGTTATGTTGGAGCTCCTGGAGCTTAAATAATGCCCAGCTTGATGTCATTGGGCGGGATGTTCCTACTTTTGAAAGTAGGCAGAATGATCAGGAACCTTCACTCTTAAAGCCTAGTGAGAACTGAGAAGCTTATTTCTGTCCAAGTTTCATGACTCCTTTTAATGTAGAGCGTCTCATTGGGTTCTCCTTGCAACACAAGAAGCTACTATTGCTCCTTTTTCTTTTTGCATAAATTCATCTGCCCCAATTCCCCATCCCCCGGTCCTTTTTCCTTGTGATGGGTACTGCAATATGGCATCTATATGCATCTGCTAATACTACTAGCAAGCAGTTTCTTAGTCAAGATATGTTAATTTAAGTAACATGTAATATAATATTTCACATGCAAGCTGTACCTGAAAGTGCATGTGTTTTATCCTTGATCAGGAAAATTCCCGAATGTCTGCAGGGAAGCAAATTCATCCATTTTTTACATTGGGGAAAGTGGGGAAGAGGAGCCAGGGGACTCCTGAAGCAGGGATCAATATTTGTTTGCTTAACAGAAGCAACAAACACATTGATATTGGTCCTATTCATGTATTTGAAAGAACTCAGGTATTGCATTATTAAGTGAACCATGTTTAATTTGAATTTCATAAATATTCAGCTTATCTGGAATGACATTTAAACTTTTCCATATAGGATGATGTAGTTCTTGATTGGAAAGATTGGAAGTTTTTCGAGAAAATTTCCACCGACAGCAGTTGCAACTTTGAAGGCCTATTCACATCAGTTTTTGAAAGTTGTGTTGGGGCATTATTTCTTGACAATCCATCACTTGCTCAAAACAAGTTGAAAGATCAATTCGTTATTCAAAATAATGACCTTCATCAGTGGAAATACCTGTTGTGCTAGTAGATGAGCAGTTAGAAAACTATCAGCTCCTAAAGAGATCAGAAGGGGTATGTGTTGTGTTTTTATCTTTATTACCTTTCTTTATTTTCAAGGAAGTTCCTATTACCATATTTTGCACATTTTGTATTAATTCCCCCCTAAACCCCACAAAAAAAACTCAATAGCAATCCTTGACAATCAGCCTACATAAATCCTAAACCCCATTTTAGTTAGACAAGTACTTCAACTAGAATCTAATGTAGACCTTTACCCTGCTTTTAAAGGTGTTCTCATTGCATGTGAGCCAAGTCTCATCAGCTGTTTATGTAACTTTTCGATGTTCTTTGATTTGTTTGTTACTATAAATTTTTTAGTGCCCGGACTGCCAAGTAGATAGAGCTGCTGTCCTTTCTAAGCAGGCTGATTATGTGGAAAATTCTGATCTCGAACAGCAAAGTAGACTTCTTCAAGAAAGGTTGGAAATTTTTCATATTAAAACTTCTCCGCTGTTATCTTTTTTTTTTTCTTTTGGAACTTTTCTGATGTGTTAATTTGTATGTTCTTAATAGTGTTTTCTATTACATAAATTGTATGTGCCCATTAGAAGTATTGTTTTCATATTAGCTTTACAATATATAGCTCAATATCTTGTGTGTAACAGTTGTGTCTGAAACTATTCATTTCAAATTATGCAGGATTGAGACAGTTTGATAGAAATAGGACTTCCATCTTAATAAGTCCTTACCCAATGGAACTAGCCCAGGTGTTACCCACTAGTTAATGCCTTGATTTTAAAGGTCTAAGGTCAATGATGCTAACTTTTGCAACTGTTAACCATCTGTTAGATAACTGGATAATAATTCAGTAATACTTACTGCCAATGGAAGATTACATATAACAGTAGAGAATACCAGCCTACAAGGTACTTTGAGGGACCTTTTTCCTCCCAAAACTAACCAGAAATCTGACCCAAAATGTGAGAAAGGGGCCATGATGGCCGTAGATGCAATGAATAATGGTGGTTTGCATGTGATCGGTGGTTAGAGATTTGTTGTTTGAAGAAGATGAACATGATATTTTCCAGAGAGAACAATGTGTTTCTCTGTATTTTCTTATTATTCTTAATTATCAAATGTATACAAAGTAAACCTTTAAATAGGAATAAAACTACTAATTAGGAATAAACTCTAATTACACATTAATTAAAATCTCTACTCGTCAACTTACACTCCCCCTCAAGCTCTAACACTTTTCGGATAACTTACACTCCCCCTCAAGCTGGTGAGCAAACGTAGTAGAGCACCAGCTTGGATCTTGGATGTGATGCCCTACTCATATTTCTTCTGCTGTTTCTTAGAGAACAATACTCTCCGTTCTCGGGAGTCTTTGATTTGAAGAGTGAGGACAGAACCATGATGTTCTTGCGCAACAATGGTTGATGCCATTCAACTTATAGTACGCTTGAGATGGTTGATGCATCAATTGGAATATCAAGACTGCTCCTAAGAATGCTCCAACATGTAGTTCCTGACTAAAAGGTCTGATGCGAACGATGTAGGAAGTGATCACCGGAATCTACACAAAAAAACCTTCATGTTTCTCTTTTCTAGTACAAATAACCAAAATAACCCGTTAGTAATTTCTAGGGTTCATAATAAACAACTTAAATTGTCAGAAAATAGATTCATAAATTAGAAATATTATGTGTAATTAGATAGGATTCTGTGGATATCTTCTAGTAGTTACAATCCCTAACTTTAAGGGATTGTATCTTTCCCTAGAATTAGTTACTTTCCTAACTTGAGAGTTACCTAAGTTAAGGATAAAACCTGTATATAAATATGTAACAAATCCTACAGAAAATAAGTCAATAACAGAGAATTACTCTACTTTTCACATGGTACCAGAGCTTGGTTAGCTCTTTCCTAAGTCCTGTTAATCTCCGTCTAGCAACCTCCTTATTTTCCTAAAATCCTTCCTTTGAGTGTGTATTGTTAACCCAACAAAAAAATGGTTGAGGAGGTCGATACCAACAATTCTGAGACTATGCAAGGAGTTACAGTGAATGAAAGGGGTTATTCTAATCCGATAGGTGACTTGCAAAATATACAAGCTGCCTATAGGTTGAATGGAAAAAACTACCTTAAATGGTCTCAGCTAGTTTGTACCTTTCTAAAGGGTAGAGGTAAGTTAAGTAATCTTCTTGGAACTGGATCTAAGAAGGGAGATTCTAAGTTTGATTCTTGGGATGAACATGATTCATTAGTAATGTCCTGGTTATGGAATTCTATGGTGCCAGAAATCAGTGATACATGCATGTTTCTCAATACAGCCCAAGAGATATGAGAGGCTATAAAACAAACCTACTCAAAGGTTAAAGATGCTGCCCAAATCTATGAAATCAAGACCAAGATTTCATCCACCAAGCAGGGAAACATGTCAATCACAGAATATTCTAACTTACTGCAGAACTTGTGGTAGGAGATGGATCACTACCAGTGTATCCAAGTTAAGTGTAGTGAAGATGCATCAGTCCTAAAGAGGTTTGTTGAAAAAGACAGAATTTATGATTTTCTTGCTGGACTAAATATTGAATTTGATGCAGTGAGAGTCTAGATTCTTGGAAAGGAGGATCTGCCCTCACTAAATGAAGCTATTGCAATCATTCGTGCTGAGGAAGGAAGAAGAGGAGTTATGATTGAAAGCAGTTAAGTGGAGAGTTCAACATTAGTCACTAGAGCTGTAACCGAGGGAAAAGCTGGTCTGGAATAGCAAATCACTAAAGATAATAAACCAGAAGCAGCAAAAACAGTGAACAGGGACTCTCTATGGTGTACCTATTGCAAGAAACCGCGCCACACAAAGGAGAAGTGCTGGAGACTTCATGGGAAGCCACAAACAGCTTCAGAGAGGGGGATCATCAAGAGGTCAAGGAAGAGCATATACAACCAAACAATTGGTCGAGTACTCCCAAGAACAACTTGTTGAGTTCAACAGAGAAGAAATAGAGAAACTGAAGAGTTTGCTGTGGTTTTCTCAGGTATATCCTTTTCTCAGGACTCTAAAGCCTCGGATTTACCTACCCAAAGCTCTTGGGTAATCGACTCAGGGGCTATAGATCACATGACCAATTCTTCACTCAGATTTATCACTTATACACCCTGTCCTAGTAACAGAAAAATAACAGTTGCAGATGGTACTATGATAACAGTGGCTGGTCAAGGGGATATTGTTATAAGTAAAACCCTTACACTAAAAAACATCCGTCATGTACCAAAACTATTTACTAATCTTCTATCCATCTAGAAAATTACCAAGGACACTAATTGCAGTGTTCTTTTTCATCTTACTCAATGTATTTTTCAGGAACAAGGAACGAGGAGGAGGATTAGGCGTGCTAAAGAAGTAAATGGCCTTTATTACCTTGAAGATCTTGGTGGACAAGTCAGTTCCCTGAATTCCCCGCCTTTTTCACTTGTATCAGAATCTAAAACCAATAAAGACCAAATATGGCTTCATCACTGCCGCCTTGGTCACCCATCCTTTAACGTTATAAGGCTTATGTTTTCCTCCTTGTTTAAATCCTTAAATATTGAAGAATTTCATTGTGACATATGTGAACTTGCAAAGCATAAACGCACTTCTTTTCCAGTGAGTACTAAAAAGGCCTCCAACCTTTTTACCCTCATTCACAGTGATGTTTGGGGGCCATCCACTATTCCAAATATAACTGGGGCTCGATGGTTTGTCTCATTCATAGATGATTGTACCCAAGTGTCATGGATATTTCTCCTAAAACAGAAATCGGATGAAAGCTCTATCTTTAAAACCTTCTATACCATGATTAAAACTCAGTTTGTGGCAGACATAAAAAGGTTTCGATCAGACAATGCTAAGGGCTATTTCAACCAAGTCATATCACCCTTTTTTCAAGAGAAAGGCATCATACATGAATCCTCTTGTGTGAATACCCCTCAACAGAACGATGTGGCAAAGAGAAAGAATGGCCATGTCCTTGCCATAACAAGAGCCCTTTTGTTTCAAAAAAATGTTCCTAAACAGTATTGGGGGGAAGCTATGTTAACTGCCACTTATATGATAAACAGGCTACCCACTAAAGTCCTTGAATCTCAAAGCCCTATTCAAATCCTAACCAATTTCTTCCCAAATTTTAGTCCCTCACTAAACCTAAAATATTTGTCTGTGTTGCCTTTGTTCATATACACTCTCAAAATAAGGGTAAGCTTGATCCAAGGGCATTAAAATGTATCTTTGTTGGTTACTCTTCCACTCAAAAGGGATACAAGTGCTATCATCCACCTACAAGGAAATATTTCATTTCTGCTGATGTCTCTTTTGCAGAAAAGGAAAATTATTTTACTCGCCCTTATCTTCAAGGGGAGATTTCATTCATGGAAGATAAGGACAGAGATTGTTTCCTACTTCAGCCTCTCATTGACTTCCCTGCACCAACTCAGCAGTAGCTTATTCCAGTCCAACAGCCTGTTTTTGACCAGCCTACAACCTTACAATCTGATCCTACCACCTTACAATCTGATCCTATCACCCCTCAGCCAAAGACTCAAGACACTGCTCGTCCACTTCTGGTCTACTCAAGGAAGAAGGCACCAGTGCAGGTTCAATCATCCTCCTTTCCCATACAAACCGAGGTAACTACTGAATCCATCTCTAATCCAAATACCATTGAAAACTCTAATTCTGTTTCTGATCACAGGGATTTTGATTTTCCTATTGCAGTTAGAAAAGGAAAAAGAACTTGCACCACAAAAAACCCTCGTTACCTATTCATGTCCTACAGGAACTTATCTCACAACCACATGGCCTTCCTTACTAGCCTAAATACTATTGCCATTCCTAAAACTGTGTCTGAGGCATTAGAAAATGAGAATTGGAAGAATGCCATGCAAGTTGAAATGGAAGCACTTGAGAAGAACAAGACATGGGACGAAAAAACAGTGGGGTGCAGATGGGTGTTTACAGTAAAGTACAAGTTAGATGGTTCTTTAGAGAGGTACAAAGCAAGGTTAGTGGCTAAGGGATACTTTCAAACCTATGGGATAGACTATCTTGAGACATTTGCTCCTGTTGCAAAGATGAATACTGTGAGAATTTTATTGCCATTAGCTGCCAATCAAGGATGGAAATTACAGCAGTATGACATTAAGAATGCTCTTTTGCATGGGGATCTTGAGCAGGAAGTGTACATGGACATCCCACCTGGATTTAGCCCAAGTGCTGGACAAGCAGTGTGCAGATTAAAAAAGGCCCTGTATAGGCTAAAGCAGTCCCCAAGATCCTGGTTTGGAAGATTTACCAAAGTAATGTTGAGACTAAGCTATAAACAAAGTCAAGGTGATCATACTTTATTTGTGAAACATTCCTCTTCAGGGGGAGTTACTGTTTTATTAGTCTATGTAGATGATATCATAGTTACAGGGGATTATTTGAAAGGAATTGATGACCTAAAGAAGTGTTTGGTGAAGGAGTTTGAAGTCAAAGATCTTGGAAGACTAAAATATTTCCTTGGTATTGAAGTGGTATATTCACAGCAAGGGATCTTCATATCTCAACAGAAATACACCCTAGACTTGTTGACAGAAACTGGCTAACTAGGGTGCAGACTAGCATAAACACCAATAGAAGTTAATCACAAACTTGGAGATACAATAGAGGATGCAGCAGTGGACAAAAGCTCATATCAGAGACTTGTGGGAAGACTGATTTACTTATCACACACCAAACCAGACATTGCCTATGCAGTTGGGGTTGTGAGCCAATTCATGCACAACCCTAAAGAATCACACCTAAGGGTTGTGACTCAAATTCTATAGTATTTAAAGGGCACACCAGGCAGAGGAGTTATATTTAAAAAAGGAGGAAATTTGACATTGGAAGTCTATACTGATGCAGACTATGCAGGGTCCGTGGTTGATAGAAAATCAACATCAGGATACTGCACCTTTCTGGGAGGAAATCTAGTGACATGGAGAAGCAAAAAGCAGAATGTTGTGGCTAGATCCAATGCAGAAGCTGAGTTTAGAGCAATGGCACTTGGGATATGTGAATTGTTATGGCTAAAGATTATTTTGGAGGATTTAAAGATCAAATGGGAAGGCCCAATGAAGTTGTACTGTGATAATAAATCAACAATCAATATTGCTCATAATCCAATTCAACATGACAAGACAAAACATGTTGAAGTGGATAGACATTTCATAAAGGATAAACTTGACAGTTGACTAATTTGTACTCCCTATGTGTCCACTGGAGAACAAGTTGCGGATATACTTACCAAGGGGCTACTTGGGAAGTATTTTCAGAAGTTAACAAGCAAGCTGAAGATGGAGGACATCCACTCCCCAGCTTGAGGGGGAGTGTCAGAAAATAGATTCATAAATTAGAAATATTATGTGTAATTAGATAGGATTTTGTGGATATCTTATAGTAGTTACAATCCCTAACTTTAAGGGATTGTATCTTTCCCTAGAATTAGTTACTTTCCTAACTTGAGAGTTACCTAAGTTAAGGATATAGCTTGTATATAAATATGTAACAAATCTTACAGGAAATAAGTCAATAACAGAGAATTACTCTACTTTTCACATAAATTAAACACAATAACTGATGGTAACTTCTAGAGACCATCAATGCATAATAAATAATACGCAACATAGTGTACTAAATCTTATTGTCAGCCTTGCTTCTACGAGTGTAGGCCTTAGGTACTGCAGGTCTAACAATATTCGCCCCAATGCGTTTCACCTTGTCCTCGGGGGAAAATAAGGAAACTGAGCAGAAATGACCTTAGGATTCCCAAGTATTCTCAAAGTCAGACAAATCCTTCCATTTAATCAACACCTCAGAAGAAGTGATGAACCATCCAAAAGAATCCGGTAATCCACCACACATTCAGGTTGTACTTGCATTTTGAGATCTTCAGATAAGAAAGGTGGAAGCTGTTGGACTGGAGTAGAATCCTTCACAGCATCTTTTAGCCAAGAGACATGAAACAGCGTGTGCACTCGTGAATGAGGGGGCAAATCAAGGCGATAAGCAACATCTCCAATACGGCTTAAAACAGTATATGGCCCATAGAAACAAGGGTTGAGCTTCTTGTTAACCTTCTTAGCAGGTGATCGAAGCTTGTACGGCTGTAACCATAGACAAACCAAATCACCAGGCTGAAATACAACATTGCAATGCTTGACATCAGCATAAAGAAGTTACTGATAGATTTTGCCTTTATGTAAGTTTGTTGTGTTATTCTTAAGAAAAATCCTTTTCACTGTATTACTACATGCAGATTTGTTCCATGCTATCATGGTTGCAGTATCCAGCCTGACAATAGCTTATGGACTGTTAAGTACCAGCCAAAAAGTGCCACAGAGGTGAATTTTATTATTTGGTCTGATCTGAACTGCTATGATCCGAAAGGGGAAGGGACTAATATGATATTTCATATTTTTGTTTTTCTCCTTCAATGATGCTTTTCAGGTGTGTGGTAATACTGAATCAGTTAAGTTTATGAGTGAATGGTTGAGGCTTTGGCGTGAGAGAAGTTCTCAATCCATCAAATCCTCCAATAACATCGATAGATGCTACATGCTAGAAGATGATGATTATTGTGAAAGTGATTTTGATTCAGAAAACATAGCTGAAGAATGTTCTCTTGGTTACAGGACCAGTTGGGGTAAACACAGATCTTTTGTCAACTATGTTTTTTGTCAACTCAATAAAATTTCATGATTGGCTTTTAACAAATTTATTCTCTTTATCATGTATCACTACTTGTTGCAGTTGATGTTTCCTTTGGTATTGGCTGGATTCTTTGTTTATGCACTGCTAGTCCTAACGGTGTTTTTCTTGTTTAGTGATGTTATTCTTTCTTACACTAGGGTTGATTTTAAATTTTTACATTCTTGAAAGTGGAACCAGTAATTGACTTAGGTCCTCAGTTCTCAGAACAATAAATGTAGTTACACCTGCGAAGATTTCAGTTTTGAGATTGTATGAGGTTTAAGAGAACTCTCTTTCTTATATTCAATTGCAACGTCATTCCTTTTCTTCTTAAAGGGTTGTTGTTTTAGAAAGCTTTCCGCAGTTTGTTTCAAGGTGCATATGCCTTTGGTTTCCATTGATAGTTCAAGTTATTTTTCTTGTGTTTCAGAGTGGGAAGTGTGCAACTATCCAAGCTTGTGCAAAGGAACAAGGATTTAAGGTTCTAGAGGTACTACAAAATTTTTAGATTCTTGTTCAACTGTTTTACAATTTCTTTGTTGATTTTTCAAGTCTGGATCATATGCGGATGGCTTTTATCCTGGCATAATATTAGAATCTCTGTCTGTGATTCAAATAGACTCTTGTATTATTATGATGCTTAGTAACTTTGTTGATTTCATAAGTTTGCAAGTCTAAATCATAGTTGTTACTTGTACATATCTTGCTCATGAGTTATGTTACTTAAAGACAGATCCATCTCTCCATTATTTCTAAATGATGAGTTTCACTTTGAACTTATTCATACATAAGATGTGGAAGATTTTGACTGGGAATGATGAAGTTACATGACTATAAATCGGTTGTTCCGTTCCTTCAAATTGTGCTGCAATATCTGCAGTGCTTTTGACACTGGCTTTTTCTAAGGTGCATATTTATGTCACTTCTTTGAAATATAATTGCATAGGACTCAATATTGATTATTTCGTTTGAAAACTGTGAAATTTTCTTCTGGTTTCTCTTGTATTGTTTTTCTTGTTAAAAGGTCAATTCATATTTCTAAAGCCTCATATGCTTTGGCATAGTTTCCTATTTGTTTAAAAGACCATTAATGTACTTCTAGTTGCTACACTCCTAAAAATAGAAATAAGAAGCAAGTAATGTTCCTGCAATTTCTGTATTACTTAGTTTAATCCCTATGTGATTACAATGTATATTTTTATGTGGTCAATTGAGCAGTGTTTGAAAAGGCGAGGGAGAGGCGCGCCTCGTGATGGGTGTGACATTCTCCCCACTCAACCTCGTGACGCACTCGTCATGAGCTTCCGCTCTCGTAATGGGCTACCTTGTCACAGTTGCCCACCTTGCCTACTCTACTAATGGGCGCTCGGCGTGAAATCGGGCAGTCAAGGGGTCGCTCTGATACCACTACTCACGGGGCGTTACCCTCTTCCCAAAAGACATGTCTGATAGGATGTGCAGCGCCACCGTATTTATATCCTAAGACCTTCCTTTTCCTTTCCGATGTGGAATTAATGACACCGTCTCTTCTCAGGCGTGACATTCTCCCCCACTCAACCTCGCGACGTCCTCGTCACGAGCTTCCGCTCTCGTGATGGGTCACCTTGTCACAGTTGTCCACCCTACCTACTTCACTCATGGGTGCTCGGCGTGAAATCGGACAGTCAAAGGGTCGCTCTGATACCACTTGTCACGGGGCTATTACCCTCTTCCCAAAAGACATGTCTGATAGGATGTGCAGCGTTACCGTATTTATATCCTAAGATCTCCTTTTTCCTTTCCGATATGGGATTAATGACCCCGCCTCTGCTCAAGCGTGACATTCTCCCCCACTCAACCTCGTGACGCTCTCGTCATGAGCTTCCGCTCTCGTGATGGGCCACCTTGTCACAGTTGTCCACCTTGCCTACCCCACTCATGAGCGCTTAGCGTGAAATCGGGCAGTCAAAGGGTCGCTCCGATACCACTTGTCACGATCGCACCAAACATGTGGAGATAAATCGCCATTTTATCAAAGAAAAAGTCGACTCAAAAGAAGTGTGCATAACCTACTTACACACTAAACAAGTTGCAGACTTGTTAACTAAAAGCTTAAATAAAGGCATGTTTGAAGATCTTATTGGCAAGCTGGGTTTGATAAACATCTACACTCCAGCTTGAGGGGGAGTGTTGGAATTCCTAGAATTAAGGGACAGAATTAAGGGATAGAATATTATTTCCTTATTTCTAGGAGCTTACTTTTTGTAAGTAGTCTCTAATCTTAACTGCTGATTTTTAGGGATTTCCACCCATTCGTGTTCTCATTTCTCTCGATGTTGTTCCTTCGAGGCAAGAATTTGTTTTGTTTGTGTTTCAGTGGGAAGGTCACTATTGGAAGGGATATGATTAATTTTCTGCTGTTGTGCTTGTGTTTCGGTGGGAAGGTCACTATTGGAATGGATAGGATTAATTTTTTGTTGTTGTGTGGGAGGAATGTTCAAATCGGGAATTATAAGGACATTAATTCATCAGGTTTAAATTTTGTGGTGAAGATCCATTTGCAGCCAACAGTTTTCTTTCCTTCAGGCAGATCTGAGACTTCCCACGTTCCATTATTTTTAAGAGCATTCATCTCTTCCATTACTGCATGTTTCCATTTAGTTGATTCAAGGGCTTCTTCCACATTTCTTGGAGTCTCTACATGATCAACGTTAGTCACAAAAGTCTTGTAGAACTTAGATAAGTTTCCATAGGATACAAACCGAGAAATAGGATGTTGTGTGCAGCTCCTTGTGCCTTTACGAACAGCAATCGGAAGATCAATAGAAGGTGAAGCAGGGGATACCTCTGGTACAGAACAGTCCTCGGGAATGGATGAGATTGGCACTGCTATGTCAGTTTCAGGAGAGTAACGGCGCCGAGAGTACACAAGAGGTTTTGGAGCTCGATGTTGTTCCTTTGAGGCAAGAATTTGTTTTGTTTGTGTTTCGGTGGGAAGGTCACTATTGGAAGGGATAGGATTAATTTTCTACTGCTGTGTTTGTGTTTCGGTGGGAAGGTCACTATTGGAAGGGCTAGGATTAATTTTTTGCTGTTGTGTGGGAGGAATGTTCAAATCGGGAATTATAAGGACATCATGGTTATTAGGATTTTGTGAGACAGCAATGGTGGGAGTAGAATCAGGAGGTATAATGAGAAGGGTATTAAGGGTCTCATCTTCATTGAGGGTCTCCCCCTGAAGATGAGTTGCTGAAAATAAGGTTCGGTTTCAAAGAAAGTGACATCCCGAGAGACATGCGATGCAAAGTTGGTGAATAGCATTTGTATCCTTTTTGTGTAGGAGAATAACCAATGAAGACACAAGTATGAGCTCGAGGATCAAGTTTAGATTGATTTGGTTGATGACTATGGACAAAGGCCTTGCAACCGAATATTTTGGCTGGTAGGGTAGGAACACGAAATAGTGGGAAGGCTTTTTGTAGGGTATTTAGAGGTGTTTGAAGGTTTAGGACTTTGGATGGCATTCGATTTATTACGTAGCACGCAGTAAGAACTGCCTCTCCCCACAAGTATTTTGGGACATTCATGGTGAACATTATGGCTCGAGCAACGGCTAGAAGGTGTCGATTTTTTCTCTCGGAAATTCTGTTTTGTTGTGGTGTGTTAGGACAAGAGCTTTGGTGTATGATGCCTTGGTCAGAAAGGTATGGGCTTAAAACAGAGTTGAAGTATTCTCTCCCATTATCTGTGCGGATCGTGTGTATGGTAGAGTTAAATTGGGTTCGAATCATTGAATGAAAACTTTGGAATATTTTTGGTGCTTCGGATTTTTCTTTGAGGAGATAAACCCAACAAACTCTAGTATGGTCATCAATAAAGGTTATAAACCACCTAGCTCCCGTAACATTTTTCACTCGGCTAGCTCCCCATAGGTCACTGTGTATCAAGGAGAAGGGTTGAGATTGGATATAAGGTTTTAGTGGATATGGTACACGAGTATGATTTGATAATTGGCAAATTTCACACTCTAAGGAATTGGTATTTTTATTTCGAAATAACAGAGGAAACAACTGCTTCAAATACAAGAAGTTTGGATGCCCTAACCTACGGTGCCACAACATGATAGAATCCACATTTGAAGCCGAGAGAGCTAATCCTCCTTGTAAACTGTCTTTATTATCATTATTCCATATGTATAGTCCATCGTCAACCTTAGCAGTGCCAATCATCCTCCCCGATTTCTGTTCCTGTATAACACAACCAAGAGCAGAAAATTCAGCAAAGACATCCTTATCTTCAGTAAGCTTACTAATTGAAAGTAAGTTGCAAGATAAATTTGGAACATGTAACACTTTCTCAAATGAGAAATTTTTGGTAAGTTGGACTGCTCCAACTACAGCAACGAGTGAATACGAGCCATCCGCTATTCGGATACGGGATTGGTTGTGACATGGGGTGTAGGTGTGAAACAAGGATGAGTTACCTGTCATGTGATCGGAGGCACCTGAATTGAGAATCCAAGAGGGCTGATTACTAGATACAGAGATGATATTAAGGGCAGTACCTTGAGTGGCTAAAGATCCATGAGCAGTTGATGTACCAAGCATCTTATGGAGAGTTTCGAGTTGAGACTTGGTTAGACGAACATCTAGGACAGTTTCAGCAGTAGCAGAGGAAGTGCTAGAGGATAACAAGGCCTTGTTGTCTTTCTGATTTTTAGTGTTTCCAGGATAGCCATGAAGCTTGAAACACTTCTCTCTGGTGTGACCAGCACGGTTACAATAACTACACCATGGTCGGTTTGGCCCTAAGTCACTTCCTGCTCGGGTTTTACGAGATTGAGGACCCCGAAATAAGTGCTGAAGTTTTAGCGGAGGACGGTGACCAATGGTGGTCACCGGTTTTAATTCCTTCATGTCTCCCATCATTACCCGCGACGATTTTCCTCTCTCCTCGAACTTCGCAAATGCTTCACCAATGGTTGGTAGAGGATTTTTGCCCAAAATACGTCCATGGACTTCATCCAATTCTCGGTTTAGCCCTGTTAGAAACTCGTAGAGCCGTTCCTTGTTGAGGTGTGTCATAAACTTGGTGTGTTCCAAGCCTTCACCCCAATTTGCTTCATAATATATATCAAGTTCTTGCCACAGGATCTTCAAATTGTTATAGTAATGGGTTACTTCAAGTGCTCTCTTCGAATATCTTTTAATTTGAGTTTGATCTCAAATACTTGAGAAGCATTTCCCAGATCGGAGTAGTTTTCCTTGACTGCATCCCACATTTCTTTTGCGCTTTTAAATGTAAGATAGGTACGGCTTATGTGGCTTTCCATTGAGTTGATTAGCCAGGCCATTACAATTGAATTGATGAGTTCCCATGTAGCATAAGCAGGATCTACTACGGTTGGCCTTGAGATTTCTCCATTGATGTACCCTAATTTGCCACGGCCTCGAATCACCATAAGAACCGATTGAGACCACTGTAAGAAGTTCTTTCCATCTAAACGGTGATTAGTGATTATAAGGGAGGAATTAATGTCACCATGAGAGGTAACCTGATTGATGTTCTGAGTTACTTGTGAAGTCTCAGATTCGGATGGAATTTCAATGTTGTCTGCCATGGGAGAAAGACTGGACAAGAGAGATTTTAAAAAAGAGAGCAGGATCGAGAAAAGGACCTATTGCTCTGATGCCATGAACAAACTTAAGAAGAAAGATTGTTTTTTCTTACTATTTCTCAATCAACAGATTACAATTTATAGAGAAGGGTTAGTACAAAAAAAAGGAAAAGATCCTTAAAAATTCAGCAAATCCCTAAAAATCAGCAGTTAAGATTAGAGACTATTTACAAAAGGTAAGCTCCTAGAAATAAGGAAATAATATTCTATCCCTTAATTCTGTCCCTTAATTCTAGGAATTCCAACAATATTTCTAAAGCCTCATATGCTTTGGCATAGTTTCCTATTTGTTTAAAAGACCATTAATGTACTTCTAGTTGCTGCACTCCTAAAAATAGAAATAAGAAGCAAGTAATGTTCCTGCAATTTCTGTATTACTTAGTTTAATCCCTATGTGATTACAATGTATATTTTTATGTGGTCAATTGAGCAGTGTTTGAAAAGGCGAGGGAGAGGCGCGCTGAGGCGCAGCGACGCGATGCAAAAACGCCTTGTCTGAGTGTAGGCGCAGCGAGTTTGATGAAGCGGTGGAAGGCGCTGAAGTTGGGGTTGAGGCGCTGAAGTTGCAAAGGGTTGAGGCGTGAAGGAGAAGGAGAAAGACGGGCTTTTCAAAAATTTTGTCTATTATGTATTTTTTATTGTTTTTATTGTTTTATTATATTTTAGATACCTACTCCTACTTATTTAATAAAATTCTAATTGGATCAGCCCAATTCAAGTAAAATTAGGGTAAAAAAATCATAGCAAAAAATTATAAAAATGAGAATAACCAAAAGAAAACATGACAATTTATCGCGAAAAAAAAAGTTTTGGCTCTATCTTCAGAGTTGTTGAATATATAGTCCTTATTTTCTTTCTTGTTTAGTACTATGTTTTATGTGCATTTATAAATTCTTTCCGATTAGTTTATGATAAAATTGAACATAGAAATTATTCTTAACACATAAAATATTCTTATATATACTCTTTAGTATTTACATTACATTAGATGTTCTTTACAATTGAAAAAAAAATCTGTACATAGTTAAATTTTAAAAAGTACGCCATACTTCGATCAGGCGCTCGCCTTGTGCCTTGGCTATTGGACCCCGGTCGCCTTAGTGCGCCTTGAGCCCTTTTTAACACTGCAATTGAGTTATTTTATCTGGATACTTCTATAGTGTTTTGTAATTTAATGATAGGAGAATAATCCATTAAGTGAAAGCTGAACGCTTTTTATCTATTGTTTTGTTAGTCCAATGCATCAGACTGTAGAAATGGAGCTGTCGTGAAGCAAAAATTTGGTGAGGCATTAGAATCATGCTGCCTTTCAGAGTTGGTGACTTTGTCTTCAGCATCACTCTTACACTTCTATCCTGTATTACACTTCATTTTATGATTATCCCATTGCCCATTGAAGTGCTGAGCTGAATTTGAGCTTTACGAATATGATTGTCCGAAATCGTAACATATATTTGTTGCAGGTCGGTAGAAAACCTAGATTCACTTAGCAAGAATGTTGTGAAATCTGCAGAAATTTTATCCAATAGTGACGCAGTGCAAGAAGTTCACAATGAGGTGATAGAGTTGATACCAGTATCAGATAATGAAGGTACATCTGGTGCCCATGGAGCTCCTGAAAAACGTCTCTTTAACGATAGTGAGACTGGCTTCGGTCAAGCAAAGTTGATTCTCTTTGAGGATGTTGATATCAGTTTCCACGAAGACCGCGGTTTTGTTGCTGCCATACAACATATTGCTGAAAAAGCAAAAGGGCCTGTGATACTGACTAGTAATAGTAAGCTGGATTTAGGGTTGAAACTATTTTATTTTTTCTAGACCCTTGTATGTCTTGATATATTTCTTTGTAACTCCATGTTGTGGTGGTAATTCCCAGATACAAATCTTATTCTGCCAGACAACTTGGACAGGCTAGGGTTATGTTTCACAATGCCATCATCAGAAGAGCTGCTTCACCATCTTTGTATGGTATAAGCTTCCAGTTCCTTCCTTTAAACTCTTTCAGCTTACACAAATCTTTATCTTTTTTATGTTTTCTTTATGCCACAGATTGGTGAAGCAGAGAAAGCCTCCATTCAACCTCATTTACTAAAGCAATTAATTAAATGTTGTCAGAGTGATATCCGGAAAGCTATTATGCACCTCCAGTTTTGGTGTCAAGGGAAAAAACATCAAAAAGGTTAATAACCCAATGAAGGCATACAATGCTTTGCATAGTACATCTACTTTTGTTTCTGAATTTTAGATGTTGCCTCAATAGAAATTTAGTAAACTGGTTTTCCCTATGGTCAGGTGGGATACAATGCTTTTAGAAGAGGTCATGGAAGATGCTAGAAATACAAATTAAAAAGCTTTAAAATTTAATATTTTCCTTGAGATGGTTTAATCTGTCAATATCTTTGAAAATTTTGACAAGTCAATATGCAAGTGTAATAGAATTGATTTGCATGATCAAATCAAGTATCATTTTAAGAAAAGATTGGCCATCTATAAATTCACACATGCACTTGGATCTCAGTAATCTCAATAGGTCCCTGATACATGAGGGAATAGAAACTCTATATAACTGTTTTTGTGGTGTATGGTGATGTATGCACAAGATTTAATTCAATTATTAATGCCATTATTTCTAAAATAAGTGCTCTAGAAAACTTCTGGTCAGCCTTTGTGTTTATGGACTTATGGTTTAGTGTTTACTATTAATGAAGGTTGTGGTTTGGTCTAGGTGTCTGTTCTTGGATATTGTCAGACAGTTTTCTAGCGATGGAGAGATGTGATGTTCGTTTTGTGTAGGGAAAAGGGGTGTGGTGTCCTCTGCCACTGGTTTAAAGATCTTAAACGTATACCATATTTCATAAGAAAATCATGTATTGCATATTGTGAATCTTCTCAAGAAAAACAGTGGGCAGCTTACATCTTGTTTAGTTGCACGTTACCATGTTCTCAATTCTATTTGCATTTTTACATTGTCATTGATGATTGCATGTATGCATTAGTTTGCATTGTAGTTTCAGCTGTGTATCTTTGGATAAGAAATCTAATGGAAGAAAAAGAGCTAAATTACATATCAGGTTCTAACATTTCATAGTTTTTGTAAAGGTATTTTGTTATTTCTATGACTTTTTGAAGTTATGTGACTTTTAGGGTTCTGAGGAACCAATAGTATTTTTTTTAACATGGCCCAATTCCTAATACTTATTTTAAGCTTGAGAAAGTCATTAAGGGTATTTTCAAGGGTATTATTCCCAGTTTCAGTATATATTCTTGAGTTCCTTGCCAGTTGGTCTTTCTTGCAAAGAACAATTCTTTTTAATTATGTATTTATACTTTATTTTAACACCTGTTGGGTTGTCCAGATAGGAAATTGCAGAAGACTTATGGCTTGCGGCTGTTTGATATAGAGGCGGGTCATTCAGTACTACCAACTATGATCCCTTGGGATTTACCGTCTCAGTTATCAGAGTTAGTTGAGAAGGAAATTACTAAGACACTATCCATAATTGAAGACAATTCAACTTTAATGGAGGTGATGGAGGAAGAACTTGAAAACATGCCAACTGGCTTGGAGATGCATGATAAAGAAATGGGCAGCATAGAGGCAAAGAAGGAAGTAATGTTAAGCAGGAATCTCTCTATTTATGATTGCAATGAAGTCATAAACCCTTCTTATGATGTACATGACTTTTACAATTCTTCTGGCACCCCAGTTTCTTTCGCTCAAAGAGTTCCTAGGAATAAACCTGATGTTGTCATGCCTTCAGACTCTGAAGATGAACAATTTAATATACAGCCTTCTTTTGTTACAGAAAAGAATGTCAGCTGTGAATTATTCATTGAAGAAGATTTCAGACTCCTCTCACCTCATCCAACCATTCAGAATAGCATAAGTCCTTCAAGAGATAAGCTACTTTATTCTGAAGTAGAGAAATGTGAGGACAGTGGCTTCCATTGCTCAGAAACATCAAATGATTTAGAAATGAAAACATGCAAATCTATGCATATATCATATGTACCTGAGTCATCCTTTGTTCCTGAGACTGAAATTGGTAATGGGATGGTGCTGTCTTCTAGAACTGTGTCTTGCGTTAATTTTGCTGAAACAACAGAAGTTTCAGTGAGTTGTGTGTTATCTGAGAACCTGATGCCAGCTGAAGTGAATGACTCTTGTAAATTTATACATAAAGCAGTTAAAAATTCAGATATGTTAGACGGTACATGTAGTATTACTGCAGAAGCTTCTCATGAAGAGGTGGAGAATTCCCCAAAATGAGTATGATGAGGCTGCATCAAGTGGGCATACAGTGATGGATGAATGCAGCCGCATGAATTTCACCAAAAAATCCTTTTCCACAGGTAAATTGAGGAGCCGTGTGGCCACTGATTTAGTGCAAGAATCATGGAAAAAACTTCACGACAGTCATGCTGATATGAAAAAGTATGTTGACCTAGAGGCAAGAGATACTACTGAAATTTTGAAACTTCTAGAATGATTATCTTATTTCGCAAGCTGACCTACTGCCTTCCAAGTGCCAGATACAAGTAAGTGATAAATATATATTTTCCCCCAAAGAGACCATTTATTATCGAGTTTATGCCTGTTATTGTGATTCTATTACCTAGTTGACCAGGATTCTTTTGAGCTGCGGATGATTCCTTCTGAAGAGTCAAATGCATTCAGCTGGTGTGATGAGCAGCTGCAGATGGTTGACACTGTTTCCCAGCATGGATTTTGCTTGTATGCTAAAGATATTGATGCTATAGGATCAAACATAGGTTTTAAGAATATGGTGGATTTGAGCCAGGAGATGCTGGCTTCCTCAGCTAGTGCAATAGCATTTGGTAGATTGATTGGACATGATTCTAAAGCAAGTTGTGCTTCGGTTGATGCAAATGGTTTGGAAATGAGCCCTTCAAAATTTGAGCTTGCATCGAAAAGGTAGAGTTTTTATGTCCCCTAAAGCCTCACTTGGATGTATTTCTTGCATGAGTTGAGCATTTTTACCTTACCAAATCACAGTTCACAAATCAATATTGATCATTTACAATTTCACCATGGGCTTCTTAGGATGGAACAATGTATTTCCTTGGATAGAAGACTCTAGATGTATTATTTTGACATTTAACTTCTGTGCTCTGTTTGAAACAGATTTTAGTTGCCTCCCATCTTGTTGCTGCTTGATTTATTCAATTTGAAATTTCATTATCTGTGTTGCATTTTTAGTTTCATAAATTAGTTTTGGGTTTGCAATACAGGGAAGTGAAGTCGGGCCTTTTCGACATCATTACGTCCATAGTCCCTTCCAGATTATACTTGGCACTGAAGGGTGCTGCATCTCATGAATATATTTCCTCATTGGGATGCATTTCAAGATCAGAAGCTTCCCGCATATCAGTAGGCACAGGCTTGACAAAAAGACGTAGGTATACAAACTTTTATTTCGCTTTACTTTCTGGTAAATATTAGGACTTTTTCATGCCCAACACATCCCTTGCAGTAGCTTTGTTTTGATACAATTTTTTTTACCCAGGACACGAGGTGCTTGCCATTACTTGAGTACAGGTGCACTAACATTATCCCCTGAAGATATTTCATTGTTGGGCCAATTTAACTTCAGTGGAAAGTTATCATCCAACAGCTGATGCCCATGGTAAGCTTCTAAGTCGGTGTCCTCGGCTTGAAACAACTGCCATGAAGTATTTTAATGGATCCGGAAAAGTTGAAAACTGAGCTGCCAACGAAAAGAGATATATCCTTCAGCAGTTGTTAAGTATTATTAGATAACAGTAATATTTATTGGAAAATAAATGTCTGGAACAGCTATCATTGAAGTCTTACTAACATGCCTCAGCACATGAATGTAGGTAGAGAATAGAGTAGATATCTTAATTTTGGGTGTCATTCCATCGTCTCTGATTGTAGAACATAGTCGCAACAGTTGTGGTGATATAGTGATTATAGTAAGCAACATTGCTTCCATCTTTGAATGAGAAATGATTAATTCAGTTCCTATCTTGAGTATTGATAGAGAAAACTTCTTGTCCTTCGCATGTTCCCTATCCTAGTACTTGTTATGGGTTATTTGGTATTAAACTTGGCAATTTGTGTATTCATCCCATCTTAGATTTATATGTTGATAAGCTGGGTTTAATATTTGATAGGAAATTGTTATATTGACCGGATATTTACCATATCGCACATGGACCCGAGGTATCTTCTACTTGACCTTAAGTTGTTTGGATTCGTTGAAATGGAAGCCACATAAGGGTGTCGGGTATGTATTCGTTTCTTTAGCCAGCGCTCTGAAGCCAATGGGATGTCACCTTTCAGGTGCGGGCGAAAAAGATAGAGTCGAGTAAAAGGAGGACAGTCCATCTTTGATCCTTTTATGTAAAACGCATCCTTGCATCTGTATCTTTTGTATTGAATTTTCCGGTTTTAGGTTGGATAGAATTGACTAGTTAGAGGTTTAAACACATTCTGACACCCGATATCCCGTGCCTGAGTTGGAACAATATAGGTTAAGACTTGAGATCCACTCCCCCACCAATTGAGCAAATAGCAATGTTATGTCCATTTTTATTGGAAGGTATAATCTAAACTCCTACAAAGAGTTAGGTAGTCATATAGATAAAAGGTCCAAAATTTCGTTTATTGATTTCAATATAATTTCAATGGGTCAACATCTGAGGATGAGAATAAACAGGCAGTCGAGGTTATTATTTCATGCACAAACCCCCCAAAAAAGTTTTCAACAAGCATACTTAATTTCATTTAAAAAGTTAAAATTCTAATCACTAATTTTAAAATTTTAAACTATAAAGCTTAAATTCTAAATTTAAACCCTTAAAATTTAAATTAAGCCCTTAAATTTTAAATTGTACTCGCTTGTGGAAAAAATTATGATCGGTATATGGAATATTTTTTCTACATTTAAAGGGGAAATGTTGAAGGGCTTAGTAGGTGTTATGGTCAAAAAAATATTAATTTTTTCCTTTGAAAAAATAAATTAAGAGAATAATAAATTTTTTTATTCTCTGGCAATATATAGCTTATTATTGTTCTTATAAATTTAAATAATTTTAAATGACTCGTCCTACAAATGACGTTAATTTCCACTGTCGATCAAGTTTTCCTTGGGCAAGTTGAAAGGTACTGAAAGGAATGTGAGCAACTACTGAAAACTATTTGAGAGATGGATGTCAACATTTTCTCGTTAATTTTAATTTTTAAGAATATACAACATGCATATTTACTTGAAATGTTTTTGTGCAATTAGAAAAATATTGTGCATTTTTTTTTGGCTTTTTACATATGTATAGTTAAGGTGTACATGCCACATTATAGCATGTCTAAGAAAAATAAGCGATAATAAATAAATAAATTAACAAAAAAATAATTTCAAAATTAAAAATAAAAAGTTAAGAGACAAACGATTTAACTATAATAGAGGAATTAAAATTATTATACACTCTCGAGGAATGATGATATGTTTGAGTCTTAAAAACAATATTATTAGGAATAAATGCTACACGTTTCAAATGATGACGAGATTTGGTATAAGAGTTTAAGGGATAATTTTTTTTTTAAATTTAAGGTTTAAATTAATAATTTTAAAAATTTTGAAGGTTTAACTAATACTTTTAATAATTTTGAGAGATTTAAGAACTTTTAAAATTATGACAGAAGATTTAATTAAAATTATTCAAAATTTTATATAATAAAAATCTTAAGGGACTAAATTGAACTTTTTAAAAAAATTAGGAGTATTATAATTTCTCAAATTTTTGAAGGATCATGGCCCATCATCCCTTAAAGCTTCTACCCTGACTTGAAACCTACACCATAAAATAGACCTGATGAATACCAAAAACTAACAATAAAAGGACAGGAAATTAACTAAGCAATTTGCTAGCAAAGTTCTGGGCAGAAATTTCTTTTTTCCCGCATAAAGGCAGAGTAATTTCATTAACCAGTAGTGACTAAAATATGCAATCTTAGTTGCTTTCCTAAGATGGCCGATTAAGGCCTTGTTTGGCGACTGGTTTATATATGAATATGATGCTCTGTTTTTTCTTCCCTCTGTATTTATGTCACATCTGATATCATCAACATTCATTCATAATGCTTTCAATTAAATCAATAATAAGTGTATTAATATCATCACAACTTGAAGTAAGTGATTAAAAAATCATATTGACATTTAATTTTTTTCTTAAGTCTTGAATTTTAGTTTTAGTAGGAGTAATCTTCTTTCTCTCAAAAAAAATTATAAAACTTAGAAGGATTATTATTCCATACGTGGTGAATTTTTTTTAGACATTTGTGTAAACAAAATTTTCACAGTCACTTGTGCATGAAATAACTATCCAAACTTAGATATATAAATGATAAAATGGACATAATATATATAATTACTTTTATATTCACAATTATTCAAAATTCGTTTAAACTCTAATATATAAATGACATGAAGAGCTAATGCATATAATTTTAATTGATTAATATAAAAAAGATATGACACGATGAAAATGATCTATAAAATAATTTCTCTCGAGAATTTCTTTCTCTGCTGTAACTTGTTTCTAGTTTTATCTAGTGTTAAACAGTTTACTAAGGATAAAAAATGAAACATAGAAAAGAACCCATGTGAAGAGAGTATAACGTACAATATGTAAGGGTATAATTAAAGAGAAAAAGTTTGATACATAATCCGTATAAACGTTTACACGTGCTTTTTAAATTTAGGGGTTAGAGATTTAGTTTAGGGTTGAAAGTTTAGGGGTTAAGTTGTAAGGCTTAGATTTTAAGGTTAGTGTTTAAAATTTAGGGTTTAAGGTTTAGAGTTTAGGGTTTAGATTTTAGGGTATTAGGGTTATAAATTTAGAATTTGTATTTTATAAGGTAAAAACACGTAATTGTGTAAAATTAGTTTTACACAGCCTGTGTATCAAAATTTTACCCATAATTAAAATGCGGTAGTTTCAAAATTTGTAAAAAACTTACTATTTTTTTGACTAAATTGTAAAAGACTTACCAAAAACTTAAAATATTTGACAAATTTTAATATTTACAAAAATAAATTTCGATACTTTATTCAAGGAATTTAAAATATTATAAAAAATAAATATTAAAATTTAATTTATAAATATTAAAATTTATTAAAATTTACAAAAAATAACTTAAAATGTTATTAAAAAATCTAATGTTTTAAATTTTTTGGAGTCTTTTACAATGGCAAATTTAAGTGAAAATTTCATTTTAAATAATAATTTAAAGAAATGATCACTTCAGAGCTTTATTTAGAAAAATGACCCCCAAATTTGCCACATATGAAGAACTCGCGTTCTGCGCAAAGCGAGTTCCTACCTCGCTTTCTGTGAAAAGCGAGTTGTTCAATCGTGGCATCACTTTTTAGAATAACAAACTTAACATGACATCGCGCTCTGTAAAACGCGAGGTCCCCGAGAATTTGAAGAGCCGGCTGAATTTATCGCAGGCTGTTTAATGGAACTCGCTTTTCTTTATAAATCGGGCTGGCAGAACAAGCGTCCATGGGCATGTTCGAGCGATATTTTGGGGCTATTAATCGTATAATTTCAGTAAACGGCTAGTTTAGGTGCGTAGTACTAAAACTTGTCTTTCATTCAACACCAATATGTGCAAGTTAGGTGCGTTGTAAACCGGGTAAAATTCGCGTTGAAAACGGTACCATAGCTTGTTTTGTGAATGACTGAAAAGTTAAAAGGGCGTGATAGGTTGTTCCAGTTTATTTATTGGGTTTTTAATCCGAGAATTATCGTATTTTTTGACCTTGGAGGCGTTGTGGAGGAACTTGGCTTCCATTTGAGGCTAACATTGGAACGTGCGATACACGGAGAAGGGTATAAAATTTGCGTTGAAAATGGTTCGAAAGCATGGTTTTCTACAGGAAGGACAAGGCAGAAAGACAACTTTTAAAACCAATGGGACCTTGTTATTTCAACATAAACTTATATTACATCTATTGAAAAGTTGTAACCTGTTACTAGTTTACATTTCAACATAAACTTATATTACATTCGTAGAAAGTTGCTACTGGAATACACATATCATATTCTATCCCACAACTTCTGTTCTGACCTCGATCAAAGATGACACCCCACCGAAGAGGGCATCTTGTACATTACCGCGCCTGGGTCGTCATCGGCCAATGTTTCCTTACACATTCTTATTCTTCGTGATGTGGACAATCCTGGATCTTGAGGTATATCTAATTACTCTACATTTTACACCAGGATTCCATCATCAGCGCAAATGGTAGGAGCTTTGGTCGCGGTTACCTTCTCGAGTATTGTGATTTGTTGTTCAACTTGTAGGTCTGACCTCGTTCAAATATGATGCAAATGGCATGAGCTCTGGGCACGTATTCATGATGCAACTACATATATCAACAAATCACAATACTCGAGAAATCTCTTAGCCAAAGTATTTTTCGAGTATGTGATTTGTTGTTATTGGTAGCTACAATATAAGCGAAATATTCTCCGAAGCTACCTGATTGCAACTTCAGGGGGTATTTAATGAAGGAATCTCGCTTTTTGTAAAGCGCGAGTTCTTCCAGGATTCCTGAAATGTCAGGGATCTCGCGTTCTGTGAAGAGCGAGTTCTGCCAGGATTCCTGACGTGTCAAGAATCTCGCATTCTGTAGAGCGCGAATTCTGCCAGGATTCCTGACGTATCAGAAATCTTGCGTTCTATACAGACGAGTAATGGGTTGAAAATTAAAAAATAATAATAAATAACAACAAACACTAGAAAACAACAAATATCATATCATATCATAAGATATTAATAAATAAAACCCTAAAATTAATATGAGCAAATCTAACTTAAAAACATAGAAATTAAAAACCAAATAAAAAATCGAGCTAAATATATTCAAATACAATAAATTAAAAACCAAATAAAAAAATGAGTTCAAATTCAATAAATTAAAATACAACAAACACTTAGTTGATACGAGGGCCCGAGCGATTATGACACTTGTTAATCGTGTGTCCAGGATTTTTACATGCACTACAAAGTTTCTTTTGTCTGATCCTTTCTCTATGTTTGACCATGTCCTCCGCATAGTAAATCCATGTCGATCGTGAACGTCCCTTATTTCGTAGTAGTGCAGGATCTGGGCGTATGGTCGGTTCATCATCAACGATATATGGATCAATTTCATTTCTAATGGGAGGAAACTTTTTTCGTAAACCTTCAATACCATTTCCAGTAAGTATACCGGATCAAGCACTTGCATGTAGTGAATCCGTTGGGAAGAACAAGCAGCAATGGCATGTGCGCATGGGTATTTGAATGTTTGGAAGACTCCGTAGTCGCAGGTTTTCTTCCGTAGATCTACCACTTACGCGTTGTGTTGTATGCCTGCCAACGGCCTTAAAAATTCTAAAACACGGAATAAATAACATTCTCGAGAGAAGAGAGTTGCAGTCATCGCATTTGAATGGCGCACATAAGTTTGTAATTTTTCGAGGAAGTTCGAGTGGACTTTGTGGCCACCTGCCATGTAATCAGTTGCTTGCCTTCATAGGGTTGCAAATAGGGTAGCCAAACGATATTAGGTCGCTTTGACAACGGAAGTGATAGGCAAATGCCGTACTCTGTTTCGCCATCGTTTCTACAGATGGGTGGTCATTAGACGTTTTAGCAGACGGAGCCTCCACCCGAAATTTTTATGACGGCCACCGCCGCAGAGTTTGTTCTACCATTGGCATATGTTCCTCCGGTGTTGGATGTTCCACCATTGGCAGTACAGTTCGACTACAACATTGTCGAGCAGAGGCCGCCGCAGGGTTTGTTCTACACCGACCCCTGTGTCAGTGATGGTCTGTGTTTTGAGGACGATCATGGCACCGATGATGCTGTCAATGATGAGGAGGAGGACGACGACGAGGATGGAGCACATGCCGTTCGTAGAAATCCGCCACGAGATCGTCGTGCACCCAGCTACGGAAAAGGTGGACATAGGCGTCATTAGGACGAGGGAATGTCTAAAAAATATAACTATGTCTATGCAAGACTTTATTTATTATTTTATAATTTTAAATATTTTGTTTTGCCTTATTTTTTACATAGTTTTAGATCTTATATTTATTTTCGCTCTTTGTCGGATAAACAATAACGTACATTATTCGATAAATAAATCGGAAAGGCTATCACGCCCTTTTAACTTTTCAGTCATTCACAAAAATAAGTTATGGTACCGTTTTCAACGCGAATTTTACCCGGTTTACAATGCACTGAACTTGCCCATATTAGTGTAGAATGAAAGACATGTTCCAGTACTACGCACCTAAACTCGCCGTTTACTGAAATTATATGATTAATAGCCCCGAAATATCTCTCGAACATGCCTATGGATGCTTGTTCTGCCAGCCCAATTTACAAAGAACACGCTTTCCGCAGAAAATGAGTTCTATTAAACATCTCGCGATAAATTTAGCCGGCTCTTTAAATTCTCGGGGACATCGCAATTTCAGAGCGTGAGGTCTTGTTAAATTCGTTATTCTGAAAAGTGATGCCACGTTTGAACAACTCGCTTTTCGCAGAACGCAAATTCTTTATACGTGACAGATTTGGGGGTCGTTTTTCTAAATAAAACTCTGATGGGTTATTTCTTTAAATAATTATTTAAAATGAGTTTTTCACTTAAGTTTCCCCTTTTACCAGTTTAGAAAGTTGTCAATTTTAAAACCCACCTTAAACTTGCTGCACCAGACTCACCCACTGTCCTGTCGTGTCCTGTTCTGTCTAACTTTCATCATCAACAGGCCGACCCTTTGCAATTGTCTTTACAAAGTACTATATCTACTCTAGTGTTCAGAGAATAAATAAATAAACAAGCCACAAACTAGCCAATGATTCCCCAGATTTCAAACTGCAACAACAAATGTGAAAATTATCTTGGGTTTTTGTTTTATGCATCATCATTGTCAGTCCCACACTATTCCATTCTTCAATAAATACATCTATCTGCTCTCATCTTTTTTCATTTCCCAGTTTTCTTCAAGTAATTTTCACTTCATTTTTGGACCCTGTTGCTTCTCTCAATATTAAAGATTAAAACCCCACATCAACTTCACTCTCTCTCATCTCACCCTCCTAGTTCTAATCAGTTTTGGCAGCCAATAAGGCAAGTGAAGTACTTGAAAAAAATGCACAGTTCAGGTTCCTTTATGAGGCAGATGAGTAGAAAAGAAGGCTGCAAATCCACATCCCGGAGATGGGGAGGGGATGACTCCGGTTGTAGTTTTGAGACAAACTTAGCTCAAATGGAAGAAGAGCTCAACATGAATGCCAATGGAGCTGATCAAAATGGCCTGCAGGTGTTGAGGAAAAGAGTGATGGTTGTGGTGGACAAAAGCTCACATTCTAAGCATGTCATGATGTGGGCACTTACTCATGTAGCTAACAAGGGTGACTTGCTTACTTTACTTAATGTCATTCCTCCCAGCCAAAAGAGTTGTAAATCTCCTTCATGTTCTACTCACCTTGCTAACTCCCTTGGGTCACTTTGCAAGGCTTATAATCCTGAGGTAATGCACCCAACTCTTGATGTTTGATTGTGTTTATATTTGTCATTTTTGTCTTTGATTGATGAATCCAAAACATTAGAAGTTTATAGAGTTACTTAAGAAAGGGAGGGAGGAAAAAAGTAATCTTGTCTTTGTGTTTGATAGATCCAACTTGATTTGATCTTCTTTCTATCACTTGCAGTAGCTTTCTCGTGAAAGGCAATTTTTAAGTGATTCTTTGGTACTTTTTCTTCTTTTCTTCCCATGTTTTGGTTCAGCTCTTAACTCTATTATTTAGAGAGAATTAGACCTTATGATTACTCCTAAATCCGAGAGAGAGTTTAAGCAAAAAAATTATAAATTTGAAAAATGAGTTCTTTATTTCAGCTTACCACATAGTACGTAGTCTCGGACAAAAAATTCTACTCATCTCACTATTTTCAAAGTAAATTTCTTCTCTTTTTTTAGAATAAATAACGTAGTTAACCGGATCTCTCAAATAATTTTTGCATTTTGACATATTGTGGTGGGAGTTGGATTCCATGACCATCCATAAGAATAAAGTACAAGTCTTCTTGACGAACACCCAATGAGAAGATTATTAAACACTTACAGAAAAAAAAAACATTTAAGGTTTAGATAAAATTAAGCAATTTTCAGATGCTTTATTTCTTCAAATCTTGTACCTTGGATTGTGTGAGAGATCCCATTGCCATGTGCTTCATAAAATAATCTTCAAGTTTTAACCTTACTCTCTCTCTCTCTTATTTCCTCCTTGCTAATCTTAACATTAAATATTCGCAATCACAAGTATAATCTTCAAGTTTCAATATTCAGGTAGAACTGGAAGCAGTGGTTATCCAAGGTCCCAAGCTGGAGACAGTGTTGAACCAAGTGAAGAAGCTGGAGGTTTCAGTGTTGGTACTGAGTCAGAAAAGGCCATCTCCATTCTTAAACTGGTGGGTTCACTTACTTTGTCCTTCATTCAATCGAGAATTTAGATCACTTTTTAAACCAAGTTAAATAGCACTTTTAGACGGAAAAACTACCTGTTTCATTGCTTTTAAACTCCAAAAGTACTTTTAGTTCTGAAAACACTTTTAAAAAGCAACTGAGAACGAATTAATCTCAAGCATTTTGATGGTTAATCGTGGGTATTGGCAGTTTGAGCGGGAGAAGCAGCAGCAGCAGCAGCAACGAGGAGTTTGTAGAGCAATGCATAAACAAGGCAGAGTGCTTAAGCATAGGGGTGCGGAAGCAAAGCAAAGGCGTGGGTGGCTACCTTATCAGCACTCGGTGGCAAAAGAACTTCTGGCTCTTGGCTTAATTTCATTAACTATATACATATGATTTCCAAGGCAGATAGCCATGCCCATGTGCAAAGATTAATTACTGGAATAAATACTTGCTTCTCATGTATCTTTAATTTAATGTGTAATTTACTCTTAACCAGATTTGGCTATCATCATTAATGTAATTGCTTCTGTCATTACTTTCTATGGTTCAATTTTAACTTGGGGTTTGGTCTGATTAAAGTGTGGGCCTTTGCTCTCCTGAATAAGATTCTTTTCTTCTGCGAACATTACTTTATTCCGATTAAACTGATGTTTAATTGAGTAATTGAGTAGTCACTCTAGTTTTTATTAATTTAACTTTTAACGTTTTATTTTGAGTTAGAATAATTTTTTTGTGAATAAAAATTATTAGTCGACTAAAAATAAATTACTTGAAATGACATGATAAACTTACATAGCAATACAGTATCATATATAAAAATATGTTGTCTTTAAAGAATATCACATCAATCAAAAAATAATTTTATAAAATTATATAAAATTTAAAATTATTTTTTCGGCTAATATATAATTCTGTTAAATAATTTCAAGTTATTTATCGTTAATTGACTTATAGTTTTCATAAACAAATAAATTATTTTAACTTAAAATAAAATATTAAAAATTAAATTATTTTGGAAAAATAGATTAAGTTAATTATTCAATCGAATGTTACGGTAATTTTTTTTTTATCATTATGCCTTAATTCTTACGCAAAAGTTAATGTAGCATTTTTGTTCGACCCATATATTTCTGACAGCAGTACATTGTTGCTGCACACTATATACAGATTTGTTTAAATACTTGAATTTTTTTGGCCCACCGACATTCAAATTTGTTTAACTTATCTCTCTTATAAGTAATTGTATAAATCAATTATAATAAGATTGATATTTATGAAAATTATAGTTGTTCGAATTTTTAGATATAATAAACATCAAATTATTAAATATAACAAGATTTATATTTATTTAAATTTAAATTTTTGAATATTTTGAATTTTCGGATAATTTGAAACTTAAAATATTGTGATCTGTATCGAATTTCTAAAAAAATAAAAATCAGATTATATCTTATCTGAAAATAAAAATTAAATTGAATATTTAAATTTTTAGATCGGATCATCAGATAATTGAACCAGATTAACTGGATTTTATTGTACACCCCTACCCAAAAATATTTGTAAGCACACAATTTTTTTGATTGAAACGGAATATTATTCTCTCTTTATAAAATTTCTCTAATCTAAATGGAAAAAAAAATTATATAGTAACAAATACAAAAATGACGAGAATAACCCGTCAAGCAAAGAAACAAAACATATAAGCCAAGAGACTTAAGTAACTCCCTGTCTATTAGACTTTTTTTTTAATAATGTGGTCCTTCAAGTTTATTTCTAACAATGAGGTCGTTTACTGTTCAAGACAGAAGTTGGATTGAACAATATGACTTTGAATAGTGTTTTTTTTAAATACAACTAAAATTTGTTTTTAGTTTGAAGATAGATTGAACACCATCCGACTTTGAACAATGTTTATTACTTTTACTGTTCTAAGACGGATTACAATCAGTCCGACTTTAATAGTTTAATCTGAATATAAAAAAATACTGTTTAAAGTCGGATTGTGTTCAATCCAGTAACAAATGATACCTCAAAATAGGAGGCTGAAGCCAGGTTAATTCTATATGCTTCAGATAAAAGAAGACAAACACCATTAAAGATAAAATCATTCTTGCGTTTCCATATCTGCCAAATAAAAGAAGAGAAAAAACTACGCTAGGGGACGGAGTTATTGGCGACGGTCATCGAGGTGCTAATGTTGACCACAATCCAAAGAAGGGCGTATGGCTGCTTTGGGGGACAATAAACAATCATAATAGACAAGTTGAGGAAACACAATTTTTTTTACATAACTTTTAAAAGGTAATGTAATAATATAAGTATATTAATGACATTTTTAAAAAAAAAAACCAACAATACCAAAAATTCAACTAGAACTTTCAAGTCGAAAGAGTACAAAGATTTAAAGTTTTAACATTTTAAATATAAAGATCAAATATCAATCTTAGTTCAAAAATAAGATTAAATATCAAACTTTATTCAAATATAAGATCAAATATCACAACTTTATTCAAGTATAGGAATTGACGTAATATTTTGACCGAAAATTGTTATTGGTTTCATGTCCTCCACACTATTTAGGGCAATCTAATAAATAAATATATGTAAGAACATTAGTTTTTAATGTTTCGAGAAACATAAAACATGTTAAAAAAATCTCCAGCTAAATGAGTAATCTATGGTGTCCAGAACATGCCATTTCTTTTTTTATTACCCTATATCCCCCTTCGAAAGCCAATAACCCCATACAAGACTACTTCAATTAAACCTTGTCATCTATCTTATTATTATTTACAAGGGGCAGTAGTTCCTTCCTGTTCCTCGGTGTCCGGGGTGTCCGTGGTGTACGAGGAGTTCCGAGAAGCTGCTGGGAAAGCATGTGTCGGATGTACCCATAAAATGTACATCCCACAAGCGTGATACCACAACCAACAGCATTTAGGCTCGAGATTGGGTTTCGGAATATCAGCCATGATATCAACACAGCAACAGCAACCTGTACAAGATAAACAACCATATCCATAGTAACGATAGTAACTGAGAACATGATATCTTATCCTCATTTTTTTTCTTCTATTCGAATCTCACCTTAAGGTTCCCAGCAACATTAAACGTGACAGCAGTAGTTGAGTGAATCACATAAAAGATGGAGAAGTTAAGACAGAAAGCCAGCACTCCCGAGCTGAAAATAATGATGAGGGCTGCCGTTGGAGAGGGGTGGGTATGAAACCAATCCATAACCCCATTTCCTTCAAGTAATAGTGCTGGTACTCCCAAGATCATGGTTGCAAAAGGTGCCATGTAGTAGACAGTATTTATGCTGTAAGAGTATGATCCAACATATGTTGTCGAACAAAGTCAGAGAACTCGTGAATTGATACGCCGATTCAAAAACTTCACAAATATATATACATATCATTTTAAGAACAAAAATAATAACCAAGACTGTCACTACCTGTCAAACTTGTATCCATGCAGCAGAGACTCCGCCAGGATAGTCTTTGTAGAAGTAGCTAAACATCCAAACAAGGCAGCACAAAAACCAAACATATTAAAACTAAGTTCTGTCATAGATGTGAGCAGAATTCCTCCAACAATAGGAACCAACGAGGCCCAAATTCGCCAGTCAAAGTACTTTCTCCAAACCAGCCACTGCAGGACAACTGGAAAAAATGTACAGAGATCAGCTGTGATGATGACATGCAGTCATGAGTTATCTCAAGAGACGGCACAGAAAAAATGATGATTAGGTTTATAATTTCGATATCTCACCTGTGGTTGCAGGAGTAAATGACTTTATAGTCTGCATAAACGAGACCGGGATGTAGCGTAAGCTGACATTTCCCAACACTATGTTGATGCAGAACACAAAAGACATGGGAAATATCCTTTTCCAGAGGTCTTTGGTATCAACCACTATTAGAGGTTTAAGCTTTAGTACTTTGATTACCATATATGCTCCGATTGACGAGCATATAAAGTGAACGCATGATACGGAGAGAGGAAATTTGAAATCCAATTTCTGAAAAAACAAGTCATATACTCGGTTAGAAAATCAGACATTTGAGTTTAAGTGTCAACGTCCCAAACAAGTATCTGTATTATTACTAAATGCTATATGTTGTCATGTCCTATAGAGAAAAATGGAAAGAAAACATCTGAAATTCACATCAGGCTGGTTGTTGGACCGATGAGGCATCAAAGGATTAGGGTCCCCACTATGCTCATATTAAGTTACAAAAAGAAATCTGGCAGGTAGCATCAATCAGGATAGAAATAGAGTTGGGAAGTTTTTTTAAGCATCTGAAATTTTCGAGACGGTAAATAATTTGGACTGAATTGAAAGAGCAACACAGAATCATTAACATCTTTCCCAAGATTCAATTTAAACCATCCAAAATTTGGTTAATTATTTAAGCAGAACTGGTCGAACCAAAAGTTGAAGGTTCATGTTTCATCCCACCACATGCTAAACTGCCATCTATACTTTCCACCACTAATCAACATGTATCACATATACAAAGTACACATATAATACCAATATACGAGGAATCTTGTATACATATACACTAGATCATGGCATACTCACAAACAGGACGGATGCAAGATTTTATGTCAAGGGTGCAAATTTTTAGGAAGTTATATTAGAAATTTAAGGGGTGCAAAATTATATCATCAAGAGAATATACAAAGAAAATAACTAAACTATAGGAGAATTTAAAATTTTCAAGGTTGCGAGTGAGCGACTGCACCACCCTCGGTCCATCCCTGCCCATAAAAGTAGATGGAGAAAAAGAAAGAAATGAAGAGCCGGTTAAATAACTTCACATAGTTGTTTTCTATATGGAGGAAAAACAGGTAAATTTTTTCTTTTATTTATTTAAAAAACTGGAGAATTATATTAGCAAGTATATCTATATTGCTAGATCTATTACTGAAATCTGCAGAAACATCAGTCTAACACAAACCAAACTGACAGCCTAGCCATGAGCCCATGACCCTGTATCTTTCTGCTAAGATCCATATTTTAAATCCATAATCAGGCTATTCTCCAGATTTCATAACAAAATTAGTTAATAAAGAAATGGTAAAGAGGATAAGCAACAAGACTGTTTATATTATATAATTAACCAGCTAAATTCCACCAGTCAAACATGGCAGCCTCTTTGAATTGAACTTTTAAATAATAAGTATTATTTGGTAAATTATTGAGCTTCAAAATAACACACAACAGGAGTAACTTCATTTTCCCAACAAAGAGAAAGACTCTATAAACAGATAATTTCAGCCTAGCAAACATTAGAAAGAATCGATCAACAAAACCCCCAGCAAAATTTAATCGAACCAGAAAACAGTAAAAGCTTAAAACACAAAAAAACATAATTCTACACAAGTCAAATAATTAGATCGAAATACAAGAAAAGAAAGTAAACCCAAGAGTAAAAAAACATAAGAAACAAACCTGAAAGATCCATTTGTTCATGATAATCACAGTAACATTAAAACCCCACCACTGAAGAATGGCAAGAAGAGATCTGAAAACACCCCACTGCCACAAATTCCCACCCTCCATTTTTCTCAACCAAACCTCCCTCTCTCTCAACGAAAGCCCCAGATCACCAAATTCAGAATCAGAACACAAAACCAATATCCAAAACAAAATCCCACCTAAAATAATTTCTTCAAAAGTTAGCTAAGTTATATATACGTGTGTATATATAAATATAGAGAGGGAGATGGAGGGAGGAATTAAAAAGCGAGGCCCAGAGAAAATGCGAGGGAGGGTGTACTGGTGGAGAAAGCATCATCTCTCTCCCTCTCGCTTTGTCTCTCTAGTCTCTAAATATAAAGGATTTGACTTTAAAATGTCTATTAATTTTTGCCTTTTGTAGTGGGTCCCTTCATTCGGAAGTTCCTAGGACATGGGATGATCGGAACCATTCAATGAATATACTTTGTCCTGATTTCTGACGTTGACTAGAATCTCTTACCGTCGGATTTTTGTTTAATCTTGTAACTTGTCTCACTTTTGATAACCCTTGTAATGGAAACCAAAGCTGTTGGTTTTTTCCCCTAGGGTTTATGAGTTTGTAATAAAGTGGGGGTGAGCTAGAAAGAGTAATTAGTCGTCGATGAGTAAAGTTTTCCTTTTTGTTACTTGAATGTGCATTGAAAACTCTAATTGCAACTGAATTATAACTTCATTTCAGTTTTCTAAATGACAATATTTAATAGATTTACAATTTGCCAAAAAGAAATCCATAAAAAGGAGCATTAAAAAGATTTTGTAAAGGTTTCCCCTTCCTAAATCCCTCGTCTTGCCGTACCCCGGCTCTCATTCACAGTATCACAAGTATTTTTGTACCAACAATCGATTGGTATAGCGAGACGAGACATTAGGTCCTTTAAACAAAATTAGATGTTCGAATGATGACATTGTGAATGGAGAAAATTGAACTGAGAGGGTCGCCCTATAATGAATCGATCCAAATTAATCGGTCAATTAGACCTGGCAAACTTGACTCGAGACCCGAACCGATTTACCCAAACCGAGACCCGATATTGACCCGAACATGATGATCCGAAACCCAAAATAAACCGAACCGAACCAAAATCGACCCGAAATTTTTGTTGAACCGAAATGGACCCGAACCGATTTTCAACCGAACCGAATAGACCCGAACCGATTTCACCAGAACCGAATGCTACCCGAACCGAAAGTTGAAACGAATATTGACCCGATTTTAACCCGATAATTAAGGTAAAGTAAATGAGTAATTTATTTTCAATGTTATCTATTTCTAACAATATGATAAATAGTATAATGATATATGTTTTATTATCATTTTGTATTATACTATGGGGGAGACCGTTGCTTTTCTCAAAATTGTGGTATAATAACATTTTATTTCATTTTAAGTTTAATCCTAAATTACACCCTAAACCCTAAAGCATTAACACTAAGCCCTAAAATCATAAACCATAAATCAAGTTATAGAAATTAATCTTATAAACCAATAACCCTAAGCTACAACATAAGCCCTAAACCATTAGCACTAAGGCTAAACCCAAAACCATAAACCAAAATTAGGGACCATAAAATATAGCATAAAACCGAAATTACAGACTAATTTGATAATTTGGAAGTAATGGAATTTGAGAGTCTAGTGATCAATTTCACAATTTTACCATAAAACCAAAATTAGGGACTAATTTGACAATTTGGAAGTAATGAAATTTTAGAGGTCAGTGACCAATTTCACAATTTTCCATATAAATAAATAAGGGGTCAATTTCGGCTGAAAATTAAATCTTAGGAACTTAAATGAACAAAAATATCAATATATTAAAATTATTAAATTAAATTAAAAAATTAGAAATAAATACGTCTCAATTTTAACTAAAAGTATATTTTTAGGGACTAAATATCATTATGGGGAGGGGTTGCTATATCCGAAGTCCAAACCGTTGGGATACTTCATACTTGTGACTAAATTGAATTAAAATAAAACTTAAAAGTAAATATTAAGACTGAAATGTAACATTTTAAACGCTGCGGGACTTAAAGGTTAATTAACCATAACCTAAAAAATAGGCGGCTCGTTTCCCACTTTCCCTCCAAGTTTTCCCTTATTTTTCTTGCAAATTGTTTTTCCCTCTCTTTTTTTAACTAAAATTACCCGGTTATCTTTTAGTTTTAGGTTAGGGGTAATTCATTGTTTAGCCCTTCCGATTTTACATGTTTTTGATTTAAGTCCCGAATTTTTACTTTTAGTTTTTAGTTTAATTCAATTGAGTCTCAATTTAGATTAATTTAATCGAAATTTCACATTTAGTTTTAGAATTCTTTTAATTATGTTAGTGATTTAAATATTTAATCAAATCCAAATGCATAAATTAGCAAGTTGAATCATAATTAATCTCATAAACCAATAACCCTAAACTGAACCATAAACCATTAATACTAAACTCAAAACCATAAACCTTAAGGAATCATAATTAATTTCATTAACTAATAACCCTAAACTAAACCATAAACCATTGATACTAAACCACAAACCTTAAGAATCAAAACTAATGTCATAAACCAATAACCCTAAACTAAACCATAAACCTTAAGGAATCAAAACTAATATAAAAATCCAATAACACTAAACTAAGCCATAAACTGTTAATATTAAACTGCAAATCATAAACCATAAATCATAATTAATCTCATAAATCAATAACCTTAAGCTAAACCATAAATTGTTAACACTAAACCATAAAACATAAACCTTAGATAATAAAAATACCCAACTCAAACCGAATTGACACAATCTTGTGTATCCTCCACTGATACAAAATCTTCTACATCAACGAAGTCTTTGTAAATCATAAACCAACTCAAATCGAATCGACCTAAAAATTCAAATTTTGACCCGACCCGAAACCGATCCAAGCGACCCGATATTGACCCGAACCGAAAGCGCCCGATCTGATATTGACCTGACCCGAAAACAACCGATCCGATACCCGAACCAAACCTGACTGATCATAGACCCGAACCAAACCTAAACCGACCCGAACTGAATCTAAACCGATTTTAGACAGACCCAAAATGACCCGAACCGAAACCGATCCGAATAGCCCGATTGCCACCACTACGGTCAATGAATCAAATATCGATGATTAATTGATTATATCAAAAAACAAGGTTAGCACCTCATGACTCTGCCTAATGCTTTAGTCACGCAGGTTCTCCGTGCCAAGTACTTTCCCCACTTGAATTTCCTTCAAATGGGGTTTGGTTTTGGACCATCAATGTGGCTGAATGCTTGGTTTCTAGATGGCACATCCCCTCGACCCCTTGTTCAACTAACCACTTTGACTATTACTCAGAGTGGGTCTACTATTACATTTTTTGTTAAACTAGACGAAACTGGTCAATCCTTTTGTTATAATTATCGGGACAATAATGAAGAACAAACAAACGATAGCAAAATAGAAAAAAACATAACACCAAGAATTTATGTGAAAAAACCCAAAAGGGAAAAACCACTAGCAGAGGAGGAGAAACTTTCACTACGTAGAAAAAGAGATTACAATTGAATGAATAAACCCTTAATCCATTATATCTATTTATAGGGATAAAAGACTTGTTTCCAAAGGAAACTTGCATAGAAAGAAATTCTACTCAAACTAGGTTTCCCACTCTTCATCACATATCCAAGAGAGAAGTAAAATTCCACAAGGATTTGAACAACCCAAACTAGAATTTGAGTCACAACTCTAACAATTTCCCCATTGGAATAAATTCTTGTCTAACAATAGCTCCACCTCTTCCACAAAACCCCTTCAAAAGGGTAGTAATCAACAATGAACACCAACCAAGTCTAAGCAATGCTCAAACTTGATTGTAGTAAGGGACTTGGTCATCATATATGCAGGATTGTCGTGAGTGTTGATTTTGTTCACATCAATGTCACATAGGAAATAATATCACGAACAAAGTGATATCGCATATCAATGTGCTTTGTCTTCTCATGAAACATATGATCCTTCGTGTGGAAGATAGCACTTTAACTACCATAAAATAGTGTATTAATCTGAAGGTCTTCATAAAGTTCACCATATAGTCTCTTTAACCAAATCGCTTCCTTGCAAGCTTCAATAATCACCATGTACTCAGCTTCAGTGGTTGATAAAGCAATCGTTTGTTGTAAGGTGGCTTTCCAACTAATGGAACAATCTCCAACAGTGAAGACATAACTTGTTAGAGATCTTCTTCTATCTATGTATCCAGTAAAATCAAAATCGATGTACCAAATGACTCAATCTTTATTTCTTCCAAACTGTAAGCAAGTATCACTAGTGCTTCGTAGGTATTTGAAAATCTATTAAGCAACCCTCCAATGTTCTTTTCCAGGATCTACCATGTATCTACTCACTAAACTGACCGTGTGTGCTAAATCTGAACATGTGTAAACCATAACATACATAAGAGATCCTACCGCGCTTGAATATGGAACTCGTGACATGTACTCAACCTCTTTATCTGATTTTGGAGATAAGTATGATGAAAGTCTAAAGTGGGTAGCCATGGGAGTGCTAACTGGCTTAGCATTCTTCATATTAAACTTGTACAAAACTTTTTCGATGTACCCTTTTTGATTTAGGTACAATTTACATAATTTTTGGTCTCTTTTGATCTTCATTCCGAGTATCTTATTTGCTGGTCCCAAATCTTTCATCTCAAATTCTTGGTTAAGCTGAGTCTTGACATGTCTTATCACTTCTTTATTCTTAGCTTTTATCAACATGTCATCAACATAAAGCAATAGATATATAGGCGATCCATCACTACCTCTTTTAAAGTAAACACAACTATCAAAATTACTTCACTTGAAATTATGAGTAGTCATAAATGAATCAAACCTCTTGTACCATTGTCTAGGGGACTTGTCGACTTTCCTAACGCTTGACAAAAGATTGAGTATGCAGTGTAAATATGTAAAGAATAATGCCAAGAGTGAGTCTATGGCGTACAAGTATACACTGTCAGCAAGTAATACATCAGTAAGTTGAGTATCGTATCCACGTGTATTGACCAAGAATTTAATTGTTCAATGGTTTACTTGTTAAAGGAATAAAAAATGTTTGGATTGATTGGAATTTTCGTTTTAGATAATAACTAAGGGAATGTAGTGAAAGTGAACAATTTGGCAAAAAGAAGTATTCAAATGGTGATAAGTGTTGACAAATGATTCTTGGATTTTACAATAGCTATGCCAGCTGTTAATAATGTACTGCCTTGAATTTATTGCTGAGTAGATTTTAAGAGTGGCATTGCCTCTGTCGATGGCAAGACCCTAAGTTAACCATGTTAAAAACCTTACATGTCTATAATGAAGCTTTTCATTAATTAACTTGATTAAGTTTCATTAATTAATTCACTTTCGAAGTAAGCTCATCTATTTGAACATATTCTGTCGAAGTTTCTCTCCTTAGTACCCGACAACTAATCGTCACTCCTCAAGTCTGTTAAGATATTAAGGCGTAATAAGCAAACAATTCCAACTATTGCATGATAAAGAATTTAGGGAAATGAAGCACTAGCCAGATAGAAAATAATGCCAATGCATTCAAATTATTAAAAACCAAACATAAGCTGAGCGTTAATCGCAAACATCCCCAACCAACTGTAAAATCTTAGTTCATGGTTGGGGAATCCATCCACAAAATATTATCGTATCTCAACATTATCACTTAAATAAAAATCAAACTAAAAGAATATGCAAGAAAGAGATCTGTCGATGCAACCCTTCGAGTGCTCCAGAGCTCTCGGTCTATTATGGTTGAACCACACAACCTCTAGCTTCCTGTTTCACCACCGTGCTCTCCCTTAGTTGATCGATCTATTCCTTTAAATAGGCACGCATGGAAAACCCTAGATTGAGATTGAATTTAAAATTTAATTTTGTATTTAGGATAAAAGACGTTATCCTCTTATCTTTTTTGAATTTTAGGGCTGACGTGTACTAGGTTCAAATGCTACTTTGACCGGGCATCAGACATACATTCTTTGCCAACCAAGCTTGGCAATATCTGGTCCAACTTTGCCAACTACGACTCGGTAATTCTCTTCTATTTTTTCTACTTTCTGCTATTGTGCCACTCTGCCAAGCCTGTTTTGCTCCTAACTTGCATCAATGCCAACAAAACAACCCTTCACACTGGCAAAAGAACAACTCCCTAACTCCTTATACAAATAAATGATTTTAACAACTAAATGCAAAACATATATACCTAAAGACAAGCAAAATCATTGTGAAATATGCATAAAATTGATATTTTCTAGGAGTTAACACTCCCCCAAACCTAGCTCATTGCTTGTCCTCAAGCAATGCAACTAAAATTAGGAAAATAGAAAAATATAAAAAAGAGCACCTCGACAAAATTGTTCTGATTGTCAACAAGTGCTAGTAAGTAAAATCTGGCCCTAGTTCTGTCCTCGCATATCCCAGTGCAATAATGCCAAACAGAACAACAAATTCAAGTGCAACAATATAACTATAGTCTAAGGTCATGAAGTGCAGACAATATGCATCAAGTATTCTTTTACTTCCTTAATCAAATTTACTATCCAAACTTAGAATTATTATTATTCTTTTTTTAGTGACCAAGGGTTTATTTGGCAATATTTTCAAGCTTGCTTCATAATATTGTTTGGCGTGAGAAATAAGAGGGAGCATACCACAAACCCCCACGTCAGTCCAGACATTACTAGGCTTTACTCTTCAACTCATACCCTAAAGTTTTTAACTTGAGAACTAAGAGGGAGCAAACCACAAAGCCCCAAGTGACTTATTATCTCTCAGGCAGAGGAGAGTTCTACATTTTTTTCTTGCCTTGGTAAAACATTGTTGCCTTATTATTTTCTCATAGCAAAATGTTTTTGCGGTGAAGTTCTCCTCGTACTTCTTGTGAATTTCTTCATTAAAGAAAATCTTAAAATGTGCAAAAGAAGATGCATTGAAGAAATTTTTGGAGAAATCATAAGAATTTTGGGAAAAAGAAAATGTGGATTTTTACTTTCTTGTCGAAGAAGCTAAAAAGAAAGAGTGTAAAAATTGAGCTAAGGTAAAGGTTGAGGTTTAAGTAGAGGGAAAAAGTAATGGTTGAGGGTTCTAATAGTGTGATTAAATGGGGATAATGATGAAGGAGTGGCGTGTTTAGGGTTAAGAGATAATGATGATCAAAGGGATAATGATAGGCTAAGGGTTGAAGGTGAAGAGTCAATGCGGGAAAAAAAGGGTAAGATAAAGATTGGGTTGAAAATTTTAATTTCAATTTTTACCCTAAACGGCTAGGGTTTTAATCCTGCACTTAGCTAAAATTTTCACTCTTCTTGGGCTTAACTCACACAAGTCAAATTGTGCAATGTTGGATTCCACATGTCAGCCCTCATCTCGGCATATTGCCTGGTAATATAACCTGTACCTATACTCACTTAAAGCAAACCTTTCAAAGTAGCAAATAAAAATAAAAACAAACATAGAAAATAGAAAATAAATAAAATACTGGAAAAGAAATATAACTAACCTAATTATTTACACTGATCGATCGAAAATAACAAAATCATTCAATCTCCACTAGGATAATGATCTCATTGACATTACCTTGATTACCTTCCAGTTATTGTTTCAACCTTTGGCCTTTTACCTTAAAAGTTGTTCCAGTTTTCAAATCCTTGGTGTTAACTGCTCTATGAGCATATGGTTTGACAACTTCAAAGGGTCCCGACCATCTGGACTTAAGCTTTCCAGGAAATAGCTTTAACTTGGAGTTAAATGATATAATTCTTTGACCAACTTCAAACTACCTTGGCAATATTTTGTTATCATACCACCCTTTTGTTTTCTCTTTATACAACTTGGCATTCTCATGAGCTCAAAAATTCCTCTAACCCATTCAAATCTAATAGCCTCTTCTCACCGGTAGCCATTTATTCTATATTGAGATTTTTGGTTACCCAATAAGCTTGATGTTCCAACTCTATTAGCAAGTGACATGCCTTTCCAAAAATGAGTCTGTATGGGGAGGTTCCCAAAGGAGTCTTAAAAGCTTTTTGTAATCCCAAAGGGAGTCATCTAGTCTCAAGGACTAGTCTTTCCTTGTTGAGTTCACAATTTTCTCCAATATGTTATTAATCTCCTTGTTGGAGATCTCTACTTGGCCATTTGTTTAGGGATGGTAGTTGTGGTAATTTGTTGTTGGATTCCATACCTGTACAGAGCTTTAAAAATTAAATTACATTTAAAATATGTACCTTTATCACATATAATAGCTCTGAGGGCACCGAATCGAGTGAAAATATGCTTATGTAAGAATTTGGCAACGACCTTGGCATTGTTTGTTGGCAAAGCAACAACTTTAACCCATTTTGAAACGCAATCAACAACCACAAGGATATATAGGTTACCAAATGATAAGGGAAAGAGACCCATAAAGTTTATTCCCCATACGTTGAACAGTTCTACTAGCATAATGTTCTGGAGTGGCAATTGATGTCTGCCGGAGATGTTACCCGTCCGTTGGCATCACATGCCTTAGCAAAATTATGGGCATCCTTGAACAACGTATGGAAAAAGAATCCTGACTGTAGTACTTTGGTCGCAGTTTTCATCCCAGCAAAGTGGCCTCTATATGGTGCTGTGTGGTATAATTGTAATATGCGGTGCTGCTCATCTTCTGGAACACACCGACGTATCACTTGATCAACATACTACTTATACATAATTGGCTCATCCCAATAATATTTCCGAACATCTCGGAAAAATCATTTTCTGTCATTACTTACCATGGCATAGAATCAAATGCAAGTAAGTAATCATCAGGGAATTCATCCCTTATGGCAGTGGTTTTGTTATCCTCAAGGTGATGCTCTAGTCGTGATAGGTGATCAGATACCAAGTTCTCACTCTTTTTCTTATCTTGAATCTCGAGATCTAATTCTTGTAGTAAGAGTGTCCATCAGATTAGTCCGGGCTTGAGATCTTTATTTGCCAAGAGATATTTTAGTGTTGAATGGTCTGTGTACACCACAACCTTGTTACCTACCAAGTAAGATCTAAACTTGTCAAATGCAAAGACAACCGCAAGAAATTTATTCTCGGTTGTGGAGTAATTAAGATAGGCTCTATTTAGTGTCTTGTTGGCATAGTAGATGGTATGGAAAACTTTGTCACACCTTTGTCCCAACACTACTCTAACGATATAGTCGCTGGCATCGCACATAAGCTCGAATGGCTCATTCTAATCTGGTGCCACGATTATCAGGGTATTACCTCAACTTTTGCTTTGTCAACTTCCAATATTCTCTTATTCACTTTGCGTCGAAGAACTATGCCCTCATTCACAATGAAGTGGCATTTTTCCCAGTTCAAGACTAGGTTAGTCTCAATACATCTCCGCAAAACAAGTTCCAAACTCTGAAGGCATTCTTTGAATGTTTTTCCAAAAACTGAGAAGTTATCCATGAACACTTCTAGATTGTTATCGATCTTGTCAAAAAAATAGACATCATGCAACGTTGAAGCGTTGTTGGAGCATTACACAATCCAAAAGGCATTCTTCTAAAAAAGAATGTCCCATATAGATAAGTGAACGTTATTTTCTCCTGATCATTTAGGGTGATGGCTATCTGGTTGTAGCCCGAGTAGCCGTCTAGGAAGCAATAAAATGCCTTACCTGCAATCCTGTCCAACATTTGATCGATGAAGCGCAAGGGAAATTGGTCCTTTTGCGTGACATTCTTTAGCCTCATGTAATCCACGCACACTCTCCAACTCGTGACAGTCTTGGAGGGAATCAAATCATCTTTTCTATTTTGTACTACGGTCATGCCACCCTTCTTTGGCAAGCATTGCACCGGACTGACCCACAAGCTATCAAAAATAGGATAAATTATTCTAACATCCAACCATTTTATAATTTCTTTCTTTACTACCTCTTTTATACTCGGGTTCAGTCTTCTCTAGCCTTCAATGGTTTTTCCATGGTACTCTTTCAAATTGATTTTGTGCATACAAATAGTTGGGCTTATTCCTCGAATATCAACCAAGGTCCATCTCAAAGCTTGCTTATAATTGCTTAATATTTCCAATAATCTTTCCTCTTGATCATTAGTGAGATCAACAACAATAATCACTGGTAAAGTTGAGTTATTACCTAAATAAGCATACTTAAGGTGGTTTAGCAATGGGTTTAGCTCTAGTTCTAGTGGCTTCTCAATTGATGGTTTAGGTGCCTTGATTTCTTTGCCAGCCAACTCTAGTGGCTCTGGATGTCTAGAATAACTCACAACTTCAGTCTCCAAGGTTGGTCCTTCAAGTTCTTCACTTATCTCAACTTCGTCATCCAATTCTCTAGCAATATAATCTGGGTCTTGGTAAATCTGTGCCACATCCATAGTGAAAATAGATTCCCTTATCTTATCCGCTTGGCATTCCTCAGGTTTGTCTGCGCATTTAAGATCTCGAAACATATTAAATGTAACATGTTGATCATTCATGCGCATTGTAAGTTCACCTTTGTGAACATCAATTGAGCCCCTACCTGTGGCAAGGAATGGTCTACCCAGTATAATTGGGACATTAACATCCGCCTCATAACCTAAAATGATAAAATTAGCTGGAAATATAAATTTGTCTACCTTTACCAACACATCCTCAATCTTACCCTTAGGGTGTGCAAAAGATCGGTATGTCAGCCGAAGTGTTACTGTGGTAGGTCTTGCTTCAATTCCAATCTTTCTGAAAAATGACATTTGCATCAAATTGATGCTGGCTCCCATGTCACACAATGTCTTACCTATGAATCTATTACCAATGGTACATGGAATAGTGAAACTTCTTGGATCTTTCAGCTTTGGTGGCAGTTGATTGAGTATCATAGCACTGTATCCTTCAGTAAGAGCTACGGTCTCGAAATCACCAAATTTCCTCTTTTTGGTCAAGACATCTTTCATGAATTTAACATAGTTGGGCATTTGCTCGAGAGCTTCTACCAATGGTATATTGATTTGCAATTGTTTAAGAACTTCTAAGAAGTGCTTAAATTGCCGGTCTTGCTTATGTTTCTAGAGTCTTTGTGGGAAAGGTGGTGGTGGATAGGAAAATGCGAGCTCCACTGGCTTTACCAATATGGTGCTAGCACCATATTGTTGTCTAGCATCAGATAGTGGTTTGGCATCGTATTGCTGTTTGGCATCAGATAATGGTTTGTCATTATTAGCTTTTTCTTCTTCTTTCTCTACTTCTTTGGGGTCATCTGCTGGCATCAGTTTTTTGGTTTGGCAATTAATTGACTACTTGATAGGCGTCTTTGTCTCGCATTGTTTGACACTCCGGAGAGCTACTGCTTTATATTGCTCATTTCCATTATGCCGAGCATCTTCCACATCGCTTGGCAAAGTTCCCTAGGGTCAATTACTGAGTGCATTGGCAATATGCCCTAGCTGAACCTCCAAATTTTGCATAGATACTACTAAACTCTAAACGGCCGCATCATTTCGCTCCATGTAATCAGTTAAAGAGTTCCCCTGATTAGATCTTTGCCCTTGTTAGAAATTGTTTTGAGCTATCTGTGGCATTGCATTCTGGTTGAAACCTGACGGTGCATTGTTGTTCTATTGTTTGGCATTGTATTGGTTACCGCCTTGATTTGCCCATGAAAAGTTGGGATGTTGCTTCCAACCTGCATTATAAGTATTGAAATATGGGTTAAAATTTATATTAAAATTACCAAAAAAATACTAATTCAAGATTGGATGGGCAGTCATCCACATGATGGGCCTCTCCACAAATAGTGCAAAATGGGTCCAATGCATTGACTTCTTGGGATTCATTACTCTTTTGCAAAAAATTTACAATGCTAATGAGATTGGAAATCTCAGCCTTGATGGATGTTAGTGCATCAAGCTCTAATTTCCCAATAGTTTTTGTCCCTAATCCTAGTTTGACAGTAGGATATTGAAAATCATTGGCGACAATCCTTTCAAAGATGTCAATTGCCTCCGTATAATTCTTGTCTAGTAGTAACCCATTTGCCTAAGCATCAATAATAGTCCTAGTATGAGCATTGAGTTTCCTATAAAAAGTTAATATCTAGGTCCAATTAGGGAATCCATGCATAGGGCACCTCCTCAACGAGTCATTGAATCTCTCTTAGGCATCATATAAGGTCTCATCACTAGTTTGCTTAAATGCGACGATCTCAGTCCCCAGCTTGACATTAAGTTTAGGTGGCTGGAATCGCAAAAGAAACTTTTGGCATAGTTTTGCCCATGAAGTGAATGAACCAGGTGGAAAAGAACTTAGCCACAATTTTGCTCTATCTCTCAGAGAAAATGTGAATAATTTCGGCTTCATTGTATGTTCAGACACTCCAGGTTGCGGAAATAGTTGGAAAACTTCCATAAATTGCTTCAAGTGTTGCCTTGGGTCTCTAGTGGGTGATCAATCAAATTGTCGTACATTCAAAAGAGTCTAAATCATTATTGGTTTAAGTTTAAAATTAGCTGTGTTTACCTCGGGACCAACTAGTCCAGGCATCAAATTGTCCAAATTTGGTGACAAGTGTTCTCTAATATGTCTTTCTACGACATTGTCAACAACAGCAACAAGAGCCGGTGGTATCTCATTATGTATTGCTAGATTATCTTCTTTGTTTAAGACACCATCTCCTTTGTCATTTCCATTCTGAGCAATCTCTCTAAGTTTTCCTTTAAACTTTCGCAAGGTTCATTCAATCTCAGGGTTGTATGGCCAATCGTCCATCGCATGGCGGTTCTAGGTCATACACAAAAAACAAATAAATAAAGTAAATGAAAACAAGTAAATCAAAAATAATAAATTTCGTTGCAATTCCTGGCAACGGTGCCAAAAACTTGTCGACTTTGAAAATGCTTGGCAAAAGATTGAGTATGCAGTGTAAATATGTAAAGAAAAATCCCAAGAGTGAGTCACTGACATTGAGTAGAATCTCTTACCGTCGATTTTTTTTTTAATCTTGTAACTTGTCTCACTTTTGATAACCCTTGTAATGGAAACCAAAGCAGTTGGTTTTTCCCCTAGGGTTTATGAGTTTGTAATAAAGTGGGGGTGAGCTAGAAAGAGTAATTTGTCATCGATGAGTAAAGTTTTCCTTTTTGTTACTTGAATGTGCATTGAAAACTCTAATTGCAACTTAATTATAACTTCATTATAGTTTTCTAAATGGCAATATTTAATAAATTTAGAATTTGCTAAAAAGAAATCCAACAAAAGGAGCATTAAAAAGATTTTGTAAAGGTTTCCTCTTCCTAAATCCCTTGTCTTGCTGTACCCTGTCTCTCATTCACAGTATCACTAGTATTTTTGAACCAACAATCGATTGGTATAGCGAGATGAGACATTTGGTCCTTTAAACAAAATTAGATGTTCGAATGATGACATTGTGAATGGACAAAATTGAACTAAGAGGGTCGCCCTATAATGAATCGATCCAGATTAATTGGTCAATGAATCAAATATTGATGATTAATTTATTATACAAAAAAATGGCGCTTACTACAAAACAAGGTTGGCACCTTATGACTCTACCTAATGCTTTAGTCACACGGGTTCTCCGTGCTAAGTACTTTCCCCACTTGAATTTCCTTCAAATGGGGTTTGGTTTTAGACTGTCAATATGGCTAGATGCTTCGTTTCTGGATGGCACATCCCCTCGACCCCTTGCTCAACTAACCACTTTGACTATTACTCATAGTGGGTATGCTCTTACATTGTTGTTAAACTAGACAACACTGGTCAATCTTTTTGTTATAATTATCGGGACGATAATGACGGACATACAAACGATCACAAAATAGAAAAAGAAACATAACACTGAGAATTTACGTGAAAACCCAAAAGTGGGCTAAATCCGAACATGTGCAAACCATAACATACATGAGGGATCCTACCACGCTTGAATATGGAACTCGTGACATGCGCTCAACCTCTTCATCTGATTTTGGAGATAAGTCTGATGAAAGTCTAAAGTGGGCCACCATGGGAGTGCTAATTGGCTTAGCATTCTTCATATTAAACCTATAAAGAACTTTTTTGATGTACCCTTTTTGATTTAGGTACAATTTACATGATTTTTGGTCTATCTTGATCTTCATTCCGAGTATCTTCTTTGCTGGTTCCAAATCTTTCATCTCAAATTCTTGGTTAAGCTGAGTCTTGGCATGTCTTATCACTTCTTTATTCTTAGCTTTTATCAACATGTCATCAACATAAAGTAATAAATATATAGGCGAGCCATCACTACTCCTTTTAAAGTAAACATAACTATCAAAATTACTTCTCTTGAAATTATGAGTAGTCATAAAGGAATCAAACCTCTTGTACCTTTGTCTAGGAGACTTGTCGACTTTACTAACGCTTGACAAAAAATTGAGTATGCAGTGTAAATATGTAAAGAATAATGCCAAGAGTGAGTCTATGTCGTGCAAGTATACACGGTCAGCAAGTAATACAACAGTAAGTTGAGTATCGTATCCATGTGTATTGACCAAGAATTTAATTGTTCAATGGTTTACTTGTTAAAGGAATAAAAAATGTTTGGATTGATTAGAATATTCGTTGTAGATAATAAATAAGGGAATATACTGGAAGTGAAAACAATTTGGCAAAAAAGAAGTATTCAAATGGTGATGAGCGTTGACAAATGATTCTTGGATTTTACGATAGCTATGCCAGCTGTTAATAATGTCCTGCCTTGGATTTATTGCTGAGTAGATTTTAAGAGTGGCATTGCCTCTGTCGATGGCAAAACCCTAAGTTAACCATGTTAAAAACCTTATATGTCCATAGTGAAGCTTTTCATTAATTAACTTGATTAAGTTTCAATCTATACTCCTAAGGGGTAGATTCACTTCCGAAGTAAGCTCATCTAATTGAACATCTTCTGTTAAAGTTTCTCTCCTTAGTACCTGACAACTAATCGTCACCCCTCAAGTCTGTTAAGATATTAAGGCGTAATAAACAAACAATGCCATCTGTTGCATGGAAAAGAATTTAGGGAAATGAAGTGCTAGCCAGATATAAAATAATGCCAAGGCATTGAAATTATTAAAAACCAAACAGAAACTGAGCGTTAATCACAAACATCCCCAACCAACTGTAAAAGCTTAGTTCATGGTTGGGGAATCCATCCACAAAATCTTATCATATCTCAACATTATCACTTAAATAAAAATAAAACTAATAGAATATACAAGAAGGAGATCCGTCGATGCAACCTTTCGAGTGCTCCAGAGCTCTTGGTCTATTATGGTTGAACCACACAGCCTCTAGCTTCCCTTTTCACCACCGTGCTCTCCCTTAGTTGATCGATCTCTTCTTTAAAATAGGCACACATGGAAAACCCTAGAGTATGATTGAATTCAAAATTTGATTATGCATTTAGGATAAAAAGCGTTATCCTCTTATATTTTTTGAATTTTAGGGCTGACGTGTACTGGGTTCAATGACTACCTTGACTGGGCATTGAACATCCATTCTTTTCCAACCGAGCTTGGCAATATCTGGTTCATCTTTGCTAACTGAGACTCGTCAATTCTCTTATACTTTTCCCGTTTTCTACTTTTGTGCCACTCTACCAAGCCTGTTCTGCTCCTAACCTGCATCAATGCTAACAAAACAACCCTTCACACTGGCAAAAGAATAACTCCCTAACTCCTTATACAAATACATGATTTTAACAATGCAAACATATATACCTAAAGACAAGCAAAAACATTGTGAAATATGCATAATCGATATTTTCTAGGAGTTAACACTCCTCCAAACCTAGCTCATTGCTTTTCCTCAAGCAATGCAACTAAAATTAGGAAAACAAAAAAATATAAAAAGAGTATCTTGACAAAATTGTTCTGATTGTCAACAAGTGCTAGTAAGTAGAATCTGGCCCTAGTTCTGTCCTCGGATATCCCAGTGCAATAATGCCAAACAGACCAACAAATTAATGTGCAACAATATAACTCTAGTCTAAGGTCATGAAGTGCAAGCAATATGAATCAAGTATCCTTTTACTCTCTTAGTCAAATTTACTACCCAAACTTAGAATTATTTTTTTCTTTTTTTTAGTCACGAAGAGTTTTGTTGGCAATATTTTTCAAGCTTGCTTCATAATACTATTTGCCGTGAGAAATAAGAGGGAGCATACCACGAACCCCCATGTTAGTCCAGACATTACTAGGCTTTACTCTTCAACTCATACCCTAAAGTTTTTAACTTGAGAACTAAGAGGGAGCAAACCACGAAGCCCCAAGTGACTTATTATCTCTAAGGTAGAGGAGAGTTCTACATTTTTTCTTGCCTTGGTAAAACATTATTGCCTTATTATTTTCTTTTACCCTGGCATCATATATATATATATATATATATATATTGAGCTGAGTTTCAAGAATTCTAGATGCATATTGCATGTTATGTAAGACTTCAGTTTCCTAAACTAGAGATTAATTGCCAAGTAGGCCTGACATTACTATCTTGTCGGCACATGCAAACTAAGGATTTCCAAATTTGGTCATCGGATAGAGTATACTAAAGCAAATTCTAACTAGTCTAGCAGTGTGTTGCAAAATTTCCAAATTTAATCGAGACAAAAAAAATTAGTGGTTTCGTATGATAATTATACCTAATTTATAAGGGAAGTAAATGCAAAAAAAAAAAAACATGAATGCATGGCATGACAAAAGATGTGAGGCAACACGCACCTCCAAACCAAATGTGTTCATTATCCTTAATGTATGAAAACAAATATAAACAAAAGAAATAAGATGACATGCATGAACAAATGAAAAAAATGAATATACAGAGTTTAAGTGGAAGATGACTTCCCTTCAGAATTTTCTTAGTGTATGACATGAGTCTTTCTCTTGACAAAGCTCCCATAATAAAGAGCCATGCATTTCTTTCCCTTCATGATGGGCTTTGATGCGGCTGTGGAAGCTCCAAAGTCACGGAGAACTTCTTTAACAATCTGCACTGGCTCCGAGGCGGTAGGAGCGTCAGTGGCAGTAGATGAGGTAGGTGCAATAGGTGTTGTGGCAGCTTTGGCTTGGATTCATTCTTATTCGGGTGGCATGCCTGTTCTTGTAGAATCAACTTGGACAGGAGACACTAGAATGGTGGCATCTGATTGCGTCAGAGTATCGAAAGAATAAGAACTGCTAGCTATTATCGTTGGCAAAAAGGTTAGTAGGGAACTCAAAAAAGGCCGGCGAAACACTTGGGGACATTTCTTCCAGATTTTTCTTTATGGCATCATCCCAAGCATGAGTATATTGCCAGAGCTTGGTGTTATGCTCCTATGCTTTCTCCAGCTTTTGAAGAATGAGCTCCTGGTGTGGTAGATTTAAAAAAGCATTGCCACTAAACCAGCTGGCATATGAGTCTCAGGTTTTGCCTTAGGCACCTTAGCCTTGGACACCGGCTCTGTAGCCTCTCCTTTACCCTTTTCCTTGGGAATAAGTTACCTCCATAGAGTAGGAGTGATAGTTTTTCCCTTGTTTTCTTAGACTTTTTCCAAATCAAGCCTTGACACACTATGCTTTATACAAATATTAGAGATTAATAAAGGAAAAACAAACTACCATTGCCCTTACCAGCACACTTATAAGTTTTATCAATAATGAGACGACCGATGTTGATCTTGCGGCCCACGATGATCGAATGTAATAAGGTCATCCTCTTCTCCGATACAGTCTCATTATGGGTGGTTGGCATCATATTTGCCTTCAAGAAATGGTTCCACCCCTTTGGCTGTGGCTTTAGTGCCAGCCGCTTCACTGTCTGGTGGCCTTTTGATGATACATTCCACTTGGTGCTAGGTTTCCATAAATCCTTTAGTAACTTTTGCCTATTGGAAGCATCCAAAGAATCAGCAAACTCAGAGTGCTATTCTCTTGCACCATCCAATTCAAACATAGTATTAATATACCCATCGTCAAATCTAACACACGTACCTCGTATAAGCAAGAAATGTGATTCTTTGGTCGTGAGGTGGGCATAAAATTATCGAACAATATTGGAATATAATTCGCCCGTTTGTTGGTAAAACAACTCCTATTTTTGCTTCTTTACCATCGTCATGAACTCTGATGAATAACCCAAGTTGGGTTTGTTCTTGAACTCAAAATTCTTCTCGTAGCGTTCGTGCGGTAAAGTTCTCCTCGTACTTCTTGTGAATTTTTTCATTAAAGAAAATCTTAAAAGGTGCAAAAAAATATGTCATGCAGAAACTTTTGGAGAAATCGAAAGAATTTTAGAAAAAATAAAAAGGTGGATTCTTACTTTCTTGTCGAAGAAGCTAAAAAGAAAGAGTGTAAAAATTAAGCTAAGGCAAAGGTCAGGGTTTAAGTAGAGGGAAAGAGTAATGGTTGAGGGTTCTAATAGTGTGATTAAATGAGGAAAATGATGAATGAGTGGCATGTTTAAGGTTAAGAGATAATGATGATCAAAGGGATAATGATAGGCTAAGGGTTGAAGGTGAAGAGTCGACGCGAGAAAAAGGGTAAGATAAAGATTGGTTGAAAATTTGAATTTCAATTTTTACCCTAAACGGCTAGGGTTTTAATCCCGCACTTAGCTAAAATTTTCACTCTTCTTGGGCTTAATTCACACAAGTCCAATTGTTAAATGTTGGATTCCACGTGTCAGCCCTCATCTCGGCATACTGCTTGGCAATGTAACCTATACCTATACTCACTTAAGGCAAACCTTTCAAAGCAGCACAAGAAAATAAAAACAAACATAGAAAATAGAAAATAAATAAAATATTGGAAAAGAAAAATAACTAACCTAATTATTTACACTAATCGATTGAAAATAACAAAATCATTCAATCTCTGCTAGGAGAATGATCTTATTGACATTACCTTGATTACCTTCTAGTTATTATTTCAACCTTTGTCCTTTGTCCTTAAAAGTTGTTCCAGTTTTCAAATCCTTGGTGTTAACTGCTCTATGAGCATATGGTTTGACAACTTCAAAGGGTCCCGACCATCTGGACTTAAGCTTTCCAGGAAATAGCTTTAACTTAGAGTTAAATGATATAATTCTTTAACCAACTTCAAACTACCTTGGCAATATTCTGTTATCATGCCACCTTTTTTTTTTCTCTTTATATAACTTGGCATTCTCATAGGCTTGAGCTCAAAATTCCTCAAACTCGTTCAAATCTAATAGCCTCTTCTCACCGGTAGCCATCTATTCCATATTGAGCTTTTTGGTTGCCCAATAAGCTTGATGTTCCAACTCTACTGGCAAGTGACATGCCTTCCTAAAAATAAGTGTATGGAGAGGTTCCAAAAGGAGTCTTAAAAGCTATTTTGTAAGCCCAAAGGGAGTCATCTAGTCTCAAGGACTAGTCTTTCCTCATTGGGTTCACAATTTTCTTCAATATGTTATTAATCTCCTTGATGGAGATCTCTACTTGGCCATTTGTTTGGGGATGGTAGGTTGTGGCAATTTGTTGTTGGATTCTATACCCGCACAGAGCTTTATAAATTATCACATGCAATTTGATGCTAATAAGGACTATAGCTTGATAAATATATTATTAATCTCCTTGTTGGAGATCTAGTTGCATATGCTTTGAGTGTTGCAATAAAACACGTTATCCTCTTATCTTCTTTTGAATTTTAGGGCCAGCGTGTACTGGGTTCAATGGCTACTTTGATCGGACATCGAACATCCATTCTTTTCCAACCAAGCTTGGCAATCTCTAGTCCAACTTTGCCAACTGCAACTCAGCAATTCTCTTCTGTTTTTTGTACTTTCTGCTCTTGTGCTGCTCTGCCAAGCCTGCTATACACCTAACCTGCATTAATGCCAACAAAACAACCCTTCACACTGGCAAAAGAACAACTCCCTAATTCCTTATGCAATTACATGATTTTAACAACTAAATGCAAACGTATATACATAAAGACAAGCAAAAACATTATGAAATATGCATAAAATCAATACTTTCTAAGTGTTAACAAGACTATTTCAGGTTATACAAAGGTTTCTTCAACAAGCAAACATAATCCTCTTTTCCTAAGACCACAAAACCTTCCATTTGATTCATGTAGATGTCATCATCAAGTTATCTATGTAAGAATGCAGGTTTTACATCTAACTGCTCAAGCTCAAGATTGTACATGGCTACTATACCAAGTAAAGCCCGAATCAAACTGTGCTTCACTGCTGATGAAAATACATTGTGAAGTCTATGCTCAGAATTTGACTATTGCCTTTTGCAACCAGCCTTGCTTTGTACCTAGGTTCTTCAACTTCTAATATCCCCTCTTTCTTCTTGAAAACCCATTTGCAATGAACTGCCTTCTTATCCTTAAGGATATTTACAAGGTTCCAGGTAGAATTCTTGTAAAGTAGTTTCATCTCCTCTTGCATGGCAATTAACCAATTTATTGCATCTTTACAGCTAATCGCCTTAGAGTTAGACTAAGCTCTTGATTTGCATCAATATCTTCAACAACACTCAAAGCATATGTAACTAGATCAGCCTCGGTGTACCTTTGGGGTCGTTTAATTTCTCTTCTCGATCTATTTTTGGAGATAAAATATTGTGGTGAGGGATGAGCTGTATTTTTGGTTTTTGTACTAACTTGGGGGGGTCATCCCATCTTTGGATGTCGTATCAATATAAAGCTCTACCTTCTTAGACTATGTGGTTGAATTTTATTGGTGGAATCCTTGAGGGATGGGTCACATAACATGGTAGCTTAATCAAAGATAACATCTCTACTAATCACAATTTTTCTGGTTTCTGTACACCATAGTTCGTATCTTTTTACTCTAGCTTTATACCCTAGGAACACACATTTGATGGATCTTGGTTCTAATTTTCCGATATCTACATGAGCATAAGCAGGGCAACAAAAAATTTTCAGATCAAAATAATTAGCAGGATTACCAGCCCATACCTCGTGTGGAATCTTTTTCTCAATGGCATTGGATGGAGACTGATTAATCAATAAACATGATATTGAAGTTGTTTCATCCTAGAATGCCTTCGATAACCCATAATTGGAAAACAGACATTGAACCTTTTTATTATTGTTAGATTTATCCGTTCAGCAACTCCGTTTTGTTATGGTGTGTTACAAACTATCAAGTGTCTCACGATTCTTTTTGACTTGCAACACTTATTAAATTCTCCATAACATAATTTTAACCTATTATCAGCGTGAATACGTTTAACTTGTTTTCCCATTTGTTTTTCAATCATCATTTTCCATTCGTTGAATGTGGACATGATTTCACTCTTTTGTTTTAGGAAGAATGAATAGACTTTTCTGAAAAAGTCATCAATAAATTTTAGCATATAATTGGCTCCACCACTAGAAGGTACTCTAGATGGCCTTCACAGATCAGAATGAATATAATCTAGAGTAGCTTTCGTGTTGTGAATTCCCCAAGTGAATTAAACTCGCTTTTGTTTCCCGAAAAACATAGTGCTCACAAAATTCCAGTTTGCAAATTTCTTGCCCGTCTAGGTGTCCTCTTTTACTTAATTCTGTCATGCCGTTTTTACTCATATGCTCGTCTAGGAGTCATTCTTTACTTAATTTTTAGCATATAATTGGCTCCACCACTAGAAGGTACTCTAGATGGCCCCCATGGATCAGAATGAATATAATCTAGAGTAGCTTTCGTGTTGTGAATTCCCCAAGTGAATCGAACTTGCTTTTGTTTCTAAAAAAACATAGTGCTCACAAAATTCCAGTTTGCAAATTCCTTGACCATCTACGAGTACTCCTTTACTTGATTTTGTCATGCTGTTTTTACTCATATGCCCCAAGTATATATGCCAGAGTTTTGTAGTATGTTCATTTGAAAAGGGTGGAGAAGCGACTACAACATTACCAACAAAAAAGTGGAACCCTGCAAAACATATAGTCTTGAGGTCTTTTTCTGCCCTTTCATCATAATGAGGGAACCCTTGTTGATCTTCATGACTCCACCTTTAGCGGTATACTTGAACCCTTTTGAGTCAAGGGTACTCAACGAAATCAGGTTCCTCTTTAGATCTGGTACATGACATACGTCGGTTAAGGTTCTGATAAACCCATCGAACATCTTAACTTCGATCGTGCCAATCTCTGTAATATTGCATGATGTGTTGTTCCTCATCAAATATTCATGTAGAAACATTTTCATATGTTTTAAACCAATCCCGATTGGGAAACATGCGGAACGTGCATCTAGAATTGAGGATCCATTCCTCGTTCATTTTAGGGTCATTGTTGGCAGCAACTAAAAGTTCAACATCGCTATAGTTTTCTGCTATACCTGCTTTACTGGATTTTTCTACATTCTAATTCGTAGTCTCTCTTTTAATCTTATTCTCTAACCTATAACACTTGGATTTAATATGACCTTTCTTTTTACAAAAAAACACAGATTTTACCTCGATTTGATGACTTTGACCTGCCCCTGGTTTTATTGCCAGAATTACGAGCACATTTTCTTCTATGGTTTGAACTAGTTGATCCATACACCATTATCGTCAGCAACCTGAAGCTTTTGATACCAGTTTGTTATAATTATTGGGACGATAATAACGAACAAACAAACGATCTCAAAATAGAAAAATAAACATAACACCAAGAATTGGCTTGGCTGTTTAAAGCTAAAAACCCACAGTTAAATGTATCCCTTGATTGTATTATGGCAGATCCAGCTGTTGCGGAAGAGTCTTTTATTTCAGTTTGCAAATTCAGTAAACCCCTAAGATGGTGTCCCCCGCCTGTAGGTTTTTTTAAAATGAATGTGGATGGGGCTATGAAATTGGACAGTAGTGTCGGTGGCATTGTTGGGGTATTGAGAATGATCGAGGTGTAAGGCTTCTATCTTTTTCACGTTCGATTGGCTCCTTGCGCTTAAGACAAGCTTGGAGGTATTTGTTTCTTCGATTTGGTCCAAGAAATTTCGTTTAATCCTGGAATGTGATAGTAAGCTTGTTGTGGATTGGGTTCTTGATCTGGGAAAAGCCCCTAAATGCTTTGTTGCCTTGCTCATAGAAATAAATAGGTGTTTTTTTTTTAAGGTTAGTTGTGTATCTGGCATGTTCCTAGAGTCTGTAATGTGGATGTAGACGTCAAGGCTAAAAGTGAGATAGGTTAACAGTTTTTAGTGGGATCTAGTTTCACTCCTGGATGGGTTATTATAGGGATTAGCGTGATATTTTTGTATTTATGATTTCAGTGGATAATTTATTATGTTTATGAGACTTAATAGTACTCCGGGCACTCTTTTTCTTCTTCCGTTGTTCGATAATTTTATTGTTGATTATGAAGGATGTTTTTAATAAGCCTCATTTTATTAAAAAAAAATAAAATGTCTATTTTAGACATGATATTATAAAATAAAATAAATGAACTTGAGTGATGTTTTAATTCGCTAATATTATGATATATAAAATAAATTAATTTAAATTATAATAAAAGGATATATTTTTTTTTGCAAAATTTAATTTGAAAATAAAAACATATTATAGATTATATACGGACATTACAATTACAAATTCATGATAAATTTACAGTAAATTATAAATAAAATAATTTTATTTTCAATATAAATATTATAAAATATATATTATTTTATAATTACGCATGTTAAATATTAGTTTAACAATTAATTATAATTTATGAATAAATACTACCTTATAACTACCTTTATACTATTAAAAAAACAATCAATTATAACTAAATAATAAAAGGTAAACATTTAATCTTATTTGCAAACCAATTTTTTCACCCAAAAGCTATAAAATCTAACTGTTTAGTTTGGGTGGAAAATCACCTTTAGTGTTAAAAAAACAAACGTTTTGCATTGATTATGCTTAAAAAGATGATTCTAGATTGCTAAAAGCAACCAAAAATAAGCCAGTCAAGAGCAAATGGTCTGATTTTATAGGCGTCGCTAGAATGACACTATGCTTAAGGCCAAATAAATTTTTTTGTCTCATTTTATACTCAAACTAAAAAAATTAAATTTTAAATTATAATCTTAAAATTTAAATTTTAAATCCTAAACCCTAAAAATATACCTCATCCTTAATTCTCTAAACTTTAAATTCTAACCTTAAACATTAAACCTTAATTTAATTTTTTAATATAAAAACATAAATAAAAACATAAAAAAACAGATAATTTCTACTCTTATATTAATTCTTGGGTCATGTCCTATGCGACGGGTAATTGAAATAGATTGCGGCAATTAATGAATTATGGGTTTGTGTACCAATGTAGTGGAGATTACCAATAAGTTGCCAACTAAAGGGTCCTCGTTCAAGGTCTTGCGTGACTCCTCTTGTCAATTAAATTAAGAGAACATTTGATACGATGAGAGAGTATGGATGAGAGAGTATTTTTTCCACCATTTTCTACATTTTTAACTATAAAAATCATTTAATTTTAAAATTTATTTTAAACACATGATCAATATTTAAAATTCATTTTAAACACATGATAAATATTTAAAATTCACTTGTTTAGTATTATATTAATTTCTATTCTAGTGTTACCTTCCAATTTTTAAAATCGAAAATTTAAAACGGAGAAAGAAACAAAAAACATAAGGTAAGGAAATAAACCCTACCTTAACGTTTACTTACTAACAATGGGTTGACATCCTGTTGTTTTTTTGGCAAACTACTTGTGTGACCACACAATTATGAGGTTTGTTCTATTTTGACCACCCAATTAAAAAAATAGACAAACACACTAGCGAATTTTTTAATTGGTCCTATTTTGACCACCAACCGTTAAAATCTAACGGATGAGGTGTCAGTTAACAAAAATTTGTATGATCACACATTTAGTCCCTATTAGTTACCTATTATATCAATTTGGTCCTAATTTTAATTTAATTAAATAAAACTAATCAATTATTCAGGTTATGACACATGGTTTGAACCTAAGACCTTCGGCGGATATACCAAAGCCTTTACCACTATGCCAACTAGTTATTGTTGTTACAAATGGAACCCTTATATATATATATTTTGTTGTGTGGTGTGATGTGATGTACTATAAATGATATGCAAACGGTGCAAGTATACACATCGAACAAGTAATAATAGTAATAAGTAAGATTGTCTCCACAGGGATTGGAGGGAATTCAAGTAAAGTTTAAGCACACAAAACAAAGACTGAGAATTGAATGAAAGAGTTGATATGAGGAGTTGAAAGAATGATTAATACTTTCCAACTTATAAGATGCTCGACAAAGCTTACTCATGTGTTTCTAAACTATCTCTAGCAAGAAACTAACAATAATAATGCTACAACAATACCTCTCAACGTGAAACTTAGCAAGCTATTATCCTTGAAGTTATTTTCCTTTTAGTCGTTGAAACTCTATCCTTATCTCTAAGGTGAGTTAGGGTTTTTCCTCTCAGCATCAAACCCCATTGTCCATGTAGAACTAAGCTTAACTCTCTCGACCATTAAGCATTAAACAAAGGTAAAGGCTAACTCTCGAAAGCTCTTACAAACCCAAGTCAATAAAACAAAAAAACAAAGCATATATAGAACTAGAAAATGCTAAAACATTCATTCAAAAAAGAAACATAATAATCCACAAGATAAACCCAAACCACTTAAAGATAGTTCATGGCGGGACAATAACATCCAAAACCATCCGTTTAATACAACTCGTTTCTACAAAGTATGGAAAAGCAAAGAGTAACTAAGAGTAAAAGGAAACTCCCAATCCGTCGTGGACAACCGTGAACCACTTCAAGCTTGCTGGTTCTCTCAAAGACCAGCAAGTTCTTCCTTTGGAGCTTCAATAATGAAGGACGCGATGAAGGAGAAGACGAAGAGTAGCCACCTCTTCTTTTTTCCCTTATCTCATAAAGGCTCATTTTTCAGCTCTACCTTAAGTGTGGGTGTCCTACCATTTATATAGTGGGGGCTTCTAGGGTTTTTTCCCTTATTTCTTTGTGTTTCCTAGGGAATATTCCCTTCACATGTGTGGCACAGCTGGCTGGAGAGGGGTTCACATGTGGGCTGTAAGATATCTTCTTTCTTTGTCTTTTTGTGCGCCCAAAACTATCGTCCAAAATGCCGCAACATATTTTCCTTGCCCATCAATGCTTCTTAGCTCACTTGCACATCACCACACCAAAACAAACATTTCCCAAAGCAACACCAATTTCACAAATATATAAAAACAACCAAGCAAACACCACCATATGCAACTAAATGAACTAAATGCAATGGAATCAGCTTGAAACCAAACAATAACCAAAGTAAAAAAAACATGAAATATATCATTTTTACAAGGTTATCACACTCCCAAACTTAAGCTATTGCTTGTCCTCAAGCAATGAGTAGTGAAAAACAGAGAAAATGGTATGACAAGGTTTAGATCAAGATAGTGTTATGGCATAAATTTTAGTCCTCAGAAAATATAGGCTTCAACATGCTAGACAGTTTTGAGATTTTAAGAACTTTTCCTTAGGACAATATCCTTTGCATGTGTGTGCGTAATTGCATCCAATCTATGCTTAACAGAGTTGGAAAAATTCTAGGCAAATTCTTTATTATACCCTAGTATTTGTTAATCAATTAAGCACAAGTTTACTCCCATAATTCTAACTTCTTTTTCTTTTATTTTTTATGAAACTGCTACGAGGGGAGTCAGCTCATCACAACTACCGTCCTTAAATCTAGATGAATATGGAACAAACATTTCATCCTCAAGCTAGTAAGTAGAGTAATCCCGTGACTACTTCCATTCACTCATTTGTTGTTGCTGCCATTTATTTAAACGCAATATCCAAGCAAACAACAAAAAGATGAGTGTCCCTCCACTGTTATGCCGAAGCATTTATTCATAACTCAGCACATGCAATAAACAAAAGGGAGTCTAATAAAGCCTTTAAAGCTTTTATTTATCATTCAAGTTCATTTAGATCATTCATACTAAGGCGTGCAAGAGTTCTTTCATAAAATATTTCTAACACCCTTAAGCATAGAGAACATGCAATCGTGAAACAATTTTATCGCAAAGCATCAAATCCTAAAGGAAATTCTACCAATCTCAACAGTCATGTACATTCAATCAATTCATAGCCACAAAAATTAAATGCTTATCATTGGACATCCTTAATTTATTCATAAAAATTGTTTTTAAACTAAACAAAATGCCATAGCAAAAATTTGTTCATAACTACAAATGCAAATGCTTAACTATGAACACTACCTCCCCCAAGCTTGAAGGATGCAGTGCCCTCAATACATGAAAACTAACTAACTAACTAAACTATATCAATAGCATCAAGAAAATGGGATATTGATGTATAGCTAGTCAAGAATATCTACAAAATTCTTGAACTGAAGGTCTTCATTTTTCTTCTTCAATATGTAAGGGAAGGGTGGTGGGGGTTCGATTTCTTCCTCTACTGGTGGGGGTCTATCTTTTGCTGTCGCAATATTCTGCCTTCCATCGGTAGGTTCACTTATCGAGCCCTCATTCTTGTTCTCTTCAAGAGTTGAATCCTCTTGCAACAATGGTTCTTCATACACAATCTTGGGGTTGTAATTATCCACTTTCTTCCCCTAAAACTTATCTTCTTTGTTAAGTTGGGTGCCACTCCTTAAAGTAAGTGCACTACACTGCTCCTTGCCATAAGTTTTAGTGACTTTAGTATCACTAGATAGACTACCTTGAGTTTGAACATGTAAAGCTTGCGCGATTTGATCTACTTAGGTTTCCAAGGCTCTCAAAAAAGAACTATGACTTTGTAGCAATGCTCTTTGGCACTTGATAGATGTAGCATGGTCTTGAAATAAAGCCTTTGTAGTCATCATTGTTGCGCGTAATAAGTGCTACGCAATTGTGCAAGTATACACATTGCAAGTTATAGTATAAAATATATCGTCTCCACAGGGATTTGTGCCACTTCAAGAATCTAGTCTCTTGTACTGTAAAAAGTAAAAACACAAATAAAGGATTATAGGAGTTTTAACTAATAACTAAACTAGAAGGCAATAAAGTAAAAGAATAAATAAGATCAAATGAGAGAGATAGGCCAGGTTATCGTGAGTTGAGGTGTGATAGCCGATTGGATCATCTTGGTAAAAGAGTGCACAGGCAACTCAGTTGCCGTGACAACTTGCACAACGGGGTTGCCTTGGCAACTAATCGATGGTTGCCTGGGCAACTACTTGGGCGTCTGGGCAGCAACCTTCAAGGTTCGGCAGAGCGTTCTTCAATGGTTTCTTCTTATCCCTAAGTCGAAACTCTAGCTACTTGTGCATGCCTTGATAATACATCCCTGCGTGAATCAAGGGTGAACAACAACCAATCTTGCGCTCCTCTTAGCCGTTGAAATCCTTGACTTATTCCTAAGCCGGATTAATCTTCACCATCAATAGATTGAATAAAGATCATATTCATTCGTTTCTTGAATCTAACTCTCCCAATATTAGATAAATAGATGAAATCACGAGATCCTCTCCTAATTCACTCGCAAACAAGAATAAGAACCAAGAATGAATAAACCTTGAATAGAAAAGTGCAAACTCTTATTACCTAAACAAAATTCCAATAGTTTCTCACAACCACAAAACACAATAACCATAGCCAAATAGATTTAGTTCATGGCTAGGTTCCAAAGAAACACAAGATAAATAATCCCTAGCATGAACCTAATTGAACAAGAAAAAAAAGACGAAGAATTGAAGCTTGTCGAAATCCCCTTGCCCTAGATGATTGTCGAAAATTCTCTCCTCTTGCTCTCTTTGAGTTGTCGAAATTCCCCTCTAATTTATAGGGCTAGGTCAAAGTCCTTCTTTGAGGAGGAAGTTAAGTTGGAATTAAATTATCTTTAAAGAATATAATTCTTTATTATAATTATATTCCTACTAGAACTTCTCCTATTTTCTTGGAATTTAATTCTTCTTTAATCTCTTCATGGAAATCAAATACCTTTGGGATTTGGCTTTGCTCCACGTCATCTTGGGCTTGTCTAGTCATCAATTTCGACTACCATATCACCTTGTTCTTTGTCGACAATTGCCCTGGCAACTGGCTCGGCGTCTCCTTCATGCATTGCCCTGGCAACTAGCTCTAGCCTTGCTTTGGCAAGTGATCCTGCACATACGCACAAAACACACCAAAGCAGCATCTTTTCCCACAAAACTACCAAGTTATGTAATCAAGCTCAACGATGGAAGGAAACATGAATTAATGCATGAATGGCTAATTATGCAACTAATATGAGCCTAAGTCTAACAATAATATGAGTAAAAATGGTAAGAAAAATAGTACTTTTGAACACTTATCACACCTCCAAACTCGAACTATTGCTTGTCCTCAAGCAATGCAAACTAATAATTACCTGCCAAGACTTCAATTTTCACAAACTTAGCTTTGAACTTGATTTCAATTCTCAGAACCGGGGCACAAAGTATGATTGGCTTTCATTTTTCAGGAAACTTAGGAGTTACTCGGAATCAAACTATAATGCTTGTGAGTGTGTGCGGAGTTGTGTGCAAGTTGATTTTTCGGGTTCTATGCAAACAAGAGGTTTTCAAATTACTTCATTGGGTTCTTTTTAACATGTTTTAACTAGAGCCAGTTTTGGGCACCTCTAGTGTTTTGTTTTTAGTTTTATTAGACAAGAGCCGGTTTCGGGCACCTCTAGCGATCAATTTTTTTTAGCGCATACTAGAGCCAGTTTCGGGCACCTCTAGTGATCAATTTTTTTAGCACATGCTAGAGCCAATTTCGGGCACCTCTAGCATTCATCCAATTTTTATTCTAATCCCCCAATTTGTTAATTATTAACCTAAGTTCACTAGAATTCCTTAAATCAATCAAACCACAACAGTGTTTCATCAAATTTAGCATCATAGTAAAATTCTAAGTTTTTCCATGGTTATCCTAGAATAAAAATTCTATCAATTAAGTGCATTGTCAAAGTCATCATCGGATATTCATCAAATCTAAGCAATTCTTGTTCCAACTAAAGGCATGGCAAGCAATTTATGTATCCTAAATGTAATACTTAAGATGAATGTAACTAAACATGGTAACTACTAATAACAATCCCCTCCCAAACTCGAGTGAGGCATTGTCCTCAATGCATGTATTAAATAAAAATAACGACAAATAAAATGCAAACGAAGACTTACTCCGAGAGTTCGTCATCGTGGATGATTAGTTTCCTTTTGGTCGGTGTCTTGATTCTCTTGCTTGAACGCGATGGTTGTTTTCTTGTTGTCAGTGGTAGAATCGATCCTCGTACGGGGTTGTCCTCATCGTCCTCTTCATTAGTGTCATTGGCTTTTCGCTTGGAGTATTCAATTGGTGCGGTCTTTGTTGGTGCAATGATTCCGTAGGAGTTGATTCGGGCATAGGTGCTTTACCTTTGGCTTTTGCAGTGGTTGCCGGGAGTCTTTAGCTTTGGTTGTCGTGGCATCTTCAGGGTTGGTTGCCGTGGCATCAGCTTGTGCAGGATGATGTAGGTTGCCGCGGCATCATCTGTTGTGGTTGCCGTGGCAAGTAGTCGGTAAGGAATTTCCTTAGCATAGTGGTTGTGAGTCTTTCTGTGGAAAAGAAAACAAAGAAAACCTGGAAACTAAAGATAATGAAGAAAAATAAAATATCTCCTAAAAATAAAAATAAAAAGAAAAAGAAAATATTGAAAGGAGAGCATGCTCATGCATCTCCTAAGGTAACCACTTCTTTGTTACGTTCCACATGGGCACCATTGTAGTGCTTCAATCTTTGTCCATTAACTTTGAATTCATGGTTGTCAGAGATGGACTTGATTATCACAGCACCATGGGAGAATAGTTTGACGACTTCGAATGGTCCTGACCATCTTGATTTCAGTTTTTCCGGGAAAAGTTTTAGCCGAGAATTGAATAGGAGAACTAGTTGCCCTGGCGTGAATTGCCGTGGCAATAGCTTTTTGTCATGCCATTGCTTTGTTTTCTCCTTGTAGATTCGTGCATTGTTATAGGCGAGTGTATGGAATTTTTCTATCTCGTTAAGGTCCAACAAACGCTTTTGTCCGGCACTTTCCCAATCCATATTCACTGTCTTGATTGCCCAGTATGCCTTGTGTTCGATTTCCACCGGTAGATGGCATGTTTTGCCATAGACAAGTCGAAAGGGGGACATACCTAAGGGTGTTTTGAATGGAGTGCGATATGCCCAAAGTGCGTCATCTAGTCTTAATGACCAATCCTTCCTAGAGGGATTTACAACTTTCTCGAGTATACCCTTCAATTCTCGGTTGGAAATTTATGCTTGCCCGTTGGTTTGTGGGTCATATGCCGTGGCGATCTTGTGTGATATGCCGAAGCGTTGCAACATCTTGGCAATTAGTCTGTTGTCAAAATGCTTGCCTTCGTCACTGATAATTGCTCTCGGCATCCCAAACCGTGTAAATATGTTTTTCTGCAAGAATCGTTGCACAGTCTTGGAATCGTTGTTGGGAACTGCAACTGCCTCAACCCATTTAGACACATAGTCGACAGCAAGTAGAATGTAGAGGTTGTCGAATGAAGATGGGAAAGGTCCCATAAAATCGATCCCCCATACATCGAACAGTTCCACCTCGATGATGTTCTGGAGCGGAATCTCATGTCGTCTAGAGATATTGCCCGTCCTCTGGCAACGATCACATTGCTTGTAAAAGTTTTGGGCATCTTTGTACAATGTTGGCCAATACAAACCGGATTGCAAAACTTTGGCCGCGGTACGAGTTCCTCCAAAATGTCCTCCATAGGGTGAAGAATGGCATTGCCAGAGTACATTCTGTTGCTCTTCTTCAGGGACACATTGGCGTATAACATGATCTGCACATTGTTTAAACAAAAGAGGCTCGTCCCAAAAGTAACGCTTCGCATCATGGCGGAACCGCTTCTTCCCTTGGTGAGTAATGCCATAAGGTAAAATACCACAAATAAGGAAATTAACTAAATCTGCGTACCAGGGTATTGCCGAGGCATGTGCCGTCGTGGCGACTGCTCCCAAAATTGCCAAGGCGTGCGCGTCAAGGGCTGTTGTAGCGTCGAGAGTTACCGAGGCGTGTGCATCCATAGTTGCCGAGGCGTTGAGGGTTGCCGAGGCATGCGCGTCCATGGTTGCCGAGGCAATTAAAATTTGTTCATCCAGGAATGCATCGCATATCTCTAGATCCGCTTCCTTCTCCCTATTGCGTTCTAAACGTGATAAGTGATCGGCCACTTGATTTTCTGTTCCTTTCCTGTCCTTAATTTCAATATCAAATTCTTGTAAAAGTAATATCCAACGAATGAAACGAGGTTTGGCATCCTTTTTTAGCAAATATATATTTGATTGTCGAATGGTACGTATGAACAATTACCTTTGTACCAATCAAATAGGATCAGAACTTGTCAAATGCGAAAACTACAGCTAGTAACTCTTTCTCCGTTGTTGTGTAATTCACTTGAGCACTATTAAGAGTTTTACTAGCGTAGTATATCACATGGAAGGTCTTTCCTGTGCGTCGGCCTATGACTGCTCCTACCACACAATCACTTGCATCACACATGAGCTCAAAAGGTAGCGTCCAATCTGGTGGAACGACAATGGGTGCCGAGGTAAGCTTTTTCTTTAGGGTTTCGAATGTTTGGGTGCAAGAATCATCAAAATCGAAGACTTTATCATGTTCAAGCAAATTGCATAAGGGTTTAGTGATTTTAGGAAAATTATGAATGAACCTCTTGCAAAAACCTGCATGTCCAAGAAAACTTTGAATTCCTTTAACCGAACTTGGTGGGGGTAATCTCTCGATCACGTCCACCTTGGCTTTGTCTACTTCAATTCCTTTGGATGAAATCTTGTGGCCGAGCACTATTCCTTCATCTACCATAAAATGGCATTTCTCCCAATTGAGGACTAAATCAGTTTCTTCACACCTTGCCAACACCCTCTCTAAATTGCCGAGACAGCTGTCGAAGTCATTACCAAAAACAGAAAAATCATCCATGAAGATCTCAAGGAAATCTTCGACCATGTCTGAAAAGAGTGCCATCATGCATCTTTGGAAGGTTGCCGATGCGTTACACAATCCGAACGGCATCCTTCGGAAGGCATAAGTACCGTATGGGCATGTGAAGGTTGTCTTTTCTTGATCTTCTGGTGCTATGGCAATTTGATTGTAACCTGAATAACCATCAAGAAAACAATAAAATGGTTTACCTGCAAGACGGTCAAGCATTTGATCAATAAAGGGTAATGGGAAGTGATCTTTCTTGGTGGCTTTGTTTAGCTTTCGATAATCAATACAAACCCTCCAACCAGTCACAGTCTTGGTTGGAAGGAGTTCATTGTTTTCATTACTTACCACTGTTATACCTCCCTTTTTCGGTACGCATTGTACTGGACTTACCCATGTACTATCAGAGATAGGGTATATAATGCCGACGTCAAGCCACTTGATGATTTCTTTCATTACAACCCATTTCATGGCATGATTCAGTCTCCTCTGGGCCTCAATTGAAGGTTTGTGATCATCTTCCAACAAAATCTTGTACATGCACACTGCCGGGCTAATTCCCTTCAAGTCGGCAATTGTCCACCCTATTGCCTTTTTGTGTAGCTTCAACATCTTGATCAGCTTCTTTTCTTGCTCAGGCTGTAACTTAGAAGAAATAATTACAGGCAATGTATTATCGGTTCCTAAGTATGCATATTTTAGTTGCTCTGGCAATTGTTTCAACTCAAGAATCGGTGGTTGTTCAATAGAGGGTTTTTCGAGTTTACCTTCCTTACCTGAGTAATCCAGTGGTTCAAAGTATGTACCTGGTCGATTGACTAGCCAATTTGCCTCTTCTTGTTGTTGGTTCTTCATACTCCTCAGGTTCCTCTTGATCGGCAATGTAGTTGCCGAGGCAACTAAATTCCTCGTCGAAGTTAAACTTTGCCGTGGCATGAAGAAGTTGGCATTCTTCTGGATCATCGACATGCCTTATTGTTTGGAACACATTTAGTTTAACTTGCTGGTCATTCACCCTCATTGTGAGTTCTCCCTTTTCAAAATCGATTAAGGTTCTCCATGTTGCTAAGAATGGTCTCCCGAGAATGATGGGTGCATGCTCATCTGCTTCACAATCCAAAACAATAAAGTCAGTGGAAAAATAAATTTATCAACTTTTACCAGTATGTCCTCGATTTTTCCCTCTGGACGCACATAGGATCTATCGGCTAGCTGTAGCATAACTGTTGTAGGTCTTGCCTTCCCGATTCCTAGTTTCTGGAAAACTGATTTAGGCATCAAGTTTATGCTAGCCCCAAGGTCGCATAATGTTTTCCCGACATAGTGATTTCCAATAGAACATGGTATTGTGAAACTTTCGGGATCCTTCAACTTGGGTAGCATACGATTGTGCAACATTGCCATGCATCCCTCTGTTGCGGCAACTGTTTCAAACTCTCCTAGCCTTGTTCTCTTGGACACAATGTCTTTAAGAAACTTGGCATAGTTTGGCATTTGTTCAATTGCTTCCACCAATGGCAAGTTGATGTGGACTTGCTTTAGTATATCAAGAAACTTCTTGAATTGGTATTCTTGTTTTTGTCGCTTCAACCTTTGTGGGAATGGTGGTGGAAGTCGGATATCTTCGATCCTTTCATTGGTTTGGAACCTGATTGACGGCATTGCTGGGACAACTGGAGTTGCCAAGGCATTATCAATTAGGGTTGCCGAGGCATGCTTATAACAAGTTGTCGAAGCATCCTTATCGTCGGTTGCCGAGGCATGCGTATAACAAGTTGCCGAAGCATCCTTATCGTCAGTTACCGAGGCATACTTATTGCCGGTTGCCGAGGCAATTCCTAGTTCAGCATCTGAGGCTTTGTCGCTAGGTTTGTCTTGATCTTTTTGTGGAGTTTTGTTTGATGAGCGGGTTTGAGCCTCTCTAATTTGTTGGCCACTTCTAGTGGTGATTGCCTTACATTGCTCATGGCCAGTTCCTCTTGTGACTTCAGTATCGCTAGGTAAACCTCCTTGCGGTCTAGTATTCAGATTTTGAGCAAACTGTCCGACTTGATTTTCCAATGATTTGATTGCCGCATCTTGGTTTTGCAATCTCATATCGGTCATGTTAATAAAAGCATCAGTTCTTTTTATGAAGTTACTATTCTCAGCCATATAAGATTCAGTTTTCATCATAAAAGTATTTAGAGAATTTTCCAAAGAACTAGATGTTGTCGGTTGTTGCTACGGCAACTATTGCCGTGGCATATTCTGCTGGAATCCCGATGCTTGTGCATTCTGATTGTTCTGGTTTAGAGCATTGTTGGGATTACTCCATGAAAAATTCGGGTGCTTCTTCCAAGCTGGATTGTATGTATTGGACATCACATTGTTGTTCCGATTGTAATTCCCCACATAGAAGCTGGATTTCGGATTCTGCATACATTTAGAAGAATTATAGTTATCACCACATAACTCACAAAAAGAATCCATTACCTTGACCTCATGTGTGTTGTTTGGGTTTTGCATGTTCTGGACCATCTTGGTTAAAGTGGCCAATTGTGCCGAAATTGAATCTGATGATCCTAGTTCATGTATTATGGCTTGGCGTCTAACTCCTCCTCTTCTAGTAGAGGGGAATTGATAATCATTCTTGGCCAGCCTGTTTAGAATTTGCATTGCTTCCTCCGGTGACTTATCTAGAAGTATGCCGTTTGCCGATGCATCTAGCATCATCCTTGTTGGTGTATTCACGACGTTGTAAAACATTGTTACTTGAGTCCACACCGGGAATCCGTGTAGGGGGCATTTGTGTAGAAGTTCTCTATATCGCTCTCAAGCCTCGTACATGGATTCATTATCTGCCTGCCGAAAAGAAGTAATGTCGTTACGAAGCTTATTAGTCAAATTTGTAGGATTAAACCGAGCAAGGAAATCACGACAAAGATCGGTCCAAGATGCTATTGATCCAGCAGGAATGCTATTCAACCATGCTTTCATCCTATCCCTCAGTGAATAGGGGAATAATCTTAATCGTAAGACATCGGGGGTGACTCTGTGTATTTTGAACGAGTTGCAAATCTCGAGGAAAGATTTCAAATGTTGCCGTGCATCTTCAGTTGCTGAGCCGCCAAATTGACCAATTGTGTTGATCATATTAAACATTACCGATTTTAACTCAAAGTGGTCGGTTTCAATTTCAGGTGCGACAACTCCTGGATTAAGTCTATCAAGATCTTCTTCAAGATAGTCTCGAATAGTTATGTTTCGTGCAAGAATCACTCCTCCTCCTGCTGGAACATCTTGATTCATATTGCCGTCTTGATTAGCCATTGCTACTCTTATCCTTCGTCTAAGTCTTTGTAAGGTTCGTTCGATTTCTGGATCAAAGGGATATTCTGGTGTAGTCGGTCTCGCCCTGGTCATATACCAATGCAAAACCAAAGTTTGTTAGCCCCTTTGAATCTTAAACAAGAAAAGTAAAAAGAAAGTGCAAGAAAATAAAAACAAAGTCGCTATTGCCAATCCCCGGCAACGGCGCCAAAAACTTGTTGCACGTAATAAGTGCTACGCAATTGTGCAAGTATACACGTTGCAAGTTATAGTATAAAAGATATCGTCTCCACAGGGATTGGTGCCACTTCAAGAATCTAGTCTCTTGTACTGTAAAAAGTTAAAAACACAAATAAAAGATTATAGGAGTTTTAACTAATAACTAAACTAGAAGGCAATAAAGTAAAAGAATAAATAAGATCAAATGAGAGAGATAGGCTAGGTTATCGTGAGTTGAGGTGTGATAGCCGATTGGATCGTCTTGGTAAAAGAGTGCACGGGCAACTCAGTTTCCATGGCAACTTGCACAATGGGGTTGCCTTGGCAACTAATCGATGGTTGCCTGGGTGACTAGTTGGGCAACTACTTGGGCGTCTGGGCAGCAACCTTCAAGGTTCGGCAGAACGTTCTTCAATAGTTTCTTCTTATCCCTAAGTCGAAACTCTAGCTACTTGTGCATGCCTTGATAATACATCCCTGCGTGAATCAAGGGTGAATAACAACCAATCTTGCGCTCCTCTTAGCCGTTGAAATCCTTGACTTATTCCTAAGCCGGATTAATCTTCACCATCAATAGATTGAATAAAGATCATATTCATTCGTTTCTTGAATCTAACTCTCCCAATATTAGATAAATAGATGAAATCACGAGATCCTCTCCTAATTCACTCGCAAACAAGAATAAGAACCAAGAATGAATAAACCTTGAATAGAAAAGTGCAAACTCTTATTACCTAAACAAAATCCAATAGTTTCTCACAACCACAAAACACAATAACCATAACCAAATAGATTTAGTTCATGGCTAGGTTCCAAAGAAACACAAGATAAATAATCCCTAGCATGAAGCTAATTGAACAAGAAAGAAAAAAGATGAAGAATTGAAGCTTGTCGAAATCCCCTTGCCCTAGGTGCTTGTCGAAAATTCTCTCCTCTTGCTCTCTTTGAGTTGTCGAAATTCCCCTCTAATTTATAGGGCTAGTTCAAAGTCCTTCTTTGAGGAGGAAGTTAAGTTGGAATTAAATTATCTTTAAAGAATATAATTCTTTATTATAATTATATTCCTACTAGAACTTCTCCTATTTTCTTGGAATTTAATTCTTCTTTAATCTCTTCATGGAAATCAAATTCCTTTGGGATTTGGCTTTGCTCCACGTCATCTTGGGCTTGCCTAGTCATCAATTTCGACTACCATATCACCTTGTTCTTTGTCGACAATTGCCCTGGCAACTGGCTCGGCGTCTCCTTCATGCATTGCCCTAGTAACTAGCTCTAGCCTTGCTTTGGCAAGTGATCCTGCACATACACACAAAACACACCAAAGCAACATCTTTTCCCACAAAAACTACCAAGTTATGTAATCAAGCTCAACGATGGAAGGAAACATGAATTAATGCATGAATGGCTAATTATGCAACTAATATGAGCCTAAGTCTAACAATAATATGAGTAAAAAAGTAAGAAAAATAGTACTTTTGAACACTTATCAATCATAAAGTCTTGGAAAGTAGTTTCCAAAGAATTGTTGTTAGATAAAGATGTTGAACCCTTGTTGTTGTTTTGCCATGGCATATTTTGTTGAAAACCTTGAGGTTCGGTCTAATTTTGTTGTCGATCTGAGCTTCTAGTATTGTTGTGTCCTTGATTCCACCAAAAAAGATTAGGATGCTGACGCCATCTTAGGTTATAAGTGTTTGAATAGGGGTTGTGGTTGTTCCTATTGATGTTCCCCATGTAGTTGTAGACTCGCGGTTTTCGGGGCACTCGCTCACATGATGATTTCCATCACAATGAACACAAGCAGTAGCTACCTTCACTTCTTTCACCTCATTAAGATGTTGGAGATTCTTCAACATATTTGTAATAGCCGACATATGAGCTGAAACAGATTCATTGGTATCAAGCTCACATGTCCCATGAGTCTTCCTCCCCGTTCTAAGTCTTGAAGCAGGAAATTGGTAATAATTGTTTGCTATCCTATCAAGGATATCAAATACTTCTTCGTGCAACTTATCCAGCAAAGTTCCATTTGTTGAAGCATCTCGCATCATCCTCGTGTGCGCATTGACACTATTGTAGAATATCATAACTTGTGTCCAATCGTGAAAACCACGATTCGTACATTTGCGGAGTAGTCCCTTGTATCTATCCCAGCACTCGAACATCGACTCGTCATCAGCTTGACGAAAGAAAGCAATATCATTCCTTAGTTGGGTGTTCATGTTGGGTGGATCATACCGCAACAAAAAGCTCATGCATAAATCTATCAATGACTCTATTGAACCGGCGGGTACTCCACTCAAACATGCTCGTGCTCGATCATGCAATGAATAAGGAAATAACTTGAGCTTCAGCATATTTTCATGCACACCTTGTTGTCGAAAGGAATCACAAACCTTTAAGAATGAACGAATGTGTTGTCTTGCATCTTCATGAGGTGATCCACCAAATTGCCCAATGGAGTTCAATATGTTGAACATCACTGGTTTAAGTTCGAAGTGGGCTGCCTGAATCTTGGGAGCCACAATCCCTAGGTTGAGATCATCCAGTATAGGGGTCAAATGGTCTCTAATAACACGTGGGCAAGCTATAACTCCATCATTTGTTACAGCATTAGGATCCTCCAGATCCTCATCTGCTTGATCTCCTTGATGACGGCCTCGATACATGGCTCTTAGAGCATTTTGTATACGTCTTCTTTAACGAAAAATGTGTTCGATTTCAACAACTATAGGTACTAATGGTTCTTCAGGTCTTCCTCGGGTCATGCAACAACAACACCTGAAAAAGGTAAACAAGAACAACAAATAAATCTATACAAAAAGAAGAAATAAAATGTTGCAAAAAAACTAAACTTAAAATAACCAATTGCCACTCCCTAGCAACGATGCCAAAAATTTGTTGCGTGGTGTGATGTACTATAAATGATACACAAACGATGTAAGTATACACATTGAACAAGTAATAATAGTGATAAGTAAGATCGTCTCCATAGAGATTGGAGGAAATTCAAGTAAAGTTTAAGCACTCAAAACAAAGATTGAGAATTGAATGAAAGAGTTGATATGATTAGTTCAAAGAAATGTTGTAGCAAAAACTGTATTAAAATTGGAGCGATATGATAAGACTTCAAAAGTCCTCACACGTATGGAAACTCTTAAATGCGATGACATGCCGAGTTTATCAAGGAATCCTATGCCTAGTTCTTGTGAATGATTAATACTTTCCAGCTTATAAGATGCTCGACAGAGCTTACACATGTGTTTCTAAACTATCTCTAGCAAGAAACTGACAATAAGAATGCTACAACAATACTTCTCAGCGCGAACCTTAGCAAGCTACTATCCTTGAAGTTCTACTTCTTTTAGTTTTTGAAACTCTATCCTTGTCTCTAAGGTGAGTTAGGGTTTTGCTTCTCAGTATCAAACCCCATTGTCCACATAGATCTAAGCTTAACTCTCTCGACCATTAAACATCAAACAAAGGTAACGACTAACTCTTGAAAGCTCTTACAAACCCAAGTCAATAAAACATTAAACAAAGTATATATAGAACTGGAAAATGCTAAAACATTCATTCAAACAAGAAACATAATCATCCACAAATAAACTCAAACCACTTAAAGTTAGTTCATGGCGGGGTAAATAACATCCAAAACCATCCGTTTAATACAACATATTTATGCAAAGTATGGAAAAGCAAAGAGTAATTAAGAGTAAAAGAAAACTCCCGATCCGCTGTGGATAGCCGTGAACCACCTCAAGCTTGTCGATTCTTTCAAAGGCCAGCAAATTCTTCCCTTGGAGCTTCAACAATGGAGGACGCGATGAAGGAGAAGACGGAGAATAGTCGCCTCTTCTTCTTTTTTCTTTCTTATCTCATAAAGGCTCCTTTTTTAGCCCTGCCTTAAATGTGTGTGTCCTATCTGTTGCGTGTGATAAGTGCTACGCAATTGTGCAAGTATACACGTCGCAAGTAATAAAGTGATATGAGTATCGAGTATCGTCTCCACAGGGATTGGTTTGGGCCACTTTGCTTGGTTATCTTGACCGTGAAAAGTAAAAACACAATTAAAGGAGTTTAACTAATAACTAAACTAGAAAGCAATAAAGTAAAAGAAAAGATGAGATCGATTGAGAGAGATAGGCTAGGTTATCGTGAGTTGAGGTGTGATAGCCGATTGGATTGTCTTGGTAAAAGAGTGCATCGGGCAACTCATTCGCCGTGGCAACTTGCACAACGGGGTTGCCTTTGGCAACTAATCGATGGTTGCCTGGGCAACTAGTTGGGCAACTACTTGGGCGTCCGGGCAGCAACTTCAAGGTTCGGCAGAGCGTTCTTCAATGGTTTCTTCTTATCCCTAAGTCGAAACTCTAGCTACTTGTGCATGCCTTGATAATACATCCTGCGTGAATCAAGGGTGAACAACAACCAATCTTGCGCTCTCTCTTAGCCGTTGAAATCCTTAACTTATTCCTAAGCGGATTAATCTTCACCATCAATAGATTGAATAAAGACCATACTCATTCGTTTCTTGAATCTAACTCTCCCGATATTAGATAAATAGATGAAGTTACGAGATCCTCTCTCAATTCACTCAAAAACAAGAATAAAAGCCAAGAATGAGTAAACCTTGAATAGAAAAGTGCAAACTCTTATTACCTAAACAAAAACCAATAGTTTCTCACAACAACAAAACACAATAACCACAAATAGATCAAGTTAGTTCATGGTTGGGTTCAAAAGATATACAAAGAATAATCCCCAAACCATGAATCTAATAGAAGCAAAGAAGAAGAAGAAGTCAAATTCCCTAATGCTCTCTTTGTCGAAATTTCCCCTTGCTCCCTCTTTATGGATTGTCGAAATCTCCTTGCTATTTATAGGGCTAGGCCAAAGTCCTTCTTTGAGGAGGAGTTTGAGTTGGAATTAAATTATCTTTAAAGAATATAATTCTTTATTATAATTTTATTCCTATTAGAACTTCTCCTATCTTCTTGGAATTTAATTCTTCTTTAATCTCTCGCATGGCAATCAAATTCCTTTGGGCTTGGGCCTTGCTCCATGTCATCTTGGGCTTGTAAAGTCATTAATTTCGACATCCCTATTGCATTTTTTCTTTGTCGACAAATGCCATGGCAACTGGCTCAGCGTCTCCTTCATGCATTGCCCTCGCAACTAGCTCGGCATATCCTTCATGCATTGCCCTGAACTAGCTCGGCATTGCTTTGGCAAGTGATCCTGCACATACACACAAAAAACACACCAAAGCAGCATCTTTTTCCACAAAAATCACCAAGTTATGTAATCAAGCTCAACGGTGGAAAGAAACATGAATTAATGCATGAATGACTAATTATGCAACTATTATGAGCTTAAGTCTAACAATAATATGAGTAAAAAGGGTAATAAAAATAGTACTTTTGAACACTTATCACGCCCCAAACTCGAACTATTGCTTGTCCTCAAGCAATGCAAACTAACAATTACCCGCCAAGACTTTAATCATCAAAGACATGCTTTAAACTTGAATTCAAACCTCGGAACCGTGGCACAAAGTATGATCACCTTTTAAATTTTTTCGGATAGCACAAAAATTTCCCGAACAAAACTATAATGCTCGTGACAATGTGTGTGCGTAGTTGTGTACAAGTTGATTTTCAAGATTCTATGTGAATAGTAGGCTTTTATCAATTTAATTATCAATTTATTTTAATTTTCACTAGAGCCAATTTCGGGCACCTCTAGTAAAGTAAGCAATTTCTCATTTTATTTTAGTCGACTAGAGCCAATTTCGGGCACCTCTAGCGATTCTTTAATGTGCATTAACTACTAGAGCCAGTTTGGGCACCTCTAGCAAGAAAGTGTATTTACTACTAGAGCCGTTTTTGGGCACCTCTAGCAAGAAATTAACTTTTAATTTTCAATTTTAAATTTACCCAAATTTTAAGCAACCTAAGTTCACTAAGTTTCTTTGAATCAACAACCCACAACCGTGTAAAAAAATTCAGCATCATAGTAAAATTCTAAGTTCTTTTCATGCAATCCTAAAATTAAAGGTTATTTCAATTAAGTGCAAAAAATTCATCATTGGATATTCAACAAGTCTTAAGCAATTAAATCCAATTAAAGGCATGGCAAGTAACATATGCAACTTATATGTGATTGCTAACGATGAATACAACTAAACATGAAACTAACTAGAAACCAACACCCCCAAACTCGAGAGAAGCATTGTCCTCAATGCACATAAAAGTGAAACAAAATTTAAGAGAAACTAAATGAAATGAGTTAGTCGGAGAGGTCGTCACCGGGTGATGAGTTTCCTTTGTGTCGTTTGCTTGATTCAATTTCCGATCGGTGGTTGAATGCTTGTGGCTGGTACCGCGTGAATAGCGTTGCTTTGGTTTGATCCATGTTTGCCGAGGCAGGTTTACTTGCATGTGCATCGAGTTGCCGAAGCCATTGTTGTTGCTCAGGCATCGCCGATTTGCTGTTGGTTGCTGTGGCGTAGTAGTCGGCGAAAATTTCCTTATCATGGTGGTTGTGAGTCTTGTTGTGGAAAAGAAAATAAAGAAAACCTAGAAACTAAAGATAATGAAGAAAAATAAAATATATCCTAAAAATAAAGAAAAAAAATAACAAAAAATAATAGAACAAAATAGTTCAAAAAATAAAAATAAATGTATCAGTAGTTGCCGTGGCGTCGAGGGTTGCCGAGGCATGAACATCCATGGTTGCCGAGGCGTCAGGGGTTGCCGAGGCGTGTGCGTCCATGGTTGCCGAGGCGTGCGTATCAGGAGTTGCTGCGGTGTTGAAGGTTGCCGTTTTCGATACTTCTTATAGTCCATCCGCACCCTCCATCGGGTGATAATATTGCCCAAAAAGAGTTTGGCCAATGTGCTTGCCACTACTCCCTTTTGCGTTACCATGGTGGAGGTGTCTTTCTTCTTTGTTCGCTTGTAGTCCATGTATACTCTCCACCTTGCTACTATTCCTGAAGGCACAAATATATTAATAGGAAAAATTATATCCATTCTCAACCATTCAATTACCTCATTCTTGTCGACTTCTATCATGGTTGGATGTGGCCTTTGTTGTCGTGGCAATTGCTGCTCAAGCCAATTGCCGTGGCAATCAGTTGTCAAATTTTGCTTTAAGTCAAGGGAAGAATCAATTTTCTGAAGAGCTTTATGAATCCAAACACCTTTTTCTTTTGGCCTCTCAAACATCTCTATCATAGATTTCGATGGCTTCAAATCTACCAACCTCGGTTCCTCAAGACATACCTGCAATGGACGAGGTGAGTTTTTAAAGAATTCAAAAGGTTCAACTATTACCTGATCATATTCCATTGGCAAAGTATGTTGATCTTGCATGTGGTCGTGTAATTGCCGTGGCAATCGTAGATGAGAGCAATCTATTGATTCCTCGCCAAAGATCAACTTTGTAACCTTCCGGGCATCAAGTTCCTCGAATTTGCTGTAGTATTGTTGTTCTCGGCTTCACCGAGTGTTGTCGCGGCATTGCTCGCTCAGGCTCTCAATCATTGCCGAGGCAATTTGTTGTTCAAGCTCATCATGTGTTGGGCAGTCTCTCTCATTGGCATCCTCTTGACTTTGAGGTTCTAGTTGTTCCTCACACATCGGAGAGATTTCTTTGTATTGCTCCTTATCCTCTTGCCTTGGGACGCCAGTATCCCTAGGAATGAATTGTTGGTGCATGTTATCCATGACATATGTGGATCTCCCCATTGATCTTCTCAATCCCTAAGGTTGCATCCCACCGAGCTATCCTCGTATCCATAGATTTTGATAGCTCTCGAATCTCTTCAATTGATCCGCCAAGTCTAGCCAATGAAGCTAGTAACGCTTTCCTCCAAGGAATTGGAATGCTCTTGAAAAGGACTACATTGCCATGGCATATCTGTTCTTTGCGACAAAATTGTTATGGTAAAAAAATTTTGAGCTTTTGACCATACCATGAAGAATTTTGCTGCTGGTTCCCCTCTATGGTCCTCCATGTAGTTATATGCACCGAAAATGTGAGGCAATTTTCAAACACATGATGTTCTCCACACATAGCACAAGATTTTTCCACGGTATAAGTTCTTTGGGCTTTTCTCGGTTGGTATAGGTAATCATCAAAGGGTGCAAGAAACTCTTGATTGGATTGATTCATATCTTCCAACATCATCTCTCGAATAGATTGGCTTTTATTTCCCGACATGTTGGCGTCCCTTAACTTGTAGCGCACCTAATTTTTTTTTTTGATAAAACAAACAAAAAGAAAAGTTAGTAAAACTAATAGAAAAAATGCAATAACAAAAACAACTAACACCAATTGCCAATCCCCGGCAACGGCGCCAAAAACTTGTTGCGTGTGATAAGTGCTACGCAATTGTGCAAGTATACACGTCGCAAGTAATAAAGTGATATGAGTATCGAGTATCGTCTCCACAGGGATTGGTTTGGGCCACTTTGCTTAAGTTACTGCACTGTGAAAAGTAAAAACACAATTAAAGGAGTTTAACTAATAACTAAACTAGAAAGCAATAAAGTAAAAGAAAAGATGAGATCGATTGAGAGAGATAGGCTAGGTTATCGTGAGTTGAGGTGTGATAGCCGATTGGATTGTCTTGGTAAAAGAGTGCACGGGCAACTCAGTTGCCGTGGCGACTTGCACAACGGGGTTGCCTTGGCAACTAATCGATGGTTGCCTGGGCAACTAGTTGGGCAACTACTTGGGCGTCTTCAGCAACTTCAAGGTTCGGCAGGGCGTTCTTCAATGGTTTCTTCTTATCCCTAAGTCGAAACTCTAGCTACTTGTGCATGCCTTGATAATACATCCCTGCGTGAATCAAGGGTGAACAACAACCAATCTTGCGCTCCTCTTAGCCGTTGAAATCCTTAACTTATTCCTAAGCCGGATTAATCTTCACCATCAATAGATTGAATAAAGACCATACTCATTCGTTTCTTGAATCTAACTCTCCCGATATTAGATAAATAGATGAAGTTACGAGATCCTCTCTCAATTCACTCGCAAACAAGAATAAAAGCCAAGAATGAGTAAACCTTGAATAGAAAAGTGCAAACTCTTATTACCTAAACAAAAACCAATAGTTTCTCACAACAACAAAACACAATAACCACAGCCGATCAAGTTAGTTCATGGTTGGGTTCAAAAGATATACAAAGAATAATCCCCAAACCATGAATCTAATAGAAGCAAAGAAGAAGAAGAAGTCGAAATTCCCCTAATGCTCTCTTGTCGAAATTTCCCCCTTGCTCCCTCTTTATGGATTGTCGAAATCTCCTTGCTATTTATAGGGCTAGGCCAAAGTCCTTCTTTGAGGAGGAGTTTGAGTTGGAATTAAATTATCTTTAAAGAATATAATTCTTTATTATAATTTTATTCCTATTAGAACTTCTCCTATCTTCTTGGAATTTAATTCTTCTTTAATCTCTGCATGGCAATCAAATTCCTTTGGGCTTGGGCCTTGCTCCATGTCATCTTGGGCTTGTAAAGTCATTAATTTCGACATCCCTATTGCATTTTTTCTTTGTCGACAAATGCCATGGCAACTGGCTCGGCGTCTCCTTCATGCATTGCCCTGGCAACTAGCTCGGCATATCCTTCATGCATTGCCCTGGCAACTAGCTCGGCATTGCTTTGGCAAGTGATCCTGCACATACACACACAAAAACACACCAAAGCAGCATCTTTTTCCACAAAAATCACCAAGTTATGTAATCAAGCTCAACGGTGGAAAGAAACATGAATTAATGCATGAATGACTAATTATGCAACTATTATGAGCTTAAGTCTAACAATAATATGAGTAAAAAGGGTAATAAAAATAGTACTTTTGAACACTTATCACTATCCTTTATATAGTGATGGCTCATAGGGTTTTGTGCCCTTAATTCTTTGTGTGCCCTAGAGGACATTCCCTTCATTTGTGTGGCACAGCTGGCTAGAGAGGGGTTCACATGTGGGCTGCAAAATATCTTTTTTCTTTGTCTTTTTGTGCGCCCAGAAATGTCGTCGAAAATGCCGCAACATATTTTCCTTGACTAACAATGCTCATTAGCTAACCTGCACATCATGACACCAAAACAAACCTTTCCCAAAACAGCACCAATTTCACAAATATATAAGAACAACCAAGCAAACACCACCATATGCAACTATATGAACTAAATGCAACTATATGTAATGAAATGAGCTTGAAACCAAACAATAACCTAAGTAAAAAGGCATGAAATGTATCCTTTTTACAAGGTTAACAATATCTTATAATGCAATAAATGTTAGGGGAAAAAGAAGTAAAAATGGTAGAGAGAGAACTCGAACCTGAATCACTTGGGATGTGTAAAAACATAAAAATCACTGAATCAATTCAAATCATGAAATTAAAAATGAAAATATTTTAAATATTTTTAAAGTATATTTAAAGCAAGATGAAAATAAATTTATGGTTTTTATATTTTAAATTAAATTGAATATTTTTTCTTTTTCACATTTATTTTAATAATTATATATATAATATTGAATCGAGTTCTTTTTTTGTGAAAAGTGAAAGAGTTTGTTACCATGTGCCTCGTTAAAAACTTCTCTAAACTTGAACCAACAAGTGTCCTATTGGAAAAACGGATAATGTTCATCCTAGGAAGCACGAGTTCAAATCGCTTTGTCTACAAGGTGCATGTGCATTGTCAAATAGTTAAGAATATGTATGAATAGATGCTACCTTGTAATCACCTTTAGACTATTAAAAAAACTTCCCTAAACTTAGTTGGAAGAAAAGAATACACATGGTAACCTGTACATAATAATCTACGAGAGAACCTCGATATCTAAAAAAACAAATTAATAAAAAATAAACAACTCCTAAAAATTACGAGCCCTACTATCTATCAACCAAGCTACCATTTACTGAACTTCCCCAGCATTAACATCCTCATGTAATAGTGATAATATCGAGCTTTTTAATTTAATTAATCATTTTAATTTAATTAATCATTTTAACTTTTTTATTGAATATTTTAATTCAATGATTATATTAAATTATTTTATATTAGCTAAATCAAAGAATTCAATTCAATATTATATATATGAAATTATTAAAATAATTGTGAAAAATAAAAGATGTTCAGTTTATTTTAAAATATAAAAACCATAAATCTATTTTCATTTTAAACTTTGTTTTAACTATACTTTAAATATATTTAAAATATTTTCATTTTTAAATTAATGATTTGAATTGATTTAGTGACTTGTATATTTTTACACAACTCAAGTGATTCAAGTTCGAGTCCCCTCTTAACCATTTTTACTTCTTTCTTTCTTAACATTTACTGCATTATAATATATATATATATATATATATATATATAAAAGGGTGCAATTTATTTCAACAAGAACATGTTGGCATTGTGCTAAAGGCTTGCTATATCCTTTGGAGATTTTAGCTTCAAACCATGCTAAAGTTATCCCATTTTTTTAAATTTCTCTTTAACTAGATGGTGACACGTGCCACCACCTGATTGAAGGAAAATAAATAAATAAAATTAAAAATGAGAGTAAATTTAACCAATCGGGTGATGACATGTGTATCATTTGACAAGTGCCATGACATGTGTCATCTATTCGATTGGTTGATTAATTTTATTTAATTAAAATTAAAACCAAATTAATATAATAGGTAACCAATATGGACTAAACTTGTAATTATACAAAATTTCCTTAACTGTCACGTCTCCTCCTCCGTTAAATTTTAACGGTTAGTGATCAAAATAGTACCAATTAAAAAGTTTGGTGGTGTGTTTGTCCATTTTTTTAGCTGGATAGTCAAAATAGGATGAACTTCATAGTTTGATGGTCACACATGTAATTTACTCTTTTTTTTTTACTTTCTTGTGTTAACATTCCAAAGTCACTTTAGAACGTTTGGTACACATAGGAAACAAAGAGGAGCGAATTAAAATCATGAAAATATTACATAAATACGCTTGGTTTACTAGATATTTTATAAAGAATGTGACAATGTTTTTATTCTAACAAATAGAAATATTTTTTCTCTTTTTATGTTGATCCTGTGTATATTTCAGCATTAAAAAATAGATTTAGAGTATGAAGTTATATTTTAGAGTTTAGTGTTTATAGTGTAGGGTTTAATTTTTAGGGTTGTATGATTTAGAATTTAAAATTTAAGATTAAAGTATATGATTTAATTTTTTTAATGTTAAGGCATGTATAGGACACTAAAAGGGGCATATGATTTCTATACGTAACACTAATTATAAATAAAGTTAAAAAATAAAGACTATAAATAAAGAAACATAGGTTGGAAAGGATCATTCCCACATTGGACCTTTGCGAAACTTGACCTAAATTAGTCAACTAATAAATCAAATATCAATGATTAAACAAAAAAAAATCTATCAAAGAAATTTCTAATAAGGAGTTGATATGGGAAATTGAAAACTACATTGTAAATTCATAACGTGACTTTGGAAGAAATATACTAAAAAATTTAACTACAGTACTACACTAATGAGACTAAGAGTAACATTTATTAGTTGACCATGTTAACCAAATTTGAAGCAAAATTTCTTTTCCACTAGTGTATATGTATGTATAAACAAACATAAAAGCACATGGGGTTTGTAGGATTGATTTCCAAGCAAAAAGTTACATCTCTTTATGTGCCCAATAAGATAGACTTAGGAAGCGTGTGAGTGAGTAGCAGACAAGATATTGAGTCTTACCTTCTTTGGGGCAACTTGGAGCGCATGGAACAATTGCTTATGTGTAATAGCATTGACAAAGTGAAGTACATATTCTTGAAATAGCAGTTTTTCTAACTCAGGTTGCTCGCTCATATTGTAGAGACATTGGGAAAAATATTTTCGATACATTGGGTTCTGGAATAAATATACCGAGTTATTTAATTACATGAGATATAATGTATTTGTACTCTTCGTGTCAGGGACGAAGCCAGGATTTGGAGTTGTGGGCAAATATAAATGTTTGAAAGTGGAGGGGACAAATTCATAAATAAACCCCTTAATAGCTTCGTCCTTGCTTTGTGTTTTTTCTATGTTGATACTAGATTATTCATTTCTTTCATCCGTAGAGGTAGACAATACCAAATCATGTTAAATCTCGTCTCCCTTGTGTGCATTATTTTATATTGTTCTCTCTTTGTTATTTCCATATAAAAAATTCGAGAAATTACAATACTTTAGTCTTAAGTTGTCAATTAAGAAATGGGAAGAAAATTCAAGGCGTTAGGCCAATTTGCATTTCAATTTTATACAGTGCTGCCGCATCTAATAAGTCCGCAAGTTGTGGCAAAAGGTATATTTATTTACAAGTTAATATTTCCTACGCCTAACTCTGCCGGTTCATTATATTTTCATTAAAACCGCTTTGTACGTATAGTTTGTTGAATTGCTAAGCCGCTATGTCCTTTGAAGTCGAAAAATGAAATGAGTGACCCGACTATTATCCACATCAACACTCCAAAGTCCAAAATCTTGGAGACCTTCAGCAATTGCCACTCAATCATCCAATGATAAAATCCTTTTGTTCCTTCCTTTACCGAACCAAAATTCAATGTTCTTATGACCCAACCAAAGAATTAGGTTTAGACTTTTAAAACTTGAGAAACAAAATACCATCCATTGCTTTACTAAGATGAAATATTAAGCCTTTTTTTTACCAATTGAATGACTAATTCAAATCGAGTATTGTAGAGGTCTATTATAAGGGTAACTCTTTCAACTTAATTTTCTCCATTCACATCGTTAGGACTCGAACCCTTGACCTTGCTTAAGGGGTCTAGTGCATCATCCCACTAGATCAACTGGTTGTTGGTTAAAACAATAAGCCCTTTAAAATAACATATAGATTTTTTTGAACAATTTGTACGGGGAAGGAGAATTTTACTCCTATTGGGTCTTGAACCCACAACCTAAAGGAAAGGGAGAGTGTCAATTGAGAGCTTTAACCACCTGCTCTAGAGATTGTTAAAAGGAAGAGTGTCAACTGAGAGCTTTAACCACATGCTCTAGAGATTGTTGACAATAATATATAGATTTAAATTCAAACATTTTAAATAGAGCATGTTTAATTGAAACGATAATCTTTATAGTAAACCTTATCGTACTTAAATCCTAATTACTAGATTAATAAATCAGGTATTCTACGCTTATACTAAAAATTTTTGTATGAATGAGTTCCACGAATTGGCCGAGTGTTTAGGGATGCACATCTTACCTTATCTTGTATGAGTTCGAATCCCGGTATAAGAATATAATGTCTCCATTTAATCAAAAAAATGTAAGAATTATTTTCCTTTTGCTAATTTAAAATTACATATTTTGTAATTCATTATAAAAATACAATCAGATTCCATACAAATCGCTAATCATGTTATTCTTTAATATATGAATAAAGCAATGAAAATCAATTAAATAAGCCTAACCGCAATTCAAACATAATATATAGATAAAATATAAAACATATATTTGATTTTGATATAACAAAGAGTTTAAGGACTAATTTGTAAAATTGGATAAATTTTTAAGTATTCAAAAGCCTCACAAAATGATAATGATTTGAACCTAAAATTGTTTCTAAGTCAAAAACATAAAACCCAAAATATTTTCTAAGTATTTTGATACTTAAATAACCAAAATCGCCAAGGCGTATCGATACGCCCTTAGGTGTTCCGATACGATATTTGGCTATTGGAAACTAGTTTTAATTTATTAGCCAAAACATACCAATACGGGTGTGCTCGTTTCGATATGACCTTCAACCTGGGAATTTTATTAAGCTATGAGTATCGGTACGGGTCTCAACGTACTGATATGGGGTGTTAAGATTTTCAAAATCTTTGTAATAAATTTTGACCGTTACTTTATCAGTTGTTGGAATCACCAATCTTTAAAATTCAGTTGTACCGTACCGATATGCCTCATAGGCGTACCGATACATTTTTCCAAGGACTATTTCCTTATATTCCAGTGAGCAAAATCTGTACCGATAAGACCAAGCCATTTCAATACGCCCTTTGAAAACACACTACTCATTTCGATACTCCCCAAAGCATATCGATACCCCTTTGTACAACGGCTCTTTCTTTTTATGGCAGGTACCGAAACTACTACTCGTGTACCGATACGGTAGGTTACCAAACATCATTTATTGTGAGAAAAATGCAGCCTAACGGCTATATTGATGATCTCAACTACCCGAACGGTTAGAAATCAATGAAAGAGTATATAAACAAGTCTCCAAAGCTACAACAACAACCATTGAACAAGTCAACAAGTCTAAAGCTTTCAAGCAAAAATCCAACACCTTTGAGCCTATTAGAGTCAAATTTTTTGTAGCCCACTTGAGTGATCAAATTTGTATTCATTTATTTCAAGTTTGGGTTGAGTGCACTTGTAATTGGGCAAATTATTTACCTTTGAGAGGATTTTCATCATTTGCCATTCTTTCTTGTAAAAGAGAGTGAACTTGATCAAGCTTTGAGTAGAAAGCTTTGATCGTTGTAATGATTTCCTCCTAAGCCTAGAAAAGGGGAAGAATTTCTTAGTGAATTTGTTAAAATCCTTAATGGGAAGCTAAGGTAGTGGATGTAGACCTTGTTAGAAGGTTGAACCACTATAAATTACTTGTGTCACAATTTTTATTCTTCCATTTGCTTCGAAATTTTTACAAAGATATTGCTCTAAGATTTTTTTCTCAAAATATAGTTATAGCTAAAATATTTCCCAAAATATTACAAATTTTACAGTACCAATAAAGGCTCGTTCATTTGAACCCGCCTATAAACAGTGTTTTACCAAAAAAAATCTAAAATGAACAAGCCAATGAATATTAAAAAAAGAAAAGAAAAGGCAAGTTCATAAGAACCCGCCTATGAACAGTAGAAATAAACGAGAAAAACCTTGCTCTCGTGAAGGGTTAAAATTATAGTGGGATTTAATTGGGTAGATTGTGTGAGTGGTTGAGATTTAATTGTTACGTGGTTAAATAAGAGTTGAAGTATGAGGTTTGGACGGGAGATTTGGTGAATTTGGAGAAGAATGAAGTTTGGACGGGAGATTTGGTGAATTTGAGTAAGATATGCATTTTATTTTTTAAATTTATTAATATTATTTGATTAGTTTTATTTTTAATGTAGGTTTTTGTAGTTATTACGAAAATCTGATTTTTATTTTTAAGTTAAATTTTTTTAATTTTTTGTGTTAAATAGGTGATTGAAGAGAAAGAAATTTATGAAGATTTCAAGGGGATATAGTAAGTAGATGTGTATTTTATTGTTTATTTTAAGTTATTTATTTGTTTAAATTTTTAAGTTGGAGTTTGAAATTTTTGTGTTAAATAGGTGGTTGAAAAGATTTAAGAAAAAAATATAGTAAGTAGATTTGTATTTGTATTGTTTAATTTAAGTTCGCATTTTTTATTTTTAAGTTGATGTTTGAATTTTTGAGGTTTGAACCTTTTAGATATTTTACTCTTGTATTGTTTTCAATATTGAAAAATCATGGTATAATCTAATTAGGTTTAATATTTTTTTTCTAAATTACGTTTAATAATTTGAAATTTTGTAAATAAGAAATTGAAAGTAATCAAACAAGATGATTGGAATATCAAACTTAAAAATATTTTTTTGAAGTTATAAATATTAATATAAATAATATATTTATATAAATATAAAAAGAGTAAATAATATTTATATAACTATAATAAAAGTAAATTAATGTAATATATAAATACACCCATATGACTCCGAACTAAAATAAATCATCACAATACATAAGCTAAGAAATTGATAATTGAAATATATTCAAATCTAGATAAAATAACTTTATACATGATGATAAAACTTAAATCGTAATAAATCTTGATAAAAAAAATTCACACATAACATTTGGAGAAAATATAGTTAGTTAGTATATGTGTATTTTTTTATTGTTTAAATTATGGTTTATTAGATTTTTTATAATATAAGAAAAATGTTTGAATATTTGGAGAAAATAAGTAGATATTTAATTTAATTTAATTGGTGAAATTGATTTAACCTATTTGTAAATTAGTAAGTAATTTATTTATGGTCATCATAATTTTTTTAATTTATGGATGTGCATGTAAAAATGTTATATTTTTAACGCTAAAAATTAAATTTCAAACATTGAAATCGAAAATATGTACAAGTGTAAAAAATAAATTATTAGATTTAAACTAAAATTAACTAAATCAAATTCCCAATATTCGATTAATTTGTTTTAGAATTTTAATTTTATGGAGATAATAGTTTAAAGTAAGCTATAAATAAATTAATTATAATCATTGATATAATAGTTTAAAATAAGATTGTCTTGGGTTACTTTTTATTTAATTATGATTACTATTTTTAACACTATCATTTTTTTTGATATTATGCATGTCCCAAACTTAGTGTTGATGGTGAATAATATAGGTTTAATGCTTGGAATATTTATGTGTTAAATAGGTGTCTCAAACTTAGCGTTGATGGTGAATAATATAAGTTTAATACTTAAAATATTTATGTATTAAATAGGTGGTTGGAGGTGCAAAAAAATTGTAGAAGAAATTTTGTGTGAAAATTGAGTACAGAAGTGGAAAGAAGGAGAATTTTTGTGTAAAAATTGAGTAAAGAATTGTCCCGGGTTACTAATATTTTGTTACTTGCCACGTAGGATGGCTGAGCAAGATACTTTGTTGCATCTACATGATCGACAAATTTCTAGTCTTACAATTGATGAGTTGGTACAATTTTTTTAAAATTTATTTGGAAGATTATTATGAAATCAAATCAGTCACTTCTGTATTTTTGTTAATAATTATCATTATGTTTACTTTAAATAATGTGTTAATTATAGGATACAAAAGATACATTTAAGAATCATTTGTGCACGGTAGACAGATCCCTATGTCATAGAATCCTAAGTTTCTTAAAGATGGAAGGATTTTATCATGCGACATACCTTCGCGGGTACAAGTTGGTTCCCAGATTGATTACGCTCTAATTGAGCGTTGGAAACCTGAAACACATACATTCCATATGCCTTGTGGAGAATGTACGATCACGCTAGAAGACGTGATTTATCTTTGTAATCACTCATTTTGACCGGGTTTTAGTGTTATTAGTATTATTTTAATAATAATATTATTAATATAAAATTAATAAAAAAACAAAAAAATAATAATAATAAAAAGGAAAGAAAATGCGTGGAGCATGTTGCTCCACGTCACCCCAAACTATCCCCACCCCTTTTGATTTTGCCTATAAATAGGCAGGGGGCAATTAGAAGAAAGAAGGAATCGGCTGGTTGCCAAAAGAGAGCTATGCTCTCGGTAGCCAAGGACCGGGAGCAGTGCTCCCGGTCTTAACCGGTTCGATCGGGGTCCTATTTTGGATCCGATCTAGTTAATATTTTTGGAGGGGTCGCGGTAGATCTCGGTGGGGTTCAGTCGGGGTTCGTCATTCGAGCTCCTAGTTAGGTATATTTTCTTTTCTTTTTATTAGTGTTGTAATTTTTATAATTTAATGAAGTATTAGTTATTTTAAAATTGTAGTCTTATTTTTTTAGTTTGTATGTTTATGTTTTAGATTAGTATTTAATATGTTTTAAATTTGTGTTTTATATTAATATTTTATTTATGTTAGATTTGTTTTTATTTATGTGTTAGAATAATATTTATTTGTGTTTTAAATTAATATTTATGAATGTTAGTACTTTATTTATGTTAGATATGTTTTTATTTATGGGTTAGATTAATATTTATGTATGTATGTTTTAGAATAATATTTTATTTATGTTGAATTTGTTTTTTATTTATGTGTTAGATTAATATTTATGAATGTTAGTATTTTATTTATGCTAGATATGTTTTTATTTATGAGTTAGATTAATATTTATGTATGTATGTTTTAGATTAGTATTTTATTAGATTAGTATGTTATTATGTTAATATTTATTTATATTTTATCGCATTGTATTTATATTCGCCATGTTTTAGGTTGCATAACAGATATATAAATTGTCAATGCGGTGCCCTTTTATCCGAGCGTAAACGGGGCTAATATCAGGCGTAGTGATAGTGGTTGGGCGTTTACTCTCGGATAACGGGGCCTTTAAAATTTATTCGCAATTATAATCGAATTTTAAACTAATCGTCACTTTAATCCAGGAAGTCTAATATTAATGAAGCGGTAATTATTAAAGTACCAATTTTGGGTGGTGTGGGGGTGCTAATCCTTCCCCGTCCGTAACCGACTCCCGAACCCAACAGTTTTTTAAATCTCTGGTTTTATGGTGTCCGGCCTACCTAAGTGGCCGGTGGCGACTCCAATTTTTAATAAAATGCGGTTTTTTTAAAAAACCCCATGGAATAAACGTTTTATATCCGAAAAATCACAAACACGAAAACACGTTTTTTTTAGCGAATAGGGACATCGCTACAGATGGCGACTCCGCTGGGGACTATTTTTTGTTTTTAACAAAATAAAGAGAGTCAAGCTTTTTCAAATAATTACCGCTTTAATAATATTAGAAGTTCCAGATTAAAATGACTATTAAATTAATATTCGGTTGTAATTGCACGTTTATTTTAACGCATTTAAAATTTGGCATATAAACCCGTTTTTATGTGAGGGGAAAACGCTAATGCTTTCGTGAAGATATCGTTCTCCCGTGTAGGCCTAGCAAGTACCTTCGGGGCTCGAGTACCTTATGCTTTCGTAAGGATATCGTTCCTTCGTGCAGGCATAAGCGAATGGGTCCCCCTGAATTGAACCCGGTTGAAAGGGGCCTATAATGGGTGATGATCGGGGGCCTTGCTACTCTTAGTAGAGGACAACAAGGACAATTCGAGTACCTCCTAGCACCAACACTGCATGTAGAGAACATATAGAAACCCACCCCTTTAGAGCCATGCGGATAACCTTAGGTGTTTTAGACGGGATAAATAGGGTTTTTTTTGTTTACCTTATTTTATTTATCCTTTTATTTATGTATTTATTATTTTTATCCGGTACTAACTCATTTTTTGTTTTATTTTTATTTTTATACTTTTGTCGCATTATCATTGCATCCACATTACATAGAGGCGTTGATTCAAGTGGTTTGCCCGATTAGAAAATCTTTCATCATGGAAAAAAGGTGTCTTAGGAAAGGACGACATCAATCCAGTCGCGCGACATCAGTCAGAGTTTAATCAACAGATCTGAAGTAATGATTTGCCGAGCAAGCGTGTAGTGCCAAAGTATACACACGAGAACCTGATGGTGGACATACAACGAGCTACAAGGTGTGTGAATGACTTAGCTACCGAAGCCGCGACTCTCCGACCTTTCGTAACCCCGGACATGGAATAAGCACCAAGGTTTATCAAGTTGCTCAGAGCTGTCGAGGAGCTATGAGGTAGAGCTAGGGCTTATGTGTAGAAATTTGTTTTGTAATTAAGACTTTTGTAATAGAGACTCTTTTGTAATAGGGACTCCTCTTGTAATATGAACCTTTTTTTTGTAATCTGGACCCTTTAATTCCCATGAAAGTCATTTGAAAGGGTGATTACCAGCGGAATCAACGCCTTTATTTGCATTCATGTTGCATATCATGACATGGTGTTGATTCAAGAACAGTTCATTAAAAGGCTTTCAAAATAGAAAAAGTTTGCTTTGCCAGAAACGATAATATTACAGTGTCAAGTTAGGCCGAGCAAAGACCAATCGCGAAAGAAGACGGTACGATAGTAAGGCACGTGCAACGCAGAAGATTCAGTCAGGGCCGCAGAACCCCAAATTTAAATCTTCACATTTGATCATTTTAAAAAAAAATCTCAGATTTTAAGTTAACTCATTTAATTTTTTTTGAAAATATTATTATTTTGCTTTGAAACTTCTTCCCTCATAAAACTTTCAGAATAATAATAATAACAAAAAGAAACCTAAAAGTTTCATTTTTTAAGTAAGTTGAAACTTTTTGATAATAAAAAGGGGGAATTTTTAAACCAAATGATCCTTGAAAATTTTAACCCCAAAAAGTTTTAAAGTACTCCCCTAGGATCGATAGAATCCATCCCTGTTTAGACGTACCCATATCTACAGAAGAAAATATATTGTCAGATGTCCTTTTCAAAAGCCACAAAAATAAAGATCATGACGTCACGAGTCCATAGAATAGAATAAGAGGAGAAGACGGAGTCATCCATCATCATGAAGACGACGTCGAGACGTGGAGCACAGGTTTTGCTTCTCGAAGTCAAGGTCTCCAGAATAAATTTAACTGTTGTCTGTAATTCATTATTAATTTCTTGCAAACATACATTTTCTCTATTGAAAGTTTTTCAAAGACTGTTCGAGAATCAACATCACATTTGCATGCATTCTCGCATTTATAGGGTATTGATTCCCGAAGTGGTTCCTCAAATCTCAGAAATCGTTCATAATTGGCAAATGGTCGTCTGGTCAGATATTAGAGGGCACAGATCTAGGGTTTTTGTCCCAGAACAAGATCGGAGACAATAGAAGAGGAACCATCTGAAGACTTCAGGTCAGACACGGTACTGGTAATGAGCAAAGTAAAGTGCAAGAGTTGAAAGAAGCGGAGGGAAGACGTGATGAATCAGATGAATACTTTGACGGAAGGTAAGCGATCTATCAAACCAAAAGAAGAACTGATTAAGGATCAGAATAGAGAGCGAGATAGTCAGAATTCTACCTCCAAGTCAGCCAAATACGACAAATTGGACCCCTTTTGTGATCTGCATCAATAAACATGCGGAAGGTATGCTTGAGTCAGTCTTTCAAAAAATAGAGCTCGGTCCAGAAGAAACTTGAGAAGAAAGTAATGAAAAAAAGTTTATCTCGATTCCTGCGAGGTAAACCGAACTACTCCTAATGTTCATCGACAAGAGCCTTATTACCTCGGTGAAGTCTCTAGCGAAGAGATCGTCTTATCCGAGAGATTACGACACACGTGCTAGAGGCAATTACCATTTAGGAAGTTTGGGTAACGGTATTGAGGATTGCGGGGCCTTGAGGAATGAGTTCAAGATCTTACGCGATAAGGATTTTAGGTTTCGAAGACGGAGTTCCCCAATTCTATAGTGAGCTAACAATCACCCGAGGGGCAAAGTTGAGGAGGAATCGATATCCAGGACAAAGTTCGAGTAATAACGAAGTGGGTCACTCAAGCAAGTTAAATTTGAAGATCGGAGATAAGGGCATCCCAAGAGAGGGATATTCTTTCGAGTTCAGCCAGCTCAGATAAGAGAGAAATAACTTGGATAAAATTGAATTTGCATAATGATCACCAGAAGCTTTACTGAGTGTTTAAGAATATCAGATTGGGTCACCTTTAAAGAATAAACGGTGTTGTCCAGTGGAAGGGTGACTCAAAATATTGGAAGAAGAGAAACCAGTCAAGCAAGAATCAAGTCAGACTGTTATTAGGTAAGTTTGAGGAAATTGAGATTAGGTACGACAGTCTCCAAAGATGAGCTATAGAATAACTTAGCCATTAACAAGAGTTTTAGAAACAAGTTTACGGCAGAGCAATGACAATTCAACACTCTTCAGTTGAAAAAGGCAACTTCCAAGCTACGAAAGTCTAAGCAGGGGATAGATGAAGACCCGAAGATCGATATTACTCGAGCAGGTAAGACGGCTCAACAAGGTGGCAGGCTTTGTCAGAACATGGATCAAGTGTTGGACTACAGAGGCAAGCTGACCGGACTACTGGATGAAGTTAAGAAAGTAGGCACTGAAGCTTATCAGTAACTATAAATATCTAATATCTGATATAATGAAACCTTTTGGCCTCAATGAACGTCGTTCTATGGGGATCACTTTTGGAATCGATACCTTATTGCATTCATGTTTATATTTTAGGATTGCATTGCATTGCATACAGTCATGGCATATTTTACATAACATTATCATTATCTTGCATAAAATTTTTGGGGGTAATACAAAGAACAATTAGAGTTTTATCGTGAATAAAAGAATTCAAGACACTCAAAAATCAAGATTCGAGCAGTTAGAATATGGACTCGAGAGAAAAAAGAAGTTTGATGCCTTTGATGCAAGAAAGCTCTGTTTGAACCTGATTTGGTCATTCCTCCGGATTCCAAAGACTTCAGGTTTGCGCATGATAATGGAACAAGATGCCCCAAGATTCACGTGACCATATTCTACAAAAAATATGGAGGGCTGCATTGAAAAATTACCGATCCACTACTTTCCTGACAATCTAGCAGGACCTACCGTGATATGATATGCTTTGGACCTTGCACCGAGTCGTCAGTATCTCCAGGGTACGAAGATGAAACCTGATAAAGCTTCAAGAAATGTGCTTTGAGGTGTCTGTATTTAGCGACCCAGGTGCAGCCTCCCATAGATAAAGAGGAAAGTGACTTACATGCCACCTTTCTTATTTCTTTTTTGATAAGGTGCTCGGGAAAATGAATGCCAGCTTTGAGGACTTCATGACAGTCGGAGAGAGAATTCAAACATGCACTCCAGGACCTAAGTTTAAAAGTCTAGACATGCCTAAGAGCAGAAGGAAAGAAAGATATAAACGAGTACCACTTTCAAAGGTTTTCGTGTTCGTAAAAGAAGAAGACAGGCAGATTCCCCCGAATCACTAAGAAAATTTCCTTGAACATGTACATATTTAGAGATATTCGGATTATCCCATGTCGGACATATGGCCGCATTTGGTCAAGGGTTAGTACCTTACCTCCGGGCTGATAAAGGTTACGCCTAGCTCATATGCCCACAGTTTTAATCCATACAGTGCATATGAGTTCTACATTAAGGCACCGGGGCATGGCACCAAGAAATTTGAGGTTGTTAATAGAAGAAATCAATAAGTTGGTTGACGAGGAAGTCATGACAAGAATTGATCCAGCAAGGAAAAACAAGAGAAGTGGCACAAGCCTACACTACAAAGGACCGGAATGATTTAGTAATCGGGAGGTAGTCTAGAGGTCCCTATGGTTTTCCCATCGGTTCACAAAGAAATGCTCAATGCTTTGAAAAAAAAGAAAAAAAGAGAGAAAAAAACTCTCAAAAAGATATTTTTTAGAATTAAAAATCACATTTCCATTTAGAAAGCATTTTTACATTCTTGATTCTTTAAACATTTTATTTTTATGGGGTAGTTTTTGTTCTCCCATATGCATATACACGCATTTTTGAATGGACATATGTATATATCATTTCTATACTAGGTCATCAAATTTTGAATGCAACAGTACATTTGCTTCAGTTCCAAAGATCAACTCTAAGCTGCATATATTTAGAAGAGATTGAATGTTGTGGGATACTGTAAATGTGAGTATCTTCTAGTTTACTTAGGCCAACAGAGGAACAAAGCGAGTGTTTAGACAATGGACAGTTCCTATTTTAAGAATTTATCTTCTCAGGCATTTGTCGTTTAAGATCCTTGAAACAAAATTTGACCCTAAACCTCTAGCCCTTGAAGGCATTCTCAGGACATCTGTGAATTTGACAACGAATGATATTCTTTTACTTTACCAGAAGACAGAGATGAGTCCAGATAGATTGGATACGAAGATCAGAAAATCATCAGAAGAAAGTGGTTGAAAACAAGGATATGTCCAAACGAAAAACCAAAAAAAGAAGAGAAATGGTAATCAGAAGGCCGAAGCAATTCAGATCGAGTAAATATCAGAAGAGCTACAGAAAGGCAAGTAACTTCGAGCAGAATATATCATCGATACCCAGTATAGATACGTGTTGATTCGAGGATACATTTATAGACTCGAATAAGAAGAAAAATATTCAAGGCTAAAAACCCAAAATGGGCAGTCTAAAACAAAAAAGAAAACAAAACAAAAAGAAAAGAAAAGAAGAAATAAAATAAAAAGAAGAAGAAAGAGAGAGAGAAAAAGAAGAAAAAATAAAAGAAAAAAAGAAAAAGAAAAAGAAAAAGAAAAAGAAAGAAAGAATATTGTATATGTTTCACACACAGATCAAACAATACAAGAACGAGACTTCAACTATGAGCAAGAGACAAAAGGAATCCACATTTCAAGTAAACATCAGTTTTGAAAATTAGTATAAAAGCTCGAATTGAAGCCAAGTCAAGACAAGTCGGCCCGAAGATTGCCAATTTCGAAAAAGGAAATGACCTCTAGGGTGAAAACCCAAAAATGGGCAGTCTAGAGTGATCCTGAAAATGAAGAAAAAGAGTAGTCTGCCTGAGCCTGCTGTCATCGATATCCAACCAAAATACACTAATCTGAAGGTACATAAGAAGGAAGTGACCTCTAGGGTGAAAACCTAAAAATGGGCAGTCTAGAGCGATCCAAGATAAAAAGTGAAAAAGAAGAAAAGAGAAAAAAAGAGAAAAGAAGAAAGAAAGAATAATATTTCATCTGGGCGTGCCAATCACAAGAATTCCCAGAAATGTATTCACAGTCCTTCATTCAAGAAATCTCAGTTTCGATGAGTATTGAAGGATCAAACATTATTGAACAGAAAACGAACATCGGTATATAGCCAGAATACAAGGTAGCCTACAATAAAAAGAAAGGAAACGAACTCTAGGGTGAAAACCCGAAAACAGGCAGTCTAGAGTGATCCAAAAAAGAGAAGGAATAATGGGCATATCCAAGTTACACTAGTACAGAAATACTGTTTCACTTAACCATAAACCAAAGGCCTACATTACAAGCCCCCAAACGCTATTCTGGTCATCCATAGATATCCAAGTTGAATGAGAATGTCTTTAGATTTCATTTCGCCTATAAGGGTTAACTTTGCTTCAAGGAACGTCAAACTTCGAAGTGCTTGATCGACACCCAAATGAGGGAAGGATGGGGCATGGTAAGATAGTGAGATTAAGAGAGCCACCTTAAACGGGGTAGAAACTAGGTAGGGTTGTTCCTCTCAAAAGCATATTAGACCAGAAGAAACTATACATTGGCATATATCTCCACAATGGTCAAGATCTTCTAAATATGCGCTTCATTAGAGTTGATCTCTCTGAACTTGAAGCGATCTGCGCTATGGTGTTTGATATTTCGGGGGCAAACATGTTTTAAAAGGTTTGACATTTTCTCCCAAAGTTTTGATGTTTACCATTTCCCCCAAACATTAGTTTTTAAAATGTTTGGCAATATACTTCGAATTTTGTTTAACACTATTCAAACATTAATTTAAAAAAAAATGTTTGGTCCTTAAAAAAGGAAAAATGATGTTTACCATTTGTTCCAAACATTGTTTTCAAAATGTTTGGTATCCCCTCCAAGTTGTGGTTTTCAAAATGACTGTTATCTTTTCAAACAATCATTATTTTTTGAAATATAAGCAAGTAAATTGCCTTTTGCATTACTTTAAAAATGAATGATGATGAGATTTAAAGCATAGGGACCAAGAGTTAGTTCCCGTCGAAGTGCTAAGAGAAGATCAAGGATGAGCTCATGGGATGGAAGCATTTTAGCTCACCATGGTAACTAGAAATAGATCAAGGCTCTGTATGATGGGTCAGAAAATTCAAAGTAGTGGAGCCCGTGGTTGAATGGGGCAACGCCAAGCGAAAAAGATGATAAGGGTTCTTATAAGAATAATATAAGAACCAGAAGATCATTTATGAAGACGAGTGATAACCCCGAAAACAAGAAAATCCTTCCGCACAAAAGGTTTAAAAGCATGTTCAAATGAGGATTTAAGAGCATACAATGAAGAAGTAAAGAGATGAAGAAATCTGAGGAGCGACCTTTCAGGGTGTAAGACTTTAGAACGAAAAAGGGGCTAAAAGAAAAAGAGAAAGAAAGAGAGGGAGAAGAAAAAAGAAAAGAAAAAGAAAAAATAAGAAGAAATTGAAGGAAATAAAAAAAAAAAAAAGAAGAAAAGAAAAAAATGAGAAGAAAAAAAAGAAGAGAAAGAAAGCATTACATTGCATGCATCATATAGATAGGGGCATGCCAATTTTTGCTTGTTTTGGACAGGTACTTGAAGAATTATCAAATAGTATTAAGAAGTGGATTTCTTTAAATGAAGAAACTTTGGCAGCCATTTTCGGCGTGAGTCCCCAAATTTAAAGAAAGATCGGTAGCCATTTTCGGCGTGAATCCCCAAATCTGAAGAATTTTTGGCAGCCACCTTCGGCGTGAGTCCCCAAAAATTGAAGAAACTTTGGCAGCCATTTTCGGCGTGAGTCCCCAAATTTAAAGAAAGATCGGTAGCCATTTTCGGCGTGAATCCCCAAATTTGAAGAAAGTTTGGCAGCCATTTTCGGCGTGAGTCCCCAAATTTGAAGAAAGTTTGGCAGCCATTTTCAGCGTGAGTCCCCAAATTTGAAGAAAGATCGGTAGCCATTTTCGGCGTGAATCCCCAAATTGAAGAAAATTTTTGGCAGCTATAGCAGCGTGAGTCCTAGAAGATTGGTAGTCATTTTCGGCGTGAGCCCCCAAATTTAAAGAAAGATCGGTAGCCATTTTTGGCGTGAATCCCCAAATCTGAAAAAATATCGGTAGCCATTTTTGGAGTGAATCCCAAAATTTGAAGAAATATTTCGACAGCCTTAGAAGCGTAAGTCCAAAGATATGAATAGCCTTGTAAAAAAAAGAAAAAGAAATGAGATAGAAAAAAGAATAGAAGAAAAAATGAAGAAAAAGAAAAAAAAAGAGCAGAAAAAGGAAAAAAGGAAAAAAGAGAAAAAAAGAGAAAAGAGAAATTCAAAGATAAATGTTCTATATAGGAAGGGCCTATATTTTCAAACTCCCGTAGCTAGAGGTTCTATGTAGGAAGAATCCGCCGCTCCGAGGCTTCAGGAGCTAAAAGTTTTGTATAGGAAGGGCTCGCAGCTCCAGGGTGAAGACTAGCAGTTCTATATAGGAAAAAATCCCAGCCGAAGGAATTCACCCATGATACACAAGGTTTTATATAGGGAAAACCTGCTGTGTTGAAAGCGAAGAGTCCTATATAGGAAGGGCTCCGAGCTTTACTGTCTTAGAGTGAGAGGTTCTATATAGGAAGAACCCGTAGCTCTGAGATTTCAGAAGCTAAAAGTTCTATATAGGAAGGACTGACGACTCCAGGGTTTGAAGACTAGCAGTTCTATGCAGGAGGAACTCCCAGTCGGAAGAATCCATCAACGGCGCAAAAGGCTTTATATAGGAGAAGCCAGCATTGAAGGTGAAGAGTTATATATAGGAAGAACTCCAAGCTTTACCGTCTCAGAGTGAAAAGTTCTATATAGGAGGGACTCGTAACTCAAGACTTCAGAATGAAAGGTTCTATATAGGGATGACCTATAGTTCCGAGATCAGAAGGTGAAGAAGTTCTATATAGGAATAACTTACAAGCTTGAAGATTCAGCTAAGGAAGAGCGGAGAGTTCCAGAAGAGCACGTGATTCCGAAGCCAAAGACAAGAAAGTAGGTCAAAAATGAGTGCTTTTGATCTTTGCTTTGTCCTCGTTTCACAAGAACAAGCAAAGAGGGGCAACTGTAATCACTCATTTTGACCGGGTTTTAGTGTTATTAGTATTATTTTAATAATATTATTATTAATATAAAATTAATAAAAAAAACAAAAAAATAATAATAATAAAAAGGAAAGAAAATGCGTGGAGCATGTTGCTCCACGTCACCCCAAACTATCCCTACCCCTTTTGATTTTGCCTATAAATAGGCAGGGGGCAATTAGAAGAAATGAGGAATCGGCTGGTTGCCAAAAGAGAGCTATGCTCTCGGTACTGCTCCCGGTCCTAACCGGTTCGATCGGGGTCCTATTTTGGATCTGATCTAGTTAATATTTTTGGAGGGGTCGCGGTAGATCTCGGTGGGGTTCAGTCGGGGTTCGTCATTTGAGCTCCTAGTTAGGTATATTTTCTTCCATTTTTATTAGTGTTGTAATTTTTATAATTTAATGAAGTATTAGTTATTTTAAAATTGTAGTCTTATTTTTTTAGTTTGTATGTTTATGTTTTAGATTAGTATTTAATATGTTTTAAATTTGTGTTTTATATTAATATTTTATTTATGTTAGATTCGTTTTTATTTATGTGTTAGAATAATATTTATTTGTGTTTTAAATTAATATTTATGAATGTTAGTATTTTATTTATGTTAGATATGTTTTTATTTATGAGTTACATTAATATTTATGTATGTATGTTTTAGAATAGTATTTTATTTATGTTGAATTTGTTTTTTATTTATGTGTTAGATTAATATTTATGAATGTTAGTATTTTATTTATGCTAGATATGTTTTTATTTATGAGTTAGATTAATATTTATGTATGTATGTTTTAGATTAGTATTTTATTAGATTAGTATGTTATTATGTTAGTATTTATTTATATTTTATCGCATTGTAATTATATTCGCCATGTTTTAGGTTGCATAACAGATATATAAATTGTCAATGCGGTGCCCTTTTATCCGAGCGTAAACGGGGCCAGTATCAGGCGTAGTGATAGTGGTTGGGCGTTTACTCTCGGATAATGGGGCCTTTAAAATTTATTCCCAATTATAATCGAATTTTAAACTAATCGTCACTTTAATCCAGAAAGTCTAATATTAATGAAGCGGTAATTATTAAAGTACCAATTTTGGGCGGTGTGGGGGTGCTAATCCTTCCCCATCCGTAATCGACTCCCGAACCCAACAGTTTTTTAAATCTCTGGTTTTATGGTGTCCGGCCTACCTAAGTGGCCGGTGGCGACTCCAATTTTTAATAAAATGCGGTTTTTTAAAAAATCCCATGGAATAAACGTTTTATATTCGAAAAATCACAAACACTTCGAAAACACATTTTTTTAGCGAATAGGGACATCGCTACAATCTTATTGGGGTCCCGGTAGAGGGGAAACTAATTGTCGAGTGTACTCAAGGTTCAGCTGCTGCAATTTGTGAAAAGTACCTTGGGAAGGTGCCATATGGAAGTGATGTGAGAGGGTCTCGTGTGAAATTAAGTTGGCTGGATAGTGAATTTCAACTCGTTGAGTATAGTCTAGTTGACTGGGTTTATAAGGTCAGTCGAGCATATATTCTACAGATGATTAGAGGGATGTTGATGCCAGATAAGTCTAGCAATTTGGTTAGTGCACGGTATCTACATTTTTTGGAGACTCCTTGGGAAGCTCGTTGTAAATATAGTTGGGGATCGACCATACTAGCGTGCTTGTATCGTGAGTTGTGGAAGGGCACTATACAAGAAAAGGGTAAGAATGTAGGTGGTATTGGTGGATGTTTGTTGTTGCAAGCGTGGGCTTGGCAGTGACTTCCCTTTGTTACACCAATTATTCGAAGAAATATACAATTTCCTCTTGTTGCAAGGTAAATATTCGAATTTTGAGTTGAATCTTTAAATTAAATTTACTTGTTCTAAAAATATTTCGAATATATATTTTTTGCAGATGGTACGAGGAAAAGCATGAGACGGGAATGTCACACAATGACGTCAGAGTTTATAGATCTTTTATTGACTCATATTGTCAAGATCAGGTATTTGAATAGAAAGTTTATTCTGTTAAATGTATTATTCACATCTATTTAGTTATTAGGATGTATTATTATAAACAATCATATTTTTTGTAGTTTATTTGGAAGGCCTACGACTATGACCACATATTTGTACCAGATTATTTGATGAAGGATCTAGTTTTATGGTGTAGTGTTACACTGTTGATCCACTTTCTACTGTTCAGTTCCACTTTGCAGATAGAGTGATGAGTTAATTTGGCTTCCACTAGCCCATCCAGTGTATCCACGAGACCATTACTATCTTTACACCTTTGATGGACGTGGCAGACCAGATACAGATTGAGAAGCCATACATAGCGAGTACATCACTTTGTGGAATGACAGAGCTTCATCGATGCTGAAAAGCCATCCAATAAAAGTTGGTGATTTTGATTTTGAGATTTCAGAGTACATGGTCTATTATCGTAGTCATGTAAAGTCGTACTTAATAACTCAAGAAGGATGGGACGAATGCCAGAGGTATAGGAAAAAATATGGCGGCAGACATAAATCATCGAAGACTACAACAGACACATCTGAGAGTGCAAACGTTTTTATTAGAAACCCTGAATATTGGCCAACAACATGGGAGCCAGATACGAGCAGAGTAACACCGACAATTATATGGGAGAAGGAACCGGCTCCTACATGTGTGCAACCAACAGTGGGCCAGAGCTCATCTGATAATGTAGGGTTTGATGATGTTGGTTTATACACACCCGAGTTTCATCAGCCTCCTATATGTGTACAATCAGAAGTGGGCCCAAGCTCCTTATATAATCTAGGGTTTGATGAAGCTGGTTTATACAGACCCGAGTTTATTTCGCCACAGTCATCTATTTACTCGAACTTTGGCGAGAACATGGATTTTCAGGAAATGCAAAATTTCCTGAATTCACCAAAGATTATGGGAGGGTAGAGTGGTGACATGGATTTGTTAACAACACTTCCTCCTATGCCTTCGATGACTGAGGAGGCTAGCTACACTGAAGAGGATGCTTAAGAGGATCCCGAGGCGCCATAGAGGCTACAACGTGCTATATGACCGATGCAGTCTTATCTTTTGACCACATCCGTTCATGGGCAAAAATTACGTAAGAAATAATTTTCTATTTTTTATTATTCACTTAATAGAACTTTTATTGTAATACATTTGAGTTTTGAATTTTTGGATAAAGATTCAAATGCTTAATTTTTCATTCATGCACCAATTTTTTTCCTCATTACCGATATAAATTGCATTTAAATTAAAAATAAAAGAATATTTAACCGCATTTAAATTAAAAATCAAAGTAGATTCGAATATAATAAGTTAGTGAAAAAATCAAAATTAAAAATCAAACAAGAATTGCACTTAACCTGGTTTAAAGTAGATTCGAATATAATAATATTTTCGTATTTCCAATACAAAAAAATAACAGTTCAAATATGAGAATTTCGTATTAGTTTAACTTTGAGCTGAGTAACTAATATTTTGGAAAGTGGAATATGTTTGCTTCAAACTATATAATGAAGTAACAAATATTTGAATTTGAATAAGTTTCGTATTAGTTAAACTTTGAATCAAATGCTTGAATATTATAATACTAACAACATAAAATTATAACCAACTAATACTAATGGAAAGTAGAATATTTGATATTAATATTTCAATATTTTCAAATACAAACATAATAAATTACAGAGGCATATGCACGAATCTTGGTTCATTTGGACAGTTTGATCTAGAATGTTCTTAAGCTCTACATATGGTACATCTCTTTCGTTTTCCCTTCTCTCTATGATGAAGATCCATACTGGTATAGATGCAAGTCGATCTAGGTCAGCTATTTGGACTTCTACGGAGTGTAGGATCCGGTAACCATTTTTTATTCTCCACTAACGGCCAATACTTTGAATTCGCGATCGGTGAGAACTCAGTTCTGTAAATATCGACCATCCTATGGAGATTGAAGCATTCATCCACATAGGTGTATGAATCAACACCTACGGCCATACACGCTGCAACTGCATGAGCACATAGATATCGCCATACTTGGAACGCGTCACAGTCACACCACCTACATCTGAAATCAACCTGAAATAAATTTGAAAACACTGCTTCGTTGTTGCATATGAGACCAACAACATTAAATGTCTGATTGGATCGGGTGAAGCTGTGAACCTTCATCGACGTTACATTTGTCATATTATCTTGCATTTTCGTCACAAGCTGGGAAGCCTAACGTTGCCCCCTATTTATTAAGGCCTTGATTTATTTCCCTTTAACTGACAAAACTTTCGCCAAACTGTAGTACATCTCTTTCAACAAGCTTGCTATTGGGAGATGACATGATCCTTTCAGTACTCTATTTATGCACTCCACAAGGTTGGTTGTCATTTGCCCGTATCATCTACCACCTTCATCATACGATTGGGCCCATATTTCCCCCTTGATATTGTTTGCCTAACTCTAAATGCGATTGTCGTACTTCATTAAATTCCCCATCTTTCTCTCAAAATCTGGACGTGTTAGTATATATCCTGTGTCATAATATTGTTAGTATCGAGAGAAATCAAAACACATACATAAATAAATGGATATGCAAATATAATTGAGTTTGGAAAAAATATGATGCTTACCCATGCTCAAAATCTCATTGCAAAGGTAATGATTTTTGAACTGCTCATAGCTGTTCTTACCGATGTGACGAACACAATATGTGGGGTATGCGTGCGGAGGTGTCCAACAACTTCCATCTCGATTAATTGCTACTTTGATACTTGACCCTCGATCAGATATAATGCAGACCCCATTTTCTTGGACGACATGGTCACGTAAATTGGTCAAAAAGAAATTCCAAGCTTCTTTCGTCTTCTATTCAACAATGGTGAATGCAATCGGGAAGACATTGTTCTCACCATCTTGCGCAACGGCAATCAACAGCACATGAGAGTATCTCTCGTACAACCACGTACCATCCACTTGGATCATACGTTTGCAATAAGGAAAGCCTTTAATGCAAGGCTTGAACACCCAGAATAGTCGATAAAAAAATTTATTCCCTTCAAGAAGTTGACCTTGTCAGTCGTATGCATTCTTGGTTTGATACCTCACTATGGTGCCTGGGATGAAATGTGTCATTGCTATTAATAAAGCTAGTAGCTCGTTGTATGACTTATCATAATCACCATACACCGACTCTATTGCCTTATCCCTTGCACACCATCCCTTCTTGTATTTTATCCGGTATCCAAATTGCTACGCAATGGTTCCCTGAATCGTTGAAACTAAAACCCTTGGATTTGCTTCTACCAGCTTCATCACGTGATGGCTTATCACAGTCAAGTCCAATTTTTGGTGGTCCTGGTCGATGGAAGTTAATAAACATGTGTGATCTCCATTGTACTTTGTGACCTCCCAACGATTTGACCTCTTAAGCTTCGAAACTCAAATCTTGCACTCTTGTCCATACTTCACACACTTGGCAAAGAAAGTTCTTTGGCTGCATTCTACAACATCGTAGTCCACGTGGTTCTTGATGTTGTACGCTTTCACTGTCAATGTAGCTTCATCATTTTCATCAAATTGAAGCCATTCTGATAATTCACCATGCTGACTCGAAGTTAATCGGGGCATATCCTGGAATTGAGGCACTATCATCGCATCGAAATCCACTTAGCCCATGTGAGTAGGAGGTTCATAGAATGTAATGTTGCCCACGGTCGGAACAAATTCTCTAACACCAAAATCAGGGGCGTCACCAACATTATCAGGGAACAAATCGGGATCATCAATATCTTCATTTTTCAAGAATCTTCAAGTGTTTCTCCCCATCGACCTCGTAGGTTTTCCATATCAGTATCGAAAGTTGGATCAATAGCCAGCCCGTATGATGTGAACCATATGTCGAAAGCCCAGCTAGATGAAATACACTCGATGTCCCACTAGCCAACATTGCGATAAAATTGCCTCCGGACATATCAATCTCATTATCGTAATCTATTCGAGTAGATTCTCCAACGATGTTTCTAAATGGGTCAAGAACATCACGCACCTCAGCAAACAACTCGATATATCGAATCTCTATAGATTCATGCTCTGCAATCATCATTCCAACATCATCATCATCTTGAAGATTGATTGTACAATATCTGACTAGATTTTCATATGTCAGCCACCGGTAACGCAAACCATGAATATCTGTTCTAAATTACTGTGATATTTTCTGCTTCATTTCTCGAAGCGTGATTTCCTTCTCAAATCTCAACGTCGTACTACTTTCAGATTCAAATACAATACTGGCATCAATTTTCACTATTTGTCTATTGATAAGTCATATGATTGCATGTTTTTCACATATTAAATCCTATGTTTTAGAACATTAATCTATCTTAAAGTCCTTGATTCGGTTCATATTCGGTTTTGCAGGTGTTTTTGGGCCTTAATGACGTTTTATACGTACAAGCCAAGTTTTAGCACCATTTAGGCGTCACCTCTAGAATTCTTGTTAATTGCCAAGGCAAGTCTCAATTGACACAACAAGCTCTTCATAAATCGCCTTAATTGCCTCGGCAAGTTGCACTTGCCACGGCAATACTATTTCCGCGAAAATAGCAGGCCCAAGACAGATTTGGGCCTAGAGAACAAGCAGATTTTTACTTGGAGGGCAAGCAATCCTACTACAAAGAATACTTCTATTTTTTCTATAATTAAAAATAGTTAGGGTTGTTGTATTTAATGTAAAGTGTTCCCCTTTATTCCCTATAAATATAGATCAAAGGTTGAAGAGGAAATACCAAGTAGAAACCCTAGTCTAGTCGAAACCCTCTCCCCTATTCTCTTGTAGCCGTCGACCACCATGAATAGCTAAACCTTTCTTTTCTAGTCAAGTGTAGATACAAGGATATTATTTCAAGTTTTTAGTGAGATTTCTTGTTCCCAAATTATCTTCATCTTTATTCAAGTATTTTCATATCTTTTGTGCTTCATCTTCATGTGTATGTTTGGTTAAATATATGCTATAACCAAGTCAATGGTATTTGATACAAGTGGTAAAGAAATTCGGGTTTGATTTCTAAAGGTACGAATTCATGTTCTTAATAAGTTAACAGGTTCGTGCTTAGGAAGAATATGTGCTTTGGGTCTCTTAAAGATCATTAATTCTATTTGATAGATTATAATTCTTTAGTGGTATCTAGGAATTTAATCTTGACAATAAGAGTTAATCTTTTGATGATATTTAATTGGTTATCTATCTTAGAAGAGATTTAGGTTATGTTGTGGTATTCGTCTAATCTAAAACCAAGCTATTTGAAGTTGATGTTGATTTATCTTTTGTGGGTCAATGATCTAAATTTTTGATTTAATATTCTAAGTTCTACCTTGACTAGAGTTTCAACTTATATAGATTTCTTCCTTAATTCAATTGCTTTCTTCAAATCAAACACAAAACTCCCTTTTTACTTTTAATTGCTTGTGAACTTGATTTCTTAACCATTCTCCGTGGGATCGACCTTACTTACCGCTACTACAAATCCAAAGAACAAGTGGATATTATTTTTTGACAGATTCGACACCCATAAAAAATTGGAGCCATTGTAATGGACAATCGCCATAAATCTGTTGTTGTTGCTCATTTTCTCTACATGTTCAACACACAAATAAATTTTCAATCATAATACACAAATCATGAACATACAAAATAAAAATTAATAACAAAATTTTTAAACATATTTCGAATATATTTTTTAATATATTTTGAATATACTAAATTATTTTTTACTTCATTTAAATATATTTTGAATATTTTTTAATAGAAATAATTATTTTTGCCTTCAATTTAACCATTTTTAATTACTAAAAACATAATAATTGATAAAAATATAGTAAAATTACTAAAATCTTAACAAAATCTTAAAATGAGAGATGGATATATAATTCTAATAAACCAAAAATTCAACAATAAAATACACATATACTAACTAACTATATTTTCTCCAAATATCAAACATAAAAAATTCAACGATCTACTGACTATATTTTCTTCTCAAATTTCTACAAACACAAAAAATTCAAACACCAACTTAAAAATTTAAACAAATCAAGAACTTTAAATAACCAATAAAATACACATATACTTACTATATTTTCTTCAAATCTTTCTTTCTTTACTCGACTTCTTCACAAATTTCCTTCTCTTCAACCACTTATTTAAACAAAAAAATTCAAAAACTTTAACTTAACAAAAATAAAAAATAGATTTTCGTAATAACTACAAAAACATACATTAAAAATAAAAGTAATCAAATAATATTAATAAATTAGAAAAATAAAACACATAGCTTACTCATGATACAATTTTTTTCTTCAAAACTCCAAACCTTTTTCTTCTTCTCCAATTTTTTTCTCTACACAATCTATTATATTCAACCTCTATTTAGCCCCATAACACCACCTACCTAGTTAAATCCCAACCACTCACACCACCTACCCAATTAAATCCCACCATCCACCATTTTGCTCCCATTTACGAGGCATGCAGGGGTTGCATGCATGCACGCTGACGTGCAACCTTGCAGACGGCCTGTATGCATGTACAACCATGCCTTTTCTTTTTTTACTATTCATATTAGAACAAGCCTTTGGAATTTTTTTGGCAAAACATTGTTCATAGGTGGGTTCAAATGAATCAGCCTTTGTTGGTACTGTAGAATTTGCATTATTTTGGGAAATATTTTGGCTATAACCAAATTTTGAGGAAAAAAATCTTAGAGCAATATTTTGTAAAAATTCCATTTGTTTCCCTCCATTTTTAAAATTGCCAATTCACTACATCTTTGCCAAATCGAGTTGATTAATCATCCTAATAATATGTATCAGAGCCTAGCTCATTTGAAGGATTAACATCCCCTTGAGATGATCCTAGAGGTGATTCAATCAACCAACATTCAATCCATGGCCTCTACTTTTGAAAAACAAATTGTACGAGTCTCAATCCGTCACCAAACTGCCTTATTTCAATGGGGGATAACTATCCCTATTGGAAGAATCGCATAAAGCTCTTCATCAAATCCAACGACTACCTCCTATGGAATGTAGTGGAAGTCAGACCAATCATATTTATGAAGAGAGAAGGATACCAGTTTGTTCCAAAGTCCAAGCTTGAGATGACCGATGAAGAACGAATGTGCTTACAAGTCAACGACAAAGCTATGCACATGCTCTTTTGTGCGCTTGGACCGGATGAGTACTCTAAGATGTCTTCTTGCACAAATGCAAATGAGATATAGGACAAACTCGAGACCACATATGAAGGCACAAACGATGTCAAGGAGACCAAGATTGGACTCCTCAACTTGAGCTACAAAAATTTCAAGATGGAGCCCAATAAGAGCGTCACCAAGATGTTCGATCGTTACTCCGTCATTGTCAACACAATCAAAGGCTTCAGAGAAATTATTCTAGAGGACAAGCTTGTCCTGAAGCTCATCTACTCCCTTCCCAAGTCATGGGATGGAAAGAGAACCGCTATGATCGAGGAAAATGACCTAAAGACCTTGAAGCTCGATGCTCTCATAGGGTCTCTCTTAACTCATGAGATCATGAAGAAAGAAAGCGAATACGAGAAGAAGAGAAAAGAGAAGAAGGTCGAGAAAAAGGAAGTAAAAAATAAGAAGATAGAAATTTCTCTCAAAGCTTCACAAGAAGAGAGCGATTCTAGTGAGGAAGAAGATGAATAAATGGGTATGCTAGCCAAACTATAACCCCTTCGACCTGGCTTAGTCGTAAGACCGAACCTAGCGAGCTACATTGGGTTTGGCGAAACAAACCCGTAAACACTAGCTCGAAAAACGTCCATTTTTATATCTAAATGCAACTTATTAACCTAGGGTGTACATACTGGCAACAAGTGAAAACTCTACTCAATCAGGAGTCGAATTGACATTCAATTGCACGCAATTGCAATTTAGGAACTAAGTTGCATTTCTAGAAAATTACAAGGATTTAACCTATTTTAAAGTTACCAACCCTTAGTTAATCAGGTTTCATGCTCTCATGTCAATAAACGCATAAAAAAATCATCCAAACTCATCCAAATGAATACATATCAAACATGGACTAAAATGAAAGAAACAAAAATTTCCAAACATCTCAATAACTGAATTAACAGTTGCTTGTATCATTACACGGGCAAGTGTATCGGTACATTTTGCCAATTCTCAAAATCCATATTCTAGTAGCTCAAAACCGTATCAATACATCTACTCGCGTATCGGTACACCTTGCCAAAATGCCCTTGCCCGTACCAAAACAGGTTCTCAAGTACCGAAATGCAGTCCTAAAAATAGCTTAACCGTAGCAATACAGGGACACGCGTACTGGTACGCTTGGACCTGTAAAGTCCAATTTTGTTGATTTTTCATGCTTTCAAGGATACTAAAACATTCCAACATGATTTAAACATATACACAATATCACTAAGGATCAATCCATAATAATTCATCACATGAACATCAGCAATATCATGGCATTATGCTTCCAAGGTGAAACTAGAGGCATGCTTCCTAAAAACCAAATCATTCAACATCCAAAACATAAACCAAAGCAACAATCAACATAAGAGGTCAATTACAAGTCTGAAGCAACATTACAAACATGCTTAAATAGGGAGTTTCACCAAAAACACCTCCCAACCAACAATGAACCTCATTGCTTTTATTACTACAAGTCTAGTTCGAAACCATACGTTCAATAGCAGAAGTCCTTGGATATCCTTCGCTCGCTTCCTGTCACTAACCCTTTAATTCTTTGCATTGATGGACAAAGAGAGCGTAAGCACACAAGGCTTAGTGAGGAGTGCTCAAACAACACACCATCAATGCATTTTAAAATTATTTTCCAAAACCACAATGAAATCACCATTTCAATCATCGTATAAAACATTGTGCCTTAAAAACCATGCACTTAACACTTTCAAAAACCAACATATTAAACCATATGCAACATGTATCATGGAATAACAGCAAATCCCATTGCTAACCCTCAATTTAAGTCTTCTCATGCATAACAAACTATATGCAAAGCTTAAAGAGTAAACATGTATAAACCAACATTATACATTAACAACTATAAACATGATACATCAACAATTATATTGGCTTTCAAGTGATTATTAAATAAATCCACTTTTCAAAATATTACATCGGATACACGGATTCAACAAGTGTCCTCTCAACACTTCATGCTATCTCAACCGAAATTATGGTACCACTTACAACCTGGGGACACCAACCCCACTCATTGGTTAGACGCATAATCCACTAATAGAACTTTTTGGTACCATATAACCCCTCAACCGTTAGGGTACTTGGATGGAGTATTCGGTGTACCGTATAAACCCCTCGACATCCAATGCGACTTTTTATAGTGCACTATCAATCCTATGGTCAACCAACTATATTTGATAATATTTTAAACCACATCACTTTTCAATATAATTTATATTTAACCATGTACCTCACTGTTTTTATATGCATCAATTCAAAACTATTTCCAGAGCAACAAATCATGCTTTAAAACAAGTATAACTCATACTTACATGGATCACTTACCACGTGCATCCATCATCATTTCATGATCAAAACCAGTATATAACATACTCAAATATGCTTTAAAAATAGGTACCATGTCATTAAAAACAAGTGCATAAAAACCATTTCGTAAAAGCACAACTGAGAGAGAAATCCTTTTTATTTACTTCCGAATTTAAACCAACATTTCAAGCTAAGTTTAAACTCCCAAAAACCACCTTTAAAACATTTCAAAGTTGAAATCCACGTTCTCACTCACCAACAACGCAAAGCTTTAATCGTCGATGCAAAATCAAGCGTCCGAAGCCTCTGAAGCTTCACCGACGACCTTAGGATCACCCTCCCCTGTTTTAATCACATAACAACAGAGAATTAATGCAACATCTTGCATTCATAATCCCAACAACTCAACTCCCCAACTTCGCCTTACATACCACCATTAAATACCTTCCGAAAACACTTTCCAACTTAACCTAAACACAACCTATCCATAATCTAGCATTTCAATCAATCAATTAACATCAATTGACATCTAAAAACAATCCAAAACAATCTTTATACCTCTAACATACATTAAACCTCCACAACTCCTCAAAAACACATAACTAACAACCTAGGAAATTAAAGATTCACATAGCTTCGGGATTCCAATGTTAAAATCAACCTATTAACATTATAAAACATCAAAATATTGATTAAATCAATCAAGAACTCAACAAAATAGATCCAATTTCGAAAATCATATAAACTCATCAATTAAACCTTGATTTAATCATATTCCATAATTAAATCATTAAAACTAAATAGAAATCATTCATAAAGAGCCAAGAACTTGGGAATTTCAATAAAGAACCATTAATTAGAGGATAAGAACGAACCTTACCTCTAATGAGTGAGTTTCCTCTCAATTGGTGTTTTCTCTTGAAAAACAAAGAAATACAATAAGATTTTGGAAAATAAAGTTCAGAAATCCATTAGGAAATCAAAAGTTGAAGAAACCAAAAACATTACCTTAGTTTTCTGATGAAAAAGAAAGTGTTTGGCTGAAGAGAATTTGAGAGAAAATTTTGAGAGAAAGAAGTTACGTCAAAAAGTGATTTTAGGAAATAATTACCTTCCTTAATTAAATCCTTTTTTAATTTCCTTAATTAAAACTCCTTTAAAAATAATCCTAATGAAGAGAAAACTCAGATTAGACCAATTGGTAAATTAGCTCCTTAAAGATTCAAAGTTTTGACTCTTTTACAAGACTGTCACTAAAAACAGTTTCCAATCTTTACATTTTGTTCAATAGCCCAAAATGTCTGATTCCCTAAACTCATTTTCCAAAATTAACTTTACCAAAAATATCCATATATTTAATAATGATTTTTAGATATTTTCCCAAATATTTTCCTTATCCAAAAATATTTAATCCGATTTTAACTCCTGAATACGACTCGAATCTCTAACCCGGTCCACAAGACTGTTTAACTAGCCTATAAACCGCTAGGCCCAAAACCGGGGCATTAAAACTCTCCCGTCTTAGAAAATTTCATCCTCAAAATTCTTACTTGAAGGAAACAAAAATTGTTTCAACATGTCTGCCTTGCTCTCCCACGTAGCCTCCTCAACTCCTCGATGTCGCCACAACACCTTTACAAGTATAATCATCTTGCCATAAAGAAATTTACATCTAGAACCAAAGATCTCTACCGATTCCTCATCATATGACAAATTCAGTTGCAACTCAATAGTCTCCACCAGCATAACATGCGACGGATCCCACTGATACCTCCGTAACATTGACGCATGAAACACATCATGAATCTTCTCCAACTCAAGAGGTAATCTCAAATGATAAGTTATAGGACCAACATGCTCCACAACCTCATATGGTCCAATAAACCTCAGACTAAGCTTACCCTTACGTCCGAACCTCTTCATCTTCTTCCAAGGCGACACTTTCAACAATACACGATCACCAACCATATGCTCAATCTCTATGCTTCAAATTTACGTAGGATTTTTGGCTATCCGAACCGCTTTCAGGCGATCACAAATGAGCTTCACTTTCTCATTTGTATTCTTTAACACATCCGGAAAGGAAACATACTTGTCTCCTACCTCAGACCAACACAAAGGCGTACGGAACTTCCTACCATACAAAGCCTCATATGGTGCCATTTGTATACTAGCCTAATCACTATTATTATAGGCAAACTCCACCAAAGGCAACTTTCTCTCCCAAGTTCCTTGGAACTCAATGATACAACACCTCAACATATCCTCCAAAACTTAGATTACACGTTTAGACTGACCATCCGCCTGAGGATGATATGAAGTACTGAAACTCAATCGTGTACCCAAAGCTTGATGCAAGCACTCCAAAAACCTTGCCATAAACTGCGGATCCTTATCCGAAACTATGGACTTAGGCACACTGTGCAAACGTACAATCTCGGTAAGTACAAATCTGCCAACTTATTCAAAGTATACGTAGTATGCACAAGCAAAAAATGTGCACACTTCATAAATTGATCAACAATCACCCAAATAGAATCCCTTTTAGTGGGTGTCAACGGCAACCCAGACACAAAATCCATAGTGATTCTCTCCCACTTCCATTCTGGTATCCTCAACAGTTGCAACAACCCAGAAGGAAACTGATGTTCAGCTTTAATACGCTGACATACCATGCATCTAGCAACAAAATCGGCCACATCTTTCTTTAAACCCACCCAATATCACTTTCCATTTAAACCTTGATACATCTTTGTACTACCGGGATGCATAGCAAAAGGACTAGCATGAGCCTCGGTCAAAATGGTACGCCTCAAAGCATCATCATTAGGTACCACTATCTGATCTTTAAAACACAATACTTTATCATCATTAAAATGAAAATTCGTCGGATTCTCATCCATGATATCCTTAACATGCGATACCAACGCATCACCATAAGGATGTTTTTTCTTAATCAACTATGAAAAAGATGGCTTTACTTGCAACTCAGCCAATAAACCTCCATCACACGTCACACTCAACCGTGCAAACATCGCCCTCAACTCTACAACAACTTTTCTACTCAAAGAATCGGCTGCAACATTAGCCTTTCTCAGATGATACTCAATCGTCAAATAATAATCCTTAAGTAACTCCAACCATCTACGTTGCCTAAGATTCAAATCCTTTTGAGGAATCAAATACTTCAAACTCTTATGATCCGATACACAACACCCCTCTCACAATAGAGATAATGTCTCCAAATTTTCAACGCAAACACAACCGCAGCAAGCTTAAGATCATGGGTAGGATAATTATGCTCGTGCACCTTTAATTGTCTAGATGCATAAGCCACAACTTTTCCTTCTTGCATCAACGCACAACCCAACCCAATTTATGATGCATCACTATAGACCATAAACTCCTTATCTGACTCAGGTTGAATCAAGACAGAAGATTGTGTCAAAGCTTCCTTAAGTTTCTCGAAAGCCCGTTACCTATCCTCTGTCCACTCAAAATAGACATTCTTTTGCAACAACTTGGTTAAAGGAGCAGCAATTCTCGAGAAACCATCTACAAAACTACAGTAATAACCAGCCAACCCAAGGAAACTACGAACCTCCGGTATAGACTTAGGTGATTTCCAACCTATCATCGTTTCAATTTTGTGTAGATCGACCTGAATTCCTTTAGCTGACACAACATACCCACGGAAAACAACTTCTTTAAGCCAAAACTCACACTTTCTCAACTTGGCATATAACTGATTATCCAACAAAACTTGAAGCACAATCCGTAAATGTCTATCATGATCCTCCTCTGTACGAGAGTACACAAGAATATCATCAATAAACACGACCATAAATTGATCTAAAAACTTATAGAACACCTGATTCATCATATCCATGAATGCAAAAGGGGTATTAGTTTAACCAAATGACATCACCAAGAACCTGTAATGCTCGTACCTCGTACGAAATGTAGTCTTAGGCACATCCACATACTTCACCTTCAACTAATAATACCCGGACTGCAAATCAATCTTAGAGAAAACTAATGCACCTCTAAATTGATCGAACAAATCATCAATCCGTGGCAAATGATATTTATTCTTAATTGTCAACTTGTTTAGTTATTGATAATCAATGCACATCCGCATCGTGCCATCATTCTTTTTCACAAACAACATCGGCGCACCCCAAGGCGAAATACTAGGCTTAATAAACTCTTGATCAAGAAACTCTTGAAGTTACGTCTTTAACTCTTTCAATTCAATTGGAGCCATACAATAGGGAGCAATAGACACTAAAGTTGTATATGCATACAACTCAATGCGAAACTCAACCTCTTTATTCAGAGCAAACCAGGCAACTCTTCTAGAAAAACACCCGAAAACTCGCATACCATACATATGTCCTGAACACGCACTTCTTTTGATCCCGGATTCATAACATAGGCTAGAAATGACTCACAACAAGAATTCATCAAACGACTTGCCTCTAGATGTGAAAAACATTGGATAAGAACTTAGCATTCTCACCCACGATTACCATCTCGTAATCATCAACAAGTTTCAAGGTAACTCGCTTGGTCTTAAAATCAACCAGAACTCTATGCTCAGACAACCAATCTATACCTAGGATACATCAAAATTGTGAAACAATAACTCCATTAAATTAACCGTAAACTCATGACCTTGAACAGTCAAAATACATCTCCTAAATAACCTTCTTGTAACAACTGTCTCACCAAAAGAACTAGTTACTTGCATCCCCACATTTAACACCTCAATAGGTATATCAAGCAAATGCGCATGCTCATGCAAGATATATGAATGCGTAGAACTGAGATCAACCAAAGAAAACAACGGCAAAGATTACAAAGTAAATGTACCTATAATCATATCAGTGTCATTGCGTCTCTCGCGGTGTGCGTATACCCTCGCAGGACCACCACCCTCAGGTTGAATAGCAACAGTATGAGCCAATGTCCTCGAACCCTCATCCCTACACTGAAACTGCCTTCGGCCACGACCAAAGCCTCGTTGTGGTGCAACTGTAGGTGCCCTAGCCTGACTACCACCAACCAACAACGGACAAATGTATCTCAAATGATCACTCGATCTGCAACTCCAACAAGAGTCAGCAACCATAGCTACATAAGCATATCCCTCATGAGCCAAACGTGGATAGTCTCGCCTCATGTGCTCACGAGATCCACATACCTAATAGGTATAAAAACTGATCTAGCCTAGGTACCTTGACCACGCGGTTCAGGCCCATCACTACCTTCACATTGTCTCGATTCTGAACGATGCCTCTTATCGCGTTGCTTCTTATACTGACCACCGCTGAAACTGAAGTTCATAACTCTTTTGCCCGAGCCCAAACCTCCTACACGAAATGATAAACCTAAGTTCTGCTCAATAACCTTCGCACGTGTAACCAACACATCAAAATCGATTTAGTCAGAAGCCAACATTTATGTCTTCACATCCTGTACCAACTCGTAATGGAATCGGTCACAGCGATGCCTCTCATTCGGTACTAGTTCAAGAGCATACTAGCTCAACCAAACAAAATAAACCTTGTACTCAGCCACAAACATACCGCCTTGAACCAAGGCCATAAACTTACGTTTCTTTTCATCCAAGTATCTAACTCTCAGATACTTCTTCTTAAAGACAGCTTGGAAAAACTCCCAATCCAAATCATTGGGTTCCATACTCGCAATTACAATTGGCCACCAACTATAAGTATCACCTTGCAACAGGGATACAACATATCCTAACTTATGGGCGTCATTACACCCCATTTGATCCAAAATTCGAACAGTACTGGCCATCCACGCCTCGAATGCCTCGGGTGACAACCCACGGTACTCAACTCATCCCAAACTACAAAGACATTCCAACAGCAGTCATGTTTGCCCAACAGCTGGCACAGGCACATGAGCTCCAGTAACATCAGCTTAAAAAGCTCTAGTCATCGCCTATATCAAAGGTGTCATATCACCCAACACTAGCGTAGGTGGTGCTTGCTCCACATTCTCAAGTGGAATAGGCGGAGGGGGTGGCAACCCTTTAGGAGGTACAACATCTTCCTGATTTCCCTGCCCAACGGTAGCAACAATTATACATGATCACAACTCTATCCACGATCCCATCGTGCTAAAAATATTTAAGGCATGATAAAACACCAAAACAAAACAACCAGCCCAGTTTTAAGCAAGGATCCAAGACTTCCATTTCAACTCAAAACATTACAGGATGTAGTAATAAATCATTGTGTCCCCAAAACATACTCCAACATGGCATATCGTAACCAACGTGCATATAACAATCACCGTGCATAGAAAACAACGAAATCAACTAATTAAAACATTTCAATAACCAAAACATTATCCCACTTATCACAAATCTGGCTCTGATACTACCAAATGTAAGCCTCTTTACCCAGCCTAGTTGCAAGACCAAACCGAGCGAGCTACATTAGGTTTGCCAAAACAAACCTATAAAGACTAACTCGAAAAATGTCTATTTTTTGTATCTAAATGAAACTTATTAATCTAGGGTGTGCATACTGGCAACAGGTGAAAACTCTACTCAATCGAGCATCGAATTGGTGTCCAATTGCACGGAATTATAATTTAGGGACTAAATTGCAATTCTAGAAAATTATAAGGACTTAACCCATTTTAAAGTTACCAAAACTTAGTTAATCGGGTTTCAAGATCTCATGTCAATAACCACCTCAAAAAATCATCCAAACTCATCCAAATGCATATATATCAAATGGGGACCAAAATGAAAGAAACAAAAACTTCCAAACATCTCAATAACTGAATTAACAGTTGCTCATATCGGTACACGGGCAAGTGTATCAGTACGCTTTGCCAATTCTCAAAATCCATATTCTAGTAGCTCAAAATCGTACCGATACAGTATTCACGTATCGGTACGTCTTGCCAAAATACCCTTTCCCGTACTGAAATAGGTTCCCAAGTACTGAAACACAGTCCCAGAAATAGCTTACCCGTACCGATATAGGGATATGCGTATCGGTGCGCTCGGAACTGTAAAGTCCAATTTTGATGATTTTTCATGCTTTCAAGGATAATAAAACTTTCCAACATGCTCTAAACATATACACAACATCACTAAAGATCAATCCACAACAATTCATGACAGGAACATTAACAAAATCATGGCATTATTCTTCCAAGGTAAAACTAGAGGCATGCTTCCTAAAAACCAAATCATTCAACATCCAGAACATAAACCAAAGCCATAGTCAACATAAGAGGCCACTTACAAGTCTAAAGCAACATTACAAACATGCTTAAACATGGAGTTTCACCAAAAACACCTCCCAACCAACAATGAACTCCATTGCCTTTATTACTACAAGTCTAGTTTGAAACTATACGTTCAATAGCTGAAGTCCTTGGATATCCTTTACTCGCTTCCTACCTCTAACCCTTCAATTCTCTGCATTGATTGACAAAGAGAGCGTAAGCACACAAGGCTTTGTGAGGAGTGCCCAAACAACACACCATCAATGCATTTTAAAACTATTTTCCAGAACCACATTGAAATCACCATTTCAGTCATCGTATAAAACATCATGCCTTGAAAACCATGCACTTAACGTTTTCAAAAACCAACATATTAAACCATATGCAACATGTATCATGAAATAACAACAAATCTCATTGCTAACCCTCAATTTAAGCATTCTCATGCATAACAACCTATACGAAAAGCTTAAAGAGTAAACATATGTAAACCAACATTATACATTAACAACTATCAACATGATACATCAATAATTATATTGGCTTTCATATGATTATTAAACAAATCCACTTTCCAAAACATTACATCAGATATACGGATTCAACAAGTGTCCTCTCAACACTTTATGTCATCTTAACCGAAATTATGGTACCATTACAACCCGGGGACACCAACCCCAATCATTGGTTAGACGTATAATCCACTAACGAGAGTTTTTGGTACCATATAACCCTTCAACTATTAGGGTACTTGGATGGAGTATTTGGTACACCGTATAAACCCCTCGACATCTAAGGCGACTTTTTATAGTGCACTATCAATCTTATGGCTTGCCAACTATATATGATAACATTTTAAACCACATCACTTGCTAATATAATTCATATTTAACCAGGTACCTAACTGTTTTATATGCATCAATTCAAAACCATTTCCAAAGCAACAAACCATGCTTTAAAGCAAGTATAAATCATATTTACATGGATGACTTAGCATGTGTATCCATCATCATTTCATGATCAAAACTAGTATATAACATACTCAAAACATGCTTTAACAGTGTGTACCATGTCATTAAAAATAAGTGCATAAAAACCATTTCGTAAAAGTACGACCGAGAAAGAGATTCCTTTTTACTTACTTCCGAGTTTAAACCAACATTTCAAGCTAAGTTTAAACTCTCATATACCACCTTTTAAACATTTCAAAGCAAAAATCCACGTTCTCACTCACCAACAACGCAAAGCTTTAATCGCCGATGCGAAATCAAGCGTCCAAAGCTTCACCAACGACCTTAGGATCACTCTCCCCTATTTTAATCATATAAAAATAGAGGATTAATGCATCATCATGCATTCAAAATCCCAGCAAGTCAACTCCCCAACTCGCCTCACATACCACCATCAAACACCTTTCGGAAACAACCAAAAACACTTTCCAACTTATTCTAAACACAACCCAGCCATAATCTAACATTTTAGTCCATCAATTGACATCCAAAAACAATCCAAAACAACCCTTATACCTCCAACATACGTTAAGCCCCTACAACTCCCCAAAAACACATAGCAAGCAATTGAGCAAATTAGAGATTCACATAGCTTCAGGATTTCAATGCTAAAATCAATCTATTAACATTATAAAACATCAAAATCTTGATTAAAATCAATCAAGAACTCAACAAAACATATCAAATTTTGAAAATCATATAAACTCATCAACTAAACCTTGATTTAACCATATTCCTATTTAAATCATTAAAACTCAATAGAAATCATTCATAAAGAGTCAAGAACTTGGGAATTTCAATAAAGAGTCATTTATGATAGGAGAAGATTGAACCTTACCTCTAAAGAGTCAGTTTCCTCTCAATTGGGTGTTTTTTTTCTTGAAAAACAAAGAAATACAATAAGATTTTGGAAAACAAAGTTGAGAAATCCATTAGGAAATCAAAGGTTTAAGAAATCAAGAACATTACCTTAGTTTTCTGATGAAAAAGAAAGTGTTTGGCTGAAGAGAAGTTGAGAGAAATTTTTGAGAAAAAGAAGTTACGTCAAAAGTTATTTTAAGAAATAACCATCTTCCTTAATTAAATCATTTTTTAATTTTCTTAATTAAAACACCTTTAAAAATAATCTTAATTAAAAGAAAACTCGGATTAGACCAATTGGTAAATTATCTCCTTAAAGATTCAAAATTTTTACTTTTTTACAAAACATACAATAAAAATAGTTTCCAATCTTTATATTTTGTTCACTAGCCCAAAATGTCCGATTCCCAAAACTCATTTTCCAAAATTAACTTTACCAAAAATAACCATATATTTAATAATTATTTTTAGATATTTTTCCAAATATTTTCTGTATCCAAAAATATTTAATCTGATTTTAAATCTCAAATCTCTAACTTGATCTACTAGACTGTCTAACTAGGCTATAAACCGCTAGGCCCAAAATAGGGGCATTACATAAATGATTCACTCAGTTTTTGAAATCCTACCAAGGAAGAAAGCTCCATAGAAGAGGGGATTTCAAGAACAAGAACATGGAGGAAGAGAATGATCAACTTATTTGCTTTGAGTGCAAGAAGCTGGGGCACATAAGAACCGATTGCCCCCAACTCAAAAGGAAGAGCTTCGAGAAGAAGAAGAAGCTCAAGGAAAATGTTGCTACTTAGAGTGACGAGGAATCATCCGATGAAGAGGAGCAAGAAGTTGTCAACATTTGCATCACGGCTCTGGAAAAGGATCCTAAGGTAACCTCTAACTCATCTGATTTTGATTTATTGTTTGACGAGCTTCAAGAAGCTTACGATGAGTTACAAGAGGTGTATGATGAATTGGTTGGAAAGTATAAGGAATCAATTTTAAAAAACAAGAAAACTGTTTCCAATTTGAAAAACCAAAATGATTTCTTATCTAAAACTAATTCAGAACTTGAGAATAAGATTTTAGATTTGCAAGAAAGTCAAAAAGATTTTGAAAAGAAAAACCAAGGCTTGTAAAACCTTATTTCCAAGGTTCACGATAATCACCACAAGGAGGTGGGTAATCTCAAAGTTTCTCGAAGCAAAGTTGGGAAACCAAGTTTTGAAGAAACAAGTTCTTCAAAACCCAACTATGTAAAGAGAAACTTTGGTGGCTACAAACAAAAAGGCTTCCAAAGGCCCTTTAGAGGTAAAAAAGGATTAGGAGTGTTTGGGTTCCTAAGGAACTAATCACTTCTAAGGATGTTAGTGCTATTGCTTCTTAGATTCCCAAAGGAACCAAGATTTTTGGAGCTAATACTCATGGACCCAAAATGATTTGGGTGCCAAAAATCAAAGCTTAATCTTTGTTTGTAAGGGGAGTATTGCTACAAGGCCAAAGCTACATGTGCAAATTCATGGTACCATGATAGTGGATGCTCGAGACATATGACCGGTGACAAGGGTCGGTTCTTGGAGCTAAAACCAAAGAGTGGAGGAGTAGTGACTTTCGATGACAACTCTAAATGCCATATTGAAGGAATTGGTTCCATTGGTAATAACTCTTCTATCCTTATTGACAATGTTTTGTATGTCAACGGTCTAAAACATAATCTTTTAAGCATAAGCCAACTTTGTGACAAAGGTTTCAATGTGTTTTTTGATTTAAATGGTTGCAAAATTATAAACATTGAAACTAACAAAATTGTGTTTTTTGGTCATCGCATAGGAAACATTTACATGGTGTATTTAGATGATTTCAAACGATCTTGTAAGAGGCTTGCCTAAAATAAAGTTTTCTTATGACAAAATTTGTGATGCTTGTGCAAAAGACAAACACAAAAGAGTTTCTTTTAAACCTATTAATGATATTTCTAGAAGTAGAGTTTTACAATTGATCTACATGGATATTTTTGGCCCTATTAGGACTATGAGCTTGGGTGGAAAATTATATGCATTTGTTTTAATTGAAGATTACTCTAGATTTACTTGGGTTCTATTCTTAAGTACCAAGGATAAGGCTTTAGAAAATTTTTAGGCTCGATGTACACAACTGGTTAAATAGCCAAGTGGTGGAGAAGGTTGATTTTTGGGTGGAAATGGGGGAAGCAAAAGATAAACAAAAAGACACAAAGATTTAGAGTGGTTCAACTCCCCCAATGGAGTCTACGTCCACTACCTAGGCTTCCCACCTTAGGATTTCAAAAATTCACTAAGAATTCTTCCCCTTTTCTAGGCTGAGGAGGCAACCGTTAAAATCCTAGAATCACAACCCGTGATCTAGCATCCAAGAACTCACAAACCGAGTCTTGGGAACACTCTCTAACAAAGAGAATCCTAGCAAACTGAAATCCCTCTTAATAGGTAGATGTTTGCACACTAAGCACTCACCCAAAACTTAAAACACTTGAGCAAAATATTACAATTAAAGCTCACAAGTGTTGTCTATACAAAGAAATATACAATTAAGCTCTAAGACAAATCTTTGGTCATAATGTTGTTGACAATTGAAGCGTTAGTCATCCAAAGATGCTTGGAGGTCCCTTTTATACTCCCAAAAGAGTTCATAGCCATTGGTGACCGTTGGGATTGAATTGGAGCCGTTTGGATCTTTATTTTCCATATTAATTGTAGTTATGGGGCTGTCAGTATTAGTACGCGGGTAACCGTATCGGTACGGCCTTCTTTAGAACTAGCCGTTGAGCTCTGGTTAGCTGATGCGTATCGATACATGTATAGGCGTATCGGTACGACATGTAATTTAAAAGATCGTTGGAAATATGACCGTTGGGGGGTTTTGGTCATTGGGACATATACCACGTAGGCATATCGAAACACTAAAGGGGTGTATCGAAATGACCCCTTGCGGTTTCGATACGGATAAGGCCTGTATCAAAACATATTTTGATAGTTTCAAAAGCTCGTAGCAAAAACCATTAGTCGTATGGAAACATGTATACCTGTATCGAAATGGATACATTAAAATCACAGGTTTAGCTACTTAAAAATGTTTCAAAACACTTCAAAACCTTTTTAAACTTCCTCAAACTTATTTTCAAGTTGTTTTGACTTAAGGCATGTTTTAAATTCTTTTCAATTTAGTCCAAAACATTTTTCAATTTATTATATCAAAATCTATATATCAACAATCTCCCCCTTTTTGATATAATAAACCAACTTGAAAAATTGTTTGGTATGCTCCCCCTTTAAGATTAAAAGTTTGAATAAGAGATTTTTATATTTTCAAAGAATTTAAAGCTCCCTTTATTCATTTTGAAAAGACAATTTTTCAAACCAACTCTCCCCATTTTTGTTATATCAAAAAAAATTTAAAAGACATTAAGCTCAAGAATAACAATAGAGGTTTAAAATTTTTGACTTTATTAAAAACTTTGGTTTTAAAATTGGCTCCCCTTTACTCAAAGCATCAAATATTGTTAGTCCAACAATATGATTATCTAGTTGTTATAGAAAATAAATCTAATAAAAACAAAAACAACTAGAAATTTACCAACACTTGAACTTTAAGGGAGGATGTGAAGCCTTCATTCTTCAAGTGTTCTCCTTCTTGTGTGTATGGAGCTGCTCCTCAAATTTGGACCTGTTGATCACTCTCCATCACACCTAAACAAGACAATCATGTAATTTTTGGTATCCAAATTTCTTTGGATCCATAAACGTTAGTAGCACATAATTTTGTCCCTTTTGGAATCCATTTTTCAATTTCATCATTTTTAGTTGAAGTACTTAGTCCTTTTTGGACCCAAATACTTCTAAAACATTTATCGTTTAAGAATCTAGGGGCACTAGATTGTCTAACGTAAAAATTTGATTTCCCTAAATTGTTTTTCTCTTGAAGTTCATTAGAAATCAAATCTTTTTCCTTCTTAAGATCATCAATTTCCTTTTGATGATCTTTTTCCATTGTTTGAAGCAAATTTTGCAAATATGAAACTTTTTGCTCAAAATCCTTCATTTTTGCTTCAAACTCCAAATTGGTTTTGGAAAGTAAATCATTTTCGATTTTTAACTTTGAAATAAATTTCTTGTTTTTTGGAAAAGAAGCTTTAAACTCAAAAACCAATTGTTCATATGCTTCTTGTAGCTCATCAAAAGTATAAAAATTTGAACAAGATGAGTTAAAAGCTACATCCCCTTCATTGAGGGCCATGAAGCATAGATGGGCTACTTCATCTTCATTGGTAGAGTCTTCATCACTCCATTTACCCACACTCCTTCTTTGAAGATGACCCCCTTTTTGTTGAATATTTTATGGTTCTCTTGGGGATCCTTTATCATCTTCTTCTTCGATTCAAGGTTAGATTTGGTCATTTCGGTCTTCATGAATCAAGTGAACTTCTTGAAGAGATGAACCATCTTTTCATCTTTACTTTCCTCCTTACTTGATTCTTTATGTTGGCATGTGGAGAATTTAAGGACTACGACATTCATGTTGATTCCTAGCTTTTTTATTTCCTTCTCCCCCATCTTTCTTATCTCTTCTTTTTTCTTGTCCTCTTCATTGTCCTTCTTCATTATTTGATGAGTGAGAAGAGACCCCATAAGTTCATCGAGCTTCAAGGTTTTGAGATTCTTAGGCTCGATAATGGCGGTCTTCTTTGAGTCCCATGACTCAGGAAGAGAGTACATAAGCTTTCAGACAAGCTTTTCTTCCAGAATGACTTCTCCATAGCCTTTGAGTCTATTCACTATGGAGGAGAAACGATCGAACATCTTCTCAATGTCTTCTTCTGGATCCATCTTGAAATTTTCATACTCTTGATTGAGAAGACTGGTCTTGGTCTCCTTTACTTCGTTGGTCCCTTCATATGTGACTTCAAGCTTGTCACATACCTCATTGGCACTCTCACAAGAAGACATCTTCTCATAGATATTGGGGCTAAATGCACAAAAGAGAATGTGCAAAACCTTAAAATTTAGCTCCATCTTCTTGCGATCATCTGCATTCCATTCTGCCTTGCATCCTTGTGGTACGTATGGACCATCTTCAACAACGTCCCAAAGTTTGTAATCTTTGGCCTTGATGAAAAACATCATTTTAGTCTTCCAATAAGCATAGTTGGTCACGTTAAAGAAAGGTGGCTATGATACCAATTGTTGGGCTCGATGTACACAGCCGATTAAATAGCCAAGTAGTGGAGAAGGTTGATTTTTGGGTGGAAATGGGGAAGCAAAAGATAAACAAAAAGACACAAGGATCTAGAGTGGTTCAACTCCCCCAATGGAGTCTACGTCCACTACTTAGGCTTCCCACCATAGGATTTCAACAATTCACTAAGAATTCTTCCCCTTATCTAGGCTAAGGAGGCAACCGTTACAATCATAGAATCACAACCCGTGATCTAGCATCCAAGAACTCACAACCCGAGTCTTGGTAACACTCTCTAACAAAGAGAATCCTAGCAAATTGAAATCTCTCTTAATAGGTAGATGTTTGCACACTAAGCACTCACCCAAAACCTAAGACAATTGAGCAAAATATTACAATTAAAGCTCACAAGTGTTGTCTATACAATAAAATATACAATTAAGCTCTAAGACAAATCTTTGATCATAATGTTGTTGACAATTGAAACATTAGTCATCCAAAGATGCTTGGAGGTCCCTTTTATACTCCCAAAAGAGTTTATTGCCGTTGGTGACTGTTGGGATTGAATTAGAGCCGTTTGGGTCTTTACTTTCCTCATTAATTGTTGTTCTAAGGCTATCCGTATCGGTATGCGGGTAACTGTATCGGTACGGCCTTCTTTAGAACTAGCCATTGAGCTCTAGTTAGCTGATGCGTATCGATAAGTGTATAAGCGTATCAGTACGGCCTACAATTTAAAAGATCGTTGGAAATCTGACCGTTGAGGGGTTTTGGTCGTTGGGATATATGCCATGTAGGCATATCAAAACACCAGAGGGGTGTATCGAAATGACCCCTTGTTGTTTCGATACAAATAGGGCCTATATCAAAACACATTTTGATAGTTTCAAAAACTTGTAGCAAAAACCTTTAGCCGTACCGAAACAAGTATACCTGTATCAGAACGGGTACAATAAAATCACAAGTTTGGCTACTTAAAATCGTTTAAAAGCACTTCAAAACATTTTTAAACTTCCTCAAACTTATTTTCAAGTTGTTTTGACTTAAGGCATGTTTTAAATTCTTTTCAATTTAGTCCAAGACATTTTTCAATTTATTATATCAAAATCTATATCTCAACAATAATTCATCATGTTTTCAAAAATAACTTAAAATGATGTTGGTCATTCTATTTCTCACATTAGAAGTGACCATGGAACTTGTAATACCCTAATTTTATTTGGGTATATATATAAATCACTATAAGTATAGCCAAATAAATAAGTAAATAAAAACAATAAATGAATATAAATAAATAAAGTAAAATTAGTCAATAGGATAAATGTCCATATACAAATAGTTAGTGTAAATCCACTTAAAATACATTAAATCCTCATTTCCATCAAAAAAGCCCAAATTACAAATTTTAAGCCCAATACATAGCTTTTCCCGCCCATTTACAGGCCAGATCGGCCAAAAAAACACAAAATGGCCTAATTGTGTTTTCTCAACCCGCCAAAAGTGCCACGTGGCACTCCCCTATTCGCATATTCAGGGTTCACTCGGATTAAAGGGCCTTGATGACGTCATCGCCCACCTGCTATAAATAGAGCGAGAGAAGCAATTATTAGACAATAATGAAACAATCATTAGGCAATTAGAAAACAATTATTGCAATCATTAAAGGAGAGAGAGAATGGAGTTCGAGAGTCTTACCAAAAGTCGGAGAGACACCGGGGAGCTAAACCAGACGCTAGAGAAGATGACCAATCGGAGCCACCGCGTCACTATCTGAGCTTACTAGAAGGTAGCTTTTCTCTTCCTCTTTTCATTTCCTGCATCAAAACGCCAAAATAGATTAAATTCAAACTCTAAAATCTAAAAAAATAGTAGCCACAAATGAGATTTAAGTTTTCAATCCTAGATCTAAAAAATAACAAAGTCAGGGAAGGTTTAGAGGCATATCTTGAGGCTGTCGAAGTAGTTTTAGGTCGTCGGAGGGTTTAAAAGCAACGACAGAGTTGAAGACGTAGATTTAGGTTCGGTTTGGGTAGTTAGGCCTAGGAATCGGTTAAAAATAGAGGATTCGATTGAATCCGGGCCTAGATCTAGTTTTAGGATGAAAATTGAGGAAAATGATGTTTTTTAGGGTTTTGAACGGTGACGGACGATGGCCATAAATCGCCTTACGGCGGTGACCGGTCGCCGGAGATGAACCAGGCGGTAGCCGAAGATAAGGAGTGGTCGGAGAAAATGACCGAAGACGATGGCCGACGTCGCTTTCGGCGGCCGACGAATAGGTCGAGGTTGGTTGAAGGCGATGGCAATGGATCAAAGTGGGAAAAATTGAAGAACATGGTTTTATTTTTGGTTGAATTAGAGGGTTTGATTTAAAAAAACACGAAAATAAAAGGTTTCAGTGTTTATCATGGATCAAAACGAAAAAATATGATGAACTGGTGAAGAACTTGGGTTTTCGATCGAAAAGATAGTGGGTTTTCTGGGTTTTAGGTGTTTGGGTTGAAAGAGTTTAAAGAGATAACGGTTGAGGAGAGAGAGAGTTCTCACCAAATGGCTGAGTTGGCCTGGTTAGGCCTTTTTAAGCGCGAGTCAACATGACACCGTTTTGGTGTTGGGTTAGATAAAAGATCCGCATGTTTTTACGCGGGTTTGAATATGGTTCCGCACTGCGACCCGGGTTTCATGGTTTTGGGCTGCTGAGATTTGGCCGGGCTAAACATTAATTGGATTGGGCTTTATTTTGTAATCTTTTTAATTTGGGTTCCCAGTTTTCATTTTAATGCATTCCAGTCCCTAAATCTGTTTAATTTCTTTATTTGATTGCTTTAAATTATTTGCTTGATTCACAAGTGTGTATATTTTAAAAGGGCATGTAGTATATTTGCTTAGGAGATTAATTCACATGGTTTTAAATAATTAAAACCTTAGTATCTTAGGTTCTTTAGTTAACTTGAATAAGGAGATAATTGTAGAAAATAAATAAATATTAAATGAAAGCTTTAATGTTCTAAGTTAATTAGTGTCTCATTACAATGAGATGTTAACCAATGGAGCATTTTAGTGAAAACTTTAATATTTCATTTGAACTTAGAAATTGGTAATCACATATAGTTAATTTAATTAAAATTAAATTAAGATTAGGTATAAATAATTAGAGACATTAATGATTAGGAATATTATTGATTTAGGGCCTAATATGGATAGTGCCCAAGCATTTGGGTGTTATCACATAAACCCCTAAATTTAGTAATACTCATATTTCTTAATTAACTAAATTAATTGGATCCCTAATTAGGTTTAAACTTAAAATTGACAAGAAAATAAATGAATATGCATTCAAACCTTTTTGTGTTGAGATACATTTTGGATATAAATTGAAGTATCCAAAAGTAATTGAATGTTTTAAAACTTATATTCATTAAAAATGTATTTTCTTACAAAAGGATATCTCCATTCTAAATGAAAATTCATTTAACAATTAAGGATTTAATTCAAATTATTGCTTGAAATGCTAAAATGCCACGTGAGATTAATAAGGCACCGATAACGGGCGTTTGTGAGGGCGTTAATCCTTCCCCATACGTAATCGACTCTCAAACCCTAATTTTAAAAGAAAAGAATCTTTGGTTGTTTTTTATGGTGTCCGGTCTACCAAAGTGATTGGTGGCGACTCCAAATTGATTTTTCAAGGATAAAATAAAAGGGAATTTTGCTTTAATATGAAAAACACTAATTTCAAGATTAAATGAATTAAAATAATCAAAAACCCTAATTTTCAAAAAGAATCAATCGTCAGGCTATTTTCTACACTCGGTTTTTAAAAATGGTCGTGACAGCTTTGCAACTTCACTGGGGATGTTATTGAGAGTCAGACCTAATTAATTAATTTCACGTGGCATTTCGAGCAACAATTTGAACTTAATTTCTTCTAAGAATTGTTGGATGAATTTTCAAGAAAATGGAGGTAGCTTTTGTGTATGATATACATGTCATTCATGCATAAGCCCTCGACCCGGGCTCTTCAACCTTAAATGGGAGAAAGACGTTATTCGACGTGATGCTCTCCAGCTTCGAGTTTGGAAATTTATCTTCTTCCGGTATACTAAACTTATGCACCATGGGGCCCATACCTCTGCTATAAGGGACCTATACTACCGAATCGATGTCTAGTTGTCGTAATAGATGGTAACGACAGTTCGGGAACCCAGAGTCTAGAATAAAGCTCACATTCAGTTTTTTAGAAACCCACCCCACTAGAGCCAGACATGGACTTAGGACAGGTGTTGCCGGTTTAAATACATTTCTCTGGTTATTTTATTTGATAAAATTACATGTTTGTCTGTGTTAATATCATGTTTATTTGATTTTCATATTAATTCATAATACTAACACAAGTTTTTTTTTCTTATTTGTTTATGAATCATGTCATAATGCATTTGTTTTGGCATCAGTTTAGGAATCAGTTAATTTGGAAGTGTTCAATATGTCTAGAGGGTTCAAGATAGGAGAAGACAATACTGCGATCTGGACATGGGCGGAACAGACTCGGCATGAGAAATGAGACAGTTTGCGAAAGGGAGATGTGTCTCAGATGAAGAGTCAAGTAAAGTTAAATACCAATCAGAATACTTGTCTACCGGAAGTAAAGGTAATATGGGATCAGTGGGGAGGTGAAATGAAGGAGTCATTCAGAAGATAATTTAGGGATATAGCTTTATTATTAAGTGTACAAATAGATCAACAGATACTTAGAGCAATGGCACAGTTCTGGAATCCTGCGTACAATTGTTTTACCTTTGGCCGAGAAGACATGAAACCAACACTTGAGGAGTATGAGGTACTGATTAACTGTCTTAGAGTGAAAAGTGACAAGATCTACACTAGACCTAACAACAACTTGGGCTACAAGAAGAAATTGGTACCAATTACTGGAAAGACAAAAGAATGGTTAGATAGGAAGATAGCCAATAATGACAGCACTAGTCAGAACGAGGACAAACTGAGTGTAAATTGGAGAGTTCTTAAGGAGTTGATATTGGTAAGTGAAGATGAACTAGTTAGGGAGAGAAGTTTATACGCCTTATGCATATATGGGTTAGTTTTGTTCCCAATGACTCCGGAGTACATAGATCTATCAACAGTGGGATTGTTCAAGCGATTAAAGAAGGGTGTAAACCTGGTGCCTGCCATTTTGATGGAAATCTATAGATCGTTTACTGCCTGTAAGAAATCAGGGGAAAGAAGATTTTGGGGATGTGCACAGCTGCCCGAGATTTGGCTTAGAGGACATAGGGGGAATACTCCGTATAGAGCCGTCAAGTATCTGGATACATATTCACCAATAGGAGAACATTTAATTAATTGTCCATTAGAGGAAAAGAATGAGAAGTAGTGGGAAGAATGTTTCAAGAATATGAAGGATGTCAATGTTGTATGGAGGGCTCCTTGGTTGAACAAGGGAACAACATTTCTATATCGATGTGGAGATAGAGATTGGGTCCCATTACCTAGGATTTGGGTAGGAACAACCTATTGTCCTTTGTTGGTGTCTAGATAGTTTGGTTCAAGACAGTTCATACCAGTTACTGTAGGCATGGCGAAGTTTGAATATGCATACAAGACAAATGACTACAAAAGCATAGTAATTCAAACTGCAAAGGCATAGGAGAAGCCGAGGAGGGTTCATCCATATCAGGATTTGAAAGTTATGACAAGATATGAGGAATAGAGGACACAAAGGGTAACAATACAACCTTTTAGGAGATATAGAAGAATGTTGGATCGCCTGCTCAACTCGTTAAAGAAGCATCGTCATCACTGGAAAAGGTCAAACATGATCGAGAACTGGACTTGAAGAAATATGAGAAGAGGATCAGCGACCTCACCAAAGAATTAACCATGGAAAAGCTACAAGTGAGTAAGCATGAAGGAAAGGAAAAGAAATTGATAGAATAGAACAAAAGAATCAGTCGAGACATGAAGGAGCTGCAAGAAATCCACGATAGTTACAAAGCAAAACAAAAAGAAGGAATGAGTAAAATGATACAAAGCCTATCGAAGAAATTGGAAGATATGACAAAGGAAAGAAATAATTACAAAAGGATGTACGAAAAGAAGTCCCGAGAAAGTAAGGAATCAAGTAGTAAGGCCAAGAAGAGGCTAGAGGAGGAACAGGCCCAAAATTTTGATTTAACAACCCAAATGTCACAATTGGAACAGATGGTCGTAAAGTACCATAATAAAGACAAGGTCCAAATGGAACATGAGAAAGAAGGGTTACAAAAAAAGATATCAGAGTTGAAGAATGCAGTACAAGGCTTGAAGGAAAAGATCGTATGTTACGAGGGAGCACTACACCAAGAAAGCAGAGCATGGAAAGGCAAGTTTGAAGTAGCACAGCGTACTGTCCAAAGCCAAAATGATGAATTGGTAAACTTTAAGAAACACGTCAGTAGTGTTGCTTCATATGTACATATATTGACAAGGTAAGCCACAAGCCTGTTGGAATAACCAGATATCGAGCTGGAGCATGGAGAAGTCATTACCCGTCTGGTGCACGAATTAGTCAATCTAGGAATTAGGGCTAGCTGTTTTCTGCAGAAGAAATTGTCGTTTCCTTGTATTTGGACCTTTTAACAAACGAATGCTTCCAAAAGACTAGTTCTTTAATTCGATACCTTTTTGAATTCATGCATTCATACATTTATGCACACATGCACTTACGTTATGTTTTATCCTACAAAGTAGATGATTTAATAAAGGAACATGTTTGCAATCATTCTATATTCATACGGAACACGTTTGCATTCTAAGACCATGTCTATAGAGGACATGATCACTAGCCATGAAAATGATCGTGTTGAAGTGCAAAACAGATTTGACAGAATTGAGCAGTCCATGAATGACCATTTTGCTCAGGCACAGAGATAGATAATCAACTAGCTAACTGCTCTGTTGGGGCCAAAAGAGTTTGGAAAAGCCAAAATACCTGAGGGTGCTTCAACGACGTGAATGATTAGGTAGAAACCACATCTTATATAAGGGTGTAGTTCGAAGGACCTCCTCTTGTGAAGAAGGTCCAAATTAATCTTCCAGGAGTAACGTCTAACCACTCGGTGCACATTGGAGAAAATTTCGAAATTGCTGAAAAGGTTCCCGATCTGAATACTTTGAATGAGATAAAGAAAATCCACGCCGAGATCAAAAGAAGTATGAGGAATATTGTAAAGCTAGAGAGCATAGTTTGCTGGAAATGTAAAAAGTGAATAAAACAGGACCTGGTGTAGTTGAAATAAGTTTAGTGGCTGATTTGATTCTTGCTCCAATGTTTAAAGTTCTAAATTTTGAGAAGTACGATGGGACTACCTGCCCAAAGGCCCATCTTACGATGTATTGTAGAAAGATGGCCACACACTTGAAAGATGAAAAGTTGCTAATGCATTGTTTTTAGGACAGCTTGACTGGTTCAACAGTACGATGGTACACGCAGTTAAGTCGCATAAACATCTAGTCGTGGAAAGATCTTTCTGGATCTTTCGAAGAACATTATAAACATATGACAGAAATGGTTCCCAGTCGTGTCATGTTGCAGGGCATGGAGCAGAGAAGTAATGAAACGCTCCGTCATTATGCTTAAAGATGGAGAAATATATCAGCTCAAGTACATCATCCGTTGATGGAAAATGAGGTTGCCCAAATGTTCGTGCAGACTTTAAGATGACCACTTTTCGAAAGATTGATTAGTAATGCTACGCAAAATGTTGCCGATATAGTAATGATTGGGGAACTGATTGAAGCAACAATCAAAATTGGTAGAATCGAGAGTGGGGAAAGCTCTCGTAAGAACTATAAGAGAAATGATGGTGAGGTTAACAACACGAGTGCATATGAGGCTTCAAAGAATGTTACCATTACTTCACCCGGTGCAGTGTCGGGAGGTTCACAGGGTTCGAACAAGAAGGAGTCTTTTGGCCCAAGAAATGACAGAATAAATTTTACACTGATAGCAATGTTGTATGCCGAATTGTACCCACAGTTGTACGAGGTAGATCTGGTGAGGCCATCTTATCTGACCCATCTAGCCTTCTTACCTCTTATGGTACAAACCTGATACTCATTGTGAATTCTATGCTAGAATACCGGGACATACGTGAGACCTGCAAAACATTTAAGAATGTGGTTCAAAATCTGATTAATAATAGGATTTGAAGTTTGATGAGCCTAGTATTGCAGCAAATCTATTTTCGAGCCATGGTGGAAGAGGAGTGAATGTCATAGAAGAGGATGATGGAACAAAACGATTGAAGACATATGTGTCAGAAGTCATATCTCTATTAAAGTGGGTATTTGAGCAATTGTACAATGCCGGGATAATTGAAATAGGCATGAAAGTGGAGAAAGAGGTACAGTCTGATGTGTATTGTGAGTATCATCAAGAAAGTGATCATGAGATTCAAAATTGTTCAAAATTCAAAATTTTGATACAAAAGATGATGAATAATAAAGAGATGGAGTTCTTCGAGAAGACTAGATAGAGGATGGAAGTGGAGGAATGTACTTCTGAGTCCTCTAGAGTCAAATACAGAATACACAAGCCTTTGGTTGTTTATGTTAGACCTAAGGCTAGAAACTTGTCAGATACAAAACCAGCAGTGACTCCCAAGATTGTGATTTTATCTCCCGCACTGTTTGCTTTCAAGAACACTCACAGAGTTCCATGGAGCTACGCGGCCAACATGACTATACCTGAGGAAGATAGGTCACAGGAAGATGTAGAGTCACTAGGTGAAACAAAGACGATGCCAGAAGAGAAGAATGATGAACAGTCTAGTATAAAATTAGTGATAGATAATAGAGACATGGAGCTCCAAGATGATAGATCTAGAGAACAAAGATGTAGAGTCAAATAGTACCAATTGCCCTTTATGAGGTGGTATAAAATTAGTGAATGAGGTGGGTCACTTTACCCATAGTGGTAGATGTTATTCTCTTGACTCTAAAGATGTGGAAGATAAAGGAAATGATGCAAAATTCTCGAGAAAATTTTTGGGGAAGAACTCACCCAAAATAAAAATGAAGAATGTAGGAAGAACAAGCCCAAGAGTTTCTCAAATTTCTGAAACATAGTGAGTACAAAATAGTCAAGCAATTGAAAAGGCAATAAGAGCTATAAAAAGTTAGTGAATGAGGTGCCCACTTAAATGTGCTGGTAGATGTTATTCTCTGACATATCTAAAATAAGTTAGAAGATAAAGGGAAATGATGCATCATTCACGACAAAAATTATTACATTTACTCAATAAAAGAGATAAACCAAGGAGGAATGGGAACAAGCCCAAGGCTTTCATCAAATTTACGCAAACTATGTACTTCAGGGGTAAATAATTGACAATGGGTCAACAAATGTCTTACCGATGGTCACTTAGAGGTTGCCAATTGATGATTCACATATGAAGACATAAAAAATGTGCTCAACCGTAGCGCCTTCGATGGTATGAACGACATATTCTTGGTAAGATTGAAATCACATCATCAGCCCCAATTTACAATGTAGATTTGTGGTGATGGAAATTAAGATCATACAAGGAGAAGGCCTTGGATCCATTCGGCAGCTTTGAACATCACCTCGCATTAAAAGCTCTAAGTTTTTAATAGAAGGGAATTGACAATGGGTCAACATTAAATGTCTTACATTGTTGTCACTTTGTCCACCGTTGCACAATTATTGATTCACAAGTGAAATGCTTTTGAATGCTTATTCAAAGATTTGGAATTTATAAACGGGATCATTGTTGGTAAGATTGAAGTGTCGTTGCCCAAATTGTCAAATTTACAAATGTAGAGTTTGTGGTGATGGAAATTAAGCCGACATACACTGATTGGAAAAGGCCTTGGATCCATTCTAGGAATGTTGATTGGAAATTAAAAGCTTAAGTTTTTAATAGAAGGGGAAGCTTCTAGGAATGTTTCGAGCCAAGGAGGACATTGTTGATTTGTCCACTGATTTGGGCTATATTGAGACAAGTGAGAATGCTTTTGAATGCTTATTCAAAGATTTGGAATTTATAAACGCATCGTTCATTGTTGAGGGGAGGCTAATACCGTGACCCAAATTGTCAAATTGTACCAAAATGGCTCACCTCTTGGGAAAAGGAATCATTCTTTGATAATGAATGAAGGACCGATTTCTTGGATCTAACAAAATGATTTGAAGAAGAGAGAAAGTCAGAGGAGGGCTCACCTCTTGGGGAGTGAATCATTCTTTGAGTCTATGACTTTCTTGGATCTAACTAGTATCTTTAAGTCTCGAGGATTTGAAAATGTTGAAAAATAGCTTGAAGAGGTTTTTGTAATGAATATGAGGACTTTTGGTAATGACCTTGTTGGGAAATTTTTTGAAGGGGCTCATTCTGGAAGATTTCTGGAGAAGATTCGTCCATGTTTACCTGATGAAGTGCTCAGAAATTGGACGGTTGAAGATTTTCCTTTAATATCTAAGAATAAAGCAGAGTAAATACCATGAACCACCCTATACCTTTGCCCGCGGGTATATGGGATTATCTGTAAAAGGCCATCACATCAATTTATTTTAATAAAGATGCTTTCATGCTTATTCACAAATGGCAAACGTGTTTCTTGTTTTTTCGCATCCTTTACAAATGTATATTATTATTTACGTTGCAGGTTTTCAACTATTAATTGCAGGAATGATCCTGAACCTAATCTTGGAGTAGATCTTGAGCGGTCAGTGTGTCTAATAGAAGTCAATGAGGTTGAGGATAAAACATAATGTGAAATCCCTGATGAATTACTGAGGTTGGTTGAAAATGAAGACAAGCAGATCTTACCTCACAAGAAAGAGCTAGAGATTCTCAAGTTGGTTGAAAATGAATTACTGAGGTTTAGTCCTAGAATCGACTAAACTCGCTCGATACTACAAACTGTAACACCCCTAATTCCTAAATCGTCGGTGAGTGTAATCGGGTCGAAAAGTGTTATCGGAAGAAATCAGGTTAGAGATCGAAATTTCCAAACTGAAAGGAAAAAAATAAACTATAAAAATTTGAAAAAAAAAGGAAAAAAATTTCCAAACTTTATAAAAAAATAACAAACCCTAATCCGGACTCTTTATTACCAACTCGTAATTAGACTTACCAATTATTGACTTGTGAAGTTTCGTTGTTATCGGATATCTTTAACCTAACCGTTCAAGCCATTTAATTATTAGTGGCCAATTTGTAATATTTTAAAACTATTTCTCAAGCCTTTTAATGAAATTAACTGACACTGTACCGATACACTTTAGGCCATATCGGTACGCTATGTTGAATTTTACACTTTCCAGGTTCAAGGTCAACGACCCTGTACCGATACGCTTAAGCCCGTATCGATACACTTTGACTTGAGTTGAATCATTTTGATACGCCTAAGGTCGTACCAAAGTAATTATTTTATGCATACATTATTTTGTGCATACAGAGCAAGTTGTATCGATACGTCTGCCCTACAATGACAGATTTTATCTAGTTTTTACCTAATTTAGCCCCTCAAATGTTGTCCAATCATTACCAAATTTTACCAACAAGTCAAAAATCCATTACTCTACTGTCATACTAGATTTTATAACATTTCGAATCCATTTACCTACTTTTTACTTTAGGCTCATTTTAGGTTCTTTTTAACAAACTAAACATTTCCAAAATATATCATTTTATGCATACATCTCTAAGTCATTATAGGACTTTTACACAACCATTGAGGAACTTATACAAAACATGACTAAAACATATGTCACTCTACTAGGAGTTTAAGGTAAGGACAACATACATATAGCTTATAAGGAGGTGACTTGCAACGGAAGCACACGATCGAAAGCCAAAATTCCTTCAAGATCCTGAAAATGCATGAGACACACATATGTTAGGCTTATATAACCTAGTGAGGTAGTTATAACAAGTACAAATAATGGCTAGTGTCATGAATGGCATAATGATCAATTGGATAACATATGCATGATTTGAAACATATAATCTCATGTTCAATCCACAAATCATATAAATTCATAATCGCCAAGTTATACTTCATATGCATACATTTTTTTTAAATTGGTACCATTGGATACACGGATTTCTCCTTTTACACCAATCATATTGGAAAATAGGTCGTAGCTTTGAGCCGTAGCTCCGGAGAGATCTCTTACACAATCCATCCTTATTTCCCCCCACATATAGGCCGTAGCCCCATACCGTAACCCACCCTTACTTATACGAGCTCAAATAATCCTATGGCATGCCAATTGTATCCAATGTCCACTTATACACAAAAATCACATAAGTAACATATTTCATATCTTTCGAATCTTAACATATCATATATCGAAGTTGAGCCTTAGCTTCATGTGTCACATTTCAAGCATGTCATATCCAAACTTATTTGTATCAAAGCAATACAAGATACTTACCGAAATCACCAATTGAATCCAACATAGTTGCTCTACATGAGCCCTTAATCAAATGCAAACATACTCACCAAATAATGCAACGGGATGGCATCGAGCATATCCCTTGACACAACTACACACACCGTGATTATGAGGCTCTCGAATCACAATCCCATTGTACTTAGCTTTCTTTGGAGATGACGAGGAATCCTTCTCCACTTTTTGAACTAGCAGAAAATTAGGGGTTTGAATTTAGAATTTAATTCAAAGCTCGAAAATGTGTTTCAAGCTTACCAAAGCTTTATAAAGACAACAACGAATTGATGAAAACACCATCCTAACTCATAGGTCTTCCCTTGAATATAGAAGACCTAATTTCTAAATTAAACTTCAATGGAAGGTAAAATCATAGAATCAATATAGGGGTTTTACTCACCGTAACATGGGCTTTCAAACGGTATATGGAACTCGAACGAAGGTCGAAGATTGCACCGAGGTGCTTGCTTAGCTTAAATAGAAGCTCAAGATAGAAGATGGAAATGGTGGTGTGAGCTCGGTGGAAGACAAAAGTTTTTAGGACTGCTTCCGGTAGTGCAAAGATGAGAGCCTCACTTGTCTTCTTTCCTTTTTAACACTATTTAATTCATCTTAATCATAGTTCACATAATCCTTAACCAATAGGAACCTTTCCTCCAACAAAGGGTTTCCTAAGCCCAAGGACCTTAGCCTTCCAAATAAGCTAATGACCTTATTTGCTTCTGAATTCTGATGAATTTCACGTGAGATTGGAAAAGCATAGGGGTAACTCATCACCTTTCATTATTTCCTTACAAAACGACATCATTTTGCCTCAAAACAACTGACCCGTATCGATATGCTTCTGTCCATATCGGTACAACCACGCTAAAATAAGAAAAGTTAGTTATTGATGATTAGACCGTATCGATACTCACATGGACGTATTGATACAATTAGCTCAGGTTTGTACTTTGCACTTTGAATCTCATACAAGGGTTCATTTATTCCTGTCGGACTAAAACGTAACTTTATTTATCAAGAGGGGTACAAAAGTCAATCATTACAACATTATTACATCAGTTTCAAAATTTTGATCATCGGAACCTAATTCCGACTAGGCCAGTTTTTGAGATGTGACAAATCAAGCTAAGTACATCAAGGATATGCTCAAAAAGTTTGGCTTAGAGAATATGAAACCTCAAGCTACACCAATGAGCTCTTCTGCAAAGCTTGAAAAGATGAAAAAAAAGGTAAGTGTGTTGATTTAAAGCTTTATAGATCAATGATAGGATCTTTGCTTTATCTTACCACAAGTAGATCAGATATCATGTTTAGTGTTTTCTTGTGTGCTAGATTTCAAGCTAGTCCTAGAGAAACATACCTACATGTCATTAAGAAAATCTTTAGATACCTTAGAGACTCATATTGTTTAGGTCTTTGGTATCCTAGAGATTCCTCCTTTAGTTTGCATTCTTTAGGTTGTAAGATAGATAGAAAGAGTACCTCCGATACTTGTCAATTTCTAGGTAGTATGCTCATATCGTGGTTTTTAAAGAAACAAAATAATGTAGCATTATCTACCACCGAGGTAGAATACATATCGGCCGAGAGTTATTCTCAATTCCTTTGGATGAAGCAACAACTTTTAGATTATAGAATTGATATAGGTATCATCCCTTTTAAGTGTGACAAAACTAGTGTTATTTGTCTCACTAAGAATCCCATCCAACATTCTAGAACCAAACACATAGAGATAAGGCATCATTTCATTATAGATCATGTCTTGAAAAATGAGGTAGTTCTAGAATATGTAGACACCTTGAACCAACTAGTGGATATCTTTACCAAACCTTTAGAAAAAGAGCGTTTTTGGTCTCTTAGGAGAGAGTTAGGGCTTACTAGTCTTTCTTGAACCCTAGAGCCTTTTTAGTGTCTAAAACTAGCTTGAATTTGGCCGATTTCATTGCTTATGTGTTTTTGCCCCTATATGCATCTATGCTTGTTTTTAGGGGAAGTATGCATCTATTTTAGCTCATACATGATGTTCTCATATCATTTACATGCATATCGATTCGATTAAGATCAAATTTTTTAGCATGTTGCTACCAGAAATGAAATTTTTGGCATAGGGGTATCAATACGGTTCATTGCGTGTCGATACGGATATCATGAGGTAGTTTTGGTACAGTTCAACCTGTACTGATACAAGGTCGAGGATCGGTATGGCTAAAAATTGTTTCAGTATGTTGTTTCGATACGCACAGGTGGTGTATCGGTACGCACAGTCGCTGGTCTTTAAATGGGTAATTAAAGAGGGTGTTCCAACTTTAAATCAAACACCAACTTTTCCTAAAAATCCTAGGTCGAAAATCCTTTATATAAACCCATAAAAACCCTTTATTTTCTCACTCAAATCATTAAACTTTTTGAGGGCTTTTGGTTTTCACATCAAACTCAAGCAAAATCATCAAGTTTTGTGCATCATCGTCTCTTCATTCAAGGTATAAACCCTACTTTCTTTTATTTTCGTTTTTATTCTTATTTATATACTGGTTTTGTTTCAAAATTGTATATTTAGTATGTATATACCATAGTTTTCAAAGGTTTTACAAAAAAATTCAAAACTAATTTTTTTTTTAAATATAAAATTATACTCGTATATTTTCAACACTATTTTTCAGTTTTTATTTTACCAAAAATTCTTTTTATACTTGTATATGATTTTAAACTATACAATATAGATTTTTACAATACCTTAATAATTGGATTAAATATTGGATTGAATGTGATGTTTATGCATACATTATTTTTGTGGTTTTGTTTTGATTTCAAGTTTTTACCATGGGTCCTAAGAAAAGACAAAGAAAAGAATTGGGGCAATCTTTCAATACCAATTCCGACAACGATGATACAAAACCCAACCTAACCCATATTTTTTAAAACTGTTTAATGAACCTCAATATTTTAATGCCATTGATCGTTTCAAACATTACCAAAATTTTAAAATTCACCGTGAACGCGTTATTTTGTTCCCTTTCTTGTATTTTGAAAGATTTCAATTTAGATATCTTGATTTAATGAATCAATAGAAGTTCATCACTTTTTTAAGCATACCCGGGATTTTATACTAAAACTATAACACCCCCTTCCCGGCCTAGTAGAGAACCAGGTCGGAAAGTGCTACCAGAAATCATATCGGAGGTTCGGAGTTGAACTCAGAGTTCGTAGACTTATTCTGGAAATTTATTAAACTTTTTTTAAAGCTTAGCAGACCCGTTTGTTGACTACTTATTCGATTTAGGGTCAGTTTTAAACTTTTTTGAACTTATAGACTAAATCATAATTTTACAAATTAGAGGTCCTTATTGGGATTTCTTTTCACTAAACTACAATTAAACTTACCAATTATTAACCTGTGAATTTTCGTTACCAGTGGAGATCGTTTACCTATCCAATTAGGCTATTTAAAACATAGTGACCAATTCGTAAACTGTTTAAAACTATAATTTTAAGACTTTTAATAGAAATAACTGACTCCATACCGATACGCCTAAGACCGTATCAGTACGCTAAGCTGATTTCCCAAATTCCAGGTTCAAGTGTAATAAGGCGGTATCGATACCCCTAAGCCCGTATCGATACGCATTGACTAAGGTTGAGACGTTTCGGTACAGCCTAAAGTCGTATCGGTACAATTAAATTTTTAGACCTTACTATCCAAATCCGTATCGATACACCTCCTTTTGCGTATCGATACACCCTATTTTACTTAGTCTAATTATGCAAGGCCGTATCGATACGCCATCACCCGTACCGATACGACTACCCTATAATGACAGATTTTAGTTGGTTTTAAATCAATTTGACCTGTTGAACATTGTCCAAACTTAACCAAATTTTACCAGCAAGTCTAATATCCATATTTTTAATATCATACAAAATTTTAGGGCATTTCGAATTCATTTACTAGGATTTTACCTTTTGGTGCCTTTAAGCTCATTTTGACTAGTTTACCAAATCAAAATATACCAACTTTCACATTTAATACTTAGACACTATTAGGCTATCATACACATATCAAAATATGAAAACATTGCATGTTTGAGCCATATGCCACCTTACTAGGAGTTCAAAGCAAAAGTTAAGCATACATATGATTAGTGGAAGTGACTTGCAACCGCAACTACACGATCGGAGCCCAGAATACTTCAAGATCCTGAAATGCATGAGACACACGAATGTTAGGCTTATATAGCCTAGTGAGGTAGTAATAACAAATGCATAATAAATTTATTAGATACATGAATGACATACACGCATGCTTACGTGATATTTTACATAGCATCAATCACAATAAAACATATTCAAAGCCAATAGTCACGATTCCATATAGCAATTATAAATTATATAAACATATTATTTCCTTGGATGTGGTAACCAATGGATATGTGAATTCCCTTGTACACCACACATATCAGAAATAGGTCATAGCCTTGAGCCATAGCTCCAAAAAATATCCCTTACACAAACCAATCTTATATCGCCATATATAGGCTGTAGCCCATAACCGTAGTCTAATCCCTTACTTGGTGAGCTCAAATAACCATATGGCATGCCAATTGTATCCAATGTCCAAGATCATATATCATCATCAAACTTACCATTATGCTCGTAGGACATACCATATCAAATCATAAATTAAGCCTTAGCTCCAAATTCATATCATATCATAACCATATCATAACGGATAGCATATCATAGCATGATCACAACATATAGGATAGCATACATATGCTCGTAGACATGTTAAAGCAATATGAAGACTTACCTTGCTTACCAATAGCACCCACACACATGTTTGCTCTATTTGAGCCCTTAACAAAAGCAATCGTAACAACAAAATGAATGCAACGGGATGTCTCATCGCCTATCCCTTGACACTACTACACTTACCTAGTGCAGGTAAGCTTTTAGGATTCCCGAATTTCGATTCCTTTGCTTCTAGCCTTGGTTGAAGGTGACGGATTGTTTCCTTCTAATTTTTGAACTAGGAAGAAACACAATGAATTATTATAATCACTATAACGATATAGTACTCATTTCAAAGATTAGGCTTAGAATTTTGAATTGAAATTAAACTTCAATCATCCATGGAATTCAACAATTGATTGAGGGATTTTACTTACCCAATCGATAGCTTTGTTATGGGATTATAGGGTCAAAGAAAACTTAAGCTTAGGGAGGTCAATATGGGAGGTGTGTGCTTGAGCTTGAGGTTGGAGACAACAATGGTGGTGCTACCTTGGTTTCCTTTAAAATTTGCTTTTGGAGAGTTTTCAAAACAAGGAAAAGAACATATTTCCTATTCATTTTAAGTGACCAACTCCCTAATGATTGCCCATCTCCTAATGAGCCAATAAGAGGGTTTCCTCCAAGCAAGGGTTTGCTTAACCCATTAAGAAACCATTTGCCAATTGACAATTTGATGACTTAGGTCATCCTTTCTGATCACTTTCATGTGAGAGGAGGCAAGCAAATAGGTGACTCAACACCTTATTTTCCACTTTCTTTCATTTTGGCTATTAAAACAGCTTTGAATGGAGGACCCGTATCGATACGCCCTATAGCTGTATCGATACGGCTATGTCAAAATAGGCAAGTTTGTTATGGCAGTTAGGTCATACTAGTATAGGTATTATTGTATCGAAACACCTAGTTCAAACTGTATCGATATCAGTCTAACCGTATCGATACGCCTAGCTCAAAATCAACATTTTCAACTTTGAATTTCTTACAAGAAGGTCCTCACAACTTAGTTCAAGTCCAATTAACTTCCATCGCTACAAAATTGGGTACAAAGATTAAGAGATTACATTTTTTAGCATATCCGATACAAATTTTTTGTTACCAAAACCAAATTTTGACTAGGTCAATTTTAAGAATGTGACAAAAACCTTGTCCTTTTTTTACTCCAATACCCGGTGTATTTATAACCAAGATAGATCTGAGGTTATTGCCATTGAGTCTTATCTTATGGGAAATAAATTTCAAATTGATTCTTCAGTTTTAGCAAACTTGTTGGGTTTTGAAGATATGGGAATTGATGATGAGGGCTCTGTGACCGTGCTTGATGCTCATGATCGCATTCTTCACCTTTTTATCACTTGGTGGTTTTGACTATCCGGTGGTAAATTCTTCATGATCCGCCAAGTTGATGATTTTTGGCTTCATTGCTTCCATGAGGATAAGCGTCCTAACCTTGCTCAAATTATGTTTGTCGAAATTGTCTTCATCGTGTAAAATCGCCATAAAACTCTTGTTTCATCCTTCACCTATGGCATCGTTTTGAGCTACTTGTTTTACAAGTTCGAGATTGATTGCTCATTATGATGTTGTTGAACCTCTCACCGACCCTATTGATGAGCATTCTCTCTATCGCGCAAAGTTCACATATGATAATGAAGAATGGATGCGTATTACGGATCTCTCTCAAGATGCTCAACCCGATCCGGTGGTGGCTCCTCTTGTTCTAGAAGCTCCGATAGTTCAACCTTCCTTGATGCACTTATGACTTATCTTGATGGGAAGTTTGCTTCTTTGGATATGAGTATGAACTTGGGTTTCACTACTCTTGACACTCGTATGACATCATTGGAGGAGAGAGTAACCTCGATCGAGAATCACCAAGCTTCTATGGACATCTCTCTCACCCTTTTTATGGAGAATGGCGACAATCTCTTGGAACCAATGCTATGGATAGAGATGAAGATGATGAAGAAGAAGGCGATGAAGACGACTCTTAGGCGTCTTGCATATCATAACATGTCATATTAGGATTTAAGTTTTATATACCTATGTCTTTGTTTTATGCACTCATATGCTTTATTTCCTTTGGTTTATGTTTTTAGGTTTTGAGTTAGACTTTATGTTGCTTTGAATATTATGCACTCAACTTAATGATATCTATGTTATATTCTTTAATGCTTGGAGTTATTTATTGCTTATAACTTGTTTTATCATATCCAATTATTTTTGATCTAACAAAAAGGGGAGAAGTATGAGAGCAGTTAAATTTTTTCAAAGTTTTTCAAAACTATATCTTGTAGTCTTAAAGAAATGGGGAGTATTTTTCAAACCTACTTAAAAATTTACTTTGGTTTTGTTATATCAAAAAGGGGGAGATTCTAAAACCTATATTTGATTTTGATATAACAAAGAGTTTAAGGACCAATTTGTAAAATTGGATAATTTTTTAAGTATTCAAAAAGCCTCACAAAATGTCAAGGATTTGAACCTAAAATTGTTTCTAAGTCAAAAACTTAAACCCAAAATATTTTTTAAGTATTTTGATACTCAAATAACCAAAATCACATAGGCATATCGATACGCCCTTAAGTGTTTCGATACGATATTTGGGTACTGAAAACTGGTTTTAATTTATTAGCCAAAACGTACTAATACGGGTGTGCCCGTTTCAATACAACCTTCAACTTGGGAATTTTATTATGCTATGAGTATCGGTACGAGTCTTAGCGTACCGATACGGGGTGTTAAGATTTTCAAAATCTTTATAATAAATTTTTGACTATTATCTTGTCAGTTGTTGGAATCACCAATCTTTAAAATTCAGTTGCACCGTACCAATACGCCTCATAGGCGTACCGATGCATTTTTTCAATGACTTTTTCTTTAGATTCTAGTGAGCGAAATTCGTACCGATACGACCTAGCCGTTTTTATACACCCTTTGAAAATACACTACTTGTTTCGATACGCCTCCAAAGCGTGTCGATACCCCTTTGTACAATGGCTCTTTCTTTTTATGGGTACCAAAACGGCTGCTCATGTACCGATACAATAGGTTACCAAACAACATTTATTGTGGAAAAAATGCAGCCCAACGGCTATATTGATGATCTCAACTACCCAAACGGTTAGAAATCAATGAAAAGGTATATAAACAAATCTCCAAAGCTACAACAACAACCATTGAACAAGTCTAAAGCTTTTAAGCAAAAATTCAACACCTTTGAGCCTATTAGAGTCAAATTTTTTGTAACCCACTTGAGTGGTCAAATTTGTATTCATTTATTTCAAGTTTGGATTGAGTGCACTTGTAATTGAGCAAATTATTTACCTTTGCGAGGATTTTCATCATTTACCATTCTTTCTTGTAAAAGAGAGTGAACTTGATCAAGCTTTGGGTAGAAAGCTTTGATCGTTGTAACAGTTTCTTCCTAAGCCTAGAAAAGGGGAATAATTTCTTAGTGAAATTGTTGAAATCCTTAGTGAGAAGCTAAGGTAGTGGATGTAAACATTGTTAGAAGGTTGAACCACTATAAATTCATTGCGTCACAATTTTTATTCTTCCATTTGCTTCCCTCCATTTTTAAAATTGACAATTCACCCCTCTCTTGGCCAAATCGAGTTCTCTTGGCCAAATCGAGTTGATTAATCATCCTAACATAAAAGTAGAGACATTGTTCGGTTAAAATCAATTAATTGATCAGATTGAAAGTTAGTCTGGTTAATCAGTCGGTTGTTGAAGTGTTTGGTCGGAAAATGGTTAATGATTTTTTTCAAAGTTCGATTATCAGTTAATTCGGTTTGAAATCGATTAGTTAACCGAAGTTATACTATATAACTAATATATTTTTAATTTTAAACTCAAATCTCATTAATGACCCATAATATTTAAAACTCAATATTTATATTTTAATCTCAATATTAAACTCAACCCAAAAGAAAAAAAAATTAAAGACTAGAAAGAAAAAAAATCTAACGAAAAAATTCTTTATTAATTCATTGCTACTTGAATTGCTATTTTGAATCAAAAATGAAAAATTATTTTTAAAAATCGATTAATTCAGAAACAGATCGAATTAGTCAATTTTGGATCGATTCAATTAATGATTTCCAAAAGATTTCAACTTGATTAATGGTTAAAATTTTTAAAATTCGATTAATTTAATTTTGGATGGTTCAGTTTAATTATTACTCGAATCGTAGGTTTAAAATCCTTGGACAAAATGATAAATCAACCCACTGAGAAATTTCCTCCTATAATTATAAGGACAAGGTTGAACAATGACACAATAATAGGCATATATCAAATTCCGTAGGATTGAATCCTTGAAATTTAACCTCTAAAATCAAAATCGAAAACAACATTTTATAATTCCCGGGAAAGAACAGATGTTGATATGGAGTCTTCAACTAACTATATATTCTTAGAGCAACACAATATATATATATATATATATATCACAAGGCATTCGCTCTATCTTTCATTTCCACCGTTCGTTTCAAGGTTAGTTCCCAACACCAACAAATTTATCTTGTTATTCGATTATAGCCTCAATGAATTTTCCAGACACGATCCACTTAGGTATGCTGGTTCGCAGGTGCTGAAGACTTGTGATGGATACGATGATGGTGAGTTCAAGAAATGAGAATCAAATATTAGATGAAATAGTTTCAAAGCGTGCTGCAAATATCATTTATTAGTCAAAATAACCCTCGAGATTATTATTAAAAAATAACCCCTAACATACTTGATGATAAAAAAACCTAACATAGGTCATGTTTGGTAAAGAGCCGGTCAAATCCACTAATTTAAATGTTTGGTAAAGAGCGGATGACATAAAAGTTATAAAGACTATTTTACACTTAATAATTATAAAAAATCTCTAAATAACTTAAATTTAACATTTTTCTATTTTAATTCTTCAACCTTAAGTATTTACATTGTAGCATTTGTAAATTAATATTTTTTATTTTTTTCTTTTTTATTCTCACACATTTATATTTGTATTTAAATTTAATAATGAATTAAATTGTATTAAAAATAATTATATTAATAATAAATTAATATATAGATCATTCAAATATGCTTAATAATGTTATATTAAAAATTATTTTTCATAATCTAATTAATATTAATAGATACAAAATAGTGATAACTAATAAATTATTCAAATAAGTATCGGATATAATAATATCTTTATATGTCATTTTGCTTGTTTAAATAATCAAACAGCTATTAGTTATCAATTAATTTTATCAAACACTTTTATACAATCAGCTAATACAATCCGCTAGTCAAATCAACTAATGCAATCAGTTATTCGCTAATTGTCAAACAAGGTCATTATAAGGAGGAATGATCCTTTTCGGAATCATATTATGATTCCATTGGATTTCTAAGGTATTTGTCAATTTTTACCCTTTTGGACCATATTACCCCTAAGTTAATGGATTTTGTTCATATGGATCATTTGTTAATTTAGTTAGATGATTAAATATTTGTGGTGTAAATTAATTAAATATTTTTATTCAATATTAACTTAATATTTAAATGGTGTTACACATATTTAAATATTATTTTAATATTTAATGTACTTTTATTTAATATTATATGGATAAATTACATATTTTATCACTCAACTTTCCTCTCACTCCTATTTTGGCCACTAAAGTTTAAAAAATTTCAATTTAATCATTGAACTTTGACATTGCTCCTGTTTTGGTCACTTGATTGTTAAATCACAAACGGTGTGATGACATGGCATATGATCTGATGACACATCAAACGACGTCATTTTGGATTATTATTATTTTTGGATAAACTAAAAATTCATCACTCAACTTATCCATTATTCCTATTTTGGTCACTTAATTTTTTTCTCACTCCTATTTTGGTCGCTGAAATTTAAAATTTCTCTTTTTTTCTTTCTTTCTTTCCACTATAGTCAACATCAATGGTAAAATCGTGTATTGTCTGAAATTGTTTGCCCGTTAATTTTTGGCGTTTAAATTTGCGACTAATATTATCATTGTCGAAATAAAACCCATTAATATCCAAATTTAAGACACCGAACTGTTCTACCTTTCTCTCTTATTTTCCTTTTTTTACAATTTCTTTTGCTTGTCTAATTTAATATAAAGGAGTTTTTGGTGTCCTGCTTGTGACAATCGTTCGAGCAATGATATGTTTCAGCACCGGCATCAGAACCATATTTATCACACTACAAACAGAAGGTGACGTTTGAAGCGAAGCCATCTTTCCTATTCTCATTCCGTATGGATTAGGGTTCAAATCATATATATTTATAATTTAAATTGTTTTAATTTATCATGAAAATTTAAATTTGATTTTATGGTTGAACTCAACTTTTAATTTTATATTTGACCAACCCACAATTTTGTCTAACATTCTTTAAAAATGATGGCCAACACAGTCGCGGATTGTGGAAAGTGGTGGTCAGAACTTGTAGAGGGAGAGAATATAGAGGAAATAAAAAAAGGAGGAGGATGAAAATTTTTAAACTTCAGTGACCCAAATAAGAGTGAGAAGAAAGTTAAGTGACCAAATCAAGAATAATGGATAAGTTGAGTGGTGAATTTTGTAGTTTATCCAAAAATATTAATAATCCAAAGCAACGTCATTTTGATGTGTCATCAAACTGTATGCCATGTCATCACACTGTTTGTTATTTAACGGCCGAGTGACCAAAACATGAGCAACGTCAAAGTTCAATGATTAAATTGAAAATTTTTAAACTTTAGTGACCGAAATATGAGAGAAAAGAAAGTTGAGTGATGAAAAATGTAATTGATCCATATTATATTTATGATAATTAAAAAATATTATATTTATGATATTGCTTGAGAATTAATAAGTTAGGAGTTATGTTTTTAATTTTATTCTTTGATTTATAAGATGTTTACCATCTTATAAAATATTTTTACAAGGTTAAACCTATGATCTAAAATTCTTATTAGTGTTATATAACTTTTAGATTTATTTAATTTTTTAGTTTAATTTATTTGACAATATGTCACAAGTAATAAAAAATTAGAAATTATTAAACGTTTATCATTTGAAAATTTCACAAAAATATTTTAATATTGAGTAACGAGCTTATGCAAATATAAAAATATATTTTTTAAATATTTAATATAATAATTACATTAATAATATGATAAATATATAGTTTTGCACATTTTAGATAGTATAACAAAAAATAGTTCAATGACTTTTTGTGCATATATTTTTAAATTAATATTGAAAGTTTAACATGTTAAAAGAAAATATAACACAGATAATTTAGTAAATTTTACTTCTAGGTAATCTTATATTTCTCTAACCAAACACAGTAATCTTACATTGCTACCAAATAAACCAAATAAGGTAATGTAACATTTTCAATAATATTACATTCCAAAAATCTTATATTTCTTCGACCTAACGAACCCTAATTTTGATTGACATTATAAAATGCAGTAATCTTATATTGCCATTTATTATTATAAAATTTTATAAGTAATAAAATCACTTAATTATATGTTTAAAAAATACGTCACTCTTTTTTAAAAGTAAAATTCAACCACTTAATATTAGGTTTAAGAACAAACATACTACTTAATTAAAAATTTGAAAAACAAGTCATTATGTCTTTAAAACCGAAACAAAGACATGGTATAATAATAATTTTAGTCCCTAAAACTTATGCATTTTTATTAATTTGGCCCTAATTCAAAATAATTCAATAAACTTAACATTCATATTTAAAAATTTCAACATTGTATCATCCTGACACACCCTTGACCACTCACCACACTCCATGTTATTGTCCATAAGTATGATAATCAACAGATGTGATAGTTCGATAGATACAGTCACTTCACTACTAGATAGTTGACAAACTAATAGAAAAGACGTATTATAACCTTAAGATCGCTTAATAGCTAACACAATCACTTTACTAACAAAAAATTTAAATATAAAGGTTTAAGCTTATTAAATTATTTCAAAATATGACCAAATTAATAGAATGCATAAGTTTTGAGTACTAAAATTATTATCATACCAAGTACTTGTTTCAATTTTAATGACAAAGTGATTCGTGACTTGTTTGACATAAAAATTTAATTAAGTGACATGTTTGTTCCTAAACCTATAATTAAGTGGCTGAATTTTACTTCTAAAAGAAGAGTGACATGTTTGTTTCTAAACTAATAATTGAGTGACTTAATTGTTACTTTTAGAAGAATAGTAACATGTTTGTTATTAAACTTATAACTAAATGATCTCTAGTGTAATTTACCCTTAATATACGTACTTTAGAAGCCTCATTCCTCGATTCTCCCTCCAAAGAAATATTATATTTTTTGAAAAGAGAAGAAGAAGAAGAAGCGCTCACAATCCTCACTCCTATCAACACTGCTTAAACCTTTTCTCTATTATTACCTAATCGAACCTCTCGGTGTAGTATGCATTGCTAAATGGACGAGTCCACATTGCAACTCATCTCTGGAATCGGTTCTAAACTCACCCAACTCTCTCGCCCTAACAAGGAAGTCCTCGTCAAATATCTTCGCGTAAGCATAAATTTCCTCTTCTTCTTTTATCTATTTGGAAATGGAAAATCAAAATTTCTCTAAAAGTCGCTAGGACTGTTGAATACCTCTGATTATGGAGTGTTTTACAGCGAAAAATTAGGTGCTTATATTCTTATAAAATCACTTGTTACCATTTTACGCTGTTAATTAAATTGTTACTTACGAACATGGATTTACTTCGTAATTTGACTTTGAGTAAAATGTCGACGTACTGGTAAAAATGTAGAACAATTAGTTTATATTATGCAAATGTTGGAATATATCTTGATATTCTATAGTATATATTTCGTGTATATTTTTTCCCCCAGAATTTCGTAATTAAGTAGTTACCCGAGAGCTTCTCTGATAGAACTCATTTTTTTTGAGGAAAAAAACTTACGTGATATCCTCCATGTGGTTAAAATACTCTTTGCAACAAGCTGTGAGTGCATTGTCACAAATAGAGCAGCCTTTTGTGGATGAAGGTGCCACAAAGGCGCAAGTATTGGGGAAATTAAAAGCATCCACAAAGCCGTTGAGGAATTCTATTGATAAGCACAGTCTATCTATCCACACTGATAAAGATGTTAGACTTCTGGTGGCCATTTGTGTCTGAATTTTTTTGGATTCTGGCACCTCAACCACCTTTTGCAGATAAATTATCTTAGGGTAACATAATTTCAATTTGGTTTTGAGATTACACTGTTATTGTTGTATGCCGTTGTCATTGGGCTCCTCTTTTATCATTCATGTTTTTGAACTCTCTTGTTTCAGGACATTTTTAAACTCATTCTCAGTATGTTCTTGGAGCTTGCTGATACTACAAGTGCATTCTTCTCAAGGAGAGTTAAAATATTGGAGACTGTTGCTCGATGTAAATGTTGTGTGATAATGCTGGATATTGATTGCAATGATTTTGTAGGTTAACATGTAAATAATAAGAGTTGTAAGTCTATCCTAACTAAGTAGTTTAGTTGTAGTCTAACTCTATCCATGTGAGGGATAAGAGTCCTAGCCTAGAGGATATCTACTCAATGTAAAACTCCTTGTAAAAGTCTATAAGTAGACTTATTTTCTGTAAATCGAATGAACAGAGCAGAAAACTTCTCTAACCCTATTTTCTACATGGTATCAGATTTAGACGATCCTACCTATCCAACAGTTTTCCCCCTTTTTTCTCTGCCGATCAAAACCCTCCCTTTCAATGGCTCATTCAGAACCCTCTGCGTCAGAGATTAGTTCTCAAAATAATCCTCGTCCCTCTGAGTTCCAGCTTTCAGATTCATCTCTTTCTCCAATTACATCCTACAAATTAAATGGAAACAACTATCTCCCTTGGTCTCAATCAGTGAGGCTATATATTACAGGAAGAAGGAAAGCTTCCTATCTCTCAGATTCAATGCCTATTCCAGAAGAATCTGATCCAGCCTATTCTAACTGGTTGAGTGAGAACAACATGATTATGTCATGGCTAATTAATTCCATGGTTCCCGAAGTTGGGGAAAATTTCATGCTCTACCAGACTGCAGCAGAGATATGGAGTGCAGCCAGGGATACATACTCTAGTGTGGATAATACACCAGAATTATTTGGGGTTGAGAATCAGATTAAAGATCTCAGACAAGGAGGTCTGTCCGTAGCACAGTATTTTAGATTTCTCACTAAGTGCGGGCAACAAATTGATTTGTATGAGGCAAATGAGTGGAAGTGTCGTGATGATATTAGCTTCTATAGTAAAATAAAAAATCAGAGGAGAATCTTTCAATTTCTTTCTGGACTTAATGGTGAGTTTGATGGGGCAAGGAGCAGAATTTTGGCTACTAAACCCCTACCATTGGTTCGGGAGGCCTTTTCAAAGATTAGGAGAGAAGAAAGCAGACTCTCCTTGATGGTACCAGCTGCTGAACAGACAGATGCTTCGGCACTCATTACAAACTCCAATTCTGGGAGTAAACAAAGGAGGGGGAGACCATGGTGTGAGCATTGTAAAAAGGCTGGGCATTTGATGGACCAGTGCTGGAAGCTACATGGAAAACCAGCAGACTGAAAACCTTCTAGATCCAGATTTCAGACGGAAGCAAATGTTGCATCTCCAGAAAATTTTTCCAGCAGCTTTAGTACACAGCAGATTGCGGAACTTCAACAAATATTCAGCCAACTATCATCTAAGACTAATACTACTGCCTTAACAACATCTGAAGGTAGAATTTCCTGTTTAGCAACAATTAATTCCTTACATTGGATAGTAGATTCGGGTGCCTCTGACCATATGACAGGAAATATTAGTATTTTCAGAAAGTATAGCCATCACAGATCTCCCTCCTCGATCAAGATAGCAGATGGTTCCCTCTCAACAGTGAAAGGAAGTGGTTCTATTGAATTAAACAAAAACATAGTATTATCTGATGTACTTTATGTTCCTAAATTAGCCTGTAATTTATTATCAGTGAGTAAGTTGATTAAGGATATTCACTGTAATGCTAATTTTGGGGCTGATGGTTGTATTTTTCAAGCACAGGGCTTAAAGATGGTGATTGGCAGTGCTAGGCTATCTAACGGCATATATATCCTTGATGGAATATCCTACCAGAACTCTTATATTCCCAGTTGCCTTCAGACATTAGTTTCCTCTACAAGTTTAGGTTCAGATAATATTATGCTCTGGCATCTTCGATTAGGACACCCTAGTTTTTATTACCTTGCAAAGTTGTTCCCGAATTTATTTATCAATAAAAATCCTTCTTCTTTTACTTGTGAAGTGTGTCAAATGGCAAAACATACCAAAAAACCATATGTTTCTTCTCCTTTTAAACCTACTTCACCGTTTTCTATTATACACAGTGATATTTGGAGACCTTCTAAAGTTCGAAATATTTTTGGGTCTAGGTGGTTTGTGTCTTTTATTGATGATTTCTCTAGGACCACTTGGACATATTTAATGAGAGAAAAGTCTAAGGTTGAAGTAATTTTTAAAACTTTTTATCAAATGATATAAACACAGTTCGATAGAAATATCAAAGTGGTCAGGAGTGATAATGGGAGTGAATATCTTAGCAAGTCTCTTAGGTGTTTCTTTCAAGAAAAATGAATTGTTCATCTCACCTCATGTGTCAACACCCCTCAACAAAATGGAGTGGCTGAGAGGAAGAATAAACATCTAATGGAAGTAACTAGGTCCCTTTTGTTTTCAGCTAGTGCACCTAAATATCTTTGGGGGGAAGCTCTTCTTACTGCAACTTATCTTATCAATAGGATGCCTAGCAAGACCCTAGGATTCAAAATACCCACTGAAATTCAGTTTCAACATTTTCCACACTTTAAACCATTGTCCTCAGCTCTTCCTCTTCGAGTCTTTGGATGCACATCTTTTCTTCATGTGCACAGCAACAATCGTAGTAAACTGGATCCTAAGTCATTAAAGTGTGTGTTTATAGGCTACTCCTCGAGTCAGAAGGGTTATAAATGTTACTGCCCCACTAATAGAAAACCTATATTTCTTTTGATGTTACCTTTTTTGAAAATCAATCTTACTTTGCAGGGCCTGACATTCAGGGGGAGAGACCTAAAAAATCTCAGTCCATACAATCCATTATTCCTATGCCTATCCTTCCTAAGCCTGCCTTGGATATCATTGAAACTGTTGTCCCTAATCCTGTAGACACAACTTCTCCACAGTCCAATACACCTTCTCCACAGTCTAAACCTTCCAGTCCTTATACAACACCTCCTCCAACACTCAGAACTATATCACACTCTGTGACTCCAAAACCACCAGAGAAACAACTTAATGTCTACACAAGGAGGAAAAGAAATCAAACTGAAGATGTTGGTCAGCCTAGCACTTGCCAGGAACCAGTTTTGAGTTCTGATGCTATGGAGACAGGAGGTAATGTTATTCCACAAGATTCTACTGTGAACTTAGATGACTTTCCTATTGCTATTAGAAAAGGGGTAAGGAAATGTGCTGCTCATCCTATAAATAAATTTGTTGCCTATGAGAAGTTATTATCTGGTTTCAAAGCCTTTACAGCCAGCATTGATAGTGTGAAGATCCCTAAGACAGTAGAGGAGGCGTTCGAAAGTCATGAGTGGAGGAAGGCTGTTGAAGAAGAGGTCAAAGCACTACAAAAGAATAATACTTGGTGTTTGATTGAGTTACCAGAAGGGAAAAAGGTTGTTGGGTGCAAATGAGTATTCACAGTCAAGTATCACTCAGATGCGAGCATTGAGAGATACAAAGCAAGGCTAGTGGCTAAAGGGTTTACTCAATCATATGGAGTAGATTATCAAGAAACCTTTGCCCTAGTAGCTAAATTGAATACCATCAGAGTGTTATTATCAGTAGCTGTTAACAAGGATTGGAAGTTGCACCAATTGGACATCAAAAATGCTTTCCTTAATGGAAGCCTTGAGGAAGAAGTATACATGGAGGTTCCACCAGGTTTGGAGGAAAAGACCAAGAAGAGGACAGTGTGCAAACTAAACAAATCATTGTACGGATTAAAGCAATCTCCTAGAGCATGGTTTGACAGATTTGCTAAGGCTATGGTTCAGAATGGGTACAAGCAAAGTCAAGCAAACCATAAATTGTTTCGAAAGGTTGCTCCAGATGGTAAGATGATTCTTCTAATTGTCTATGTTGATGATATGATCATTACAGGGGATAATATTGAAGAAATAGAGATGCTGAAAACTGTTCTAGCAAAGGAGTTCGAGACTAAGGATTTGTGAAGCCTTAGGTACTTCTTAGGAATGGAAGTAGCAAGATCGAAAGAGGGGATTGTTATAAACCAAAGAAAGTACATCCTAGATCTACTTATAGAAATTGGGATGCTTGGAAGTAGACCATCTGAAATCCCAATGGAACCAGGCTTAAAGTTCAGTAAAGATGAAATGGAGAATCCAGTGAATAAAGAATCCTACCAAAGACTAGTTGGGAAACTAATCTATCTCTCACTTACTAGGCCTGATATTGCATGCTCAGTGAGCATAGTTAATCAACATATGAGTGATCCTCGAGAAGAGCACATGGATGCAGTCAATAGAATTCTGAGGTGCTTGAAATTTACACCAGGATCTGGACTATTTTTCAGGAAACATCAGGATAGGACAGTAAGGGTCTACACTGACTTAAGCTTGGAAGGAGAACTGACAGATAGAAGATCTGTTAGTGGCTATTGCACATTTTTGTGGGGAAATTTGGTCACCTGGAGAAGCAAGAAGCAAGCTGTGGTTTCTAGAAGCAGTGCAGAAGCAGAATTTAGAGCTTTGGCTCTTGGGATATGTGAAGGAATATGGATCAAGAAACTTCTCATGGAGTTAGAGCTGGATGGAAATGCAGAATTTGAAGTTTACAGTGACAGTCAGTCAGCAATGAGCATTGCTAGAAATCCAGTACAACATGACAGGACCAAACACATTGATATTGATAGATACTTTATCTATGAGAAGGTCAACAACGGGGTTGTAAAGCTTCACTATATTCCTACTAGGAACCAACTAGCCGATACTTTCACCAAAGCACTTCCAAGAGTGAGCTTTGAAGAAATGTCATCCAAATTGGGTGTACATAACATATACACACCAGTTTGAGGGACAGTGTAGGTTAACATGTAAATAATAAGAGTTGTATGTCTATCCTAACTAAGTAGTTTAATTGTAGTCTAACTCTATCCATGTGAGGGATAAGGGTCCTAGCCTAGAGGATATCTATTCAATGTAAAACTCCTTGTAAAAGTCTATAAGTAGACTTATTTTTTGTAAATCGAATGAACAGAGTAGAAAACTTCTCTAACTCTATTTTCTACAGATTTGATCCTTGAAGTGTTTAATATTTTTTTCTCAGTTGCGAGGTCAGGTTCCTTTCTCTCTTTACGTCCTGTATATATATATATATATCCTAATTTTATGATATTTTCTTTTTAATTAAACAAATTCTATGATAGTGTACCTTGAATTAACTTAATCCTTCTTTTCATATGATCTTTTCTGTACAAGATTAACCTACAAGGGCTATGCATTTTTTAATCTATCTGGGTGTTAGTGTCTCTGAATTGAAACTTTAACTAAAGTTGAGAAAATGTTACAGTTTTCTCCCAATAATTTAATTCATGATAAACTTGCTTGATAAAAGTTCTCATTGCCGTTCAAGTTAAACTGTTAACTTTTTTATTTACTACTTGCTATTTGGATTTTAGTAACTTATTTCTGACTTAGTGCTTCGAATTTTACACCATACAATTGTGCCTTAATTAACGTAGTGCTTTCTGTATGATCTTTTTTCATCCAAGACTAACCTACAAGGGCTATGTATCTTTTAATCTGTCATGCTTTACATGTCTTTGATTTGCGACTAACTTTTGCCAAAGTTGAGAACATGTTACAATTTTTTCCAAGTACTCATTTAATTCATGATAAACACGCTTGATAAAATTTATCTTTGTTCGTGCCTTTCAAGTTAAATTGTTAATGTTTTCATGTACTAGTCAGTAGTCACCATGCAGATTTTAGTAACTTATTTCTGATTTGAGAGCATCCATTAAATTTATTGTAACTTTGCATTTTACATCTTTATCCCTCTTTGTTGAATGTCAGTGAAATGTTTTAACTGTGAAATTCTTCTACTTTTAATGCAATCATTGTATACTGTGGAGCATTTATTGCCTCAGATTTCTTCCTACCCCATTTTTATTGCTTCATTACTCGTTGTTTTGACTTGCCACTTTCTATATGCTGTGATAGTAAAATTCTCATTTTCCTTTCTTCCCAGAGATCACCATCAACCGAGTTTAATCAATGATATTCTGTCTATAATGACTGATATTCTAATTGAGGAAGTATCCCACCAGTTTATGGATGTAATTTTGGGAAATCTCATATAGGAGAGTAAGGTGAGTGGGTTGGCAGACCCTTTTTAACTTTTCAACTGTGACTATTTTTAACTTGTGTTTCCCAGAACTTTTAGCCAAAAGAGGGTTGTGCATTCTTGGAGGAAGCAAAATGAGCTAATATTGATTTAATTTGTCAATATATATCATATGCATCAGATATTTCCCGGACTGCTATTATTTGTTTTGCAATTCAAATAAAGCTGAAGATTTTTTGTGTATCAGTGTTTATTTCAGTAGCACGATTGTGGATAATTTTCATATATCATACTAAGATCATATTTGAGGTTTTTGGCACCTCGTGGTCGATAAATTTCTTTTATTGGTATACACAAGCATGACTGTAATAAATATTTGTTTACTTTTATGTCTGCTATACAGGATACAACTTGTGCAGCCTCTCAGCTTGCTGCCTATGTTATCCAAAGTTGTGCAGAAAAGCTTCAGCCCTACGTTTGTGGATTTTTAACAACTTGCTCCTTGGATAAAGATTCTGTAGGTTGTGAGCTCAAAGAATCCTATCATGAAATTGTGTTAAAAATCTTTCAGTGTGCTCCTGAGATGCTTAATGCTATCATCCCCAGTTTGATCCAAGAATTAATGGTACATTATCCTTATTAATTGTTTCCTAACAAAGTGTCTCTTACACTCTAATTTATTTATCTTTGAAAATTGTTTCCGATTCTTGTTGAAATAACTGTTATTTATCTACAGACCGATCAGGTTGATGTGAGAATAAAAGCTGTTAATTTAATTGGAAAACTTCTTTTATGTCCTGAATACTGTGTTGCACAAAGATATCGTGCTCTTTTTGTAGAGTTTTTGAAAAGATTTGCTGATAAATCTTCAGAAGTTAGCGTTGCTGCTCTAGAATGTGCTAAAGCTTGTTTCTTGGCCAATCCCTCAGGGATAGAATCTCTTGAACTTCACAGTAAGCAATTCCATAACAAATTTCTTTGGTCGTTGTGCATGTATCTTTGTTCATAGCATCCAAAATCTAATACTTATCTTATCTGACTTGCAACCTTAACAGCTGCCATTAAAGATCGACTGCTGGACTTTGATGATAAAGTGAGAATGCAGGCAGTGATTGTTGCCTGTGATATTACTAGGTCTAACCTTAAATATATTCCACCTGAATTAATATCTGAGTTTATAGAGAGACTTAGGGATAAAAAGGTAACTTGTTTTTGGATACCGTTGTGATTAGTATGATTTTATCGTTGTCTACCACTCAATTTTCTATTCTTATGCATATTTCTATTAGAAAGAAAGCCTTGCAGAAAGTGATGGAAGTATATCGAGATTATTGTGACAAGTGTGCAGAAGGGCATATCACAATATGTGATCACTTTGAGCAGATTCCTTGCAAAGTCTTGATGCTTTGCTACGATCAAGATTGCAAAGAATTTAGGTATGCATATTTGCACTTTATTGGCACTAAGAAACCACAACTGGTGTCTTATAATGTGAAATTTGATGTTTAGGTCCCAAAACATCGAACTTGTTATTGATTAGGAGTTATTTCCTATTCTTCTTCCAATTGAAGAGAGGACAAGACACTGGATCCATTTGTTTTCTCTTTTCAGCCCTTCGCATGTGAAGGCTCTTAGTGTTATTTTATCTCAGAAAAGAAGGTATTTATATTGAATTACTGCTTGAGTGATGGTGGCATATGCATTATTACCTTCTGTTTATGCTTTCAGGTTGCAAACTGAAATGTGGAATTTTTTGGCCTCACGAAGGAAAGAGAATGTGGATTGCTTGTACTACTTTCTGGAAAGTCATGATATCTATTTGAGGGCATAATAGATCTCCTATAGCTCTTGCTTTCTAATTAACGAAGGTCTATGTATTATAACTTGATGTTTGCATCTATATTGCAACCATTCCCTATCCAAATATTTACTTGATGTGCATCACTCTCGGTTGTGGCTTTGACTTTCTGCCATGCATTTTCTTTCCTTGAAATGTCGTGCAAATATTCCACTGTTAAGGCATATGCGTGCATAAACGCAGAATGTTTTCTTATGGGTGATTTTATTTCATTTTTAAGTTTCCCTTCCCATAACATCATTACAACCGGTATATATAAAATAAGACCTTATCTCTTTGTCAGTATCTTAGACAGATTATTATTAGCAGATTATGGGGCTTAATCTTAGGGATTTATATTTTATTTATTTGTTACCTAATTTAGGATTTTTTACTTGTATATATATCCTATATTATGGTGAATAAAAGTAGAGTGAAACTTACGCTTTACACCAGTTTCTACATGGTATCACCTAGGGATCGATTCTCCGATTTAAAAACGATGGTTTCTCCTACGCATCCTCTGGGCTACTCCTTCGATGCATCCTCATTTTACTGTCGATGATTTTTCGTAACTCCCCGAATAAAGCAATACTTGCCATCGATTTACGGGCCATAATTATCTTCCATGGTCCCAATCACAAAATCTTCCTTCGGGTCGAGGAAAACTCGCCTATATTTCGTGGGAGAGTAAGAAACCTCCTTCCACAGCATCCAGATGTGAAAAGTGGGTGCGTGAGAATGGTAGGGTGATGTCTTGGCTAATCAATACCATGTCCCCGACATTGGTACACATTTTCTCCTTTACGAAACAAAGAAAGATATATATGGCAAGTCGCTCAGAGACCTATTCTAACACGCACAACACCTCCAACTATTTAACATTGAGAGTCGGGTGTCCAATTTGAAGCAAGATGGTCCGAGTGTTACCGAGTATTTTCACACTCACAAGCTTTTGGCAAAGAACTTGATCTATATGCAGAACATGATTGGGAAACTCCTAAAGATGCAACTTTGTACAAAGATACAAGCACAAATGAGGGTCTTTCAATTTCTCAATGGTCTCAACACTGACCGGGATGTCAGAAGGCTCGATTCTGGTACAAAGCCTCCTTTTTCCATTCGCGAAGTCTTTGCGTAAGTCGTAAGAGAAGAAAGCGTAAGGTCTTTTATGCTTCCTGTTGTTCCCACATCCGATAGTTCTCGCTTTAATTACTCGCCTTCCTCCTCAACTAAGACTAGAAAGGGCAGACTGCTTGTGATTTTTGCAAAAACTCGGGCCACTTGAAGGAACAAAGGTTGAAATTACATGGCAAGCCCGGTGATTGAGATCTACTTCACGTAAAGCACCCCGAGAATCACACCCAATTCACAAGACAATGAGCAAAGGGTGTTTTTTTCAGAGGAGCAACTTGCTACACTCCAAAAGATGTTTGGCAACATGAGAGGCACTAGCAATGCAAATGTGGTTCTGCTGTAAGAAGGTACACAGACCGGGTTCTTCCCTACACCCTTTTTTAGCTACACAAGATGCTCCAAATATGGATTATTGACTCAGAGCATCCGACCATATGACTGTAATGTAACATTATTTTCTCGCCTTTGAACCCTCATGCTCTAAGCAATCTATTAAAATCTGCAGACGGGTCTGTATCCCCTATACATGGGTCTGTTCTCTTGTTTCTTAATAAGGATATTTTCCTTAAGGATGTTCTTTTTGTACCAAATCTTACTTGCAATTTACTCTCAGTGAGTAAACTCTCTAAGGATTTGCAATGTTGCTCAAAGTTTAATGATAATGGTTGTATTTTGCAGGCACTGGATTCGAAGAAAATGATTGGCAATGCTAGATTGCACAATGGGCTCTATATCCTCTATGGCACTCCTAAATCAACTCATTCAGCTTTTTACTAGTTCTGCTTTCTCCTTTAGGGCAGCATGATGAAATTATGTTATGGCATTATCGACTAGGCCACCCTAGTTTTTATTATCTTGCTAAACTATTTCCTCGCTCTATTTATTAATAAAAACCACAGCTTGTTTAAATGCCATATTTGTCCTCTTGCTAAACAAACGAAAGCCTCTTATCTCCCATCTACTTATAAATCTTCTCAACCCTTTGCTTTAATCCATAGTGATGTTTGGGGTCCCTCTAAAGTGAAGAATATTAATGGGTGTCGATGGTTTGTTTCTTTCATTGATGATCATAGTAGGACGACATGGACTTATTTAATGAAAGATAAATCAAACTATATCTATTTTTGAAAGGTTTTATACTATGGTTGAAAATCAATTTCAGAGTAAAATTCAACTATTCAAACTGATAATGGGGAGAGTTCTTTGCTACTTCTTTGGGTAAATTTTTTTTTGTGAAAAAGGCATTGTCCAAATTAGCTCATGTGTGGATACACCACAAATGTAATGGAGTTGCCGAGAGAAAGAATAGGCATTTACTAGAGGTAACTAGATCCTTGTTATTTTCTCGACATATACCAAAATATCTGTAAAGTGAGGCTTTGTTAATCGCCACTTATCTTATCAATAGAATGCCGAGTAAAGTCCTTAAATTCAAGACACCAAGGGCTGTTTTCTTAGAGAGTTATCCTCATTTCAAACCTCTTTCTCTCTGTTCTTCCTCTTAGAATTTTTGGCTGCACTGCTTTTGTAAAAAAATGTGGACCCTTCAAAATCAAAATTAGATCCTAGGGCTCTTAAGTGTCTTTTGTGGGATATTCTTCACTTAAAAAGGGCTACAAATGTTACTACCCTCCTACTAAAAAAATTCTTCGTTTCGATGGATGTAACCTTTTTTGAGCAGAACCTTATTTTACCAAAGCTACAATTCAGGGGGAGACTTGGACAGAATTCCACCTTAAAACATCGTATACCCATTCCCATCTTCTTTGATACCTTCGATGTTCTCGCCTACTACATCTCATGATATTGAGTCTCCACCTAAATCAACTACACCAAGACATTCTCCTATTCCTGTTGATGTTCCTTCACCAAAGAGCCTCCCAACTTTCACCTCCTAAAACTATTCCTCAAAACACACAGACTACAAAAAAACTCAAAGGTCTACACCAGAAAGAAAAAGACCATTCCCGAGGCCATTTTGCAATCCGACACTTGCCGAGAGTTGGAATTGAGTCCAAATGCCTTGGAGGATGATGGAGGTAATGAAATTTCTCCTTCTTTATTTGATATGGAAATTTTACCTATTGCTAAGAGAAAAGGGGTTAGACAATGTACAAAGTATCCTATTCGTAAGTATGTTGCCTATGGAAAGTTAATGCCCTCTTTTAAGACCTTTACACTTATGCTGATAAGGAGGAGATTCCCAAAACAATTGATGATGCCCTAAAAGACTCTAGATGGAAGAAGGTCATGAAGAAGAAATTCAAGCACTTGAGAAAATGGCACTTGGATCACATCGATTTACCACATGGTAAAAACCAATAAGGAAAGAAGGGGGTCTTTGCAATAAAGTATAACTCGATGGCAAAGATAGAAAGGTACAAGGCCAGCTTGTAGCCAAGGGCTTTACACAAACCTATGGTATTGACTATAATGAGACTTTTGCACCAGTAGCAAAACTAAACACTGCTCGAGTACTTTTAGTCTTGTCAGAAACAAAGACTGAATCTTCACCAACTTGACATAAAAATGCCTTCTTGAATGGCAAATTAGAAGAGGAGGTCTACATGAGAATGCCACCGGGGATGAAGTCCGAGTTAGGAAGTCGTAAGGTTTGTAAACTGAGAAATCTCTCTATGGTTTGAAGCAAATACCTAGGGCTTGGTTTGACAGATTCACAAAAGTCCTTAGAGAGAATGGATATAAACAAAGTCAAGCAGATCATACTTTGTTTGTTAAAGCATCTTTCAATAGGAAGAAAGTTATCCTCATTGTATATGTTGATGACATTGTAGTGACAGAGATGATGAAGGTGGAATCACCAATGAAGAACTTATTGAGCAAAGAATTGAAACAAAAGACCTAGGGAAACTCGATATTTCCTAGGCATGGAGGTTGCTAGATCGAGCAAGGGTCCGTAATAAACCGAGAAAATATGTACCGGATTTACTCTCGAGGTCGGTATGTCGGGTGTAAACTCACGATACTCCTATGGAAGCCGGCTCAAGCTCAAAGGAGAAGAAATGGGAGCCGAGGTTGATAAAGGTCGGGCCAAAGACTAGTGGGAAAACTCATTTACTTATCTCCCACTGCACTGTATATTTCCTTTCCTCACAATGTAATTAGTCAAAGATATGACTAATCCTAGAGAAGGGCATTTAGAAGTCGCAAAATGTAATTCTAAGGTATCCGAAAGGTACTCCGGACATGGATTATTCTTCAAGAAAATCAAGATAGAACTCAGAAAATTATTTATAGATTCTAGTCGGGCCAAAGAAGTTACTGATAGAAGGTCGACTAGTGGATACTGCTTTTTTATACGGGGCAACTTAGTTACTTGGAGGAGTAAGAAATGATCGTTGTTTCTAGGAGCAAAGGTTTGAAGGTAGTATAGAGCCTTAGCATTGGGAATTTGTGAAGGAATATGGTTGCTAAGACTTCTAAGAGAGTTAAATATAGAGCATGAAGGGAAACTAGAGATCTTCAAAGATAATCACCGCTATTCAGATCGCAAAGAATCCAGTCCATCATGATCGTACCAAGCATGTGGAGATCGATGCACATTTTATTGCTGAAAAAGTGAATGGTGGAATTGTGAACTTAACTCATGTTCCAACCAAGAACAACTTGCGATGTGCTCACTAAAGCACTATCCAAACCAGTCTTTGATAAGTTTTTGTCCAAGTTGGGCCTATACAATGTATACACACCAACTTGAGGGGGAGTGTGAGTATGTATCAGAAATTCAAGATAAGGATAAGACCTTATCTCTTTGTCAGTATCTTAGACAGATTATTAGGCGATTATGGGGCTTAATCTTAGGGATTTATATTTTATTTATTTGTTACCTAATTTAGGATTTTTTACTTGTATATATATCCTATATTATGGTGAATAAAAGTAGAGTGAAACTGTGATACTCATGAAAAAGGAAGTATTTGTTTTATTAGCTGGGAATAAGGTCTCTTTTACATTAGTTTGAACTGCAAAAGTGCTTGTGATGGCAAGAAGCACCTGACTGACTGTCGAAAAACAAATATATGAAAACTTTGAAGCTGGATTTTTTTCACCCAATTTTTTTAATGTGATAGAGCTTAGTTGGATTCCGTTTGGTATCTTTTCCTTTTTTTGTCGAGGTCCATTCTCTGCAGTTGAAGAAGCCCATATTGATGCATAGTATAACATACTTAAAACATAAATACAAGCTTTTCCAAGAATTTCCCTTTAAATCAAATTTTTGTAAAAATGAGATGCTTCGAATTTTTTTAGTCGTTACAATATGAAACAAATTTTTGTGAGGAATGGGTCATATGGTTTGTAGCTCCTGAGTCAATGACCCAAGAATTTTTGGTGGGTATATCCGAGAATTTAGTATCTTGAGAAGAGGATATACCTGAAAAAGCTAAACTACAAGTACCTGTTGAAGGAGACTTTTCCAATGATCCTAGCAAATTATTCAACTTCTCAATTTGTTCTTTATTTAACTCACCAGGCGATTCTTGAGAATTCCTTTCTCCAGCCAGCTGTCTTGTTGTATGTGCTCGCCCTTGTCCCTTTGGCTGTTCACTTTTTTCTAAAATTTTTTTGTTTATTGTCAGTGGCTTCCCATGGAGTTTCCAGCATCTTTCTTTAGTGTAACGGGGTTTTTTGCAATAAGTGCACCATAAGGAATCCCTGTTAATAGGCCTTGTAAGTTCTGTCTGCCTACTATCTTCATTGGTTGGCTGCTCCAAGCCAAATCTCCTCTTATTTACAGCTTTTGTAACCAAGGTTGAACTATCCATTTGGCTATTCTTAATCATAACTCCTCTTCCTCCTTCCTCAGCACGAACAATCGCAATTGTCTCATTTAGTGATGGTAGATCCTCTTTTCTAAGTATTCGAACTCTTATTGCATCAAACTCAACATTTAGTCCAGCAAGAAAATCATAAATTCGATCCTTTTCAACGAACCTTTTCAGGAGTGTTGCATCTTCACTGCACTTCATCTGAATGCACTGGTAGTGATCCATCTCTTGCCATAAGCTTTGCAGAACTTTCAAATAAGTCTACTACACAGCTTCCCATATTTCTTTGGCTGTGTTACAAAACATGCATGTATCATTGATTTCTGGCATCATAGAGTTCCATAACCAAGACATTACCATAGAGTCTTGTTCATCCCAAGCATCAAACTTAGGATCTCCTTCTTTAGGTCTAGTTCCGAGTAGGTGACTCAGCTTTCCTTTTCCCTTCAAGAACGTGCGAACCAGTTGAGACCACTTAAGGTAATTCTTCCCATTTAACCTGTAGGTTGCTTGGATGTTCTGCAACTCACTTGTTGGGTTTGAGTTGTTCACAGAAACTTCTAAGATATCCCCAATGTTGCTGGTTTCGATAGTTTCAACCATGTTTCTTTTGAACAAATTCTATAGGCTTGAGGGTTGATCGAGAGTGAGAAGAAGCTACCAGACAATGAACAAAAATCCCAGAAATTGAGCTAAAATGGCTCTGATACCATGTTAAAATCAGGCTTTTATTCTAGTATTTTTCACAAGAAATTACACTGATATATATACTGTTAGATTATCCGATAGAGTTAAAGTCCTTATGTAAATAGTAGTTTAAATTAAAATATAGAGTTAGAGTCCTTATGTAAATAGTAGTTTAAATTAAAGTTTATTTCCTAAAAGATAGAGTTAGATGTTTTTTGTACTTAGGACTCCTAGTTGTAACTAAAGTCCTATATTTGAGTCTATAAATTCGCTGTAAAGGGATGCAATTTTTTAAGAATATTCAATAACAGAAAATCAATTCTGTTTTTCTTCCTTTTCGCAGAAACTTAAATTCTATTTTATTTTTTTCCTGCATTATTCTGTTTTTTTCTTAAAGCTGGAAAATTGCTTTTCTACATATACACACAGTGAGCCTAACTTAGGAAACTCTAAACTAGGAAACAGACTAACTCTAGGAATGTTGACCTTAAAAACCAGACTTAAAATTAGGGATAACAATCATTGAAATATTTACAGAATCCTACCTAATGCACAATATTCTTTATTTAGGAAACTGTAATCTGACACAAAGTATGACTAAATAACTATTTCAGAGTTATCAACTAGCTACTGATAAAGACATTAATTTATTTACACCCTTTCTTGGGGTTTTGAGTTCGCAGGCAAGTGTTGATGCCATGTTTGGTATGTTTCAGCAGTGAAGAAGTTACTTGCATTTATCCACTGATTCTAAAAAAAGTGGTTTCCGTATTAATATATTCTAGGTTGCTCTTTTGGTAGTATAGAAAAAAAAGTTTGTCTACTGCTTCTAAAAAAAGTTTTTCTTGTATTATTATCTCCTAGGCTTTTGTTTTTGATACTATATATATAGAGATCCACTGGTCCTTGGGCTACACAAAGGGAGGTATCCATTTTGTATGCCCATCCCCTTTCTTGTAATTATAACGTGTGACCTCCAATATGGAGTCTTTTTAAGTTCTAAACCCTAGGGTGTCTGCTTTGGTATATCTTCTAAGTTCTTTTTTTGTCTCTTCTAGATGTGTGATTTTTGAAAGAGTAGCTTCAATTGTAGAAATGAACAGGCAGCTGTCTATATTGAATAAGGGTAAAATTCAGAGTAGAAAACTCTTATTGTAGATCTAGGTTTTATGTGATGCTTTTGTTTCAGAGAATGTTGACAACCTTTCCTCGTTACTCATGCATCGGCTTTATCTTCTAATGTAGTGCAGGTGACGGATTATATAGGACTGGCTGCTGCAAAATCTGTTCTCCAACTCTCCAGAAGATGGGACCTACATATTTCTCCAGATATTTTTCGCTTCACGATTTTGATGGGAAAGGTAAGTAAAACATCTAGCAATTTGAAGTCTAAGCACTTATCACTAGTTCCTATTGCTAACCATGTAAACATGCCTCTTGAATTAAATATTTTTGTTTAATGATGGAAGATAAAAATGTACTTTGTTTAAAATGTGCCTTCAGTTTTCATGTTTCTTCCTTCATGCCTCAGCTTTCACTTTTCTTGGATTTGTTAGTAATTGTTTCTTTTCAGTTATGTCCTTGTATTCCTGGTTAATTACTTTTATTGCTTTAATTTTCCATTATTCTCTTCTTCTGTCAGGATATCATTTCTTGATAAATTACACAAGCTGATGAAGGAACGAGTTATACCTATGAGATATGCTTGCGCTTTTACTCTGGTTACTGCTGATGGCTTCAAGGATCCACAGCATGTACGCATTTCTTTTTTTCTGATATATCTTGTAAATATAATCTATATCTTTGCCTTTTACTAATTCATGCAAGCTGATTTTCCCTTCTAGTCATTCAATTATATGGTAGAGTTTATCACGGAATACAGTAAAGAAGCTTGGATACGCCAAACGTCCATGGTGCTAGGAGGGTCAACTGTGGACCTCCCAGTATACTTGGTAGTATTCTTGATCCATGTCCTTGCGCATGATAAAGGCTTCCCACCTGAAGGTTGTCAGGATGAAGCATTATATGCTCAATTTTGCAGGTAAATGTTTTTCAGAAGCCAAGTTTTGAATTTCAGTTTCTCTCTAATTGAACATGGATGCGTTTGCCAATTTTGGTGATGTTAGTTTTTTTTCCATTATGCAGTCCACTTCTTTTGTTCTTACACACATTAATCAACTCTAATAACATTGATGAGGATATGGATCTTGTCAACGATGCAGCTTTCAGTTTGTATTATATATTTCGTGCTATTAAAAGAGCAAAGGATGCTGTTGTTCCTGCTCAGAAAACTCATGTGAGACTTTTTTTTTAGTTTTTTAGATATCTTTGTTGGGTTACTAATGCAGTTCATTTCAACACGACAATGCTTTGTGAATGTGGCAATTTCTTACAATGCAGAGTCTGCACTTTCTAGCCAACGTTGGAATTTCTGGTGTAAATTCATTTAATCAGAAAGGCATCTCCTCTTTACCTAGACCAGTAAAGTTTTTGCTTCCATCATCATTGTATAGGATAACTCCTATGGAAAATGAAGAGGCAAGTTCACAATGATGTGTTTCCTCTTCTGCATTTAAAAGATTTTGCCTAAATTCTAATTTAGTTTTGTGTGCAGGCTAACTTGAATTTTCTTACTCAAACTTTTGCTGAGAGGGTCGTTCACATTTTCAAGTCTCAAATCTCTCTGGTGCGTATGAAGTTGTTGATATATGATTGGCATGATTAATATACTGATGAATTTTATATTAGAATGCTATCCATGTGCCTGTGGATAAATTCACACAAACACAAGCAAGTATTTCAATTGGAGTTTGCTGATTGCATCTCTGTTTCAGCCAGTGGGCTCTGTTCGTAGACGTGGTCGAAAGTGTCATGACAATTATACTTTTAACACTGTATCACATAAGCATGAAGATTTTTCAGCTTGTGGGGCACTTGAAGTGCATAAAAAACCTACAAGGCAGGATATCAGTGTGGGACATAGGCGAAGATGTGCTGTTTCTCCAAATGCAGGGGATCTATTAGATCACACAATAAGGATTTTAACGAGAAGGAATATGGTGCATCTAACGGTTCTGAATCAACTTTAGGAAAAGGGAATCCCTTGTCTTCTTCCAGTTCTTTCACTCAGAAAGCTTCTCATATGGAATCAGAAGTTTCAATTCAGAACGTTGAAAGATGTGGTGCATTGGAGGGGATGTTGGTGCAGATTCAAGCAACGCTGCTGAAGCTTCCAATAGTCACAAGGTAGAGTTCAACGTTCCTTTTAGTTCAAAAGTAAGTTCTTTCTCCGACTGACACCACTGTAGCTTTAGCGTCTCTGCTTTCTGCTATCAGGATACTAACTATATATATACTGGTCAATAATTAACAGTATTTTTGAACTAAGCAGGAATTGGGTGCCAGAAATGAGGCATTAATTGGACAGCGGATCAAAGTATGGTCTACCTTTGATAACTGGTAAGTCTTTTGTTAAAGGTAAACATGTACTGCAAGTTTTGAAGTATGTGCATTTTAGTTTGATTTTATTTTCATCTTTATTTTTCAGTTTCTATTCGGGCACTGTTGATGACTTTAACCCAGAAAACAACACTCACAAGGTAAATGCTTGCGAATATTGTTATTCAATCGGGGTATTTTTTCTCTAATAGAAATTTTAGGTTATGCTTAGGACCTGTGTGAAATTTAGTTTTACTCGATTTGTTGCTTTTTATTTATTTGATTGTCTCTAACGTCTCCAAGAAATGACGTCGTTTGTTTGATTTAAATTGAATGTTCATACTTTTATTCTTTTTTGGTTTATTTATGAGCTTATATTTTCTTTCTAAAAGAACTTGTTTTTTCTAGTTGACTTTATTAATGAGCTATAAAATGTAATATTCATGCAACCAAATAAATAAAAAGAGGAGTGACATACTTTTCTTCGCCAACAGTAACATAATCCAATTATTTTGATTCGATTTATTTTATTGCAATTGACAGATCACATGTGATACTGGGGAAGTCGAAATATTATGCCTGGACAGTGAGAGCTGGGGGACAATAAGTGACTGTTCCTTGACGGAGACGGTAAGTAACAGTGAAAGCCAGACTGTTGTTTTTTATAGCTTCGAACTGTTGACTTGAGCATATCTTTGCGTTTTCAAGATATAGAGGAATTGGATTCTGTGTCCAGTTCCATAAATATGCCTGTCTGGTAACCATTGTTAAGAATTAGATTTGTTCTAGCCTCTGACTAAAGCACTGAAACTAATTATATTCTTTTCCGACAATTAATTGATGGCAAATTAGCTAATTTGGGAGGAAGGGCAGGCAGGGTGTGTTGCATTAGAACCTGGATATGGTGCCTGCCTTAAGTGGCTGACAACCGCCAAACTAAGAGATTATTGGCAAAATAATCCTGCTACGCAGAAAATATGCAGCAGCAGCAAAAAATAATATCCACAAAATACTATGACTTTATTTCTGTTAAATCTTACATGATTTTCCATCCATGCAAGCATATGATTTGTGAAACATCACTAACTGATCCTTAATTGTTCGTCTTTTTGATTTTGTTCTGTTAGTCTTATTCTGTCCATTTTTTGCATGACAGGAAGTTCAAGCATCAGATAAGCCGAGCACCTTGCATTTGCGGCAATGGTGAGTTGATCTGTAAAAACTTTCAGCTATAATAACCTGCATCTTGCTTTTCCCACTACCCACTTAATTGCTCCGTGACAAGTATTGGACGTTGCTTGTATCATTTCCTTTTGTTAAGTTTATATACTTCATCATGCAGATTAATCCAACTATTTGGGACTCCCAATTTGTAGTGCTGTTTAGCAATGCCTAAAACTTAGTTGCTTCTCTCTTTCGGTTAAACTTAGTTTTAACTTTCCCGAGGCATCCAGATAAATGAACACTTCTTGGTTTGTAATCTTGTTTCTACTTTGACGAAGTCGCGATTACCATTCGAGTGCTTGACCTTGACATGTTGCATGCCATCTGTTTTGCTTTCCTTCAAGTTGTGAAGATTTTTTTATTCATAATCTGGTGAAGGGGTTTATTTGATGAATATTTCATCTTAAAGCGAATAGATAGACCAACTAAAACTTGTGTGTTCAGTGTATCCTCTCTTTTATGGATTTTAGAACTCATTTCTGATTCCTGCTGTTGCATTCTGCTCTGAATAGTGTCAAACACACAGTTGCTAAGTCGAGAAGCGATCCCAGCCAACAGTCTAAGACAAAATTAAATATGGAGGATGTTAAGGTTCATTGCAGAGGTAATTTATCTTTACATTTATTATTATTATTATTTACATGTTAAGGTATAATGTCAAAAAAATGCTCTTAACGTTTGATTAGATATTCACTTTAACCCTCAACGTTTTATTGTAGGCCAAATGGTCCCTCTACAGATAAAAATTGTTAATCGACTAATGATAAATGGCTTAAAATGATGTGGCAAACCTATATGGCAGTGCACACTGACATAATAGTGTCATATAGTCAAATGATGAGTACAATCAAAAAAATAAATTTATAAAATTATACAAAATATAAAAAACTTTTTCTACTTATGTGTCATTTTGTCAAGTTATTTATCATTAGTTAACTAACAGTTTTTATCCATGGAGTGGTTATTTTGAACGAAAATAAAATATTGAGGGTTCAAGTGTTTAAAAAAATAATAGGAACTAATATAAATGAAGAATAGGGGGCTATTCTAAATTCATAGAAAGGTGATTGATTTTATGGTTCAGAAAAGAGAACGAAGGAAGAGAGATCATCCAGGCCTTCATCCTCGGTATCAGAAGTTACCAATATAAATGAAGATTGTGTAAGTGCACTACTATTACATTCTTCTATTATTTTCTAATAGGAAGCACCATTTTTTTCGCATTTCCATTGCAAGAAAATAGTATCATAAGTTTTAAAATATGGGCTGCACAGGCCATTTATATTCTAGTAAATATTGGGATTGCTTCAGGTTGCACGAAGAACTCGGAGAAGGAAAGCATGAAGTGGGATCGGAATTATAGTTATATAAGAAACCCTTTCTTAGCAATTGCTTTGGTTTTTCTTTGTTAAAAAAAATATAGTGTGGGTTTATCTATCTATTATTATCAGTAAATATGGAACATAATATCATTTGTAATTATTCCTCGTCCAAAATAGTGTGGTACATGTTTTTATGGTCTATTAAAGGTAGTTTGATTATGGTGTACTTTATTAATCCCTCGTCTTCACACTTTTTATCTTCAAACTAAATTTTTAAATAGGGTTTTTTAAATCAAATAATATTGGGTTATATTTTGATATATAGTCTGTAAAAAATGTTACACAATCCTTTAAAATTTAATTCTTAACCTCAAAACCTTAAATTTTAAACTCTAAAATTTTAAACTTTAACCCTAAATCTTAAATTCTAAAGACTACAACTTAAATTTTAAATTAAAATTTACACAATTTGTGTATTATAATTTTTTTCTCGCGTGTTTTAGTTTTTAAAAATGTTAGATTTGATATGAAATTTCAAAATTACATTCTTGTTTTAATATTGGATATATATTTAACCCTAAATAACTTTTAGCAGTATATATAGTGGGTATGTGCTTTATTTCATTTTTGAAATTTATATAATTATAAATGTCAACTTGTATAGATTATACTTGTATGTGGTTTTAATATCTAAACTATAATTTATATACCTAAAGCTTAAATTAGAGGTGGATATTGATTGGATCGAGTGAAGTTGAGTAAATATTTTTTTTGAGTTAGTCAAGTTGATTAATCTTATACTATGATTAAATTTTTTTTGAGTTAAATTATTCGAGTTTTTATTCAACTTTAATCCTCAATATTTATAATATTATGATATTAATTGGTTTCGATTTAAATGACTATATATAGTATACATATATATTTTTTCATATTTTTTATTGCGGTACATTAATTAGGTAGAGTGGAGGGACTCGACTAGAACTTAAAAATTGATCCACTAATTACTACAAACTTTGAGTTATTTGAGTCTCATTATTTTATTTAAATATTTTAATCGAATTTATAAAATTATGATTCGAGTATAATTTCTTCGCATAGAGTCCGCGTCGAATCTAATTCTGCTTACACCTAATTTTAATAATACAAAAAGTATCTTTTGTATATTATGATATTAACGTAGTCGAATATTATTTAATTTAGCTAATCTCTTTTTTCAATATTACGTTTAATGAATATATTTTATTGGTTTTAACCACCATGTATTCGACTTTTTGCCTGACTAATTCGGATCAAGTTTTGCAGGGATCTAATATGGTGACGACCTTCTCAACCTAATTTTTTTCCCTTCACAATGCCAAGATTCATATCTCTAACCTTACGTAAAAGACCTATCATCTTATCTAGCTAGGTCAATTGATTCTATCTCCAGTTTTAATGAATATTTTAACTTTATACTATATTTTCTAAAAATAATAAACGTTTAAAACTAAAGAAAAACATATTTTTCAAAAGGGTAAATTATTGCAATGGTCACTTATGTTTTCGCTGAGTACAGTTTTGGTCACCAATCTTTAAATTCGACCGATAAGGTCACTTACGTTTTTGATCTGTAAATTTATTGTCACGGAGACGTTTGTTGCTGTTAAACATTAACGGCTTGATGATCTGGCAGCGGAAAAAAATAGGGTAAACTACTGTAATGGTCACTTACGTGTGGTCAGTGTATATTTTTTGTCACCGATTTTAAAAATTGAACGTTTTAGTCACTTACGATTTTGTTGTGTAAACTTCTGGTCAATCGAGCGTTTGTTTCCGCTACCCCGATGACATGTACGTTATTAAAAAAGGGTTCATTTTTAATTGCACCCCTAAATTTTTAAAAGTTTATTTTTTCATCCAAAAAAAACCTTAATCCCTTTTAAGCCACTAACTTCAGGCCACCCTCTTGTAGCGACCTTTTTCCTTTTCGCTACGGGTTATCTCCATCATTTTCTGAAATTTGGTTTAAAGGGGATTTCTTTTTTGAAAATTCGTATTTATTGAAAACAATAAAGATTTGGAGTCGCCATCGACCACTTGGGTAACGTTGGTCGGACACCACAAAACCAGAGATTCACTTTGGAAAGGGTTCGAGAGTTGATTACGTGCGGGGAAGGATTAGCACCCCCATCACGCTCGAAAATCGGTACCAAAATATTTGTTGCTTTTAAATGAATGAAAATTATTGAAATTTAAATTGAATTAAATTAAGTGTAGTTAAATGAAAAGTAACCTTAATTGAATGAGCTTTATCAAATTGGTGGTTTCAAATTAATTAAACATTTTAATTAATAAGGTTGACGATACATTGGACCATAGATTAAACCGACATCAAATAAGCCTAACTGTCGTGTTAATTTAGGATTCAAATTTCGTACGTCACCTTTATGCATGACACAAGCATTTAGATATGATGTTATGACTTATCAATTTTTAATTATCACTTACCTTGGGACGATAAAAATTAATTCAAATATTTGGTCAACATCCATAAAGTCAGGACTGTTGCAACACAAATATCAGAATTAATAAATACTTCCCTTTTTTGGATTTAAAATAAATACTATGCAAATTAGAATATTAAAAGTCATATAAATGACAATTAGAAATGCATGACAAAGAAGAACTTGAAAATTAAAGACCTAAGCCTACTAAAGTCCTAACCTAACCGACTCAAATTATGAAAATCCAATTAGTGATCTAATTATCAACTAGGTTCGTCTAGTATTTAAAATAAATACTATGCAAATTAGAATATTAAAAGTCATATAAATGACAATTAGAAATACATGACAAAAAAGAACTTGAAAATTAAAGACTTAAGCCCACTAAAGTCCTAACCTAAACGGCTCAAATTATGAAAATCCAATTAGTGATCTAATTATCAACTAGGTTCGTCTAATACTAACCCTAAATCAATTAACCCTAAAAAACTAGAAAACCCTAAGAATTTTATGGATTATCTTGAACCGTGATCATTAACTCTATTAATTTTAAATTAATATCCCAATAAGCCAAGGATATTATTTAAAATTAGTCAAATTAATCAATCATGAATTTAATTTAAATGTCCACCTATGTCCAATGTCAATTTTATCCTAAAAGGGTAATTGAGAAATTGTTCAACTAGCTTAATGAATTTAGCATTTATCCCAATAAGCCAAGGATAAATTTAAAATGATTAAACTAATTCGAACCTTAAATCTAACTATGACTCTAAGAACTTGCCCTAGATCTAATTTAATTAATTTAAAAATCACGCCCCAATAAGCCGAACACACAATTAATTAAATTAAATTACCCTAAATTACGACAAGACACTTAAACAATAGCAAACCATACTATGCACACATAAATAAAAAACAAATGTATATATATATATATACTTATATATAAATATCTTCATTTAAACTATGCATTATGTAACTTGTAAAACAAGTAATATTCATTAAAACTATATATTATATATATACATATATTTATTAAAAACCATAGATTAAATATATAAAGAAAACAATATATTATATACTATGTAAGACCATAGACTATATAAAATAAACCATATATTATGTATTATATAAAAACTATATATTACCAATTATATAAAAACCATACATATTATATACATGTCACATTTGTATTTAACATACTCTTATCATAATAAAAAGCTAAAATTAATGAATGAAATAAAAGGAAACTAAATTACAATGCCAAAATTAAATAAATACATAAAAATGGGTGATGCGACAAGGATCGTAAGAACCTGAGGACTACGGCCAAGGTTTTGAAAAGCGAAAGGACTAAAAGTGCGATTATCAAAGGGCAGAGGGGTTCAAAAGGGAATTATCCCATTTTCAAAAGAGGAACCAGGAGCGTAATTTGAAAATGCAGAGACCCTCCCACGTGTAATAAAGGAGAAACCGGGGGATTTAAATTATAATAAAACCATTTTTAAAGGGGCCGGGTATAAAACATATTTTGGGGACAATTTTGCCTCTCTTCCCACTTCAAAAATTGGATTACTCCAAACCCCCTCATTCCCATTTTCTCTGAAACAACGGATGAACATCGCCATGGTGTTTATTCTAAAACCCAGAAACCACCATAAAATTTAGATTTTGGTGGTTGGCCGCCACGAGCCACCGCTCTTGCTGCCGCTAGCCGATGCCGAAAAGCTAAAAAAATCTTTATCCGAACCCTTTCCTTTTCTAAACCCAAATATAAACTCAAATCACTTTCCAAAACGGTGAATCATTTTTTAAAAAAATGAAGTGAAAGTCTCTTTCTTTTCAAAATGAAACAAAGATCTCTTTTCCCCTTGAGCCGATTCACTTCACTTGGTCCCAGAGGAAACCACGAAGCTTATCATCGGAGGGAAAAAAACCTGAACGGCGAAGGTAAAATTCTAACCCTAACTTCTGTTTGTGCTTCGAAATAAAAAGAAAAATGAGATATACCTTAGAAAGTCTTTTTTATATTGCTTTCAATCTTTTTCCTCTTGTTCACACTTAGGGTTACAATTGGTTGGTGCTTTTTATTTATAGCCATGATTTACATTGTTTTTAGAAAATAGAAATGAAATTATAAACTCCTCTATTGGTTGTGCTTGAGATTTTTGGCCGTATTCATCTGATAGCCTGCCAATGTTGGTTTGTTGGGGAGACCGTTTTGATATTCCTCTGTATTTCGTTTGTATTCGACTCTGCCTTTGTCTGATTTTTGCTTTGTTTTGCATGTGATATGAGAGAGGAGAAGGGTACCAGTCCTGGTTGCTGGTGGATCCAGGCCGACGTGGAGGGGCTGAAAGGCTCAGATGGCACGTGGGAGCGTTTGGAAGGCGAACGGATGTGGCTTAGGAGCTGAGGAGCCGCGTGTGAACGCGTGCGAGATCTGGAAACTTCCTCCTTCGAATGTGAGCCATCTGATCTGCCCCGAGATTCAAGGGCCAGGATGATGCGACGTTAGACTGAATGGTAACCCTCATTAGGGTTTCGCTCCGAAGACATCTGGACCGTTTGATCAGCAGCTAGATCTGACGATCCTGATTTGGCTGCGTGAAGAAAACAAGAGGATTAGGTTTTTTTCTTTATCAGATTAGGGTCTGGGCCTTATTGGTCCAAGTATATATATGTATTATATTTTTGGGCTTTTAAAGTGTAATGGACATTTAATAAACTTGGGCCTCTTTTTTTTTTATAAGTTAATTGGGCTGATATATATATATATATATATTATTTTTATTATTATTTTTTCAAATGTAATGGACTATATTAAAGTTGGGCTTTTTATTTAATTGAACTTTTATATTAACTTAATATATTTTTTGGTTTTCTGATTTTTGCAATAATATAAACAATAATAATACTAAATAGTAAAGACAATAGATAAAAAGAGAGACTTAACATAGAACACCTAATATACTATGATAATAATATTTTTGGGATTTTTATATTAGATAACACATAATAACAATAACCACACATGATAATAAATAGTATTATATATATATCACTAATATGTACTAATAATACTTAATCACGAAAAATAATACTAGTAATATTTTTGTGTTTCTCCTAGCTTTAATGATAATCACACATATATTATATATAGTATTAAAATAGATAAAGTAGACAAACAAAGCCCTTTTATTGCAAAACATAAAAACGAGTTAACACCCCAGATAAAATTAGTGATTACACCTCTCATCATATTATACATGCAAATGCAATGATTTGCTAATGGAGAAAAATACATGCGGGAAAGCTCCAAAACTAGAACATCAATCATTAATGGTAAATGAATTTGACAATTAAAAAGATGGTGAAAACTCTATGAGAAGACAATAGAAAATTAAGGGTTTTGGTGAGCTGAGATTGTTTGAAAATCAATTTGTTTTGGAATTAAGGAGGGTCTTGAAAACTTGTATAGGAGAGGTAAGTGCGACAAAAAGATAGACCATCATTGTTATCTTACCATTCTTATTTTTTACGTATTCATTGCAATCCATCCCTCTCATTTTCTTACAGAGATCCTATAGATCATCATGAAATTATTTAAGGTAAACTACAAATCATAGCGTAAAAAAAGTACTTGGGTCTTGGAGGAAGAACCGATATGAGCGTAGGCAAGAGCACTTGGAGGATTGGAGGAAGAGGAAAAAGAGTTAGAAAGTCGGGTGTGAGCGTTGGCAAAACCACACATGATAATAAATAGTATTATATATATCACTAATATGTAATAATAATACTTAATCGCAACAAATAATACTAGTAATATTTTTGTGTTTCTCCTAGCTTTAATGATAATCACGCTTATATTATATATAGTACTAAAATAGATAAAGTAGACAAACAAAGCCCTTTTATTGCAAAACATAAAAACGGGTTAACACCCTAGATAAAATTAGTGACTACACCTCTCATCATATTATACATGCAAATGCAAGGATTTGCTAATGGAGAAAAATACATGTGGGAAAGCTCCAAAACTAGAACATCAATCATTAATGGTAAATGAATTTGACAATTAAAATGATGGTGAAAACTCCATGAGAAGCCAATAGAAAATTAAGGGTTTTGGTGAGCTGAGATTGTTTCAAAATCAATTTGTTTTGGAATTAAAGAGGGTCTTGAAAATTTGTATAGAAGAGGTAAGTGCGACAAAAAGACAGACCATCATTGTTATCTCACCATTCTTATTTTTTACGTATTCATTGCAATCCATCCCTCTCATTTTCTTACAGAGATCCTATAGATCATCATGAAATTATTTAAGGTAAACTACAAATCATAGCGTAAAAAAGTACTTGGGTCTTGGGGGAAGAACCGATATGAGCGTAGGCAAGAGCACTTGGAGGAAGAGTAAAAATAGTTGGAAAGTCAGGTGTGAGCATTGGCAAAACCACACATGATAATAAATAGTATTATATATATCACTAATATGTACTAATAATACTTAATCGCAACAAATAATACTAGTAATATTTTTGTGTTTCTCTTAACCTTAATGATAATCACGCATATACTATATATAGTACTAAAATAGATAAAGTAGACAAACAAAGCCCTTTTATTGCAAAACATAAAAATGGGTTAACACCCCGGATAAACTTAGTGATTACAGTTGCCCTTTATTGCTTTATTTCTTTGCTTATCCTTGTGGAACAAGAATAAAGCAAAGATCGTAAATGCTAATTTTATCCAACATCATTGTTTGAAGACTCCGAGCTGCGAGTTCCTCTTGTGTACTGTCCACCATTTCTTTTCCTAAAATCTGGAGCTATGAGTATCTGCCTCCTTCGCTTCGAAGTCCTTGATCTGCGAGTTTGAAATCCTTCGCCTGAAATCCTTGAACTCTGAGTGTTTCGATTTTGGAACCGAGAAACTTGAATATCAAGAAAACATCCAAAATGAGGGATTAAAATTGAGAAATTTGAGTTTTGAGAAAACGTCCTTTTGGAACGGATTAAAATTGAGGAATTTGGATTTTGAGATAAATATCCTTTTGGAAGGGTTAAAATTGAGGAATTTGGATTTTGAAAACATATCCTTTTGGAAGGGTTAAAATTGAGGAATTTGGAGTTTGAGAAAAATATCCTTTTAGAAGGGTTAAAATTGAGGAATTTGGATTTTGAAAAAAAAATCATTTTGGAAGGATTAAAATTGAGAAATTTGAGTTTTGATAAAAACGTCCTTTTGGAATGGATTAAATTGAGAAATTAGAGTTTTGAGAAAAACATCCTTTTGGAAGGGTTAAAATTGAGGATTTTGAGAAAAATGTCCTTTTGGAAGGATTAAAATTGAGAAATTTGGGTTTTGAGAAAAACTTCCGTTTGAAATTGAGTAATTTTGAATTTTGAGAAAAATCCTTAATGAGAGATTAAATTGAGAAATTGAATGACCTTTAGAAATCCTAATTATACAAGTCAAAGGACTCTTGATTCTATGGGATCTATTTCTCCTCTCGTGAAGCTGTAGATCCACCCTTTTATCAATCTTCAAATGCCTGTTTAAAGTAAACAAAATTCTATGACGGTATGAGTTAGCATGTTCCTAAAATAGGGATGTCTAGCTATTAATGATGCATGAATGTGTTTCATGACGCAAAGATGCACGTGTTCATGAGAATGCAAAGATGCAAAGATGCACGTGTTCATGATAATGCAAAGATGCATGAGAATGCAAAGACATAAAGATGCATGAACTTATTCATGCAAAGAATGCAAAGATGCATGAATTTAACTTGTGTTGCTCATCCTTCTAGCCAAGTGGCCTTAGTCGTAATCAAAACCATTAACCAAGTTCTTTAAAGCCTTGCGATATCTCTCATCCATTCCGAACTCTTATGTGCAAAAGCCCTTGTTGTCTCGCGAACAATGATGCCCCAAAGGCTCTTCGTCATCCCATCTCATGTCGTGCCCCTCAACTTTGGGCCTCACTGATGTGATGCATTTATTTTCGAAGTAATACATAGAAATCTCTTTGTTTAAAATATATCAGTTTGCTGGTCATCATTCTAATGAAGGATGCCCTTTTAGCTTAACATACATGACCTTGAAACCAAAATCTTAATTGAAAGAAGAAAACAGAATAGGATGCCCCGAATATCAAATGCAAGAGTGTCTTAGATTCAATCTCTCGGTGATCATTTCAAGCATAGCTTGTGTCTACGAAGACTTTGAATGTTGTAATGGTATTTGAAGTTGTGAAATTCCTTCCAAATTGCTCGGTTCATCCTCATGATTATGGTATTTTCTTGATCTATTCGAATACTACTCATTCTAGTTCTCATCATCTTTCTCCATTCATAAATATGTTCAAGCTTCCCGACTTTTATTTAGCCTATGGAGTGCGAAAAATGTCACTCTAAGAACTCTAAGTGTAAGTGTGTGCCTCTGGTTGTAATGAATATTGTGTTAGTGTTTTCAAGGATTCATCTCTGATGCTAGGGTACTGAACAGGTGAAGCATGGCTCCTTATTAGATTTGTTCTCCCCCATAGCTCCATCAGGATGTTCCAAGACTTATTCAACTCGTTCATTCATTTCTTTTTTCTTCTTTTGTCTCAAGAATATTGATGGAACATACAACAATACCTCGAGTTACTCGGCATAGTATGATTTAAAATTTTCTCATACAGCCAAGGCCTTTAACCCAATTAGAGTAAGTGGAGCAAAGCACCCTTATTTAGCCTTTTTGGAGTACTTTTTTTTTTTTTTTCTCTCTTTTTTTTTGTTTTGAAACACATTTAAGGAACTCCACTGGGCTCTTCTATGAGATTTTCTTATCATCGAAGGAATAGTAATCTTGCTTCTCACACTTTAATGACCAAATCGGATTAAGCATGAAATCACACTTCATCGTTATCACAACATTCGATTGATTGCTGGAGTATGCCCAAAGACCAATCATGAGATGGTTGTAAAAGACATACTTATTTTATCTTGTTTATTAATTAAAGCCATTATTATTATTTCAGTCTTATTCTGTGTATCTATAAATAAACTGAATTATAATAAAGTCCTTAAATAATATAGTTATTCTTGATTGTCCTTAGTCAAGAATTATTGTGGGCTTGGACAACAATAATGTATTAAGACTAATATGTAGTTGATTGATGACAAAGTGTTGTTATTGACATGGAGATGTCAAAATCGATACATAAGTATGTGTTAGGGAACAACATATTGGACTGACCCGCTATGAGCATTTTCTTGGATTATTATGTGACAGTAACAACATTTCTTATGGTGATAACTGCATGTATGATCCTCAGACTTGAGATCACCATTATTTCAACATCGTGAGTGACATATTTTGATACGGTCAAATGTGTGTCGTAACTGACTACACTATAAAGACTAATATTAGATATGTCATAATCCATGTAGCGAAATATGGTTGATCAAGATAAGATTTGTCCCTCCTACATAATAGGAGTAATATCATAGGCCACTTGATTGGGTGGGACTAGAAAATGCATGGCCATGCTCGAATAAATTGATATGAGATATCATAGTTATTCGTTTATAATAGTCTACTCAAGATATCCATAAATATTAGATGTACTATACAAGTGTGACTAATCCATGACTTGTGTCCGATCTAGATATGAGGACAAAATGATGAAACACATAAAAGAAGTTAATCACGGAAAAAGGTTAAATCAAACCACGGTTTCATGTAACTTAGGTAGCAATGATGTATTACTAGATACCGCTCATTGCTTGTAATATTAGAATTTTTTTGGATATTACTGCTAACATTACATGAACCTACAAGGGCCACACCTTATGATTGAAACGAACAATTATAAACTAGATAGCATATGTACAGACTTTTTGTACACGTAATTAGTGGGAAACCGAAATTGTTATAATTATGGATAATTTCGTTTATATATATATATATTAATATTTGATAAGTTATTGTAATTATCAAATATTATTAAAGTATATATATATCTAAAAGAAACCTAATTAAAGTAGAATCAGATTCTACATATTTAATTATATTCGGTTAAATATATTGTATATTTAAAGAATTCGAATTTAATTAGAATTATATTTTTAAATGCTATATAAAGGCATAAGGTCTAGCAGCCATTTATCCCTCCTTTTCGAAATCCTCTCTAAACATTTAGAGAAGAGAATATTTGTTCGTTTTATTCGGGTGGACTGTGTAGAGGTCGAAATTCTAATGTGACAACTCGAATCCGATTTGGATTCTCTTATACACGTTGCGGAATTCTAGATTACTTGAGGTAATGTTTTTCATCCTTTATCACCCCGAATTCGTCCCTTGTACATGGATCACTGGTGGATTATGCCGGATAATTTTTCTGATGTGCCATGGGGTGTACTGGCATTTCCCAACAGTGGTATCAGAGCCACTTGTATGATACGAATTCGGACTTAAATACTTGGATGATGTTTTTGTATGAGATGCATGTTTTACCATTTCTGTTTTGACGAGTATGCGATGTTTGTGCGAAACATAGAAATTGAATCCAGTCGCGATTAATATGTTAATCTATTTCAACAAGTTTTTACGATCGATGGTTAAGTGTTAATCATGTGTTTGTTGCGGTAAGCTTTTGATAATCATATGTTAATAGTTGACATGATGAACATGCGGTTAAGATAGTAGATCATTTTTGGCAGAGGAATAATGGTTGTTCCAGAGTGAAAAACCTCAGGGATTGAAAAATCCCAAAAACACGAATCTGTTGATAAAAGTTATTAAATCGTGAGGTTTTTCTATAGTAATCGAAGCGTCAAAATTAAAAATTTTCCCAGCATAAGGGCAGACCAAACGACCCCAGATCTCCCAGACCGCGTAGGCAACAAAGGTCGTAGGAACTATTTAGGTAATCTTAATTAACAAGATAAAACATGTGTATGTTTTGGATGATATGCACGGTGCTTGAAATGCATGGTTATAGCCCAAATAGCTTATTTACTTTGGTTTTATATAAATACGACCTACGTGTCGTGCCTTTCTTTCTTCTATTGTAATTCTCTTCTCATCTTAATCCCTCGTATATAAAACGAGTTTCTAAAAAATTACAATATTTATAGAGAAAGCGTGGACCAAAGGAGAAGACTGATGAGCCGATCAAAGGTGGATTAAGTGCTTGAGAAGCAAGTTCTATCTCTGGTAATTTTGGTTCTCCCATTGGCTTGGGATGGGCCACCTTAGTTTTAAGGGCTATAACCTTTGCATTTATATTTACTGCTTTACATGTATGTGATACAATATATGTTTTTTTAGCATGATGGTAACTAATTAGATCATAATAGAATGGTGAGATTAATATAACAAAAACCCTCCATATTTAATTAAAATTAGTTATCCAATATTAGCCCTCATTAAAACCTCGATCGGTACTATATAGGTTTTGCCAAAGCAAAATACTTAGATCTATCTTGGTTAAACGCGAAGAATAAGCAAGTGATATTCACTAGTAGTAATACTGGTTAAACTAGGTTGTTCTAATAAGATTAAAAACCTAAAGACTAATAATTGTTCAAGAACTTTGGTGATTGAAAAACAATCGAAAGTGCATGTCTAGGATTGGTTCTTTGAAAGACTTGGTATTTAAGCGTGCCCAGTACACCACCTCTCCTTCATAAGTTACCTACCTGGTGCATTGTTCATTATTGTTCTTTCTATTAGACCATATGAACTTTTGTTTTGGACAAATAGTTGTTCATCAAATATAAGAATTACATGAGAAGTAATTAGCAAGTGTTGCTTACCTAAATAATTGAATTCTAGGAGTAATGCCAAAGCTGACTTAGAATGAAATGAAATATGAATCCTTACCCACTAGAAATACTTTTAGCAAGTTTTTTTTATTTTGAGGGGTTTTAATAGTGAGAATGTTATTACTTTATAAACATGATAAATAGGTACTTATAAAACATATTTTATCATTGTAGATTTATGGCAAACACATTATCATTGTGATCCGTCCTTGAGAATGACAAATTAAATGGCTTGAACTTCCTTGACTGGTTCTACACGGAAACTAACAGCCATCGAAGAACCTGCCCCTAAAAAGCCAGCAGATGATGCCTCTAAAGATGAATTGGAAGCCTTAGAAAAATACTCAAGTGACATGGTAGATGTCGGTTGTTTGATGCTTGCAACCATGACCCCTGAGCTTTAGAAGCAACAAGAGGACATGGTTCCCTATGAGATGGTTAAAAATCTCAAGAAATTATATAAGAGCAAGCTCGTTAAGAGAGGTATGAGACCTCTAAGGCTTTGTTTCGATGCAAGATGGTTGAGGGAACTCCAGTGGGAACTTATGTTCTCATAATGATAGGGTATATTCAGACCCTGGAAAAGTTGGGCTTCCTTCTAAGTGTTGAATTGACTATTGATGTTATCCTGCAATCGTTGCCGAATAGTTTTAATCAGTTTTTTCTTAATTTCAATATGGATGAAATTAACAAATCGTTGCCCACCTTGCTTGGTCTGTTAAGAACAACAGAGACACCCATGAAAAAGGTTGGCTGCAAACCTATTTTGATGGTCCGAAAGGATAACAGAAAAAGAAAAGCCCAAAACCAAGGCAAAGCCAAATCCCAACAAAGGAAATACTGCATTGAAACCCAAAGGAGGAATTGAAAAAGAATGAAAGTGTTTCCATTGCAACAATGTTGGGCATTGGAAGAGAAATCGCTGTCTATCTTGAGGACATCAAGAATGTAAGAGAAAATAGACAGTCCGGATCAAGTATTTATGTTATTGATATTAATATATCAACATCTACTTCTTGGGTATTAGATACCGGTTGTGGTTCACACATTTGTACTTTTGTACATGGATTAAAAATGAGTAGAAAATTGGCAAAAGAGACGTGGACCTACGAGTGGGAAATGGAGCAAGAGTTGCTGCATTAGCTATAGGAACATATACTTTGTCACTACCTAGTGAACTTGTTTTAGATTTAGAGGATTGTTATTTCGTAGCTAGTTTGACTAAAACATTATTTCAATTTCTTGTTTGGACAATATTGGTTTTGAGATTATTATTAAGAATAATAGTTGCTCTTTTTCCTTCAATGATGTTTTTATGGTACAACTTAATTAATCAATGGCCTCTATATCTTAGATCAAGATAATTCCGTATATAACATAAATACGAAAAAGATAAAAAAACAAATGACTCTAATCAAACTTATCTCTGGCATTGTCGCTTGGGTTATATAAGTGAGAAACGCATATAAAAACTTTTGGATTATTTTATTTTCCAACAATTTGATATATGTGAACCTTATTTAATGGAAAAAATGACTAAATCACCGTTTGATGGTAAAAACAAGAGAGCAAGTGATTTATTAGGCCTAATACATAGTGATGTATGTGGACCAATGAATACGCAAGCAAGAGGAGGGTTTCAATACTTCATTACTTTCACTAATGACTTCAGTAGATATGTGTATGTTTACCTAATGCATCATAAATCTGAAGCTCTTGAAAAGTTCAATGAATTTAAGAATGAAGTACAAAACCAACTAGGAAAGAGTATCAAAGCTCTTCTTAAAGGATGTGGAATTGTCTTTTGCAACCAGATCGAGGAGGAGAATACTTAAGCTAGTTTGATGAACTTCTTAAAGGATGTGGGATTGTCTCACAACTTACACCTCAAGGTACTCCACAACACAATGGATTTTTTGAAAGGAGAAATCGAACGTTGTTAGACATGGTTCTGTTAATGATGAGTCATGCTGATCTTTCAACTTCTTTTTAGGGACATGCGTTAGAAACAGCTGCTTTCACACTAAATCGTGTTCCATCTAAATCGGTTCAAAAGACACCATATAAGATATGGACTGGGAAGCGTCTTAATATGTCTTTTATGAAAATTTGGGAATGTAATGTTTATGTTAAACATCAAATGTCTACAAAACTCGAACCCAAATCTCATAAGTATAATTTTGTGGAATATCCTAAAGAAACTAAAGGATATTATTTCTTCAATCCATTCGAGAACAAAGTGTTTATTGCTCGAACAAGAGTCTTCCTCGAAAGAGAATTTATTTTCAAAAAAGGAAGTGGGAGAAATATTGAACTTGAGGAAATTCAACATCAACCATAGATCACTAAACCAGAGATTGAACAACAACAAGTTCCACAAATAGTTAGGAACATTCGATCATTCTTGAAACACAACCACTGTGAAGATCTATGAGAGAACACAATGCGCCTGAGAGATATAGATTTCTTGTCACATTGCATGGAGATGTTCTTCTCATGGACCAAGATGAGCCTAGGACTTATTAGGAAGCAGCGGAGAGCCCAGACTTTGAGAAATGGCTAGAAGCCATGAAATTTGATATGGATTCCATGTCAGAAAACCAAGTATGGACTTTGGTTGACCCACCCAAAGAAATTAAGCCCATAAGGTGCAAATGGGTTTTCAAAAAGAAAACCGACATGGATGACAATATACAAACATACAAAGGGCGATTGGTAGCTAGGGGATTTCATCAAATTCATGGTATAGACTATGATGAAACTTTTCCCTGTTGCTATGTTTAAATCCATCCGATATTGCTTGCAATAGCTACATATTATGATTATGAAATCGGCAAATAGATGTCAAAACTATTTTCCTTAATGGAAAATTGGATGGGGATGTGTATATGACACAACCTTGGGTTTTGTCAATCAAAAGATGCCCAAAAGGTATGCAAGCTACAAAGATCCATTTATGGACTGAACCAAGCTTCTCGAAGTTGGAATCTTCATTTTAATGAGGCAATCAAAGAATTTTGTTTTATTAAAAATAAAGATGAGCCATGTGTTTTCAAGAAAACTAGTGGGAGCACTGTCACATTCTTGGTATTGTATGTGGATGACATACTAATAATAGGAAATGACATACCTACCTTACAGTCTGTAAAGACTTGGTTAGGAAAATATTTTTCTATGAAAGACTTGGGTGAAGCAACCTACATATTAGGAGTCAAGATCTATAGAGATAGATCAAGATGACTCCTAGGACTAAGTCAAAATACATACATAGACAAAGTACTGAAAAGATTCAGTATGGAAGAATCTAAAAGAAGATTCTTACCTATGAGACATGACATTTTGCTCTCGAAGGAAATGTGTCATTCAACGCCTCAAGAGAGATAACGCATAAGTAAGATACCATATGCTTTAGCCATTAGATCTATCATGTATGCCATGCTATGTACACGTTTAGATGTATCATATGCACTAAGTATGACAAGTCGATACCAAGTAGATCCCAATGAAAGTCATTGGGTTCTGATAAAAAACATCCTTAAGTACTTAAAAGAACTAAGGATACATTCATATGTATGGAGGTGAGGAAGAGCTAAGTATAAAAGGTTATACTGATGCAAGCTTTCAAACCGATAAGGATGATTCTCGATCGCAATCGGGTTTTGTGTTTTTCTTTAATGGAGGTGCTTGTAAGCTGGAAAAGTTTAAAGCAAGATACAATAGTAGATTCTCGACAAAAGTTTAGTATATTGCAGCAAGCGATGCTGCAAAAGAGGTTGTTTGGATCAAAAGTTCATATATGAACTAGGGATCGTGCCTAGCATATCAAATGCTATAGATCTACGTTGTGACAACAACGGAGCCATCACACAAGCAAAAAGAACCCAAATCTCACCAACGATCCAAACACATACTTAGGTGTTACCATCTCATTTGTTAAATCATTGATCGAGGGGATGTAGAAATATGTAGAGTACCAACGGATGACAATATCACCGATCCACTAGCAAAGCCCCTGACACAACAAAAGCATAAGCATCACACTAAGTCTCTTGGTATTAGATACATGAGTGATTGGTATTAGTGCTAGTGGGAGATTGTTGGAGTATGCCCAAAGACCAATCATGAGATGGTTGTAAAAAGACATACTTATTTTATCTTGTTTATTAATATAAAGCCATTATTATTATTTGGTCTTATTACATGTATCTATAAATAAACTGAATTATAATAAAGTCTTTAGAATAATATAGTTATTCTTGATTGTCCTTAGTCAAGAATTATTGTGGGCTTGGACAACAATAATGTATTAAGACTAATATGTAGTTGATTGATGACAAAGTGTTGTTATTGACATGGAGATGTCAAAATCGATACATAAGTATGTGTTAGGGAACAACATATTGGACTTACCCGCTATGAGCATGTTTCTTGGATTATTATGTGACAGTCACAATATTTCTTATGGTGATAACTACATGTATGATCCTCAGACTTGAGATCACCATTATTTCAACATCGTGAGTGACATATTTTGATACGGTCAAACGTGTGTCGTAACTGACTACACTATAAAGACTAATATTAGATATATCATAATCCATGTAGCGAAATATGGTTGATCAAGATAAGATTTGTCCCTCCTACATAATAGGAGTAATATCATAGGCCACTTGATTGGGTGGGACTAGAAAATGCATGGCCATGCTCGAATAAATTGATATGGGATATCATAGTTATTCGTTTATAATAGTCTACTCAAGATATCAAGAAACATTAGATGGACTATACAAGTGTGACTAATCCATGACTTGTGTCCGATCTAGATATGAGGACAAAATGATGAAACACATAAAAGAAGTTAATCACGGAAAAAGGTTAAATCAAACCACGGTTTCATGTAACTTAGGTAGCAATGATGTATTACTAGATACCGCTCATTGCTTGTAATATTAGAATTTTTTTGGATATTACTGCTAACATTACATGAACCTACAAGGGCCACACCTTATGATTGAAACGAACAATTATAAACTAGATAGCATATGTACAGACTTTTTGTACACGTAATTAGTGGGAAACCGAAATTGTTATAATTATGGATAATTTCGTTTATATATATATATTAATATTTGATAAGTTATTGTAATTATCAAATATTATTAAAGTATATATATATATCTAAAAGAAACCTAATTAAAGTAGAATCAGATTCTACATATTTAATTATATTCGGTTAAATATATTGTATATTTAAAGAATTCGAATTTAATTAGAATTATATTTTTAAATGCTATATAAAGGCATAAGGTCTAGCAGACCATTTATCCCTCCTTTTTTCAAAATCCTCTCTAAACATTTAGAGAAGAGAATATTTGTTCGTTTTATTGAATGGACTGTGTAGAGGTCGAAATTCTAATGTGACAACTCGAATCCGATTTGGATTCTCTTATACACGTTGCGGAATTCTAGATTACTTGAGGTAATGTTTTTCATCCTTTATCACCCCGAATTCGTCCCTTGTACATGGATCACTGGTGGATTATGCCGGATAATTTTTCTGATGTGCCATGGGGTGTACTGGCATTTCCCAACAGTGGTATCAGAGCCACTTGTATGATACGAATTCGGACTTAAATACTTGGATGATGTTTTTGTATGAGATGCATGTTTTACCATTTCTGTTTTGTCGAGTATGCGATGTTTGTGCGAAACATAGAAATTGAATCCAGTCGCGATTAATATGTTAATCTATTTCAACAAGTTTTTACGATCGATGGTTAAGTGTTAATCATGTGTTTGTTGCGGTAAGCTTTTGATAATCATATGTTAATAGTTGACATGATGAACATGCGGTTAAGATAGTAGATCATTTTTGGCAGAGGAATAATGGTTGTTCCAGAGTGAAAAACCTCAGGGATTGAAAAATCCCAAAAACACGAATCTGTTGATAAAAGTTATTAAATCGTGAGGTTTTTCTATAGTAATCGAAGCGTCAAAATTAAAAATTTTCCCAGCATAAGGGCAGACCAAACGACCCCAGATCTCCCAGACCGCGTAGGCAACAAAGGTCGTAGGAACTATTTAGGTAATCTTAATTAACAAGATAAAACATGTGTATGTTTTGGATGATATGCACGGTGCTTGAAATGCATGGTTATAGCCCAAATAGCTTATTTACTTTGGTTTTATATAAATACGACCTACGTGTCGTGCCTTTCTTTCTTCTATTGTAATTCTCTTCTCATCTTAATCCCTCGTATATAAAACGAGTTTCTAAAAAATTACAATATTTATAGAGAAAGCGTGGACCAAAGGAGAAGACTGATGAGCCGATCAAAGGTGGATTAAGTGCTTGAGAAGCAAGTTCTATCTCTGGTAATTTTGGTTCTCCCATTGGCTTGGGATGGGCCACCTTAGTTTTAAGGGCTATAACCTTTGCATTTATATTTACTGCTTTACATGTATGTGATACAATATATGTTTTTTTAGCATGATGGTAACTAATTAGATCATAATAGAATGGTGAGATTAATATAACAAAAACCCTCCATATTTAATTAAAATTAGTTATCCAATATTAGCCCTCATTAAAACCTCGATCGGTACTATATAGGTTTTGCCAAAGCAAAATACTTAGATCTATCTTGGTTAAACGCGAAGAATAAGCAAGTGATATTCACTAGTAGTAATACTGGTTAAACTAGGTTGTTCTAATAAGATTAAAAACCTAAAGACTAATAATTGTTCAAGAACTTTGGTGATTGAAAAACAATCGAAAGTGCATGTCTAGGATTGGTTCTTTGAAAGACTTGGTATTTAAGCGTGCCCAGTACACCACCTCTCCTTCATAAGTTACCTACCTGGTGCATTGTTCATTATTGTTCTTTCTATTAGACCATATGAACTTTTGTTTTGGACAAATAGTTGTTCATCAAATATAAGAATTACATGAGAAGTAATTAGCAAGTGTTGCTTACCTAAATAATTGAATTCTAGGAGTAATGCCAAAGCTGACTTAGAATGAAATGAAATATGAATCCTTACCCACTAGAAATACTTTTAGCAAGTTTTTTTTATTTTGAGGGGTTTTAATAGTGGGAATGTTATTACTTTATAAACATGATAAATAGGTACTTATAAAACATATTTTATCGTTGTAGATTTATGGAAAACACATTATCATTGTGATCCGTCCTTGAGAAGGACAAATTAAATGGCTTGAACTTCCTTGACTGGTTCTACACGGAAACTAACAGCCATCGAAGAACCTGCCCCTAAAAAGCTAGTAGATGATGCCTCTAAAGATGAATTGGAAGCCTTTGAAAAATACTCAAGTGACATGGTAGATGTCGGTTGTTTGATGCTTGCAACCATGACCCCTGAGCTTTAGAAGCAACATGAGGACATGGTTCCCTATGAGATGGTTAAAAATATTAAGGAATTATATAAGGAGCAAGCTCGTTAAGAGAGGTATGAGACCTCTAAGGCTTTGTTTCGATGCAAGATGGTTGAGGGAACTCCAGTGGGAACTTATGTTCTCATAATGATAGGGTATATTCAGACCCTGGAAAAGTTGGGCTTCCCTCTAAGTGTTGAATTGGCTACTGATGTTATCCTGCAATCATTGCCGAATAGTTTTAATCAGTTTTTTCTTAATTTCAATATGGATGAAATTAACAAATCGTTGCCCCAGCTGCTTGGTCTGTTAAGAACAACAGAGAACACCATGAAAAAGGTTGGCTGCAAACCTATTTTGATGGTCTGAAAGGATAACAGAAAAGGAAAGCCCAAAACCAAGGCAAAGCCAAATCCCAACAAAGGAAATACTGCATTGAAACCCAAAGGAGGAATTGAAAAAGAATGAAAGTGTTTCCATTGCAACAATGTTGGGCATTGGAAGAGAAACTGCCCTGTCTATCTTGAGGACATCAAGAATGTAAGAGAAAATAGACAGTCCGGATCAAGTATTTATGTTATTGATATTAATATATCAACATCTACTTCTTGGGTATTAGATACCGGTTGTGGTTCACACATTTGTACTTTTGTACATGGATTAAAAATGAGTAGAAAATTGGCAAAAAGAGACGTGGACCTACGAGTGGGAAATGGAGCAAGAGTTGCTGCATTAGCTATAGGAACATATACTTTGTCACTACCTAGTGAACTTGTTTTAGATTTAGAGGATTGTTATTTCGTAGCTAGTTTGACTAAAACATTATTTCAATTTCTTGTTTGGACAATATTGGTTTTGAGATTATTATTAAGAATAATAGTTGCTCTTTTTCCTTCAATGATGTTTTTTATGGTACAACTTAATTAATCAATGGCCTCTATATCTTAGATCAAGATAATTCCGTATATAACATAAATACGAAAAGATAAAAAAACAAATGACTCTAATCAAACTTATCTCTGGCATTGTCGCTTGGGTTATATAAGTGAGAAACGCATATAAAAACTTTTGGATTATTTTATTTTCCAACAATTTGATATATGTGAACCTTATTTAATGGAAAAAATGACTAAATCACCGTTTGATGGTAAAAACAAGAGAGCAAGTGATTTATTAGGCCTAATACATAGTGATGTATGTGGACCAATGAATACGCAAGCAAGAGGAGGGTTTCAATACTTCATTACTTTCACTAATGACTTCAGTAGATATGTGTATGTTTACCTAATGCATCATAAATCTGAAGCTCTTGAAAAGTTCAATGAATTTAAGAATGAAGTACAAAACCAACTAGGAAAGAGTATCAAAGCTCTTCTTAAAGGATGTGGAATTGTCTTTTGCAACCAGATCGAGGAGGAGAATACTTAAGCTAGTTTGATGAACTTCTTAAAGGATGTGGGATTGTCTCACAACTTACACCTCAAGGTACTCCACAACACAATGGATTTTTTGAAAGGAGAAATCGAACGTTGTTAGACATGGTTCTGTTAATGATGAGTCATGCTGATCTTTCAACTTCTTTTTAGGGACATGCGTTAAAACACCGCTTTCACACTAAATCGTGTTCCATCTAAATCGGTTCAAAAGACACCATATAAGATATGGACGGGAAGCGTCTTAATATGTCTTTATGAAAATTTGGGAATGTAATGTTTATGTTAAACATCAAATGTCTACAAAACTCGAACCCAAATCTCATAAGTATAATTTTGTGGAATATCCTAAAGAAACTAAAGGATATTATTTCTTCAATCCATTCGAGAACAAAGTGTTTATTGCTCGAACAAGAGTCTTCCTCGAAAGAGAATTTATTTTCAAAAAAGGAAGTGGGAGAAATATTGAACTTGAGGAAATTCAACATCAACCATAGATCACTAAACCAGAGATTGAACAACAACAAGTTCCACAAATAGTTAGGAACATTCGATCATTCTTGAAACACAACCATCAAAGATCTATGAGAGAACACAATGCGCCTGAGAGATATAGATTTCTTGTCACATTGCATGGAGATGTTCTTCTCATGGACCAAGATGAGCCTAGGACTTATTAGGAAGCAGCGGAGAGCCCAGACTTTGAGAAATGGCTAGAAGCCATGAAATTTGATATGGATTCCATGTCAGAAAACCAAGTATGGACTTTGGTTGACCCACCCAAAGAAATTAAGCCCATAAGGTGCAAATGGGTTTTCAAAAAGAAAACCGACATGGATGACAATATACAAACATACAAAGGGCGATTGGTAGCTAGGGGATTTCATCAAATTCATGGTATAGACTATGATGAAACTTTTCCCCTGTTGCTATGTTTAAATCCATCCAGATATTGCTTGCAATAGCTACATATTATGATTATGAAATCTGGCAAATAGATGTCAAAACTATTTTCCTTAATGGAAAATTGGATGGGGATGTGTATATGACACAACCTGAGGGTTTTGTCAATCCAAAAGATGCCCAAAAGGTATGCAAGCTACAAAGATCCATTTATGGACTGAACCAAGCTTCTCGAAGTTGGAATCTTCATTTTAATGAGGCAATCAAAGAATTTTGTTTTATTAAAAATAAAGATGAGCCATGTGTTTTCAAGAAAACTAGTGGGAGCACTGTCACATTCTTGGTATTGTATGTGGATGACATACTAATAATAGGAAATGACATACCTACCTTACAGTCTGTAAAGACTTGGTTAGGAAAATATTTTTCTATGAAAGACTTGGGTGAAGCAACCTACATATTAGGAGTCAAGATCTATAGAGATAGATCAAGATGACTCCTAGGACTAAGTCAAAATACATACATAGACAAAGTACTGAAAAGATTCAGTATGGAAGAATCTAAAAGAAGATTCTTACCTATGAGACATGACATTTTGCTCTCGAAGGAAATGTGTCATTCAACGCCTCAAGAGAGATAACGCATAAGTAAGATACCATATGCTTTAGCCATTAGATCTATCATGTATGCCATGCTATGTACACGTTTAGATGTATCATATGCACTAAGTATGACAAGTCGATACCAAGTAGATCCCAATGAAAGTCATTGGGTTACAGTAAAAAAACATCCTTAAGTACTTAAAAAGAACTAAGGATACATTCCTTATGTATGGAGGTGAGGAAGAGCTAAGTATAAAAGGTTATACTGATGCAAGCTTTCAAACTGATAAGGATGATTCTCGATCGCAATCGGGTTTTGTGTTTTTCTTTAATGGAGGTGCTGTAAGCTGGAAAAGTTTAAAGCAAGATACAATAGTAGATTCTACGACAAAAGTTTAGTATATTGCAGCAAACGATGCTGCAAAAGAGGTTGTTTGGATCAAAAAGTTCATATATGAACTAGGGATCGTGCCTAGCATATCAAATGCTATAGATCTACGTTGTGACAACAACGGAGCCATCACACAAGCAAAAGAACCCAAATCTCACCAACGATCCAAACACATACTTAGGTGTTACCATCTCATTTGTTAAATCATTGATCGAGGGGATGTAGAAATATGTAGAGTACCAACGGATGACAATATCACCGATCCACTAGCAAAGCCCCTGACACAACAAAAGCATAAGCATCACACTAAGTCTCTTGGTATTAGATACATGAGTGATTGGTATTAGTGCTAGTGGGAGATTGTTGGAGTATGCCCAAAGACCAATCATGAGATGGTTGTAAAAGACATACTTATTTTATCTTGTTTATTAATATAAAGCCATTATTATTATTTCAGTCTTATTCTGTGTATCTATAAATAAACTGAATTATAATAAAGTCTTTAGAATAATATAGTTATTCTTGATTGTCCTTAGTCAAGAATTATTGTGGGCTTGGACAACAATAATGTATTAAGACTAATATGTAGTTGATTGATGACAAAGTGTTGTTATTGACATGGAGATGTCAAAATCGATACATAAGTATGTGTTAGGGAACAACATATTGGACTTACCCGCTATGAGCATGTTTCTTGGATTATTATGTGACAGTCACAATATTTCTTATGGTGATAACTACATGTATGATCCTCAGACTTGAGATCACCATTATTTCAACATCGTGAGTGACATATTTTGATACGGTCAAACGTGTGTAACTGACTACACTATAAAGACTAATATTAGATATATCATAATCCATGTAGCGAAATATGGTTGATCAAGATAAGATTTGTCCCTCCTACATAATAGGAGTAATATCATAGGCCACTTGATTGGGTGGGACTAGAAAATGCATGGCCATGCTCGAATAAATTGATATGGGATATCATAGTTATTCGTTTATAATAGTCTACTCAAGATATCAAGAAACATTAGATGGACTATACAAGTGTGACTAATCCATGACTTGTGTCCGATCTAGATATGAGGACAAAATGATGAAATACATAAAAGAAGTTAATCACGGAAAAAGGTTAAATCAAACCACGATTTCATGTAACTTAGGTAGCAATGATGTATTGCTAGATGCCACTCATTGCTTGTAATATTAGAATTTTTTTGGATATTACTACTAACGTTGCATGAACTTACAAGGGTCACACCCTATGATTGAAATGAGCAAAAATCAATTAGATAGCATGCGTACAAACTTGATGTACGCGTAATAAGTGAGAAACCAAAATTGTTATAATTATTGTAATTATGGATAATTTCGTTTACATATATATATATATATATATATATATATATATATTAATATTTGATAAGTTATTGTAATTATCAAATATTATTAAAGTATATATATATATATAAAAGAAACCTAATTAAAGTAGAATCAGACTCTACATATTTAATTATATTCAGTTAAATATATTTTATATTTAAAGAATTCAAATTTAATTAGAATTAGGTTTTTAAATGCTATATAAAGGCGTAAGGCCTAACAACCATTTATCCCTCTTTTTCGAAATCCTCTCTAAATAGTTAGAGAAGAGAAAATTTGTTCGTTTTATTCGGGTGGACTGCGTAGAGGTCAGAATGCTACTGTGAAGACTCAGATTCGATTTGGATTCTCCTATACTCATTGCAGAATTCCAGATTACTTAAGGTAATGTTTTTCATCCTTTATCACCCCGAATTCGTCCCTTGTATATGGATCATTGGTGGATTACGCCGGATAATTTTTCTGCTGCACCATAGGGTGTACCTGTGTTTCCAAACATTGATCTCCTTTATTAGAATCAATGCCACATTGTGTGCATGATATCTGAGGACCTACGAGGGTAAGAAAGGGATATACATATAAATAGATTTAACATTTATCCCAATAAGCCAAGGATAAATTTAAACTAATTAAACTAATTCGAACCTTAAATCTAAATATGGCTATAAGAACTTGCCCTATATCTAATTTGATTAATTTAAAAATTATGCCCCAATAAGCTGAGCGCACAATTAATTAAATTAAATTACCCTAAACTAATCCTAAAAGCTTAATCTAGTAAAACAAAACCACAAGACACTTAAACAATAGCAAACCATACTATGCACACATAAATAAAAAACAAATATATATATATACTTATATATAAACATCTTCATTTAAACTATGCATTATGTAACTTGTAAAACAAGTAATATTCATTAAAACTATATATTATATATATACATATATTCATTAAAAACCATATATTAAATATATAAAGAAAACAATATATTATATACTATATAAAACCATAAACTATATAAAATAAACCATATATTATGTATTATATAAAAACTATATATTACCGATTATATAAAAACCATATATATTATATACATGTCACATTTGTATTTAACATATTCTTATCATAATAAAAAAGCTAAAATTAATGACTGAAATAAAAGGAAACTAAATTACAGTGCCAAAATTAAATAAATACATAAAAAGGGCGATGCGGCAAGGATCTTAAGAACTTGAGGACTACGGCCAAGGTTTTGAAAAGCGGAATGACTAAAAGTGCGATTATCAAAAGGTGAAGGGGTTTAAAGGGAATTATCCAATTTTCAAAAAAGGGATTAGGAGCGTAATTTGAAAACGCAGAGACCCTCCTACGTGTAATAAAGGAGATGCAGAAGTATTTAAATTGTAATAAAACCTTTTTTAAAGGGGTCGGGTATAAAACATATTTTGCGGACAATTTTGCCTCTCTTTCCACTTTGAAAATCTGATTACTCCAAAAAAAACCCTCACTTCCATTTTCTTTGATACAACGGATGAATACTGCCGTGGTGTTTATCCTAAAACCTAGAAACCACTGTAAAATCCAAATTCCAGTTGTAACGCCTCAGTTTTGGGCCTTTGAGTTTTGGGCTAGATTAGACGGTTCGGTGGACCAGGTTAGAGATTAGAGTTGGTTTCGGGATTGGATATTTTTTTATTTGAGAAAAATATGGAAAAAGGTTTAAAAAAACTTTATTTATTATATAATGATTTTTGGTAAAGTCAATTTCATAAAATAATGGTTGGAAATGTGACATTTTAGACTAGTGACTGAAATGTAATTTTTAAAAATTGTTTTGGTGGTTGTTTTGTAAAGAGTTAATTGAATCTTTAAGGAGCTTAATTTATTTTAATAAGCTATTTCCCTTAATTTGTCCATTTTATAAATGTTTTAATTAAAAAGTAATTAAGGATGAATAGGGTTTTAACTAAAGTGGTTATTTGGCTAAAACATTTCTTACGTAACTTCTTTTTACTCTCTACTTTTTCTCTCTACTTTCTCATCAGCAAAACTACCATTCCTCTTCTAAAATTTCCAGAGATTAATTCCTTTTCCTTCCATTTTGATTTCCAAATGATTTCCTTAGATTTCCTCAATTAGCTTCAATTGTTTTCTTGAAGATTTCAACCAAAATCTTGCCGGTTAAGGGAAAAGCAAGAGATTAGAGGTAATTTTCATTATTATCCTCTAATAGGGTTATTTATTGAAATTACAAAGTTCTTGACTCTTTAATTATGTTTCCTAATAAGGTTTTATGATTTAATTGAAGAATATGATTAAATCAAGGTTTAATTGATGGATTTATGTAATTTTTTAGATTAGATCTATTTTGCTGGGTTTTTGATTGATTTTAATCATGTTTTTTATTGATTTTAATCATGTTTTTGATGTTTAATAATGTTGAGATAAATGTTTTAACATTAGAATCCCGAAACTAGGTGAATCTTTAATTGTTCAGGTTGATGGTTTTGTGTTTTTAAGGTGTTGTGGATGTTTAATGGTTGCTGGATGTATACAGATGTTATGAGATTATTTTTAGATGTCTTTTGATGTTAATTGATGGTAGGAAGTGTTAGGTTTTGGCTGGGTTAAGTTTGGATATCAATCGACGTTGTTTTTAATTGCTTTGAATGGGCGTTGGTAGCTTCTAGCAAGGCAATGTTGAGGAATTGCTTGTTGGGTTGTTGAGTGCATTATGATGCATTAATCCTCTATTGTGATGTGGTTAAAAACATGAGAGGTCAATCCTTTAGCTACCGGTGAAGCGTTGGAGGCTTTGGACGTTTGATTCGTGTCGGCGAATTGAAGTTTCGCGTGTCGGTGAGTGAGAATGAAACCTACAGCTTTTAAAAGGTTTGAAGATGATTTTGGGAACTAGAAATTGAGCTTGAAACGCTTGTCTAAGTTCAGAAGTAAGTATAAAGTGGTTTTCTCTCTCGGTTGTGCTTTACAAATGGTTTTATGCACTTGTTTTGATTTACATGATTACCTACTATTTAAGCATGTTTAAAGTATGTGAGATACTATTTTAATTATGAAATGATGAAGGATACACATGGTTAATGATCCTTGTAAGTATATGATTTATACTTGTGATTAAAACATGGTTTAATGTTTTGGAAAAAGGTTTAATGTTAATGTTTTTGAAAACAGTGAGGTATGTGATTAAAATGAATTATATTGACAAATGATGTGGTTTAAAAATGTTATCAGATATAGTTAGCCGGCTATAGGATTGAGTGCACTATAAATAAGTCTCATTGGATGTCGAGGAGGTTGGTGTCCCGTCTCCATCCAAGTACCCTAATGATCTAGGAGGTTGTAGTCCCATCTCTCGTTAGTTGGTTATGCATCTAACCACTGGTTGGGGTTGTTGTCCCCGAGGGGTTGTTGTCTCCATGATTGTAATTGTGTTAATATCCCGATTATGATGGCTTGAAGTGTTGTGAGAACACTTGTTGAATTCGTGTATCCGATGAATTATTTTGGAAATGGAATTTGGTTAATGATCACTTGTAAGCCAATATAATTGTTGATGTATAATGGGATTTATACATATTTTACTCTCTAAGATTTGCATATGGTATGATATGCACGAGAAGGCTTAAATTGAGGCTAGCAATGTGATTTGCTATTGGTTTATGATACATGCTGCATATGGTTTAATATGATGGATTTTGATAGGTTTAAGTGCATGGTTTTCAAAGCATGAGGTTTTAAACGATGATATAAATGTGGTTTGAAATGAGATTTCAAGGTGACTTTGAAACCGGTTTTGATTGCATTGATGGTGTGTTGCTTTTGAGCACTCCTCACTAAGCCTTGTGTGCTTACGCTCTCTTTTTTCCCATCAATGCAGAGAACTAAAGGCTTAAGGGTAGCTAGGGAGCAAGGAGTTCATAAAAGACTTCATAATCGGAAAGTATGTTTTCAATTAGACTATATGCAATAAGGGCAATGAGGGGTCTCCGTTGTGTTTGGGGAGGTGTTTGGTTATACTCCATGTTTGAGCAAGTTTGTGTTGTTATTTTAGACTTGTAAATGGCCTCTAATGGTTGGATTTTGCTTTGGTTTGGAATTTGGAACTTTTCTTGGATTAGTTATAGGAAGCATGCCTATAGTTTACCTTTAGAGGTTTGATGATATGAATTGTTGATGATTTTGACATGTTCAGTTGTGGTTGCCTCGTGTTTATGTTGGAAAATGTTAGAAGCATGATAGGGTGTTTTGGTATCCTCAAAGGCATGTTAAACTACATAAATTGGGCATTTCAGGCCCAGGCGTACCGGTACGCCTACTTGCGTTTCGGTACGAGTAAGCCATTTTAGGCTTAACGTTTCGGTACGCTGGTACCATTTCGGTACGTGTTCTTGAGAAAAAGGCTTAGCATTTCGGTACATGAGAGCGTATCGGTACATGTTTGGCTACTGGTGCTTACCGTACCGATACGGGCCAAAGTGTATCGATATGGTGGTCATTATTTCAGTTAAATGACATATTCTAAAGGTTTTGTTTTTTTACATTTTAGTCCCAAAATGTAGTGAGTGCAATTACATGAGTTTGGATGATTGATTTAAGTTTAATTTTGACATGTGGCTATGCAACCTATTTAATTAAGGATTGGCAACACTAAAATTGATTAAATCCTGTAATTTTTCCTGAATTGCATTTTGGTCCCTAAATTGCTTTTGCTTACGATTGGATGCCGTTTCGACGCCCGATTGAGTTAAGATTTCACCCACTGCCAGTATGTACACATAGGTTGATAATTTTTCATCTAGACAAGATAAAAAAGGGTCATTTATCGAGGTGAACCTTTATGGGTTTTCTTCAATAAACCTCGTGTAACCCATTCGGTCTAGTCTTGTGACTAGGTCGAGTCGAGGGGGTTACATTTGGTGGTATCAGAGCCAGATTTGTGATATATGGTATGTTCGTATGTGGTGTAATGTTGTTGTGAGTTGTAATTTGTTGCTTGTTTTGCACGGTGATTGTGATATGCACATTATTTTTTATACCGTGTTTGGGAAAATGTTAGGGAAACTCATTGCCTTATTACTATAGTCTGTAATATTTTAATTTAAAGTGGAAGTCTTGGTTCCTTGCTTGAAGCTAGCATGATTGTTTCGTTTTGTTTAATTATCATGCCTTAACTATATTAGCACGATGAGACCGAGGAAAGAGTTGCGATATGGTACGATTGCTGTTGTCGTGGGCAGGGAAATCAAGAGGATGTTGTACCTCCTGGATGGTTGCTATCACCTTCACCTAATGTACCTAAGAATGTTGAACAAGTACCATATGTACCAGTTGAGCCAGTTTTGGGTGATATGAAGCCTTTGATTTGGGCGATGACTGGAGCTTTCCAGGCTTGTGTTGTTGGAGTGCAAGTGTCTGCGCCAGCTGTTAGGCAAACGGGTTTGCCGTTGGAACGTTTGCATAGTTTGGGAAGTGTTGAGTATCGTGGGTTATTGCTTGAGGCATCTGAGGCTTGGATAGCTAGTACGATTCGAATTTTGGATCAGATAGGGTGTAATGATGCCCGTAGGTTAGGATATGTTGTTTCCCTGCTACAAGGCGATGCTTACAGTTGGTGGAAGACTATAACCGTTGGCATGAGAGTCGATGATGTGAATTGAGGGTTCTCCCAAGCTACCTTTAAGAGGAAGTATTTGGGAGTTAGATACTTGGATGGCAAGAAACACAAGTTTATGTCTTTGGTTCAGGGTGGCATGTTTGTGGCTGAGTACGAGGTTTAGTTTGTCTGTTTAAGCCAGTATGCCCCTGAGTTGATACCAGATGAAAGGTATCATTACGATTGTTTCCATTACGGATTGGTATAGGATGTAAAGACGTACATGTTGGCCTCCGACTATACTAATTTCGACGTGTTGGTGATATGGGCAAAGACATTGAATAGAACTTGAGTTTATCGTCTCATATGGGTGGTTTTGGCTTGGGTAAGAGAGTTACAGACTCTAGATTCAGTGGTGGTTAGCATAAGAGGCATTGGGATAAGAAGTATCGTGTTGATGTGAGACGTGGTGGAGGTAGTGTTGGGCGTAGACCACTAGGTCAAGGTGCTCCGGCAAGGTCAGGTCTAAACACATGTTGGACATGTGGTTCGTGTGAGCATATGAGGCGAGATTGTCCGCATTTGGCTTGTGAGGGACCGACTCCTACTGTTTTTGTGGCTAATTCTTGTTAGAGTTGTGGATCATCTGACCATTTGAGGTGTGATTGTCCGTTGTTGGCTGGTGGTCAGGCTAGGGCAGCTGCACCACAGCGAGGCAAAGGACATAACAAGGGAAAATTCAGCATCGTGATGAGGGTCCGAGGATGGTAGCCTATGCTGTTGTGATTCAACCTGAGGGTGATGGTCTTGTAAGGGTGTACGCACATCGCGAGGGACGCAACGACACTGATGTAATTTTAGGTACATTTACTTTGCAATCCTTGTTGTTGTTTTCTATGGTTGATTCTAGTTCTACGCATTCATACATCTTGCGTGAGCATGCTCATTTGTTTGATATTCCCATTGAGGTGTTAGATGTGAGAATGTAAGTAACAAGTTTTTTTGGTGAAACGATTGTTACAAGAATGATGTTTAGAAGGTGTTCTTTGTCTGTCCAAGGTCATGTGATTGCGATTAATTTGATAAAGTTACCGTTTTACGGTTTTAATGTAATCTTGTGTATAGATTGGTTGTCCAAGCATAAAGCAATGATTGATTTTGAGTCCAAGCGAGTTACCTTGAAACTTGCTGATGATTACGAAGTGGTAATCATGGGCGAGAATGTTAAATTCTTATCCAATGATGTTTTAGCTTTGGAAGTGAGTTGTTTAATGGAATCGGGTTGTGAAGCTTTCTTGGCTTACTTATGAATCCGAGATCGAAAGATATGTGTGTTCAGGATATATAAACGGTATGTGAGTTTCTGGATGTTTTTTCGGAAGAGTTGTCTGGTTTGCCGCCGAATAGAGAGGTTGAGTTTAGCATTGAGTTGTATGAAAATGCATCTATAATGTCTATTGCTCCTTACCGTATAGCTCCGAAAGAGTTCAAGGGGTTAAAGACGCAACTTCAGGAGTTGCTTAATCGAGGGTTTATTAGGCCTAGTGTTTCACCTTGGGGTGCACTGGTGTTGTTTGTGAAAATAAAGGATGGTACAATACAGATGCACATTGATTATCGATAACTGAATAAGTTGACGATTAAGAATATGTATCCTTTGCCAAGTATTGATGATCTGTTTGATCAATTTTGGGGTTCTTCGATGTTCTCTAAGATTGATCTGAGGTTAGGGTATTATCAGTTGGAGGTGAATGATGTGGATGTGGATGTGCCTAAGACTACTTTTCGTACGAGGTACGAGCATTATGAGTTTTTTGGTGATGTCGTTTGGTTTGACTAATGCCCATGTTGCGTTCATGGACATGATGAATTAGGTATTCCATGATTTTTTTGGATCAGTTTGTGGTGGTGTTTATCAATGATATCCTTGTGTACTCTCGTACCGAAGAGGATCATGATCGACACTTGCTAATTGTGCTTCAATCTTTATTGGATAATCAGTTGTACGCTAAGTTGAGCAAGTGTGAGTTTTGGCTTAGGGAAGTTTTTTTTCCTTGGACATGTGGTGTCAGTCGAAGGAATTCAGGTTGATCCTCATAAGATTGAGGCGGTGATGAATTGGAAGTCACCTAAGTCAGTTCAAGAAGTTCGTAGTTTTCTTGATTTAGCGGGATACTACCGTAGGTTTGTGGATGGTTTTTTCTAAAGTTGCTGTTTCTTTAACTAAGTTATTGCAAAAAATAATGTTCGTTTTTAGTGGACAGAAAAAAAGGCAACAAGCTTTTGAGAAGCTGAAGTAAGCTTTGACGCAAGCTCCTATCTTGATTCAACCTGAGTCGGGTAAAGAGTTTGTGGTTTATAGTGATGCATCGTACGTTGGGTTGGGTTGTGTGTTGATGCAAAAAGGAAACGTTTTGGCTTATACATCTAGGTAATTAAAGGTGCACGAGCGCAATTACCCTACTCATGATCTTGAGCTTGCCGCGATTGTGTTTGCTTTAAAAATTTGGAGGCATTATCTTTATGGTGAGAGGTGTATTGTGTACAGGAATCACAAGAGTTTGAAATATTTGATGACTCAAAGGGATTTGAATCTTAGGCAATGTAGATGGTTGGAGTTGCTTAAGGATTATGATTTGCCGATTAAGTATCATCTGGGAAAGGCTAATGTAGTAGCCGATACTTTGAGTATAAAGGTTGTGGTGGATTTGCGGGCGGTGTTCGCGCAATTGAGTGTGACTCGAGATGGAGGTTTGTTGACTAAGTTGCAAGTAAAACCGTCTTTGTCGCAATTGATTAAAGAAAAGCAACCTCATGATGATGCGTTGGTATCGCATGTTAAGGATATCATGGATGGAAATTTGACGAATTCTCATTTCAATGATGATGGGTGTTGTGTTTTAAGGATTGGATAGTGGTGACTAATGATGGTGAGTTGAGGCATATGATTTTGAGTGAGGCTCATGCTAGTCCTTTTGTTATGCATCTCAGTAATACTAAGATGTATCAAGGGTTGAAGGGGAGTACTATTGGGTTGGTTTGAAGAAGGATGTGGCTGATTTTGTTGCTAAATGTATGGAATGTCAGCGTGTGAAGGCTGAGCATCAGTTTCCTTAAAGTTTGTTGCAACTGTTGAAGATACAAGAGTGGAAATAGAAGAGAATCACCATGGATTTTGTGTCAGGGTTACCATTGACATCGATTAAAAAGGATTCCATTTGGGTGATTATGGATCGATTTACGAAGTGTACATATTTTGTACCAATACATACGACGTATGCTTTGGATAGGCTGGCGGAGTTATACATTGCTGAGATTGTGCGATTGCATGGGGGTGCCTAAGTCTATAGTTTTATATAGGGATCCGAGGTTTATAGCGAGGTTTTGGGAGTGTTTGCATCGGGCTTTGGGTACACAGTTGAGTTTTAGTACTTCGTATCATCCTCAAACAAATGGTCAATTTGAACGTATGATCCAAGTTTTGGAAGATATGTTGAGATGATGTATAATAGAGTTTTAAGGAACCTGGGAAAGGCAATTACCCTTGGTGGAGTTTTCCTATAACAATAGCTACCAAGCGAGTATACAAATGGCACTGTATGAAGCTTTGTATGATAGGAAGTGTCGTACGCCCTTGTGTTGGGCTGAGGCAGGGGAAAAATATGTTTCCTTGCCGGAGGTGTTGAAGGATACAAATGAGAAGGTGAAACTTATTTGCAATTGTTTGAAAGAGGCTTTGGGTCGTCAAAAGTCCTATACGGATTTGAAGCGTAGAGAGATTGAGTTTGTGGTTGGTGATCAAGTGTTCTTGAAAGTGTGACCTTAGAAGAAAGTGATGAGGTTTGGACGTAAGGGTAAGCTTAGTCCGAGGTTTATTGGACCATGAGGTTGTTGAGCGTGTTGGTCCTGTTGCTTACCGTTTGAGGTTATCTCCCGAGTTAGAGAAGATTCATGATGTGTTTTATGTGTCGATGTTGCGGAACTATCGGTCGGATCCATCATATGTTATGCCAGTGGAGGATATTAAGTTGTAACCGGATTTGTCCTATGATGAAGAACCAGTAAAGATCCTTGATACCAGTAGTAAATTTCTCTATGGTAAGACAGTTGAGTTTGTAAAGGTGTTGTGGCGACATCGAGGAGTTGAGGAGGCCACATGGGAAAGCAAAGCGGACATGTTGAAGCAATTTCCGCATTTGTTTCCTTCAGCTAAAATCTTAAGGACGAAATTTCCTAAGTGGGGGAGATCAGTAACGCCTCGGTTTTGGGCCTAGCAGTTTTGGGCTAGATTAGACAGTTCGGTGGATTAGGTTAGAGATTCGAGTCAGCTTCAGGATCAGATATTTTTTTATGCGAGAAAAATATGGGAAAATGGTTTAAAAATCTTTATTTATTATATAATGATTTTTGGTAAAGTCAATTTCGAAAAATAAGGGCTGGAAATGTGACATTTTAGACTAGTGACTAAAACATAATTTTTGAAAATTGTTTTGATGACTGTTTTAAATAGTAAAAACTTCGAATCTTTAAGGAGCTTAATTTGTTTTAATCAGCTATTTTCCTTAATTTGGCCTTTTTATAAATATTTTAATTAAAAAGTAATTAAGGGTGAATAAAGGTTTTAACTAAAGTGGTTATTTGGCTAAAACATTTCTTACGTAACTTCTTTTTACTCTCTACTTTCTCATCAGCCAAACTACCATTCCTCTTTTAAAATTTCCAAAGATTAATTCCTTTTCCTTCCATTTTGATTTCCAAATGATGTCCTTATATTTCCTCAATTAGCTTCAATTGTTTTCTTGAAGATTTCAACCAAAATCTTGTTGATTAAGGGAAAAGCAAGAGATTAGAGGTAATTTTCATTCTTCTCCTCTAACCAAGGTTCTTTATTGAAATTCCTAAGTTCTTGACTCTTTAATTATGTTTCCTTATAAGTTTTTATGATTTAATTGAAGACTATGATTAAATCAAGGTTTAGTTGATGGGTTTATGTGATTTTTCAGATTGGATCTATTTTGCTGGTTGTTGATTGATTTCAATCATGTCTTTGATGTTTAATAATGTTGAGATAAATGTTTTAACATTAGAATCCCGAAACTAGGTGAATCTTTAATTGTTCGGGTTGATGGTTTTGTGTTTTTGAGGTGTTGTGGATGTTTAATGGTTGCTTGAGGTACATGGATGTTATGAGATTAATTTTAGATGTCTTTTGATGTTAATTGATGGTAGAAAGTGTTAGGTTTTGGAGGATTTGAGAGCATTGTCATTAACATCAATGCCTTACTCTTTGATATTCTTCTCATTCTCCCTCTTCAAGGGTTCGGACATCAACACATGAGTTAGCAAGGATCCAATTAGCTCATCAAGCTTGAGCTTCTTCAAGTTCTTGGCTTCAATGATAGCCATATTCTTACTCTCCCATGATTTGGAAGTGAGTAAATCAATTTCTGATGAGTTTATCTTCCGAAATCTCCTCTCCAAAGCTTTTGAGTTGGTTGACATTTGTGGAGAATCGGTCGAACATCTTCTTGATGTCTTTATCTGGGTTCATCTTGAAGTTTTCATACTCAAGGTTGAGAAGACCGATCTTGGTCTCCTTTACTTCATTTGTTCCCTCGTATGTGACTTCAAGCTTTTCCCATACATCTTTGTCACTCTCACAAGAAGAAATTGTAGCATAAACCTCCGGCCCCAATGCACAAAATAGAACTAGCAACGCCTTGGAGTTTAGCTTCATCATCTTATTGTTCTTGGCATTCCAATCTGCCTTTCTACGTTGAGGCTCGAACGATCATGTAATATCCTCAAAAATAGTATAAAAGAAGTTACTACAAGGCCTTTATTTAATCCCTAATTGATTGAAAGTAATGTGCTGTATCTAGTTAATAAGGACTAGAATGTTATAAATGAAAAAGTAGTAACCTAATGTATAAGTGACCAAACCAAAACAAACAACAAATTGAAGGAATGCATGCAAAATTCATACATTCCTAGAATGCCCTACACTATGTCATTAATTAGTTGATAATTAAGGATAAATTAGTCATTTAAGGGAGGAATTAATTGATGAACCATTGTCATCTTCCTCCCTATAGCCGAATGAATGAAGAAAGAAGAGAGAAAAGAGGATTGAGTGAGAAAGCTTTATAATCATAGATTCAAGCTTGAATTTGGTGAAATTGGAGTTGCTAGCATTCATATAATCTTGATAGGAAGGTAAAATCTCTTCCTTAATGTGATATAGATTCAAATGATGCATGTAGATTTAGGGTTCTTTCTTGAATTACATGAATTTGATGAATATATAGTGAATTGATGCTATGAATTAGTTAAGAAGTTCAATTGATTGATTAATCCATGAAATTGATATGCCATTCGAATGAGTAGGAGAAATTGATGTTGTCAATAGCCAAATTGATGGTGAAATGCTATGCTAGATGTTGGAAAATTTGGATGATGATTAGAATGGATGATTGTAGATGCTGGAAATTCTAGTGAATTGATGTCCTAATGAATCAAATTGAAAATGTTGCTCAATTGCCCTGTTTTTATAGGTTGCCCACATAATTGGAATGACCTAGACATGTATGAATGAGTATATATGCTGAACAAACATGTTAGAATCTTGTTTAGATGAATTATGAAGCTAAAAGCTTAACCTAGTGTAATCTGCCCAGAAAACTCTATTTTGGGCAGTAACTTTAAAAAATCACCATAAATTTTATAAATGGAATTTGAGGCTGAAATTTTTATGGACTGTGCCTTAACAAGTCTAAATTCATTAGAAGAAAACAGAACTGAATTCTGGATTGTGGAACGAATTGTAGAGAAGAAACACTAGGGACAGTGCAGACTGCCCAGTGTTGTAAATTTCTCTATCTTTAAGCTAAAAATGTATTAATTGGAAAAGGATTAAAATGTAAGGCTTATATGGTTAGAAGGACAATTAATTTATCTTTCTAACGGTGTAAACGGTTTGAAATTCTTACATACGGAATAAAAGATATGAACATTTAAGTAAGCAGTGCACATGCTACCAGGCAATAATAGTCTAGATGTTTATAGTGAATTGTATGCTTGAGTATGGAGTCACATAATGACTCAATTGGTTGCTAGATTGTATCTAATACACTATGTATTGTACGAATGTTAGATCAAGTGGAAATTAAGGATAAAGGGGCCCACTTAGATCAGCAAGCTAGTATAGGGGAAGGGATTGCAATCTGGGATCAACAATAGCTCAGAAAATTCCTGTGAGTTTAGTTTAAAGTTTGGAGAGGGCGGTAACCTCTCCAAGTCTATTTTTGATTTTTAATTCTTATTTATTCTTAAGTATAAATTGTATAATGAGCTTGCTATGGAGCATTAGCAAGGTAAGTACTCTTTTGAGTGGTTACTTGATTGTGAAGCATGCTTGAATTGCCATTGATTGTAATGATATGCTTATTGCCTAATTGAACTATATTGAAATGAAGCATGATGTTATAGATAGAAGTAACTCAATTTATTGTTGAATGACATATTGATTGATACTCCTTCATTGACTATTGAAACATTGATATTGGTATTAGATTGGGCCCTATTCGATTGAAAGGGAATATTGGTACAAAATGTGCACATTGAATTGAATCATTCTTCTAATTGATTGAAAGTGATAACTATTGTAAGCCTTGGTCTCGAGTCGGTCTTAGATATAGTTGGCATGCCATAGAGTCTATAGAGCTCATTATCGGGATGGACTACGGTCTGGGACTTTGGTCCCTAATTGGCGATAGTAGGAGAGAAGTATTGTTATTGGTCATTGGCGACAGTAGGAGGGATTTGACCAGGTACTTGGTACCATATTGACTATTGTTATTGGTGACAGTTTGGTTGGAGACTCGAGTATCTAGACTGAGTAATCGATTCTAAAGGCTATATATAAAATGAATTAATAACTCATGTGCATTGATCATATTGCTACATTGAATTGCATTGCTTTATTGTAAAGAAACCATCAAATGCAATGAACTATTGAACATTGCTTATGATATTGCTTGATTGTAAAGAAATCATCAAATGTCATGAACTATTGAACATTGCTTATGAGATTGCTTGTGTTTTGAAACATTGATTGTGTTCAAAAGAATATGTTATGCCTAGTAGCCGAATTGGATGATTAAGCATGTCTAAACTTCAAGCTTTGTATTGATATTGGATTGAAAATCTAGCAATGTACCTAGTATTGGTTGCCTAGTTTTGAATGGTTTCTTATTGATATAGAAACCATACCATCTAATTGATGGTTCGTAGTTGAGACTTATAGTATTGGTTGCCTTGAAATTTAACTCACTCATTAAGCTTTGCTTATTCAAGTCTCATTTCTACGATACAGGTTGATATTGGATACTATCTCGAAGTCCAAGCTCGTACAATTCACTTTTTGCTCAAAAGAGTATGTTTCCATTTTGTTATAGTTCTCATAGGATGGTGGCACCTAAGGCATGTATATTCATGATCATTTAGCTATGGTTTGTATAAAATTAACATGATCTACGACTTATAAAGAGTATGGTATGTATATAGAAACATGTATGCACTTTATTGAGTTTATGCATAAATGGTGGCACCTAAGGCATGTATATTCATAATCATTTAGCTATGATTGATTTTCCATGGTCGAATTATGCATAAATGGTTGAATAGAACTATTGAAATTGGCTAATTAACTATAGATAAATGTAGTAATCTACATGTTTAGACATGAACCACATTGATCACCTAAGGAACTAGCCGAATTGTGTAGATAATATTGGAAGCATGAATGATTGATTATGGTAACTTAAATAAATGATGTGATCACCTATTGGTATGCATAATAGCTACATAGAAGCTTGAAATTTCTCTTTCATGTATCCATCTAGTTGAATGCTTGCTTGAAGGACAAGTAAGTCCTAATTTGCGTTGAACGTGATATCTAATTGCTTTATGGGTCTTAATTTATCTAATATGTGCATCATGCATTGTTTAAATGGTCCCCTCTAATCGAATTGTAACTTAATGAGCAAGAAAGACCTAAAACGAATTGAACACTCCACCTTTGATTGTATGATTCATTATTTGAAATTGTGGTAACTTACCTAATCCTACTAGGGTGGTTAGAGTATGTTACAGGTCCATCTTCAACAAGGTCCCAAAGTTGATAATCATTTACCTTGATGAAGTACATCATCCTATTCTTCCAATAGGCATAATGTTCACCGTTGAAGAATGGTGGCTTGTCGATGGATTACGCCATGAACACCAGTTGATAGAATGGTTGATTGAGCTTTCTGGGGTTGCCTCAATAGGATGTTAATCCTCTTTATTGAGCCTGGCTCTGATACCAATTGTTAAACTCGATTCCCTCAACCGTTTATGCTTGCCAAGTGGTGGAGAAGATAAATTTTGGGTGTTTGGAGTGAAAGCAAAAAGAGAAAAAAATATAGATAAGGATTTAGAGTGGTTCGGCTTTCTAACCAAAGCCTACATCCACTACCTTAGCTTCCTACTAAGGATTTCAACCAATTCACTACGAATTCTTCCCCTTTTCTAGGCTTAAGAGGTAACCTTTTACAACCTAGACTCACAACCCAAGTCTAGCAACCAAAGCTCACAAACCGAGCTTTGGGAACTCTCTCAAACAAGAGAAAACTTAGCAAACTGAATTCCCTCCCTAAAGGTTGATGTTTGCACACTAAAGCACTCACCCAAATCATAGAACACTAGAGCATACATTGACAATTTGAGCTCACAAGTGTTTGTCTATACAAGGAATAGAAATTTAAGCTCTAAGACAATGTTTGCATCATAATGTTGTTGAAAATAGGATCAGTAGTATTCTATAGATGCTTGCAAGTCCATTTTATACTCCCAATTGAGCTTCTAGCCGTTGGAGACCGTTGAGATTAAATTGGAGCTGTTGGGGCCTTTATTTCCCGCAATAAATGCAGTTCCAGAGTTGTCCGTATTGATAAACGGGTAGCCGTATCGATACATGTTCTTCAAAAACTAGCCGTTGAGCTCTTTCTAGCTTGAGCGTATCAATACACTTAGGAGCGTATTGGTACAGTCTGTAATTTAAAAGACCATTGGAAAATTGATTGTTTGGGGTTTTAGCCGTTGGGGTTTTTGCCACGTAGGCATATCGAAACGCTAAAAGGTGTATCGAAATGACCCATCTCTGTATCGATATAGGAAAGCCCTATATCGGTACGAGTTTTGACAGTTTCAAATAGACTGTAGATAAAACTCTAAGACGTATCAAAACGGGGTATACAGTATCGATACAGTTGAGCTGAGAACTTAGGTTTGCCTACTTTAAAACATTTCAAAGACACTTCAAAACCTTTTGAAACCTTCTCAAACATATTTCCAAGTTGTTTGGACTTAAAAACATTTTTGAAATCTTTTCAATTTAGTCCAAAACTATTTTTCAATTATTATATCAAAACAAATATTCTAACAGTATATGATTTATACTTGTGACTAAAGCATGGTTCAATGCTTTGGAAAAAGGTTTAATGTTAATGTTTTTGAAAATAGTGAGGTATGTGATTAAAGTGAAATATATTGGCAAGTGATGTGGTTTAAAAATGTTATCAGATATAGTTAGCCAGTTATAGGATTGAGTGCACTATAAATAAGTCACCTTGGATGTCGAGGAGGATGGTGTCCTATCTCCATCCATGTACCCTAACGATCGACGAGGTTGTGGTCCCGTCTCTCGTTAGTGGGTTAAACATCTAACCGCTGGTTGGGGTTGTTGTCCCCGTGATTGTAATTGTGTTAATATCCCGGTTATAATGGCTTGAAGTGTTGCGATAACACTTGTTGAATCCGTGTATCCGTTGAATTATTTTGGAAATGGAATTTGGTTAATGATCACTTGTAAGCCAATAATTGTTGATGTATCATGTGTTGTATAAAGAGATTTATACATGTTTTACTCTCTAAGCTTTGCATATGGTATGTTATGCATGGGAAGGCTTAAATTTAAGTTAGCAATGTGATTTGTTGTTGGTTTATGATACATGTTGCATATGGTTTAATATGTTGGTTTTTGAAAGGTTTAAGTGCATGGTTTTCAAAGCATGAGCTCTTAAACGATGATATAAACGTGGTTTGAAATGAGATTTCAAGGTGACCTTGAAACCAATTTTAATTGCATTGATGGTGTATTGCTTTTGAGCACTCCTCACTAAGCCTTATGTGCTTACGCTCTTTTTTTCCCATCAATACAGAGAACTAAAGGCTTGAGGGCAGCTAGGGAGCAAGGATTTCGTAAAGGACTTCATTATTTGAAAGTATGTTTTCAATTAGACTATATGTAGTAAGGGCAATTGAAGGTCTTTGTTGTGTTCGGCGAGGTGTTTGGTTATACTCCTTGTTTGAGCAAGTTTGTGTTGTTGTTTTAGACTTGTAAATGGCCTCTAATGGTTGGATTTTGCTTTGGTTTGGAATTTGGAACTTTGCTTGGATTGGTTATAGGAAGCATGCCTATAGTTTACCTTTAGAGGTTTGATGCTATGAATTGTTGATGATTTTGACATGTTCGGTTGTAGTTGCCTCGTGTTTATGTTGGAAAAATGTTTGAAGCATGATAAGGTGTTTTGGTATCCTCAAAGGCATGTTAAAACAGACAAATTGGTACATGTTTTGGTATCCGCATCAGGCTTAGCGTTTCAGTACGCAGGGTACCGTTTCGGTACGTGTTCTTGAGCAAAAAGCTTAGCGTTTTAGTACACGGGGAGCGTATCGGTACATGTTTGGCTACTGATGCTTATCGTACTGATACGGGCCAAATTGTATCGATACGGTGGTCGTTATTTTAGTTAGATGGCATATTCTAAAGGTTTTGTTTTCTTACGTTTTAGTCCCAAAATGTGGTGAGTTCAATTACATGAGTTTGGATGATTGATTTAAGTTAAATTTTTACATGTGGCTATGCAACCTATTTAATTAAGGATTGGCAACACTAAAATAGATTAAATCCCTGTAATTTTTCTTGAATTGCAATTTGGTCCCTAAATTGCTTTTGCTTGTGATTGGATGTCGTTTCGACGCCCGATTGAGTTGAGATTTCACTCGTTGCCAGTATGTACATATAGGTTAATAATTTTACATCTGGACAAGACATAAAAAGGGGTCGTTTATCGAGGAGAACCTTCATCAATTTTCTTCAGTAAACCTCGTTTAACCTATTCGGTCTGGTCTTACGACTAGGTCAGGTCGAGGGGGTTACACTGGTGGTTGGCCGCCACGAGCCACCGCTAGCAGGCGTCAAAAAGCTAAAAATAAAACTTTCTCCAAACCCTTTCTTTTTCTAAACCAAAATATAAACTCAAATCACTTTCCGAAATGGTGAATCCCTGATTAAAAAACCTGAAGGGAGTCCATTTCTTTTCAAAACAAAACAAAAGATCTCATTTCCCCTTGAGCCGATTCACTTCACTTGGGTCTGAAGGAAACCACAAAGCTTATCATTAGAGGGGGGAAAAGCCTGAACATCAGAGGTAAAATTCTAACCCTATCTTCTGTTTATGCTTCAAAATAAAAAGGAAAATGAGAGATACCTTAAAAAGTCTTTTTTATATTGCTTTGAATCTTTTCCCCTTTTTCGTGCTTAGGGTTACAATTGGTTGGGGTTTTTTATTTATAACCCTGATTTACATTGTTTTTTTAGAAAATAGAAATGAAATTAATAAATTCCTCTATTGGTTGTGCTTGAAATTTTTGGCCAGATTCATCTGATAGTCTGCCAATGTTGGTTTGTTAGGGAGACCTTTATGATATTCCTCTGTATTTCGTTTGTATTCGACTCTGCCTCTGTCTGATTTTTGCTTTGTTTTGCATGTGATACGAGAGAGGATGAGAGGACCAGTCCTGGTTACTGGTGGCAATAGGTTGACGTGGAGGAGATGAAAGGCTCAGATGGCTCGTGGGAGCGTTCGGAAGGCGAATGGATGCGGCTTGGGAGCTGTGGAACTGCGCGTGGGCGCGTCCAGGATTTGGAAACTTCCTCCTTCGAATGCGAGCCGTCTGATCTACCCTGAGATCCAAGGGCCAAGATGATGCGGCGCCAGGTTGAATGATAACCCTCATTACGGTTTCCCTCCGAAGGCATCTGGACCGTTTGATCAGTAGCCAGATCTAACGGTCCAAATTTGACTACGTTAAGAAAAAAAGAGGATTAGGTTTTTTTTCTTTATCATGGCTTAGGCCTTATTGGGCCAAGTATTTATATATGTATTATATTTTTGGGCTTTTAAAGTGTAAAGGACATTTAATAAACTTGGGCCTTTCTCTTTTTTTTATAAGTTAATTGGGCTGATATATATATATATATATATATAATATTTTTATTATTATTTTTTAAATGTAATTGACTATATTAAAGTTGGGCTTTTTATTTAGTTAGGCTTTTATATTAACTTAATATATTTTTTGGTTTTCTAATTTTTGCAATAATATAAACAACAATAATACTAAATAGTAATGACAATAGATAAAAAGAGAGACTAAACATAGAACATATAATATACTATGATAATAATATTTTTGGGATTTTTATATTAGATAACATCATAATAACAATAACCACACATGATAATAAATAGTATTATATATATATATATATATATATCACTAATATTTACTGATAATACTTAGTCGCAACAAATAATACTAGTAATATTTTTGTGTTTCTCTTAGCTTTAATGATAACCACGCTTATATTATGTATAGTACTAAAATAGATAAAGTAGACAAACAAAGCCCCTTTATTGCAAAACATAAAAATGAGTTAACACCCCGGATAAAATTAGTGATTACACCTCTCATCATATTATACATGCAAATGCAAGGATTTGCTAATGGAGAAAAATGGATGTGAGAAATCTCCAAAACTATAACATCAATCATTAATGGTAAATGAATTTGGCAATTAAAATGATGGTGAAAACTCCATGAGAAGCCAATAGAAAATTAAGAGTCTTAATGAGCTAAGATTGTTTGAAAATCAATTTGTTTTGCAATTAAGGAGGATCTTGAAAACTTGTATAGGAGGGGTAAGTGCGACAAAAAGATAGACCATCATTGTTACCTTGTCATTCTTCTTTTTTATGTATTCATTGCAATCCATCCCTCTCATTTTCTTACAGAGATCCTATAGATCATCATGAAATTATTTAAGGTAAACTACAAATCATAGCATAAAAAAGTACTTGGGTCTTGGAGGAAGAACCGATATGAGCATTGGCAAGAGCACCTGGAGGATTGGAGGAAGAGGAAGAAGAGTTGGAAAGTCGGGTGTGAGTTCGTCGGAGGCTAGGTGGGACTGACGGTGGTAGCCTAAAGTTGGTGGCTTGAAAGGGATTAAGGTTTTTTCTTTTTGGTTAAAAAAATAAACTTTTAAAAATTTAAGGGTGAAATTAAAAATAAACCTTTTTTATTAACGTCCACGTCATCAGAGTAACGGAAACAAACATTCGAGTAACCAGAAGTTTACACAATGAAAACATAAGTGGCCAAAACGTTCAATTTTTGAAATTGGTGACCAAAAGTTTACAGTGATTAAACGTAAGTGACCATTGCAGTAATTTACCCTATTTTTTTTGTTGCCAGATTAGCAAGTCGTTAACGTGTAACGAAAACAAACGTCTTGGTGACCAAAAGTTTACAGATCAAAAATGTAAAGGACCTTATCAGCCGAATTTAAAAATCAGTGACCAACATTGTCCTCAACGAAAACATAAATAATCATTGTAGTAGTTTACTCTTTTCAAAAATACTTCCTCTTAGTTGCGCTTTTCAATTACAATAATAAAGTTGTGGAAGGTTAAGTGTGTCACTGGACAGACTAGGATAAACAGTTTTTTAAGTTAAAATTAGAGGTCTAAAGCATTTTTAGAGGTTTGATTAATTAAATCAGTTAATTTGAATGTTTGGTAAATAGATCATTGTAATAGCGGATTGAGGTGAAACCTCTCATTTTGAAAAAAACTTCTTTTAAGAGCTTTTTGAGTTAGACGTTTGAATAAAAGACTTGTAAAAAGTATTTTTGTCTTTCATAATTATAAAAAAATCTTTAGTTAACATAAATTTGATTAACTAATAAAATTAAAAAATAATTTCATAAATAAGAAATTAATATATAAATTAATAAATACATATAAATTTAATAATTAAAAAAAATATATTCAAAATATAATTTTATATATAAGAAATTAATATATACATCTAAATTTAATAATTATTAAAATTATATTAAAAAGATGTTTTCATAAATAAAAAAATATGTATATCCTCACATATACTCAGTAATGATATTAAAAAATAATTTTTATAATCTAATTAATATTAATAGATACAAAAGGTCAATAACTAATAAATTATTCAAACAAATATCAAATATAATCATGTCCTTCTATGTCATTTTGCTTGTTCAAATAATCAAATAACTATCAACTATCAATTAATTTTACCAAACACTTTTATACAATCATCTAATGTAATCTGCTAGTTAAATCAACCAATGCTATCTGCTATCCACTAATTGCTAAACAAAACATGTATATTTAATTTATTTGGCCTAATGACTTAGCGTGTTATTTAAAAATAAATATATTTCAATTAAAATTATTCTAAAATGGCCTTGCATGCTCACAAACAAGGAGTTCGTCGTCAAATAATAATTCAACAAGAAATACATTCGGGAGGAATATTTTGAGAAGAGTACGACTCACATACTATGATTTTTATTTTAATTTGATATTTAAATTTTTGAATATTTTAATTAAATCTTTAAATTATGATTTTTATGTTAAATTGACCTCTAAATTTTTGGACATTCTAATTATATCCTCAAACTATGACAGACTCTAAAATTTTGAATGTTTCAATTTCAACCCTAGATTATCAATATATGTTAAGCATATCCCATGTTGATAAAATTGTTATAAAAATTGTTAATTCCATGTAAACACTTATGTATATTATACAATTATATGATGTGACATAAATAATAATTTGATAATGAAATTAGAAAGTTTAAAAGTTTGGGGATTAATTTAAAATAAATTTCATAATTTAAGCTGAAATTGAAATATTCAAAAATTTAAGAACCAATTCAAAATGAGAGACATAATTTAAAGATAAAACTTGAAATATTCAAAAATTTTAAGAACTAATTTTATAATGAAAATTATAGTATAAGAACGTGCGATGCAATTAACTTTTTCGAGAATCAAATCCAAGAAAACAGTCCACTTTTTATGTCGAAATTAAGCTTTTCATTATCAACTTAATTACTAGGGACGGAAGTACTAGACGAGTGGGGTTGTACCCCAACTCCGTTGTACAACAAATTTAAAAAATTTATGGGATAATTATGAATTATTCCTTCTAATTTTTTAAAAAAAATACATTTTATTCTTTCAAGTTGACTTTTTGGCTCCGTCTTTGTTAATTACAATTCAGTTAATCATATACATAGGCCATGTTTGGTAAATAAAAGTTTGAACTAAAAATTAAAGGTTTGAGTTAATATTAAAAGTTTGACCGGTTAAATTCGCTAATTTGGATGTTTAGTGAATAACGAATTGAAATAGCAAATTATGGGTGAAACCTTTAATTTTGAAAAAAAACTGTTATTATGAACTTTTTAAAATTAGAATTTTGACATAAGAATTATAAAGACTCTTTTACCCTTAACAATTATAAAAAAAAATCTCCAAATAACCTAAATTTAACATTGTCTATTTAATTCTTTACTTTCACGTATTTATGTTATGACATTTGTAAACTAATACTTTTTATTTTTTTTTATTTTCACACATTTATATTTGTATTTAAGTTTAATAATTAAATTGTATTAAAAATAATTATATAAATAATAAATTAATATATAGATCCTTCAAATATAGTTAGTAATGTTATATTAAAAAATTATTTTGCATAATTTAATTAATATTAATAGATACAAAATATTGATAACTAATAAACTATTCAAACAAATATAAAATATAATCATGTCTTTATATATCATTTTGCTCATTTAAATAATCAAACATCTATCAATTATCAATTAATTTTACCAAACACTTTTATACAATCAGCTAATACAATCCTTTAATCAAATCTGCTAATACAATCAGCTATTAGCTAATGTAATCCGCTATCCACTAATTGCCAAACAAGGCCATAATCATCAAGGAATTAATTCCCTTAAATACATAACATCGAAAGTAATTGAACTGAATTAACAAAACTAAAAACTATGAATGGCAATTAGATGCCCTAAAGAATGGTCGATTGTAAGTTGGTCCCCACCCTCCCAAAAAAATAATTTTATTCTCACCCTCTGTCCTCCTATATAATTTTTTTTTTTAATTAGTTTACTTCAAATATTTATATTTTATTTTTAATCCTAAATTTTGATTCCGTCCCTGATTTTGTAATCACATTAGATTTGAATCTACACTCTGATTAGTTATCGGATCCCATAACTCTCATTTTTTAAAATAGTCTAAAAATAATTATAAAGTAATATCTGTTCATAGATTTTTTTAACCTATAACATCACCCGCTTTCTTACTGAGACACTGGTTGAGTTTAATCCCATAATTCTCATTTGCAGGTCGCTTAACTCTAATTCTCTGGATATTAGAATTGAAGTTAGGCATCAATCTAATAATAAAAATCTTAAGTTAGGCATCAATCTCTTTCTGTTTTTATTACCACAACTTATTAGAGTATTAATCATAAAAAAATCTAAGAAAGAATTCCCCGTAATGATTGTGCCATGCTGAATTTTGACTTTGATTCATTACTTACCTTCCCTTTTTCAGTATACAATACATACCTAAAATTTGGCAAGTAATTTAAAACTCTTTATTAGTTTTATAATTTATTACTATTAATCTATCAATCACATCAACCACTCTAGCTAGCAATGTTAGTATTCTAGCAATGTAATTTTTAATATATACTTTTAAATAAAAAAGTACGTACATAGATGCGCAATCAACGAATAGTTAAGAGCAGGTTACATTAACTAATTATTGATAGTTGACAGTGGATTGTCTTATCTGATTTGATTAGCATATTGTATTAATTGATTATATAAAAATGTGACAAAATTAATTAATAACGGATAGTTGTTTGATTATTTGAACAAACAAAATGACATATAAGGACATAATTATATTCAATACTTGTTTGAATAGTTTATTAGTCCTCAATATTTTGTATCTATTACTATTAGTTAAATTATAAAAATTAATTTTTAATATAACAATATTAAGCATATTTGAAGGATCTATATATTAGTTTCTTAATTATATAACTATCTTTTTAATACAATTGAATTAATTATTAAATTTAAATGATCTTTGAAGCATATGTATTGATCTCATATATTTGAAAATATATGTTTTACTTCAAAAATATATTTAGGTTATTTAGATACTTTTTGTAATTGCTATGGATAAAAGAATCTTTATAACTCTTATGCCAATTCTTCTAAACTCAAGAAGCTCCTCTTAGTAGCTTTTACAAGTTGATAGGTTTCTCTCCAATCCACTATTACAATCATTTGATTACCAAACATCTAAATTAGCATATTTGACTGGTTAAACTTTTAAAAATGGTTTAACCTTTAATTTGGACTCAACATTATTTATCAAACATGACCATAATATTTTTTTAGTTTTAATTATCAAATAAAAAGTTTATTGATGGTGTTAAAGGAACAAAAATTAAACATACAGAGATTCTTTTAGTAATAAAAGAAAATAAACACAACTTACATTAAGAACTTGACATATAGGGAATATGATTCTAATTACTCTTTCAATTTTACATTAAGAAGAGCCACTTTTCTTTCTTGGAGTATAGAACAAAACTGGTCTTCGATCCTCTGATTGAGTTGGTCTTGCATTTGCCTCAAATCCCTATAAAAAAGAATATAAATTAGAACCCCTTGAAGTTATAAGTGAAAGGTTATACTAATACAAAGGAGATGAGAATTCTTATAATACGAATCAAATTTCACTTGGAATGAAACAACTTGGCATACCAAGACACACAAAAGTTTTCAATAACAAAGTTCCAATCTTTTCTCACCCATCTTATATTTAGTATATATATGGGTTAGGATCCACTTACACATTGTAATTTTTTTTAGGTTTTACAATTTTTTGAATCGTTGGAGGGGAGAAATAGATAACAAAAATTAACTCTTTACTTTTTTTTCAAGTGATAATCTTTACATATTCTACTGTTAATCTCAGTCATCTGTTTTACCCATCCAACGATCCCAAAAAAATGTATAAAACTTAAAAACTCTTACACTGTGTAACTGGATCCTATATATATATATAAACAATTTGAAATGTAAGGAATACAAGATTGGGTAAATTACATAAATCATCATTGACTTTTACTCTCAAACTTATTTTGGTCACTGAAGTTTCAAAACGCTCAATTTACTCACTGAAGTTTAAGCATTGAACGTTTTTTTTTTCTCACTCTTTCATTAACTTTTTGGCAGCGTCTGTTTACCATCAAACGAGAGAACTTCTCCAAAATTCAAATATTGAAAAGCATCATTGCCACGATGAAAGCAATATATTAAGAAACGGGCTCCATCTGACGACGGGAGAAATAGATCGACAAGAAAGAAATCAAAACGTTTTTGCCTGATTCGTGAACTTTAGGGCATCTTTCGGCGAAATTAAGGTCGAATTCGAACTTAGGGACAAGACGAAGCAACTAGTGAAATTTGGTACCAGACGACACCATCTACGGTGCGTATCCGACGACGGTGAACGGTGGAGTGACAAAAAACGTACAATGTCTAAACTTCAGTTAGTAGAAATTGAACGTTTTGAAATTTCAGTAACCAAAATAAGTTTGAGAGTAAAGTTCAGTGATGTTTTACGTAATTTATCTAAAAAAAATTGATTTAACTTGAATACTCAATCATTTTATTTAGATTACATTCATTAATTTTTGTTGGTTGGGATTTGAAAATATGTACTCATTTTTTGTTCAATTTAAGATTGAGATTTAAGAAGCACTTACGTCGTGAACAACATCCCTCAAAGCCCTTAGTTGATCCCTGGAAACTGTCCTCACCTAACATAAGAAACCCTGGGAAATTATTTTATGTTTCAATATAAATATAATAATATGATGTTTGTTGTTTACATGATAATATCATGAAATTTGTTGAAGGGAAATACCTTGATGATAATTGTCCAAACAACACCCTCACTACATGGAGGAACTGTAAGTGAACCAATGTATCTGAAGTATTTTCTGCTACCAAACTTTATATTTCCTGGATTTACAATCCCCACATTTCTCTCTTCATCTTCCACTGCTTTTATGTGGTGAAACAGCTGCAACAAGGAAATTTAAAAAACTAAAACATTAAAAGAATAGGTCTCGTATTCGAGTTCTTGTGGTGCTACCTGGCTCGATAAGATAAGTTTATGCTTAAACTGTTAAACGGATAAGTGGGAGACAACCATGGTCGATAAAAAAGCATTCACTTAAGCTGTTAAGCAAGCATACCCTAGAGAGGAAGGAATCCGGTCGGCCGTATTTGTAAACAATTGCAATAACTGCTACCTCTCCACGATCACTTACATGAACTATGTGGAGCTCCATCTGATACCTGTTTAACAAAATATTATTGGAAGAAAAATTCATACATGTATCATACGAGAGCTATAGCTGTGCATGTGTAGGTGCGCGCGTGTGAAAACAGATATATATATATATATATATATATATATATATATATATACCTAGTTCCATTGAATGTGTGTTCGGATGGTGAATGCCTATGACACTGAAGAAGTTTATAATAAGTGCCGTTTATATTAATTTTCCCTGCATATCCTGTCCACCTTACCTGATTCACCATCCATGACTGTTAATAGAATTGTCCACTTTTTCGAATTGACGGATTTAAGCATAGTTTTACCGTAATGTCATGTCCTCGGTTCTTGACAACAGCAGGAGCACGTTTATAGTCCCTCTTTAACTTCTCCAGACTAGGAACAACCTGTAGTTTTCCAGCAAGAAGATCTATAGGGGACTGCAGTTTTCCAGGGCCACAAAGTTTCCAATGTGGGTCTAATTTGCCCCAGTCCTTTGGCCCCTTTCCACTTCCTTCTATGTAAGTAAATGAAGTTTCATTCTGTCCAAAACAAAAAAAAAGTACTGATTGTATTTGTATAGATGGCGAAATAATAAACAATCGTAAATGCAGAAAATAAAATAAACATCAAAATTTACATAGAAAACTCTAGAGGAAAAAACTACTGGCGGAGAAGAAGAAAATTTTACTATATCGAAAAAGAGATTATAACTTGATGTTTAACCCTTAATCTCTAGTATCTTTACTTGATTACAAATGTAACTTGCATAGAAGATAATTATATGCAAACTGAGTTTTCAACTTTTTAAGGCATGTCCAAAGGGAGAAGTAGAGTTTCACACGAAATTAATCAGCTACGTTATATATATACCGAGTCAGTCTCAAATAGAATTTGAATCATATCTCTAACAACAACAATGAAGAGTTTCAAGGACAGCCAACTGTTCCTTAATTTGGTGCCAAATTGCGCAGTGAAATAAATTAAAAGCATGATATTTCTCTTCATTTGACTAACTTCTTCTGTTGATGAGTTGTAAAAACATGGGCAGATTCAATAATATAAAGGGAAACAAATATTACTCATCGCTATCCTAGACGTAGGAGAATTTCATATCAACTTAATATGTGATATATTTCTTTAAACATGTGAAAAATATTTGTTTGATAATGGGAAAGGGAGGGATTGTTCAGAATCGAACCCGAAACCTAAAATATAAAGTACCCCTTATAAACGGATGGTAAAAGGGTGTGAAAATAGTGAAAAACATAAGCAGGGATGGTAAAAATGAATTGATAATAGAAAGTTTTCTTACACTAGAAAGAATGTTTTATTATGAATAAAAAATGGGTGAAAATCCATATATGATATGTCTTGTGAAGAAATAATAACAATTAAGCAAAGAAGAAGAAGAAATCAAACATACCAACTTCACCAGAAGATGCAATGGCTATTGGAATGAAGCAACAAAGAGAAGATGTAAAAAAAATGACAAAAGTGATAGATCCTCCATAGCTGTAAGAACTCTTCATATCTGTTGTCTCTTGTTTTCTTATTGTCTTAGTTTGCTGACAAACTTTCATTTGCAATGAACACATTTATAATGGTGGTGCAATGTGCTTCTGTTTCTTTTTTTGTTTTTTTCTTCTTCTTGTTTTACTACTCTTTTAGTTATTTCCATGAAAGTGTATCTCGTTCATTGTAATATTTGGAAATAAATTATTGGTCATATTACAATGATTTTGTCCACTATTTTTCGTTTGCAACTCATTTATTGGCCATAATGTTTCCTTACATGCTCATAGTAGGTGAGAAATTAATGAAAATTATTTCCCCATTCATGGAAAGAATTACCTCCCCACGAGGCAACATACATGCCTAATTTTTGGTCGTGTGAGTTTGGTTCACAAAATATTTCATTACAAGGATAATAATCTTTTTTTAAAAAATCATTATCGTATTAGTTTGTAAACATTTATGTTCGGATGATAATTGTACATGACCAACAATGTCAACTGTTCACAGAAAATGGGAGAATGTCATTCTCAACGGCGGATGTAAGTGTCTAGGATTTTTTAAACTTCTCACATTTGACTTTAATTTTTTTAATTTTTAATATTTATAAGTTGTGCCCACTATGAAATTTTGTGATTTTATATGTGTTCACCCTCAAAAATATTTCTGAATCTGTCACTAATCATTCTCATCTATTTTATGGATGGTGAATAATAACCGACATTTTAGACCATATTATCCTTAAAATAATGTGCCGTTTTTCATATGGATCCTCTTTTCTATTTGTTTATTTTCAGCCTCATCCTAATTTTTTTTATCTTCAATGTTGTTTTTTTTTTTAATTTTTTGACAATGAAATTAAGGAATGCTAAAATGTTTAATACTCAAGAAGAAAGATTATTTATTTGAGATTTTGGTTCTTTGACATGATGCTCGTTTAAAAGAATCTTAAATTAAAGCGTTTAAATCATATTCATTGACAATGAAACTTTTTATTGACACTTGAAATTTTTAAGGATTAATCATTGTATATATAACTAGAACAACTAAACCATGTCATTTATTTAAGGATTAATCAGTTGTTTCCATTTTTGACAATGATCATACTTGGTAAACAAAGTTTTGAATTAAAATTAGAGGATTGAATTATTTTTAATTTTTTGACTAGTTAAATCTACTAATTTAGTTCTTTGGAAAAAAGGATTGTAATAACGGATTGAGATGAATCCTCAGAAACTAAATAAGTTGCATGGATCAGTATTTCTTGTTTAGAGTATTCGGGACGGAGTTAGGATCAAACATTGTGAGGAGCAAGAATCTATCAAGCCTTTAAATCTGAAAATTAGGAGAGACAAAAGCCTTATTTGACTAATATCTAAACTAAAAGGACCTAAAGTGCTATTATACCAAAAAATTTTGAGAGGGGGCAACAACATCTCCCAACCACAACATGACTTCGTCCATGAGAGTATGAATATAAGTGTTGTAAATACACTTTTTTCTTTGACATTTGTAAATTAATACTCTTAACACTTTTTCTTTTTATTCTCACAAATTTATATTGCATTTAAATAACTTACATATATTTTTGAAGTAAAACATATTCTCATATATAATTTAAATAATTGTTTTTCCTTCAAATAATTAATATTAATACATGTACTTCAAATATCATTTAAATTTAATAATTAATAAAATTATATTAAAAAGATGGTTTCGTAAATGAGAAATAATATATATCCTTCTGCTTCTTGGGTAAATGTAAATCAATTTATCCAAAATATATACATCATCCAAATATACTTAGCAATATTATAATAAAAATGTTAATTTTCATAATCTAATACATATTAATAGATACTAAATATTGATAACCAACAAATTATTCATACAAGTATTAAATATAATAATATACATATATGTCATTCTACTTGTTTAAATAAGCAAACAACTATCATTTAATTTTATTAAATACTACTACATAATAAATTAGTCAAATCGAATTAGTTTATACAATTCACTATCATATGTGAGTTAATGCAATTCATTATCAACTATCTTGTAGTTGTCAAACATGATCAATGCTATTTTTATGGATTCTTAATCAAATTATTTAAAGTGTTAATAATTTAATTAATTAACTAAACAAATTTGATTTTAATAAATTTATGTTTTAAATATCGTATAATATATTAATAATATGTTAAATATGAAGTTATTGCAAAATTCAGATTATGTAACGGATATAGTTATATGAATTTTAATGTAAATAATTTAATTAATTAAATAAATAAATTTAATATTAAAAGTTAAACTTGATTATATATATCTCACAATGACAATTTAATAAAAAAAATTAAAATAATATTATATTCTTCCAAACCAAACATTATAATCTTTCATTTGTACTAAATAAAGTTAATTTTTTTCATATAGTTTATGTTTGTGGAGTTGAAGTTTGGAGTTTTGTTACCGCCTGATCTAGATATTGTCGTCTCTTGCTTCTTCATCAGTAATTTTTGTTGATTTTTTTTAATTTTTTAATCATTCTAATTTTGGATTTGGGTCCTATCACGTGATTGGTTTTACGAAAAATATTTTTTTTCAGTGTTTGGTGAGTGTAAAATGAATTCAATCAACATAAATGACTTCACGGTCAAACAAAAAGAGGCTTATTTTTCTTGTAATATGACTTACACTTTTTAATTCCTTAAGTTGTTTTCACAACTTTTCACTTTAAAACATAAACAATCAAAATAATTCTATTTTAATTATTTAATATTATAATATAATATTCTTATTTTAATAGTTAACTAATATAGTTAATAATATTTATTATTTTAATAAAATATACTAATCTTAGTATTTTTATTTATAAAATGTAAAGTATAATATTTTAATGATATTATATTTCCATAAATAATATTTGTTAAATATTATAACGTTTTAGAAATTATTGTATTAAAATTTTAATAATGAGTAATATTATTTTATGTATGTAATAAGAATATAAAATTTTAGTATTATTTTAAAAATACTAATTATTAAAATATTTAAAATATATTTAATAATATAATATAAAATTGTTGTTTTAATAAGTAATTGATAATATTTACTATTTAGTAAATTATACTATTCTTAATATTTTTATCTATAAAGTTAAAAAATAATATTTTAATAATAATATTGACATAAAAATATTAACTAAATATTAATATTTTAAAAACAATAGTATTATTTTTTATAATGTATAATATCATTTATTTTATTTTGCATTTACAATAAATAATTTCAGGAAAATTTACCAAGAGACAAGAAGAGAAAAATGGTTTACACAACATCATCTAAACATCGTAAAATGATATCTGGCAGTTGTTTTCCAAAAAATATTAGTCATTTTACGTAAATTATTACAATAAAACAAATGAACCCAAAGTTCAAACCCCAAGTAATCGAATTTGAAATGAATAAAAAGATAATCCAACAAAATTAGCTTGATACAATCTAAACTCTTTATAGATAAAATTTGTAAAGTTTTTTCCTCATACAATGTCTATTTATTTAGACTCTCTAAACCCTTAAAACAAAAAAATAATACATACTTAAACGTGTTCAAACTCATATAACCATAAATATTGTAATAGTAACTATACCAACCAAAATTACAACTTATAAAGTAAAATTTAACATTTAATAAAATTGTATCAAATAAATATATAAATGAAATATGATATATATATATTATAAACATAATATAAATAGATAAATATTTAACACCTTTAGCATTATATATGTATATATATAGTAATGCTAAATTTATTATAAATAAAATATATGAGAAGCCAACCCAAATTGGAAACAGCTCCTTCCCCTTCCCATGTGAGACGAGACTTACTTTAATTCTTTCCCCCTTTTTAAGCCTTTTAGGAATATGTGTTCTTCATGCACATTGCACACTACTTCACATTCAAACCACTCTATTACTTCTTGCATTTTCTTATTTTTATTTTCCCTTTACAGTCGTATATGCATCAACGACATGTTTTTTTTTATAAATATTATACATATAAAACCGTTGCAAAAGCCTAAATTATAAAGGTTGTTACATGGCCGTTATTAGTGTTGTCCTAGTGATTAAGTAGCATTGATTTTCTTTGATCTAGGGTTTAAGCTATACATATGTTTTAAATATAAAAAGGCATTAGGTTAAAATGGCATAATATCAAAAATACCCCTAATATTTGACTAAATAGTCACTTTGGTCTCTATTCTTTTTTATGCAATTTAGCACACGACGCTACATTTTGGGTCAAAATGGCCCATTTGTAAATGAAAACTCTTAGTCAATTGACGATAAAAACTTAAAATGACTTGAAAGAATAACAAGTTAGAAGAAAAAATATTTTATATTTATACAATTTTATAAGATTATTTTTTACTAATGTGTCATTTGTAAAGTCAGCATATTTGCCTATATGACACTGCTATCGCGACGTGCACTGTCATGTAGGTATGTCACGTCATTTCAAGCCATTTATTGTTAGTTGACTAACAATTTTCATCCATAGAGGGGCAATTTTTACTCAAAATGAAACGTTAATGGTTAAATTGCTCTAAAAAAGAATATGGGCCAAAATGACTATTCAGTCAAACATTAGGGGCATTTTTTTGGTTTTATGCCTTAAAAATACCCCTGGCGTTTGACTGAATAATTATTTGAGCTCATATTCTTTGTTTATGTAATTTAACGCTCAACGTTCCATTTTCGGTTTAAAATGGCCCCTCTGCGAATGAAACTATTAGTTAACTAACGGTAAGCAACTTGAAATAACTTGACAGAATGACACATCAACAGAAAAAATAATTTTATATTTTATAAAATTTTATAAATTATTTTTTAACAGATGTAACATTCTTTCAATTCAACACCTTTGTCTATACGGCACTATCATGTTAGCGTGCACTGTCATGTATGTTTGACATGTCATTTCAAGCCATTTACTGTTTAGTTTATTAATAATTTTCATTTGCAGAGAGGTCATTTTGACCCAAAACGAAACGTTCATGGTTAAATTACTTCAAAAAAAATAGAGAGCAAAGTGATTATTCAATCAAACATTAAATGCATTTTTTAGCATTGTGGCAATATAAAAAGCGTAAAAGGCACTTATCCTTGAAGTTTGATGCAAAATACACTGATCTCTTATGGTTTGAGAAATACTGATTTATCCTTCTTATGTTTGAAAACAAGTCCTTAATGTCAAAATAAGTGTCTAAACTATCATATTTTTCATTTTAGGTGCTTATTTTTTTTTCCTTTTTATGTTTTCAAACTATCATTTTTTTGTCCATTTTAAGGTCAAACTGAGGCACATACTTTGACAAAAAAATGATTGTTTGAGCACCTGTTTTGACCCAAAAAATGATAGTTTTAGCGCCTAAAAAAGGCAAAAGAAAAGTTTAGGCACCTACAGGGGAAATGGAATAGTTTAGGCACTTATTTTGATATTAAGCCGAAAAAACTATTTACTAAATGAATTTTAAGAAAAGACTATCATACCCTTATTATTTAATACTCACATTGTCTCACTAAAACTGTCACATGTTGATATTTTTTGTTAAACTTTCAACTTTGACCTCTTATAATTTAAAATTTATTATTATAAAAATATGAAAAAATATATATTTAAAAACCTCAAATAGTTTTTAAATATATATTTTTTTATAAATTAATTAAAATATTTAGAGAAACTATAGTCAAAGTTGAAAAAATTTTATCAGAAAATATCAACATGTGACAGCTTTAGTGGGACGAAGGGAGTATGTATTTTTTATTGTTTAAGAAGTAAGTTTGTCCGTATAGTAATCCCAAACTATTAAGTTTATCTCTCCTTTTTAATTTCATCAATTTAGTCCTCATAGTATTCTAAAATCACCAATATTGTCTCTCATTTTTAATTTCATCAATTTAGCCCTAAAACTCCTAAATTGCACCAATCTCGCTTTGGTCGTCGTTGACTAAAATAGTCGTTCAATTTTGATCATGTGGTTGTTATTTGTATCAGCATCAAACGTTATTGCCTACCATCTTGTCATATCGATGACGGCGAGTCAATTTTGATGATGTGATGGTACAATGGATGGTTTTAGAATTAATCATTTATTTTAGAATTACATAATTTTTTCAAAAAATCCATGTCAATTGTACTGTCAAATGGTATGAATAAGATGTTGGACACTCTTTTTCCCTTTTGATGTCTTGAATTGACTTCGGTCAAATCAGGTTATGAATGGGTTTTTAACGAGGCATTCTCTCCTTTCAAACAAGATGTACTGTCACATCATCAAAACTAGCTCATCATCATTCTATTAGAGGACATTAATTTATTAAAAAAATGACATGTGGACATGCTAGTTCGACGTTACTTGTTTAGCGATGAAATGCCTAACATGGCAAAAGGTGGTTGCTGATAACAACTCTATTAGTCAATGATAGTTAAAGAGTGAGATTGATGTCATTCGAGGAAATAAGAGACAAAATTATTGATTTTGGACAACTAAAAAACTAATTTGATGAAGTTAAAAGGGAATGAAAAAATTGTTGATTTGTAACTAATATACGGATAAAATTACCCTTAAACCTCGAGAAATTTGAATATTATTCCGAATAGAAAAGGTTAACAATCAAATTAAAGCAGGCGACTTTGTTAAACAAAAGAATAAAAATAAAAAATTTGGAACCGCATCGTTGAAACTTGGTAAGATTCAAGCCAAGTTGCTTTTCTCATTCTCATGTGTCTTGGGTTACACTAAATCCCTACATTGTGTGCCTTTAAATGACCTCAAATCAATTGGGAGTCTCAATACTTAAGCCTGTCCACGTTAACAATGGAACCACCAACCAGTTTCCTAGAGACTTGGGTTTTGCAATATCATGAAAATGCCAACCTTTGCATTTACCTTCCAAATCCAACTACTAAATCAGGGAAATTGTGGAAATCTCACCAACAAATTGGGGGAAATGTACATATGTTTTATTTGGCAATCTCACCAACAGATGGGGACAATAATCATAGAAAATTGTTGTATATTCCTTAAGCAAAGGTTAATTTACCTTCCCAAATATTGGTCTTTAAGCTCCATTTCATCTAGGGATGGATTAAGTGGTATTGGGCGCAGGTGCACCCTAATCATTTTTATTTTTTCATATAGTTTAAATCTTTGTATTTTCTATTGATGATTTGATTTTGAATCCCTAAAATTTTATAATTTTACTCCCTAATTTTTTAATATAAATTCTTAAAACCCAAAAATTCTTGTTAATTTTTTGTCAAAACAAATTAGGTGTTCAAAAGAATTGGCTTCAAAGAAGATCAATGTCCATATCTTAGCTAAATGGATGGCTATCCAAACTGATATGTTAGTGGGACCAATCGCATGATGCTCTTAGCTTCAACTTTCCCCCACAATATAAGCTATCAGGCACCAACTCAGACTCTTTCCATTTCCTTTTTGTCTTCAAAGTGTTCATATCTCCTCCATTTGCTCTCTTTATCTTTTCTACCAGTAGGAAACCCCCATACTACGATGAATGGGTTTAAAGAAGACTATCCAAGCTGCTATTCCCATCCTAAAGAAGTTGTCATTGGGGTTTGCGCTTTGTGCTTGAACGAGAGGCTTCTTATCTTAGCTTCAAAGCAATCCCAACGCTCTTCACCATCCACCAGAGGCGGCCATGGATTTATTCAAGGTATTTCATTGAAGAAATCTCCCATTAATCTGCCCAAGATCTTTGCTTTAGGCTCGCTGCTCAATCGTCTTGAGTTCAAGCATTGCAAATCTCAACATTCTGATGCTCCAACCAGTCAAGAAGGTAATAATCATTTACTGTCTTTCATGTGCTCTTGAATTTGCATCAACAAAAGGGAAATGAACTTAAATCAAAACATGATATGAAAAAAAGATATGTATCACATGCATGCATGTGTGTCTTAGACTTATTGTTTGGGTAGTGACAAAAGTGTGGTCAAAGTCTGGTAAAACTGGAAATGAAGAATCTTTTACTGTTTTCTTCTCTTGGTATTCCCCCCCCCCCCTTAACAATGTTTCAGAGTAAAGTACTTCCCCTACATAAACTGATAGCTGTTTCCCAACATAAAAATGTATGTCTGTGTGTTTTGCATGGGAATATCATGGAAAAGTTTTATGCTAATTGGAAGACATGTATGTTTGCTTGGGAACAATGAATGCCATTAATAATTCTTAGGAAATCCTATGACTATTTCAAAGGAAATTTAAAATGCATCTAAATCTGCAGATAATTTATGTACATGTGCTTTGGTTCCTAACACGTATCTGCAAAATCTACAGAGCTAGAATCAGAAAACTTCTGTAACTTGCCTGTATTGCTCATAAAACCAAAAGAACATTACCATTTAATTGTTGGATCATGCAAATAATTCAGCATCCTATTTGTAAAAAACAACAAATATCACACAAATTCAGCTAATCTGAAAATCTAGAGATGGTCCCCCCCCCCCTTTCATGTCAATTTTTGCTAATCATGTCCTCGGCATAGAAAATTTTGGTAAAGATGGCTTTCCCTTTACATTTTTTCCTCTCTTTTTTTTCTGGGACATTGCTTTAGTTTTGCACTCACTATAGTATATAGCTGACAAGTAGCTGCAAATATGGTTGATGTACTAAAATACATACACTTTACTATAAAAATAATAAAAGTTGTTACTTTTTTTTCTTTGCTTTTATTTTACACTTTCATTTTTCTAGTACTTTTAGATGTAGCAATCTTCTTTTGAAACCCTTTGTTCAGTGTCCAAGTTTTACTTTTGCAGATTCCTTTATCTCAATCAAGTTTGAAGAGAATGGTGTTGGTTCATGGGAAAAAGGCACAGTTTCTAAGGTCTCTCTCAAGCATTGCAACATGTCATGGAACCCAACCTTGACCAAGGGCATGGAGGCCACCAAGGAGACCAATAAGAGCGTGATAGAGCATGCGAAACCACGACGAGCCTCGCTTAGGTGGCGGAAGCGCATTGGCCACTTGTTCCAGCGCATAAGGTGGAAGAGGTCCAGCAAGGTAGATGGTGTGAAAGTGATGAGAAGGAAGGGCTGGATTAGGACTCTGACAAAGTGGACCAAAGAATAAAGACATGCTTTTGTATAGAAAGGGACACTAAAGCTTTGCTTTTTTCTCCTCCATACCAATTTGTTTGTGTTGGGGCTCTCATATAATTGAGATATGGGAAGAGTCAAAATATCCTTTAATCACCCTAAAGTGCCTTTGGCTTTAAGTTCATTGGTTGTTGCTTCTATTCTATTCTTATATTCTGATCAACAAAACCAGCTGTAAAAGGATTGTTTTACAATGTGCCACTCATTTCAGATTGGTTTAGACACAGGCACATTCCTTATACAAAAAGAAATATTTGTATATTTTCCTCTCCATACTGATATTTGAAGTCCCCATATCATGTGCACAAAGTGAGGAAACATTGGAGCATAATTTCACAAGGGCCCAACATGCCTTCCAAAAATATAATGTGTTGGTCTTATTGTTGTCTTTGGTGGGAGAATCTTCTTCTTCTTCTAAGGAATAAGAAACCGGACCGGATCAGTTGGTTGTATCGAATCAGTGTTTAGTCACATTCCACGGGTATAATCCGTTGATTCTAACAATGAATTCGATAATTAGACTTCCGGTCTGGTTTTTTCATCATTCGTTTCTTGGACTTGAAATTTTACATAATTGCTGTGGGAGGTCTTGGCCCCCACATGCCGGTCTTTGAGCTGGTGCAAAGTAGCCAGCAGGCCCCTTTGTTTGTTCAGAAAGACCCTTCACTGTAGGGGAATTTGTCCAAAATTCTTAATCTCAAGCAAAAGGACCAGTGCAATTAGGACCACAATGTGTGTTGAGAAAAGGCCAAGATGGAGTGGTCGAAAATGACAAGACATAAATCTTAACCCCACCAGCCCACCTCCATCTCCATCATTACCAAAAGATGAAGAAGATGAAAGAATCGTAGTAGATATACATTAAGATTTCAAACCTCAAACCTCCCATTCCTACTAAACCAACTCGTCGTTAATATTGCTCTTTGCACAGAGTGCTGAGGGGTGAAGAAGCATTATGGGGAAGTTGTTGAAAGTTGGTGAGGAAGACGAGCCTTCAAATCTTTCATCCACCCAACTCGGAGCATAGAACATGATCTGACAAATAAAAGGACAGCACCTTTAATTTCTTTGGTTTCAAGACAGGGGGGGGGGTCTAGGCTAGGCTCGGCTAGGCTCGGCTTTGGTTTTTAACCTTTTAAGAGGGCTAGGGTTGGCTTGAGTTGGCTTCTTCTTTTGCAAGCTCTCAAGTCTCAAGTCTCAAGTCTCAAGTCAAACATACTTTAAAGAGGCACATTCTTTTGTCACACCTATAAAGATTTCAAACTTCTAACCAAAATATTCATAAAGTATATGGAACCACGCTCAATACTTTAGATTGTAACACTTTTTATTCGGTCCAGACAATCAGAGAGACAAGTTATTCACATTTTAATGATTTATGTATGAAATTCAACCAATTCATAAATAAATTAATTTTTAACAAAACTTAAAAAATGGGACAAATGTGAAAAAAATTCTTCGGGGATAGGGGGCGATTGCCCCTCCCCACGCCTTAATAGCTTCGCCCCTTTATTTGGAACATGATTTTTTTATCGTTTTCATTTCAAGTAATTTTTGGTCATTTTTATGTTCTCTAGCACAACATCGAAATTCGAATAAGGCACAAATATTATTAAATTTTCACATAACTAGAATTTTATAATTTTTAAATAAATTATGATATTTAAATATTTTCATAAAATATTAAATTTAAAAATATTTTATAATTTAAAAAATATATTAATTTTCATATATTTACCACTCATATAATCTATCAGGTTTAATAGATTATCTAAAATGTTGTGAATAAAATAATGAAGAACAACGAACAAGAATAAAACAACAAAGAGATGAGAGAAAGAGGAAGATTTGTACTATTCTCAATATTGACATGAGTGTTGAATGCCTTAATCAAATCATTTATTTATAGGCATAAGAAATACATAATACATTGAACTCTAATTAATGGAGATAATATTCCTAATGATAAAGTAAATCAAATCTTCTAGATAAAGTACTTATCATGATAGACATCCACATAGATAAATATTCATAACACTCCCCCTTGGATGTCTATAAAGATAATGTGCCTCGTTAAAACCGTACTAAGATAAAAACCCAGTGGGAAAAAAATTCTTTAGTGAAGGAAAAAGAGTACACACATCTTTGATACACATAACATGTTGCCTCATTAAAAACCTTACCAGAAAAACCCATTGGGACAAAACCTCGGTTAAGGGAAAAAGAGTGCAACGCGTATTTACTCCCCCTCATGAAAACATCACATAAGATCTTTGAATCTTCATAATTCAATCTTGAATATTATTTTTCTAAAGATCGTGAGGGATGAAACTTTAGAGTAATATGTTCCATTTTGTCATTTTTGATGTATCCATCTTTCGATTGAGATATACATCTTGCATTATTTCTGCACAAGATAGCTTTGCATCATATCTTGTGAAAGTAAATCACATATCTTCTAGATATGTTGGGTCAATGGTCTTAGCCAAACACATTTTTGCTTGCCTCATGCATAATAATTATTTCTACAAGATTTGAGGAGGCATCGACGAATGTTTGAAGATCTAGAGGATATTTCTTGACCAAATAATATATGGTGCTTCAAAACTAAGAAAAGATATAATTATCTTTATTCGCATCCAACAATCTTACAATTATTAGGATACTCAATGAATATGCTTTATTCATATTGAATCTCGTTAAGATTCTTTCAGCATGTGTCCATTAATAGAAAAAATGCATATTTAAGTACTCGATCTTTAGTTCGAAACAAAAACCCCATCTCAAGGTTCTTTTTCTCGAATACTTTTATTAAATACTTTGAAAGCTCTTCATGAGTTTCCAATTTGAAACTATTCAGGAGTTCTAATGATATTCAAATTAATATAATGAATCTTGATCCAAACTCCTTTATAAAATACATAAGGAAACATGATCATTCTTACAGTATTTCCTTAATTAGTACTCACTAAGGCGATTATACCAAATGCACCAAAATATAAATATTCAAAGGGCATATCTAAATAAATTTTCTCAGAAATTTCCAAATGCTTCTAGCATTTTAAATCCGTCAATGATAACTTTTCTTTTATAGGGATCCACAAAATGATTAGACGCATATAAAATATTTCATAACTGCCAAAGTAATTGCATCTATCATGGAGTAATTAAAACTCTTCATAAATCATAATTCAAGTTGTATTTACGACTACTTATTTGTGCCTCACTTGCATTACACCTTAGGTGTTTGGACTGTTGGTCCAAATACTTCTCTTTTAGAAGTTCAAATTCGTCTTTCTACATTGGCCAATTCAATATCTATATTTTTGAATAGATTTCTATACATGATCTTCATTTTGTTCCTTTACTTCTATAGAAACATTATTTGAAAAATCATTGTCGATAATTTTTCTATTTCGGTTCCATTCTCGTAGTGGCATAACTCATCGAGATCTCTTCAAGATTTCAATCTTTATTTCAGGTACCTAAAACTCTTCAAGAGTTATATTATTAGTTATGTCTTGGGTCTCTTCAGGAGCACCCGCCTCCAATATATGACCATCTCATACTACTTTCCATTCACGAGAATTTTGATCATTGGAACCAATTTCAAATATCATGCTCCATGCATGATTTACATCCATTCGCTCTAACATGTATTCAAATTTAGAGCATTTTCAGCTAGTATATGAGACTTGATTACTCTCATTAGGTTAGTAAATATGTCTGGCAGTTGACATACAATAACATGAATTATCTTATGAACTTTTAGTTCATATCCGAGGATCTGAATAATGATAATTCATTTCCTTTTTTATCCAGCTTGATTATTCTCTTCCCCTGATATTGAGAAAATAAAATATCATCTCATAAATGATTCTCCAATTAATGTTTAAAAGTTTAAATATAAAAAGAAACTCGTACTCAATATATATTCTCAACCCTTTTTATTTACCTATTTTGTGTATTGTGGTGGAGCAATTTATATCGCACATTCAAAATTATAAAATAGAAATGTATGGCTTCTGACCAAAACCAATCATAACGGGGAGTTTATTATAACTCGTTGGCTTGATGCGTATAAGTGCTGCTATATGTGAAATATCATATAGATAATTTTGTTCTCATAGTTTAGCTATTAAAGAGGAGGCATCCAATTAAAATTTTGCTAAATTATATTTTTCATAACCAATAGGCTTTGTAACAAATGATCTAGCCTAAAATATAAACCCACTAGCTTTTGCAAGACGAATAGTCTAACTGCATAATTTGAATCCTTTTATAATCAATCTCACAAAATTTTGGTTGTAAGTTGATAAAACAATGTAGATGCATTTACTAAAATCATATAAAACTTTCCACATTTGTAGATAAATGGGCTCATATTTCATTCAGATATGCAAGACATGCAGTCTCAATTTTAATACAAGAACTTCAAGTTCTTTTGGTAAGTGGGATCTTAATCATTTCCTTTGGGAACAAGTAACACAAGAACTTCGCGTTCTTTTAGTAAGTGGAATTTAATCAATTCCTTTGAAAACATGCACCACAAGAACTTCATGTTCTTTTAATAAATGTGCATATAAATCTCAATAGCTTTCACATCATTATTGATCAAGATGGTCTAACCGATCATGCCAACTATATATATATGTGTATATTTCTCTGAATTTGTAAACTTCTTGTTTACCATAACATGTGATTCAATCTCACTTGTACATATGTGGTACAAATTTTGAAATACAAGTTTCTTTGAAATTTGATAATGCATTGTCCACCAAAATTGTTCTTTTGAATAGGAATATATTCAGCTCTCTCGGAGCTTTCAACGAAAATTATTCTTTTGGTAGCAATATATAACTCTTCTAGAGCTTTCAAGTGACTTTTTGGCTACCAGAACTTATATCCAGATTGGCTTATTTCAAATGCCAATTGATAACATATGTTATCTATAATTCTCTAAGGATTATTTTGCGAACTCATATTGCTTTATTAAAATTTCCACTTCTAGTGGTGACGATAGGCGATAATTATTACAATATTCGCAATGCTGCACTTTTCATAATGTGCTTTCTCTCGAGAACTTATTGCTCTTTTGGAGCATCAATATTTTCAGTACATTGAGACATAATACTCACATTATTCCCTTGAATTTAAATGGTAAAATATATCTTATGCTTCTGCTGAGCATAAAATCGTCACCATAGATGTTGGGAAACGCCGGTATATCCCATGGCGTAGCGGAAAAATTATCCGACATAATCCACCAGTGATCCATGTACAAGGGACGAACTCGGGGTGATAAAGGATGAAATGTTACCTTAATAAATTTGGAATCTAGAAATCCGTAGGGAATTCGAAATAACCAAATCGAATCTAAGTCGTGACAATAGTGTTCCGACCTTTACGTAGTCCATCTAAATAAAACGAACAATATTTTCTCTTTTCTAACTATTAGAGAGGTTTTTCAAAAACGAGGGATGAATGGCTGCTAAACCTTATGCCTTTATATAGCATTTAAAAACCTAATTCTAATTAAATTCAGAATATTAAATATACAATATATTTAACCGAATATAATTAAACATGTAGAATCTAATTCTAATTAATTAGGTTTCTTTTAGAAATATATATATATACTTTAATAATATTTGATAATTACAATAACTTATCAAATATTATATATATATATATAAAAACAAAATTATCCATAATTACAATAATTATAACAATTTCGATTTCTCACTAATTATGTGTACAACAAGTTTGTACACATGCTATCTAATCGATATTTGTTCATTTCAATCATAGGGTGTGACACTTGTAGGTTCATGTAACGTTAGCAGTAATATCCAGAACAATTCTAATACTACAAGCAATGAGTAACATCTAGCAATACATCATTGCTACCTAAGTTATATGAAATCGTGGTTCGATTTAACCTTTTTTGTGATTAAATTCTTTTATGTATTTCATCCTTTTGTCCTCATATCTAGATCGGACACAAGTCATGGATTAGTCACAGTTGTATAGTCCATCTAATGTTTCTTGATATCTTGAGTAGACTATTATAAACGAATAATTATGATATCCCATATCAATTTATTCGAGCATGGCTATGTATTTTCTAGTCTCACTCAATCAAGTGATCTATGATATTACTCCTATTATGTAGGGAGGACAAATCTTATCTTGATCAACCATATTTTGCTACATGGATTATGACATATCCAATATCAGTCTTTATAATGTAGTCAGTTACGACACACGTTTGACCGTATCAAAATATGTCACTCACGATGTAGAAATAATGATGATCTCAAGTTTGAGGACCATACATGTAGTTATCACCATAAGCAATGTTGTGACTGTCACATAATAATCCAAGAAACATGTTCGTAGCGGGTTAGTCTAGTATGTTGTTCCCTAACACATACTTATGTATTGATTTTTGACATCTCCATGTCAATGACAACACTTTGTCATCAATCAACTACATATTAGTCTTAATACATTATTGTTGTCCAAGCCCACAATAATTCTTCACTAAGGACATTCAAGAATAACTATATTATTCTAAGGACTTTATTATAATTTATTTTATTTATAGATACACAGAATAAGACTAAAATAATAATAATGGCTTTATATTAATAAACAAGATAAAATAAGTATGTCTTTTACAACCATCTCATGATTGGTTTTTGAGTATACTCCAACAATCTCCCACTAGCACTAAGACCAATCACTCATGTATCTAATACCAAGAGACTTAGTGTGACGTTCATGCTTCTGTTGTGTTAGAGGCTTTGTCAGTGGATCGGCGATATTGTTATCTGTTGGTACTTTGCATATTTCTACGTCTCCTCGATCAATGATTTCACGAATGAGATGGTAACGCCTAAGTATGTGTTTGGATTGTTGGTGAAATTTGGGTTCTTTTGCTTGTGCGATGGCTATGTTGTTGCCACAACATAGATCTATAGCATTTGATATGCTAGGTATAACCTCTAGTTCTGATAAGAACTTTTTAATCTAAACAGCCTCTTTTGCAGCATTGCTTGCTACAATATACTCGGCTTCTATTGTAAAATCTGCTACTGTATCTTGCTTTGAACTTTTCTAGCTTACAGCACCTCCATTAAGGCAAAACACAAAACCCGATTGCGATCGAGAATCATCCTTATCAGTTTGGAAGCTTGCGTCAGTATAACATTTTATGCTTAGCTCTTCCTCACCTCCATACATAAGGAATGTATCCTTAGTTCTTCTTAAGTACTTAAGGATGTTTTTGACTACAACCCAATGACCTTCACCAGGATCTACTTGGTATCGACTTGTCATACTTAGTGCATATGATACATCCGGACGTGTACATAGCATGGCATACATGATAGATCCAATGGCTGAAGCATATGGAATCTTACTCATATGTTCTCTCTCTTGAGGTGTTGAAGGACACATTTTCTTCGAGAGAAAAATACCATGTCTCATAGGTAAGAATCCTCCTTTAGATTCTTCCATACTGAATCTTTTCAGTACTTTATCCATGTATGTATTTTGACTTAGTCCTAGAAGTCGTCTTGATCTATCTCTATAGATCTTGACTCCTAATATGTAGGTTGCTTAACCCAAGTCTTTCATAGAAAAACATTTTCCTAACCAAGTCTTTATAGACTGTAAGGTAGGTATGTAATTTCCTATTATTAGTATGTCATCCACATACAATACCAAGAATGTAACAGTGCTCCCACTAGTTTTCTTGAAAACAAATGGCTCATCTTCATTTTTAATGAAACCAAACTTTTTGATTGCCTCATTAAAATGAAGATTCCAACTTCAAGAAGCTTACTTCAGCCCATAAATGGACCTTTGTAGCTTGCATACTTTTAGGGCATATTTTGGATCGACAAAACACTCAGGTTGTGTCATGTACACATCCTCATCTAATTTTCCATTAAGAAAAGTGATTTTGACATCCATTTGCCAGATTTCATAATCATAATATGCAGCTATTGCAAGAAATATCCGGATAGATTTAAACATAGCAATATGGGAAAAGGTTTCATCATAGTCTATACCATGAATTTGATGAAATCCCTTAGCGACCAATCGCCCTTTGTATGTTTGTATATTGCCATCCATGCTGATTTTTTTGAAAACCCATTTGCACCCTATAGGCTTAATTCCTTCGGGTGAGTCAACCAAAGTCCATACTTGGTTTTTTGACATGGAATCCATCTCGGATTTCATGGCTTCTAGCTATTTCTCAGAGTCTGGGCTCTCCACTGTTTCCCGATAAGTCTTAGGCTCATCTTGGTCCATGAGAAGAACATCTCCATACAATGTGACAAGAAATCCATATCTCTCAGGTGTATTGTGTTCTCTCATAGACCTTCGTAGTGGTTGTGTTTCAAGAACGATTGGATGTTCCTCAACTATTTGTAGAACTTGTTGTTGTTCACTCTCTGGTTCAGTGATATGTGGTTGATCTTGAATTTCCTCAAGTTCAATATTTCTCCAACTTCCTTTTCTGAAAATAAATTCTCTTTCGAGGAAGACTCTCGTTCGAGCAACAAACACTTTGTTCTCAGATGGATTAAAGAAATAGTATATTTTTGTTTCTTTATGATACACTACAAAATTACACTTATGAGATTTAGGTTCGAGTTTTATAGATATAAGATGTTTAACATAAACTTTTTATCCCCAAATTTTCATAAAAGACATACTAGGACATTTCCCAGTCCACATCTCATATGGTGTCTTTTGAACCGATTTAGATGGAACACGATTTAGTGCGAAAGTAGCTGTTTCTAGCGCATGTCCCCAAAAAGAAGTTGGAATATCAACATGACTCATCATTAATCGAACCATGTTTAACAATGTTTGATTTCTCCTTTCAGAGACTCCATTGTGTTGTGGAGTACTTGGAGGTGTAAGTTGTGAGACAATCTCACATCCTTTAAGAAGTTCATCAAACTCTAGGCTTAAGCATTCTCCTCCTCGATCTGATCGAAGAGCTTTGATATTCTTTCCTAATTGGTTTTGTACTTCATTCTTAAATTCCTTGAACTTTTCAAGGGCTTCAGATTTATAATGCATTAGGTAAACGTACTCATATCTACTGAAGTCGTCAGTGAAAGTAATGAAGTATTGAAACCCTCCTCTGGCTGGTGTATTCATCGGTCCATATATATCACTATGTATTAGACCTAATAAATCACTTGCTCGTTCATTTTTACCATCAAACGGTGATTTGGTTATTTTTTCCATTAAGCAAGGTTCACAAATATCTAATTGTTCGAAAACAAAAGAATCCAAAAATCCATCTTTATGAAGTTTTGATATTCGTTTCTCACTTATATAACCCAAATGACAATGCCAGAGATAAGTTTGATTAGAGTCATTTGTTTTTTATCTTTTCGTATTTATGTTATATATGTCTTGATCTAATATATAAAGGACATTGATTAATTGAGCTATACCATAAAAAAAATTATTGAGGGAAAAAGAACAACTATTATTCTTAATAATAATCTCAAAACCAATCTTGTCCAAACAAGCAATTGAAATAATGTTTTTAGTCAACCTAGGTATGAAATAACAATCCTCTAAATCTAAAACAAGTCCACTAGGTAATGACAAAGTATATGTTCCTATAGCTAATGCAGCAACTCTTGCTCCATTTCCAACTCGTAGGTTTACATCTCTTTTTGCCAATTTTCTACTCCTTTTTAGTCCCTATACAGAAGTACAAATGTGAAAACCAAAACCGATATCTAATACCCAAGAAGTAGATGTTGATATATTAATATCAATAACATAAATACCTGATCTGGACTATCCATTTTCTCTTGCCTTCTTGATGTCCTCAAGATAGACAAGGCATTTTATCTTCCAATGTCTAGCATTGTTGCAATGGAAACACTTTCCTTCTTTTGCAACTCCTCATTTGGGTTTCAATGCAACATTTCCTTTGTTGGGCTTTGGCTTTGCCTTGGTGTTGGGCTTTCATTTTCTGCTATCTTTTCGGACCATCAGAATAGGTTTGCAGCCAACCTTTTTCATGTTGTTCTTAACAGACCAAGCAATTGGGGCAACAATTTGTTAATTTCATTCATATTGAAATTAAGAACAAACTAATTAAAACTATCTGACAACAATTGTAGGATAATATCAGTAGCTAATTCAACACTTAGAGGGAAGCCCAACTTTTCCAGGGTCTGAATATACTCTATCATTTTGAGAACATGAGTTCCCACTGGAGTTCCCTCAACCATCTTACATCGAAACAAATCCTTAGAGGTCTCATACCTCTCTTGAAGAGCTTGCCCCTCATATAATTCCTTGAGATTTTTAACCATCTCATAGGGAACCATGTCCTCATGTTGCTTCTGAAGCTCATGGGTCATGTCGCAAGCATCAAACAACCGACATCTACCATGTCACTTGAGTATTTTTCAAAGGCTTCTAATTCATCTTTAGAGGCATCATCCTTTGGCTTTTTAGGGATAGGTTCTTTGATAATTGTTAGTTTCCATTCTTGTTTGAGGATAATCTTTAAATTGCGAACCAATCAAGGAAGTTCAAGCTATTTAATTTGTTCTTCTCAAGGACGGATCGCAATGATAATATGTTTGACATAAATCTACAATGATAAAATATGTTTTATAAGTACCTATTTATCATGTTTATAAAGTAATATCATTCCACTATTAAAAACCCTCAAATTCAAAAAACTTGCTAAAAGTATTTCTAGTGGGTAATGATCCATATTTCATTTTATTCTAAGTCAGCTTTGGCTTTACTCATAGAATTCAATTATTTAGGTAAGCAACACTTGCTAATTACATCTCACGTAATTCCTATATTTGATGAACAACTATTTGTCTAAAACAAAAGTTCATATGGTCTAATATAAAGAACAATACTGAACAGTGCACCAGGTAGGTAACTTATGTAAGAGATGTGGTGTACTGGGCATGCTTAAATACCAAGTCTTTCAAAGAACCAATCCTAGACATGCACTTTCGTATTGTTTTTCAATCACCAAAGTTCTTGAACAATCATTAGTCTTTAGGTTTCTAATCTTATTAAAACAACCTAGTTTAACCAATATTACTACCAGTGAATATCACTTGCTTATTCTTCGCGTTTAACCAGGATAGATCTAAGTATTTTACTTTGGCAAAACCTACATAGTACCGATCGAGGTTTTAACGAGGGCTTATATTGGATGACTAATTTTAATTAAATATGGAGGGTTTTTTTGTTATATTAATCTCACCATTCTATTATGATCTAATCAATTACCATCATGCTAAAAAAACATACATTGTATCACATACATGTAAAGCAGTAAATATAAATGCAATGGTTATAGCCCTTAAAACTAAGTCGGCCCATCTCAAGCCAATGGGAGAACCAAAATTACTAAAGATAGAACTTGCTTCTCAAGCACCTAATCCACTTTTGATCAGCCCATCAGTCTGCTCCTTTGGTCCATGTTTTCTCCGCAAATAATAATATTTTTTTCAAAAACTCGTTTTACATACGAGTGAGTAAGATGAGAAGAGAATTACAATAGAAGAAAGAAAGGCACGATACGCAGACCGTATTTATATAAAACCAAAGTAAATAGGCTATTTGGACTATAACCATGCATTTCAAACACCGTGCATATCATCCAAAACATACACATATTTTATCTTGTTAATTAAGATTACCTAAATAGTTCCTACGACCTTTGTTGCCTACGCGGTCCGACAGATCCTGGGTCGTCTTGCGGCCCTGGTATGCCAGGAAAATTTTTAATTTTGGTACTTCGATTACTATGGGAAAACCTCACGATTTGATAACTTTTATCAACAGATTCGTGTTTTTGGGATTTTTCAATCCCTAAGGTTTTTCACTCTAAAACAACCATTATTCATCTACAAAAAAAATCTTCTATCTTAACCACATGTTCATCATGTCAACTATTAACATATGATTATCAAAAGCTTACCACAACAAACACATGATTAATATTTAACCATCGATCGTAAATACTTGTTAAAACATATTAACATATTAATCGCGACTGGATTCAATTTCTACGTTTCGCACAAACATAACGTACTCGTCAAAACAGAAAAAGTAAAACATGCATCTCATACAAAAACATCATCCAAGTATTTAAGTCTGAATTCGAATCCTACAAGTGGCTCTGATACCACTGTTGGGAAAAGCTGGTACACCCCATGGCGCAGCAGAAAAATTATCCGACATAATCCACCAGTGATCCATGTACAAAGGACGAATTCGGGGTGATAAAAGATGAAACGTTACCTTAATAAATCTGGAAATTTGTAGGGAATTTGAAATAACCAAATCGAATCCAAGTCATCACAATAGCGTTTCGACCTCTATGCAGTCCACCCGAATGAAACAAACAATATTTTCTCTTCTCTAACTATTAGAGAGGTTTTTCAAAAACGAGGGATGAATGGCTGCTAGACCTTATGCCTTTATATAGCATTTAAAAACCTAATTCTAATTAAATTTAGATTCTTAAATATACAATATATTTAACCGAATATAATTAAATATGTAGAATCTAATTATACTTTAATTAGGTTTCTTTTAGAGATATATATATAATTTAATAATATTTGATAATTACAATAACTTATCAAATATTAACATATATATATAAACAAAATTATCCATAATTACAATAATTATAACAATTTCGGTTTCTCACTAATTACGTGTACAACAAGTTTGTACACATGTTATCTAATCGATATTTGTTCATTTCAATCATAGGGTGTGACCCTTGTAGGTTCATGTAACGTTAGCAGTAATATCCAGAACAATTCTAATATTACAAGCAATGAGTGGCATCTAGCAATACATCATTGCTACCTAAGTTATATGAAATCGTGGTTCGATTTAACCCTTTTTCCGTGATTAACTTCTTTTATGTATTTCATCCTTTTGTCCTCATATCTAGATCAGACACAAGTCATGGATTAGTCACAGTTGTATAGTCCATCTAATGTTTCTTGATATCTTGAGTAGACTATTATAAACGAATAATTATGATATCTCATATCAATTTATTCGAGCATGGCCATGCATTTTCTAGTCTCACTCAATCAAGTGGCCTATGATATTACTCCTATTATGTAGAAGGGACAAATCCTATTTTGATCAACCATATTTCGCTACATGGATTATGACATATCCAATATCAGTCTTTATAGTGTAATCAGTTACGACACACGTTTGACCGTATCAAAATATGTCACTCACGATGTTGAAATAATGATGATCTCAAGTTTGAGGATCATACATGTAGTTATCACCATAAGCAATGTTGTGACTGTCACATAATAATCCAAGAAACATGCTCATAGTGGGTCAGTCCAGTATGTTGTTCCCTAACACATACTTATGTATTGATTTTGATATCTCCATGTGAATGACAACACTTTGTCATCAATCAACTACATTTAGTCTTAATACATTATTGTTGTCCAAGCCCACAATAATTCTTGACTAAGGACATTCAAGAATAACTATATTATTCTAAGGACTTTATTATAATTCAGTTATTTTATAGATACACAGAATAAGACTGAAATAATAATAATGGCTTTATATTAATAAATAAGATAAAATAAGTATGCCTTTTACAACCATCTCATGATTGGTCTTTGAGCATACTCCAACAATAGATTGTATTTGACAGGTAATCATGTAAAACAAAATAAATAAATGTCATAATATACATATATACAAACCAACATAAAACAAAGATTTAATCCTCGTACGCGGTATTGTTAAACCAGTTCACAAGGTCCTTTAGAAACCTCATTTGAGACCAATAGCCTCACAGAACGGGATGTTCAGCCAATATATTTAGATTAAACCAACAAAAACAGAGAACATATTAACTAATTAAAGAATATACTTTCGGCATTAAATTAATATATAAAGACAAATAATTAATGCGTAAAGTAAATAAATATAAAATAAAATAAATTAAAAGATCAATAATTCTCTTTAAGGTTATGAGAAAAATTAGAAGATGATATATTTTTTTCAAGGGTTATAAGGAAATCAACAACGTCCAAATGAGTTGGACCAATATCATATTCTTTATTTTTTGCAAACAAAATTTGCTTCCAATAGTTTATTACGTCACATTGGTAATAAAAAAGGATTACACTTCCTTAGAATGATCTTTATTACTCTTGTCATCCTTATAACCTCACTATCGGTGGGTATAAGTATTCTTAAAATGTTCATATTTCCCATGTCTATATTCATAGCTTCAATCGCGACCACAACTATTAATGTGATCTTTATTTTTTCCATAATATAATCTCACATTCACTTCAGGAAATGGAGTGGAGCCAGTGGGCCTTTAAAACTTTTTCCATGATATTGTGTCTGAGGACAACATTATTTCGTGAAAATTTGAATATGTTTTTATTAACATATCCTCATCATTGATAATCTCATGGAATAAACAGCATGCTTGCATTCACTTCAAGGAATGTCTCCCACAAAAATTTTGGATCAAGACGAATTTTCGTAACTTGAACTTGGGAGAAGTCTATAGTCGAGTTTTTAGACATAGAAAATTTATTGCTTTCGAGCAAATATAGACTTTATAATAGTCTTCTTGTAGATTCAAAATCACTATGATTTACCGCACTTTAAAATCGTAATTTAAATAATAAAAATAAAAATAAAGTTTACCGATATTGATTTTCCTCTTGAGGACAATGGAGATATAGCAAATGGCCAAGACAGCTTCTCATAATCTCTTTACGTCATGTCTCTTTCCAAGCCATTTAAGGATATGTAAAACTCAAAATACAGTTAAAAATATAAAATCTCGTTTATAGAATAACGTAAATAAAAATTGATATGAATATAAACATATTGAAGAAACGTACCTCTTTAGATTTTATCTTGATTCAAGCCATGATTTTTAAGTTATTGAAGCATATCATATAAAACTCAAAACATGGTTAAATACACAATCTCTCATCAAATAAAAAGTCACAAACTTCCGATCATGTATTATTATTTATTAAGCATACTAACAAATAAATATTTAAAGCTTTCCTTGAAAATACTCAAAAACCGTGCGCAAGAGGATGTTAATTGTTTCAATAAAACAAACGTGAATAGATGGCTACATATTATTGTTTTGTTAGGTTCGTTTTATATATTTGAGTGTCAATACGAACATGAACTTGATGTCCTGATTAATCAATCAGTAAAACGATATATAGATAAATGGAACATACCAGATGTAGTCGCAAAATCAAATTGAAATCCTTTTCGAGAACCACCAACAAGAACTATAATAATCGAGTGAAATTGTGCTGATAACGTGTTGTGAATAAAATAACAAAGAACAATGAACAAGAATAAAAGAAAAAAGAGATGAGAGAAAGAGGGATACTTGTATTATTCTCAATATTGACATGAGTGTAGAATGCCTTAATCAAATCATCTATTTATAGGCATAAGAAATACATAATACATTGAACTCTAATTAATGAAGATAATATTCCTAATGATAAAGTAAATCAAATCTTCTAGATAAAGTACTTATCATGATAGACATCCACATAGATAAATATTCATAACATAAAATGAATTTTGTATTCTTTTTAATAGTTTTTTTCTAAGGGAGAGAGAAATAAAATTTTTATGGGTATTGAACTCACAATCTAGAGAAAAAAGAAAAATATCAACCAAGAGTTTTAAATCATGCTCTAAATATTGTTGACGGATTTTTTATTTTTAATGCACTAGATCTTGCTTAAATATAAGTTATATAAATTTGGACATAAATGTAACGTCCCTAACCTAGTCTGGTAGGGATCCGGTCGGATAGTGTTATCGGAAGACTAATCGGAGGTTAGAATAGGGTTTAGATTTCAAAACCTAATCTAAGAATCATATTGATTATTCTTAAGACTTATCCACTATGTTTGTTACTAAACTTAATCGGAGTTGGGGTCAATTTTAAATTTTTCTTAACCTTAAGGACTAATTTGTAATTTTTTACCAGTTATCTGATTTAGATTACCAATTGAAATTAAACCCTCCAATTACTGATCTAAAGGATTCATTATTAGAACCTATCGATTTACCAAGCTAATTAAACTAATTTGAGACCTTTTACGAAAAATCAGTTCTGTGGCTTTACTAAATTTACCAAATTTTACCAGTACACTTATAAACCATGTTCCTATTGGTACATTAAATTTTAGGGCGTTCATAATCCATTTAATAAGTTTTCACCTTAGGCTCATTTTAGAAACTTTTTAACCATTTTAACCTGTCCAACTCTAATCATTCTAAGCATACAACAAAACCATATTACCAAGTCATCATACAATCATAGAAAGGCTTATACAAACAAGTTGGACCATATGCCACTTTACTAGGAGTTTATAGCAAAAGATAACATACATATATGGCAGGAAGGTGACTTGCAACCGCAACAACACGATCAAGGCTCAGAATTGTTCAAGGTCCTGAAAATACATGTGACACACATGTTAGGCTTACATAGCCTAGTGAGGTAGTTATAACAATTACAATGAATGATTAATATTATGAAATGCATGATAATTGAATATACAAGTAGTCATATTATACTATGCACAATTCATGCTTATTACACATATTCTCATACTTTCATATTCACATATTACATGTCACATAGTCATATCATAATCATATTGTCATAGCACAATTCATAGACACATATCACATTAGGTACCATTGGATACACGGATTCCCCTGTACACCAACACATATAACAGAGAGTGGGTCGTAGCCCTTGAGCCGTAGCTCCAGAGATATATCCCTTACACAGCCGACCTCATTTCCCCCACATATAGGCCATAGCCTTGGACCGTAGTCCCCATTTACTTAACCGAGCTCAATAATCCTATGGCATGCCAATTGTATCCAATGTCCATAATTGCATAAATTCACATAGTCCATAAATTTTTCAAGTCATATCATATCAAATATTAGAATGAGCCTTAACTCTATATCATGTAACATTTCATCACACTTTCATATATCACATACATGAAGCATATCATAGTCATGTTTGTCTATATCAAATCAATGCAAGGCACTTACCGGATTTGCCAATCGAATTCAACATAGTTGCTCTACGGGAGCACTTAAACAAATACAAATATAACTACAAAATAATGCAACGAGATGGCATCGAGCCTATCCCTTGACACAACTACACTCACCTCAACAACCCTCTATTTTTAAGACTCTCGGATAGCAGCGCCTTTATTCTTGGCTTTCAGAAGAGATGGCGGTTGTTCTTTATCAACCTCTTGAGCTAGGTTAACCAATAGGAATTGGTTAGAATCGACAAAACAACATTGAATCAATACGGAAATATTAACCAAGGATTTGAGCTTACCCCAATCGATAGCAAGGACTCGAATTTATTAAACCAAAAAACTCGAGTTTACCAACCCTATCAAGGAGTCGATTTTTCCTTCCTTTTGTTGTGTCTCTTGCATAACATTCCCCCTATTTATACACTACACAGCCAGCCTCAATTGCCTTCCCCATGCTCCACAAATATGGGAGCCGTGGCATATTTTGGGTCATAATGCCCTTTTGCTTGGGCCACATGGTGGGCAACATGCCACCTTGCCCCTTTGTTGCGTCATGTTTTCACAAACGTGGGGAATTCACAGTAATTCCTTCAATTTGAAGGAATTGGCCGTGGGTCCCCCTACTCAATGTTATTTTATTTTTTTAATAATAATAAACTGATACAGTTAGCCTGAATAACCTTTATTACTTCAAATTAGGTATAAGATCGAGCTAATTATATAACCAGTACAAAATATTCGATCACCGGAACCTAATCTCCACTAGACCAGTTTTCAGGGTGTGATAACTTTCCCCCTTAAGAAAATTTGTCCTCGAATTTTTGCTTCAAGCGAGCAGATGAGGATACTGTTTCTGCATAGTCTTCTCGGGTTCTCATGCTGCCTCTTCAACGGAATGACTTTGCCATAAAACTTTCACTAAAGGCACGGTCTTGTTACAAAGCTTCTTGGTCTCTCGTACGAGGATCTGAACAGGTTCTTCCTCGTATGTCAGATTAGATTGGATTTCCAAAGACTCTGATTCAATCACATGTGAAGGATCTGACTGGTACTTGCGTAGCATAGATACATGGAAGATATTGTGAATCTTACTTAATTCCTCGGGGAGGGTTAATCAGTAGGCAACGGGTCTAACTCTTTTGGTCACTTCGAACGGGCCAATAAAATAGGGAATTAACTTTCATTTCCTTCCAAAACGAATAATCTTTTTCCACGGAGATACCTTTAAGAAGGTCTTTTCTCCAACCTCGTACTGAATATCTCTTATGCCTAGGTCAGCATAGGACTTGTATCGGTCAAAGGTAGCTTTAAGCCAGTCATGAATAATGGTAGTCCTTTCTTCAGTTTCCCGAAGTAGTTAGGACCTAGCATCTTGCCTTCACCGAGTTCAGTCCAACAAAGAGAAGTCTTACACCTCCTTCCATAGAGAGCATCATACAGAGCCATTTGAATTGAAGCCTAGTAACTGTTGTTGTACGCAAACTCAACCAAGGGCAGAGATTTCTCCTACGTATTCTCAAAGTCAATGACATAAGTTCAGAGCATATCTTCCAGAATCTGAATAACTCTTTCAGATTGGCCATCAGTTTGAGCACGGAAAGTAGTGCTAAGATGCACTCGCGTTCCCAAGGCCTTGTGTAAGGTCCTCCAAAATTGAGACGTAAATCGTGGGTCACGATCAGAGATGATAGATATCCGAATTCCGTGTAAATGAATAACTTCACGAATTTACAACTCCACGAGCTTAGACAAGCTAAAATCGATTATTACTAGAAGGAAGTGAGCAGACTTGGTGAACCGGTCCACAATGACCTAAATGGTATCATTTTTCTTCAGAGTCAAAGGTAGACCACTTACGAAGTCCATCGTGATACGCTCCTATTTCCATTGCAAAAGTTCAATAGGCTGTAGAAGACTCGTAGGTACCTTGTGCTCGATTTTGACCTGTTGGCAAGTCAAGCACCTAGCTACGTAATCCGTGATTTCATTCTTCATACCGGACCACCAATAGATCTCCTTCAGGTCTTTGTACATTTTGATAGCTCTAGGGTGAACAAAGAAAGGGCTAGAATGAGCTTCATTTAGGATTTGGTTCTGAAGATTATCATCATCGCGAACACAAATGCGGTTGTAGAAACACAGTAACCCTTCGGAGTTCAAAGCAAAGCCAGGATCTGAGCTATCCTTGACCTTAGCAATAAGGGGTTGCAATTCCTCATCAGTTTCTTGGAGTGCCTTAATTTGAGATACAATGGTGGAGTGAACTCTCAGCTCAACTAACAATTTGCCATGTTTTCTGAGTCGAAAGTGAGAATTCAAGCATCTTAGAGAAGAAGTGGGCTTTCGGCTAAGAGCGCCAGCCACCACATTAGCTTTACCGGGATGGTAGTCAATGAATAAATCATAATCTTTCGATAGCTCCATCCATCGGCGTTGACGAAGGTTTAACTCTTTCTGAGTTAGGAGATATTTCAAGCTTTGTGATCAGTGTAGAGATAACACTTATCACCATAAAGATAATGTCACCAAATCTTCAAAGCAAACACAACTGCGACAAGTTCCAGATCATGAGTCGGGTAATTTAGCTCATGAGGCTTGAGTTGACGTGAGGCATAAGCTATGACTTTGCCTTCTTGCATTAGAACACATCCTAATCCCAGGTATGGTGCATCACTGTACACGGTGAAGTCTTTGCCCGACTCGGGTTGCACTAACACAGGGGCATGAGTAAGGACTTGCTTGAGCTGGTCGAAACTCCTTTGCTAATCAACAATTCACACAAAAGGAGTATCCTTGTGGATAAGCTTCGTTAAGAGTGCTACAAGCAATGAGAATCCCTTAACAAATCTACGGTAATAGCCTGCAAGGCCCAGAAAACTACGAATTCTCCCACATTCTTCGGAGGAGTCCAATCAAGGATTGCTTAAAACTTCTTTGGGTGTACCTAGATTCTCGCAGAAAAAATGACATGGCCAAGGAATGATACTTTGGATAACTAGAATTCACATTTACTGAACTTGGCGTAGAGTTGTTTTTCTTGGAGGGTCTGAAGAACAATCCTGAGATGTTCTTCATGGGAAGTTGAGTCTTTAGAATAGATCAGAATGTTGTCTATAAAGACAACCACAAACTTATCGAGATAGGGTCAGAATACACGATTCATCAGGTCCATGAAGGCTGCAGGTGCATTCGTGAGCCCAAAAGGCATCACCAGAAATTTATAGCGACTATATCTGGTTTGAAAGGCATTCTTTGGAACGTCAGACTCCTTTACCAGCATTTGGCAGTATCCGGACTGAAGATCTTTCTTGGAAAAGATAGAAGCATCCTTCAACTGATCAAAGAGGTCATCAATCCTCGGAAGTGGGTACTTATTATTGATCGTCACTTTATTCAATTAATGATAATCAATGCATAGACGCATTGATCCATAATTTTTCTTGACGAACAAAACCAGTGCTCCCCAAGGTGAGGAACTCGATCGAATGAACCTCTTATCTTAGAGGTCATGGATTTAAACTTTTAGTTCCTTTAACTCTACTAGAGCCATTCTGTATGGAGTAATAGAGACTGGAGTAGTTCTAGGTTGCACTTCTATCCCGAATTCTACTTCACGGGTGGGACGAAGTCCCGAAAGTTCATCAGGGAAAACATCAGGAAATTCTTTCACAACTGATACATCTTCGAGCTTCAAATCTTTCTTAGACTCCATGGCATACACGAGGCACTTTTTATGATCGGGTTCGGGCTTCATCAAGATTATGCTCTTCTTATCGAGTCTACGGAGGTACAGTTTCTTCTTTGAACAATCTACCCAAGTTTGGTGTTCAGCTAGCCAATCAAAGCCAAAGATAAGATCGAACTCATGAAAAGGCAAAGCCATTCAATCGGCCAGAAATGGGATTCCTCGGATCTTTAGAGTGAAGGCTTTACAGATCATTCGAATGGTCACAATATCCTCTAAAGGATTGGAAACAACTATCTCGAAAGTAACAGATTCACATTCTAGAGCATAATTTTCAATCAAGGGTTCACTAATAAAGGAATGTGTGGAGCTTGGATCTATCAAAGCATAAACAAGTTCAGAACATAACTCCACCATACCTGCAATCACATTAGGATCATCCTCTTGCTCGCGACCTTAAACGTGGTACATTTAGGCTGAAGTCTGCGAGTCACATCTAGCTAGAGGAGTATTGTTGTTGCGGGGTCTACCTACAGATCTGGATGGCACTGGCTTTGCCCCTCTCCCCTTATTAGGATTGTTCTGAGAAGCTACAGATGTAGGAGTCTGAAGGTTCTGTGGGCACAGACGGATGAAGTGGCCAGACTCTCCACAAAGGTAACAAGATCCGAATTGCCTACGGCACTGCCCCGAGTGCCTCTTCTGGAAGAAGTTGCATAAGGGAATTTGGGAACCCTTTGTGGAATCGCATGTGCTATCCACTGAAGTTGTGCGGGTAACGGTTGTTCTGGTAGACTGGGACTGAGGTACATACCCAGATCAAGGCAATTGTTGGTAGGTAGTAGACTTTTGGTCCCATTGTCTTCCCTTTTGGGACATGGGTAACTTAGAATCATCTTGGAACCTCTTATTAGGTCGAGTCTGGTTCCCATTTTTTCTCTCGGATGCTCTCTGTGAAGCTTCAGTTATGATGGCATGATTGAAAATGGTTTAAAAGTCCTTGATTTCCAGAGCAATAAAGAGAGGACGAAGTTCATCACAAAGGTCATCTATAAACATTCTACATTTTTCCTTCTCGGTACTGATGATTTCGGCGCCATAACTTGCATACTTACAGAAATCGTAGATGTACTGCTCCACTGGTCTTCCCCTTTGCCTCAAATAGAGGAATTTCTTACGTCTTTCTACAATGTAGTTCTCACTGATGTACTTTTTTTGGAACTTCTGAAGAAAGAAATCCCACGTAACACGATGTTCAAGAACAGTGAGGGTCACCGTATCCCACTCGCTTTGGGCCTCTTCCGCTATCAAGGCCATGGTACATTCAAGTTTATGCTTCTCAAGACACTTCATTTGCTTATTCAGCACTTTCAGAGTGTTCTCCGGCCAGTATTCTGCGATCTCGGGGTTATCCAGGTCTTGGCCAGTGAACGTATACACAAGCTTTATTTAACACAATTAGGCATAGTCAACGGCAACGCAATCAATTTCCATAAAATAAACAAAAAAAAAAACAAACCCAGAATCAATAATCTCATACAAACAAAACCCAGAAATCAAAATTCAAAATTTAAAACATCCAATTAAAAAAAATCAACAAACCTGTACGTTTCACGTCTTAGAGAATCAGGAGAAAAGGAGTAATGGAGATTTCCATTGACCTGTTCAACATCGTTCACAAAAACCGATTTCTCCATTATTCCTTCTTCTTCTCTAAAATCGACAGCTCTGACTGGGGTGACGATGCTAAAAAAAAGACCGACTTTAGTAATAACTGCCGAGTTGGGTGAGGAAGGACAATTTGTCCGCTCCATCGGGGTGGCGTAACGGCTAGATTTTCAGGGCTTATATGGGGAATAATGATAATACTAAATTACTAATACTAATAAGGGTAAATTATATAAGTGACCACCAAACTATTTAGAAATATCTATTTTGACCATTAAATTATACAACTCGTCAATCAGACCATCAAACTTATTAAATTGACATATTTTGACCACCGTCGTTAAAAAACTAACGGATGGGTAAATGATGGGTGACGTATCAGTTAACGAAAATTTATAAAATTATACATATGATCCCTATTATTTACTTATTATATTAATTTAGTCATAATTTTAATTTAATTAAAAAAATTAATTAACCAATCGAATGACGACATGTCATGTTTTTATTTTAATTCATTTAATTCAATAAATTTAATCAACCAACAGATAGTAACAGGTGGTGTTACCACCTGATTAGTGAGAAAAAAAGAAATAAATAAAAGGAACGCAGGATTTGAACCACACTAATAGGCCAAAAGCAAGCAACAAAACCACTGAGCTATCACTTCATTCTTCTGAAAGCTTTGTAACATTGTTTATTTAAGCCATACATTTTGAAAAAATTAAAGAGAATAAATATAATGTGAGGGAAATCAAATCCGATTTTAATAAAAAAATAAAGATGATGCTTGATCGTTGGACTATAGTTAATATTTGATTAAAAATGATGGAATATTATTTATTAATCAATATATTATTAAATAGAATATTAATAATAACGTTACTACCTTATACTACAATAAAATTTGGTTTCATTAATAAATCGAATGCCTGATAATATTTTCCATTTGTAATATTATAATAATTTAATTATTAAAATTCATTGATATAAATCGGTTAAGTACGTTGTTGTGGTATATTTTATATGCTATTAATATCAATTTAATAAAAAAACTAATTTAAATTTATTGAGTATAGTCTCATTAATAAATAATATTTCATCATTTTTAATCAAATATTAACTATGGTCCAACGATCAAGCACCATTTTTATTTTTTTATTAAAATCAGATTCAATTTCCCTCGCATTATATTTACTCTGTTTAATTTTCCCAGAATGGATTAAATAAATAATGTTACAAAGGTTTCACAAGAATAAAGTGATGGTCTAGTGGTTCGGGTGCTTGCTTTTTGGCCTATTGGCTGGCGCGGGTTCAAATCCCACCCGCTCATTTTTCTTCTTTTTATTCCTTTCCTTTGTTTCTCACCAACCAGGTGGTGACACGTGTCATTATCCGGTTGGTTGATTAAATTTATTAAATTAAATAAATTTAAAATAAAAAGACGTTTCACGTGTCGTCATTCGATTGGTTGATTAATTTTTTAATTAAATTAAAATTATGACCAAATTAATATAATAAGTAAATAAAATGGACCATGTGTGTAATTTTACAAATTTTCATTAACTGACACGTCACCAATCCGTTAATTTTTTAATGGCGGTGGTCAAAATAAATCAATTTAATAAATTTAATGGTTGATTGACGAGTTACATAGTTTAATGATCAAAATAAGTACACCTATATAATTCGGTGGTTCCTGAAATAGTTTACCCTACTAATAATAACAATAAGGATTCATTCAAAAAAAATAGTAACAATAAGGGTAAAATACATGGTTTATCATTCAACTATCTTCTTACTTTTATTTTGATCACTTAACATTTTAAATTTTTAATTTAATAATTAAACTTTACATATTAATATTTACCACTTTACCATTAACTATGTAACGGGTTTATGACCTGGCAAAAATAACACCATTAAACCCCAACTTTTTGACTTTTTTTCTCATTTTCTCTTCATCCAAACACATCTTATAATGAAAACCCCAAACATTCACCCATTGTTCTCTTAGATTCTTTCTCTGCAATTTTTCATGGAAGCTCTAAATTTTCTAAGATTTTGGAATCATGGTAATTGAGTTCATAAAGTAAACTAAATTTATCCTTGAAATAAAAATAACGGATGGTCAGAAAAAAAATATTTATTTTCTTTCATAGTACTGGTTATGCTTTGTTAAAAAGAATTTTATAGATGTGGTAGAAGCTTTTCGCCATAACTTTTTTTATTATAATTTTCAGTTAAAAATTAGAAATAATTTCTTTGTGGCTATGGTGGAAGCTTTTCACCATGACTATGGTGTTGGCAACAACCACATTAATTTTTAGTTAAAAAATAAAAATGATTTCCATACTATTTTCTCCTTAACTCGACATCAAACCTTCACCTAAAGTTTCCCTTCTCTGCAACATCACTAATTTACTTAATCTTTTACTCATTGACACAAACAACTCCTCTCGAATAACTCATCACTGCTCATCAAAATTTGATGCAGTCATGGCGATTTGAAAAGAAGTATCTGGACAGTCGTAGTGTTTTGAGAAGAAGATGGTTTATTTTAAAAATTTTTAGGAAAAATTTCTTCGACTTTTTTAATATATATTTTTTATGTAAGTTTTCAAGATATTAAAAAATATGTTATAATAATATGCGACTTAGATTTTAAAGATTAAAAAACTCATTTTATTATGCCATGTCATAACGGTGTTACAAATTTAACAGATGAGTGATCAGAAAAGTTCAATCTATAAAGTTTGTTATTAAATTGAAAATTTTAAAAGTTGAGTGATTAAAATAGGAGTGAAAAGATAGTTGAGTGATGAACAGCTTATTTTACCCTAACAATAATAATAATTAACAGTTCAATTTTAAGGGTTAAACTTATCATTTATCTTCTATTATTTTTATAGGAGCGTTGTTATTCTTATGAAATTTAAGTTTAAACAGTTTGTTTGCACGAGTATGTACGTTTTTTATAAGATTAAAATTAAATGAACTATACTGCCATGTTAAAAAAATTGAAATGATCATCTAATTACTTTATATATTAAGGATTAATATTTAATGCACAAACAATGTAATTTTTTTACACAAAAATAATATTTTTTTAACTCCACAATATAAAATCTAAACCCTTAATCTTAAACATTAAATTATAACCTTAAATCTTAAATGCAAGATTCTAAAACCTAAACCCCTAAACTTTAATATAAAATAAACTTCTAAACTCTAAATTATAATCGATTATAAAAAACAAATTTTCCACCCTCAGCACATAAAATGTTTTCTCTTATATTAAAATTTTCACCCTAAAAATACCGATGATCTCGAAAGATATACCAACATATACTAATGTTAGTATGTACCACAATAACAAAAACAATACATCTATTGAGAATTGATACTGTGCTGATTATCTTGACTTGTGTTCAAATTTACTCTATGAAAAATAATATTTAATATAAATGTGAAAGGGTCTAAAAGGCCATTAGTAAGAAATTATGAGGTTATTTGAGGCTTATCGTTAACAATTTAAAAATGTAAGGGCTAAGAACATAATTAAACTTGATCATATATTTTTTGCTCTTTACTTTACAAGTGTCCTTATTTTAGTCTCTAAGAAGGGATTAAGTAGCATAATAAAGTCATCAACTTAGATTTTTGGAGTTTTCTTTCTTTTTCTTTTGTCCTTTTGGAATGATTTAGCATTGATGGCTAATGATTAAAGAGGTTCGGTTTGTTCACCAATCACTTGACTTTTTTTAAGGAGCAAACACTATTATATTATCCTTAATCAATGATTACTATAGGCAGGAGAGAATTTAGGTTCATAATCCATTTTTATATAAATTTTACATAGTTAAACCTCTTAAAAAAATTGTCGGTGTTCAATTTATTAATAAATTAAGAGTAAACAACATTAGATGCAACTAAATTTTAAGTTTAGTACCGATTATACTGTTGAACTAAAAATCAATATTATTTTAACACTGAACTTTAGTTTAGGCTTTAATTATACCATAAGACCGTTAAAATCACTTCACGTCATTGCACGCCGACCATTAAGATCCATTCACATCATTAATTTTAATAGATCAATGGTACAATTAAAATCTAAACTAAAGCTCAGTGTTAAAATAGTATCGATTTTTAGTTTATTGGTATAATCGATACTAAACTTAAAATTTAGTGATATTTAATGTAATTTACCGTAAATTAATTTAATATTATAAGAATTTATTATGATAACAAGTTTTTAAACAGAATTTGTTATTGTTTACGATGTAAATAAATAATATCTTCGTTTCTTACCGTAATTAGACATCCCAATCATGCTATTATTTAATGTTTTAATTGATATACTTTTGTTTTTCTATTCCGGTTCAGATTAATTTTTCATTAAAAATTTACTAAGATTTAAATTTTATATTGTTTAACGTATATTTTATTTAAAAGTGATTTTTATTAATAAATTAAATTAAATTTCAAATTTATCTAACCTTATTTTTTTTGTAAAATATTTAGTCAACTAGGTATAACCTCAAACCCTAAATTAGAAATATTCTTGCACTTGAACCTATCACCTCTAAGGTTTTTTTTATATAACCACGTGTCTTCGACGTATTAATTGACTAATCTACATCGGACATTGAATAGGTCATAATCTTTGTCATCCAATTTGCTCAATTTACAACGTTAGGTTCGAACTCGTAATCTTGTCAAACATAATTTGAAATTTTGTATTTTTTGGAAAACTTGTTATTATTTTTGTTGTTAGGTATTATTTTGTCAAAAATAATAATTAGGGGTACTAATAACACAGGTATAGTTGAGGTACAAATAAGTAGTTTTTCCTAATTAATTTGAAAGTTTTTTGGAAAACTTATTATTTTTGTTGTTAGATTATTTTTCATAATATGCATGTCAAGAGACATCCCTTTAAAAAATTATGGATTGAGAAATAATTCTAAAAGTAACATGAAAAAAATGGAGAGAAAAGCAGAGGATGTTAATGTTAACTACAAACTGCATAGGGAAATCTAGTCTTCTTCTTCATCAGTGATGAATTTACCAGTCCCAGGATTTATAGCAGCAGCAAAGAAGAATGCAACGTTGAGCAACACAAGGGGTTCAATGTCGCTAATAGGAATCCCTGTCTCAATGTTTAGCTGTGCCAGTGCTCCTTTCCCTGTTATAATCTCTCCTATCAAGGAGAAGGCAATCCCCAGCTGAGCCAATCTCCCCACGAACAGCTCATTTGCCTTTGTGAATCCAAACAATGGACCTGATCAACACAAACCAAAAACCATGACATTATTACTATAATTATATATTTAATGCATTGGCGGTGTATTAACTGATCGTTGCACGTAAACTTTGTTGAATTCGATGACACAATTAATGTTTTACCTCCTTCTTTGAGACCCAATGCGCCCCTGATGCCTTTTCCAGGAGGGATGACTGCCCCTTCGATGCCTGTAGGAGACTCGTCGACAAAGCGGCCTCGGTCTCCCAAAGCTCCGATTGCTCCGAGAAGGGTGAAGAGGATGAAGAAGAGAAGAAGGGGTTCAGCTTCATAAATTGGAATGCCTGTCTCCAGGTTCAACTGTGCTAGAATTCCTTTCCCTGTTATTGCTTCACCTAACAAGGATGCCTGCATATATGAGTGCACCATGACCCGTATGTTATTATCAAAACTACACTTTAATCCATAATGTGAGCAGGATTCAAATTTCACAAAACAAAAATACAGGACAATCTGAGATTTCTATTTTCTAACAAAACAACAGTTAACATAGGATGAATTGAATTTATTGTGCTAACTACAAACAACAACTTCTCTTCGACTAAACTAATAATTCCAAGACTTACAGTGGCAAAAAAAGAAAACTCTTTTAGGCAAATTGTCAAACAGTTTTATGTAAACAGATACGAATACTATATTGCAGAATTTACTTACAGCAAAGCCAATCATGGCAACACGTCCAACAAAGAGCTCATTTTGCTTGGTGAAACCAATCCCTCCAGAGGTGCCAAAGATTCCGTCTTCAACCTTTGGCTTCGGCTTCGGTGCAACCTTTTCGAGTACAAAAATGGGTATAATTCAAAAATCAAGTTAAACGCCAACAAAATAGACCCAGGAGAAAATTTAAAAGAAATTACCTTCTTGGGAGCTGCTTTGGTCTTTGATTTGAAGAGTGCAAAAGTGGTGAAAGCTTTAGATGACGAAGCAGCAACACTATTGGAGAGTGGATTGAATAAGAAGTGAGAGAAAGGTTTAGGCTTTAAGCCTTGAGCTTGGAAATGGAGGAACGGGTTGTCTCTCTTCAAGTTCAGTACACGGCTTGTTGAAACGCTGGTACTGGACATTAGCAGCATGGTTTGAGCCATTGATTGTAAAGCTCAAGAGATAGCCTTTGGTGATTGAGAGAAAGATGAAGTATTTGTCTTCTAAATCTGTAATATCCTTTCCTTTTCCTCTGATGCTTTTAGATTTGAAATCTGTGCTTGTAAATGACGGAGGTGTAGATGTGGATGTGGTGAGAGGGCTGGGTGACGGGCTACGGGACTGCCCACGTCGTTCTTTACATGTTTTTATGGTGGGGAATAATTTCATGCATGGAATTTTACTATGTGCCAACATGCCTAATTGGGGATTTATTGTGAATAAGAAAATTAGAGAATTGGGGTTGGTGAAAAATTATTCAGGACAATAAGATAAATTGTGTATATGTTACATGATAAAGACAGAATATTCATTAACATATTAATATGTACGTATAAGTCTTGTCTTCAATTACTTAGTGAAAATGTATTTTAGAAAATTTTATTTAAACATTTGAAAATACTAATATCTTACTAATGTGAACTTTGATAAAATCAAATCTCTCAACAGTTAAATATTAATTTTTTAAGTATTTAAATATAATATTTTAAACATACATTTTTTAAGTATTTAAATATAATATTTTAAACATACATTTATTGAAGGGTTAAAAACAATGTTCAAACTTTATTTTCTTTATATGTCCAAGTTTGCTCAATTTTAGGGTTGACACTTCAGTCTTCAGTACTTGTGATACCAAGGAGATATTATATAGGAGATATTATATCACAAGTTCGGCTCGCCACGTTATATATGGTCTTAATTAATAAAATTTATTAATTTTATTTATTTTTTCTATATCATCTTTTTACTAAGTGAATTTTCACTTATATTTACTGTAAATTAAATAAAAAATAGTTTTTAGCACCAATAAATATTTAATGCATTGGTAAGACACATTGCATTCCCAATGAGAGAACACGAGTTTAAACCTTAGAGACGATATTATTAAAAAGAGCAGTCTCACACTCTGAACAAGAATCGTAAGACGTACATGTATATTACCAAAAAAACAAAACACATTTTACAAAGTAAAAAATCAATAAATAAATAAATGACATCAAAAAAATAAAACACTTTTTATTATAACTTTATTGATTGTGCTCATAAATAATGCCCGTCAAAAATTGCCATATTAACTTTTTCTTCTATGGACTTTATGAAACCTCTCATCCAAATTTTTTCAATATATATAGTTTGAACAGTGAACAAAAGAGGTTTGATCACTAAACTCTTTCCTTCATCATAGCTCATCTTTCAATAAATAGAAAACACCAATTTTGTTAGAGATTTACTAAGAATGCACGTATTATTTTATTTCGTATAGATTTAAATCTCAACATTTGCATGGAAATATAATCACTTCTCTACTTAATAAATAAAACAACAATCTTTATCAAGCGTTTGATTTTGCGTACAACTTTAATATCAATTGAAACTGTGTTGTTTATTGAACAACTGTAACCCGGATGTTGCTATAAATCTTGAGTTTTCTGGAGATGAAAGCTAACCACCGAGACGTCCGGCAGGCTGAAGGAGAATCGATTAACTATATTAGCCGTGTCCCATTCGACAATCACCCGAGGTCATCCTTTGTTGACTGCCAACAACAAACCTTCCAGGAAAGCAAACGCCTTGGCCACTCTACAGTTACCCAGGCAGGCATCAACCGGTCAATGTGCACCTTCAGATTCCAAATATTCCATAGAAGCACCACAAAAGCAGTGAACCGCTGCTGGTCAAGAATTTCCTATGCGTCCTCTGGCCACTCTTTGCTGTAAACCGAGTGTGCCAGCAAAACCCTTCCATTCAAACCCGAAAGTGAAAGAACATCTTGGACACAAGGGCAGACACACTCACGCATGGCATGGGTCATGGACTCCACATGCTGTTGACATAAAGCACACTATGTTGAGGATAAAGGGATGAATAAAAAAAAAATCTAATGCCATTTTTTATTCTCGAGTTTTTTTTTTCAAACAAAAATATTTTAGTCTTTTATTCTTTTTTTATTATTCAAATATTTTTTTCAAATTAAATCAACTGCAAAAAAGATGGAAAGCTAATTGATAAGATTATTAAATATTGAGATTAAATTTATTAATTTTTTAATTATAAACAAATTGATAGAGTGTATAATTTTAGGTTAGTGTTTAGAATTTAGTGTATAGGGTTTAAGGTTTAATTTTTTAAGGTTAGAGTTAGGAATTTAGGATTTGAAACTTAATAATGTAAATTGTGTAAAATTAGTTTTACACAGCCTGTGTATCAAAATTTTACAATAAATTATGGAGAAAAAAACTTTAATAAATAGGTCGTATAAACTTTAGTTTACACGTGACTTTTAGTTTTAGGGGTTTAAGTTGTAGGGTTTAGAATTCAAGGTTAGTGTTTAGAATTTAGTGTATAGGGTTTAAGGTTTAGGATTTAGTTTTTTAAGGTTAGAGTTAGGAATTTAAGATTTAAGTTTTTATAATGTAAATACACAGGCTTATGTAAAATTAGTTTTACACAGCATGTGTATCAAATTTTTACCCTTAAATTATTATGCTTAAGGGTGTAAAAAGCCCTTGAACTTTTGAAAAAAAATTAATTAAGCTCATGAACTTTTTTTGCACCCAATTAAGCTCTTGAATCAATTAAGTCATTTGACCAATTTTGACCGTTAAATCTTGATAATTTTTTTATATGTTGGTGCAATGTGTCATGTCACAGTGTTTCCACTTGACATTTTTATTTAAAAAAATCTTTAAATGTTCTAAAAATTTTAAAGAACTTGTAAAATTTATAAAATGATATTTTTGAAAAAAATTGTAAATGCGACTAGATAAAACTATAGTGTATCATGTGTCAGTAATATTTAAAAAAATCAAGATTTAGTGGTTAAAATTGGTCAAAGGGCTTACTTAATTCAATTTCTTGGTTAAAGGGCTTAATTGGGTGAAAAAAATTCAGAGGCTCAATTATTTTTTTTTCAAAAGTTCAAGAGATTCTTATACCCTTAAGTCAAAAATTATTATTACTAGACCACGTCAACATATACGTTAATTTTTTTAACAGCATATGATCAAAATAAAAGAAAAAACATACGTTGGTGATCAAATCTGTAGAAAAAAACAGTTTGATGCCCAAAGTAAGAAAGAAGTAAAACTTTGGTGAGCAATAGTGTAGTTAATTCCAAAAAGAAATATCCCAGTCGCACTGCATTGGAAAAAAGAAAAAATTCAGCGCCACCACACGATAAAAAGAAATGGCACGCATCTCGAGAAACCCGAAAACGTAATCACTAAACTTTGCAGACTCAGTGACGCTATCTCATCGGATTCCTTCCTTCTACTCCCCAGAAAACAAGCAACAGTTTTAAAATCAAAGCCTGATGCACAGACTACTCTAATTTCTAGACAAAAACACACAGGAAATTGCTTAATTTTCTCCTTCTGCAACTGCAGCTCTGTCTTTCAAGACACCTATACAGAATTAACAATGAAAATTCTCATTATAAGCCTCCCACTTCCCCCCAGCTCCATTTCGAAAAACTATACTTAAAAGAAGAGACAAATGCAATTAAAGACTCTTTCCTAGAGCAATGAAAAGCTGAAAAGGTTGGTTTTTTTAATTTTCAACTCATCACGACTCACATGCTGTCTTCTGTTTTTTTTCCTTAAGTTTTATTCTTTTTGGAGAAATGAATAAAAAAGAAAAAGAAAAGGCCAAGAAATAGAAGCCCACATTATCTGAAAACTTGTTCTTGAAGTGTTTTTCTTTTGCTGACTGTTTACTGACATTCTCAGTTTTCCTACTGCAGCGTTTGCTTTAATGCTCCCCCCCCTTTTTTTTTTAACTAAGGCTTAAAATCTGAACCCAAGTTTTGCTTTTTCTATTTCTGTTATGGTGGTTTTCTGGTTTAAGGTTTATTTCTTTGAAAGGTATTTGATTTTGGTCAGCGCGGCTGCTTTGATTCCTTCAAGTTGTTTAATATCATTTCAAATGTATTTGAAAAGAATTTTACTTGATATCTTAAGTTGCTTTAATATCTGGGTTTTACTTAGTTTGTGTTGAAATTTAAAGAAGAGGCTTTGGAGCTCTTCAACTTTCATGGCTACCTCAGGTTTGGGTTTTTTGTTTTTTGGATTCTATTTTGCTGGATCAGATACTTTTAACATTGATTTTGATCTTGGTACTGGGGTTTGCTTGAAATATTTGAAGAACAAGAGGGTAGTTCTAGTTCTGTAATTCTAGCAGTGGCATTGTGGTAACTTTTATGATTATTAAGGCTTCCTATTCTTACATTTTTCAGCCAAAGAATTTTTAGGACAGTTTTCCTTTTGCTAGAACATAAAACATTTTTGGTTCTTTAAAAGTGTTATGGACAGTAGATGGTTAGATTTGAGGCAAAGCTGAGTAAATGATAAGACAAGTAATGTTGTTTTTTCTTTTAATGTTTAGATTGTTGAAAGTACTGCTTTTAATGGGGTTTGTTCATATTGTTTTAGTGATAGCTTTGTTAATGCTTTGGTAGGTATATGTTTACATCTTGAACAAAGTTTTGCTCTTTATTTTGATGCACATGGAAAGTATCTGATGAGCTGATTGGTACCGGTCTATCCAATTAGCCATGGAAAACAGCAAATGGTTGGGGAATAGGATGTCTTCTGAGACGAGTCGTGGTGAATCTGAGAGTTTCCGATCAATGTCTTCGCATTGCAAAAGATATTCCGATGATCAGGTTGGTGGATAGATAGCCTGCTCCTTAACCATGACCATGTTTAAGTATCCGCTTTCGGAAAGCTTGAATGTTTCGTGTGTTTTTTCTCTCGGATTAGTGTCTGAGCTGCTTTGATCTTCATGTTCATGGAAGCTTTACTAACCAAGACAACTTGTACTCTTAGAATCATAAATGTATCTGGAATTGTGCTGGAGTTTTCTATTAAGCTTGTCGTTTGATCCAGAGTTGGGAAGGTTTTTTCAAATCTAGATTGATTTACATCTCTTTTGGTTGTTGAAGCAGGAGGCTATTAAGGCATCAGCTGACAATAACACACAATCATCCGACGCGTCGTCGAAAGCTTCAGCTGATTCCAAAGATGTTGATGATGATGGCATTAAGAGCTTGACAGAGAAACTATCAGCTGCTCTGGTTAATGTTAGTGCCAAAGAGGACTTGGTTAAGCAACATTCCCAAGTTGCTGAAGAAGCCATTGCTGGTATTACTTACATATGACAGAACATCTTTGTTTTCTTAGTTATACTCTACTCACTAAATTCTAGTTAATTCTATCAAATGAACTTTAGGTTGGGAAAAGGCTGAAAACGAAGTAGTGATATTGAAGCAAAAACTTGAGGACGCGGTTCAGCAAAACTCGGCACTAGAAGATAGGGTGAGCCGTCTAGATGGAGCTCTCAAGGAATGTGTCAAGCAGCTAAGGCAGGCAAGAGAGGAGCAAGAGCAGAAGATTGTTGAAGCCGTGGCAAAGACTACTCGGGATTGGGAAACTACCAAATTTGAACTTGAGAGCCGGTTGCTTGAGTTCAAAAATAAAACTGAATCTGTTAACTTCAGCCCTGACCTTTGGCATAAGATTCAAGCTTTGGAGAAGGAAAATTCAGCCCTCAAGCTTGAGCTCTCCTCATATTTGGAGGAGATGGAATTCAGAACAATTGAAAGAGACTTAAGCACCCAAGCAGCCGAAACAACGAGCAAACAATACTTGGAGAGCATAAAGAAGGTAGCGAAGCTTGAGGCTGAGTGCCGAAGACTTAAATCCATAGGTTGTCAATCATGCTTTGTTAATACCGAAAAAGCTGCACCTGCCTCAACTTATGCTGAATCCCTTACTGATAATCAATCAGATACATGGGCCTCAGCCTTAATTGCTGAACTTGATCAATTCAAAAATGAAAAGGTTATCAACAAAAATGTTCCCAGTTCTGTTGAGATTGATCTAATGGATGATTTTCTCGAGATGGAGCAACTTGCTGCATTGCCTGAAACCAAGAGCGAAAATCAATGTCTTGAATCAAAAGCTACTGTGAAACAATCAAATGTTGGTGATAACTTGTTGAAGGCTGAACTTGACGTCCTGATTCATCGAACTGCGGAACTTGAAGAGAAGTTAGAAAAGTTTGAAGTTGAGAAGATTGAACTAGAAATCACTCTTGCCAGAAATCAAGAAAATCTTGAAGCATCGGAACTGCAGTTGAGGGACACGGAAACGAAATTGTCGGAGTTGAGAGCGGAGCTTTGTATGACAAATGAAGCTAAGTTCCATCTCGAGTCACAACTCAGTACCTTGGAAACAGATGCAAAGACAATGTCCGCGAAGATTGACTCATTAGAAGCAGAAATTGAAAAGGAAAGGACCTTGTCAGAGCAAGTTTCGGTTAACACCAATGAATCAAATCAACTTCTTGAGTCTCAACTCATTAGCATCAAAGCAGAGGCTCGAATGATGTCTGCAAAAATTGATTCGTTGGAAACAGAATCGGCGGAGTTGCGAGCGGAGCTTTGTACGACAAATGAAGCTAAGCAACAACTCGAGTATCAACTCAGTACATTGGAAACAGATGCAGAGACAATGTCCGCAAAGATTGACTCGTTAGAAGCAGAAATTGAAAAGGAAAGGACCTTGTCACGGCAGGTTTCAGTTAACACAAAGGAGTCAAAGCAGCTTCTTGAGTCTCAAGCACAGGCTCGGATGATGTCTGCAAAGATCAATTCGTTACAAACAGAATCGGCGGAGTTGCGAGCGGAGCTTTGTACGACAAATGAAGCTAAGCAACATCTCGAGTGTCAGCTCAGTATATTGGAAACAGATGCAAAGACTATGTCCGCAAAGATTGACTTTTTAGAAGCAGAAATGGAAAAGGAAAGGACCTTGTCACGGCAACTTTCAGTTGACACAAAGGAGTCTAAGCAACTTCTTGAGTCTCAACTCATTAGCCTTGAAGCTGAGGCTCGGATGATGTCTGCAAAGATCGATTCTCTAGAAACAGAATTGGCGGAGTTGCGAGCGGAGCTTTGTACGACAAATGAAGTTAAGCAACATCTCGAATCTCAACTCAGTACATTGGAAACAGATGCAGAGACAATGTCCACAAAGATTGACTTGTTAGAAGCAGAAATTGAAAAGGAAAGGACCTTGTCACATCAAGTTTCAGTTAACACAAAGGAGACAAATGAACTTCTTGAGTCTCAACTCATTAGCCTCAAAGCTGAGGCTCGTATGATGTCTGCAAAGATCCATTCTTTAGAAGCAGAATTGGCGGAGTTGCGAGTGGAGCTTAGGACGACAAATGAAGTTAAGCAACATCTTGAGTCTCAACTCAGTACATTGGAAACAGATGCAAAGACAATGTCCGCAAGAATCAACTCATTGGAAGCAGAAATTGAAAAGGAAAGGACCTCGTCAGAGCAGGTTTCAGTAAACGCAAATGAATCAAAGCAACTTCTCGAGTCACAACTCATTAGCATCAAAGAAGAGGCTCGGATGATGTCTGTGAAGATTTATTCGTTAGAAACAGAAGTCGAAAAGGAAAGGGCATTTTCATCACAAATTGCACTCAAGTGTCAAGAATTGGAAGAAGAGCTGTCAAGAAAGCAACAGGAAGCTGAGCTCCAGAAAACTGCAAACTCGAATGTTGAACCAAAGATAAAACAGGTAACTTTTCCAGTTATCATGCATGTACACCATCTTAACACATTTATAGTTTAATTATGGTATGTTCCATCTTTCTAATTGTCATGAGACCCCATGGCAGGAGGATTTGACAGTAGCAGCTGGAAAGCTTGCTGAGTGTCAAAAAACAATAGCATCTTTAGGTCAGCAACTAAAGTCTCTTGCAACACTTGAAGACTTCTTAATCGACACCACGAGCATACCGGAGTTCTCTAGAGGAGGATCATTGATCCCCAAAGCTGGCGGCGGAGAACCTTGGAAATTACATTCTAATGAAACGTATTTATGCAGAAGAGATCCAGAGTCTCCAATAGCTAGTGCTGTCTGTCATGGTCAATCAGTAAATAGGGATAGGAACACGCCATCATCCTCATCCTCATCTTCATCAATTGTGTCATCGAATCACGGCAGTTCAGAGAAGAACCGACATGGATTTGCCAACTTTCTAGTTCGGAGTAAGAACGGGATACAGCTAGAAATTTAAGATAAGTAGATAAGTTGTAATAGGAAGAAATTGTTTGTCATTTGAAAGACAGTGATTAAATACTGTTTAATGTTCACTATTAGATTGTCTCGAGATACATTATTGGACGTCTGAAGTCTGAATACAAAAGTTTCAAATTGAAATTTTGAACTTCAAAAGCTTGGGGGCTATGCTTTATGTAACTTTATATGAAAGACAAATTGCATCAGTATGACCTTTTCCTTCGGTTTTACTTGACAGTTGCATTTCGAGTTTCCTAGTCATGCTATTTTTTTCTTTCAATTTTTACCATCATTTATTAATCTCGTCTTGGAATTTACCGAGATGCTTGATTTGCCCGATCGTAAATGAAGTAATTTTGTGTTGTAAGACTTGTAACGTTTTCGGATAGTTTAAAGGGTGATGATGTGTAATGATATAGAAAGTGATAAGAATAAGATTCTGAAATTTTAGAAAGTTAATGTGTCGATGGTGGAGGTAGCAATGGATGATGGACGATGGATAGTAGTTTAGGATTTGAGAATTGAACCAACACTAAAAAGTGTGGCCCAAACCCTATAACGGTCTCTAAACAAAATAAGAATCTTGACCTACTAGTTCAGGCCCGGCTCTGGGCAGGGCCAACAAGGGCGTCCGCCCAGGGCCCACCGCTCAAGGAAGTTACACATTTCTAATTTTATTCAAATTGTATTTATTCTTAATGGTCTAGTTTTTTAATACTTATTATTAGAGGCCCAATTTTTTCAATATTTATTATTAGGTTTATTCTTAAAATTCAACTTTTTCTATTGCTTGTTATTAGGGGCCCGATTTTTTTATAAATATTTGTTATTTTGGCAAACTCTTAAAATTCATTTTTTTCAATTTTTATTATTAGGGGCCAAATTTTTCAATACTTGTTATTATGGACATACTCTTAAAATTAATTTTTTTCATTACTTGCTATTAGGGACATATATTTAAATAACAGTATGCAGCCGTAACAACGACCGTTAAATGACGATACCAGTAGTGGCAGAGCTAGAATTTTCTTATAGTGGGGTCATGAGTAAAGTATGAGGTATTGAGGATTTCTATACCACTAAAATAAGCATTGTTGACCACATACCCCAACAAATCAAGTGAGATCAATTGCACCCCTAATTTATATTCTACATCCGCCCATGGGTAGCAACACCATCTGAAACCGCAATACTCGCAACTGTTGTGTCCACAATAGCGTATGTTATTAAGAGATTTCATAACCGTGATACTCGCAGTGACCAAAATAGCATCTATAATGTCTTCAACCACAATAAAACCTAACATGCATGTAAATACGACCGCAACTGCAATTTAAATTTTTAATTTGGGGTCTATTTTTTATATTTGCCCTAGGCCACCAAAACTCCAAGACTGGCCCTGCACTAGTTAAGTAGAACTAGAAACCAAAGATATCAAAGGTTTGATTCAACAAGTAAGACTTGAAGGATTGATAAAGTTCTCAAATGAACAAAGAAATAAAAACTCTCAAATTTTTGAAATCAAAGTTGTGTCTTGCAATTGAAATATCAGCCTCTCTTTACATGCTTTACAAAATAAAATGATTAGCCAATAGTCCTAAGGTGGCGTGAATGGATAATAGATACAATGAATGAATTAAAAATCTTTGGAATGAATGCCTTTACCATCCAATGTGAATGTAAGCAAGCATGTCAATTTCAATGTGAACGTAAGCAAGCATGTCACATACAAGCACCTCCAAAGCCAAGCAAGCACCTTTAAAAAACACGTCTTAAGCCAAGCAAGCATGCACCTCTTCAATAGTTACAATTCTCTAAATCATCGTAATCATGTGTCTATTCATTGTTCTTGCATAACACCTATAAATACGAGAAATATGATAAAAAAAAAAAACAATGTAATATGATGCATGGTGTAATCACTAATTTTGTCCGGAGTAACCCGTTTTTATAAATAAAAGGCCTTATACTTACTACTACTAGTTTAATTAAATAAGAGCTCATATAATCAGCCTCTTTTATATATGATTATCATCCAAGTAGTATGAGTATTATTTTGTTCTTATTTATCCTTTTTCTTATCTTGTTTTTATTACTATCTTATTATTATTATGGTTATAATTATCATCTATTTTACATTATAAATTGCTAAATTAAAAAACCCAAAAATATTATTAGATTATAGCCTTACTATATGGTATCATTAGTATTATTATTATTACTGTTATATTATCATCATCATTATATTCATGTATATCATCGTTATTACTAGTTTTGTTACTACTATTGTTGCCATTATTATATTTATTATATTATTATTATCTATTATTACCGTTATACTATTATTATTTACCAGTATTATTATCACTATATTATCGTCACTACTAGTATTATACTATTATTGTTATTATCTAAGATTGTTATTATTACTAAACTAAAAACTTAAAAAAGACTAAATATAAGTAAATAAAGCCCAATAGTTAATATAAAATCTACCCATTAGAGTCCATTTACAATTTTATAAAACCCAGAAATTGAATACATATTACATGGCCTAGTTTTTGGCCCAATCATTAGAAGCCCTAATCTGATAGATGCCTTTCCCTTACGCAGATCAATCCCGACCTTCAGATCCAGATGAATCCAGATGGAAGCCTAAAGGTCCACCACGTGCGTGTGCTCCACACTGCCCGGCTCGTCAACACGCGCTCACGCGCCCACGCGCGACCTTCGGCTTCTTCTACGCGCGCGTGCAATTCACGCATCCGACTCTTCGGCTCCCTGGACCATTTAGATCGCCACGTCGGCCGTTCCTTTTGATCCCCTCCTCCTCACGAGCGGCCACGACATGCAAAAGGGAGAGAGCAAAATAAAATCAAAATAACAGAATACAAACGATTTCAGGGGATAAATAAACATTGGCAGAGTATGTAGATGAATGCGGCCAAATTTTAAGAGCAGCCAATATGGATATAGATAACCTTTTTCTTTTATACAAATCAATGTAATATTCTGCTATATAAACAAAAGCTAAACATTTGTAACCCTAATCGTAAAAACAAAAGGGGAAAAGACTTCAAAGCAATACAAACACAGATTCTAAGGTATATCCCCTTCTTTATTTTGAAGTATTGCATGCATAAATAGGGTTAAGGCTTCGTTTTTGTTACTTTTGCCGTTTTGGCTTCCTCTGTCTTTTTTTTTCTTTCGGTGACAAGCTCGTTCTGTCTTCCTCCGGGAACATGAAGGGGGCGAGCCATTACAAGGAAATACAAAAAAATGGGCTTCTAAAGGTTTTTTGTTTTAGATAAAGGGGGCTTCTAAAGGGGGTCTCAATTTTGAAAAAAAAGGTTTCAGATTTGGGTTTAGAACGTGAAAAGGGTTGGTTTTGGGTTGGTTTTGAGTTCGCTGGTGAACGGCGACCAACGCGGCGGCGTACGGCAGAGAAATCGTCAAATTCTGGAAATACGGTCGGAATCTGGGTTTGGGGATGAACATGCAGCGGTGTTCATCCCCGCTTTGGGAGAAATGAGAGAGCGGGGAGAGTTTTAGGGGTTATCAAAAATGGCCAAAAGAAGCTAACTCTCAGCCGGTGGGGTTTTATAGCAAATAACGTTTTAAAATTGGGTAAATTGCTTTTTTAAATCCCTCCGCCCTAACTTAATTACGCCCGTGGTTCTTCCGCATGGGCAAATCACAGTATTGGTCCCTCCGTGTAGGCTAATTGCGATAGTAAGCCATTCCGTGTTTTGTTATTACTTACCAGATCCCTGTGATTTTAAACCAGTTTGCAATTTCATCCTTTTTTTATTCAAATTGGTTTTTCTTTAAATATGGTCCTTTGATTTTGTTTCTTTGCAATTTAATCCATTTTCCAGTATCATGTTTCCCTTATTTCATGCTTTAATTTCCAGGCTTGTTGTTTAATGTGCTTGTTCTTGTTGAAATTAGTAGATTATTTGATTTGTGGTTGATAAAGAATGCTTATTGTGTTTATGGTATATGTATATATTATATAGTATACGAATAGTTTATATATAATGTATGACTTTTATATAACCTATAGTTTCTTTTATAATACATATAATATATGGTTTTACATAATATATAATATATATAGTTCTTTATATATACTATACATAACATGTAGTTTTTTATATAAAATATCATATATAGTTTTATATAACCTATAGTTCTTTTAATATATAAAACACGTTTTTATATATAATATAGTTTTATATAATATATATATATATAATATGGTTTTCCTTATAATATATAGTTTTACATAGTATATATAATATGTAGTTCTTATATGATATATATAGTACATGATTTTTTGAGTAATATATGTTTTCTTTATAATATATATAATATATGGAATATAATATATAGTTTTTTAAAATATATAATATGTAGTTTTTTATATATAATATAGGTTCCTTTTTTATATAATACATATTATATAAGGGGTTTTTTATAATGTACATAATACATAGTTTTTTTATAATATATATATATAGTGTTAAATATATACAATATATTTTTAGTATAGAATATATATAGTAAATATATTTATATTTGTATGTTTGGGCTTAGGGTTAGCTTTAGCTTAGTGGGCATTGGGCTTAGTTTTTTGGGCTTTGGGTTGTTAAGTTAGTTTTAGATTAGAACTAGACAAATTAATTTAACTAGTTTAGGATCGTGTGCTCGTCTCATAGGGGCATGATCTTTAAATTAATTAGATTAATTTAGGATTAGCCTTTTAGAGCCTTAGTTAGATTAGGGTTCGAATTGATTTAGTAAATTTAAATTTATCCTTGGCTTATTGGGATAAATGTTAAATTCATTAAATTAGTTGGACATCTCTTAATTACTTTTGGGATAAAATTAACATGGAGATTAGATTGCATTTAAATTAAAACCATGATTAACTAATTTGATTTACTTTAAATAGTATTCTTGTCTTATTGGAATACTAGTTTAAAGTCGATCGAATTAGTTGTCATGTTACAAGATAAATCATAATTTGTTAGTTTTTAGTCTTTTGAGGCTAATTAATTTAGGGTTAATATTAGATTCACCTAACTAATAACTAGATCACTAATTTGATCTTCCATAACTTGGGCCTTATAGGTTAGGGACTTAGGCGGGCTTTTGTGTGTTTATCTTTAAGCTTTTATTTGTCATCCCTTAATTGTCATTCATAAGACCCTTTATCTCGAATAAATTAATTTAATTCAAAAAGTGAGGTATCTATTAATTTCGATATTTGTATCGTAACAGTCCGAGCTCAAAGGATGTTAACCAAATATTTAAATTAATCCTCACCGTCCCAAGGTGAAATTAAAAGTTGATAAGATCATCACATCATATTTTAATTGTTTGCACCATGCATAAAGGTGACGTACGAGATTCGAACCATAAATTAACACGACAGTCAAGCTTATATAATGTCTGTCTAGTCTATGGTCCAGTGTATCGTCAACCTTATTAATTAAATATCTAATTAATTCGAACCCACTAACTTGATAAATCCCGTGTAATTAAGGTCAAATTTTCAATTAAGTATGCCGAGTTAAATTCAATTTAAATTCTAACAAATTCCATCAATTTGAAAGCGACAAATGTTCAGGTACCGATTCCCGGGCATGATGGGGATACTAATCCTTCCTCACGTGTAACCAACTCCTGGACCCTTTCATAAAGAATCTATGGTTTTCCATGGTGTCCAGCCCACCTTATCCAAGTGGCCAGCGGCGACTCCAAGTTTTCATCAATTTTCAAAAGAAAAAAAATTCCAAAACAAATCCCTTTAAGCCAAGATTTCAAAGAAATAATTTTGGGGATAACCCATAGCACCGAACCTATGAAACTTATATTTGTTTTAAGGAAGAAAAATAGGCCGCTACACATGGTAAATGTAATAAATATATATTATATGTTTCAACGCACACTAATGCTGGTAAAATAAACAATGAACAACATAATAGAAAACATGTGCACACTAAAACAATAATAATAAAATGGAATGTATGCATCAGAAATAAACATGCAACACATTGCATGGACTCCCTTTCACGTTGCATGAATCTTCCACATTGCTTGAACCAAATCCCACGTTGCATGGCATTGATTCAATAATCTTCCATACATGATTGCACATTTTGCTGACGGTATCTCTTAATTTTCTTGCCATTGCACTGTTAAGAATAAAGATAAGATGAGATAACTTTTATCTCATTCAAATCCATGAGATAACTCTTAGTCAAATCTCATTTAAATCATATCTTATCATATCTCTATCTCTATCTTATCTTATATTTAAATATTTGATTTGCATTTAATATTTAATTTCCTTTATTCTTGTATATTCATTTGTAAGCCTATATATAGGTTAGTTGTAAACATTACCAACCATCAAATATACAAATCCTTTATATGGTATCATGGTTATTCCACCAACTGTTCTCGAAGGAAGGGTGGTTGCTCTGGCCATTTGTTTTTTGGTGGCGGTCGTAGTCCTATTCCTTAATCTAGTCATTCTAGACGATAATATGTTGTGTGCAAGTTCTGTAATTTGCCAAGACATGTTGTTCGAGATTTTCATAAGCTTGTTTGGTTCTTTCACAACAACTTTTATCAGAAGCCACCATCTGATTCACCAGTTGTTAACACTGCTACTGATCTTTCATCATCTGATCCGACTCCTTAGATGTTTGATAGTGGTGCCTCACATCATACCACAATGACCACTGTGTCTCTTCAGGATATCTCATCTTATGATGGTCATAATACAGTTCATCTAGGTAATGATAACTCTCTACCTATATCTCATATTGGTCGATGCACTGTTCCAACGGCTACCAAGCCCCTTTCTCTCACAAATGTCTTATGTGTTCCTTAGTTAAATATAAATTTGGTGTTGGTTTCTAAATTATGTCAGACTAATCATGTGTCTGTTAAATTTTTTGACTCTTATTTTCTTGTTAAGGATCGACCCATGAGAATTTCCCTTCTTCAAGGCAATAAAATTGGTGGTGTCTACTATGCTCCGCGATCATTTTATCCCCAAGTCAACTTAGTTAATTGCATGTCCATGCATCAGCTGCATCACAAGTTTGGTCATCCATCAGATAAAGTCTTAGCCACTATATTACGCACTTGTAATATATCCTATGACCCAACTAGTTTGACGAACTATCATTTTACTTCATGTCTTATTAATAAGAGTCATAAACTGCCATTTGGTCAAAATACTATGGCAAGCTCTCGTCCTCTTGAATTGCTTTACTTTGATGTTTGGAGCACTAAACATGTGTCTTATGATGGATATTCATACTATGTAGTATTTGTTGATCATTTTACCAAGTATATCTGGCTATACCTGATGAAGAAGAAATCTGATGTTGCAGCAATATTTCCTCAGTTTAAAAGACTTGTTGAAAGCTTTTTCCATCAGACCATTGTGTCTCTATTATCTGGTAATGGAGGTGAGTTTGTTAAGCTCTTGCCCATTTTGAATTTGGGCAGTATTTCACACTTTACTTCACCGCCTCATACTCCGGAACACAACGGGACTGCTGAACGGAGGCATCGTCATATAGTGGAGACTGGACTTTCTCTACTTCACTTTGTATCCCTCCCAATAGAGTATTGGCCTCATGCTTTTCAGGCAGTTGTTTATCTTATTAATCAGATGCCAACACCGATATTGGGATAGTCTTACTTTCTCTTTCATCAACAAGCACCGAACTATGGAAAGCTTCAACCATTCGGATTCTTGTGCTTTCTTTGGCTGAGACCATACACGACATATAAACTTGAGCCACGGTCCGCTGAATGTGTTTTCCTTGGATACTCTATGACGCAGTCTACTTATAAATGCCTAGAGTTGACCACTAACAGAATCTATGTCTCTCGCCATGTTCGATTTATTCCTCACATCTTCCTTTTTGCTACATGATGTGTCCTTCCTATGCCAGGGCAACCAGATGCTTCATTGCCTACTATTCCACGACAACCTAATGCTTTATTGCCTACTATGCTTCATTGCCTCCTATGTCATGGCAACCTAATGCTTTATTGTCTAATATGCCATAGTAACCCGATGATTACATTGCCACACCAGTTCCTTTGGGTAACCTGCCACGGTAACCTGATGATTCCATTGCCACATCAGTTCTCTTGGTTGATCTGCCATAGCAAGTTGTCTCCCCTTGCAATAGCGGATTTACTAACCAAATTCGAGGTACTTTGGTCCTTCATTTGTTAATACTACTACATGTCATCCTTTGCCTTCCATAATAGAGCCAAAGACTGTTACTCAAGCTTGTAATAACTCGTTTTACCCAAACCAAACCCGGTTCAGACTCGACCTGACCCGGATCCATAACCTAACTCGACCCAAATATGAAATTACCAAAATGCCCTTTACCCTAATTAACCTAACCCTAACCCTTATACCCTCCACTACCGCCGCCACCCTCCTCTACTGCCGCCGCCATCATGCTCCGGCCACCTTTTCACCGGCAACCAAAACAAACCCCAAATTTGAATCCCAAAAACCCTAAATATATATATAATAATCCCACCTAAAACCTCTGTCATCCCATACCCTACCCCATGCCCTGCCACCCATGCTTCATCCATCACTGCCCATACCCTCCAATCTGCCAAAACCAAGAAAATTCGGTCTCCAAATCTGCAATCAACAGAAGAAACCATTTTTTTCATTTTGTTTGTAAACGGTTATATAAGAACAGAAAATCACAAATGAAATGGGGGATTCGGTTCAAAAAAATATTAAATGGGTCTTTTAAAAAAAAAATAGAGAAAGAAACAAGGAGAAATTTGAAGAAAAAATTTGTAAGAAAATTCGAAAGCAATAGAAGAAGATTCAAGGTTTTTTTCTTTTGAAATCGAACTTATTTCGTTTTATTTTTTTATTTCGAATAGCAAAAATAAAAAAGGAGAGAGATATCAGAGAGCTTACTTTCGTCACCGCCGTTGTGCTCCACCGCCGAGAGGCTAGTCGGCCGATGATCGGCATCACGAAGGGGATGAACGGCGCCGCCTTGGTTCCATGTTGAGAGAATGAAAGAATTAGAAGCCTTTTAGGGTTTTTTTTATCATCTGTTTCGAATGAAACCAATACCCAAATATTTGTTTTAAACCGGTGAGCAAAACGGCTTCGTTTCAGACGCCCGACCCGCGCGGTGACCCGATCCATAGGGAGGATCCGCGTGTTTTAAATGGGATAATTGCCAAACCAGTCCCCAAATGATACCCCGTCCATGTTTTTGTCCATGGGTTAATTACGTATTTAGTCCTTTTATTTTAATTTTGTTTTTATTCTGGGTCAGTAGTCAAATTACGCTAGTGGTCCTTCCCTTTCTTTCCCGCTTTCACCGTTGTCCATGGTTTTATTCTATTCCAGTCCTTATACTTTTGTGCGTGTTTATTTTCTGCTTTTAGCTTATGTCTCATTTCATTTTAATCATCCGTTTAGCATTTATTTAATTTTTTTAGCACTTTTATTTTATGCCACTTATATTTCTACCCATGCATTTTATATTTTGTTCATTTTAGTCTTAATATATATATTTTGCATGCCATGTAATTTAATGTTTGTGCATTTTGGTCCTTAAGTTGTTATTTCCCTGTTGTTTTATGTATGTTAGTATAAATCCTTGGCCATAGTTATCATTATTATTATTATTGTTATTATTATATTTTCATGTGTTAGATTAATAGCCATGCATGTTTCCAATTAGTTTTCATGTTAGATTAATATTTTTATTATGCTCTTATTTATATTTTTATCGCAATGTATTTATTTATATTTGTCATGTTTTTTAAGTTTGCATAACGGATATATATTTTACCAATGCGGTGCCCTTTTATTCGAGCGTAAACGGGGCCAATATCAGGCGTAGTGATAGTGGTTGGGCGTTTACTCTCGAATAATGGGGCCTTTAAAATCTACTCGCATTTATAACCGAATTTCAATCTAATCGTCACTTTAATCCGGAAAGTTTAATATTAATAAAGCGGTAATTATTAAAGTACCAATTTTGGGCGGTGTGGGGGTGCTAATCTTTCCCCATCCGTAACCGACTCCCGAACCCGATATTTCAAAATCTCTGGTTTTTTATGGTGTCCGGCCTACCTAAGTGGCCGGTGGCGACTCCATTTTCAAAACAAAATACGGATTTCTTCTAAAATCCCACGTGGAAGATAATATTTTCCAAACAAATAAAAAACTTCTTTTTAGCGAAAAAACATCTCTACAGATGGCGACTCTGCTGGGGACATTTTTGTTTTTCAAAAACAAATGAGAGTCGAGCTTTTTCAAATAATTACCGCTCTATTAATATTGGAAATTCCGAATTAAAGTGACTATTAAACTAACATTCGGTTATAATTGCGTGTTTGTTTTAACGCATTTAAAATATGGCATATAAACCCGTTTTTTAAGTGGGGGAAAACGCTAATGCTTTCGTGGAGATATCGTTCTCTCGTATGGGCCTAGCAAGTACCTTCGGGGCTCGAGTACCTTATACTTTCGTGAGGATATCGTTCCTTCGTATGGGTATAAGCGAATGGGCCCCCCTGAATTGAACCCGGTTGAAAGGAGCCTATAATGGGTGATGACTGGGGGCCTTGCTACTCTTAGTAGAGGACAGCAAGGACAATTCGGGTACCTCTTAGCACCAAAACTGCATATAGTGAGCCGTAGGAGCCAACCCTTTAGAGCCATGTGAAACTCTGCCCGATTAGTGGTCACCCTATTTAGGCTCTGGTGCCTTATTTCTTGTTTATGTGCAATTTTTATTACTCTATTTTTCATTTGTTTTATTTAATCATTTTATTTGGTGCTAACTTGTTGCATTTTATTCTCATCGCATTGATTTCACTTGCATCATTGCACAACATCATCACAATCTTGATTTTGCATTGCATCAATTTAGGACACATTTTGCATGCATATACATTCATTTTCAAAATAAGAAAACTGACTCTAGGGATGCCCTATAACAGTGATACTGGATAAAGCAGAAGATCAGTCAGCCCAGCTTCCATACGGGACCCGGTACAAAACAAAGATGGCGAACGATGAAAGATTGAAGAAAATCGAGCAAGACCAAAAAAAATTGCAAGCAAACATAACCAAGCAGGTTGAGGAACAGTTGGCGAAAGTCCAACAGGATATGAGGGAACAACTTGCAAAGTCACAACAAGACATGCTGGGCCAAATGGCACAAATGCTGGGATTGAAGCTTCCCGAGCCGGGAGAGGCCTCTGTTGTAAATCCCACTGCAAATCCTAGACCCACTGCCGGGGACGAGGATCTTATGTATCCTCCGGGGTTCACGCCCGTTCAAACCAGGATACAGCCAGAAACTCAACCCCAGGTGATCATTTCACGGGAAAGTCTCATCTACACCAGGCCGGTACTTCGATCCCTATAACTCATCCATTTGCATCAGAAGTTAAGACCGGGGACAATCAAGCTAAAAATTTTATCTCAGAAATGGATCATCTGTTTGAGATCGAGAAACCGAAGGTAGAAGCTTCAAATGAAATCGAAGATCGATGTAAGAGACTCGAAGAGAAGCTAGAGGCTATGGGAGTAGAAGATACCTTCAGTAGATTCGATGCCAATGAACTCAGTCTTGTCCCAGATTTGGTTTTACCTCCTAAATTCAAGGTCCCAAAGTTTGAGAAGTATGACGGAACAAGCTGTCCTCGCGCTCACCTCACTTTGTTCTGTCGGAAGATGACAGGATACGGCCGAGATGACAAGCTACTAATTCACTGCTTTCAAGACAGTCTATCGGGATATGCTGCCCGATGGTATAATCAATTGAGCCGACATCATATCAAATCCTGGAGAGACTTGGCAAAAGCTTTTCTGGAGCAATACCGACACGTCAATAACATGATGCCAAACCGGTGGACATTACAACAGATGAAACAAAAACATAATAAAAGCTTCAGGCAGTACGCTCAGCGCTGGAGGGATATAGCAGTTCAGGTCCAACCCCCGCTCAGTGAGAGGGAGACCGTGGTCACATTTGTACAAACTTTGGAGGGTCTGATCTTAGGTCGCTTGATAGGCAACGCGACTACCAATTTTGCCGACCTCGTGTTATCCGGTGAGCTCATCGAGAATGCTTTCAAGACTGGCAAAATTGACGATGGAGGTTCGTCCCATAAAAAACCTTACCATGGAAGGAAAGACCAGGAAGTGAACTCTTCGGGAGTTTACAATGCAAATTATTTCAAGCCCAGCACAGTTGTGCAATCTAAGGCCGTGCCAAGTGCTCACGTTGCCTCAAGCCAAGGTTCTAGTCAGAGGAAGAACACTGAAAAGATAGAGTTCACTCCCCTGCCGATGTCGTATGGAGATCTGTAAAGGGAACTGCTTAAAGCCCATATAGTGGTACCTTTCCACCAGACTCCGACGCAACCCCCATTCCTTAAGTGGTATGATCCTAACGCGAGTTACGAATATCACGTTGGACAGGTGGGCCACACGATTGAAAATTGTTGGGGCTTCAAGAGGCTGGTAGAAAAGTACCTCAAGCTCGGTGTTATAAGTATTGAAAACCCTACAAGTTCAGCCACAAGTGGAAACCCTTTTCCGAAGCATGAAGATGCCAACTGAGGGTGTTGAAAGGTTTTTGAACTGGACCATGTTAAGTATTGCACTGTCCTGACCATGGCAGGTCCCCTTGTAGTTTTTATCACTTTCAGAGTAATACTTTTTGTAAACCAACCTCACCAAGTACAATAGTGGTGAGAGTATTTTGTAAGGGATCAAAACTACAAGTAGCAATGCAAACATCTTTTGTTCATATCTGAGTCCTGAATATCCAAAATACATCACCTTAAAGTTTCAAATTTACTACGAGAACAGTGTCAGATGATGTCATGTAATGAATAAACTTTTGGGGCATCCACTCAGATGAAAGTTGAATCGAGAGTCAGGGACATCCCTTTGAAGATCAAAAATCAAATTATGTCACATTCATGCATTTAGTTGCAGTCATCTTGCATTGAACCATCCTTGCATACATCATACATTTAGGTTAAGTGCATATACTGAAGCCACCATGTATTTAGGCATAAAATTCAGGCATTTTTGCTTACAAACAGGTTCGGAGGAGAACCCAAACACCCCCGACATGGGGGCAATGACAAGAAGGCCAACCTTAGTCTTGGAGAGGGCCCAACACAAAGAAGATGCTGAAACATTTAAATAAAGGGTACCAACGACAAATTTTGTGAACAATTTACTAAAAATGTTTTTTCTCCTTTTCAGGGCTTCGTTCTTCCAACGATAATGTGATGGAAGTCAATATTTCCATATTTTGCTTTACCGCTGATGGTACAACAGCATAGACATCCTGAAGATCTTGTTTCTCCGTTGATGGTGCAACAGATCCGAACCTTTCCTCAAGCAGATCGAATTTCTATTCAAGTCTTGTTTCTCCGCTGACGGCGCAACCAACCCTAATTTTCCTCAAGTCTTACTTCTGTGTATAGTTCAAAGAAAAAAGAAAATTGTCAAAAAATAATAAAAAATTTTAGAAAAAATCAGAAAAAAATCAAAAAAATCAAAAGTTGAAAAAAATCAAAAATTGAAAAAATCAAAAATGAGAAAATTCAAAAGAAAATTTATCAACTTTCATCGCCCGATCTAGTCTCTCCGCTGATGGAGTAGTCGGGTCTAAGCTCCCGTCATCCTCAGATCCTGCTCTCCGTTGATGGTGTAGCCGGTTCCAGGTCGTCATTATCCAATCCAATCCTCCGCTGATGGAGTGGTCGGGTCCAAGCTCCCGTCGTCCCCAGATCCTGCTCTCCGCTGATGGTGTAGCCGGTTCTTGGTCGTTATTATCCAATCCAGTCCTCCGCTGATGGAGTGGCCGAGTCCAAGCTCTCGTCGCCCTCAGATCCTCCTCTCCGCTGATGGTGTAGCCGGTTCCAGGTCGTCATTATACGATCTAGTCCTCCGCTGATGAAATGGCTAGGTACAAGCTATCGTCGTTCTCTGATTCTGCTCTCCGCTGATGGTGTAGTCGGTTTCAGGTCGTTATTATCTGAACCAGTCCTTCCCTGATGGAGTTGCTAGGTCCAAGCTGTAGTCGTACTCTGATTTTCAAGTTAATGTTGTAGGTGCGTCGTATTATCTGATCCAGTCCTCCGCTGATGGTGTTGTAGGGTTCCAGTTAATGTTCTACTTCTCCGTTGATAAATCCAACTTTACTGATTTTCAAGTCCTTTTTATTAATGAAAAAAGAAAAATCAAAAAAGGAAGGAAAATCAAAAAAAAAGGAAGAAAAATAAAAAAATCAAAAGGAAAAAGAAAAAAGAAGAAGAAAAGGAAAAAGAAAAAAGAAGAAGAAGAAAAATAAAAAAAATCAAAAAAAGAAGAAAGAAAAATGAAAAGAAAAATGAAAAATTCAAAAAATGTATCGCCCGATCTAGCCCTCCGTTGATGGAGTGGCTAGGTCCAAGTTGCAGTCGTCCTCTGATCCTGCTCTCCGCTGATGGTGTAGCCGGTCCCAGGTTACCATTATCCGATCCGGCCCCTCCCCTGATGGGGTGGTTGAATCCATGTTACCAACGTTCTCCGATCTTACTTCTCTGTTGATGGAGTAGTGGGGTCCAACATCTATCTTTCGACCCGGTCTCCTTGTCAGTGTTGTAGTTGGGTCAGATCTTCTCTGGGTATTATCGTCGTCAATAATGTAGCAAGCTGAACTCATTTTGGCTCCCCAACAGACAACCCTCATTTTGAAGGTTTTACTTCCACAATAATGACAAAGTAGATCAACCAAGACAAGAAAAAGACCTGTATCAAAGAGAAAGAAGATCTACCGAAGAATGAAGACATACGTCAAGAGAAGAAGCTCAGTCGGACCAGACAAAACGGGTTATTTTTAACCTTTGCTCTATTGCTGTTACACAACAATGAGCAAAGGGGGCAACTGTAATAACCCGTTTTACCAAAACCAAACCCGGTTCAGACTCGACCCGACCCGGATCCATAAACTAACTCGACCTAAATATGAAATTACCAAAATGCCCTTTACCCTAATTAACCTAACCCTTATACCCTCCACTGCCGCCGCCACCCTCCTCTACTGCCGCCGCCGTCATGCTCCGACCACCTCTTCACCGGCAACCAAAACAAACCCCAAATTTGAATCCTAGAAACCCTAAAAATATATATAATAATCCCACCTAAAACCTCTGTCATCCCATACCCTACCCCATGCCCTGCCACCCATGCTTCATCCATCACTGCCCATACCCTCCAATCTGCCAAAACCCAGAAAATCCGGTCACCAAATCTGCAATCAATAGAAGAAACCATTTTTTCATTTTGTTTGTAAACGGTTATATAAGAACAGAAAATCACAAATGAAAGGGGGGATTCGGTTCAAAAAAATATTAAAGAGGTCTTTTTTAAAAAAAATATAGAAAGAAACAAGGAGAAATCTGAAGAAAAAATTTGTAAGAAAATTCGAAAGTAATAGAATAAGATTCAAGGTTTTTTTTTCTTTTGAAATCGAACTTATTTCGTTTTATTTTTTATTTCGAATAGCAAAAATAAAAAAAGAGAGAGATATCAGAGAGCTTACTTTCTTCACCGCTGTTGTGCTCCACCGCTGAGAGGCTAGTCGGCCGATGATCGGCATCACGAAGGGGATGAACGGCGCCGCCTTGATTCCATGTTGAGAGAATGAAAGAATTAGAAGCCTTTTAGGGTTTTTTTTATCATCTGTTTCGAATGAAACCAATACCCAAATATTTGTTTTAAACCGGTGAGCAAAACGGCTTCGTTTCAGACGCCCGACCCGCGCGGTGACCCGATCCATGGGGAGGATCCACGTGTTTTAAATGGGATAATTGCCAAACCAGTCCCCAAATGATACCCCATCCATGTTTTTGTCCATGGGTTAATTACGTATTTAGTCCTTTCTATTTTAATTTTGTTTTTATTCTGGGTCAGTAGTCAAATTACGCTAGTGGTCCTTCCCTTTCTTTCCCGCTTTCACCCTTGTCCATGGTTTTATTCTATTCCAGTCCTTAACTTTTGTGCGTGTTTATTTTCTGCTTTTAGCTTATGTCTCATTTCATTTTAATCATCCGTTTAGCATTTATTTAATTTTTTAGCACTTTTATTTTATGCCACTTATATTTCTACCCATGCATTTTATATTTTGTTCATTTTAGTCTTAATATATATATTTTTCATGCCATGTAATTTAATGTTTGTGCATTTTGGTCCTTAAGTTGTTATTTCCCTGTTGTTTTATGTATGTTAGTATAAATCCTTGGCCATTGTTATCATTATTATTATTATTATTATTATATTTTCATGTGTTAGATTAATATTCATGCATGTTTCCAATTAGTTTTCATGTTATATTAATATTTTTATTATGCTCTTATTTATATTTTTTATCGCAATGTATTTATTTATATTTTTCATGTTTTTTAAGTTTGCATAACGGACATATATTTTATCAATGTGGTGCCCTTTTATTCGAGCGTAAACGGGGCCAATATCAGGCGTAGTGATAGTGGTTGGGCGTTTACTCTTGAATAATGAGCCTTTAAAATCTACTCGCATTTATAACCGAATTTCAATCTAATCGTCACTTTAATCCGGAAAGTTTAATATTAATAAAGCGGTAATTATTAAAGTACCAATTTTGGGCGGTGTGGGGGTACTAATCCTTCCCCATCCGTAACCGACTCCCGAACCCAATATTTCAAAATCCCTGGTTTTTTACGGTGTCCGGCTTACCTAAGTGGCCGATGGCAACTCTATTTTCAAAACAAAATACGGGTTTCTTCAAAAATCCCACGTGGAAGATAATATTTTCCAAACAAATAAAAAACTTCTTTTTAGCGAAAAAAAAACATCGCTACAATGCTTTCAAAGACCCACTATGGAGACAAGCCATGGATGATGAGTTTAATGCCTTGCTATATAACCAAACATGGGATCTTGTTCCACAGTCTACACAATCTATCGTAGGGTGCAAATGGGTATTCTGTGTGAAATGGTGTGTCGATGGCTCTGTTGATCGCTACATGGCTCGACTGGTAGCAAAAGGGTACTCTCAGGAAGCTAGTCATGACTACTTTGAGACCTTTAGTCCTGTGATGAAACCCGTTACGGTGTGTATTATTTTCACTCTTGCCCTTCATCATTTATGGCCCATCAAGCAACTTGACATTAATAATGTCATCTTAAATGGCACCTTATATGAGGAAGTTTATCTAGAATAACCTTCGGGGTATGTTGATTCTATTCACCCATCACATATTTGTAGGTTGCGTAAAGCCTTGTATGGAATCAAGCAAGCCCCGAGGGTATGGTATGTTAAACTCTCTCAATTTCTCATTCATTTTGGTTTTACGAAATCAAAGGTTGGTGCCTCTCTCTTCATCTTTAATGCAAAGGGAGTTATTTTATATTTTCTAGTCTACATGGATAATATTGTGCTTACTGATGATAACACTGATTTTATTGCTCATTTCACCAACATATTATATACGAAGTTTGCTTTGAAGGATATGGGCTTGCTCAGCCATTTTCTTGGCATTAAGGCTATTTTTACTTATAATGGGTTGTTTTTATCTCAGGTGCAATATATCTCTAACATCTTGACTCAGTTTCAGATGGAAAATGTCAAGGCAATTTCCACATCTATGTCCTATTCTGACAAGCTACCTCCGCCGGAGCCATCCACGACACTTGATATTTCTGGGTATCGTCGATTACTTGGCCTCCTTAAGTATCTCACACTTACTCATCTGAATACTTCTTTTGCCGTGAATCATCTATCGCAATACATGCATGGTCCTTCACTTGCACATTGGATAACAGCTAAGCACATCGTGTGTTATCTCATGTCATGGCATTATTTTTCATTCGGTATTTTCCTTTCATCTCACCGCCTTTATTGATGCAGGCTAGGGAGGATCCTCTACGGATGGTCGATCCGCTACTGAATATGCTATTTATCTTGGATCTAATCTTATTTCTTGGAAGTCAACTCGTCAGAAAACTATTTCTCGTTCCTCTACAGAAGCTGAATATCGTGTCGTGGCAAATGCAACTGTCGAAGTGTTTTGGGTCCAACATCTTCTTCAAGAAATTGTCGTGGCATTACCAAAACCACCATTTCTCTTCTGCGATAATCTCAATGCCATATATGTTTGCAAAAATCCAGTTTTTCATTCCCGTATGAAGCATCTTGCCCTTGATTACTTCTTTGTTCGTGACTTAGTTGTTGCGGGTTCCCTACTTGTTTAACACATTCCCTCCAAAGCTCAGATTGCGGACACTCTCACCAAACCGTTTGGTCGTAATCTCTTCATCTATTTCCGATCCAAGGTTGGAGTCTTAAATGAATCTTCTATCTTGAGGGGGCGTATTAAGGATAAATATAAGATGAAATAACTTTTTATCTCATTCAAATCAATGAGATAACTCTTAGTCAAATCTCATTCAAATCTTATCTTATCCTATCTCTATCTCAATCTTATCTTGTATTCAAGTATTTGATTTGTATTTAATATTTAATTTCCTTTATCCTTGTATATTCATTTCTAAGCTTATATATAGGTTAATTGTAAACATTATCAACCATCAACTATATAAATCATTTACATGCACGAATAATGGGGCCTAAGAAAAAATCCTCCAGTTCAATGGTGGGTGGTGGTGGTGGTGACGCCATGATCTCATCAATAATATATTCTATTTCCTAAACCAATAAAAAATTTAGATTGAAGAGTTTGATCAGAAAAAAATATATTGGATTCGCGCATCCTTAATTCTAGTCTTATTACAAGGAAAGGTAAATGATGTATAATATTTTACAAAGAGAAGATGGTGAAACAAAATATAAAATAAATTACAATGTATATTAATTAAGATAAAAGAGGGAAAACTAAATGTCTAACTTATTTGATGGGCAATTTTAAGTGAAAAACACCTATTAAATAATTATTTAAAGAAATGACCCCCTCATAGCTTTATTTAGAAAAATGACCCCCAAATCTGCCACGTATAAAGAACTCGCGTTCTGCGTAAATCGAAGTCCGATCTCGCTTTTTACGAAAAGTGAGTTGTTCTTACGTGGCATCGCTTTTCAGAATAACGAACTTAACAGGACCTCGCGCTCTGCAAAATGCGAGGTCTCCGAGAATTTGAAGAGCGGTTGAATTTATCGTGGGCTGTTTAATGGAACTCACTTTTTGCAGAAAGCGAGTTCTTTGTAAATTGGGGTAACAGAACAGGCGTCTATAGGCATGTTCGAGCGATATTTTGGGGATATTAATCGTATAATTTCAATAAACGATGAGTTTAGGTGCGTCGTATTGGAACTTGTCTTTCATTTGACACCAATATGGGCAAGTTCGGTGCGTTGTAAATCGGGTAAAATTCGCATCGAAAACGGTACCATAGCTTGTTTTTGTGAATGACCGAAAAGTTAAAAAGGCTTGATAATCTTTTTTGCTTATTTATCAGGTTTTTAATATACGTTATTATTTATCCGACAAAGAACATAAATAAATATAAAATCTAAAACTATGTAAAAAATAAGGCAAAATAAAATATTTAAAATTATAAAATAATAAATAAAGTTGATAAATAAACATCCCCTCGTCCTAATGACGCCTATGTCTACCCGTTCCGTAGCTGGATGCACGACGATCTCGTGGCGGATTCCTCCGAGTGGTATGTGCTCCATCGTCATCTTCATCGCCGTCGTCCTCATCATCGGCGCCATGATTGTCCCCGAAACGTGGACCACCGCTGACACCGGGGCCAGTGTAGAACAAACTCTGCGCCGACGTCTGCTCGACAATGTTGTAGTCGAACTGTGCTGCCAATGGTAGAACATCCAACTCTGGAGGAACATATGCAAAAGGCGGTGTCGGGTAATATGGTAGAGGCACCGGCATAAAGGGACGAAAGACGTCCATCATGAAAAGCTTGGGTGGAGGCCCCGTCTACTAAAACGTCTAAGGACCACCCATCTGCAGAAACAATGACGAAGCGGAGTGCATGAATGTCAGTCCTGGCGCTGGTGTCGAAGGCCCTGCCCCGGACTGATCTGATGCTCGCGCTGTTCTAGAGGACAGTGTGTGTTCGGCGTCTCTGGCTTTTAGGCCCCATTCTGGTACCACGCTACGTTGGCTGGCGCTGGGTGGCGTGACATTGTGCGGGCGGGAGGTTTTGAAGAGGTAGCACAATTTCTCGCTGGCGCTCCTCTAGCGTCAGTATATGCGGCTTCCCATTTTGGTAGTACCACTATATATAGTCGAATGTGACGTCCTGGTTCACAATAGGTACACAAATGGGCGGTCGCCTGCCATACCTTTTCATCCATTGCCCAACCCAATCAGCGTGATGATGGCCCCAATGGACTTCTGTCTTCCCCTACCGCGTCAACCAATGTAATTCATCGAAATTGGGTGGCGGCTCCGGAACCCCTTGGACGTAGCCAAATTGTCGCAAAACCCGATCGTTAGGATGCCACTCGAAAATTTTGTAGTTGATGAGTGGCACCAGCAGCAGCCAGCTGTGAGAGCCGTCTATGATGTCCTACAAAATACAGTCCCGAATAGGAGGAGCAGCGTAAGGAGTCCACATGAACTGAACAAAAATCTTTGAATGTGAGTTATATAAGTTTTGGCCAAATTTTTTTGAGGAATTAAGAAAAAATATTCGAAATTCTGACCTCGTTTTGTATCTTATCGATCAACAACCTGTAGTCTCGCTGTGTCTCCGGCAGTCCCTGGTGAGTGAGTGGAAGACACCACCTGTCATTAATGAAAAAGAATTAAAAAAATTGTAATAGTTTAAAAACATATTCTTAAAATAAAATAAAATAATTTAAATTAAATCAAATTAAATAATTATAATAGTACCTCCGAATAAGCGTGAATAGGTATGAGGTAGGCTGTCTAGGCCACAGGCTTAAAAAGGGCTTCCGAAACCAAGCCCAAGACTGAAGCAGTAAAAGACATCCCCCGATTGCAACTCTATCTAAGTCGATGGCTTTGCAAAGCTCCCTGAACAGAAAGGCCAGGACCGCTGCTCCCCAACATTTCTTGCTAGATTCTGCAAAATTGCGGAGATGGTACAACCACATCAAGTGGACTTTGTTGCGAGATTTGCCAGGCATCAAAATCCCTCCAATAATTCGTAGGATGTTGGCACGAGCAACGTTGTGAAAATAATAAGTATCGTTATAAACATATTTTAATTATTAAAAAATATATTAAACGAAATATATAGTAAAATAAAATAAATATATTTACCCATTTTGTTTCGTCATCCGCGTTCGGGGGAGGATTGTAAAATTCTGCTCCAAAAAAGTTAGAAAGGCTTTGCCACCGTCAAACTTGTCCGGAACCACTCCCAACAGCTCAGAACACATGTTCGGCCAGTCACCATCGGCAACACTGGTAATAACCGCGCTGTCAGTAGGCAAGCCAAGATGATATGCAACATCTTCTAGTGTAATTGTAGGCTCGCCACACGGAAGATGGAAGGTGTGGGTATCTGGCCTCCATCGTTCCAATAAGGCATTAATGAAGGGACGATTCAACTTCGTACAGCCAACGATAGTAGTGACGTGCCCAAAATCGGCTTAGGCAATAAATGGAACGATATCCTCGTTTGGCGCGGCCGTGATACGATTTAGATAGCATGTCAATGCTCGTTCATAGTTCTTGAAGAAAAATAGTACAACATAATAATTAACATATATAGGAGGAAATAAATTAAAAAAATAAAGAAATTAATTTAAAGTAAGAAAAAAATATTACCTCCTCATTCTCCCGCCAGTAGTCGAAGACATGTCATTCGTCTATCCTCAATAAAGCCCCCATTGTATAGAAAATATAGGATATGTATAATATAAAAGGAGAAGAAGAATGCAGAGGTGTGGGGTAATTGAGTTTGTAGGGCCCTATTTATAAGAGGCCTCGCACCGCTTGAGAAGCGACATTAGAGGACCTCGCGTTCTGTGAAAAGCGAGATTCCACAGACCTCGCATTACGCAGGAAGCAAGTTCCCTTGAAGAGACGTGTCCTTTGACTTTTCAGAGAGCATCTTGGACGGTCAAAAGGGAACTCGCGTTATGCAGAACGCGAGGTCCTTTATTTCTCAGAAAACGTCCATTAAATTATTCCTTAAATTATTATATAAAGATGGTAAAAATATTTGATTTTAAATTCCTATTTTCCTTAATAGTCATAAAATAAAAGATGGTATTTAAATTTTATAAGAGGTAGGAAAAAAGATGGTATTTAAATTATATTAATATATAAGTTGTATTACTAATTAATGCCCCTATCTAAAACTTTGTTAAAATTTTAAACTCTATGGGTATTTAAATTAATTAAATATAGTAGAAGATAACAGTTTTTAGTAATCTGAAAATATGTTACATATATAAGTTGTATAACTAATAAATTTTCTACCGTTATTAAATTTTGTCTTAATATAAAATATTTTAGAAAACATAATTTTGAAAACCCTGGACCTCACTTTCTGTAGAATGCGAGGTCCTATGTAACCGGTTTGACTCTGTTGAGACTTAGCAGTCGCATATAATGAACGCTCAGAAGGGACCTCGCGTTCTGCAGATAGCGAGGTCTGTAGAAAACCGCGTTACGTAGAACGTGAGGCCCTTTATTTCTCAAAAACTGTCCATTAAATTAATTTTAAAAGATGGTAATTTAAATATTTGATTGCAAATATTATTCTGTAAAAATATTTGATTTCAAATTCCTATTTTCCTTAAATTAAAATCTTAATTAGTGTCGAATCTTTGAAATCAAATAGTCATAAAGTAAAAAATGATATTTAAATTTTATAAGAGGTAGGAAAAAATGGTATTTAAATTATATTAATATATAAGTTGTATTACTAATTAATGCCCTTTTTTCTAAAAGTTTGTTAAAATTTTAAACTCTATTGGTATATAAATTAATTAAATATAGTAGAAGATAAAAGTTTTTAGTAATCTGAAAATCTGTTACATATATAAGTTGTATTAGTAATAAATTTTCTACTGTTATTAAATTTTGTCTTAATATAAAATATTTTAGAAAACATAATTTTGAAAACCCTTGGACCTCGCTTTCTGCAGAACGCGAGGTCATATGTAACCGGTTTGACTAAACGATCAGAAGAGACATCGCGTTTTGGAGATAGCGAGGTCCATAGAAAGCCGCGTTGCATAGAACGCGAGGTCATGTGGTTTTTGAAAATAAATTTATTCTGTTTTTCTTTCCCTATAAAACCCACGCTCCGATTATATCTATTTCAGCAAAACTTCCAACACTTTGCTCCCCTTATGGCTAAGTTTTTCGCAACATTTTATTTTATCGGTACCTATTTTGACTCAACAATCACCAGTAATATGTCAATCCACGATTTGTTGCAGTTGATATCTGAAGAGGTTAGTAAATGTATTAACAAGCAAATTTCTTACTTGGAATGTAAAATCCCAACACTGACGGCAACTGAAACGCACTACATTTTGAAGCTAACCAACGAAATCGACGTACGTAACATGTACGACTGACTCAATTCTGTAGGAGCTAAATACATTCATTTAAATGTTAAGTTCGATGAGGTGAACGCCGGAGAAGGTAGTACGTCTGCACCCATAGAAGATGCTATGTCCGCACTCGCAGCGAGCACTGAACAATCTCCATGTTCACCGGATGTTGATGCAGCTGCCGACTAGTTGCAGCTTTTTATGTACAGGCGCAGGCAACAAAAACAATAGCTGATTGAAGAACTTAACTTAAGTTCAGATATTTCAACTGACTACGATGATTCCTATTAACCTTCTATTCCTCAAATCATCGTCAAATTATGTTTTATGAGTTCATCTTTTCATCCTTTATTAATGTTCTAAGTATGGGCAACGTTGTTGTTGTCCTCCTTTATTTATGCGAAACATTGTTCGGTACAAATAGTGCATGGAATGGATATTGCTTCTTGGACACGTCTGCAAAAGCAAGACTCTTCATGATTTTCCGGACGAATATTATACTGGTCATTCACACCTCTTATATCAAGCAGAATGGAATGATCCCAAATTGTAGACAAATTTCTCCTAAACATTCGCAGCAACTTATAGAAGCCAGTGGAGAGCAAAGGATATTGCGAACATAATTTACGAGCTGTTTGAATCAGAAAAGTGTTTCAATTGTAAGTTTTGCCACGATTTCTGCAATGCTTGTATTGTGTAGTTTTACTAAATTGCTTGGTACTAATGTATGTTCTTGTTACATGTAGATCTTTTATGTGCTGGGAAAATGTCGAGACGAGGAAATATTGATGTTCTGGTATACCACGATGGCGAGATAATTGTTGATGCCTCACTCGGCGTCATTTTTCAGTCTGTGAATACTGTAAGAATAACGATTCCGAGAAGATTATAGTACAAGAAGTTGATTAAGGAAGTGGAAAACAGTGTCCCGCATGGCCGTGTGGAAAGGCTGGAGGAGTTGAAGTATCGTATGCCAATCTCTATTAAACCGTTAACCTACTCATTATGCCAGATTAGGGATAACAGTGATGTGGAGTTGATGGTGGCCACCCACTTAGAGTATTCATTAGGAGGGCCCCTCGAGTTGTATGCGTTGTTTTCTGATTATGATGCTAGTATCGAAATTCCAAGTTGGAGACGAGTGAATTTCGACTTTGACCCTAACACCAATGTTGATAGCCCCACGGCAGGTTTATGAAATGATTTCGACCTATTAACTACATACAGTCCATGCAATGAGTTGGGTGCATCGTCGTCTTCTGCACCAAGACATTCGTGCATCGTCAACTTGAACCATCCCCCGAACGATGAATTCGATGCATCATCCTCTCTAATTTGAAGACATGCAACGTACAATCTGTATAGTATAGGGACACAGCGTCATCATCCCACAACTACACGAGGTTTTCCGACCATAAAGCGTTCAACCCCTTCGATGATTTCTCATATGGACGATACTCAACGTATGTCCCTAGTACGGAGTATGTTCAACCATCTCTGAAGAGACATTCTTGTGCTGGTGAGCTCGATTTTAATCTTCATAATACAGTTCATGAGCGGTCTCGCGATCGACGACAAGTCTGCTCGCTTGAAAGGGTAGCAGTCAACGACACAGAACTATACCGGTTCGAGGGGGATATTTTTGACGAAGAACCAGTTAGGGAAGTCAGACCCGACGACGACGATCAATGACCCTTCTATAAAGAACCAGCTTACCTGAACATTCTAGCAGGGTCCTTCGAAGATTTAGAAGGCAATAAAGAACACCCGGTAGAAAGCAACGTTCCAGTATCGGCCACATATATTTCTTATTACCAACCACCATCCCACTTCTCAACGGTTGATATGGATGCCTTGAATGTTCCAGAATTTTCACAACCCCCAACAATTGATGGATACAACCACCGTGTCGATGGTGAACTGGCCATTGGGATGACATTCTTGACAAAAGAACTGGTTGTGGCCGCTATTAAGCACTACAACATTCGCCGGGCAGTTATGATGACTGTGAAAAAAATACAACCAAATTTTTACATTACGGAGTGCGCCCACAAGAAAGAGAGATATAAGTAGAGGGTTCGTGTATCATCATTGAAGATGTTGAACGGGCTATGGAGAATCACGAAACTGGATGGGCCTCATACATGCACCATGAGCAGCCTAAGTCAAGATCACAAGAATATGGACGTGCACGTCCTATACTATACCTTCATGCCACTAGTCAAAGCAAATCCTCGTGTGACAGTTGCCACCTGTATCACTGTAGCAAAAAATCAGTACGACTATATTCCTGAATACCCGAAAGTATGGTATGCAAGGTGGTAGGCCATACAAAACTGTTTGGCCAATAGGAGGAATCTTACAACGAGTTGCGCCCGTGGCTAAAAATAATGTAGAAACACATACCCGAAATAGTTGTGAAACTTGAGACGGCTTTGGCATACGAAAATGATCGTGCCTACTAGGTGTTTGTCAATTCTACCGGCTATTTTGGACATTTTCTCAGTGCATTCATGCATTGCAAGCCAATGGTTCAGATCGACGGTACTTGGTTGTATGGGAAATATACACAGGTCTTACTTCTAGTGGTTGCATAAGATGGCAATTGGAAAATCGTTCCTGTAGCCTCCGCAATAGTCGAAAAGAAGGATATCGAGTATTGGCAGTTCTTCCTTAAGAACCTACAGAGACATGTTCTTTCTCATGTATGCGGGCAAGGGATGATGGGATATGTGTTATTTCCGACAGATCCAATTTGATCAAGTACGCAATACAGGGTTTAGGCCAGTCTTGGCAGCATCCCCATATTTACCACCGTTACTGCTTACGACACATTACGGCCAACTACTTGCAGATTTACAAGAACCAAGATGAACGTGCTATGGTACTTCGAATGGGTACGTCTTTTACGTTCTCTGCGTTTACGATATCTTTGCATGTATTGTTCGCCCCTAACTAGGTGTTTGTCATTCCCTAGGCAACTTGCATTATGTACATAAGGTAGATCAGCTGTTCAAAGAACTGAGAGCCAAGAATGAGAAAAGCGCAAGCTACCTTGCCAAAATCTCGAAGGAAAAATAACTTTGATCATATGATGGGGGTAAACGATATAGTCACATGTAACAAACTTGGCTGAGGCGGTCAACTCAGCTCTCAAGGGAGTGCGGCATTTGTCTATCACTTCCATTGTCAAAGCAACCTACTATCGTTCGGCTACCCTATTTGCAACCCTGGGAAGACAAGCAACTGATTGTATGGCAGGTGGCCACAAAGTCTACCCAAACTTTCTCAAAAATTTGCAAACTTATGTGCGCCATTCAAATGCAATGACTGCAACTCTCTTCTCTCGAGAAGGTCATTTGTTTCGTGTTTTAGAATTTTTGAGGCCGTTGGAAGGCATACAACACAACGCGTACGTGGTAGATCTAAGGAAGAGAACCTGCGACTGTGGAGTCTTCCAAATATTCAAATACCCATGCGCACACGCCATTGTTGCTTGTTCTTCCCAACAGATTCACTACATGCAAGTGCTTGATCCGGTATACTTACTGGAAATGGTATTGAAGGTTTATGAAAAATAATTTCCTCCTATCGAAAATGAAATTGATCCATATGTCGTTGATGATGAACCGACCATACGCCCAGATCCTACACTACTACAAAATAAGGGACGTCCACGATTGACACGGATTTACTGTGTGGAGGACATGGTTAAGCATAGAGAAAGAACCAAACAAGAAACTTTGCAGTGCATGTAGAAATCCCAGACACACGATTAACAAGTGTCCTAATCGCTCGGGCCCTCGTATGAACTAAATGTTTGTTGTATTTCAATTTATTGAATTTGAACTCAAATTTTTATTTGGTTTTTAATTTATTGTATTTGAATATATTAAACTTAATTTTTTATTTCATTTTTAATTTATTGTATTTGAGTATATTGAACTCAATTCTTTATTTGATTTTTATTTTCTATGTTTTACGTACGATTTGCTCATATTAATTTTAGGGTTTTATTTATTATTATCTTATGATATGATATGATATTTTTTGTTTGCTAGTGTTTGTTGCTATTCATTATTTTTTAAAATTTTCAACCCGTAACTCGTATGTATAGAATGCGAGATTCCTGACATGTCAGGAATCCTAGCAGAACTCGCTCTCCACAAAACGTGATATCACTGCCATTCAGGAATCCTAGAAGAACTCGCGCTCTATAGAAAGCGAAATCCCTTCTATAAATACCCCCGAAATTGCAATCAGGTAGCTTAGGAGAATATTTCGCTTCTATTGTAGCTACCAATAACAACAAATCACATACTCGAAAAAATACTTTGGCTAAGAGAATTCTCGAGTATTGCGATTTGTTGGTATATGTAGTTGCATCATGAGTACGTGCCCAGAGCTCCGAGCATTTGCATCATATTTAAACGAGGTCAGACCTACACGTTGAACGGCAAATCACAAAACTCGAGAAGGTAACCGCGGCCAAAGCTCCTACCATTTGCGCTGATGATGGAATCCTAGTGTAAAATGCAACGTAATAAGGTATACCTCAATATCCAAGATTGCCCACATCACAAAGAATGAGAATGTGTAGGGAAACATTGCTCAATGACGACCTCGGCGCGGTAATATACAAGATGCCCTCTTCAGTGGAGGTGTCATCATTGATCGGGGTCAGAACAGAAGTTGTATTCCAACCCGAACTTTAAGCTAATAGTGCGCAAGGTTACAGCTTTTTGCGGGTGTCGGATAGAATATGATAGGCGTATTCCAGTAGCAACTTTCTACGAATGTAATATAAGTTTATGTTGAAATTTAATACTAGTAACGGGTTAAAACTTTCTACGGATGTAATATAAGTTTATGTTGAAATAACAAGGTCTCATTAGTTTTAAAAGATGTATTTCCGCCTTGTTGTTCTTGCAGAAAACCATGCTTTCGAACCATTTTCAACGCAAATTTTATACCATTGTTTGTGTATCGCACGTTCCAATGTTAGTCTCAAATGATAGCCAAGTTCCTCCACAACACCTCCAAGGTCAAAAATGTGATAGTAAACGTACATTAAAAAACCCGATAAATAAACCGGAAAAGATTATCACGTCCTTTTAACTTTTCGGTCATTAACAAAAACAAGCTACGGTACCGTTTTCGACGCAAATTTTACCCGGTTTACAATGCACCGAACTTGCCCATATTGGTGTTGAATGAAAGACAAGTTCTAGTACTACGCACCTAAACTCGCCGTTTACTGAAATTATACGATTAATAGCCCCGAAATATCGCTCGAACATGCCTATGGATGCCTGTTTTGCTACCCTGATTTACAAAGAACTCGCTTTCTGCAGAAAGCGAGTTCCATTAAACAGCCCGCGATAAATTCAACCAGCTCTTCAAATTCTCGGGGACCTCGCGTTTTGCAGAGTGCGAGGTCCTGTTAAGTTAGTTATTCTAAAAAGCGATGCCACGTAAGAACAACTCGCTTTTCGCAGAAAGCGAGATTGGACTTCGTTTTACGCAGAACGCGAGTTTTTCATACGTGGCAAATTTGGGGGTCATTTTTCTAAATAAAACTATAAGGGGTTATTTCTTTAAATAATTATTTAATAGAGGTATTTCGCTTAAAATTGCCTATTTGATGCTTCCTCCTTTTTATAGTTTTATTTCTTAAAATTCTGTCATGATCCTAGAGACGAAAATCGAAGAAAGGCGATTGAAGGAAAGTTATCCGAGAAGCATCGAGCCTTAAATGACAACGTAGGATATTTCGTCACTCAAAAGCTGAGCAATGTCATATTGCTAAAAGGGGCTCAAGTCTGATGAGAGCCCAAGTGGATATGCCCAGGGAAGCCCAGATGAATTATGCTTAGTAATAAGTAGATGATATCTAACTATCTAAGTGAGTTATAGTTGTTATCTTTTATACAGCTGTAAATTAATAAACAACGGTACTGTGGTGAGCTGGTATATATAGTCAACTGTAAACGTCAAAAAAAGCCTATCTTGAATAAAATATTAGTGAATTATTCTTGAGCCCTCATTGACAATTAGCGGATAGCATTAGTTGATAGCGGATAGTTGATAGCATTAGCTGATTGTATAAAAGTGTTTGGTAAAATTAAGTAATAGCTGATAGTTATTTGATTATTTAAACAAGCAAAATGACATATAAAGACATAATTATATTTGATGATTGTTTGAATAATTTATTAGTTAGTAACATTTTGTACCTATTAATATTAATTAGATTATAAAAATTAATTTTTAAATATCATATATGAGGATATACATATTAATTTTTTATTTGTGAAATTATCTTTTTAATATAATTTAAATTTAGATGTATATATTAATTTATGATCTATGAAATTAAATTTTAAATATAATTTTATTAATTATTAAATTTATGTATTTATTAATTTATAAATTAATTTCTTATTTATGAAATAATTTTTTAATTTTTATTAGTTAATCAAGTTTGTATTATTTAGAGAATTTTTTTATAATTATCAAGGACAAAATAGTCTTTACAAATCTTTTATCCAAACCTCTAACTCAAAAAACTCCTAAAATGAGCTTTTTAAAATGAGAGGATTCACCTCAATCCGCTATTACAATCCTCTATTTACCAAACATCCAAATTAAGAATTTGAATGGTCCTCTAAAAATATTTCAAACATCTAATTTTAGCTTAAAAAGTTGTTTACGCTTTCTTCTTTTTCAACCTTATCTTCTACTTCTTAAACTTATTCCTTATATTTCTTAAACCCTTTTTTTCAAATTATCTTTACAAACTCAGCAAGTCACTAACAAGATTGTGACAACTTCATTTAATTTCTTTTGAAATCCATCAAGATAAACATTATATTTATTGTTTGTTTTTTCTATTAATTGTGGTACCTTCGACTCTTAAAGGTTGATTTTAGTGACTTTCACGCTTAAATGTTGATCTTATATCATCTCTTACATCTTGTTTATCTCTTCTAAAGATAGTTTGCTTTATGTAGCACCGAACCGAAGGTATGGCTGATTTTGCAGAGTTTATTTAGATGTGTGGAAAGAAGTTTATTTGGTTTGGTCGAGACAGTCGATGTAGTAGATTAGATCGTTTCTTGATGACAAGTGATTGGGTGGATCGTTTCGTAAATATGAAACAAGTTAATTTGTCACGAGGTATTTTAGATCATTCTCCGCTACCTCTGGTGTTAGATGATCTAGATTGGAGTTCAAGGCCATTCCGGTTTCTTAATTGCCTGATGGATAATTTGTCTAATGTGAATCAGGTTGCCACTGAGTAGGACCGGATCGATTCTGTTTCACCTGCTTTTGTTTGTGGTGATCGCTAGTTTTTGTCAAGTTGGTATTGGCCTTTTTCTTTTAAGTGTTAGGCTACGTTTAGCAAAGAAGTTTAAACGTTTATAGAGGGTTAGACGTTCGATTGTTAGAAGTTGAATTTTTCAGTTATGGCGAAACACATGTTTGAGTGGTAGACATAAACTTTCGTTCAGCGGTCAAACTATACATATTCAGCATTGTTTTTTCGTTTTGCTCTCTAAGGCCCGTTGTTTCTTGAACCAGCCCTTAGTTTTTGTTCTTTCTACCATAGTATTTAATAATTGAATTATTATCCTATACATAGGCGGTGATTTTTTTTACATGCGCCTCAATTTTAGGGTTTATGGTTTAGAGTTTAGGAGTTTTAGCGTAGGGGTTAAGAATGTAGGGTTTAAGGTTATAATTTAAGTTTTAAGGTTATAATTTAAGTTTTAAGGTTATAATTTAAGGGTTAGGGATATGTTTAAGGATTTGAGTTTTAACCTATAAAGCTTAAATTTTAACTCAAAACTCGAAATTCTATCAACATCCCCTAAATTCAAAAATACTACACTTAAACCTCTAAACCTTAAACCCTAAAACTAAGACGTTTTGTTTACACAAACACTTATGCATGGAATAATTACCTCTTAATAATTGCTTTGGATTTACATTCCTTAATAAAAATCCATTTTATCAATAAAAATATTAATGTAATATTTTAGTATTATTTTAAAATTTTTAATTGTTAAAATATTTAAAATGTATTAATAGTTTCATTAAATAATATAATATTTATATTTTAATAAGTAACTAACATAATTAATAATATTTATTATTTTAACAAAGTAACTAGTATTAATATTTTTATTTATAAAATTATAAAATATAATATTTTAATAATATTATTAACATAAATAATATTAACTAAATTATTGTATTATTTTAAAATAATAATATTGAGCTTTTTTAAATGAATAGTATTGTTTATTGTATTTGATGTTTATAATAAATAATTTTAAAAATTTTACCTTTTGAAATTTTCTATAAAATATAGGGTTAATTACTGGAATGGTCACTTATGTTTTCTCCCAATACAGTTTTGGTCACCGATTTTCAAATTTGACCGATAAGGTCACTTATGTTTTCGATTTGTACAGTTTTGGTCACCGATTTTCAAATTCGACCGATAATGTCACTTACATTTTCGATTTTTAAACTTTTGGTCACTCGAACGCTAATTTATGTTAAGTGTCGTTAAATGAGTGACGTGACTGTAAACAAAGAACTATTTTGCCTTGGCTAGGAAACGAACCCAGGTTCCCTTAGGTGTAAGTGGCGTGAGTTTGCCATTGAATCGAGTGGCTATTTGTGATATAAAGTACAAAATACAATATATGTTTTAGTTTGTTGTTAATGAAAGGAAAAGGAAATAAATATGGATTAAGAGGACTCGAACATGACATACTTGAGACGCATAAAAAAGGTTTAAACCACTATAGAAATATAATATTTAAAATAGTTAATTCACGGTTTAAAATAAAAAATGAATTCAAACTCACGAATATAACTCTAATAATAAGATAAGTTTGGTTTCATTAAATGAAATTTTAATATAATTTTAATTTTTTATTTAATTAAATTAAAATTAGGATCAAATTAATATAATAAATAGCTAACAGAGACCAAATGTGTAATTATATAAATTTTTCTTTAACAGTCACGCATTTATTTAACGACACTTAACTTCGAGTGACTAGAAGTTTACAGATCGAAAACGTAAGTGACATTATCGGACGAATTTAAAAATTGATGACCAAAACTATACTAGGAGAAATATAAGTGGCAATTTCAGTAGTTAACCCTAAAATATAATTTATTTTTTAAAATCCGTTTTTAATGAAACAAACAAACTATCCTTAGAATATTCATTTTCATTTCCCTCACCTTCTCTCCATTCAAATATAGTGTTAACGCCAACTAAGATCTACTCTCAACTTTGACCTATGTAACAAAGGGGTGTATATGAATTGATTCGGTAAATTATTTTCGTAGTCCATTGACTTTTTATTTGATTAACTTTGGTTTTTGATTTTTTAATATTAATTTTTTAATTTTGAGATTTTATATTTTATTTAGTAATGTAACTTTATTTTATGGATTTAAATAATTTTGTAATAAAATACTATCGTCATTTTATAAATACTTCTCAGAAGATTAAAATTTCAAAGTAAATAAAAATAATTAATACTTCATATATAATAATTTTTAATTATTTCATGGTTCAATTTGATCTTGTCCAAGGGGAATTAAAATACAAATGTGGGCTAAGTAAATCAATAGATAGCCTTGGTCTTATTGAAAATAGTAGTGTAAACGAAGACCCGACTACAAATAATACGGATAAAACATTCATGATTAGAGTGACAGCTCTAGTTATTATAGTAAAGTTGATCATTTAATTGGCGTTAAAGACATTCGAAATTTTATTTCTAATAACACTTTTTTTAATTAGGGATAATAATCATGATAACTGCTTTTTCGGAATAAAAAGGGATAAAAAATGTCCCGAACTTATTTGACTTATAGAATTATATGCAAGCATATGTTTCATGCTTGTTTGAGTAATCGCAATGAAATTCCCTAATATCATGCTAAGAATAGCCGTATAGACAGTCATTTTCGATTCTTTTTTCTCAGCTCAGCCCTATGTAACGAGTGGTTTAGTTTCAAGGCAATATACACCAAAACAGCCCGATTTCTTTATTCGATCCATCCGTCCGACGAAGCATTGCCTCAGACCGACCAAGGGACAGCGAATCACAACACTTGAAGAGATAAGAGGAGATTACCAGAGATATGGCAGCCAGCAGTGCAATAGGAAGCTCTCCAAAGATAGCGTGGAACGAGATCCAAAGGAGGTTCGAGACAGAAGACAAGAAAGCCTACGTTGAATACGAGTTGAGGCAAGACGGCAAAGTGATGGACATCGTCCACACTTTTGTCCCATCTTCCAAGCGAGGCTTGGGCTTGGCTTCTCATCTCTGTGTCGCCGCCTTCAATCACGCCAACTCTCACTCTTTGTGGATTATCCCCTCTTGCTCTTACGTCTCGGTTAGTCCCTTCTCTCCCTCTCTCTATGTTTCATTTCATGGGGTTTTGTTTATCTGTTGAATTTGGCCCCTGGGTTTCTATTTTCTTGTTTTGGTTCTCAAAATCCGATGAATTTTGAAATGTTTTAGGAAACCCTAAGATGTCGATTACTGCTAATGCTCCTGTTTGTGTATGATTTAGAGACTTGATTAATGATAACCCGCTCGATTACTGCTATTGCTGATCAACTTTTGCAAAACCATATGATTGTGTATGCTGGTCTTTCTTGTTTCTTAGAAGAAAAAAGGGGGTTAATTTGTCTGTATGTATTGTTTTGATGATAGTTTCCGAGGCTTGGGCAAAAACTCAGGCTAGTTTTACTTAGAAAAGTGGCATTGTTAACGACAGTCATTTAGGTTTGACAGCAGTTGTAATACGGGTAAAAAAAAACATGCTGTTTTAATAGCTGGATAGGAAATTCTTACCATTTAAACACAGTGATTGGTCCATGATCCTTTACTCAAAGAACAGGTTTGGAATTCCTTTTTTTTCCTATTAAGAAAACAAGCTTGTATCTTTTCCTCTGTCTAGACGAGTTAGCCTATGTGTAATATATGCAGAATCATTGAGTGAAATGTCATGGTGCATTTAGACTTATGAGCTCCCTGGTGTCAGCCAAAAACCACACCGGCTTGCACTTCTGTCTACATTTTTGTGCCTCTTTGGCTCGCACTTTTGGAGATTTGAAAGTGCATGTGTTTCTTTCTTGATGAGGAAATTATGCGCCTTTGGATTGTTTCATTCGTGTATACTTTAGGTACTTGGTTATGTCATGGTTCACAAGTCACTTTTTCAGGACACTTTTCTTCCGCGGAACCCGTGTTGGAACAGTCTATTATACTCAGAAGAGCCGAGATCCAATATCTAAATAGCTCCTCCATCTCTTTGTTGTTGTGGACTTGTGGCTATGGAGATATGGATAAGATGCTATATGGAGTCAACATCTCCCCTTCGATCGTAGCAAATTACTATACTTTCAGCCAAATAATAATTTGATGTACTCTTTGCAGGTAATATCTTTGCAATAGCTTTTGCATATGATATGGATACCTTTCAGGTTTGGTAACTTCAGTAATCCCGACTATCTGAAAGCTAATACCTTCACTTGAATATCATAGAATAATCGCATGAACTCAGATGCATTTACAGAAATGGACATCATAGATTAATCTGTTTTCTTTCCACTGATGGATTTAAAACAAATGTCTCCATCTAAACTGCTACCGACAACTGTTCAACCATTTTTTATAAAACAAATTAGGCTTAATGATTCATGAGGTGCTTAAACTTTTGAAGAAAAAAAAATCAATGTGGCAACTTATTTTATACTCAAGCCCTTAAACTGAGAAAAAAAAATCAATGCAGTCTTTTGACCGATGTAAACCGTCGTTATAGTTACATTGTTGATGTAACGATTCACTTTGCTGACATGTAACGATTCATTGTGTTGACATGATAGTCTATTGTAAATGATGTTGTGATGGAGGGATTCAATTGACTTTTTAAAAAGATTGAGGGTTTAATTATTTTTTAGAAAGTTTGAAGGTTTATTTAAACTTTAAATAAAACATATGAAATTCTTTAAATTTTAAAATATTAAAAATTGTGAAATAATCAGAAATTGAACATTAAAAAGTAGGATAAAGTTGACAAATAATCACTAAACTATGGTAAAATAGTCGGTCATCCAAAATGTTACAAATTATCATTTAAATTTTGATAGAACTGTTAACCGTCAGTAATAGAAAAGAAAAGGAAATGTGGTGACTTGAGCCAGGGAAGGGATGTGAATTAAGGCATAACTAACCACTAGGTAAAACAGAGAGATTTTTTTTTTTTGAATAATGGTAAAAGCAAATATTTGAATACAAATGACAACAAATTATATGTATGTTATGTGGTTTCTTATTGATGGAAAATCTAAAACTGAGAGATGGATATGATCTGGGACCTATGGGTTGAATGGGTGCACCTGACCATTAAACCAAAACTACTATTTGGTTAATGATAGACAACATTTACTATATATGCTAAAAGTTAATTAATTGTAAGATGTTAAATTATATTTTAAATTATTAATAAATCCATTTGAAATAGATTATAAATAGTTGTTATTTAATATTATTAAACAATATTTAAATACATTTTAAATTATTAATTGACATATTTTAAATATATCAAATATTAAATAATTTTAACGCCTTAATTTTTGGGTTAATGAATTGGATTTCGGACCCTGGTTATGAGCTTTTATTTTATAAGCCCAAGTTGAGGTTGTTAAGTTGGGCCCGTTATATTGAGGAAGAATGTTTGGATTTTAAAAGATGAGGAAAGGAGGAAAAGGAGAAGATATTATGTTGGAGAGAGAAAAAGTAAATAAAAAGAAAAAATAAAAAAATGAAGAGAAAGTAAGGGAGAGAACTTTAAATTTCGATTTACGGAAATTCGGCCGTCTATTGTCGACACCTCTATAGCCATTGTGTTTATCTCGTCGAGATAAGTTCGTCTGTACTAACGGCGGCGTCAACGAAGCCGTCGTCAAAAGGGGTGTGAGAAAAGAAGTTTGACCAAACTTGAAATAGAGCATTTTCGACAGCTAAAACCAAAAATGGAGGGTATTGGCATGTTCACTGGCGTTAGAAAAACAAGATTGGAGCTCGTCGCCGTCGTCTGACCATTAGAGCACCTCTTATACGCCGCCCCTAAAAGTGGGCATGCGTATGCCCAAACGAGTAGGGATGAGCTTTTTACCCGACTCGGTCTGATCAGGTTGGACTTTTTAATGAAAAAATTGGGTTCGGGTTGAATTTTTGTTAAGGGTGAAGTCGGGTCGGGTAGAGTTCGGGTTTAGAGTGGAAAATATCCGACCCAAGACTAAATATGTAATTTTCCCCTAAATTTTTAGGGATATTTATAATAATACTCCATATTTATATATTTTTATACTTAGGTCCTTAAAATTGAATTTTATTTATAATTTAGTCCCCTAAAATTATTTTTTTCTATAGGTCGAGTTTAGTGTATTTATTTTCGAGTCGGGTCTTGTTTTTTTAAAGAATGTGTTTGGGTCGGGTTTAGGGTGTTTATTTTCGGGTCGAGTTCGGGTGGGCCAAAAACCCGACCTGTGCCTATCCCTACAGATAAGTGCACTATAATCCAGTGCACCGCGCCGCACTGGATCCTGTTCGGCCGGGTGCACCTGCTCTTTACCGCAATGGATAACTACCTGAGGGTGCACCATGGTTACCCTACACCGCACCGCACTGGATCCCACTCGGCCGGGTGCACCTGCTCCTTGTCGCACTAGATAACTGCCTTAGGGTGCACCATGGTTACCCTACACTGTGCCGCACCAGATCGTCAGGCTGTTGACCAGCCATTGACTTTTTTGGGAGATATTACGCGAGGGTTTCTCGACATTTTAAGTCTGTTGGCACAATCCGTTTCGTCAAATTCGAACTCGGTAAGCTGTTTTTACACGTTTGACCTTGTGAATTGAATAGGGGATGCATGAAATTAATGTATTTTTGTATTCGATTTTATACGAGGATTATTCAGGATCGAATACCGGACCAAGTGGAGTATCATGAAGCTCAGATGAGGATTTATCGATAATCGCTCAAGGTTAGTACACCTCAAACTCCGAAATACTTCATAAGCATCATAAGTGTAATTGTCTTGCTTGTTAGTGTTTGCAAAATAGGTTGATGATAGATAAGCATGTGTTAAGCAGATATATTGAGACTCAATAATTATGACATGCATGAGGAGTTTGGGAATATTTTGAGATTTGTATGAGCTTTAGAGACCGTCTGAGGTTGTTTGAATATGCGTATAATTATCTGATTAGTTGATTTACATGTTGTGTTGCTTGAGATATGAATTGACATGTTCGATGAAATTATACTAGACAAACTCATAAAAGGAAATATTCAAATAAATGATCATAAAGTCGAGAATTGATATTAAATAATTAAATGCGCTAGCAAACAAACCCTAATGTCTTCCATAAGCTTTAGGGATCAATTATACTATAGTAAATATCGTAATTCGGGGAAAGTGTGTGAACCCGTGAATAAGGTACCAGTATGAGCTTTAGTTGTATCGTACGCAATTTGAGGTTGATTCAGTACGGGTCGACCCATATCGGTACTTGTGGAAATCTTAGATTTCCAGTAAGTAATATCACTATCAGTACACGTGTGAGTACCGGCACCAAAGAGTATCGTATCGATAGTCGTGTTCGAGTATCGATACCTGATACGCTAAATAATCTATAAATACAGATTAAGGATGAAAATTGATGTGCATATTAATAATTGAATTATGCCTTGATAAATGAGATAGCGTGGATCAATAGAGACGATAAATGAGATTAATTATACACTTCTCAATAATGGATTAACAACGCGGTAATGTAAAATAAATAATATGTTGACGATTAGCAACAATAGGGGATCCTTGGGATCGCGATGCTTGTATGCTAGATATACATTTGATTGGTTGAGTCGATGATTGATGGGATTCAGATACCCAACGAAAGAGTGTTGCAACACTATGGTTAGAGATACCGAATAGGGGTTACCGATGCCATGTAACCCTAACCTCACTCGAAGATACTCGGTTGGGGATTTTAAGTATGTGTGTATGTTTCGATACTATGTGAGTTGGTCTCACCCGGAGTGTATGTTCTGATGCTTTGTGACCCGGCCTCACTCCAAAGTTGTTGCTGTTGATATGTGTTTTTGCCTAGATGATCTGATGAGATCTCGGGCATGGTTGGGCTATGAGTGCCATGTATGGTGATTGCTTTGATGAGAGCGTGCGTTTAGACGACTAATGATAGCGCCATGTGTTTATTTATCTCTTCTTATTGCTCGTACTAGCTTGCATTCTTGTGTTTATGATTAGCATGAAGTATAGTAGAATAGATGTCTATCACTGAGCTTTGTAAGCTCAACACTCAAAATCGTTGTTCCTGTGCGTAGGTTGATTGTTGGATCGTGGGATCGAGGAGCACTATCGATACATGATTCTAGCATGTGGTGATCTCTAGAGTACGGTACTTGTGTTTAGTGGACTATGTATTCATAAGACCTTACGTGGTGGAGTATGTAATTCTTATTTTTGAAATTGTATTAATCAAGTCGAATGTTTAAATGTTTTAAATTAATGTTAAGCTTATTTGTAACGGTTTAATTTTTTATCTATGTTTTCAACTATTGGATTTAATGTTTTTGGAAAATACCATGTTTGGGCTAAACCGAGTTGAGAATTTTTATGGAAACGAGTTGGGTTTAAGGCCCAAATGTGACATCCAGATTTAGGGTGTTACAACAATATTAAATATGTTATATTGTTCGATAATATATAATATTTTTATTATTTAATAACAATAAATAATATCGAATAAAATTTAAAATAAATAATATTATTAATATATTTAAATTACATTATTAAAAATTTGTGCTTTTCTTGGAGAAGTTACGTTCGCCCATCTTCTGGTGGAAGTGATTGAGTCGTATAATGTTGATCGGGATGTCGACTAGATTGGGTTGTAAGATTTGGTGTTTTGGTTGTTCTTTTGGTTATGTTTTGATTATATGAACTTTTCTTTGTATGTAATTATCCCCATGAGTACTCTTTTCCTCCATTTAAGTTAGTGAGGTTTTTAACGAGGCTCAATTGGGATAATTCTTTTTTCATCAAAAAAAATGTGTTTTTCTAAAACACTAGCATGATTATATGGTAGTATATGTTTATATTTTTTCTTAACTCTTTGACAAAGCACACACACCTTACACACACAGGTGCTCGTACCTGAATCTTCTAAAACATTATCATCTTTTTCACTGACTCGTTGGGTTCGATAATTTGTGCCTTTTAATATAAATGACCATTAAATAAAAGTCATTTATTTCCACAGTCACTAATCAAATTATTAAGTTATAAATATAGACATTGGGTAATTTACATTTTAGATTACCAAATTTAACATTTTCTTTCATTTACATCACAAATATTTAATTTAATAAAATTAAATCATTCAACTTGTATTACTTACAAATTAAGTCACTTATATTGACAACTTTAAATAATTTTAATGTAAAAAACTTGAAATTGACACTTTATTTAACTTATTTTTTACATATCATCAATAAATAATATTTAATTGACAATTTAAATATTTTTGTTAGGATTTGTAAGAAATTTATATATTTTTATTTGGAATTTATTTGAATGAAATGTTTCAAAATATTCTTCAGAAAACTATTAAAATTATAAGTTAAACATTAGTTTACGACGATATGTGAAAATATGTTAATTTCAGTCTCTTCATTAGAATTATTTAACAATGTTAGTATAAGTGACTTAGTTTATTAGTAATAAAAGTTGAATGATGTAATTTGATTAATTAAAAGTTTATGGTGTAAATAAAAATTAACGTTAAATTTAGTGATTTAAAATGTAAATTACCATAGGCATTCGGTCATCGTCTATGTTGTTTAATGGGCTCAAAACCTAGTGGAAGCTTATTATTCAAAATTAAACTAATATGTGTAAATGATATTTATTTATACTCAAATATCAAGCTAACTGTCAACAATCTCTAGATAAAGTGGTTAAAACTCTTAGTTGACATCATCCCCTCCCTTAGGTTGTGGGTTCAAAACACGTTAGGAGCAAATTCCCTTCCCCCTCCCCTAGGTAGAAATTGTTAAAAAAGGGTGAAATACGCAAATGGTCACTAAACTATCTCTAAAAATACAAAATGGTCATCAAACTTTGAAATAATATAACATTTAATCCTCCATATTGACACATTTAATCAATTTATCCCTAATTTAACCCTCATTATTGATGTCTAAGTTGATTGAATGTGTAAATATTGAGGATTAAATATGTTATCATACAAATTTTCGTAACTGCAGAATCTCCCAGTTAATGAAAATTAACGACCCGGTGACCATTTTGTAATAAAAACTAAAGTTTGATGATCATTATATAATTTTTGAAAGTTTGGTGACCATTTTATACTTTTAAGGATAGTTTAGTGCCTATTTGTGCACTTTACCCAAAAAAATAGCAAGCTAACTTATTAACGGGCTTAGTTTCATCAAGGGGGCGCAAATTAAAAGACCAACCGATTCTCCTGCGAAACTGGGCCCATAGCCGCTATTGTTGTACATAAGCGCATGTGATCTGCCCATTACTCACCTATTTTAGTGTCTTTATAACTATATATTCTCGAGATTGGCCATGTATGTTGTACCCATCTAAGTATTAACGAAATGCTGTTCAATTTTTTTATTAAGAAATATTAGAATGGCTGGACCGATCAAATTGATTAGAAGAAATTGACAGTTGAATCAGTTGGAGTATGAATCCGATTTTAAAAACATTGTTGTGTGCACTTATATTTGTGGTTAATTTTTAATTGAATCTTATACTCTAATATGTGCAATTTAACCAGAAACATTTACATGCTTGAAACCTATTGTAGGCAACTGACAAATTTATTTCAAACCCGAATTACAAACATGTCTTGTAATTTGATCTGTGAGCTCACAATTCGAGTTCGATAAAACAAAATATTTTACAGTAAAATCTCAATATGCATTAACTGTGTGCACCAAGCTTCGATCTTTGACAACAAAATTGAGTTCTTGATTCTTCAAATATATTCTCAACAAAGCTTAGGATTTGTACAACTCTTTGAGGTCGTTGAAATCTTAGAGAAATGCATTCAAACTGTATGCATTAAATGACAGGCAATTGCACCTAAAGATAAAGCTTTAAGCTCCGGAGGAGCAATGGAAGTTGCTTCCAATGAAAATTTCAAGGATCTGCCCTTTTGTACATCTGCACGACGCAGCTTCCATAAGCGCAGCACACAACTTCGCAACCGGAGAAGCCGGTTCTTAAAGCCAATGCCTCGTATTCCTTTAGGCTTCTCTCTTTGGCCCCAGGCATTTGAGCAAACATAAACATACCTTGCTCGAAGCCAATGTTGGAAGAAACACTGGAATCCGGAACCTGGGGTAAGACCGATTCCACAATGATGATTTTGCCACCATTAGGGACAGATTCCCAACAGTTGCTGAGAATCTTCAAGCAAAGCTCCTCGCTCCTACCCCGGAGTATCCACTGCAAGTTTCATCATCAAACCACAATATACCAATCATCTTTCTAAGAAAAACTGATGGTAGAGATTCAGACTAGGAGATAATGGCTTACCTTCATGAAAATGGCATCACCTTTAGGAACACTTTCAAACATATCTCCTCCAACATGCTCCACACCTATACATGACAATGAGCTTTGCATAAAGTAATAAGAGATGAATATCTCATGCACTAGCGGTGGAATCGAAAAAAGGAATTGACATGGAACCTGGATAAGATGGTGCATCAGCCAAAACATGAGGCAGATCAAAGTTGATGCCTTTGATATGAGGATACTTTGAAGTAATAAGACTAAGACCAACCCTAATCCCACCTCCCACATCAACCAACACATTCAGCCCATCAAACCCTTTTGTAAACATCAAGAATCTTTGTGATAATCAAAGTAGTATGAGTCGACATTGCCTGGTTAAATACTCTGTTGAATCTTTGATCAGTTGCCGTATATTCGAATGCTGTCATCCCGTGTGCCTTATCAAAGGGAACCCCTCCGCCTAGTACAGCATCATTCAAATGGTACCTGAAAATGAAATCAAACAAAATAATCTCTCAAACTTAAAGATATAAACTGGGGTGAGAGAGAAGAAAAGGGGGTAAATTTTATGGCAAAGTTACCACCTTTTCATGAAGACTTTGTCATGGTGCAACAAAAAGAGAGGAGCAATCGACCCTCCATCTTGATTCTTGACAAGGAATTTGCACAGTGGCCCTGCGCCGTACAGTCTTTCAACTTCTCCGGTTTCCTTTGTATTTGCAGAGCATTTGAGAATGGAATAGCTAGCCAGAAGGCGTAGCATTCGATCTAGTACCAGTGGTGAGTCCGGATTCTTGGTGGGAAGGCTACTGGCGATCTGGGAAGGTGATAGAAACGCGCCGTCACCGGCGGCTGAGATTGTGTCGAGGATGTTCAGCTCCAGGGCTGATTTTAACACTATTGGAAGAACCATCGCGCTGGCTAGGCGGACGGTTAGCTTCCCAACTTCTTCTTCATGGTCTTCTTGGGACATTGTTTCTATCGCCTGTTTTGGTGTCCCCAAAATTTGACATCCCAGCTGCATGCCTGCATTCTGCAACATTAGTAAACCTGGACGGTAATGGATTAGTGGACAAAAATCCTATTCGTTGCACATTTTTTACCACAATATTAATTTTTTTTGAATTTTTTATTTTTGTACCGTCCTAGCTATTTTAAAATTCTTAACAAGCCTCAATATTTCTGAATTTTTTATTTAGACACCCAGTTTTTTTTAAAAATAAATTAAAACTTTCAAAATTTTTAAAAATTTTAATTTAAACTTTCAATTGTATTTAAAAAATTAAATATATCTCAAATTATGTTGTCAAAATCTGTTACTAATCATTAATCAATACAGTAAATCTACAGACTTATTTATTTTTTATAGCAAATATAGACTTTAGTTTTTTGGTACATTAGAAAAAGAAAGTTAAAACTACACTTATTTGTCTTTAAAGTTTTAAAAGTTACGTTATCATCAAGAAAATATCGGTAAATAATAAATGCTCAGACCTTAACTCCCTAGTAGCATGACACTTTAACGATAATGATTAATAATTAAAACATTAATTTAACCCTTAATAAAAAAGAATAAGGGTATCATAAGCCCTTAAAGTTTTAGAAAAAATTCAATCAAATTCCTAAATTTTTTGACTCAATTAAATTCCTGTACTCTAAAATTTCATTAATTCACGATTTTGACCAATGTTGACTGTTAAATTTAACAATTTTTCAAATTAATCGGTGCAACGCATCATGTTATAGTGTTGCCACTAGATATTTTTAGAATCTTTTGTTTTATTTTAAAAAATCTTTAAAAATTTTAAAAATTCTAAAAAACTTTAAAAATTTATAAAAAATATTTTCTAAAAAAACTTGTAAATTTCACATGACAAAATTGTAGTGTGTCACGTGATAGTAATATCTAAAGAAAAAATCGTAAAAAAATGATGATCAAATAATTTAATTGATTAAATTTATTAATTTAAGGCTTAATTGAATGCAAAAAATGAGAAGATTAATTATTTTTTAAAAAAAAATTAAGGATGCAAGCACCTTAATGCCAAAAAAAATATGTGAAAAGTTTAAATCTTATATTCCTCGTCTTATCCATCATCAATCCTCACAGCTCAACAACCATACCACCAACAAAAATTTATTTCATTTTCTTCAAATGCAAATCGTCAACCCCTAAGTATTTCTCTTTTAGCGCTCACTTTAAAATAATAGATTTAGAGTTTAAGGTTTATGATTTAAAGTTAAGGTTTATAGATAGGATTTAGGAAATTAGGAGTAGAGTATATTTTTTACGGTGTACGGTTTAGGTTTAGGTTTAGGATATGAAATTTAGGGTTATAGCTTAGAATTTATTTTTTATTTTTTTAGTGTGGAGTACAAAAATGGCATACTTGGGGCTAAGGGTGTTCATTGTCGGGTACCCAGTTTTTGGGTACTCGAAAAAACGGGTACCCGGTCCATCCGGGTACCTCATTTGCCTGCCCGTATCCCGGCTCGCTATATTCGGGTATCCGCTATTCAGGTACCCATAAAACCCAGGTACTCAGTTCATAATTTTTTTTATTTTTTTTAAAAAATCACATATTAAACACATACAGTTTAAAAGTTTATAATACATAATCCAAACAAAAAAATTAATGATTAGAAGTTAGTTTTAACTTTGAAGGTGAAATATTTAGATATATATTAAAGTTTATCACCAAAAGAATATATTAAAAAGATTAATCTCGATCGTGATTTTTCCTTCAAATATCATATTGACAAATCAATACAAATATATTTTTTAAAAAAATTTAAATTTAAAACTTAAAAGTATATAATACAAACATAGAAAGAACTTAAAGGATTTGAATTTAGTTTTGGAATAAAAATATTAAAAAATCTAAAATAAACATATAATTTAAAATATAAAATATATATTAAAAGTGTCAGGTCGGGTCGAGTACCTGGTAAGAGAAAATTTTTAGCCTAAGCTCGACCTGTGTACTCAGCCCAATAAAAAAATAAAAATCTTAAAAATACCCGCCTGTTATGAATATCTTTATTTATGGTGAATATTCATATATTAAATGAGACTTTAATGTACTTTATTATTAGGGCTTAATACCCATTGAAATTAGGGTTTCCATCTTATGCCTATAAATATAGAGTTTGGAGAAAGCATTGTGCACAACCCTACATTGAGAATATAATATAAATCTCTCTCTTTCTCTCATCTTGTTCTTGTTCATCTATTTTATTCTTGCAAATCTTGTTCAGAAGATTTAATTAAAATTTATAATCTCTCTAAATTAAAATTCATAAACCTAAATTAAAATTTTAGTTACAAACCAAGTTTCTTCAAAATTTAAGTTACATACCAAATTTTTATTAAGCCCTAAATAACGTGTTATTTATCATGTTCATCTATTTTATGATAACTTAAATATATTTTTATTATAAATTAAAATTTATAATCTCTCCTTTTCTCTCATCTTGTTCTTGTTCAATGAAAAGTCTTGAAAAAATAGAGTTTGTGGCACTTGATATTTCCGGAAAGAATTATTTATCCTGGATCTTAGATGCCGAAATACACCTAGATGCAGATGGTTTGGGAAACACTATTAAAGAGTTGAATGCAGAATCTGCTCAAAATAAGGCCAAAGCCATGATACTTCTTCGTCATCACCACCATGAGGGGTTGAAATCTGAATATTTAACGGTGAAAGATCCTCTTATTCTTTGGAATAATCTAAAGGAACGATATGACCACCAGAAAACTGTTATTCTGCCTAAAGCTCGATATGATTGGTTGCATCTGAGATTGCAAGATTTTAAATCGGTAAGCGAGTATAACTCTGCTATGTTTCGAATTACTTCACAATTGAAGTTATGTGGTCAAAATATTACTGATGAGGATAAGTTAGAAAAAACATACTCCACTTTTCATGCAAGCAAAGTTGTCCTTCAGACACAATATCGTGAAAAAGTCTTTAAGAAATGTTCTGAGTTAATTTCTTGTCTTCTTGTAGATGAGCAAAACAATGAACTACTGATGAAAAATCATGAATATCGCCCAACTGGCTCCGCTCCATTCCCTGAAGCGAATGCGACATTCTATAGCGGAAAAATAAAGGTTAAACCAACAATCGTGGTCATAACTATGGGTATGGTCATAGTCACAGTCACAGTCGAGGACATAGGCGAGATGGTCGTTTTTAAAAATAACTATATCCACCGCAAGTGGAACAATAAGGATGACAATGGTGCAAAAGATCATTCCAAGAAAGAGGAATCTATGTGTCATCGATGTGGCAGCTTAATTATTGGGCCCGTGCTTACCATGTGCCAAAGCATCTTGTGGACCTTTACCAACAATCAATAAGTGGTAAAGGAAAGAAAGTTGAAACAAATTTTGTTTATGTCAATGACAAATATGATTATGGCCTTGAAAAGATGATTATGGCATTTCTGGCTCTGGCAAAGACAATTATGGCATTGCAAACATAGATGTTAATGATTTTCTCATATCCCTTGAGAGGAATATTTGATGTCTTTTAATTAATTATTTTCATATTTACTTTATGTTTATTAGGAATATAGTTATTTTATTATGGATTTTTTACAAGAATAAATGTTATGTTTACTTTATTAATATCGTTGATGTTATTTATTTATTTATTTTGAATATTGTTATAACATTTATTTATTTATTTTATTTGAAGAATATGATTACATCACAAATACAATCTGCAAAAAATGGTGACAACTTATGCTTAGCGGACAGTGCAAGTACTCATACTATACTTAAGCATAATAATTTTTTCCCATTTAACAATGCAAGTGAATAATGTGAGTACTATATTCGGAAGTGCTAATATTATAGAAGGCTCTGAAAGAGCACATATGTTATTGCCAAATGAAACTCTATTACATATTCACAATGCACTAGACTCTCCAAAGTCGCAAAGAAACTTATTGAGTTTTAAAGATATTCACAAAAATGGATATCATATTGAGAGTATTAGTCAAGGAGATGCTGAATATCTCTATATTACGAGTATAACTCAAGGCAATAAGAAAATTTTTAAAAAATTACACGCATTATCATCCGGATTGTACTACACAAGAATTAGTGCAATTGAAGCACATGCTATTGTTAACTATAAGTTTACTGATAACTTTATTATTTGGCATGACCGGTTAGGCCATTTCGGTTCGATTATGATGCAAAAAATTATTGAGAATTTATGTGGTCATTGAAGAACCAACAAATTCTTCAAAGTAATGCATTTTCGTGTGATGCTTGCTCTCAAGGCAAACTAATTATTCGACCATCACCAGCTAAGATAGATTATGAATCTATTAATATTTTAGAATAGATACATAGTGATATATGTGGGCCCATACACCCTTCTTGTGGACCATTTAGATATTTTATAGTTTTAATCGATGCATCGACTAGATGGTCACATGTATCCTTGTTATCAACCCCCAACTTGGAATTTGTGAGGTTACTTGCTCAGTTGATAAAATTATGAGCACATTTTCTAGATTCCCCCATAAAGATATTTCGTCTTGATAATGCTGGTGAATTTACTTCTCAGGCTTTTGATGATTTTTGCATGTCGATTAGAATAAGTGTTGAACATCCTGTAGCTTATTTTCATACAAAAAATGGTCGTGTCGAGTCATTTATCAAACGACTTCAATTAATTGCAAGACCGTTATTGATGAAGTCCAAACTACCAATTTCTGCTTGGGGCATGCCATTTTACATGCAACATCACTGATTTGCATCAGGCGAGTAAGTTATCATAATTTCTCCCCATTACAAATGGTTTTTGGCCAGGAACCAAATATTTCCCATCTTAGAATTTTTGGATGTGCAGTTTATGTTCCGATTTCTCCACCACAACGCACAAAGATGGGTCCTCAAAGGAGGTTGGGAATATATGTCAGATTTGAATCCCCTCGATAATTAAATACCTTGAGCCTTTGACGGGGAATTTATTTACAGCTCGATTTGCCGACTATCAATTTAATGAATCAGTTTTCCCAACATTAGGGGGAGAAAATAAACAGCTAGGAAAAGAAATATGTTGGAATGAATTATCGTTATCTCATTTTGATCCACGTACCCAACAATGTGAACTAGAAGTTCAAAGGATAATTCATTTGCAAAACTTAGCAAATCAATTACCAGATGCTTTTTCTGACCCTAAAAAAGTGAATAAGTCACATATACCAACTGTGAATGCTCTGATTAAAATTGATGTCCCATAAGGACAAACTCTAGTTGCTAATGAGTCAAACACACGCCTGAAACGTGGTAGACCAGTAGGTTCCAAAGATAAGATTCTTCAGAAAAAAAGAGCTATAACTTGTGATGGTCCGATTGAGGAATCAAAAAATTATGAAATATCTCGATAATAGATTAAAAGATCTCCAGAAGAGACGTTAGACATGACCCAGGTACCTAATAATAATGAGATCTCAATAAACTATGTCATGTTTGGTAACAAGTGGAACCGAAATAAAACCAACGTCGATAATAATTTTGCATGCAATATAGCAGTAGAGATTTTGGATGATAATGTGGATCATGAACCATTGTCAATTGGACAATGTAAGCAAAGAGATGATTGGCCAAAATGGAAATAGGCAATTGAAGCGGAACTAAAATCTCTTTCAAAAAAAGAAGTATTTAGGCATGTAGTCCGTACACTAGAAGGTGTAAAAGCTGTGGGGGTATAAATGGGTCTTTGTGAGAAAGAGAAATGAAAGGGGGGAAATTGCGAGATATAAAGCTCATTTGGTTGCACACGGATTCTCACAAAGACCTGGAATTGATTATGAAGAAACATATTCCCCAGTAGTGCATGCAACCACTTTTCGATTTTTGATTAGTCTGGCAATAAAAGAAAGACTTAATTTCCGCTTAATGGATGTTGTTACATCATATTTATATGAGCCTCTTGATAATAATATTTACATGAAACTTTCGGAAGGATTTAAACTGCCTGAAGTAGTTAATTCAGGTTCTTAGGAACATTATTCAATCAAACTGAACATATCTCTTTATGGATTAAAACAATTTGGGCGCATATGGTATAATCGCCTCAGTGAATACTTATTAGCGGAAGGCTATAAGAACGATCCAATTTCCCTATGTATTTTTATTAAGAGGTTAAGCTCTGAATTTGTCATTATTGATGTGTAAGTTGATGATTTGAATATCATTGACAGTAGAATATTTAAAGAAAGAATTTGAAATGAAAGATCTCGGAAAAACAAGATTTTGTCTTGGATTACATATTGAGCACTTAAAGGATGGAATCCTTGTGCATCAATCAACATACATATAAAAAATTCTAAAGAGGTTTTACATACATAACGCACATCCGTTGAGCACCCCTATGGTTGTTAGGTCACTTGATGTTAACAAAGATCCATTTCGTCCTCGAAAGAAGGATGAAGATATTCTTGGTCCAGAAGTGTCGTACTTAAGTGCTATTGGTGCATTGATGTATCTTTCTAGTCACACACGACCTGACATATCATTTGCTATCAATTTGTTGGCAAGATTTATCTCATGTCCAACCCGAAGACATCGGAATGAGGTTAAACACATATTTCTTTATCTTCAAGGTACAAAAGACATGGGGTTATTTTTCCCTAATCTATCCAAAATAGAATTGGTTGGTTTTGCAGATGCATGATACTTATCTGATCCTCATAATGCTCGATCACATACTGGTTATATATTTACATACGATGGTACAATAATTTCTTGGCACTCAATGAAACAAAAAATTATTGCCACTTCCTAATCATGCTGAGATTTTGGCTATCCATAAGGCTAGTTGTGAATGTGTGTGGCTAAGGTCTGTAACTCATCATATTTGAGAAAATTGTGGTTTACACTCTGGAAAAGTAGCTCCGACAGTCTTATATGAGGATAATACAACCTGTATTTCCCAACTTAAGGAATGATACATAAAGGGTGATAGAACAAAATACATCTCACCAAAATTCTTCTTCACTCATGATCTACAAAAGATTGGAGATATTGATGTTCAACAGATTCGTTCATGTGATAATTTGGCAGATCTATTTACCAAGTCGCTCCCTACTACTCTATTTGAGAAGTTAATTTACAATATTGGATTGCGTTGTGCCAGAGATCTTATCTGATGTATTTATGAGGGGGTAAAATATGCGTTGTACTATTTTCCTTATCCATGGTTTTATCCCATTGGGTTTTCATGGAAAAGGTTTTTAATGAGGCAACATGATTTGCGTATCAAAGATATGTGTACTCTTTTTCCTTCACTAAGATTTTTTTCCACTGGGTTTTTTTAGTAAGGTTTTAACGAGGCACATTATCTTCATGGATATCCAAGGGGGAGTTTTATGAATATCTTTATTTATGGTGGATATCCATATATTAAATGAGACTTTAATGTACTTTATTATTAGGGCTTAATACCCATTAAAATTAGGGTTTCCATTTTATGCCTATAAATATAGAGTTTGGAGAAAGCATTGTACACAACCCTATATTGAGAATATAATATAAATCTCTCTTTCTCTCATCTTGTTCTTGTCATCTATTTTATTCTTGCTCTTTACTTTATTCACAACACCGTCTATTTTATACCGTGTCGTTGGGTAATCGGGTCGGATCATCGATTCAGGTAGTTTTGAACACCCCTACTTGGGGCAGAGGATTTTTGTTCTATTTCTTCCCTCCAATTTGTTTGAAATTTTCCCTTTTTTTCTCTTTCACACTATCCAAACAAGTGCTTATACATTAGGGTCCAAAGTTTTTTCAGTATCCATAAGCCAACTAAAACAAGGCAAAAATAGGAGAATGGAATAATCGTAGTCGAATAGTATTAAATTGCAGTCACAACGCAACGTAACGGCCGTATCGTAATAGTTTTAGAGGTTTTCATAACACCGTAAATCATAATCGTATTTAAAATTATAATTATTTTTTAAAAAAATTACGTCGCAAAGGCTGCAACCACAACATTACAATCGCATTTGCAACAGTGGCCGCGATTTAATACTATGCGTAATCGTAGAGAGTAGAGACCATACCTTCATATTAGAAACTTGGCGTCCGTTGTTTGCTTCAAAAAATTGCTTCCTTTTAATTCAAAGGGAATATACTTAACAGAATTTGTTCAAGAAGTTGATGCTCTGCCACTCGGCTTTACTCCATAGTATTGAATTGCATTTGCGGTTGAAATGTCATGATTATGATCGTTGTAGTGTGATTTTTTTAAAAATAATTATGATTTTAAATGTAGTTGTGATTGGTGGTATTGTGACGATCTTTAAAACCATTACAATGCAACAGTTACGTTATGTTGTGTCCCTAAATTTAATACTATGCTTTACTCTTATACTGACAACCAGAGACAAGGGTTCTTCTTGGTGGTTGTTTTTCTCATGTGGAGGTGTTAACTTAAGGTTAGCTTGTTCCAAGAAACAGTCATTCATATCAACTAAATAACCATAATTTCGTCTCAACTTTTGAAGACGGGAACGAATAAGGAGACTAGTATATGAAGTCAGGATCGGACATTAGGAGTTCAAATATTGAATTTTAAAAATAAAATATTTCTTAAGTATTTAAATTCAAAATTCAAGGGATAAAGTCTAGTTTGTCTGATATTTAAACTTATAGAAACCTATATTGTCATTAGATTAAAATATGTTGAGAGCACATACTCATCGTTCTTTAGTGCTGCTCATACTTGATCAAATATCTCATAAGTCATTTCATTTTTTAGTTTAAATACTTATTTTTAACATAATTTAAATATTTATTTTTAGATGAGTCAACCTACTATTACATCAAAAATGTATCACATCATATATTTGAGATTTATAACATGGGCTAAAGATTAAACTCAAATTAACTCAAACCCTAAAGACAGTTTGTCCATGCTAGTATCCTTCAACAATCGAACTAAATTAACTCAAATTATGTAATTTGTAGATTTAGTTCATGTTCTTCAATTTAATTTATTTTAGTTAATGTTATTTAATCATATTATCAATATATCAATTGAAATATGATCCACATAAATTTAATTATATCATCATTATACTATTTAAATTAAGTCGAAGTATCAAAATATAAAAAATTATTACTTAAAAATTAAAATTTTAAAAGCTTAGGATTTAAAGATTATACCCACAACTTAAATATGATATAAACATGACAAAGTTTCATCTACTTAAACTTTATTTTTGTGTGTTTTAGTTATCAAAGATAGTTTTCGTACTAGTATTATATTGACATATTTGAAGCATTTATTAGTGTACATTTTGACGTTTAATATATGGGTTAACTACTGGGATGGTCACTTATGTTTTTCCCCAGTATAGAGCGGTCATCGATTTTCAAAAACAAACAGTAAGGTCATTTATGTTTTCGATCTGTAAATTTTTTGTTACTGAGACGTTTGTTGCTGTTAAACTTAAACTGGAGACACAATAAAAAGGATAAATTACCTAGATAGTCTTTAAACTATTACTTCACTTTTATTTTGACTACTAAAATAAAAACAATTTGTATAATTTCACTTTTAGTCCTCCATATTTACAAATTTTTTATATCTTGTCCTCTCCACCATCTTCCATATTCTTCTTCATCTAACCCAATCCTTAACTTTCTACTATATTAATCCCCATTAAAGTGTTTATTTTTGTTTCTCAAAGATTCTTGCAATCAAACTGAATCCCAAATTTCATTTCACAAATTGTTTCTCTTCTTCTTCAGGAGTTCAATAGTCTCAAAGCCTCGACCTTTTTACTTTGCCTCCATTCTGATTCAAACCTGGGACGACTCGATGGATAACTCACCCACCTTCTCCAGCCATCTCCATACATTCTCTAAAGCTATCATATAATTGACTCAGTTCAGTTTGTCCCTAATTTAAGCAAATTGCAAACAATTTTAAAAAAACTAAGTAAATACCCTACTATGAATTAGTAAACCACCTTCTTAACTCAACTCGACCAACTCGCTTGTTTCAACAAAAGTATGATTAGTTGTTCGCTCGAGCGAACTCAGAACTAAGTAAAATAAACCCGGGAAAGAATCAGAGCCCTTTTCCTTTATGTTTTTCCAGAACTACCGGATTGTTTTCTCAGCGAACCCATGAAGTAAAAGTTGAGATTCAGTCCACAAATGGTAGTACTCTTTGAAGTCCTCGATGTTTACGAACCGAACGAAGTGATCCGAATTCGAATGGGAGATAAACCGGATCACTTCTTCGAAAATGGACTCATCCCAGAGAATCGACAATGGCCTTGGTTACTGAAGTCGCACTCTTCCTCAGCTTGGCTAAGGAGCTTCTTGAAGACGGGATTGTTCAGGTACATCAAGCGTACCACGAATCTCCTGCAACCCGTCCCCACATAGACCGCCACGTGTCCCTTCAGCACATCAACCGGGACGCGGCCGGTAGAAATGCGAGCCTTGTTCCTCCACCGCCGCAGCATTTGACGGAGCCTCACAAGTCACAATGTGGCGGATTTTGCTGCTTTTTCCTAGCCCCGCATACATTTTCTTGAAAAATTAAGAAAAACTGAATAGAGTATTTGATTTGTGCAAGTTTCGATTTGTTTGAGAAAAAAATATAGAGAGATTTTCAAGGGAGGGTAGAGTGTTTAGGAGGGAGTAAAGGATTTGAGAATAAGGGTGAGATATGGGTTAGATGTGAAATTATACAAATTGTTTTTATTTCGGTTAGATGGAGAATAATATGGAAGATGGTGAAGGGGAGAAGAAATAAAAAAATGTAAATATGGAGGATTAAATGTGAAGTTATACAAATTATTTTTATTTCAATGGTCAAAATAGAAGTGAAGTAATAGTTTATGGACTATCTAGGTAATTTATCTTTTCTATTGTGCCAGATCAGCCTCCCGTTTAAGTTTAACGGCAATAAACAACTTAGTGACCAAAAGTTTACAGATCAAAAACATAAGTGACTTTACTGGTCGTTTTTGAAAATCGATGACCAACTCTGTACTAAGGGAAAACATAAGTAACCATCCCAGTAGTTAACCTTTAATATATATATATATATATCATTGCGACCCAGGCCCGGGCGAATCTACTTGTATGTCCGGTGAGTCAAGTAACCCATAAAGAAGAAAAACTATTCCCTGAAACATAATTTTAACAACTATTAAAATGATAAAGATCTTTACTAGGACCAAAATGCAGTAGGCACCTCTATATGATATTTCGAAGTATGATGTCTCTTAAGTTTGATCTCTCTTATCTCCCAAACGCTCTGTCTTCTCTCTACCAGAGAAAACTTAATTTTTTTCTTCTTTTTGTTATAAGGCCAGCTACCTCTGGCCAACTGCGGATGACGTCCCCTCCTCAGCTTCTCTTCCCATGAATTTTTCCTCTCATTTACTTATTGTTTTAGTTCTCTTTCTCTCATTTATTTCGCGTTTGCTCAATTGTCCCCTCAAGTCAGTTTGATGAGATTTTCTTTTTTCGATGACCATAATCTAGGCTCGAGCTCGTTTTTGCAAAGAGAAAGATGGATCATTCATGGTGGCTTGAGTTGTGAAGGTTCATGTGGAGAGCTTTTTATTGGCTTTCATTTTCCTCTCAATTTTTATCTTGTTTTGGTTTTCATTTTTGCTTGCTTTTCTAATTTACAGGCACTACTCGCTCATGGATCTGAGTTTCACCCTTCCCCTCTTTCTACTGTTGTCATTGGTGGGGGCTCAATGGTTCTACTTCTCCCAAAACTTTCTTCTCAGTGTTTGTTGGTTACTTCAGTGGCAGCTCTTTCGAGAAAAGGGTGTAACTTGGTTTTACGACCATTGTGGCATTTCTTTTGTCGTCTTCATCATCTCAACCCCTTGAAACACTCGTCAGACATCTCGAAAGTCAAGGACTTCCTCTTTGGTTCACCCTTTGTTGGTCCAAACGTTTGACGCCACTTCTCAGTGAATATTTACGTTGCTGACATCCTCTATTTTTTTCTAGGGTTAGAGTTGTTCGATTGTTTCTCGGGTCTTGTTGCTCATTTTTTGTATTGGGTCTCAGTTACCCATTTGCTTTTTTGGGCCTTTTGGTTTTTTCTTGGTGTATAGACTAGTTTGACTTAATGAACCTTATCTTTGATAAAAATAAAAAGTTTGGAAAATCATTCAAAGGAATTTGTGTATGATGTTAAGGGTAGGTTTATTAGCCCCAAAGATAATGTTTTTCAAGCATTCAAAGTTCACTAGTCCTAGTTCTCCTCTTGAAGTTTATTTTATTATGACTTTTCTTCAATTAAGGTAGGTATTTTCCCTAATTAGATATATGTTGTATACACCGGCGGATCCACACTATGTCTAGGGTAGTGTGGGCACGTGACCATCAGAAATTCGAATTTTCTTCTATTAGTTGTCTATTTTATTGATGGTGCCCACTCTGAAATTTATTTGTGCCTACCCTAAAATTTTATGAAAATTTTTTGTGTCCATTTTGAACTTTTATTTGACCTCATCCACATATAAATTATAATACAATACTAACCAAATATGTTTATAAGTAGTTGTTGAGAGGCTCGAATGATCAACCGAATATGCTAAGAGGGGGATTGTTAGGATATTTGTTTTGATATAATAATTGAAAATTAGTTTTGGACTAAATTGAAAAGTTTTCAAAAATGATTTTAAGTCCAAACAACTTTAAAATATGTTTGATAGATTTTATAATGTTTTGAAATGGTTTAAATGTCTTTAAAGTATCCAAACCTGAGTTTTTCAAGTAACCGTACCAATACGGTATTCCCCGTATCGATACACCTTAGGGTTTCAGCTACAGTCTTTTTGAAACTGTTAAAACTCGTACCGATACAGGGCTTGCCCATATCGATACAGAGAGGGGTCGTTTCGATACGTCTCTTAGTGTTTTGATACGCCTACGTGGCAAAAACCCCAACAGTCAAACCCCCCCAACGGCTATTTTCCCAACGGTCTTTTAAAATGCATGTCGTACCGATACACTCCTAAGTGTATCGATATGCATCAGCTAGAAAGAGCTCAACGACTAGTTTATGAAGAACTCGTACCAATACGGCTACCCGCGTATCAATACAGACAACTTTAGAACTGCAATTATTGAGGGAAATAAAGGCCCCAACGGCTCCAACTCAATCCCAACGGTCTCCAACAGCTAAAAGTTCAATTGGGAGTATAAAAGGGACCTCCAAGCATCTATAGAATACTAATGCTTCAATTGTCAATAACATTATGATGTCAAAAGTGTCTTAGTGCTTAATTCTCATTCTTTGTATAGACAAACACTTGTGAGCCCAAATTGTTAATGTATGCTCAAGTGCTATAGGTTTTGGGTGAGGGCTTTAGTGTGCAAACATCAACCTTTAGATAGTGATTTCGTTTGCTAAGTTTTCTCTTTGTACATGAGTATTCCCAAAGCTCGGTTTGTGAGCTTTGGATGCTAGACTTGGTGAGTGAGTATAGGTTGTAAATGGTTGCCTTCTTAGCCTAGAAAAGGGGAAGAATTTTTAGTGAATTGGTTGAAATCCTTAGTAGGAAGCTAAGATAGTGGATGTATGCTTTGTTTAGAAATCCGAACCACTCTAAATCTTTTGTCAATTCTGTCTATCTTTTGCTTCCACCAAAATCACCTAAAAATTAATCTTCTCCACACTAGCAAGCAATTCGGTTTTGATTATCAAGCCCAACAATTGGTATCAGAGCACGGCTCAGTCGAGAAGGTTTAACCACCTATTGAGACAACCCCGACAAACTTGATCAACCAAACAATCAACCGATTTCCATGGCGCAATTCATTGACCAACCACCATTTTTTATGGGACCAACTACTCCTATTGGAAAAATATGATGATGTATTTCATGAGAGCCAAGGATTATCATTTTTGGGACATTATTGAAGATGGTCCGTTCGTGCCACAACAAAGTAAGGTAGAATGAAGTGGGGATGATCGCAAGAAGATGGAGCTAAATTGCAAGGCTTTGCACATTCTCTTTTGTGCTTTTAGCCCGGACATCTACGCGAAAATGTCTTCTTGTGAGAGTGCCAAGGAAGTATGAGACAAGCTTGAAGGCACATACGAGAGAACCAACGACGTAAAGGAGACCAACATCGGTCTTCTTAACTTTGAGTATAAGAACTTCAAGATGGACCCGGATAAAGACATCAAGAAGATGTTCGACTGATTGTCCATAATCGTCAATCAACTCAAAGGTCTTGGAGATGAGATTTTGGAAGACAAACTCGTTCGGAAGTTGATCTACTCACTTTCCGAATCGTGGGAGTCCAAAAAAACAGCCATTATAGAAGCAAAGAACTTGAAGGAGCTCAAGCTTAATGAGCTCGTGGGATCTTTGCTCACCCACTAGATGATGTTTCAACCCTTGAAGAGGGAGAAGGAGAAGAAGATCAAAGAGCAAGGCATTGATGTGAATGTCATTGCTCTTTTAACCTCCACATGCCAACATGTAGATTCAAGTGAGAAGGAAAGTGAAGATGAAGAGGTAGCCAAGCTCTTCAACAAATTCATCTAATTCATGAAGAAAGAAAAGAAAGAACTAAGATAAGAATCAAAGATGAAGAAAAAGGGGTCAAGCTCTTCAAGCCATAAGAAGAAGGCTTACGTGGCTACTTGTAGTGATGACGACTCCACCGAAGATGAACAAGCCAACCTTTGTCTTATGGCCATCGAAAAAGATTCAAGGGTAACTTCTAAATCATCTACTTCTAGTTCATATTCTTTTGATGAATTACAAGATGCCTATGATGATTTAGTTTTAGAGTTTAAAAATCACTTTTTGGAAAATAAGAAAGTGATTTCAAATTTGAAAATTCAAAATGATTTGATTTCTAAAACCAAAATTAAACTTGAAGCAAAACTCAATGAATTTGAGCAAAAGTGTATAGATTTACAAAAATTTGCTTCAAAAAGAAAAAAAATTGATTTCCAAAGAGCTTGAAAAGAAAACCAATTTTGGAAAATCAAATTTTTACCAAAGACAATCTAGTGCCCCTAGATTTTTGAATGAAAAATGTTTTAGAAGTATTTGGGTCCCAAAATGACTAATTACTTCAACGAAAAATGATGAAATTGAAAAATGGATTCCTAAGAGGACTAAACTTTGTGCTACTAATGTTTATGGATCCAAAGCAATTTGGATACAAAAAATTACTTGATTGTCTATTTTAGGTGTAATAGAGAGTGATCAATAAAGTACAACATTGAGGGGGAGCTCCATACACACAAAAGTGACACTGGAAGAATGAATGCTTCACATCCTACCTTTGGTTCAAGTGTGGTAAAAATAATTGAATTTCTTTTTAATTTGATTTATTTTAATTCAACTAGATTATCATAATTGTTGCACTAACATTTGATGATGCTTTGAGAAAGGGGGAGCCATTTTTAAACCAAAAATCTTATTTGTGTCAAATTTTTTTCTTAACCTCCACTGTTATTTTGAACTTAAAGTTACAAATTCTTTTTGATATAACAAAAAAAGGGGAGAAATGGTTTGAAAAATTGATTTTTCAAGTGAATAAGGGGGAGCTTTAACCATATTTAAATTCTAAAATCTCTTATTTAAAGTTTTAAATACTAAATGGGAGAATCAAAAACAATTTTTCAAGTTGGTTTTATTATATCAAAAATTGGGAGATTGTTAGGATATTTGTTTTGATATAATAATTGAAAAATAGTTTTGGACTAAATTGAAAAGTCTTCAAAAATGATTTTAAGTCCAAACAACTTGAAAATATGTTTGATGGATTTATAAGGTTTTGGAATGATTTAAATGTCTTTAAAGTAGCCAAACCTTAGTTTTTCAAATAACCGTACCAATACAGTATTCCGTATCGATACGCCTTAGGGTTTTAGCTACAGTCTTTTTGAAACTGTCAAAACTCGTACCGATACAGGGCTTGCCTGTATCGATACAGAGAGGGGTCATTTCAATACGCCTCTTAGCGTTTTGATACGCCTACGTGGCAAAAACCCCAACGGTCAAACCCCCTAACGGCTATTTTCCCAACGGTCTTTTAAAATGCATGTCGTACCGATACACTCCTAAGTGTATTGATACGCATCAGCTGGAAAGAGCTCAACGACTAGTTTATGAAGAACACGTACCGATACGGCTACCCGGGTATCGATACGGACAGCTTCAGAACTACAATTATTGCGAGAAATAAAGGCCCCAACAGCTTCAATTCAATCCTAACGGTCTTCAATGGCTAGAAGCTCAATTGGGAGTACAAAAGAGACCTCCAAGCATCTATAGAAGACTAATGCTTCAATTGTCAACAACATTATGATGTCAAAAGTGTCTTAGTGCTTAATTCACATTCTTTGTATAGACGCTTGTGAGCCCAAATTGTCAATGTATGCTCAAGTGTTATAGGTTTTGGGTGAGGGCTTTAGTGTGCAAACATCAACCTTTAGAGAGGGATTTCGTTTGCTAAGTTTTCTCTTTGTACATGAGTGTTCCCAAAGCTCGGTTTGTGAGCTTTGGATGCTAGATTTGGTGAGTGAGTCTAGGTTGTAAATGGTTGCCTCCTTAGCCTAGAAAAAGGGAAGAATTATTAGTGAATTGGTTGAAATCTTTAGTAGGAAGCTAAGGTAGTGGATGTATGTAACACCCTCTTCCTCTATCCGTACATTGGATATGAGTTGGAAATACTACGACTTCTTTATTCAAAGATCAGAGTAATTTAAAATTTTCAGAAAACTTCTCGATGGTCACCCATCCTAAAATTTCTCTAGCCCAAGCACGCTTAACTATTTTAGTCGATCCAAATTCGGTACCTTTTTTTGCATCTTAATTCTTAAAACCGATATCAAGGTACTTATTTCGATCTGATTCACTCTTCTACTGAATAAAATTACTTGTTGGAAAAATTTACACTTTAGTCCCCAAACTTTTCCAAGGTTTATACTTTAACCCCTTAAACTTTTAAAATTTATAATTTAGTCACTAGCCAAAAATTGGGATATTACAATGTAGGCTTTGTTTAGAAAGTTGAACCACTCTAAATCCTTAGTCAATTTTGTCTATCTTTTGCTTCCACCAAAATCATCCAAAAATCAATCTTCTCCACACTTGGTAAGCAATTCGGTTGTGATTATCGAGCCCAACAGGGATGAATTGGATTTTTGTTTTGGTGGATGAAAAGCTAAGAAATAAAAAACGTGACACGATGATTTATAATGGTTCAACTTCTAAACCAAGTCTACATCTACTACCTTAGCTATCCACACTAAGGATTTTCCCAAATTTACTATGGAATTTCTTTCCTTTTTCCGGACTCAATGAGATAACCCTTACAACACAAGACTTATACCCCAAAGTCTTGTTTAACCCTCTTTCAAAGAGAAAATAAATAAGCAAACTAGGGAAAAGCTCATAAGGCAAATAAGTTTGCAATTTAAACTCAACGCCAAAAAATCTTAAACACTTGAGCAAATTTGACAATTTGGCTCATTAGTGTTTTCTACACGAAATATGACAAAATTAAGCTCCAGAACACTTTCTCTATCATTGAATGTTGGCAAGTTGTTTCTTGTTGTTCCATGGATTCTTGGAGAGGTCTTTTAAACTCTTTAATGGCTTCATGACCGTTACTAGCCGTTGGGGACTTTATTTCCAGTAATAAATGTAGTCTGGTGTAGGGTGTATCGGTACACAAACTTTGGGTATTGGTACCTGCTTCAAAGTAGAAAGATACATTAGGCAAATTTTACATTGGGTATCGGTACACGATACAAGTGTATCGGTACGGCTAAGGCCATATCAGTACTCAATTTGGTACTAAAATTTGTCAAAACTCAGAGACAAAGGGGCATATCGGTACATGAAAAATCGTACTGGTACGAGCTTTTCTGGGTACCGATACACTAAAGATTATATCGGTACTCAGAGCCTGCTTTTGATTTTTGGGTTATTTTGAAAGCATTTAAACAAGTCAAAAACCCTTTGAAAACCTTTCAAACATGTTTTTTTTAAGTTGATGGACTTTTGAATATTTTTACAAAATTGTTTAAGTACAAAATATTTTTCATTTACATTATACCAAATCAAATATCTCACCAGTAGTAACTTATTATTTCTTAAGAGCCCACAAACAATTTATTTGAGCTCAGATCATTTACAACCCAACATAAAAGTCCAAAAAATAATAACCAATTACAAGAGAAATGAAAGCTCATAAAAAATAAAAATTATTCGGGTTCTGCTCCTACTTTTGACGTTTTTTCTTCCTCTAACACAAAATTCTCTGTTTTCAAAGTTCGAGACTCTCAAGTCTCTCGAGTTCATAACCTCTTGTTCTCTATCTTACAAATGTAGCAATACAAATAGAGATAAAATAAATAAAGTTTTATTTAATTTATGTTTACCTTTTCCTTTTCTAACTTTAGATTTTGAGTTAGAGATTAAATTAATTAAGAGTAGAAATAAAAATATGACTTTATAATTTAATAAATTTTTATACTAATTTCGTTGAATCAATATGACAAAGGCATTCATTTTTTGTTCTTGTTTTTTTATTGATTGAATATAATTTGGTAATGGGCACAAATTGAGTTATTTCGAATTTATTATTGTAACACACTCAACCCAGGCTAGTAGTAACCCGGTTCGGGAGCGTTACTTAGCAAGCAACAAGGCATTCGAACCATACAAACAATCTAACATTCCTTCCTTAACATACAAGCAATGCACATTTGACTCTTAATCATCCAAAGCATTCGAACTAAGCAAGTAAGAAGAAACAATCATTCGAACAAGGCATAGGCAACCATTCATACATTACTTATCATGCAAGTAACTACAAAATTGAATCTTAATCCAAACTATCCATTCGAATAGGTCACCAATTTTAACTCATTTCATGCTTACATTACAAGTTACTACTTTCATGGTTCATTTTATAACACTTATACAATGTTACCTATCCTATTTGAACTACCTTAGTGTTACATACTTCCAATTCACTTTGTGTTCCTTATCTTGTACATATTTAGTCATTTCATTCATACACTTACTAAGCATAATTATCTAACCTTTAATAACATATATCTAGTTCCATTCAAGTCTATATCAATACCTAACCATTCGGTCATAACACCAAACACAATACAAAGCATGAAACTAGTTCATTCCAATCTTATTCTACTACCATGCATTCGGCAAACATGAAATAACCACATGAAACCATTCGGCCATACCTCAAAACAATCACACAACAATACTTTCAACATGGTAATTTCATACAAGACATGAAGCATTCTAATGGTTGGTCATACAACATGGTTCATCTCAATCTACATTCATTTCAAGCATACACAATATCAAACAATTTCATAGCCAATTAGATCATCATATGATCATTCCATATCATCAACAAATACACAGCAACATTCAACCATTACAAGTTATCTAAGTTCATTACATACCTTATACTATATACATAACATAGATAGGCCCATCAAGCATTATATACAAGCTTTCAAAATACATGTTCAAGCTATTTAAATACATCTAGTGCCACCATTATAGGAGATACAAAACAAGTATGGAATCATACTTTAACCAAGCTTGTGTAAGATGTTTCTTGCTCAAGGAATCAAGCTTCAAGATCAAGCAATGTTTGAATCCTTTAACCTGTAGGTTGGGAAGAATGAAACAAGAGTGATAAGTACAAAAATGTACTTAGTGAGGTAGTAACTAGTCTATCTGTTTTGTTATTTCATGTTTCATGTCTTTAAAATCAAGTGTAAACCTAGCTAAGGCTTCCAAGCATTAAAGTAGTCTTAGCTAGTCTTTCAAACATCAAGAGTGACCTTATCTAGTCTTTCAAGCATAAAGATTATCTTATCTAGGATAGCAAGCATTCGACCAACATGTATAAGCATCAAGGAGTCATAATTCATAAATCAAGCAACATGCTTGCAAAACAAGAAACCAATGAGTCATGCTTTCAAGTCAAGTAACATACATTTCATGGCATTCATGACAAGTATCATGTATATTTGAATTGTTATTTCATTAAACAACCCCATTGGTACTTAGTTTGTATAGGTAATCGAGTCTCCAACCAACTGTCACCACAAGATACACCGTAGTGCTGGTCAACCCTCCTACTGTCGCCAAAGACCACACATGTATCCTCCGTCTATCTCCAAATAGGGGCCTAAGCCCTGGACTGTAGTCCACCCGTACACAATGAGCTCTAGACTTTAAGACATGCCCTTCTACCTAGTCCAACTAGCTACCAAGGTTGTTCGATTTACCATTTATTCAAGTTATCAAGTTCAGGATCATATTCATGTCAAGCAAGATCATTTCATGTTAAGCCCTTAGGCTATTGAGCCTTAGCTCACAAGTCAAGCGGTTTCAAGATCCATTTCATCAAAATGAGATAACATCATATCTCGAACAAGTCTTTAGCATTCAATCATGTTGCATCATAGCACATACAAGCATCCAAGCTACCACTAATCATGCATAAACATTTCGAGATAAACATGTATTCAATACTAGGATCAAGTTTCATGTGTTTCTTTAATCATCCTTCATTTATTATGTCAAGTTCATGTTTAGATTCATTATCATGTCAAGAATGTAATAGAATACATTGGTTCGGACCTAGTCCTAACCCTAGAGGTAACTACACTCACAATACAATCCAAGCAAGCTAGAAATTGTCTTGTATAGCTATTCCTTTGTTCTTAGCCTTTGGATGATTTCCCTTTTCTCCTTCCACCAAGTTCACTCCTTGCTCTAGCAAATTTATGATTAAACACGTTCAGCAATATGTATGCACAAGACAATTCGACATGGCAGCAAGGTTATTTCAATACATATGGGCATATATATACAATTCTTCCAAAATTTCAATAAACAAGACTAGCTAGGATCTAATTATTCCAAACTGTTACAAAACAGTCCAATAAAACTGTGTACAAAACAGTTTCCAACTAGCTTAACTGCTGCTGCCTGGTAGCTTGCACACTACATGCTTAAACAGGCATATCTTTCAATTCCTACGTCAGAAATTTGATTAATTTATACCTTTGGAAAGCTAACAAAATTTTATTTAAGATCATAATAGACTTGCATTTTAGTTCTTAGCCAATTAATACAGTTTATTGTTCAAAAATATGGCATTTACACTGCATGGACAGTTTACACTGTCCAGCTATTTCTATTTACAGTTTCCATTATAGGACCTACTATTTCTATTTACAGTTTCCATTATAGGACCTAGTTTTCAGTTCTTTTTCACCTAATGAAGTAGACATACTAAGGATAATGTCATTAAAATTTCAGCCCTGAATTTGATCTATACAATTTTTGGTGAATTTTCAAAGTGACTGCCCAGAACAGAGCAATTCTGGGCAGATTGCACCTATCAACATTTTAACTCCTTAAATTCATTTTAACCAATGTTTTGGCCCTATAATTCATTTAATATGGCATCCTAAACATGTTTAGTCAATGTTAATTCATTAATCAAGGCAACCAAAACAGAGCAACTTGGTTACAAAGCTTAATTTTGCATGTTTACACAATAGGTTCTTACTAAAACAATTTCTAGGCTATATGACTATGTTCATTCTTTTATCTTTCATTTCCAGCATTGGTTACTAACAATTTAGCTTGTTTAGCATCCAATTTACATTATCTAAACATGATCATGTTCAATTCATTAATTCCATAGCTCAATTACAAGTTCTAACCATTCAATTCTTAGATCAACATCTAATTTCAAATTTCCAGCAACCTAGTTTTGTTATACCATTCCTTTCACATAATTTCCAGCATATAACCACAACAATTCAACATGTAATGCAACCTAACATGTCATCTAACAATTTTGAGATCAATTCCAACAACTATACATGAGTCTATTACATGTTCATCGCATTTCCAACATCTATACACTCAAATCACATTTCCATTTCAATTCAAACATTTCAGACATGAAATTTACAAGAGAAACAAGTAATTACCTTAATCACTAAGCTATCTAGACTTAATTTGGAGCTAAATCAAGGTTGTAGGGCATGGATTCAATCTTTCTCCCTCAAGCTTTCCTTTCCCTCTTTTTTCTCTTCAATTCGGCCAAAAAAGAGAAAGTGAAGAAGATGATGACACTTAATCCAAGTTATTGGATTTGTGAATTGTCTAAAATGTCCCTTGATTAATCCTTAATATTAATTTAATCAAGGGCAACTATGGAATATTGAAACTTTAGCATGCATTCTTTAAAATTGCTAGAGTTTACAAGTTGGTCACCTTAATTCGGTCACTTTGTTCTTTCATTCTTTCAGTTAGATCCTTGACTAATCAATTTAGCTTAATTTCTAGATTCAATTAAGCTATCACATAAAGCAATTGACTTCAATACTTCTAGGCTTGGATTTGGGGTGTTACAATTATAGCCTTGTAGATATTATATATATATATATATCATATTGCTTTGTAAATTGTATTTTAGAGATTTCTATTCACTAATGTGTTTTTATGGCTAGCACGAATTGTATGATTTCCTCCCCTTTGTTATGCAAGATTATACTCAATCCCCGCACATGAGAGAAAGCAAATGTATTCATAAATTGTGCACGTCATGAAGATGTTATATAAATTTGTCTCTATTAGTTGTAACATAATACATTGTTTTCTTCTTTTTAAACAAACTTCACATTATATACGTTTAACCACATTGGTGAATCTACCATATAGTCAGTCTGGACAAGTCATTTACACCGTTATTTTTCAATTCACTAATATGTGCATTGATAACTTATTTACAGGGTTTCAAATAAACATTGTTAACTTATTTACACATAATCGTTTATGTTCGCAAACGTTAAACGAATATTTTTGCAAACGCAAAGCAAAAATGTTCGCGAAAACTAAAAGAATCGAGCTTGAACACACTAAATAATAAATAAATCAAATCCAAACATGATGTTAATCTATATATGCTCACCCTCAAAAATATTTCTAGATCCACCACTGATTATGTAGTTTCATGATGATGTCGGTATTTTAAGATGTGTTGAAAAGTAAAGAAGAAACAATGTCTGTTTTAGAATTGATTTGAATTGCTTAGATATTAATTCAAAAACATCTATAAAAATGATATAACATTGGTTTTTATCTTTCCCTGTGCATGTACCTTTTAAGGAGGAGCACATTTCATTTTTGCACTTCATAACCAATATATGTGTTGTATGTCAATATCAAAATATGAGAACCCGTCGTGAACAATTGTAATTATTTTTATGTACTGATAGTTTGTAATTTGAATTTTTATGAATTTTTTTAACATAGTCAGCATCATTGAAATAACAAAAGATACAAAGAAAAAAAAAGGAATCCAGAACAATCGCAGAAACAATAGACACAACAACAATAAGAGAAAACAAACATAGAAAAACATGAAAAAAACAACAAGAACCAACAACATAGAGAAAACCAAAAGACAACACAAACATAGAGACAACAGAGGAGAAGACTCAGCAAGCCTCCAAGACCAACAAGAAAAACTGAAGTAAATAGAGCCAACAACACCATTTTTTAATTGTATGTTGTTTCAGGGGTCACCGAAAGATGAACATGTGCAATAATGCAGCGAGAAAGTCATGAAACGGTCATCGCATCAAGATCGTGGAGTTGTCGATGACTGATGGACTGAAAAGAAAGAGATAGAGATTCAAAATAACGGTCTTTAGCCGGCAAAAAAAGAACTCTAACCACCTCCGAAGAAGTTAAACAACCTACAAAATTGGGAACCTAAAACTAAAAACCAGCGGAGAACCAGAACGAGGAGAGGCAGAATGGAAGGGGAAGAGACGGAGCTCCCCTTCATGCTCGCATCTATGCTTCTTCTATCAAAGAGACCCCAAAAAATAAATATCTCGGTTGTCAGATAAGGAATCCCTTCGAGCAGGTCAAAGGGTACGCCAGAGCCCCAAAAGACAAAAAAATGCCGAAATAATGAATGAGAGGGAAAAAACATAATGGAGTGAGAGATCAGTTGTCGAAGGCAGCAACAGCTGGTCGCCGTTGGTGGAAATTTAGGGGGGTTTTAGGGGAAGAGAGAAGGGAGGGATAGAAAAGTAGAATGTTGTATTTATTACCGGTCGATGAACTACCAAATTTAAATTCCTGGATCTACCCCTGATTGTGACATTTCCCCTCTAAGATGCTGATGTTTTATAGATGACCTCGATTGAACTCATAGTAATTTTAGTAGTTTAAGATATAAAAATTCTTTCGATGATTTAAATTTAAATAATAATATTTATAGTCTTGTAAGAATAAAATAAAATCAAAATAATTCAAAATTGTTAAAATAAAATTAAAAAACATCATACTTTTTATCATTAGATGAAGTCAACCTCATTTAACATCTCCTATGTTATTTATAGTATTTGAATTCAAAATCCCACTTAAAAGAATATGATACTCTCTTTTTCTTTAATAAATTATATCTAATCATAATCTTATTAGAGAGGGGAGAGAAAGTATGGCTCTAAAGGAAAAAAAAATACTTTTAGTAACTCTAATATTCATAGCCTAAAAAATGAACAATTTAACTAACTGAACAAATATATTTTCTCATAATATCTCTTTTAAATTCTAATCTAATAAACGCTGTTATTTTTTAAACACGTGTTGTATTGTACTATGTTTATTGATTAATAATTTTTAAAAACAAAGATAAAAAATACCTAAATGCAAATTTGTAAATTTTGAATTGAATTTTTTAAATAAGAAAATCATATTATTCATTATTCCACTATTTTATCTTTAAAGCACCAAATCATCGGGTCTTGGGTTTGTTTAACCATTTAATCGTCTAATCACCGTCTTAAAAATAAGAAGGAAAACGAAAAATCTGAAAACGAGTGAAAGCGAGATTCATCAAATTAAAAAGGAAAAACCAAAAACAAGAAAGTAGCAGTTCTACAGCAGCAGCAACACTTCAAGATCCACTCAGGAGTATCGACGATTTCCAGGTAAAATATTCTCTTTGTAATTCTCTATTTCCTCTTTCATTTCTTTGTTCCTTCGATCTGGAAACGGAGTCGCTTTCCTTTCCATTTACTCATTGCATTATATCACTTCAATTTGTTCTAAATTTGCAATTTTCCGTCTGGGTGGTTGTTATCTTCCCCTGTTGTTGGTGTTCGGGTTTTTGCTATATTCCGTCAATATATTGTTCAGACCCATTCCAGCTCGACTCTCAGATTTGTTTTCTTTTGATGAAAAACACAAGGGAAGATATATATTCTTTCTTTATTTCCATGTAAATTCACGTTTTGTTTGTGTTATCCTTTCTTCCATTTTTCATTGTTACATGCCTAATCGCGGGTTGGGGCTTGAATTCCATATGAGAGTATGAGATTTCTTTGTGTGTGTATATATGGACCGACAGTCTTTTGCCGTAGTTGCTAGCTTTGGGATGTGATTCTGCTAAGGTTCTTATCAATGTGTATTAAAGACGTACGGCATATTTCTCAGTTTCAATCAGCATATTTGTATTAAGCTAGCGCTATGTCAGTTGTTGGAGCATTCCAGATTGTTGCATGACTAATGTTTGTTTTCTTGGTTGTTACTTGAACCTTGAAAATGTTTTATGATTTTTAATTATTTGTTGTTAACTTGGAATTAAAGTATGCTTTTAGCTACTTTGTTAGCTTGATTTTTGTTCTCTTTGCATCAATTCTTAGCTTCACTTTTTTCTTTTAATTTCTGTATTCTGATTGAACTTGGAAAGATTTTGATGTAGTTTATTGAAGAGTTCAATTTTTTTTTTACTTTTATTGTTCCGTTTATTCTTTTTTGTTGAACTTAATGTTATTGAAAGATTGGGTATGTAAACAAGGTTAGACATTTTGTGTATCTAATTTGGGTGGGATTTAGGTAGCAAGATTAAACAATTAGTTAGGTAGTTATTGGGTTTGGGTATTATGAAACATGATTGTGTTAAGAGTATCGATCCCCAAAATAGTGGTTATCCTGCCTGTTGCCATTCCCGGGTTCATCTGCAAGAGGCTGCCCGTGGTAGTACTAGATCCATATATCTGAATATGGCCGTTAGTCAACTGAGTGCTATATCTTAGAAATGCTCTTTTGGAGCCTTAGTTTGTTTCAGGATTGACATTTTCTCGGGTTCTGGCTATTTATCTTGGATTTTAAAGCTTAAAAATATGTTAATTTAGACCAGGATCAGTTTTTTAGTGTTTGTCTCAATGATAACCACAGCACATGTTTGTCTTCATTTTGATGTCTTTGTAGCTTCAATGATAACCGCATTACATGTTTGTCTCCAACTCTGTAACATTTTTGTATTAAATGATGATTCCCATGATATGATCTTCTGCAGTGCTGCTACTCGTTTTAGCTGAAGAATTCCTTCTGTAGATTGGCATAGTCTGGAAATAAAGTTTATGTATCTATTTTATCAACAGAAAAGATTTGTTTGGTCATTGATGAGTCTGATTGTTAGGACACAAAAATGTTTGCTCGACATGTTGATATCTTTCCTTCTACTCCAGTATTTGCTTATAAAAACATTACATTTTATGCATGTTAACCTTGCAGCAAAGGTGTTGATCACAGAATCATGTTCTGCTTCATTTTTTTATAAATTTTGCTTTGCCTAATTTTAGTTCACTTTTGAATGTTAAATGGAAAAAAGCTTCCCTGCCCCTGCAGTGGGTTCCGTCAGGGAAGGCCTGTGATACATATGTGTACATAGTACGTACTTGCTAATAGCGAGACCTAGTAATAAAATTGTACCTTAATTTTTTCAGATGTCTAAGGATGTGGAGGATCCTGTAAACAATGGTACTGAAGTCTTAGCTCTCTCTGGTGAAGCCCAAGAAACATGGCATAGTTATGTATTAAAGCAAGTATCTGTCTATGGAATAGCGGCAGGATACTGCATCTCAGCTTCTCTTCTCTCCATCATCAACAAATGGGCTGTCATGAAATTTCCTTATCCCGGTGCACTCACTGCTTTGCAGTACCTGACAAGTGCAGCTGGTGTATTAATCTGTGGATGGTTCAAGATCATTGAGCACGATCAGCTTGACCTTCTGACTATGTGGCGGTTCCTACCTGCAGCCATTATATTTTACCTCTCTCTCTTTACCAATAGTGAACTCCTCCTACATGCTAATGTTGACACTTTCATTGTCTTCCGATCAGCAGTTCCCATGTTTGTTGCAATGGGAGAGACTCTTTTCTTGCACCAGCCTTGGCCTTCATTGAAGACATGGATGTCATTAGCCACCATCTTTGGCGGCAGTGTTCTTTATGTTCTTACCGATTACCAGTTCACATTAACTGCCTATACTTGGGCTGTTGCATACTTGGTAAGCATGTCAATAGATTTTGTTTACATAAAGCATGTGGTAATGACTATTGGTCTGAGTACATGGGGCCTTGTACTGTACAATAATCTTGAGGCTCTCCTATTATTTCCTCTCGAGCTACTGATAATGGGGGAGTTGAAGAAAATAAAGCATGAAATCTCTGATGAGTCTGATTGGCACTCTTTTGAAGTGGTTTTGCCTGTGGGCTTGTCATGTTTATTTGGGTTGGCCATATCTTTCTTTGGGTTCTCTTGCCGAAGGGCAATTTCGGCTACAGGTTTCACTGTTCTAGGTATTGTTAACAAGCTATTGACAGTTGTGATTAATTTGGTTATTTGGGACAAACATTCCACTCTTGTGGGGACTGTCGGGCTCTTGATTTGTATGCTAGGCGGTGTTATGTATCAGCAGTCTACAAGCAGCAAGCAGAAAGCAGTTAATGTAGCTACAGTACAAGAGACAGAAGAACAACAGAAATTACTTGAAATGCAAAGCAGCACACAGACGAAGAACAATGAAAAGGAAGTCACCGAGATGGAGGAGAAGTGAAAGGGCTTAAAATACGTGCATTCCTGGCCTTCTTCCATCTGCATATGGAAACCGTTCTTTGATTGGGCATGGCTGATGAATTCTCGTGAAAACAGCAATCTCCGTATGCACAGAATACTTGCATTGCATTGAAGATTCAGGCTCAAGATTAATACATCTATGGTGTTTAATCTGGTCAGTCTTCTGTTGCCAAACTCGAAACTTTATCTTCTTCATATTGATACATGATTTTTTTATATTTCCCATCCGACAAACCAGGAGGGTTGATTAGAATTTTGCATTCTTTTCTTTCATTTTACTACCGTGAACATTATATTAACCCAATCAACGTCTCATCATCGTATTGGTTCCTAAGATTATATATAGATAGAAATGTATTTTTTAGAGGAAAGTTATCTTCAAACCTTTTGTTGCTGCAAGTTCCCTCCTCTTTTTGGTGTCTGTTACTTGATACTTATAAATAACTATATTTTAGTTGTTTCTATCGTTACACGTCAGCATCAGGTTCTTGTTCTTGTATCATCGATAGCGAAAATCGGATGTATAGTTGACTAACTGTGATCCCTTATGTTTCTCTTCCTTCACTGATAAGTGAACTAAGATTAAAAAGAAAGAAAGAAGTGATTTTGCATTCACAATGGAATTCAATAGAATTCAAGGGATACGAGCAAAAAGTAGTAATAGAGAAGCTAGATACGTTCTTCAATGATTAAAACTTGGATAAAGCTTTAATCAAACAAAAGAGGGGAAATTTTGGTGTTAATACAAATGAGGGAAAATATTTGAAATATAAGAGAGATTGGGGGATATTTGGGTTTCCACGGCATTTTTTACAGTACAGAAGAGTACCCCATTTACATTATCCCCAAATTTTCCCACAAAAGAGAGATGAATGTCCTAAACGGGACGGTTAAAGGATGGTAGAAGACTTTATTAGCTTTTGTTTTTAGTGTGTCATGATTGGTCGGATATGAATCAAGAACACTAAGTTGTTAAAAACAAAAGTAAAGGATCGAATTAGTAAAAATTATAAATATTAAAAACTAAAATTAACACTGTCTAATTTTACTTAAATGAAAAGATCAAACCACTCATATGATCATATATGTATATGCTGTTTGTTTATAAGGTTGTAGCTTTTTTTAAAAGGAGAAAAGAGGATGTTTAGATATCAAGTTTAAGACATGATATTAGTCAGGATTTAAGTGATAACTTCTATCATTGTGCAACAAGTTTGATTAATTCTTTTAATAGTCTTAAGGTGATTATAAGGTAGTATTTTTTTCATACATACTTTTTTGATCATTTAACAATGCACAGACACCTTGCAAATAAAACTATTTAAACTCGAATCTCATAAGATGAACATTATCCTCTTTTTCACTGAGACTACTTGTAGAGTTAAACAAGTTTGATTAATTAATTGAGAATGATTTAAATTTTAAAATTTTGGAATCATTTTAAATTTAAGGCTTAAGGGTATCATAAGCCCTTAAACTTTTGAAAAAAATCAGTTAAATCCCTAATTTTTTTTCACTCAATTAAGCCTTTATATTCCAAAATCTCATCAATCCACCCCTTTAACCAATGTTAACTGTTGAATCTAATAATTTTTTTAGACTAATAGGTGCAACATGTTGTGTTACAATGTTATCCCTTGACATTTCTATAATTTTTTATTTTATTTAAAAAATTCTTTAAAAGTTCTAAAAAGTAGTTTTTTAAAAAAAATCTGTAAATGTCACATGACAAAACTGTAGTGAGTCACGTGACAATAATATCTCGAAAAAAATATCATAAAAAATTAATAGTCAAAATCAATCAAAAGGCTTAATTGATTAAATTTATTAGTTCGAGGACTTAATTATTTTTTTTTAAAATTCAGGGGTTAAAGCACCCTTAAGCCTAGATTTAAAACATAAAAAATTTAGGTAAATTACACTTGTCGTTACTTTTTATTTTTCTTTGATTTTGATAAGTTAGTACATTTTTATCACGTATAATATGGATTTATCACAAAATAATAGCTTAAATGTTAACTCTCATTACATTGATGATGCATGGGGTGTGCAGAAAATATCTGATATGACCAATTCGATCATTCGTTGATTCGATTCAATAATTCATATATCCGATCTGATTTTTTATTTTTTTGAATCGGATACATATCACAATATTTCAAGTTTCAGATTATCTAAATATCCGAAATATCTAAATTTTATAGATATGAATCTTGTTATATATAGCAATTTGATGCTTGTTATATCTGAAAATTTGAAAATTCCATATATGTAAATTGTGTTATTTTTGGCAATTTGTTGCTTGTTATATTCGAAAATTCAAAAATTTCATAGATACGACCTTCAAATCTGAAAATAGTTAAACCAAATTATATATTCGTAATCAGATATTCGAACATCTGACATTAGATATCTGAATAATTAGATATCTATTTTTTTCGAATTGGATACGGATCACTATTTAATCAATCCTAAATTTTAGATATTAGATTTTTTAATTGGATCCGATCCAATATTTGAAAATGCACTCCATAAAATGTGATACATTAAAAAATTATTTTTTAATTCGACCCTCAAACTTTAGTCAAAATATAAATTTATTATGTTTTACAATTTTTTAACTATAATCTAAAAACATTTTGAAAATTCTAAAATATCAACAAATACTAAAAGAACTGTATAAAAATTTATTTTTAAACCAAATAAATATGTATAAAATTCAAAATACATTTTTGAATATATATATTTTAAATAATCTAATAAAATTAAAAGGGCAAAATAGCACTCACAACTTACAATTTGATACAATAACATGAGTTTTTTCAAATTAGGGATTAAGGCTTAACCTTCAAATTAATTACCAAAAAATATAAAAAAATAATAATTAATCAAACACTACCAATAAAAAAGGGAAGGCGGATTAATAAGAACACAAATTCTGTCTTTTTTTGATGTTTTTTATGTATATTCTGGTACTAAAAATTTAAATTTAAAAACATCAGAAAAAAAGATTTTTTGCTTGATAGACAAAAAGCCATGGATAACTAAGAACCTTAATTCCAACAAAATCACTCCAAATAAGGATGTGTAGGTAGTAGAGGGAACCTTTCTTTACATTAATGAATTCTAATTCTATTGGTAACCATATCTAATTATTATTATTATTGAAATATCATTTTTTTTTAAAAAAATTGATTTTAAAACAGAATACCAAAATTATAATATTCTGATAAGAGAAACAATAATAAGATTAGAATCCATTTTTTTCAACTATGTTAATATAATCATGCAAGGAAAAGGTTTTTTTCTTCCAACGAATTAAATTGTGTACATATTTAAAAATTTTATATATTTATTTGAATTTTTAAAATCGATTTTTTTTTCAAATTTTTAATATTTATTTTAACTGTTAAATTCTTAAAAGTTTTGATAGTATTACGGTTAAAAAAAATTAGGGTAAACTACACAGATGACCACTCAATAGGGTTAGTAACAATTTGACCACAATACTTTCAATTTTGGTAAATATATCACTAAATTATTTAATTGGTTCTAATCAGGCCACCAACCATTAAAGAAAACATAAATGCTGGCATGGCCTGTTAAATAAAACCAGTATAATTACATAATTAGTCATTGTTATTTACACAATCTATCAATTTGACCTTAATTTTAATTAAATAAAATAAATTAATTATTCAATTAGGTGGTGACATGTATCACCTCCTTATTATTGTAAGACTTCAATTATTTTTATTTAATTTTAATTAATTAATTTTCCCCTCTAATCAGGTGATGACACGTGTCACCGAATTGGAGAAGGAAAAATGGAAGCTAGGAAAATGGCCCCGGGTGGATTCAAACCAACACCCTTGGACTGAAAGATTTTTGTGATACGAGGTACAACATTTAATATATGTCTTGCAAATTGAATTATGTTTGTGAGTTTGGATTCGCTAAATGAATTTAATTTAATTTTAAACTTTTGATTTTAAATCGTGCACTAACTATAATTTAAAATATATACAAAATATTTTCAAATTTAATTTAATTATTAGATTTATTTAATTGGGTTAGATATTTTTATGCATGAACTATGTTAATATAATCATGCAAGGAAAAGGTTGACCCATATATTTAATCCGCTAAATGAATTATGTCGTGCTCGAATTTCCTAAAATCACGTTTTTCAGAGATTAACAATAATATAAGACATATATTAAATGTTGTACTTTATTTCACGAAAATATGATTGACCCAGTGACAAGCATACCCCACTCTCACTCTAAGGTGCTAGTTCAAATCCACCAAAGGCCATTGTTTAGGCATTAACAAGCTCAAGACATATATTAAATATTATATCTCATATCACAAAAATATACACCCCACTTTCAGTCCAAGGGCGCTAGTTCGAATCTACCCAGGCTACTTTTTTAGCTTCATTTTTTCTTCTTAAATTCAATGACACGTGTCATCACCTAATTGAATAATTAATTTATTTTATTTAATTAAAATTAGAGCCAAATTGATAGATTGTATAAATAACAATGATCAACTGTGTAATTAAACCGTTTTATTTAAAAGACCCCGTCAATAGAAAACAATTGGTGGCCTGATTGGAACTAATTAAATAATTTAATAGTATAGTTACCAAAATTAAAAGTATAGTAGTTAAATTGACACCAATCCCATAATTGGGTGATCATATGTATAGTTTACCAAAAAAATTAAACAAATTTGATTTTATGTGTTGGACGGTTGACAACCGAATTAAAATTCAATAGAGAATTGAGTTCAATTATTAAGTTGTATTTATGTGGGTTTTAATACTTCAACAGGCTTGTGCATTTATTTCATCTTCATTTAGAAAGTCAAACAAGAAACTCAAAACCATTTTCATGTAGTTGAATCTGTAATTCCATAAACTCATAAACATGGCATTAAGAATAAGCTACACATCCTGCATTATTCATCGACACAGATTCTTAAATTAAACGAAAAGAAAAGGGATACACTGAACTAGAGGATTAGAGAGGGAGGGAGCAAAATCTGGGCATCACTTGGACTAACTGCATTGTGGTTCTTCTATGTAACCACTGGTGGGTATGTTTGTGTTCAACTCCTGCAAAAATGAAATCAAACAATTCCAGCATTAAAATGAGATCTCGAATTTGATTCCGGACAACCCTTCGTTTAATACCGATTCAAACATAGTGTACTGCTTGCATCAAATTTATAATGTACTCACAGAAATATTTTAGAGAAAGTAAAAGAAAAAAGTTACCCTCTTTTAGAGCTCATCTTTGGCCGACTCCTTATAGACAGTATTGTCCCTGTTCTCTTTGATGGCCGACTCTTGATGCTCAGTTTTGTGCCTGTTCTTTTCGATGAAGTCGATGATGTCTTCTTTGGTCCTATCACCCTCGTATGAGGTTATATCCCCGTTAACCGATCTGAAGTAAACGGTTGGGAAACCTTTCACATCAAAGTTCGCATCCAATATATCATTTGCTGTTGCATCCTACAAAACAAGCCTACGGATCAGAAACCTTCGCATCCAATTTATACATAATAGTGATAGAGAGGAATATTGACCCTAAAAACCAATGAGACTAACTAAGAACTTACAAATTTCGCAATCATAACATCGGCATCATTTTCGTAATGGACAGCTACTTCATCAAAGATTGGTGCCAATTTTTGGCAATGTCCACACCAGGGGGCATAAAACTCGAGCAAAACTGCATAATTAATAGCTTCATGTTATTTTATAATCCCCATAAGGTGGACGCATGAATAGAACTTTCAAAGTATGGGACCCCATTGGTCATTACCAGGATCTGCTGATTCTAAGGGTATCAACAAATTATTGGGCTGCGCACAAACCACAGGCAAATATCAACCTATTCCAAATTCAAAGCTCTACACTGTTTGATAAAACAATGCATACACAAATCTAAGAAGCAAAAAATTGCAGCAGACAACAAACCATGACTACCAATAAGGGTTTCAGCAATTCTAAGCATCCATCATAGTTTCAAACTACTAATTAGACGCACCATTTTTCCCAGATTTGAAAACCATGTCTTGGAGGGTTTCAGCAACCACCACTTTCACAGGTTCATTGTTCTCCTTGGGAATAGGTTCGGACTTCACAAATGGTGGAACTTTTCCTTCCTACAGAAGAGTACTTTAGTGAGCAAAACAGAAAACAATTACGAATAGAGTGCATACCACACTATGATTGGTACCCTTAACCAAATTCTTTGCATGACCAGTACGATTTTCAGAATTGTGAGATTCTACATAAATTTTCATCATAAGGATGAACTATAACATCAGTGCTGGATACCAATACATTAAATGTAATGCAGAAATTACCTTGTAATCCCTCACAAATGGTGCAATGTCATCAGCCTTCAAATAAGGTTTAAAAAATTTCTTTCCATCATTATCCATAATGATGATTAGAGGTACTTGGCTTTCTTCAACTCCAAAATACTGTTTTCCATCCAACAGAAAAAAAAAAATTAAGACTAAGGTAACAAATAGTCAAATACAATAAACATTCTTCCATATTTGAGTAGATCCTAACCTGGAACGCAGCTCCGCTAACCTCAACATCTCCCAAAAGAAAACTAATGCCCTGTTCTTTGTATTGCTCCGCGACTCCACGATATTTTGATTTCAATGAATCAATACCTTCAGTGCTCAAATTAGCAAACAACATAGCCTACAGATTCAGAAGTCATATTAGTTAATGCACTTAAAGGATTTATGTTTAGAAAACATGAAAAGCGTTGAAGACCAAGAAATTTACCTTGGCATTGAGACTGTTATAGAACTTGACAACAAAGGGTTGATTGCTTTCGTCACCGTTAAACAGTGTCACAAGAGGAATGCTAGATTCTTCAATAAACTTCTCTAGTGTTTCCAGTTTAAAATCCTGAAAGCAACTAGAGTCTGTAAAATAGCTAACTGTAAATGGTACAAAGGTACCAACAACAGAACTTTAAATTAAGTTGTATTTGAATGATGATATAGAATACATTCAACATTCCAATTACCTTAGAGTCAACAAAGAGTTCATCAAAAGGCTTGAAAAGTCTGACCAGAGGGCCAGAAACCGATGAGTCACCACGGGGGAGGTGTTTAGCATCCAAAGTATGACCAAAATCATAATCAGAACGTAATTTCTCAGCAAGTTCCATATAGCTATCAAACTCTTCACCAGAAAATTTTGGAAACACCCCAACCTAAAAAACACATAAATACATACCATCTAAGCTAAACTTTATCATGAAAAACCAATGAAAACAGAAGAGCAAAGATTTATCAGAGAGCTTACAACTACTATCTTCTTTTCACCAATAACGTTAGTGGCATCTTCGGCAGACTTGATTTCAGCGGAAGCTGGACCGCTCTGTTTCCTTACATACTCCACGATACCATCGGCTTCACGTGGACCTTTGTATTCTTGAACATTTTTCCCTCCATTTCTCAAAATTTTGAGTGTAGGGTAACCCCTGACTTCATATTGAGTCGCTAAATCTCTGTTTGCTTCCTCATCGGCATCGACTTTAGCTAGAAACACTGGAGGGTCGTGTTTACTCAATATGGATGCCGCTTTCTCATACTAGACAACAAACAAAAAGTTTAGTCGTTAGCAGCCAATTAAGCATATGAATAATCAACAAAATACAAACACTACTAGGAAAATCCAATATTGTTTACCTCAGGAGCAAGATTCTTACAGTGACCGCACCTGATAACAAAAGGAAAGATGATTAATCAAACAATTCTAAGATAAATCACTGATCTCAATTCTTGATAACTCAAACGGAAATTCTCAAACAAAAATGCACCAGAAACAAACCTCGGAAAACTAATTATATCTAATTGAGCATCGCCATTTTGAATTTTATAAGTCAAACTACTACTAATAATATCATTGCATGCACTTCAAGACAACAATTTCCTCCTTTTAGAAAACAGAAAAAGAAGCCAAAACAAGATCGAAAAATATGTAAGCAAAAATTTAGGGGGTGAGAGAATGGAAAAGCTTACCAAGGAGCGTAAAATTCGACGACGAGAAAATCGTGCTTACTAACAGTGTCAGTAAAATTGGAGTGATCCAATGTCAAAACGAACTCTTTCTCTTCCGATTCACCGCCGTCTTCGGCGGAAATTGCCGATGAAGAGAACACGATTACGGCCAAAACAAACCAAACGCTCCTCGCCATTATCGCAGCTCCTTTATGTTTTGCTTTCTTTCTTTCTTCGGGTGCGTTTTATTGATGAGACTTGCAGGGGCTTTTAAGGGAGTGACCAAGGAGTTAGAAAGTGAATGGCACACAGAAAATGGTAATTTCTTGGTCACATTCTCGAGTATGGGATTACATTGTATTCGCTCTTTTGTTAGGTAAGTTCCACGTGGGGTGTTTTGATTGGTCAGGATTCGTCGTTCGAAGCTGACATGGGAGGTTATGGTTTCGGAAGGGAAGTAAATCTGGGGATTTTAATGCGTTTGGGATATTTTGTGGATGAAGTGAGGAAAGTGTGGGTCCGAACTCCGTGGCCAAATCAATAAAAGAAGGACATGTCACTTTTATTGTATCTTAATTGGCTTTACTATTTTTACGTTTCATGCTTTTGACCGTGTTGGATACAAACGGCTCCGTACATAGATATTGTAACTATTACTAGTGAGTTAAATATTGTATCCTTCTCCATTATTAGAATTAGGTTAGGCATTCAAAATTTTATTAAATTTTAGTTTAAATATGTGTGAACTACTTAAATTCACTTAATTATAGGAATGGTTTCAATATAACCATTATACTTTTAATTGTGTAATTATGATCACGTAACTATGCGGTTTTGATTAAATTACACGTCGTTAAAATATAACAGAAAAAGTGACGTGACAATTAATAAAAATTTATTTAATTATACGTTTGAACTTTGTTACTTATTTAGTTTATTAATCTGGTCTTAATTTTAATTGAATATAATAAATTTAATCTTTCATTCACATGATGACATGTGTTACTATCTTTTCTATTAATTTAATTTAATATTTTAATCCACCAACAAATCATGACACATATGACCACTCGATTAGTATAAACCCAATATGTTAACGAAAAAAAGCAAATGCAAGGGTTGAGAATTCCTCCCTTTAAGTTGTGAGTTCTAGATTAAGTACAAATAAATTTCTTCTTCTCTTTTTTCTAAATAAAAATTGTACTAAAAAAGAGTTAGAGAATCGAACCCAAAATACCAATATAAAGGGTGATTAGTGTATTATGATAAGGTAGGTTACTTGGTGGTGGGTGTAACAGTGGAGATTGGACAACAAACATAATTCTATTGGTATAATTTAAACCCTCCAAAGCTGTTTAGGGCAGCCCCTGCCCCGGGAACAAATTGCCAATTTCAATTCTATGAACAATATGAAATTAAAAGTTCTCTTTCATTTCAATATGTATTATTAAATTTTAGTTTTTATTAACTTAAATGTGTATTTTTTTTATTTCAAATTTTCATTATATGTGTTGCTAATATACTAAAAAAATCGATAAAAATATTAATAGCTTGTTAATAAATTAATGATTATTTTAATTTTGATATAGATAGTAATTAAAATTGCGCTAAAAAATCATTCGAGTGGTTTTAGTGTAAAAAATGTTGTTAAAATTTAAATTCAAATAATTTATCTAAAAAATATATGTACGTTATCAAAAGACTAAAAAATAAATAGAAATTACCATACAAATTACACTCAATATTAAGGAAAAGTCTAATAGCAATTACTTACTCTATTGCTTGCCACATACAGTTTCTTGTAATTTTAATTTATAATTTATAGGGTAAACCAAAACTATTAGTCAACTTACCTTTAGGTGTTGTCTTATTTTAGTCACTATATTATAAAAAGTTTTAATATTTTCGTTAAATGCTTCGATTTAATTTTTTATCATTAAATCACTAAATAATTAACGACGTGATGACATGACTGTTATCTTTCTCTTTTTATAAAAAAATCTTGAACTTATATGGCCTCTTCATCATTCGTGAGAAGATTGATACCAAAATGTTTATATTTCTCATATCTTTCTTCTCTTCGTATTGGTCTTCAACGCAATTCATTCAAAATCAACAAAAAATCATCCAAAGATTCAGTCTCTTAATGCTTCAATCTCATCCAACAACCGTCTAATAAGACTAGCTTCTAATTATGTTGCTCGTCTTCTTAAAAGAATGTTTGTCACCGTTTAGATTTTCGAACACACTCTTAATGTTTCACACTATTTGTTACAGTAGTTTCAAATTTTAAAAAGAATATTTGTGTTCAAGTTTATTATTCATAACAAGATTTTTTAAAATATTAAACAACTTTTATAGTAATAATTTTAGGGTAATTATACTGTGCACTGGCGGTGGAAACATTTTGTTTTCATAAATGTCCTAATTTTAGGAGTCAAGGATTCAGTTTAGGGTTCATAGTTTAGAGCTTTAGGTTTATGTGCTTAGAATTTAGGGACCGTGGTTTAAATTTAGAGTTTAGGGTTAAAATTTAAAGGTTATAGGTAAAAACCTAAATCACTACATATTACCCTAAACCCTAGCACTAAACCCTAAATTCTAGCCACAGACTCTAAATTCTAAACCCATAAATCTAAACCCCTAAACTACAAACCTTAAAATAAATCCTTAACCCCTAAAATTAGAGCACTTATAGAAACAAAATGTTTCCACCGCCAATGTATCATATATTTTCTCATAATTTTATAGCAATTTTATATTTTTAATTCAATATATAACTATGGACTATATTTTAGAAATGTTGGTCTACACGTTAATTCATATTCTTTTAATTATTTATTTCTTGGGATGATCTTATTAATCATATATTCATTTTATTTTTAAGTTATTTTTATCGCATCCTGTTTTGATATTCGAAATACTTATTTTTGTTGCATTTCAATTTATATATTGGTTTATACTATTTATTATGACAATTTAAATGTGATTATAAGTTTTTTAAATTCTTGTAAGTTTTTTTTTTGCTGGCGACAGCCTTTGACCGTTTTATTAATTTTTTATATAAATAAAATTTATTTTTGCTGATGAATTTTAAATAAATTTTATTTTTAAGTTTTTGTGGTTTTTTTTTGCCATATTCTTTTCACATATGCTTTTATGGCAGTTTTTCATCTGTTTTTACGGCAGTTTATTCGTCTGCCTTTATAATAGTTATAGTCTGTCTTTGTGACAGTTGTCTGTCTTTTGACAGTTTGTCGTTCAGGTGACAAATATCAACGAGCGTTCTTGTTAACGAAGGAAGCCGATCTGTATTTGCTTATGATTCGCTTTTGTGGTTGCGTCGATATGCCAAGAACAAGTAACGAAAAAATTTACTTTCTTCATAGACCACTCTGGTTAAAGTAGTTGTTTGTTAGATTTCATTCAGAAGATTATTCAAGTCCTTCTAAAAGTGATATGTTTTGTATTTTAATGTCTTTCACACCCTTAAAATTTTATTATATTTATTTTTACACATTAAATTTTCAATGTGTGCGGTGTGATACCTTTGTAATCATATCACTTTGAATATAATCCAATTTATTTCAAAAAATGCGATTATAAGTTTATTTGAGAAATATAAATATAGATATTTAAGTCGGCACGTACCAATCCAACCTCACTCGCCCTTCTTCGCAAAAATCTCTTATTTTTTTTTGTTTCTATTCATGCTCTAATACTAAAAATTAAATCTTAAATGATAACCTTAATTTCTAAACTATAAACTTTAAAAATTAAATCTTATATCTTACCTTATACCCTAATCATAAACCTTAACTCTAAATACTAATCTTAAACTTTAAATATATATTTTTAATGTAAAATATAAATATACACATGAAAAAGGAACAAAATATTTATGTTTTCCTCTACTCAGCTCGTCCATCCAACTCACCTCGCTCTCTAAAACCCGAACAAGAAATATATTGAATGGACCCCATCTCTAAAGTGCATGTTTTTTTTTATCCAGGCATGTTTTTCTTATGCATTAGGCTTTTAATGGCTTTCATCGAAATGTGGACTCATTGAAAGCCTTGTTATCTTCTGAAATATACATTTATATGCATTTGGGTGTTTGAGAGTTTTTTAAACTATATATTTGATTTTTGAATTTAGTTTTAAAATCTAAGGCTTTAATAGTTAAATAAGTGATTAAATTATACTTTTTTATATAGCCATCTAAACTATATTTTGAGCCAAATAGGTGCCTAACGTTTTATTCCGTGACCGATTAAAGGGTTTTCCGTGATAGACATTATTTTTCGTTATCCAATAAAATTTGAACACGTGACATGGTTGACCATTTTCTAAAATTAAAACCTAAAAATTATAAAAACAAAATAATAAAACATATTATTAACCCAACAATCTATAATTTCTCTAAAAACTCCAACCCCAACCCTAAATCCCTCTACTCCAACTACCGATTCAACCACCACTGACCATCTTTGACTTCATCGGACCCCCTCTATCGAAAGCCCCATCATCTCATTGTCAAAAATCGATGAATGAACTGTCGACGAACACTCAACAATGAAGAAAAAGAGGTCGATTGGGTTCTCACCGACGATAGAGGATGAAGGATGTCGAACAATGAGGTACACGACGCTTTGGGCAGTGAACGTCGAACCAACGATTTGTGGGGGACGTCGGACGGTGAGGGAGATGTGATATGGAGTTTTGATTTAAAGAAATTAAAACTTTGGCCTTTTTGAAGAAATTCAGAAATTAAAAATATAAAAAAAATATGTCACATGTCATGTTTTGATTGGATGACAAAATTTTTTTAATGGTCGTTGACAAAAAAACCTTAAATGGGTCAAGAATGAAGTATTAGATACCTATTTGACCCAAAATATAGTTCAGCCACCTATCTAAAAAATGTATAGTTTGGACACTTATTTGACTATTAAGCCAAAATTTAATTTAATATCTGAATTTTTTATTCAATTAAATATTTTAATTTAGTTTTTTACTTGAAAGTTGAACTTGACTTTTAGGTTTAATTTTTTATTTACTATCTTTTGGTCCAAATAGGTACATGAACTTGATTTCTTAAATCAAATTGATACCCTAATTTGATTTAGGGTAAAATACCTAAATCATCACTTAACTTTGCTCTTTAATATATTTTGGCCACTAAACTTTAAAAACGCTCAATTTACTCATTGAACTTTATGTTCTGACCTATTTTGATCACTCAGAATTATTTTATTAATACTTTGATATGATGTGGCATATTTTATTATTATTAAATATAAAAATAATTTAAAATAAAAATAGATTATTTGGATAAATTACAAAGATCATCACTGAACTTTGCTCTCTGACCTATTTTGGTCAGTGAACTTTCAAAATGATCAATTTACTCATTGAATTTTATACATTGACCTATTTTGGTCACTCCTCTGTTTTCTCAGTAACAACTCAATGATGTGGCTTATTTTATTAATATTTAGTTGTGAAATAGATTTTTTATTAATATTTGGTTGACATGTAGGATGTAAAATAAAAAAAATAAAATTCTATATTCTACCCAAACCCCACCGACATCACCTTCTCATCCCTAAAACTGCATCATCTCCTTAAACAGCTTACTGCATATTCATCTTCACCGTCACCTTATTGAATAATGTTTTTTTAAGATAATGGTTTTGAAGTTTGGACAGAAACCTGGATTGCCTAGTTGGTTTCTCTTTCTTTTGACCGGCTGAGATTGAGGTGGTTGGCTGGTAGTGCCACCGACACTATTCCTTGAAGAAACACTTGTTTCACCGGATGCAGATGTCAAATTAGACATGTCCTCGTCCAAAAATTGTTGCTGTTGGTGGAATATATAATCTTTCATTTTATCAAATCTTTGGTGATGACGAATGAAAAAGGATATCGAAACGACGACGGCGGTGTTGATAAGATCGACGATGACTAGGGTTTTATTTTGGAGAAACAAATGATTTTTATAGGAAAAATTAAAGAATTTTTTATAGGGGTATAAAACGACGCCGTTTTGGTTCTGTGTGCAATGTCATAACACCTTTAATTATTTAATGGTAGAGTGGCCAAAATAGGTCAATATATAAATTTCAGTGATTAAGTTGATCTTTTTGAAAGTTCAGTGACCAAAATAGGTTAGCGAGTAAAGTTCAGTGATGATTTTTTTAATTTACCAATAATTTATTTTTATTTTAAATTATTTTTATATTTAATAATAATAAAATATGTCATGTCATACCAAAATATTAATAAAATAAGTCAGAGTGATCAAAATAGGTCAAAAAGTAAAGTTTAATGAGTAAATTGAGCGTTTTGAAAGTTCAGTGACCAAGATAGGTCATAAAAAGTTGAGTGATGATTTAAGTATTTTACCCTTTGATTTATTGATTCGAATTAAATTGTTTCGATTTTAGACCCATTCAGATGGGTGGAGTTCGAATAATTTTTTAAATTTTTATCAAACATAAATATTTTTATTTCAAATGTACAGTTAATTGGTAAAAAAGAATAAGTACTAAATTAAATCAAATTGTCAAGTCTAGATATTAATTTAAATCAAAAAAATTAAATTCATGTTGTTAGTACCTATAAACAAGCACTGCCATGTGTCAAAACCAAAATAGGCAAGATCGCGAACGATACAACCCAAGAGACACCTGACGACAAGTACAATAACACATATGAACCGCTACACACAGAACTACCCGCAAACCGCGCATGATACTCTTCGCAACCTATGGTGAACAGACAAGACCACCTGCGACGTCCCACAGCCACATGCCTATACACGTGGTTGACACAAATAACGAGGGAAACTTAGGATATCATGTCATAGCTAGTCTAATCAACGCACCACGACAACCCCATCGTGATACATGTCCGAGTAGTATAAAATCGAGCATGCAACAAGAAAGAACGGGGCCTCCTCTATGTATGCATGACTACCACTCAAGAAAATAAATAGACACACAAGCTCCAACCAAGAGAAGCTGTCTGACCTAGAACGGCCATCCTAGCCATCATCGAACCACTGTCTCCAGACCTTGACCATTTTGGCCATCAACAATTGGTGCGGTGAGCATGGGTCGAACACGCAACCTTCAGATTTCTTTCAACAATTTTAAGAATCTCAAGGAATAAGAGTGATACCATAACCAGTCTGGACAAAAAAGTAAGGGAAAGTGACGACCTGACGAGCTGGCTAACCTTGGAGACCATGCAACAACAACATCGGCTTTGGAAGCTAGGTGGCGAGGAAAGCAACGCAACTGGTGAGGGCATTGTACACATGCTAATCAGAATGGGTGAGCAACAAAACTGGCCAAGCCTTGAACATGGGGCATGCATGCAGGGATCAATGTTGTTCCCGATAAAAATGGCGAAGAGGCCGAAACACGAATTTCTGTGGCATGTGTCATTTTTAGAAAAAAGGAAAAAGTGACATCCTGAACGAGAAGAGAAACGACCTGATAGTCGTCACGATTGTAATAGCTGATTATACGATAAAAAAATTTGGTTAACACAGGTAGCATCATCGATATGCTGGTTTGGAATGCATTTAAGTAGATGGGAATCCCGAGTTTGGAGTTGAACTTAGTGGGTCTGGTGTGCAGTTTTAATGGTTAACCTATTAGGGTAGTGAGCTCCATCCGACTCCGTATGACTATGAGAGATGACGTTAGTAAAGTCACCCAAAAAAACTAATTTCATGGTCATCAATAGCCCTTTCACCTTCAACGCCCTCTTCGTAGACCTCTGATGAGGAAAACAAAAATGATTGTCACCCCCTTCTGCCTTCAGGTTAAATTTCCAACACCATCGGGAGAGGGTTCCATACAGAATGATCGCAAGACAATTAGGCAGTGCTATGTCCTTTCACTCCATCTAGCCCAAGAACAGAAAGGCCATAACCATATAGGCAGAGAGGCTCTACCATGAGAAAAGAGACCCGGGCTCAATATTTTAAATAAGGCTATGATGACCCTTAAACTTAGACCTTAGGGATAGTGAGAAAATCAAGAAGCTAGAACCAGTAGAAGCAATGAAAATGGTAGAGATTTACCTAGATGAACCCAAGAAGACTACTAGAATTGTAGTAGGGCTAGACAAGCATGATCGACGAAGACTGATAAGGTTATTGCGATACAACACAAATGTTTTTGCATGGTCCTCCGTGGGCATGCCCGAGATAGACCCAGCTGTTATTGAACATTCTTTGCGCATCGATCCAACCGTAAAACTTGTTCGGTAGAAAATAAAAAAAAATTTTGAAGAAAAAGTGCAGGCCATTAGGTAGGAAACAGAAAAGTTAATCATGGTAGATTTTGTCGAAGAGGCTAGATACCTTCAGTGGTAGCAAACGTAGCCATGGTAAAGAAACCCAGCAGTAAATGGCGGATGTGCGTTGATTTCACCAATCTCAATAAGGCGTGCCCTAAGGATAATTTTCACTGCCGTCCATCGATAGGTTGGTCGATGCCTCGACAGACTATAAATTCATGAGTTTCATGAATGTTTTCTTCGGTTACAACCAAATCGCAATGGAAAAGAGGACAAAGAAAAAATGACCTTCATCACTAAGGATGACCTTTACTACTATAAAGTAATACCGTTTGGATTAAAAAATGCAGGGGCAACGTACCAACAATTGATCAACAAGATCTTCCGTCATCAAATAGAAAGAAATATAGAGGTTTACGTTGATGATATCTTAACCAAGAGCACTTCTTTAGAGCAACACTTTGTTGATCTACAGGAAGTCTTTGACATTTTGCGATTCTACAAAATACACCTCAATCCCGAAAAGTGTGCCTTCGTGGTAGGGGCAGGAAAGTTTATGGGTTTCCTAATTTCCAAAAGGGGCATTGAGGTGAACCTAGAAAAAATAAAGGCAATTCTAAACATGCCACCACCAGCGAACATCAAGGATATTCAGAAGCTTAATGGCAAAGTGGTAGCCTTAAACAGATTTGTATCCAAGTTAGCTAACAAGTGCCTTCCATTCTTTAAAGCCTTGAAAGGTTCTTTCCAGTGGACAGAGGATTGCCAAGAGGCATTCGACCGCTTAAAAAATATTTTGCTACCCCCTATATTATTAGTGCCTAAGAAGGGAGAAACCCTACTCATGTATTTGGCAGCCACCGACGAGACTATAGCAGTGGTACTAGTCCGGTAAGAAGAGGCCACCCAAAAGCCAATCTATTACGTTAGCAAAGTCCTACAGCCAGTAGATAAGAGATATACGAGAGAGGAGAAACAAGTTTTTGCCTTGGTAGTAGCAGCAAGAAAGCTTCACGACTACTTTCAAGTGCACCAAATAACAATCATCACCGACCAACCTTTCAAAGACGTGTTGGGAAAGGTGGATGTCTAGGGTTGGATGCTAAAATGAGGAGATAAGCTTAGTGAATTCGGAATAGAATATCGTCCACGAAAGGCAATCAAAGCTCAAGTTTTGGTCGACTTTGTTGTAGAGTGTACCTTCATAACTTAAATAACTACACCCTTGAGAACGCCGACACTGCCAACAAGGATCAGGAAGTGTGTCCCCCCTTGGAGTTAAAAAAGGAACATGCTGTAACTACCAGACCCTGGACCTTGCATGTCGACGAGTTGATAGTAGTCAATAGAGTATGAGCATATGTACTATTGAGCGCGCCCAACGCAAAGGAGAAATGGAAATATGTGCTTAGTTTCACATTCGCCTTATCCAATAATGCAGCAGAGTATGAGGCATTGATAGTAGGGTTAGAGTTAGCGGTGAGACTTAAGGTAAAATCGCTACAAATATTCACAGACTCACAACTGGTAGCTAAGCAACTGTCGGGCGAATATGAGGTTCACGACGACACACTCCTCAAATATCATTAGAAGGTGACAAGATTATTAGGAAAAATTAATCAGTACGCTGTAACACAAATACCTAGAGGAGACAATACCAGAGCAGACGCTTTGGCGAGACTAGCAACCGTACTCAAAATCTAAGAAGAGGCATGTTCTTGATAGAATACTGAGAGTGTCCTTCTTTTGTATAATAAAACCAAGTGTGCCAGCTTGATACAAGAGACACATGGATGACTCCCATTCTAACGTACATCAGAACAGGAAAGTTATATGACGATAGAGCCTAAAGACTTAAAACAATACGGCGAGCTACCTAATACACTATAATCGATGACATTCTATACAAGAGATGATTTACGCAACCACTTTTGTGATGTATAGGCCATGCATAAGCCAAATTGGTGTTGCACGAAATCTATGAAGAAGTCAGCGGACATAACCCAGGTGCACACTCCCTGGCCCAAAAAGCAATCAGACATGACTACTAATAGCCTACAATGCGAAGAGACGCTAAAGAGCTAGTAAACAAGTGTGTAACTTTCCAAGAGTTCACCCCAATCCCGAGGTAACCAACGATATTACTTAAATCCATCACAAGTCTCTGCCGTTCGCAATTTGGGGCATTGATATTTGGGCCCATTTCCACCATTAGCGGGCCAACAAAAATATTTAGTAGTAGCGGTGGATTATTTTACCAAATGGATAGAGGTAGAGCCGTTAGCAACAATAATAGAAAGGAAAATGGAAAGCTTTTTTTTTTATAGAAATCCATAATTTGTATATTCAGCATCTCCCACGCGATAATCAGGTTGAAGCGGTTAACAAGAAAATCATGTTGAAGCGGAAATTCTAGAAAAGATTCAAAGAATTTTGCACAGACTTCCACATTACACTAACTCAAAGTTCAGTCAAAACCTCGCAGATGAACGATCAAGTTGAAGCGGTTAACAAGAAAATCATGTTTGCATTCAAAAAGAGGGTGAGAGACATAAAAGAAGCATGGACAGATGAATTACCGAGAATTCTATAGGCCATCTAGACAACTTCCCACACTGGTACAGGTAACAAGTACTTTAAAATGCTTACCCACGACACTATCACTATATTAAATTATTTTCTCCCTCACAAATGCAAAGATACTTGTATTAAATATTTAACTAACCAAAAGCAAGAGAAACACCATTAAATCTCACATATGATACAGAGGTAGTCATACTACAGAGATAGAGGTCCGAATATATATAACCATAAAATACGACGAGGATGCGAACAACAAAGCCCTCCGAATATAGCTTGATATGCTCGAGGAAACAAGGGTTGAGTCAGAAATAACGGTAGAAGCAAGGAACCAAGTTTTCGCGAGCTACTATAATTCGCGCGTACACAACAAGCAATTCCGGCCAGGTGATTTAATGTTAAGAAATACAGAGTCCAGCAAGCCGCCAATCGATTGAGGAAAAATTGTCCCACATGGGAAGGGCCATACCAAGTCCGCAGAATAATTGGTTTCGGGGCATATAAACTTGCTGACCTCAATGGAAAGGATGTCTGAAGAACATGGAATGCAAGGCACCTCAAAAAGTTTTATCTTTAAAACACTTTATTGATTATTCTATGAGTGAAACATGAACAAAATGTTAGTTATATCCGATGCCTAACGCTTCCAGAATAAGCGAGCTAAAATAGACAGAGGGTCGTTTGAGCGTCTGCCATTTTCAAGAAGTGTGAATAAAGGAATCAACTCAAGGATCACCGCTTCTAGAGTAAGCGAGCTAAAATAGACAGAGGGTTGTTTGAAGCATCTGCCACTTTCAAGAAGTGTGCATAAAAGAATCAGCTCAATGATCGTCGCTTCAAGAGTAAGCGAGCTAAAATAGATAAAAGATCGTCTGAGCATCCACTATTTTCAAGAAGTGTGCATAAAGGAATCAGCTCAACGATCGCCGCTTCTAGAGTAAACGGGCTAAAACAGACAGAGGGTCATTTGAGCGTCCGCCACTTTTAAGAAGTGTGCATAAAGGATTCAGCTCAATGATCGCCGCTTCTAGAGTAAGCGAGCTAAAATAGTCAGAGGGTCGTGTGAGCGTCCGCCATTTTCAAACAGTGTGCATAAAGGAATTAGCTCAACGATCGCCGCTTCCAGAGTAAATAAGCTAAAATAAACAGAGGGTCGTTTGAGCGTCTGCCACTTTCAAGAAGTCTGCATAAAAGAATCAACTTAAGGATCGTCGCTTCTAGAGTAAGCGAGTTAAAATAGACAGAGGGTCATTTGAAGTGTCTGCCACTTTCAAGAAGTGTGCATAAAGGAATCAACTCAACAATCGCTGCTTCCAGAGTTAATCACGAAAATATTATGTCGAATCATGATTTCTTGTATCTTAGGTGACAATGACATATTGCTAGATGTCACTCATTGTTTGTAATATTAGAAATGTTCTAATATTTACTACTAATGTTACATGAACCTACAGGGTCACACCCACAGTTGAAATGAACATATATTAAACGAATTATATATGTACAAATTTGTTGTACACGAATTTAGTTAAATTAATATATATTTGATATATATATATATATATATTTTAACTATTGGATAAATATTAAAAAAATAACTATTGTAATTATGACTCTTTTAATATATAAATAATATAATTTGATTTAAATTAATATATATTGAAATCCTAATTAAAGTTGAATTTAGGATTATATATATATATATTGAAATCCTAATTAGTTGAATTGGTATTATATATATTAATATATATTGAAATCCTAATTAAAGTTGAATTGGGATTATATATATTTAATATATATATTGAAATCGTAATTAAGTTGAATTAGGATTATATATATTTAATATATATATTGTAATCCTAATTAAAGTTAAATTAGGATTATATATATATATATTGAAATCCTAATATGAGTTGAATTAGGATCTCAAATGCTATATAAAGGCATGAGAGATCTAGCAATCATCAATGCTTTTGGAAAAACCTTCTAAATAGTTTATAGAGTTTTATATGCTCGTTTTAACTGGGTGAACTACGTACATGTTGGAGCGTTATCGTTGCGGCTTAGGAATCAACATCATGGAATCGTGATCGGATATCTATCTCCTCTAAATTCAGAATTCTAGATTTTAAACCGGTAATTCTTCACCCTTATTCACCCTGATTCGTTCATCGTACATGGATCTCTGGTGGTAATCGCCGGATAATTTTTCCGCTGCGTCATGGGGTGTGCCGGCGTGACCCAACACATAATGCTCTTTCGCCACAAGGGGAAGTTTCCTCATAGTCAAGTAGCAATCGAATAACCTCATTCAAAGAGAGTAATCTTGTTATCAAACACAAATGCGCAAACAGAAGCATCAAAACCAACATAAATCATATAGGGACAAAGCAAAATATGTCCAGTAAAATCAATTCAAACTCGAGTAAATCAGTACAAGTTAAGCAACTATACTACAAACAACAATGGTAAAAGAGAAAAACTATTGAACAAAATCAGATATATATATATATAAGAGAACGAAAAAAAGAACGAAGAACGCTTGAAAATATCTTCAGCAACGCCCCAACTGCAAAGGGTCCATAAATTGTCAGCAACTTCTTCTACTAAGAAAAAATGGAGGCTTCCCTGTACCATAGCCAGAGTACCTAGAAATGACAGACGTCTCCCCTATTTCCGTTTCAGCTCTACTGTATGAACTCTTATCACGTTCGCAGGTTTGACAAAGTGACCTGCGCCAAAAGGTGGTTTTAAACACCAACACACGATGGCATGCAGAGAACTTCACCCTTAAGATATCTTAAAAATACCGTGTATTGGCATTTATCACTGTGAACAGTCACGGAGAGCTTTTCGAATACCATTGCCCGTCAACACAGATAACCCAGACGCTAAACGACATTCCCTAAGACCCGTCAAATGAAACCTTTGCGACATGCAAGATTATAAAACAAAATAAAAAGGAAGAAACTCGACGCATGAAGGAGTAGGCCGCCCCTAAAATTAGTTTACCATAGCACATGCTCGAACAACTATATTTATACTGAAAGAGTGAAAATACCAAGTGAAACCATTTAAATCCCCAATGCAAAATATTATGGAACATGCTAAAGCAAACATTTAATACCCAAATCCGAAAATCTAATGCAGCTAGTTAAAAAATCACACAACTTTCGAGTCACTAATTAATAAGCACGTCAACAGTATTACGTACATAATCAACCTCGAATTCTCTAAATCATCATAAAGAGCTAGCACACGTCAAGCATAATGCACAAATACCAATGAGCTTAATTACGACCAAGAATAATATGGCCAATGAAATACTAAGATATGTTAGAATAGATTACGACAAGACCCAATACAATTAAAGGGCACAGATAGTGAAGACAATAATCACCAATTACTCGTGATAGCCAAAAAATTGCACCTCGGGGGGGGGGGGGGCAAAAGCCCCACGAGTGGATCGTATGCCAAACAAAAAATTTGTTTATACAGGTTCATTTTCAAAAAGGTGAAACAAACCAAGCTAGTCAATTATATTTTACCCAAACGTCCCACCAGCTCAAGCGTTGCGAACGCAACATCTAAAAGTATTACAATAAAAAGTAATGAATAATAATAAAACTTTCTGATCAAAATTAGAACCAAGTACCAAAATAATTCTTTATCCATTAAAAAGGGTCATCTTTACAAAATTATGCAAATATAGGCGACGTTAACAATTACATGTTTTCATTCGATCCGCCAGGCGCACTGCTACCCCGACAACACCAACAAAATCATTACGATCACAAACAGGGAGAGATGCACTCGGATCAGAGCCATGAGGAACTACAACATCTTTTTTGCGCGGCAAAGTGCTCCCACAAGGGCCCAGGGAGATTCCTCATGTCGAAGTCAATAGACGCCTCGCAAAGAGCATCAAAATCCACAACATGAACATCCAACGGGCCATGTACTAGTTGGAAGCTGAGAATGGCAACATCGCAAGACTTACTCGTTCCTTCGATCATAAAGATAGAGGTCGCGTCTGCAACCGCTTTAATCTTATTAGCCATGTCAACGTCATGGGTGGCTTTCAGCACCATAACATGATTCTTCTAAGACTTTTCTACCTCAATCAACCTCCTCGTAGACTTCGTAACGCTCTTCTTTCGCAGCATTCTTCGACTACTCCAACTTATCTCTCAAACCTTAAATTTTAGTCTTTAAACTTTGTTCGGTATCCTTCAGCAGCTTCTTATTAACTCTGATAGTACGATCTAACTCAGCTTTCGTGTTGGATATCTCATCCACGTGTTGTCTATGCAATTCCTCTATACGCAACTCAACATCTGCCTCATGTTTCTTTTATAGCTCTTCTAAACAGGCAGTATAACCTTCCACCTTCGATTGGAGCTGCTCATTTTCCTTAACAAGAGCCTTCACGTTCCTCTCCATTTTGTACTAAATGCAGCCTAACTCTTAAACAAGACACCAACCACCTTTGAAAGTCCTCCAAATATCGCATGGCCTTGAGGCACCAAGACTATTAGAATACAACTCAAATAACCTTCTAGAAGCAGACTCGGGATGAAGCCAACCCTCTGTTTCTTGAAATTCCCTTCAGGAAAAAAAAAAACACCTTCCACATAGTCGGAGATTCACCATCGTCACCAGAAGGAATAACTGCGGGTGGCAACGCCGAAGAAATCCTCGTGCTCTCTGCGAAATCTACCACGACATGAGGCATTAATGCAGGAAGAACGCTTTCCACAGAGCAATGCACAATAATAGAGTCTGTGATGGACACCCCTATGAGGGGATTAGTGAACGCAATTTGTTAACAAAACCCAACGATAGTAATATAAATCAAACGCACCGACACATTAATCAACGTACGTGAGAATGAACGAAAAGAGGGAAAAATAGTAACAAAACCAGTAAGAGCAGTACCTTCAGAAACATCAACTCCAATAGTAGAGGAATGGCCGCAATATCCACTCACAGCCGGAAACGCATCAAAGCTAAACCTCACTGCATCTATGTCAACCCAAGCATCCGACACGGCTTTCTTTCCTAATGTTTTGTCCTCAACGGCCAAAAGGCCCTTCCTAGAGCCATAAGTCTTCATTCGCCTCGCCACACTCTTATGCGCAGCTTCCACAATATCCAACGAAACTCTCGCAGGGCACACTTTACGACTCAATGAAACTCTCTACGCAAGGGATAAAAGACGTCATGTCTACAGAGAATGTCGCTCTTGATGATAAGCCTAGTACACGAGGTAAACAAGTTTTCCCACCACTCAAAGCCCCTGAAGACGTCACCTCTGCCAAGCCTGGCGACCCCAATTTTTCGTTGCTAGTTGCAAAAACTGATGCATATACATCCTCAACCAAATCCCCCAATTTTTCATCCGTAACCTGTAAAGGGAAGCCAACCATCTCTACAAAAGGAACACATATTAGCACCACCAGGTAACATCAGATAGAGAAAGTTCAATTTCCAAAAAAAGAAGAATAAGAAGAGGAATAAAAAAAGAGTGAGGAGGGGAAAACTGTCACGAGCCAGTGTCTTTATCCATGTGCCTCTTCGACATGTGCTCTAAACGCAAATAGCTCCCCTCATCCCCAGAATCAGCCAGGGCAAATGAGCTCAAGGTTATCTGCTTCTTACCCCCTATCGTGACCAGAGCCAGAGGGGCTAGCTCTGGCATAGCCCTGTGAAGCAATAGGAGCAGTTTCCCCACTAACCTCATCTAAAAAGGTATCTTCATCACGATATTTCCAAGGGCGAATGCGAACACCAACGTACTCAAAAAAAGTAATCCCTTGGATCATTCTCAACACCTAGAAGCACCTTCGCCAACCGTTCGTCACCCCCTTCGCCAAATGGCCAATCTTCTGTATGAATGGGCACACCTGCCAATGAGCCCTCAGAACAAATATTCAAGTCCACTTCATCCCAACCATTGGGACTCTTTCCCTCTAGAAAATGCACCCAAATATTCCTAAGATTGCATATGTCCTTGCAGTGCATATGCGGGTTATTTTCTAACCTCATAAGAAGTTTCAACTTGTTAGGAGACAATTTTCGTACATCAAGAGGTGTGGCCCTGTCCTACGACAGTCAACACCAAACAATAGGGAATGGAAAGCCTCCAAAAGCACACTATACTCTAATGTACTTTGCCTTATCCAGGCGAAAATTTGCAGCATAGTTGCTTATCACTAAGGCCCGGCCTGTACGATGACCAATGCTTATGAAACCCCTCTCATTCTTATTATGACCAGTCATTACATTATAACAATAATGAAAAACATTAATAGAGGGCTCATCCCCGTAAAGTTTTCAATTTAGAAAATAGCTCATCAAAATCCATCAACTCGCCCCAACCAACTGACCTGTCGCCACATCGTACCAGTTCAGCCAATCCACAAAAAAGAAGTGCAACGGTAGATGAAACTCGGCTTCGAAAGCATACAGAGGAACCAAACACCACAAACTCCATTCGTTGGAGCAAGCGCTCAAACGATACGATCCTTGTGGCATACTAAACCTATAGTGAGAATTGTTTATGGCAATAAGTCCTCGACACTTCAAAGTTTTCAACATCTCATTCCTGTCTGTACTACAAACAACTTCATCACTTTTCACAATATGTGAATTTGCCATCGGAATAAAAAAGTAAAAATCCATCTTATTCTTTTACAAAGCAAGCAAAGCGCGACCAGTAGAATACTCAAGATAAAATATTTAAAAACAATGATGAAACCTATTTATAGCCAGGAGTCGTGTTGTTTTTAACATGGCTCGCTAATAAAAAGGCTCATCGAACGACATTTTGTATACAACGACTTATCCTTTAAAGAAAACATCGGTTCACTATAAACTTTTATCACATTACCTTATATGTATGCTTCGCTTTAAAAATCCCTTGCATGACAATTTACACTGAAAAAAATTCATCATGAGAAGAAACTACTGGAGAATCCTCTTAAAACTCCTTAGGTTCGCCAATGTCACTTTATAACCTTTCCTCACCTAGGGGCAATTGTTAGTACCTATAACAAACACTGCTACATGTCAAAACCATAATAGGCAAGACCGCGAACGATGCAACTGAAGAGGCGCCCGGCGACAAGCACAACAACGCATACGAATCGCTACACACAGAACTACCTGCAAGCCGCACACGATACTCTTCGCAGCATGGCGAACAAACAAGACCACCTGTGACGTCCCACAACCACGTGCATAGGCACGTTGTCGCTACGGATAACGAGGAAAACCTAGGATGTCAGGTCATAGCCAGTCCAATCGATGCGCCACGACAACCCCATTGTGACACATGTCCGGGTAGTATAAAACCGGGCATGCAACAAGAGAGAACGGGGCCTCCTCCTTGTATGCATGACCATCACTCAAGAAAAGAAACAGACACACAAGCTCCGACCTAGAACGGCCATTCCAACCATCATCGAACTACTGTCTCCAGACCTTGACCATTTTGACCATCAACACATGTATTTAATTAGAATTCAAGTATCAAATTAAACCTAAAAACCAAATTAAAGGATCGCGACTTATTATTATTATTATTATTATTATTATTATTATTATTATGCTGTTAGAAATTCCCACGAAAATAGTATTATTGAGCAATTTGTTTATTGCAACTGAACTCTGTAATCTATCTCACTTGCCTTTGTCCTCGGGAGCTGAACTAAAAACGAAATCAGAGTTGGAAGATTGGAGCAATATATAAATGTTTAAAAATAGAAAATAAATTTACAATTTATTTATTTTTAAAATATATATATATATAAATTGTGCCCGGAGGGCAAGATCCCTCCCCACTTAACAAAGGTCTCCGTCCCTAGCTGAACTCAATCCAAAGCATTGCAACCTCTGCAGTGGGTTCAAATTTTGTAATTTTTGTAAGATTTTTTAAAAAGAAAATTATATGTTTTTATGATTATTACCTTTCTCTTTGCCACAGTTTCAAAACCTACCGACTATTAGAACTTAATGTTTTACTTTTTGTACCAATAAAATTGTCATTTTTTGTTTTAAAATTATTTTATTTAAATTATCACTTTAAAAAATTCAATAATTTTTATAAGACACATTTACTTTTTTTTTTTTTTTTTACCAAGTACGGATGTCAGTTGGACGGAAAGATTACGAAGGGTGCCCTCCTTACATCCATCCCTGTCAAAAAGTTTTATTCTCATCTCCGCCCCACGACCCGCTGTGAATACAAAATTCAAAATCATCTCTGTCCCGCAAGACTAAAACCATCCTCGCCCCAACACCTATGTAGGTTTGAGTCTCACCTAATCCTCCCTTTACTCGTCTCATGACTCACTTCAAATTATATATTTATAAGTATTAGTTAAATAATTATAAACCAAAATTGTTATGAAAAAAGTATGAAATACATGCCAATGAAATTCCACCACACATGTGACATTATTCCAACTATCATCATTTAAATAATAATAATAATAATAATAAGTCGTCACGACTCTTTAATTGGTAAATTAAAATATAACTTCAACACAAGTTCAAAAAATATTTAGGGTTGAGGCAACAACATAAAAGAAATTAAGAAACTTAAATATTATATTATATTAAACTTCTCATAAATATCTCAAGACAAATGAATATAAATTATCTTAAATTTGACTTTGATCGAAATTAATATTTTTTAAAATATTTTATATATTTGTTATGATAAATCTCAAACTCGATATATATATATATATATATATATAGGACTTGCCATAAATATCCATCCCAAGACAAGTCATTTGTTGGCGTGAGTAAGGATGATGCGAGGCGAGTGGAGATGAGGTGGGTACAAAGTCATATTTACGCATGTTTAACCACTCACGGTGAATCAAATTTTATATTCATGCTCGCTCTGCAACCTGTAAAATCTATAGTCATCCATACTTAATTGGATGCGAAATGAAGCGAACTGTCGTAAAACCCATCCCACTAAAATACTTATTTCTAATAAGAACATAAATTAACTTTCTAAAAATAAATTTATTATTCAAATTATTTTACATCACGGCGTGAAAAGTAAGCACACGACAAGAAAATTAAGACGAATGGAGTATTTGTTTATTAAAAGTCAAAATTGATGGACGATGAAACTTATTAATGGAGATGATGTTAGAGTGGGCCAGTGATAGATACCATCAAATCCACCACCGCTCTATGATTGGTATGCTCTATTTCATCTCCTACTCTCTTCTAATATATTATGTATTTTGAAAATCATTTTCACCTCCGTTCCGCACCCACTTTTATAATTATTACTATTTTTCAATTTTTAAGGCTTAATTATAAATATATATTTAAACTATATTAATTTTTTTATTTAGGTACTTCAAATATTTTTGGTCAAAATAAGTACTTAAAATATATTTTTTAGATAAATTAAGTACCTAAACTAATTTTTTGATCAAAATAAGTACTTAAAATATTTTCCGCAAAGTAAGTACCTAAAGCATATTTTTTGGTCAAAATAGGTACTTAAAGTACATATATTTTTCATCTAGGTTCCTAAAAGTTGTCATGTGACATTGATTAAAAATACATTAGATATGTATTTTAATAAAAAATATACTTTAGGTACCTATTTTAACAAAAATATACTTTAGGTACCTATTTTAACAAAAAAATACTTTACATATATATTAAGTACTTATTTTGACCAAAAAAATACTTTAAATATTTAAATGAAAAACTGATATATTTTAAGTATTAATGTGTGTTATAAGCCTTCTTTAAAAGGCAAATATATATATATGTCTGCATGATCCTTTCAAAATATTTAAACATAAAAAACACTAAAATATTATCCACAATTTTCTAAGCATAAAATAGAAAGCACAAAAGGAAATTATTTTATATACCGGCAATAGAAAACCACCTAGTTTTTAGGGTTTAGAAGGTAGACATGGTTTACTGTTAGAATTTTAGTATTTGTGGTTATATTTTAAGGTTTGAGAATAAATTTTATGATTTAAAGATTATAATTTAGGATTTATAGTTTAGATATTAGAGTTTAAGACCGCTAAAAGAGATATGTGACAACTTTAGATTCTCGCTTGTAGAAACTTTTCACTAGCGGTGCATCAAATAATTATCCAAACATAAAAGATTTTAAAGTTTTTTGTATAACACATTTTTTTAGAGTTTCAACCTTTAATATTTATAAATGTATAATGATAATTTGTAGTGTAAATTACATAGATTATCACTCAACTATCTTCTCACTCCTATTTTGGTCATTCAACTTTCAAAATTTTTAATTTACTCACTCAACTTTTTGAGTTGTTCCTGTTTTAGTTACTTTATCGTTAAGTAGTTAACGGCGTTATGACATGACAACTTATATCAAAACAACATCGTTTTAAATTCTTAAAAATAAAATTTTAGACCAAAATAGTGTCGTTTTGAATCTTATGAAAGTTTATTTTTTTTCTCTTTTTCATTCTTTTTCTCCTTCAACTTTTCTGTCCCTCTACGCTCTACCTAAACCTTTCAGATTTAAGTCCCCATTTCAACCACCTTCGACTGCCATCACCGGAGGTTGATGAGTTACATTTCGCTTCTAATTATCATTTTATTTTTGTTGTTGAAGATCTTATCAAATTATTTCCGGGGTGAGTTTTTACAATTCCAAAAAGTACTAAAATCTCATTGAAATACCCAAATAACTTAAAAGACATCACTTGTTAAAACCACGAAAATTTAAGTGGTTCTGCTATTCAATATATTTGGGATAATGAAATAAGCTGTTCATCTCTGTCTCCATTCACTATACTTGGGATAATGAAGCTAGGGGGATTAGATTCCTCATGCTTGGTTATTGAAAAGGTCTAGTTCTCGACATCTCTATCGATGCAATTGATTAAATTGCTTCTGCTATAAGTTTTATGCTTTCGATAAGAGAAGCTCGAGCAACATGGTTATTTATTGCAACGACCTTAAAAGGTTTTGAGATTTTAAGATTAGGGTTTGGAAGTAGAATTTAAGGATTTTATTTTTATTTTAAATTTTAAATGTCATAACTAAGTATTAATAAACAATACATGTCACAAAAAATACTAATAAAATAATTCACGTCATCGGGCTATTAATGAGGATACGGATGAGTGGCAAAAAAATGTTCAATATATAAAATTCAATAAATAAATTAAAACTTTGAAAGTTAAGTGACCAAAATAGAAGTGATAAAATAACTGAGTGATGATATGTATAATTTACCTTAAATTAGATCAAAATTTATCTAGCGATTTAAACTTTATTGTCTTTAATCGTTAACCAAAACATTTAATTAATTTTTTTAATCAACGGTAAAGACTCAATCGGATATAACTTTTTTTTTTAAAAAAAAGTTCATTAGTCTTTTAATTTTCTTTTTAAGGTTTTTTAGAACCTTAAACCAAATAAAAAATTGATAAAATGAGGATAGCAAAATCCAAATTACTCGTATGGATTTTATACTAATACACTTCAAATAGGATATTATTTTTTTAATGGAAAAGAAAATGCATGGAAGACAAAACAAGGGAGTTTTCCCATAAATATATATTTTAATTTATTTTTTTAAAATATGGCATCAGCCATTTTATTTCTCAAAATATTGTATTTTGAACAATTAATATGAAGATAATTTTAAAAGAGTCTGACTTTAAATAGTAAATGGACAAAATTAAATAAAATATTAAAGTCGGGACCAAGAGGGTCCGACTTTGAACAGTAATTTGATAAATTTCAACATGTTTTCTGGGGAAATTACCCAAATTTGGTTCTTCCCCCTTTTTTCCAGCAACGTGGTCCTCCCAAGTTTATTTCCATAAATATTGTTCTTTACTGTAGCAAGTCGAAAGTCAGATAGATTGCAGTCCGACTTCAAACAGTGACTTCCATTTTTATATTAAAATAATGAACTCGGATAGATTACAATCCGGCTTCAAACAATGTTTTTTACACATGGCGTGCATGGATCAATGGAGGACGATTGCAACATTATTTTTTAATATTTTCTGGTAAAATACTGTTCAAAAACGGGGTGAAAGCAGTCTGACTTCTGACTGCTACAGTAATCAACCATATTTCAGGAAATAAACTTGGAAGGAACATATTGTTGGGAAAAAATTGGACAACAATATTTGAGTAAATTTCCCATGTTTTCTGCAAAATTACTTTCAAAGTCGGACTCTCTTAGTCTCGACTTTAATATTTTATTCAATTTAGTCCATTTACCGTTTAAATTCGAACTCTTTTGAAATCATCTTCATATTCACTGTTCAAAATGCAATATTTTGAGAAATAAAATGACTAATGCCATATTTTTTTTTTGGGGGGGGAGGGAAATTAAAAATATCATATTTATGGAAAATTCCCAAAACAAGTATTTGCACTAATTTTTTGATAAAAAAAAGTATCTGCACTAATTCACTGTGAACGGAATTTAAAAAAAATGTAAAAATTGAGTCATGCAATAGAGCGAAACAAATTTTAGTAAAAGCTTGCATGATATATTGAAATTTCTATATATTCCTTTTTATAAAATTAGAAAATATACTTTTGACTAAAATATTTTCTTTTTATATTTTTGGAAATATGTGAATAAGTTGCATATATTATGTGGGGAAAAAATCTATAAATATTGCTGGGTTTGTTTTTTTCTCAAAGTATGGTCTTTTTCATTTTTCCCGAATTAATGCATTTGTTATAGTACCTTAAAGACTGGTTTCGGAGAATCCGATTTTAGGTTATAAATTACAAAAATGCCCCTAAAGGTGGGTTCAAGAGGCTCCGACTTTAGGCATTTTTGGGGGGCTTTTTGGGAAAAGTATTGTTCATAGCCGGATTCAGCTGAATCCGACTTCTAAGGTACTGTAGTAAATACAATATTTCGGGAATTAAAATGAGAAGGGCCATATTTTTGGGAGAAAAACCTTAAAGCTATATTTGAGTAAAAATTCCATACTATATGATATATTGAAATTTTATTCGTGAATAAATTATAGATCTAACTATTTATTACATAATAAATTAAAGTTATGGAAACAACTATTATCCATAGAGGTTTGATGTTCTTAAGATGCTCCAAATGTAGGGCGAAGGTTAATAAAAGGCTTAATAGTCAAACAACTGCCCAAACTATACTCGTGGGTCATTTTTAGTGCATAAATTATTTTTTGCTCTAAATTAGTGTCTAAACTTTCATTTCGGCCATTTTAGGTGTATAACCGTTGACTACAGTTAATTTTATTAAAATTTTATTTTTTATTTTATTTCTTTAAATTTAATTTAATTTTAACTTAATTTTAAAAAAATCCTAAAATTTCCCAAAACTCACAAAATAACCCCAAATTTAAAATCCTTAACTTCCCCAACTGATTTCGCTGTCGATGGTCATGTCGCTACCCACCATATCCATCATAAGACCACCACACCCATCCCCCAACCACCCATCTCTGGTAGCCGACAATAGGTGTGTCAGCCGGCTTCCTAACGTCGAAGGAAGCCAAACTCCCAAAAAGGAAGTCGTTCGCCACACCTACCGTCGGTTACTAGTGATGGATGGTCGAATAATATGGTCGTGGTGGTCCGACGATGGTAGTGGTGGTCTCCGACGAGGCAACCAAAGGCGACAATGATGGCAATTTGGGGATTTTGGGTTAGGGATTTAGGACTATTTTGTAAAAATTTAAAACTGTTAATTTTTTTACTTTTTGATTTTTGATTTTTTTAAAAAATTAATAAAAAGAAATTAAAAATTAAAACATGTCACGTGTCACATTTTAATTGGCTAACATTTTTTTAACACTCATACACTTATACATAACTAAAATGAAAGTTTAGGCACATATTTAGAGCATAAAATAATTTAGGCACCAAAAGTGAGCCACAAGTATAATTTGGGCACCTATTTGACTATCAAGCCTTAATAAAGTGATGCCCAGCCTTTGATTTGATCTGCTCCATTGCGATACCATTTAATTATAAAAAAATATGATAAATTACACCATGTCACTTAATTATATGTTTAGTAACAAATAAATTATTGGGTAAAGTTCACAAGCGGTCACGGAACTTTGTTAAAAAAAGAACAGGATAACCAAACTTTTAAATGTTACAAAATGACAATTAAATTTTGTGTTTTGTAATAAAATGGTAACTGGGACGTTAAACCTCATTAAGTACTTAACGTTTCTGTTATAAACCTTTATATAATAGCACATTTGATCCTTCATATTTACATGTTCAATCAATTTAGTCCTAATTCAAAAAAATTTACTAAATTTAACCATCATTATTTACATATTCTTTTAATTTGATCCTTAAAGTAAAATTCCAAAGTTGTTCCCTACATTTCCAGCCATGCAACTTGGTCTTCGTGTTTACTCGACTTGGTCCTCGTGTTTGCCTTTTTGTGGATGCCAAAAATCTACTGGACTTGATGATAGATCTGAAACAAATACAAATACATTTAAGATCCCGAATTTTGAGCTCTTTTGGCCATTTTTAACAAACCTCGTTGTAGCATTATGGTGATGTATTGTTCCCATGAAGAGGCAAGTTAGACCTTTGATAAGCATTTTGATGCTTGTTGCATTGGCGGCAACACTAAGTTGTCAGATAGCCATCCACGGAGGCGGTGGATTTGCCGATTCGGCCGAATCCGGGATCCAAGCCCCACAAATCCAATTTTTTAACTTAAATTTGCTCAAATTTGTAACTGTTTATGTAGGTGAAGAAAAATCCAAGCTTAAAATAGAGCAGCTGCTGGAAGGGAACTTTTCCAATCAAGGAAGACACATGACTTTTGCAACATGGAGGAGGTTCACTCATCATGATGTAAAGGCTAGAAATTCTAATGGGTTACCGGTAATGCTCAGGTCCCATAAATTTTATCGATATTGGTTAGAGTTTAGGAGGAACTTACAGCTTTGGGCAAGGAAAAGAACCTTCCAACCTGATATTATGATGGATTTAGTTAGATTAGTAAAGGTCCATATTGATAGCCACAATGGTTTAATGAGCACATATACCAAGTATAAATCTTATGCTATTATGGGGAGTAGTGGGATTGTACTGAATAGTGATCATGGGAAGTTGATTGATGGCAATGAGGCCGGTGATTCGATTGAACAATGCTAAGACTGAGATGTTTGTAAAGGATATAGGATCGAAAATGAGTATTTGTTTGTAAATAGCAATATACTGCATCTTTGTGCTAGGAGGGAAGGGTGTTTTTGTCACCCTTATAGAGAAAATGTTCCTATGGTTATGTACATCTATCAAGTGATTTATTTCATGGACTATTTAGGAAACCAGTCTACGCGTTGATCGAGTTAACTTAGTAAGTCAACTCGCCCGAGTCGACTCAGTGAGTTAACTCATCTGAGTCAACTTGCCCAAGTCAACTCAGTTAGTTAACTCACCTAAGTCAACTCAGTGAGTCAAATCGTCTGAGTCAACCAGTTGACTAATGACGTTAGCGTTGACTTTGATCGCTGACGTCAATGTTAACTTCGACCGATGATGTCAGTATGACATCAGCGTTGACATTGACTGTTGATGTCAGCATTGACTTTGACCAAAAAGTCAACTTTTTCCCGAAAAGCCTTATTTTGTGTTTTTCGATGTTTTGAGTCTGTTTTTGAAGCTTGTTTCGAAAAATTCTAACCTGAAAGCCTCCAAATGAGACATTGAACCCGAGCATGCATATGTACAAAGTTAATTTTATTTAAAGAAAGTTGTTGAATAAAGGACTGACAATGATCTTATTTGGTTAAAGGTACTTACGGATCTTCCGATCGTGCTTACGCCCAGCCCATCTTGTCCCGATTAGCTTAGCCTAGAGAGAAAATTGTCACCCGTATGGTTCAGTGACTTTGTATATTAGTATGATAAAAATGTAAATCTATTAGTAATCCTATTTTTTCCTTTCGATCTAGGTTCCATCACTGTTGCTGAGTGTGGTCTCGGTGCCTAGTAGATTATCAAACCTACTAGACATTTTGAGGTGTGTTCCTTGTGTGTTACACAATTATTCTTGCATACTGATTTACATGTTTTATACATCTTATTAAACCGAACATGTTCACATAATTGGCAAACTTGATTTGCATACATAACATGTTTTCTTGAAATAAGCATCATTGTACTGCATGTTTCATATATACCCTAGTACCCGACATGACAAGTATGCTATATGATTATTGTTTATCTATATGGAAATGTGTTCAATAAGTATCGTTACCACTGTTTATTTATTGCATACTATGATACTGCCTGGACTGATTTACTGGGGTACTTGGGTTATGATATGAAGTGATGAAGGTTCGGCCCTGATCCAGCTGGTAATTCCGCCCGTATTCAGTTCTTACGCTTCGGTAAGGGTAATACCGCTCGAACCTAAGGTATTTCCTTAGGATGGTACCCATGCCCAAGGGGCTTAGGTTAATGCCTATATACGATACTATTTAGGGGAACCGTATCCTGAAGTACGGTTGAAGGGTAGATAGATTACATGAAAATTTTGGTTGCACTCATGAAATGTTTTCTTTGGCTGAATTATATAAATGTTTAATTTTCATTGTTTGGAACACACTGAGCTCCCTAGCTCACACCCCAATTTTCTCCCTTTCAGATATTTTGGATAGGCAACCCTGGATCTGACACTCGGAGGATCTACACATTTTGGAAAATTCTTTTGTTGTAATGTTCCCATCCTCCAGATTGTTTTTTTTTCGGTGACATGCGCCTATATTTTGATACGACGCACTTATTACATAGCCTTGCATGGCTTTATTTTGCAACCATGTTTGAATTGCTCAATACTTTTCTTACTTAATTTACTTATTCATGGATTATAATTATTACCTATGTTATTTAAGATATTAAACTCTTTTAAATATCTTATGAAATGTTTTGGTAAGAAATGTGACCTTTCAGATTCAGACTATACGCATAGGCCGGTCTCGGGGGTTAAAATTTTGTTACAAAACACAAAGTTTAATTATCATTTTGTAACATTTGAAAGTTTGGTTACTGTGTTGTTTTTTTAACAAGGTTCAGTAATCGTTTGTGAACTTTACCCTAAATTATTTATTAAAATTAATGATTGAATCACTTAATTAAAATTTTATGACAAACATATCATTTTTTCTAAAAGTAATAATTTAAGTCACTCGATTTAAAATTTTTAGACAAACATGTCACTGTGCCATTAAATTAAACAAATAACTTGGTATAATAATAATTATAGTCCCTTAAATTTATACATTCTATTAATTTGGTCCTAATTCGAAATAATTCAATAAATTTAACCCCATATTTAAAAATTTTATTAGTGAAGTGATTGTGTCTATTAGAAAACAACATTAAGGTTATATGGACATGTTCCATTAGTTTTTCAACTGTCTAATAGTGAAAATATTGTATCTTTCAAGCTATCACATATGTCGGTTATTAAGCATGAAGACTCCCCTCTGAACCGGGGGACGTTTCGAGAGGTGGAGATGGAACGGTTGTTTAGGATCCGGTTCGCCTTTATAATTGCTTGTTGACTTGCTTATTGCGTGATGGTGTTTGTGGATTTATCCTTATGGCTCTTTGGGTTTGGATTTCAATGTGTTGGCTCGACTATTTGAGACATGAGCAATGTTGTTTATGCACTTTTCTAGACCTAGTCCTATCTTAACCGGTTGGCCAATTCCACACCGTGAAAAGGGACAACCGTGTAAATGTCGCCAGGGTATATGATTTAATTCCAACGTCTAAAACTATTTGCTAACATAATCATTGACCAAGCTGTGATGCAGCATAAGACGCCATATATAATATATGAATCAAATTCAGACTATTGACAATAAGAAACACACAGGAAAAAGAAATTGTATGCTCAAACACCATAACTACCGTGAACATGTGTCAAGATGACCAATGCACGAACGATATATTTAGAAAAAACAGTTGGTTGGTTAAGACTCATCTTGGCTTTCCACAAAATATTTTGTTGTAATGTTCTCATCCTTCAGATTGTTTTATTTTCGGTGATATACGTCTATATTTTGATATTACACACTAATTATATAGCATTGCATGGTTTTTTTTTGTAACCATGTTTGAATTGCTCAATACTTTTCTTACTTAATTTACTTATTCATGAATTATAGTTATTACTTATGTTACTTATTTTAGATATTAAACTCTTTTAAATATCTTATAAAAAGTTTTGGTAAGAAAGGTGACCTTCCAGATTCGGACTATATGCGTATGCCAGTCTTGAGGGTTACATTTAGTTGGTATCAGAGATTTTGGTTTCACAACCTCAGACCGTGGATGAGTTTATTTAAAGTACTGTTCTGGAAACGTTTTACAAAAGTGTTTTGAAATTGGGTCATGTCACCAAATTCTTTGAGATGACCACTAAAATGGGTCGTCGACCCGCCCGTGGGCGAGGTCGAACCGTTAGATTCGTAGACTCAATAGATGATCCGGTGGTTGATTCACCTGCTCCTGTAGATGCTAATGCCTCGTTGATCCTCCAGCTGTTGTGGAGCCTCCCATCCCTCATGGTCCCATCCTCCAGATTGTTTTTATGTGACATGCGCCTATATTTTGATACTACACACTTAATACATAGCCTTTCATGGCTTTATTTTGTAACCATGTTTGAATTGCTCAATACTTTTCTTACTTAATTTACTTATTCATGAATTATAATTATTACTTATGTTACTTATTTTAGATATTAAACTCTTTTAAATATCTTATGAAAAGTTTTGGTAAGAAATGTGACCTTTCAGATTCAGATTATACGCATAGGCTGGTCTCGGGGGTTAAAATTTTGTTACAAAACACAAAGTTTAATTATCATTTTGTAACATTTGAAAGTTTGGTTACTGTGTTGTTTTTTTAACAAGGTTTAGTAATCGTTTGTGAACTTTACCCTAAATTATTTATTAAAATTAATAATTGAATCACTTAATTAAAATTTTATGACAAACATATCATTTTTTTCGAAAAGTAATAATTTTAGTCACTAGATTTAAAATTTTTAAACAAACAGGTCAATGTGCCATTAAATTAAACAAATGACTTGGTATAATAATAATTATAGTCCCTTAAATTTATACATTCTATTAATTTGGTCCTAATTCGAAATAATTCAATAAATTTAACCCCATATTTAAAAATTTTATTAGTGAAGTGATTGTGTCTATTAGAAAACAACATTAAGGTAATAATGGACATGTTCCATTAGTTTGTCAACTGTCTAATAGTGAAAATATTGTATCTGTCATGCTATCACATATGTCGGTTATTAAGCATGAAGACTCTCATCTGAACTGGGGACGTTTCAAGAGGTGGAGATGAAACGGTTGTTTAAGATCCGGTTCTCCTTTATAATTGCTTATTGACTTGCTTATTTCGTGATGGTGTTTGTGGATTTATCCTTATGGCTCTTTGGGTTTGGATTTCAATGTGTTGGCTCGACTATTTGAGACACGAGCAGTGTTGTTTCTGCACTTTTTGAGACTTGGTCCTATCTCAACCAGTTGGCCAATTCCACATCGTTAAAAGGGGCAACCATGTAAATGTCGCCTAGGTATATGATTTAATTCCAACGTCTAAAACTATTTGCTAACATAATCATTGACCAAGCTATGATGCAGCATAAGGCGCCATATGTAATATATGATTCAAATTCAGACTATTGACCATGAGAAACACACGGGAAAAAGAAATTGTATGCTCAAACACCATAACTACCGTGAACATGTGTCAAGATGACCAATGCACCAACGATATATTTAGAAAAACAGTTGGTTGGTTGAGACTCATCTAGGCTTTCCACCAAATATTTTGTTGTAATGTTTCCATCCTCCAGACTGTTTTATTTCGGTGATATGCGCCTATATTTTGATACTACACACTAATTACATAGCCTTGCATGGCTTTATTTTGTAACCATGTTTGAATTGCTTAATACTTTTCTTACTTAATTTACTTATTCATGAATTACAATTATTAATTATGTTACTTATTTTAGATATTAAACTCTTTTAAATATTTTATAAAAAGTTTTGGTAAGAAATGTGACCTTCTAGATTCAGACTATATGCATAGGCCGGTCTCAGGGGTTACATTTAGTTGGTATCAGAGCTTTTGCTTTCACAACCTCGGACCGTGGATGAGTCCATTTAAAGTACTGTTCTAGATACGTTTTACAAAAGTGTTTTGAAATTGGGCCATGTCACCAAATTCTCTGAGATGGCCACTAGAAGGGGTCGTCGACCGCCCGTGGGCGAGGTTGAACCGCTAGATTCGTAGACTTGATAGATGATCCGGTGGTTGATTCACCTGCTCCTGTAGATGCTCATGCCCCCGTTGATCCTCCGGCTGCTGTGGAGCCTCCCATCCCTTGTGGTCCCATCCTCCAGATTGTTTTTTTCGGTGACATGCGCCTATATTTTGATACTATACACTTAATACATAGCCTTGCATGGCTTTATTTTGTAACCATGTTTGAATTGCTCAATACTTTTCTTACTTAATTTACTTATTCATGAATTATAATTATTACTTATTTTAGATATTAAACTCTTTTAAATATCTTATGAAAAGTTTTGGTAAGAAATGTGACCTTTTAGATTCAGATTATACGCATAGGCCGGTCTCGGGGGTTAAAATTTTGTTACAAAACACAGTTTAATTATCATTTTGTACCTTTTGAAAGTTTGGTTACTGTGTTGTTTTCTTTAACAAGGTTCAGTAATCATTTGTGAATTTTACCCTAAATTATTTATTAAAATTAATAATTGAATCACTTAATTAAAATTTTATGACAAACATATCATTTTTTCGAAAAGTAATAATTTTAGTCACTCGATTTAAAATTTTTAGACAAACAGGTCATTGTGCCATTAAATTAAACAAATGACTTGGTATAATAATAATTATAGTCCCTTAAATTTATACGTTCTATTAATTTGGTCCTAATTCGAAATAATTCAATAAATTTAACCCCATATTTAAAAAATTTATTGGTGAAGTGATTGTCTATTAAAAAACAACATTCAGGTTATAATGGACATGTTCCATTAGTTTGTCAACTGTCTAATAGTGAAAATATTGTATCTATCAAGCTATCACATATGTCGATTATTAAGCATGAAGACTCCCCTCTAAACCGGGGGACGTTTCGAGTGGTGGAGATGGATTGGTTGTTTAGGATCCGGTTCTCCTTTATAATTGCTTGTTGACTTGCTTATTTCGTGATAGTGTTCGTGGAGTTATCCCTCTATGGCTCTTTGGGTTTGGATTTCAATGTGTTGGCTCGACTATTTGAGACATGAGCAGTTTTGTTTCTGCACTTTTCAAGACTTGGTCCTATCTCAACCGGTTGGCCAATTCCACACCGTGAAAAGGGACAACCGAGTAAATGTCGCCTAAGTATATGATTTAATTCCAACGTCTAAAACTATTTGCTAACATAATCACTGACCAAGCTGTGATGCAGATATGATTCAAATTCAGACTATTGACCATAAGAAACACACACAAAAATTGTATGCTCAAACACCATAACTACCCTGAACATGTGTCAAGATGACCAATGCACCAACGATATATTTAGAAAAACAGTTGGTTGGTTGAGACTCATCTAGGCTTTCCACCAAATAATCTCTCTTCATAGAATCTCAGCTCTCTCTGCAATTCAAAACACTCGTTGTCGTTGGATCTTTTATTCTCTCCTCTTCATTTTAGACTTCCTAGTTTAAGAAACTCGCTTTTTTCATCCTGCAACATGATGTATAAATTGTAAAATCACTAGTTATAACGAAAAATTAAATAAGTTATCCAAGGTTACAACCTTTACAGGAGTACTTGGCAGCCACAAACTTCTATGATGCCACTTGTGTCGGAGCATCAATCTAACACAATACCCTGATCATCAAAGTTAGCAAATCGATCATTATTCTTATAATCTCGCTTAATAATGGAAATCATTTTCAAAAAAGGAATACAAAAGAAACATAGATTGCATGCCTACGTCTTTGCATCGAACTGTTGAAAACCAAAAGATAAAAACAACTTCCTGAAACTAGACTTTGGAATTACTGTCATAACAAAAAGAATTTATGTTATTAAGTACCATAAACATGATTAATTTAGAATGTTTCAAAAACATTGAAAATTGTACAGAAAAAGACCCTGTCATTTCCTTTCGCTTATGCTAAGATATCATCAATCCACCTAGAGATGAGACAAATTCTTTTTGGAACCAAATATCTATGAAAAAAAAATAAACGAGGTATGTTTAACAAGCAACTCTATGTGACAATGATCTTCCCTTGTCAAAAAACAGCAATTAGAATCCTAGAAATTTTACTAATTAAAGTTTATTCATACGAGTGATAAACATGCAACATCCATCACAAACAAACCTCTGGCGGGTCAAATTTGGCCCCAAGGTTGCTAAGTTTAGCATGGGCTTCTGCATAATCCTTGAAGAATGTTTCTTGATCTTCAGCATATTTCGCAGCATACACCTGTAAATAGAATAATGCTTAGACAAAACTGCAATTATGTTATCTTGCTTACTTAAATTTAACTTGATTTTTTTTAACCTTGAACGAGGGATCTTCAAAAAGAACAGCATCTGTTGGCAACACAAGCAAATCTTCATCCCTTTTTGCTTTAATGTCCTGTATGGATATAAGAGAATCAGAACCTTTACATCTTCTTTTACATGAAAAGTGAAACTGATTTCGATTCCAAACCTTGAAGTACGAATTGTCAAACTTCAACTATTGCACTGTCCAGGACTGTCCTCCTGGTGCTCCTGGCCCATCTTTCTGTCATACATGAAAGGAAATCCAATTTAAATCTTATCTAGCTGTCATTGGTACTACAATAGTTACTGGCACCATCACCATTAATGTTTAACTCAAGGAAACAGATTTTTCTAGTAATTATGAAGACATTAATCATAGATGATAAAACCGTCCAGATCAGCAACCACAGATAAGTTGCTTATTTTTAAAATAAAAAATAAAGCAGTTGACGAACTTTACTCAAAAAATCAATTCAATTTAGGGAATATTGAAGCATGTTTAAGAGAGGCTACTTGGACGCTTAGCTGAGTTAATTAGGCATTGTTTTATTATTTTAGTGTTGTTTTTATTTATTTAAGACAACTTTATATTCATTATATTTAGATTACTTTAGGTGCAAGTAAAGTTTCTTTATTTTATTATTAATTTAGCTTTTCCAATTTAGGATTAGACTATTTATATGTAGCCTATTTAAAGGCATATTTGCTACATTAATAAGATACACTTGAATAAACTTTGGCCGTGAACCTTTTCCTTTTCAAGGTTGATTGATTCAAACTATATATTTTTCTATTATCTATGATACTATGTAAGAGTTATTTAGGGGTGTGATAGTCCCACTATCATTGTTGCTAATTACCAATTGATTAGAGATGACGTGGGCAAAACTATTTGATTATTGTCGTAATCACAAGTTGATTCGAAGAGATGTAGGATAAACTATCTTCTTGCTTTCTACATCAAGATCATGTTTTTTTGTCAATTTGCTAAACTTAAGAGATTTTGGGTTTTCCGGGTCCTAGGTTCCGCGTTGAAGATGCTGACAAACAGAAATAGAGATAACAATATGCGGTATCTGACAGTTAACTCATGCGCACATGTCACATCCCAAGGCAAAAACCCTCGAAGTAGAATGGGATGAACAATATGAGGTTATGCCCAAATTCATTTTGTTTGTGGAGCATTTTCAGTCTCAGAAGTTTTCATTTTTCTGAGCATTTAGTGAAACGGTCAGCTATGATCAGCAGGTCTGGACCTCCCAAGTGTATGTGCACCCGATAATGCGACTATTTCCTACATATCAAATGGCAGACGTTTAATATCAAAGGGTGCCATGATAAATACAATTACCAATGACATTTCAAGCTTACCTTGTCATTTAATCCCATTCGGTAGAAAACCTCTCGTAGATGATCAGCAGGTGAAGGGGGTCCAGCAGCTTAACAAAAGAGAAATGCTATATAAGTTAGTGATCTCTAAACATAAGTAGAAGCCAATGTATCATTACATGTGAGGGCAAAAGGAAGTAAACCGTCCAAATAACTTTATGATAGGCTAAAATATAAGGTCTAAACAACCTAAAATTACAAAGGCTGGCAATTTAAGGTATCTAATTGCTAACAGCTGATGATTAGCTATAAACTTCAGAAATTCAAAAATTTTAGGAAGAAAGGAACTTAGAGCCTGCAACATAAAAAAGTATTAATTCCTTTTCTTTTTTTTTGCAGTTGGTACATAAGTAACTAGCTGCCAAAAAAGGTGGATAAGGTGTGGTCAACCTGTTTAGTATTCTTATTTAATCTATAATAGTTGCACCGTTCCAGTTGTGGTATGTGCACAATGCTTTCGATTATGAACACCTAGGGGTACCTATTTTTTTGTCAGATAAAGATAATTCAACTGTTAACCATGAGACACTTCATGGCAATGCAATGAACCACCCAGAAAGCCAGAACTAAATGGATTAAAACATGGCATCTTCAATTCATGGTCTAACCAAGTAAGAAGAAGCAGCCCACTTTCATCCATGGATTAAGCAGGCTACATTCCTCAATTTAGGAAACCAGGCACAGAAAAATCTTCACACAAGTTACATTAACATGAACAAATCATTAACAAATACACAGTTCACTTACCAGGTAGCCTGCCCTCTTCAGGACACTCATTAGGAGCAGAGACATCCACTCTTCCGTATTTCATGGGAATTTTGGCCCCCCCAGCCTCCTGAAATTTCAATTTGAATCTCAGAACAATAACAATAATCAATCAATGCAGAAATAGTCACTAAAGATTAATAAAAAAGAATGCCGAAACTTGAGCCGTTTGATAAATTTCGAATCAATTTCATGATAAAGAGATTCTATTTTTTTCCCTTTAGAAGAGGACAACGAGTAAATATTTAAATGATTGAATATAAAGAAAATATTAAATATTTAAATTTAAAATTCAAAATTTAGAAAATAAAATTTAATGTTAATGTTAAATTTATAAATATAATTTTATCAACAACCAATTATCTGACAAGATAAGTTGTTGGATCCTTTAATTACGTAATATATTTTTCTAAAAGGAAGGCTCTCTGTATTTTAAAAAATTATTGTCCTCTTATATATATATATATATATATATATTTTAATTCTTTTAAAATTCTCTTAAAAAAGTGTACTAATACATTATACAATAAAATTTAGATATATTTAAATGAAATATATAAAAATTATTTTTCATGTCTATAGGTTAAATGCTTATGAAATTTATTAGAAATAACCGATAAATAGCAAATGAGTTGGGGTGAGGTAAAGTGAGGTAATTGTAGATATATTAGATAATTTATAAAAGTTGTACTCCCGTGCTATTAAAGTTGTTATTATTGACTTTTAAAAGTTAATTTTTTTAACTTTGGTTTGTTTTTATTTAAAATTTATTATAGAGAAAATATATTTAAAAATTTTAAATTAAGTAGTTTTTAAATATATATTTACGAGAGATTAACTAATTGGCCCAGTGACTAAAGATGTTCATATTACTCCATCTTGTATGGGTTCGAATACCGACATAAAAATATAATCTCTCTATTTAATCAATATATATTATAAATTTTAATTATTTAAAATATATAACATTAGAAGTCTAATAAATTTCACCATAACGCATGAAATGATTTTCCAAAAATAAAATATAAACTCTAAATAAAATATATAACATTAGAATTCTGTTTGAAAAAAAGTACATGAAATGATTTTCCAAAAAATAATTATATAAAAAAGAGCACAAAATCAAAAACTAATTTGATTTAAACTCCATACCCTTTGTTTCGTTTGCTCCAAGCAAAGAAAAGTAGGCCATAGAAAAATTAGGTGAGGTCTCCTATGGACTGGGCTGATAGAAATCAACTAATGTTTGAATAAGAAAAAAAATTCTATTCGAGAAAGTCTAAATAAGGGCAGCTTAAAAACGGTTAAAAAACATCCAATCAAAAATATTATTAAAATGTATAATATTTTAAGGTGTGCACAAAATAACACTGTAAGTTACAACCGAAAATAAACGTATAATATTTTAGGTTGCGTGGACACCATTTTTAAGTTAAATATTTTTAACATTTTAAGTTGCAATCTAAAATATTATATGTTTTAGTAACATTTTAAGTTTATCAATTTTAACGTTTTTTTAGCTACCGCACAACAAACTCGCCCCCATCCTTACCAAAACTCTATTTTGATAGAGGCCTATGATTCGGTCTATAAAAACAACAGAGAATTAAGGGGTTGGCAGTGACACTTTTATATTCATAATTTTACAACCAAAACTCTTAAAAGTTGAATGAAACACATAAAAATATATTAGAATTTTATTTATTATCCATTATTTTTAAGTATTCTACAATCATATAATTCATGCGTAAGATCTACTCATCAATTACGAAAATTAAATGCCTGAATATAATTAATTAAACAAATATTATAAAGTAACACTAAAACAATGAAAGAAAATCGGACTAATAAAAGATGAAGAGAAAACAATTACATACAATGACTCTGTTTGACAATTAGTAAATAGCTGGGTTTATAGGAACAACAGAGAATTAAAGGGTTGGCTGTGGCACTTTTAAATTCGTAATTTTACAACCAAAACTCTTAAAAGTTGAATGAAACGCAGAAAAATGGATTAAAATTTTGTTTATTATCTATTACTTTTCGATATTCTATAGTCACATGATTCACCTGTAAGATCTACTCATCAATTACGAAAATCAAACGCTTGAATATAATTAATTAAACAAATATTACAAAGTAACGCTAGAACAATGAAATAAAAACGAACTAATAAAAAATGAAGAGAAAACAACTCCATACAATGACCCTGTTTGGCAATTAGTGGACAGCTAGGTTCATAAGAACAAAAAATTAAGGGGTTGGCAATCGCACTTTTAAATAATTCATTACTTTACAACCAAACTCTTAAAAGTTGAATGAGACGTAAAAAATAGATTAGAACTTTATTTATTATTTATTACTTTTCAGTATTCTACAATCACATGATTCACATGTACGATCTACTAATCAATTACGAAAATCAAACGCCTGGATATAATTAATTAAACAAATATTACAAAGTAACGCTAAAACAAAGAAAGAAAATTAGACTAATAAAAGACGAAGATACAACGACCATTTTGACAATTAGATGATAAATAATAGCGAATAGTGTATTACATTAGCAGATAGCGGATAAAATTAGCTGATTTGACTAAAGGATTATATTAGTTGATTGTATAAAAATGTTTGGTAAAATTAACTGATAGCTGATAATTGTTTGATTATATAATAACATGATTATATTTTATACTTGTTTGAATAATTTATTAGTTATTAACATTTTATATCTATTAATATTAATTAGATTATGAAAAATAAATTTTTTAATATCATTACTAAACATATATAAAGATGTACATATTAATTTTTTATTTGTGAAATTATCTTTTAATTAATTATTAAATGTAGACGTATATATTAATTTTTTATCTATTAAATTATATTTTGTATATAATTTTATTAATAATTAAATCTGTATGCATTTAGGAATTTATATACTAATTTCTTATTTATAGTTTTTTTTAATTTTACTAGTTAATTAAATTTATGTTATTTAGAGAAATTTTTTATAATTATTAAGGATAAAATAGTCTTTATAAGTTTTTTATCCTAACCTCCAACTCAAAAAGCTCCTAAAAGATTTTTTTTTTCAAAATGAAAAGTTTCACATCAATTCGCTGTTATAAACCTCTATTTACTAAACATCTGAATTAACGAATTTGACAAGTCAAACTTCTAAAAATATTTCAAACCTCTAATTTTAACTCAAAAAGTTGTTCACCAAGATCGATATGTGTCAATACATACATTTTGTTGCTTGTAGAGATACATTAGAACCATTCCATCTTACAATAATAACCTACAAGTTTAAAAAGAAAAAAAAGATGGGTATTATCCCAACATACAAAAGGTAATATTTGTTACAGAAGAGATTCGAATATCGACCCTAAAAGCTTTGACCCTAATATGCGAAATGGAACTTGGAAAAGATGCATCTCCGGTTGGTAGACAGTTTTCACCAAAGAATTACGATGGAACTGGTTAATGCTAATATTTCCACTATGTACACAATAAGTTACACCTGCATAAGAATGGCAGGATGAGCAAACAACATAACCGGTCATTTTTCGGTACAGAAAAGGGGGTAACCTAGAGATAAGTAAAAGATTGTAAATGTCGGAATTCGAGTCCCAAACTTGCTACACATCACCTCTTATAGGTTGTCCCGTTATGAATGGTTAGCTACAAAAACGAATGGATCTTATACTCACCTCGATGGTCAGAAAAACTACGCAAGATCCTTTATGTATGGTTAAACTCTGCATACTACAACATATAATTTGCACACTGCAAAAGTTAAAATACAAAATTAGAAACAGAAAAAGTACTACACAATCAGAAGCACAAAAAGATAGGATATAGGAGATTGCTAACTTTACATCTGCTTTATAGGCTCATTCTCCCTAAAGACGTGTTTGGGAGAGTGGAAAAGTGAAATGATGGATAGAGGAGGGTGAAGAAGAGGAAAATAAAAATTTTGAGCATATCAGTAAAAAAGAAGTGAAAGGAAAGAAAATAGGAAAGATGATTATTTTTCACCCTTAAGCTTAGAAAACAAATTATTTTCCACCTTTATGCACAGATAAAGAGAAATTCAATAGCTAAGTTAGGTGATTATATAAAACTTGGATAAAGGAACATTACGGATGGAAAATTACTGAAATACTGTAACTTTTTTCAGGAAGTGAATAAAGATATATTACCTTTGCATGACAAATCTTCGTTATAGCCTCAACATGAAAATTCTGCAGTTCTTCAAGAGATGTAACATCCAAACCACTGATATCTTCTCCCTGTAAAAAATAGTTTATCAGTTTAGATTTATAACATTTCTAGGTTCTAAAACAAATTTCAAATCATAGGTCTGGATGGGACTTAATCGTCTAAAATTAAATATGCATACGAACCATTATCATAACCAATTGAAGACAAGTAACAAAAATACTGCAGTTCAATGGTCGGCTTGAATGCTTGATTAACAAGCTTTATACCTATTAAACTTCATAAAAATAGAGAGATGGTCACATGAAATGATGCAGGGGCTATTTTTATATATAATAGAAGAGAAAACAATCAAAGACCGCTAGGCAAATAAGGCACTAGCGATTACAACCATTATGCAAAAGGACTACAATCTCATCCGGAGGAGTAAGAAATAACCGAGAATCAAAGCTATCTTGAGGGAACGATTTTGCCATACCATCTGCGACATTATTACGCGAAAACTATGTTCAAACTTGACGCTCCACTGTCGCTGAATCAGTTTTATTTTATAATACAGCAGTTCAATGGTTGGCTTGAATGATTGAGGAAAAGATCAAGGAAGAGCAAAAAGAAGTATAAGTGTAGACTCCAGCATTTTCCTAAGTGGTGCCATCCTACCCTTCATCAAGCTTAAGGTAGGTTAAATGCAAGCTTAATATAATACCAAAAGTTAACTGTTTATTTTCCCCATTTACTACAGTTGACAATATTGGGCTTGTACATACGTTATGAGTGTTAAGTGGTTATTCGCAGCAGTTAAGATTGAGGGTTGTGGCCTTAATTTAAGTTTGACTCATCCACCTGTTTCCGACTGTCTGTTAATTTGATGTTTAACACTCATCCTATGCCAGGATCAAAATCCACAAGAATTGTATGTACATGCCTTATAGCTTCCGCACCAGTCTTCTAATGATAATATAACAGTAATCCTATGCTCATATTAGGGAACAGAAACCTTTAATTGATGGCCATCAGAAGACATCATAACTATAAACTGGTATGAGAAAAGAAACATGTGTTTCCATTTCTTCAGAGCATAATCAAGAACACCATACCTTCATTCTGGAGACAAGCCTTTCTAGTTCTTCACATCTTCTCCTCTCTTCCTGATAGCAAGCTCTTAAGTCGTCATATGTTTCCATCCCATGTAAATTTTCACAGGTTTCGTCCTCCTTGAATGACCGAAATAAGTGACCATTAGATGGAATAGGCCCGTTTCTTGCTCCTGTTTGTGCAACATTTGATGATATGTCCTCAGCATTAACACCATGTTTTCTCATCTTTGCAACTGTCATCCACATGTTTGCCAGCTCATTTTCCAGATCTTCCCCGTGCCTCTTTTCTTCATTAATTCTTCTCCGCAAATCACTTTCTATTTGCTCTTTCTCAGATAGGGCAGCTTCCAGGGCAGCTTCCCTTTGGTTTCTCATGTTAAGTTCTTTCTGCAACTCCTCAATGAGTATTCCATCCCCTTGGTTCCTGTGACGTAGCTCAAGCCCATCACTCCTGTTATTTTGTCTAAAATCATGTGTAGTAGTCCTCTGACAACAATTGGATCTGCAGCGGGCCTCTTCAGCAGCAGCCAGTTCACCAGTCAGTTTAGCATTTTCATAAGAAAGCCTGGTTACTTCTTCAGCCAAGTTTCGAAGTTCAACTGCAGCTGCTGCAGCCAACTCTTTTGCATATGAAGCTTCCTCCGTCAGTTTATTACTTTGAATTTCAAGTCCATCCTTCTCTTCTGTTAGTTTCACATTCTCTTGCTTCAGGATCTCTATCTCAGAAGCCTAAGAAAATAAAAATAGGTTGAAAATAAAAATAGGTTGAAAATAAACATCAGGCAGCCCTTCATGGGAGAGTAATATGCATCCCTCAGTTAAGCACTGAACAGAAGTAAAATACTGAGTTCATATTGCTTAAGATGACAGAATTAATAAAGAAAAAGGAATAACCTGAAAAAGAATTTGGGAATTCAAAGAGGTACATTTGTCACACTCTTTAGTGTCCTCCCGGGAAAATACTCTATTCAAATTCATGACACTAGTTGGTGCATTATCATCACAATGAGTTTCTTCACATGAACCAATTCCATTCTTCCCATCGTTGTGCTCTAAAAGTTCGCCAGAACAAGTTTTTATTATAGTCTCATTATCTGCACTTTCTTGTGGATTCCTGGAGCTTTTATCATTCAGCTGTTGCCTCAGTAGAAGAATAGTTTCTTGCATCTCAGCATTCTCTGATGTCTATTAGGATAATCAAAGATCATTAATAATACAAAGACTACCTTTGAGGAAGACAATGCAACTTTAGAAATTCTACCTTCGTTTGAAGTTGATCCTGAAGAATTCTATTGTCCGCTGACTTAATCTTTAAACACACATCCCATGACAATGGATTCAAATTAGTAAAATATTCTCGACATTTGGCATTGAAATACCATTCCCACAACAACAATGTAAATAGTATAACAAACCTCAAGTTCAAAAGTTTTCTCATTTAGCTGTGTTGTAAGCTTTGACAGGGCCTATAATAGAGTAATAAAATTAATCAGCAAGAGTGAGAGGTCAAGGAAAAGCCTTCACATAGAACTAATGAATTCCTATCTACTAGCTACCCACCCATACCCAATCCCCCAAAAAAGTATTAAAAAGAAAACAGCAGTCTATTTTCAATTTTTGGGTCATCAAAATTCAAATTTTCAAAGTATTGTAATCTCCTATTCTCCATTTGATCCTCAGTATAAAGAAGTTCATCGTAAGACTGAAGTTACTTTGAAATAAAAGATCGCACATTTCTTCAGCCAATTAATTGGCTGTGAGTTAAATTGGAAAATCCTAGTTGGACATTATGCAAAATTGTCTTCTCAATTACGTAGCACCACCCAAAACTTCAGAGATCAAGTATCTATGTGAACTTTCAAAGCTTAATTTTCTATTTGTGGATTACATCCATGTAACAAGGGTCTTATTCATCCAAACTGACCCAACCCATTACTTGATGAATACTTACCTGCGACATTTCTGCAGTATTTAATGTATTTGGAATCTTCTCAATAGATCCAATCATTCGTTGTTCCAAAACACGAATTTGATGCCTGTTTTCATTGATTACATCCTTCAACTTCCGCATTTGCTCCTGTATTAATCAATATGAACATCATAAGTTACCGATCATTGCCAATTAAATTTAGGGATTTGCAGAATGTGCAGAATTTAGTATAGCTCACTCTAAGCTGTGAATCTCCAGGGTTGCTAGCTGCTTTCTCAGAGAGCCTTTTCAGAGAACTAATAGACAATGCCACTTCTCCAGCTAACATTTTCATCTGCTCTTGAAGAAGATCCATTTGATCTGTAATAGTGGTCCCAGTCTGGAAAGTGCATTCAACTCCCAGTCAATATAACATTTCAAGTCCAAGGTATACTATAACATTTACACATTTTTGACAAAACACTACATGAGCAAACGAACTGTTAGTTTCCACAGATAACAAGAGTGAGAAAACTTATTAGAACTTAAGAAAGCAATAGCACCATGTAAAACCATAAGGACCAAAAGCAATAAAACTGTGCCAAAAAGATATGTTTCATTATATGCAACACTGGCAAGCTACTAAACAAGCTAATTTAACAACCGCAAAATCAACGCACTTTCCCTAGAAAATTCCAAACAATGTTAGATGTACATAATCCTGAGAGTCCTATGCATAATATAAGTTCTAGAAACTTCTTTCTATGATGCATTACTTGCTACCTGGTATATGAAAACAAACACCCAAAAGTAATTAGAATTCATACCGGGGGCAAACAGCCTTCAACAGTTGCACTAAACAAATCACCAGCTTGTGTTCTTTCTGGAAATGAATCAATAATTGCAGGATCATCTCCTCTCTTGCTAACTGATTTTCTCCGTCCATCTTTCATATCACTAAATGTAACTTTGTCTTGTAAAGATTTTGAACAAGATGCAGGAGACCCACTTGCGGAGCTCCCACTATCAGCAGTTGCTGATACTCCCGCTAGATTCTCAGGTTTCTGCAGAGGAAATTTATCAAAGGCATCGATTAGTTCATTGAATCTACAAGTATAAATCAATGGTGCCAACAGCAAGGGGAAGAAAACTTAGAAGCAACAAGATTGAGTTGTGGTCTCATTTCAATGCTCAAATACAAAGCTGAGCAAGAGAGAAAGATTGCAATGAAATTTTACATTCCATTTTGAATTCTAGTCCTTTGCAGTTACTTACCCTGAAGAGTCATTTAAAATTTTTTCAGATTCATCTTTTAACAAATTATAATGACTGCTCCTGTCATGAGAAACAGTTATAACTTCTAAAAGATGTGAGACATTCAGGGTTACCATTATTGCATCCTTTGATATGAAAAAGTTATTGTTGATTGCCTGTCATAGTTATCCAAGTCTTAAATTCAGCAGAATTGAGATACACACACACACATGAAAAGTCAAGAGACATCTGTACACTATTGAGCATAGGTTGGGGAAGGGTTAACTGTATGTTGTGAGAAAGGGGCCATGATGGCCGGAGATGCAATGAATAATGGTGGTTTGTGTGTGATCGGTTGTTAGGGATTTGTTGTTTGAAGAAGATGAACATGATATTTTCCAGAGAGAACAATGTGTTTCTCTATATTTTCTTATTATTCTTAATTATCAAATGTATACAAAGTAAACCTTTAAATAGGCTGATATAGAGTTTTAATATAACTAAAACTATACTTTTATCTTTAATTTAAATAATACTTATTCCTAAATTAAATAAGACTTCTAATAAATCCAAAATACTGATTAGGAATAAACTCTAATTACACATTAAATAAAATCTCTAACACTCCTCGTCAACTTATGTAGGATATTGGATGTAAATTAAATGTTGTAATTTTATCTTATCTCATCTAATAGTTTGAATTTAAAAGTCTAAATATAGATAAACTCTATCTCATTAAAGGATAAGAGTTATATCTCTTAGGTAGACTACTCTAGGTTAACTACTTGTAAAGCCTATAAAAGGAGTACTCTTGTACAACATTTTTGAAATAAGATTTAACAGAGAAACACTCTAAAATGTTCTCTGATTCTAACATGGTATCAGTTTAGGTCGATCCTTTCTTCCAAATTTCATTTTTTTTCCCTCTCTTCTCTCGACCTTTCTCCCTATTTAGAAAACATGGCTACACCAGAACCTGCTGCTTCTGCAATTAGATCTCCAGTAAGCTCTCGTTCATCTGATTTTACCCTTTCAGATGCGTCTCTTTCTCCCAGTTCGTCTCAATCAGTGAGACCAGCGCAGAGTGGAAATCCCAACAGATCAAAGCCCCGAGAGAAGCACATGTTATTGCGCATGACAGTTCTTCCAGCAATTTCAGTAAGCAACAGATTGTGGAGTTCCAACAGATGTTTGGTCAAATATTCTCCAAATCAGATTCTACTGCATTTCCTGCTACAAAAGGTAGAATTTCTTGTTTGGCCACAGCCAATTCCTGGAGTTGGATAGTGGATTCTGGTGCTTCTGACCATATGACAGGCAATCGTGACCTTTTTCATGAGTACAAGCCACATTCATTTGCATCATCTATCCAAGTTGCCGATGGATCTCTCCATTGTATCAGGAAGTGGTTCTATTAAATTAAATGATCATCTAGTACTGTCTGATGTTCTTTATGTACCAAAACTGGCCTGCAATCTTCTGTCTGTTAGCAAAATTGTTAAAGATGAGAATTGTGATGTTAACTTTGGGATGTCTGGTTGTATTTTTCAGGCACAAGACTCGAGGACGGTGATTGGCAATGCTAGGCGACACAATGGACTCTACATTCTTGATGGCCTATCCTCTCGAAACAAAACTATTCCCAGTTGTCCTACGTCTACAGTTTTTTCCTCTTCCCTTCTTTCCAATGATGTCATGCTATGGCATTTTCGATTAGGACACCCGAATTTCTACTATCTTGCGAAATTGTTTCCTAAGTTGTTCCTGAATAAACATCCCGCGTCATTCACCTGTGATGCATGTCAACTTGCCAAACATACAAGACAATCATATATTCCCACTAAATTTAAACCTACCTCTCCTTTCTCTATCATACACAGCGACATTTGGGGTCCTTCTAAAGTTAAAAATGTATCTGGGGCTCGCTGGTTTGTGTCCTTTATTGATGATCACTCTCGTGTTACTTGGACCTATCTCATGAAAGAAAAATCGGAGGTTGAAACGACATTTAAAACGTTTTTTCACATGATCGAAAACCAATTTGAACGCAAAATAAAGATAGTTCAGAGTGATAATGGGAGTGAGTATCTTACTAAATCCCTTGGTTCCTTTTTTCGAGAGAAAGGTATCTTTCACCTTACTTCTTGTGTCAACACTCCTCAGCAAAATGGGGTTGCTGAAAGAAAAACAGACATCTACTTGAGGTAACTCGGTCTCTTCTGCTTTCTGCTAATGCTCCTCAGTATCTTTGGGGGAGACACTTCTTACTGCTACTTTCCTAATTAATAGGATGCCTAGCAAAACTATGGGCTTCAAAACTCCTTTTGACACCCTTTTACATCTTTTTCCACATTTCAAACCATGGTTATCTGCTATTCCTTTTCGAGTATTTGACTGCACAGCTTTTGTTCATGTGTATAGCAACAATAGGAGTAAGCTTGATCCTAGGTCATTGCGGTGTGTGTTTATAGGATACTCATCAAGTCAGAAGGGCTACAAATGTTACTCACCTATTACCAAGAAAACCTATGTTTCATTTGATGTTACTTTCTTTGAAAATCAACCTTATTTTGTAGGGACTAAGATTCAGGGGGAGAGATGTGAGGAATCTCAGCCTATTACTCCTACTCATATTCTTCCTTTGTTGTCTCTTTTTCCGACCCTTGAACAAACATAGGACGAACAACCTAGCAACTCTGATGATCCTACAACTTCTCCAGAGCCTACATTTCCTAGCTCTCCTAGTGTTCTAGTAGAAAGATCTTCCCCAGAGCCTACATCTCCCATCTCTTCTAATTTTCCAGTAAGAAGACCTTCTCCAGAACCCAGATCTCCCATGCCTCACACTACTCAAACCCCACAATCTCTAGCCAAACAGCTTACTCCCTATACCAGAAGAAAGAAAATTGTCACAGAACCCATTGATTAGCCTAGTACTTGCCAAGAACTGATCTTAAGTCCTGCTGCCATGGAGGAAAGGGTAAGCAATGATGTCTCAAAAAGTCCAGTTCATGAGAATTTAGATGATTTTCCGATTGCAATCGAAAAAGGGTAAGAAAATGCACTAATCATCCTATTGATAGATTTGTTGCTTATGGAAAACTATTGTCCGGTTTCAAGGCTTTTACCGCTAATATTAACAAAGTGTAAGGATCCCTAGAACAAAGGGAAGAGGCATTTGAAAATCCCGATTGGAGGAAAGTCAAGAAGAAGAGGTCAAAGCCCTACAACAAAATAACACATGGAGTTTAACTAAACCGCCAAAAGGAAAAAAAGTGGTCGGATGCAAGTGGGTTTTCACAAGAAAAGTATCATTCGATGGAAGCATCAAGAGGTTCAAGGCAAGGTTAGTGGCAAAAGGATTTACTCGGTCATATGGAGTAGACTATCGAGAGACTTTTGCACCTGTGGCAAAATCAATACAATAAAGGTGCTTTGCTCTCATTAGCGATTAATAAAGATTGGAAGTTGCACCAACTGGACATCAAGAATGCTTGTTTGAATGGAAAGCTTGAAGAAGAAGTATATATGCAGATTCCACCAGGCTTAGAGGATGACTCAACGAAACAAAAAGTGTGCAAACTAAATAGATCCTTGTATGGGCTGAAGCAGTCACCAAGGGCCTGGTTTGACAGATTCGCGAAGGCCATAGTGAAGAACGGGTTCAGGCAAACACATACAGATCACACCTTGTTTAAGAAGGTAGCTTCAGATGATAAAAAAACTCTCCTTATTGTTTACGTTGATGATATGATCATTACAGGAGATGACACAAAGGAAATTGAGAAACTAAAGACTTTTTGGCAACAGAGTTTGAGACTAAAGACTTGGAAAGTCTTAGGTACTTTCTCGGAATGGAGGTGGCTAGATCAAATGAGGGAATAGTCATAAATAAGAGAAAGTACATCTTGGACATGCTCTCGGAAACTGGAATGCTTGGATGTAAACCAGCAGACACTCCAATGGATGCAAGCCTAAAGTTTGGAAAAAATGGCTCGAGTACTCCCGTGAACAAAGAATCCTACCAAAGGCTGGTTGGGAAACTGATTTATTTATCACTCACCAGACCGGATATAGCTTATCCAGTAAGCATAATCAGCCATCACATGAGCGATCCTAGAGAAGAACATATGGAGGCATCCAATAGAGTCCTGCGATACTTAAAGTTTACACTAGGATTTGGACTTATTTTCAGGAAAAATCAAGACAGATCTGTGAAGATTTACATAGATTCTAGCTGGGCAGGAGAGTTAACAGATAGAAAATCTGTGAGTGGCTATTGTTCGTTTGTGTGGGGAAACTTAGTCACATGGAGGAGTGAAAAACAAACTGTGGTGTCTCGAAGTAGTGCAGAATCAGAATATAGGGCTATGGCCCTTGGAATTTGCGAAGGCATGTGGCTTAAAAGACTTCTCACTGAGCTGGAGTTGGATGAAAAACAGGAGTTCGAGGTACTGAGTGATAGCCAATCAACAATGAGTATTGCTAAGAATCTAGTACAACATGACCGGACTAAGCATATCGAAATTGACAGACATTTTATTTATGAGAAGGTAAACAGTGGTGTCGTAAAGCTGCACTATGTTCCTACAAAGAATCAACTGGCGGATATCTTTACAAAGGCACTTCCGAGAGTGACCTTTGACGAGTTCTCATCCAAACTGGGAGTATACAACATATACACACCAGTTTGAGGGGGAGTGTAGGATATTGAATGTAAATTAAATGTTGTAATCTTATCTTATCTCATCTAATAGTTTGAATTTAAAAGTCTAAATCTAGATAAACTCTATCTCATTAAAGGATAAGAGTTATATCTCTTAGGTAGACTACTTTAGGTTAACTACTTGTAAAGCCTATAAAAGGAGTACTCTTGTACAGCATTTTTGAAATAAGATTTAACAGAGAAACACTCTAAAATGTTCTCTGATTCTAACAACTTACACTCCCCATCAAGCTCTAACACTTCTCGGATAACTTACACTCCCCCTCAAGCTGGTGAGCAAACGTAGTAGAGCACCAACTTGGATCTTGGATGTGATGCCCTACTCATATTTCTTCTGTTGTTTCTTAGAGAACAATACTCCCCGTTCTCGGGAGTCTTTGATTTGAAAAGTGAGGACAGAACCATGATGTTCTTGCGCAGCAATTGTTGATGCCATTCAACTTATAGCACGCTTGAGATGGTTGATGCATCAGTTGGAATATCAAGACTGCTCCTAAGAATGCTCCAGCATGCAGTTCCTGACTAAAAGGTCTGATGCAAACGATGTAGGAAGTGATCTCAAGAATCTACACTCCCCTCAAGCTGGTAGTTACACAGACTAGAGTGTAACTAGAGTTCCAGCTTGGATCTTTGATGTAGAATCCCTTGAAAAAATATTATCTAGTTTTTAAGGTTAAACTAGAACCTTTTCTCCTATCTTTTAGGATGAATGGCTAAGATAGAACCAAATAGTTTTTTAAGGCTAAACTATAACCTTTTCATCTATTTTTTTGATTAGCTAAGATAGAACCATTAAATAGAGAACAAAACAACAAAATTAAACGAGTAGAAATTTCACCAGAAATGTAAGATTCCAACGAGGGAGAAGCCAAGGAACGAGTGTGTCCTAATGACAGCAGCAGAAAAGAAAAATGATGTGCATCTAAAAAATCAGATCGTCGATCTGTTTCAGATTAGAGATGGCAGCAGTGGTGACGGCATCAAGGCTGTTGTTGGCTCATGATACCATGTGAGAAAGGGGCCATGATGGCCGGAGATGCAACGAATAATGGTGGTTTGTGTGATCGGTGGTTAGGGATTTGTTGTTTGAAGAAGATGAACAAGATATTTTCCAGAGAGAACAATGCGTTTCTCTGTATTTTCTTATTATTCTTAATTATCAAATGTATACAAAGTAAACCTTTAAATAGGCTGATATAAAGTTTTAATATAACTAAAACTATACTTTTGTCTTTAATTTAAATAATACTTATTCCTAAATTAAATAAGACTTCTAATAAATCTAAACTACTGATTAGGAATAAACTCTAATTACACATTAAATAAAATCTTTAACACTCATCGTCAACTTACACTCCCCCTCAAGCTCTAACACTTCTCGAATAACTTACATATGTAACACGATAAAACACTCGCAGAAACTGAAAGCAGTTTGTGTTAAACATGCAGAGAACAAAAGCATAAAAAGTATAAATATATAAAACGTAAAAAGGAACTAGAGAGGTAAGTTGAAAGAAGCATACAAATAAAATGTCAAGGAACAACGAAACAACAGAATAATGGTCATCATATATTTTCTACTGTGACAAATACCATAGTCCACAAATAAATCTCCACTTTCACCCTCTATGCTAAAGCAGAAATAACAAAATACATATATGGTCTTACTCTTAGCTTAAACCAGCCAAGCATTCCTCGCCTTTTGTTCTTTTTATAATCTTTCACCAACTCTTCCAAATTTGTGACATCAACCCTTCCTTCCACTGAGAGCTCAGAAGCACAGCTTACAGCATCATCATCAATTATGTATTCTCTTTTCTTATCTGGCAAATACGCTAGCTGCATCATCAAATGTTGAGGTAAATTTCAGGTAATAATACCCAGGAACTCAAATTGTCAAGAGAAGCACACCACTGAAATATTTACTGCAAAAGTCCTAATCCTACATCTCAATGTGATATCTAAGATGTGAAATACCAGGAAACTATAATTCATGCTTCAAATGATAAATCACACCTCATCTTCCCCAAAAGAATGCCTCCGTCTATGTCCAGACCTTTCAGGAATGCTTGATGGCATGAAATTCTTGGTAGAAACCAAAATTAGTTTAGTTAACCGCTGAATTCTTCCCATCAATGCTGCCTTTGCTTCTTCTTCTTCCTCCAGCCGTGACTGTAGTTTGACCTGACCAGCTTCCAGCTTTGAAACCATAAACAAATGTATATTAGATACAACTTAATAAAATCGGCAATTTTGGTATTTAGAGGGCTACAATGGAGTATTTACATTTTAATTGGATCGTATCCTGTTAATTGGAATTTAATTATATTAATAATATAACACACTCCATCACAATGAAAGTGATTCTCTCTGGGTATTGGCTTAATATTAGTAATTTTTACTGTACATGGAGCCTTTAGTAGAAATATCCAGAACGACAATCAAAATTCTTCAAGAACAGCAAAAAACCTGAAGCTTAAGATTAACTAGATCTTCTTGTGTAGTCACAGCCATGTAAGGGCTTTCCATTATCCCCTGCCGTAGTTGCTCAAGCTCATGCTTTAAAGAGGTAATTTCCTTCTGGTACTTCTTTATAAGCGACTTCTCATCCATAATCTAGACATGTAAAGAAAACAAATCACATGGCAGCCCATTAAAGTTTCATCTAACACTAGAAATAAACTATAAACCTAGCATTTACCTTATTCTGGGAAGCTTTGATTTCTACATGCTTGCTTCGATGGGCAAACTTTAACGTGTTGTGTGTTTCTTCGTTGTTGCTAGAAGCAGGTGTCACTGTACAGATGAGCTGCAACGAAGTTGAGAATATAAAGAACAATATTGATAAATATGCTTCAGCAATACAATGTTGATGAAATGAAAAGCAGAGAATGGTTGCGGCAGCAACATTATTTTCAAGAAGGGGAAAAGTCATAAGCAAACATCTTAGAACATGCTAATAATGGATATAATGGATTTTCGAAGATGCTAAATTGAACTTACAGAAACCCGTCCATGGCCGCTAAGGGATGTCTGCAATAAGCGGGTAAGCTTGGAATCTCGGTATGGAATATGAGTTGCTTTTCCATCCGTCAGTTTAGAAATTACCTAAAATGAGAGTTAATAAGCAAAAAGTATCATAATCTGCTCAATGAATTTGAGCCAAGAATATATGCCAATATCAACATGTACATATATAGGCCTGGTAAAGTATATGTATGTTTGAACAAAATCTTCAAAATCATTCAATGACAATTTCAGAAGTTGATCAATCTTATTGCACCATAATAACTAGCACCGTTTCAAGTAATTGTTAATCCAAGTGGAAAGTTCTACAAAATAGCTATTAATAAGATTCATAGTTACATGTAAATTGCACAATATATAGACTAGGTAAGAATAACATCTCACAGGCAAGGAGGTAAAGGAGACCAATCATGCAACTAAATAGAAATGGTTATAACCTGGTCATCTCAAGTATTAAAAAGAAAAATGAGAATATGTTGGAAAACAGCAGGGATGTCATACAGTTCCTAGAGTCAGTAAGCTTTTGTTTATGTATGAACCCTCTTTTCTACGCAATCCAGTTGTCTCAGTTTTAGAGCTTTCAGATCCAGCAAGATCAATTAAGTTCTGCAAAAAAGAAAGAAAAAAATCCAGTCAGACAGATATCAACACCAGGAAGTTTCCATAAAAAACCTCAGTCAAAGATCAGCTAAACCTTGCAGATGTCCTAACTTCTAATAATGAAAATGAGTAAGGTACTTACCAGTTGGGATAATGTTACATCTTCACCATTCATTTCCCCACGTGGACTGCTTTCAATTGTCTGATAGTTAATAGAATATTTTCAGTAAAGAGAGAAAATTTATGAGGAAAAAAATGAACATAAAAACACCTTGGTTGGGAATAACTGTTACGACCCTTAAAATCTAGGGTAGGCTCATTAAGGTGATAATTCATGATGGTTATTAAGAACTGTTTATACCACATTCAGAAAGATTGTTCAAGAAGACTAAAATGAAGTCTAGATAGAATTATCCATATTGAACAACTAATAAAAACCTTCTATGGGACATACATCCTCTTCCCTTTTCAAAATAGCCAAAAATCACTTCAATTTCCCTTCTACCCAGCACATTCGAGTGCGGTATGCCCAGCCCAAATTACCTCTGCCTTTATTTGATACGGGAAATCATATAATTTAAGACATTTGGATCAAATTTTAAGCTTCTAAAGACAAGAAACTATTAAGTTTTGATTTAAACAAAAGAAAGTACCAGGGTAAATATAGTGTGACTCCGACTGCTAAGAAGGTTGAAATTATTAGAACCAACATGCCTATGTTCTGTAACATCAGAAAAAAGACGTTAAAGGATAGCAGAGAGTGGAAATGCAAATAAGAGTGCAAAACTTAATCAGGAAATCATAAAACCTGACAAAAAGATGAAAAACAAACAAAGTATCAAAAGAAAGTCTGTACACGAAACATATGTGATATAGAAACAAAAGCACAAAAAATGGAAATTATGCTACAAGGAAACAAAGGAGAAGTAAATCAAAAGGAGAAACGTTCATGTATAAAAGACTTAGAATAGATAAAGTGAATATCAATGTACCTTCTCCAGATGCTATCAAGGAAAGGGCATGAGTAGGGGATAAAACAACTTCTTCTTTGATTCCCTCAACATAAGTTCCCTGCTTAAGTTATAGAACAGAAACTAAAATCAAGAAAGGTTTAAACTCTGAAAAAGATACGTGCTGCAGAGATTTCTGTAAGCATAAGTGTAAGGTTAAATTAAATATACCACAAAGCAGGGCATACGGTGGCATAAAAACAAATAGCGTGGAACAACCTCCACAGAAGGTTATGGAGGTTACAAAAGAAATGCACCTAACAGGGTGAAACATAGAGAGAAAGGTAGTCACCTGAGCATCCTCTCTTATCCTTAGGTTCTGACCAGTTGTATCAAGTAAGTCATTGATGACCTGATGACCAAAGAGAGCAAAAACAAGAGATTTCATTTACAGCAACCACCAAGCAAGAAGTCTGAAAAGCATTCACTTAAATCAAGCAGGGATTTAGGACAAGACATGATGCTTCTAGAGATCTTACAACAAACTGAAAACTAGAAAGACTAAGATCAATTGTCCAATTATGCTTTAAAGCAAAACTATAGTAAAGATCTTCAGGAAATTAGTTCCTCTTCAATTCAGTAATGCGGTTTCCAGTCCAAGTAACCTATTTTATACAGACTGAATAGCATGGTTGATCTAATCATCTGATGCCTTACCTGCTTGCATCTTTCCTAGGAAATAAGCATGACAACAAAGAATATAATTTCAACGGATATAAAAAGCAAGTAATGGTGCTTTAATGCTTATCCATACATTTACTACATTTAATATACAAGGATGAAAACCTAACTTGAACAAAAATTTGAATCCATATGGAACTATGCTCCAAAACTGAATAGATGTTACGAAGCATTCTGAAACCCTTGATAGTATCAGCCACCTACTATCATGACTTAAAGCCTACATAAAAATCCGTCCAATCCATATGTTGAGCACAAACTGTAATAAGATCATGAGGAGACAAGAGAATAAAACACTATACAACACAGATCAAAAACCCTTATTGCCTTCTGGCTACTTCTCTATGTTTCTTTTACTTCGCAAAAACTCCCAACTCATCCACCATATATTAACTTTTACCATGTTAAGGAAAATGTGTTAGCTGAGCATAATCATATGAAAGGAAAAAAAATCATGAACATAATAAAATGAAAATAAGACCAAGACCAACCTCATTGTAAATCTCAAGATATGAAACACGAAGAAGAAACTCCCGCCCAGGTGTCTAAAATACAAAAGCAAGGCTACTCAATGAAAAGATATTGCCTAAAAACACAATAGACAAGTGGAAGATCAACCAGTTACCTCTTGTATGGTGGAAAATACATCCTTAACAGCTAACGGAATAATTCCAGGTGACTTTTGCCCCCCCTACGGCAAAAAGTAAGGCCAAGATTGAAGCATAATAGTTAAGAAGCAGACATAGGATAAACATGATACATCCATGAAAGTCCCCCTCTCCCCAAAGGTTGATAGATAATGCCCAGCACTAAGGGACTTCTTTTATTACTAAAATTATATTGATTCTCTGGTAAAAGCATTAGAAACAGAACATTAGAATCCACGCATATTCTCATTTGCACATAGCCATTTTGTGTAAGAAAGATATTGATTGTAATGTTTGGAGTGTTTTCCAAGAAAAAAATTTCATTAAAAAACCATTCCACAAGCATCCAATATCCACCACAGAGATCATTCACTATAAGGAAGCTCTAATACGGTAATACCCAATAAAAATGTTCATGGTATATATACAACTTATACGGCAGACAGCAAGTGAGAAGTGACATGTCTTTTTCTACACTTACATGCATTGTATGAGTCTTTCCGCTACTCGTAACACCATATGCAAAAACTGTGCCTGTATGCAAGAGATAACAGTAATTATTCCTCAGATTATTCATGATGAAGTGACAATTGGCGTGAAAACATGATCTCTTCTCATGTAAACTTAGTCACCATTCAATTTGAATTATTACAGAGCCAGGTCAAGAAACAAAATCAGCCTTATATTATCACTAAAACCTTCCAAATTAGTGCTAGTGTGTGTTATCACTTTTGACCACTTTACTGAGATATTTCTTTCTTTTCTAATTTCTTAATTATAATTCCTAATATATGGTTCAACCAGCTGAGTATTGCATGCTAAGATTGGACTTCTTTATTATACACTGTTTAGCAAGTTGAAAATTTGATGATCATATTTTTACTGTTTCAAATTAACAATGCATAATATGTTAATTTAATGATGCACCATAAAGAAAAAAAACATGGGCAGGTCTTCTTCTTCTTCTTCTTCTTTTGTCGCTAGCTATATCTTGGTAAAGATGCAAAAAAATGAAAATCATGCTTTTGTTCACCATGAATTTTGCATGAGATGTATTCTGTTCTGAAAGATTTTTGTGGTGCATGAAAAAAAGTTTGTTGGTCTATTTCATACAAAGCTATACCAAAATTTTCACATACTTAATATTCTCATGGATCATTGCACATTAAGTATATGGCATCCATGCATCAAAACCGAACAGCAACAATCATAAATCACTCATATTGATTTGCAGCAGACTTCACTCTATAGTACTTCGAAGTACACTGAAATAACATATAAAGATAAAGAAACTTACCATTTATCCCTTGCATAGTACCACTTACAACATGCTGAGCAGCAATGTCATATACATGGCGTGTAGTTGTTGCTGGACCAAACACCTTATCTGTAACACACGTTAAAATCAACTTAGAAAAGCAAAAACCATAAGCATATCAAAATCAAAGGGCGGAATGTATCAAAGATCTGGAAAGCTGAACTCATTAAACTATCAAATATAAACAAAAAATAAGGGTCTTCGCAACAACAAAAAACCTGGACAATAATCAGTTCAATTTTTTAAACACTTGCGCTACAAAATCGTACTCGATTGATTTACTCATAGGAGTATCAAAATGGAAGATAAATTGAATAAAAAAAGGAATTTAATGGATCAAAATCGTCAATGAAAATTCAAAGTAATTGACAACTCTATAAACTAAAAGAAATGACATTGTTACATGAAAGAAAATTAATTACACTCTTAAAACTAAAAAAAAAAGTAATGTGAGAATAAAATTTACTAACCAAAGCCATAAGCAATAGAAGGATTAAACTCGTTCCTTACTGTATAATCCCCATCCGCATACCACGCTATCTCGTCTCCTTTATTAATTTCTCTAGGACTGTTTCCAACAAAATAATAATAAATAATAGAAAAATGGAACAAAGCTTATGCACTGGTCACAGGCAGCCAATAACGGACCAATAGAGGAAAAAACCAGGGAGGGAGTACCTGAGAGGACGAAAACGGACGGTGACAGTAACATTTTCTTTAGGTTTGGAGGTCTCCGGGCGTTCGAGCTCGATAACGGGCGGGCTTGGGCTCGGGACAGGGTAGTGACTAGAAGAAGAAGCTGGAGACGAGGAGAGTCTAGAAGGAGGACGCAATGACGACGTTGACGAAGCAGTCGCCGGACGACCGGACGGTTTGGAAGAAGGCGAGGGAACGGGAGATTTACGTAAACGTAACGGCGAGATGGAAGATCGATGCGACCTGTTAGACATCTTGTGAACGGAAAAAAGTCAAAGTTCTAGAGAGAGGAGAAAGAACGGTGCCGGCGACGAGAGGGCGAGGCGACGACTGTGAAGAAGACCGTGCCGCCCTTTAGCTGCTTCTTATTTTTCTCTTTCTTCTCTCCCTCCAAAACTAATTTAATTTATTTATTTATTTATTTATTTATTTATTTATTGTTCTTTCTTTCTTTTTGATTTGTCTGCGATTCTTTTATTAATTGTCAGATATGCCCTAGTGTCAGGTATTGTTGAGCTTTGGAAAATGAATTTTTTTAGAGACAAAAATGGGGAATTCGGTGTAAAGTTGTCCTTATTTTATTGATTTTCATTTTGACCCTTACATATTCCATTGACCAGAGTTGCTTCTTTTCCCGGCTTCATGTGCTATGCATGATCAGCAAGAAATGTTTTCGATATATTTTATGGATAAATTAAAGTCACCCACCTATTGACTAAAATTATAATTATGAAAAAATAACAACAAAATCAGTCAATTGGACTCAAGATGTCATTTGTGACGAGGACTTCACATATTAATCATTGAATAAGGATTATTTAATTATTAATTAACGTATCATTTTTATTTAATACATTATTTTACTGAATTCTATGAAAACAATCCATTAATTATATGATTTTAATATGACATATCCCAATGCCACTAAATTGATTATCCCCTTATTAGTAATATCTGCTTTTTTCTTATATTTTTTTATAAAACTTTAACTTTAAACCCTTTAAAAACATAATTTATAAAGTTAAAATAATACTAAAATTGTATTTTTCTTTATAATTTTTAGTTTAGTCCCATCATTAAATAAATTATTTATTATAAGAAAGTGATAAGATTGAAATCAATTAATTGGTCTAGTAATAGTCACAAATTCATCATTCAACTTAAGTTGAAGCTTGTAGTCACGAGGCTGGTAATGTGATGTATGAGTGTGTGAATTTGTATAAAAAGGAAAAATAAAATTATATTTTAAGCTTTCAAAAATTTATATATCTTTTATATATGAACATTTTATTTTATTTTAAATTTTATCATCCGTGTGCTCTGTTTAGACACATTTTAATAATTAATTTGATGGGTAAAACTTTGATACACAGGCTGTGTAAAATTAATTTTACATAAGCCTGTGTATTTACACTATAAAAACCCAAATCCTAAATTTCTAACCTTAACCCTAAAAAACTAAATCCTAAACCTTAAACTCTATACACTAAATTCTAAACATTAACCTTAAATTCTAAACCCTACAACCTAAACCTTAAACCCTGAATTAAAACTCTAACCCCTAAAACTAAAAAACACGTGTAAACTAAAGTTTACACGGCTGTGTATCAAAGTTTTTTCCTAATTTGATTGTGTTTTATTGTAATTAATTATTGTATGGATAAAAAACTTAATTATTGTGATAATTATTTAGAAATTTACTATTTTTATTTGCAACTAACTTTTTTTTGAAAAAAATATATTTTTATTTGCAACTATGATTGTACATAACTACATATACATGTAGTTTCAAATGTACTTAATATAATATTTGATATTTTTATTCATATTTTGAATATATTGAACATTTTTTTATTATCATCGTCATTTTAAAATTACATTTAAAGCACTAAAATAACAATATTTTATAAGTTCAGGTAGATTTTGTTCATAGATCAAGTGAGCAACTCAGGTCGGATATAGACAAAGCTTTTTGTATGCGAGTCAGTATGATCTGAATAGAATTCAAAATTTTAATTTATTTAAATTTAATTATATATATAATTATACCGAAAATCTTTTGCATTTAATAAATTAATTTTACTAAACTAAAGGAAATTGCATTAATTAGTTATATACCGGGGGGAACATCTCATGCATTAGAGTGGAAACGAAAAGTTTCCGTAAGGACTTTAGTTTTAAGATTTAGGAATCTAGTTTATGGCTTACAGTCAAGAATTTAGAATTTATAGTTTGTTATTAGAATTCAGGGTTTATAGTTAAAATTTAGGGCTTAGAGGTTAGAGTTCAGAGTAATATAGTTAGGAATTTAGGTTTTAACCTATAAACCTTAAATTTAATCTTAAACCCTAAATTCTAACAACACCCCTAAATTCAAAACACATACACTTAAACTCCTAAACACTAGACCCTAACCAAAGTCTTTAAACCCTAAAATTAAAGCACTTAATGAAAAAAAATTATAAGAGTTTGTACCTAAAATAATTTTAATCATTTATTACTCTCATTCAGATGGGCAAAAAAAAAATATAAAAGTAATTGGGCAAACCAATGGCAACTTTGATGCAATAAAAGTTACTTAGATTCCATAAAGGCTACTTAGACCACATCCACATGTACAATGAAATGTTTCGTAACGGATAAAAACATGCCAAGACAAATTTCCCATTCAATTATACATTCACACAATTATTGTTTCTTACAATTATTTTCGACAAGTATTTCCTGTAGGATGGTCACGTGTATAGGGCTCTCCTATTCAAGGGGTTAAAGGCAAGGATTAAAAAAAATGAAACTCGATCATCTAACTAAATCAGTTATTTGGGAAATTGAAGAATTATTCGTTTTAGGCTTAATTAGAATGAAAAAAATTGTTTAACAACTTATATTTTTTTATTGATTAATTAATTCAAATTAAATTTTTATAATAACTCATTTTATCCGGGGCTTAAACCCAAATTAAAGAAAATAAAAATCTAGATCCAAATTAAACTTAATTCAATTCAAATAAAATCCAAATTTAAATTTAATCCATATCCAAATATTTCCAGTCCAAATACAAACCCATTTATGAACCTGCCAAACCTATTTACCCAATAATCACCCTAATACTCCTAACCCTAATTATAACCTAAAAACCCTAAATAAAATAAAAACATAATATCCTAAACACAAGCTACCGCCACTGCTCTGTTGCCTCTTCATCTTCTCGCGCGTGGCTACCACGCGCGACCCTTCAACGCCCCGTGGTCGCCACGCACACCACCATGGCCAGCTACTGCCCTGTCATTCCTGCTCCACCGCCCAGATCTGTAAAAAGAAGGGAATTATTATTCTAAAAAATTATATCTAAGCCAAATTAACAATAAATGTATTTTTATTTATGTTTTTATATTTGTTATGAAACGGGTATAAAACGTGTGCTTGTAATCTGTAAGAAGGGTAATATTTTTGGGGGGGAAATCAGATCGATGCTTGTTTTCGAACACAAAAAGAGAGGGAAATAAAAAAGAAAAACATTCCAGATCCAAATATCTCATAGAAGGTATGCCTTATTCCTATTATGTCCGTGGTCCTTCATATTTTAATTATTATTTTTATTATTGTCATTATTATTATATATTATTATATTATAGTACTATGTATTGTATTATATTATGTATAATATAGTTATAATTATACTAATATAAATATTTCGATATATTGTATTACATAATGTTTATATATATGTTTTTATGTTTAGTACCGTAATTTATTTTATAATTTGTTTATATATTGTTGTATTTTGTTTGGTTATAATTGATCTTGCATATGATTACTACATCTAGTATAGGCCTTATTATTCCGGTATTCTATTGGGAGTGGCATCCCAGTCTCCGGGTGTCATCTCTTTTGACCGTCGTGAATATTAGGGTCATTTTTAAATTATCATGTATTTTAGAAATTAAAATTAAATTAACTCGGATTTTTATTTTTCTTAGTAAATACGATGCGAACCTATATGTACCAATTTTTGGGTGTTGTGGGGTGCTAATCCTTCCCCACTCGTAACCAACTCCTGGACCCAAATTTTTCTCTGGTTTTATTTTCTGGTGTCCGGTCTACCCCTTTAAAGTGATCGGTGGAGACTCTAAATTTTCGCAGGAAATGACTTTTTCACAAAAATAGTCGGTACAACATGACGACTCCGCTGGAGACAATTTTTATATAAAAAAAGAGTTAAGCCTTAATTGGTTCGTATCGTAATTATTACGGAAAATAAAATTTTGATCTAATTTAATTTTTTATTTCTAAATTTCGTTTGATATAAATTGACATCGTGTATTAGTTTTAGAACCCTTAAGTGAGAGTGATTACTTCGCTTCGTAGGGTTTTCACCTCCGTATGTTGTTGTAATTCACTTCCAGAATTTGGTTCTTATATTTTGTGGGGTTTTCACCTCCGTATGGTATAAGGTTTGTATTTCCCCGAATCGATGTCCTAGTGACAGTTCAGGTACCACTCACTCTAGGATTTAAACCACATATAGTGGACCGTAGGAGCCCACCCATTTTAGAACCTTGTTGATATACTGCCCGTTTAGAAATAACCCTTTTAGGTTTTGTTCCCTATATATTTATTTTTGTTTGTTGTATTTATCTCTATATTGTTAATTGGTTGCTTTATGTTATTTTTTAAAGCACTTAATTTATTTATTTTGTTATTCGATAAATTCAGTATACTAACTTGTTTTCTTTTTTGTGTTGATTGTTTTTATTGTTTCGCATCCAATTTGCATGTCATACCATACATAGGTGTTGATTCGAGAAAAGTTCAATTTATAAGACATTCGATATAAAAGGGAGGTTCTGTACAATAAAAAGTAATAATGCTACAATATAGGGATGGTCCGAGCGAATACAGATGGAAAAAGGGGACAACCTGTCGACAGACCATGTGTCAGAGGTCATCAAGTCCACTTTGATTGTTTCCAAGCAGAATAAGCTTCATGAACTGGGGAAATATAACAGAGTTAAGATTCAGATATGAAAGAAGTCTTCCAACAGGAATTCAGTGACATGGCACTATTGTTGAGTGTTTAGACTGATATGCATTTGTTCATAGCTTTAACACAGTTCTGGAACCCAGGGTACTGTTGCTTCACTTTTGGCAAGGTAGATATGACCCTCAAGATCGAGGAATATACGACCTTACTCCACTATCCAAAATTCAAGAAAGGGAAAGTCTACATCAAACCTAAAACCGTCGTCTTTCCTACAAAGTCTCACTAGAATCATTGGAATGAGCATGAATGGTTTCGAGGAAAGATTACGGGAAAGGGAAAGACCGATTGCATAGCTTGACCGCATATTCGAGATTTAATCCTTCATCATCCTGACCTGCCGAGGAAGAGGTATTTGTTTGCTTTTAGTATTTATGGGATGATTATCTTTCCAAAAGTTTTGGGGCATATAGACTACGCCACAATAGACCTGTTCGACAAGCTTAAAAAGGGCATTAATCCAGCACCATCCATCATAGCAGAGACTTTTCGATCACTAAACACATGCAGGAAAATGGGATGAGGCAAATTTCTAGGATGTGTACTATTCCTAGAGTTTTGGATCCGAAGTCATCTATGGGAATTAAAGTTTTCCTATCGGATGTGCCTCACCACCTTCTCTCCTATAAAAGTCTTTTTAGAAGAATGTCAAGTCGAAGCTGTGACTGAAGATCAATGGACAACCATCTTTCGAGACCTCCGAGATGACACCATTAGGTGGAAGGTACCGTGGTTAATTCTGAGTGAGTTCCTTCACCGTTGTGGAGAATATGACTGAGTGCCCTTGCCCAGAATTTGGGGAAAACTGGATATTATCATTTGTTTGTGTCACGCCAGTATGGCTTGATGCAGTTCATTCATGCTACTCATGGTTTGAATACCTCTGATTTCAAACACGAAGGTGATGGTTATAAAGCAGAAGTCTAAAAAATGAATCGCTCTTGGAAAAATAAGTATATGATCGAGGTTTATGATTCACCATTCACTTCAGGCTACAAGCAATAGAGACTTACCCAGGTCAATGATGTCATCCCTTTTGCAAACCAACAAAATGTTTGACCCATGAAAGAACATATGAAAAATGCCCCTTCATATTTGGAGATGGCTAAAAGGGCCTATGAGAAAGAGGTACACGCCTTGTAAAAACGTATATTTAACCTGGAAGTGAAAAATTATTTAGCCTCGGTGGATGTGGAGAAATACAAGCGACAATAAAATAATTTCTTGAAAAAAATAAGATACTCGAAAAAGACCACGATGAGTTAAGGGAAGATTGGCAGGAACTGAAGTAGAATTTGCGAAGTAATGTTTAAGTACCACAACCAGATAATTATCTACTAAGCTCCTAAAAGAAAGAAAGAGGGCCGACAACTATGCCTAAAAGTATGAAGCTGGCCAAAAGCAGGTAGAGAAGAAAACAAATGAGTTAGAAACGATTGCTCAAAAGTTGGCTGCTAGTCAAGCTCGAAATTAGCGACTAAGAGCTCAGAATGAAAAACTTGAAACTCAAATCATGCAGCTGGAGAGACTTTTGTAGGATTACCACAACCAAAACAATGTTTAAGATGAAAATGAGTTGCTAAAAGCAAGGGTGGCCGAACTCGAATACGCTCTTTAGGAGTGCAAAGAGAGACTTGTCTCTTTTGAAGGAGCCTTGCAAGAATATGATTGCCAGATAGTGTATGGACTTTAACAAGCTGGCCATCTGATTCGAGACCAGCATACAAGCACAGAGGGTTGCCCGACATGTCAAAGGTTTGGAAATAGAAGCATGTAAGCTCGCTTTTTGTAACCAGAGTAATGCCCTGAACTAACTCTTTTGCTTTTACTCGCGAGCATTAGGGATCTTTTATAAAAGGGCTATGTGTAATAAAAATGATGTTTTCTCTGTTTATCAAATGACAAACATTCCCAACATATGTTTTTATGTATATAATCTATATTTTACACAAATAACATTCATTATTTGTCCAAATACATATCTACCTTTTTTTCAGGGTCCTTACGTTTGACTGTATGAATAATTCCGAGCCTGATCTTGAGAAATGGATGAAGAAGAGGAGGACGTGGAATATGAAGTCCCTGATGAGTTAACAAGGTTGATGGCAAGCGAGGAAAAACAAATTTTGCCTCACCAAGAGGGGGTAGAAACTCTCAATTTAAGGACTGATGAAGACAAGAGGAAAGTAAAGATTGGCACCACCCTCTCTTCAATGACCAGACACGATTTGATAACTCTACTTCAAGAATTTAAAGACGTGTTCGCTTGGACTTATCAAGATATGCCGGGTTTGAATATAGATATTGTGGTGCATAAGTTACCAACAAGGCCTGAATGTAAGCAGTTCAGTAGAAGCTTAGGAGGATGAGGAGTGATATGCTATTGAAAATCAGGGAAGAAGTGAGGAAACAATTTGATGCTGGTTTTCTAAAAGTTGCAAAGTACCCAAAATGGGTCACAAACATAGTCCTGGTACCAAAGAAAGACGAGAAAATGTGCATGTGTTTTGATTATAGAGATCTCAATAAAGTAAGCCCAAAGGATAATTTTCCTTTACCTCATATTGACACTTTGGTTGACAATACGGATGGGCATTCATGGTTCTCTTTCGTGGATGGATTTTTAGGGTACAACCAAATAAAATGCACCCGAAAGACATGGAGAAGACTATATTTGCGATCGACTGAGGCACATTCTGTTACAAAGTAATGCCCTTCATGCTTAAAAATGTTGGGGCAACTTATCAAAAGGCCATGGTGACTCTCTTCCATGATATGATGCATAGAGAAATTGAGGTATACGTGTAATCACTAATTTTGTCTAGGATGGATCCATTCTTTTTATTTCTCGCTTTTATTTTTTAATAAGGGGCTTATATACATGTATGTTCCTACTACAAGTAGATATTAGGCTTTGCTTATCTTACCTTTTATTAAAACTCTAAAAACCCAAAAAAGTTTGACCACTAGTGTTATTTTAATTAAGCATGTATATGTGTATGTATATATAATATGTGCATGTTTATTTATTATATGTATATCATATGTATGGGTTGTATGTATTAATCAATATTTAAATGTGAATGTGAGTATGTATTATTGCATGTATTATTGCATTATTAGGCTATTAGGCGTATAATGTGTATGCAATGTATACTAATGTTTGAGTGTTTATTTATATATGTGTATTATATGTGTATGTTATTATTATTATCTTGTTATTATGTTATATAGTTTAAATTGAAAAACCTAAAACATTATTAATAGATAAAGCCCAATTAATAGAAACACACTTTATTATTAGGCCATATATAGAATGTATCAGACAAATAAAAAAGGGCCCAAGTTTATTTAGAGTCCATTTATATAACCCAAAAAAAATTATTAATACATATTACATTAGCCCATTAGGCCCAGAACCATTAAACCAAAAAACCATATAGCCTATTTGATGAACCCTTCTTTGTTGATGTGTAGCCAAAGGAGAGTTGTTGGATCAAAATGGATCCAACGGTCCAGATTAAAGTTTGGACGCCTCCTCGAATGACACGCTCCACCACGCGCAGGCCGTCCGACTCCCACGCGCACGTACAGTTCACTCGCGAGACTCTTCAGCTCCCCGTGCACCACGTGTCACAATCCAGTACTGCCACGTCAACCCTCAGATGCCATCTAGACCGTCAACCCTCATTCAACCCTCAGGTGCCATGTCAACTACTTCGAGCTATTGAAGAACTAGGAGTTAGGGCAAGCGTCTATCTATAGGAATTTGCTTTGTCTATTTTATAATGAAGACCTATTTGTTTTCAATAAAAGTTATCCTAGGGTGATCACCTATAGAATCAACACCTTTATCTGTATATATTTTCTTACATATCTATTTTCATCATCTATGCCGTGCATTAAATTCCACCGCATATATCATTCATTAATCAATTAATCAATAAAACTAATTGTAAGAAATATCCTGACAGAAAGAAAGTGAAAGTTTAAATCTGTGACCATTTCGCGCTCGTACGGTACTCGCTCGCAAACAAGGGCAATAGAAGAAAGGATGGCCAAGGTAGAAAAAGGTCAAAGGGATCTCGAAACACGTTTGGACGGGGTTGAAAAAGATCAAGGATCATATCACCCAGTCGCAAGTTTCAGTTGTTGCTCAGTTAACCGTTCTGTTAGACAAGAAACTTGGCAAGGAAGAGGTCTCTGTTGACAGCTTGAATGAGGAAGGAATGGAAGGGATCACGCTTCATGAGAAGTCCCAACCACATATGCCAAATCCAAAAAAGAAAGTATACATCAATCTCGCGAGAGCATATCCTAGCCATCATCAGGGAGTTTCTGCAAATCAGCCCATTGATGCAGAGGCAAGTCTAGATAACGAAGTGCCGAATCTAAGCATGATAAATGAGGTGGAAAAGAAGTAGGAAGAGAGAATTCGTTTCTTTGAAGAAAGGTTTAGGACCTTGCAAGGGGTAGATGAGCAAGGGAATGACGTTAGTGACTTGAGTCTCTTGGCGAATTTTGTGCTTCTGCCAAAATTCAAAGTTCCTAATTTTGATAAGTATGATGGAACCACTTGCCCCTCGGCTACATCACCATGTATTTATGAAAGATGGCAACTTTTTATCAAAGATGAGAAAATACTCATTCATTATTTTCAAGATAGTTTAACCGGTTCTACAACCTGTAGCGATGTCCCAATTTTTCTTTTATCGCTAAATAAAAACGAGGATTTTTGAAGTGTTTGAAAAGTGTTTGTGATTCTTTTGGATATAAAATATTTATTCCGTGGGGTTTAAAAAAAACCGCATTTTTTAAAAAAATGGAGTCGCCACCGGCCTGCCAGACACCATAAAACCAGAGATTCAAAAAAAATATTGGGTTCGGGAGTCGGTTACGGATGGGGAAGGATTAGCACCCCCACACCGCCCAAAATTGGTACTTTAATAATTACCGCTTTATTAATATTGGATTTTCCGGATTAAAGTGACGATTATTTTAAAATTCGATCATAATTGCGAATAAATTTTAAGGGCCCCGTTATCCGAGAATAAACGCCCAACCACTATCACTACGCCTGATACTGGCCCCGTTTACGCTCGGATAAAAGGGCACCGCATTAACAATTTATATACCATATGCAATCTTAGTGACAAAAGTATAAAACATAGCAGATAATTTAAAAACAGTAAATATTCACATAACAGAATACTAATCTAACATAAATGAAATACGTAATTAAAATACACATATACATACCAAGCTTAATATCAGATAAAAGCAAACTTAACATGCCACAATAATAAGGTAGGAATAAATACATATATAGACGAACATATATTTCAAAAAGACATATATACTAGTAATAAAACATATTTCAACATATATGGGACAATATATCATACAAAAAGAAAATACACTAACATGTAACCTAAAAAAGCCAAGAGAACATACACATATAAAAATGTAAAACATACCATGTACGAATCAACTAGAACATAACATGCTTAATATGAATAATAGAACGAAAAAGATACGTAACTATCATAAACTTAATACACATATACATGTAAACATAAAAATACATGACATATACGAGGGATATAAAATAAAACAAATGACTACATTAACATATACGATTATAATACGAACATGAATATTTACATGGAAACATGACTGAAATGAAAAAAAAATAAAAGTCAGTGGCAGAAATTAAAGAACAATAATATGTAATTTAAGGACGAAAATGCGAAATAAACAGAACCTAAAAGGATCAAAACTGTAATTGGACCAAGGGGCAGACCCGAAATGAAAAGTTCAAAAACGCGGGATGGTTAAAGGGGTAATTTTACCATTTAAAAACTGATTCGGTGTAATTTAGATTGCAAGATTTTGAAATACAAGGGGGACCAGAGTTGTAAATATACCATGCGGCGAGACAGAAGTGAAAATATTGGAAACGCGGGGGGATTTAATATGTAATTTCCCCATTTAATGAAATAATAATAACTATATAAACCCTCTTTTAGGCCGAAACCAATTTTTCCTTCATTTCTTTCATTTTCAGTTTTATAACCCAAACCCTCTCTCTCGTTTTCTCTCAAACCGATCCCATGAAACCCAGAATCCGGCGACCAGCAGCCGTATTCTCCGTCGCCGGCCGTCGCTAACCGGCGCCGGCGAGCCTAAAAAACACACCAAAATAACCTCCGTCTCACCCTCGACACGAATCCGAGGTTGGATTCAGAGGAAAAGCCTCTATTTGCCCTAGATCTAGGAAATACGAAACGAAAAACCCATTTTTTAAACCCAAAACGAAACTACAAGGGGTCTCCCCCTCCCTTCAGTTCACCGTATCTGGCTTGGGGAAGCCGAAAAGGCTTGTCACTAACGAGGGGAGACCCACAAACGGTGACGGTAAGACAACTCTCTCTCTTTTTTTTTTTACCTCTTTTGTGTATGCATACAAAAATAAAAAAGGGGAAACGAGTATTTGCCACTGGACTGACTTTTTGTATTTCGATTGTAACTTGACTGGTTCGATTACAACTTGTTCTTTCGATTACAACTCTCTGTTCTTTTTTGTTACCACTCTCTCAGTTACAAAATATTTTTTTCGTACATATATATGCCTGTTTTTTGTTTTGATGCAAGTTGCATATTATTTGCTTTTTCAGATCTGGACTACTAACTGACATTTCTTTTCTTGTTGTGTTTAACATGTCCTGAGCGCGGTGGTTGAAGATCGGTGTGGGGGTTCTGCCTGCGGCCAGACGTGTTCTCGGCCGTTAGATCAGATCTGATCTAACGGTCGAGATGGCTTAAAGGATGAACGGCCCCGATAAAGCCTCGATTTGGTGAAACGGCTCCAGATCGTGCCACGTGGAGCTCAGCAGTCGAGGAGTCAGAGCACGTGGGGCTCACGCACGCGTGGGATATCAAAGCATCCGCGCGTGGACCGCACGCGCGCGTGGCACTCGAACGGTCCATACGTGTGGAGCACGCGGCTGGTAGATATTTTGGTCCTTGGTTAGATCGTGGCCGTTGGATCAGATCTTGATCCAACGGCCCACAGTCACCTGCACATAATAAATGTAATTAGATAGGGTTTGGGTTTGGGCCAACCGGGCCTTGTAATTATTTGTAATTGGACTTGGACTGTAATTTATTTATTTGGTTTAATATATATTTTTTGGATTTCATTTTATATATTAGCCCAATAATATTAGTAATAGTATAATTATAACAACACTACACATACATATGTATATACCTATACAAACATTAATTATAACATACCAGTATTCATACATATATAATCACACACATAATTAACATAACATCTATACACATTAAACAAATACGCTCGTACTAAATATAGATGCATACGCGACACACATACACCATTAATAAGTATACATACATAGCTTATAATATACATGCACACACCACACCTTATATATATATTAGTAACACTCATGCAAATAATAAACATATAATATAATATGTATACATGCAACACTAATATGTATTTATAGGTAAAAATGAGTGATTACAGTTGCCTCTCTTTGCTTGTTCTCATGGAATGGGAAACAAAACAAAGATTCATAAGCACTCATTTTTATCAGACTTCCATGTTTGTAGCTTTGGAAAAACATGTTCTTTTGGACATCTCCGCTCTTCCTTAGCTGAATCTTCAGGCTCGTAAGTTCTTCCTATATAGAGCTTCGTCACCTTCCGATCTTGGAGCTACAGGCTCTTCCTATATAGAACCCTTCGCTCTGAAGCCTCGAGTTATGAGTCCCTCATATATAGAACTTTTCACTTCGAGACAGTAGAGCTTGGAGTCCTTCCTATATAGAACTCTTCGCCTTTGGTTCTTTTTGAGATTCTAGATTTAGAGTTCTCCCTCTATGGAACCTTTCACTGGGGCTTGAAAATATAGGTTCCTTTTTTTACGAGGTTGTTGCCATTTTTGGACCTACGCTACTAAGACTGCCGCATCATGCCCGAAGGACTTATTGATGGCCCGAAGGACTTATCATCATGCTCGAAAGACTTACTGATGGCCCGAAGGACTTAACATCGTGCCCGAAGGACTTACCGATGACCTGAAAGATTTAACATCTGGGTCTCACGCCGTTATGGCTGCCGTTCTTTAGGGACTCAAGCCGCTATGCTGCTGCACCATGCCCGAAGGACTTACTGATGGCCGGAGGACTTATCACCACGCTCGAAAGACTTATTGGTGGCCCGAAGGACTTAACATCGTGCCCGAATGACTTACCGATGACCCGAAGGATTTAACATCTGGATCTCACGCTTCTATGGCTGTCGTTCTTTCGGGACTCTCGCCGCTATGCTGCCGCATCATGCCCGAAGGACTTACTGATGGCCCGAAGGACTTATCACCACGCTCGAAAGACTTATTGGTGGCCCGAAGGACTTAACATCATGCCCGAAAGACTTACCGATGACCCGGCGATTTAACATCCGGATCTCACGCCGCTATCTTTGTCGCATCATGCCCGAAGGACTTACTGATGGCCCGAAGGACTTATCACCACGCTCGAAAAACTTATTGGTGGCCCGAAGGACTTAACATCGTGCCCGAAAGACTTACTGATGACCCAAAGGATTTAACATCTGGATCTCACGCCGCTATGGCTGTCGTTCTTTCGGGACTCACGCCGCTATGCTGCTGCATCATGCCTGAAGGACTTACTAATGGCCCGAAGGACTTATCACCACACTCGAAAGACTTATTGGTGGCCCGAAGGACTTAACATCATGCCCGAAAGACTTACCGATAACCTGAAGGATTTAACATCTGGATCTCACGCCGCTATGGCTGTGGTTCTTTCAGGACTCACGCCGCTATGCTGCCGCATCATGCCCGAAGGACTTACTGATGGCCCGAAGGACTTATCACCACGCTCGAAAGACTTATTGGTGGCCTGAAGGACTTAAAATCGTGCCCGAAGGACTTACCGATGACCCGAAGGATTTAACATCTGGATCTCACGCCGCTATGGCTGTGGTTCTTTCGGGACTTTGGTAAATTCTTCAATAGTTCTTCAAATACCTGTTTAGGAACAAGCAAAATTGACATGCCCCTATCTATATGATGCATGCAATGTTTTGCTTTCTTTCTCCTCTTTTTCTTTTTCTTTTTATTGTTAATCTTATGTTCTGAAAAGTCATTCTTCGGATTTCTCTATTTCCCTTCCTTTTTGCGGTGTGCTTCATTTCTGTCAAATTTTGTTTAATGAGCGTCCGTTCTTGTTCTTTTACACGAGCACCCGCATTTCTTCTTCGGGGTCTCTGTCTGCTTCACCAACAAACACTATATCATGCGTGTGCAGAGATTCTTACTGTTCTTTCTGTTCTGCATTGCCCCATTCGATCGTGCTCGGTTATCTTCCAGTTCTTTTGACCCAACATTCTGAGTATTTGTTAATTTCATCATCGAGGTGAGTGAAATGCTTCTTAACCTCAATCTTCTTGTTGCCTCTTGACGGGCACCATTCATCGATCTCTGTGCTTTAATTCTTTGGAGACTCACTGTTTACTTTTTACCGTCCCCTCACTTTGTAAGCTCATTCTTGTCATGTTTCGTCCTTCATTTTCTTGAACCAAACAAGGCATCGTGGCTGGAATTCGCTTCTTGTTCTTGAGCTGTCTCGACACCTATACTACATTATCATCTTCATTCTATGCATTGTGAGGTCGTTTTTACGGTTAGGGGCTCCAATAGTATCCGCAACCTTGTGTTCGGATCTTACCCCAAGTAATACATGGAAATTTTTGTTGCTTTAACTTGTCAATTTGCTGATTGGTGTTCCATTGAAGGGTATCATTTAGATTAACATACAAGATTTTGAAACACAGCACATGAGCTCTGGATATCATGTGCAAGAGTGGCTTAGATTCAACCACTTGGTAATTCAAAGATGTGAAGTCTTCCCTGGTGACTCGGTTCATCCTCATGATTACCGCGTTGCTGCAGAGTACTATTCTTTCTCAATTCTCATTATCTACTCCGCCCCCAAAAGGGTAGGCTTGTATAACCACTCGAGCGTAGAAATATTACTCTAGGAATAGAGTTCTGGGTGGTGCGAGTCTTAATTTTTCCTATGATATCGCCTATTTTCTTTCTTTTCTTTTTTTCTTTTTTCTTATTTTCATCATTTTTTTTTGTTTTTTTTATTTTTTTGTTTTTATCTTTATTTGAGGAAATCAATTCGTCACGGTCCTTTGTCTTGAGGACAACGATGGAGCAAACAACACTGCCCCAAGTTACTCGGCATAGTCACGATTTGAAAATATTACCATCACTCATGAAGCTAAGGTTTCTTGAATTGGATGATGTATCTCTACCCTATCGCTTCAGCGGAGTGCCCCAAAATTTCCATACTCTTATCCGAAGAAGCCTATTACCAGGTTTCGAACATAGAAGTACTTTTTTATTATTATTTTCTTCTTCTTTATTTTTCATTTCTTTCTTTTTTCTTTCTTCTCTTTTTCTTCAATTCACCCCTTTTTTATTTTTTTCTTTACTACCTAGAAGATTATGCCTAGAGTTTCAATTTCAAGCAACTCTACATGGTTGACATTTAGAGCTTTTTCGTCCTTGAACATCATCGAATGAGTAATAATCTCGCTTTGCTGACCAGAGTCCGGTGGGGAAAATCGCACATCATCGTTGTCACGACATCTATCTAATGTCACATCTTGCAATTGATATCCAGCGTCCTACAACGGTGAGAAAATATCTATGTGCTTTCAAAAACATTATATGTTAAGCGAAATGTGTTCTTTATTGAAAATAAAAATCAACAAACATGCCCCATCACAAAAGATCTTTGCCACATGGGGGCCACATAGAGTTGATTCCTTGTATTACTTCAGGAAGGTATTTTAATGTAGAGACATCTCTGGCTTTTTCAGCACTATGTAGACTTGCCTCTCATCCTTGGCCTTCCACTGCTTGATCAGCTCTTGTGTCAGGGTTCCATCATTGACCAGCTTCTTGATTTCCTCGAGTAAAGGCTACATTTTCTGGTGGGATGCCCTGGTGCCCCCATATGGAATTCACATGTGCTACTTGAGTCAAAACTATGGGCATACGGATCAGGTGCAATCTTCATCGGCCTAGGAACAAGATAGTGACCCTCTACCAGATGAGGCCAAATGTCTGAGATAAATGTCCCAAACACTTCCAAATTTGCGCTCGTCCGAGGAATTTCCTTGACGACCCCGATTTGTCAGTCTGTCTCATTCTTTTACGGCCACGCGAACCCTGGAGATGACACTCATTTACCTCTCCATCCTTATCTATTTTATCTTCGATTCGGTCCTTAGACTTAGACCCCAATTTTCCTTCTTTGACTGATTATTCTATCCTTTCTCCAATCGTCATGAATCTTTGAATCTGTTTCTTGATTTTCCAACATCATATCGAAGAAGAAATAAGGAAGCGTTGCATGGAACAAGGGAGTCAACTCTTCTTCTGCTATAGGAGGCTGGGCTTGGGTCGCCAAACATCGCCACCTTAATGCATATTCCTTGAAGCTTTCATTTGGCCTCATTTTCTCATTCTGAAGAAACTGCCGACAGGGTGCTAAATCTAAAGCATATTTGTATTGACCCAAGAAGGCATTAGCGAGGTCACCCCATGACCTAACTTGGTTTCTGTTCAAACGATTATACCATATTGCTGCTGGTCCCGTCAGGCTATCATGGAAATGGTGGATCAACAATTCTTCGTTCTTTATGTATCCTTCCCTTTTTCTACAAAACATGGTTAAGTGAATCTTCGGGCAGCTGGTTCCGTCATACTGCGCAAATCCGGGAACCTTGAAATCCGGAGGAATGACCAAATCAGGGACTAGTCAGAGTTCCCCCGTATTGAAAACATTTATCTTTTCTTTCTTCTTAAGCTCTTTCTCGATTTTTTCTTCTAAATGGTCAAGCCTCGACTCTTCAATTCGTTCCATTTTCCGATTAATTCACACACACTGGCATCGAACCCCAAGTATTAAATGAGGAAGTGTCATACGATGATAAAATTATTAAACAATGCACATGACGTGATGCAAATGCAATGCATGAATGCAATAAAGCATCGATTCCGCAAGTGATTTGTCCCTATAGGACATCTTTCATTCAGACCAAAAGGCTTCGTTACATCCGGTATTAGGGTTTTACAGATAGTGGTGAGCCCTGGCACCTAATGTCTTGACCTCATTCAACAGTCCTGTCAGCTTTCCTTCGCGGTCCAATGCTGGATCCATATTCTGGCTTATTGGTGCTGCTGCATCGGCTAAATCTGCTACCTGTTGAGCTACTTGTCGGGCTTGAGTCGCAACCATCTTTATGTCCCGGTCATTCTTCCGTATTGTTTGCTCGGCCTTTTGTAGCTTAACGGTCATTGCCCCCCAGCACGGATCTCACTGGTACGTAAAGCAGTCTTGAGCCTCAATATCTGCTCTTTGAGTGTTGCGTTGGCCCTCAGCTTCTTCCAGCTTCTGTGATAATGATCTGACTTTATTCTTACTATTCTTGCATTTCTGCTTCCAGCGTTCTGAACCGTTCCTCAGCTGAATCATACCATTGACCCACTCTTCCGTGGTGTCACCCAGACCGAAACTCTTGAATTCAAAGTGCAGCTTCTGGTACTCGTCTTGTACGTTCTTTAATTTCATGCTCAGATTGTGCCTCTCATGCTCGAGCTGGCCGCGCTTGCGTGGAAGTTCACCTTCTGAGACGTTTTTATTCTTGACTCCTAATTTTATCCCGCTTGAGTGACCCACTTCTGTGTTACCCGAACCTTGGGCTGGGTATTGACCTTCCTTCGACTTTGCCCCTCGGGCAACGGCTGGCTGAAGAATTGGGGTTGTCCGTCTTCGAAACCCAAAATTCCCATTATGATAAGATCTCGAACTCTGTCCTTTAGGGCCCTACAATTTTCAGTGTGATGACTCGAATCGCTTATGTGGTAGTTGCACCAGACACGACTGTTGTAATCTTTCGGATAAGGAGGTTTTCTTGGTACAGACTTCACTGGTATAATAAGGTTCCTTTCGACAAGCAACGGAAGTAACTCGGTGTATCTCATGGGTATAGGATAATGTCTTCTGATGTCATTAGATTCTCGAACTTCCCCTGGTTTTGTCTCTGTTCCCTGGGTATCTACCCAGATATGCTACTTGTCTGCTTCTTGAGATTGATCACAAAAGGGATTCGATTTATCATATTTAACGGTGTTGTCTGTTTTGACATTCTGACCATTCTGTTCCACATTCTGCTCCCCGATCGAATCTTTTCTGAGTTCGACATGTTGCTTGCCTTTCATCATGGCATTCATCTGGTCCATCATCTCGGACATCTGCTTCTTTAGTTCTTGTATTTAATCTTGTTTGTCACCAGGATTGACACTGCTTACCGAATCTGTTCTGGAGTCCTTGAATGATTATTCTTCGGCTGTCCCTGGTCTAGTCTTAGGATGGAACTCTGGAATTGGACCCCCTTCCTTCAGGTCAAAGAACCTTTGGTCCATCATGAACAATTTTCTATTATGGGAGAAATCACTCGGGAATCAATGCCCACACACTAATGCGAATGCAATGGTATACAAAAACAAAGCAAAAAGAAAACAAGTCAGTACCGGACAAAAATGATAAGTACGTAATAAAAAGGGCAAATTAAATGCGATAAGCAAACAAGGCAATCCTATTTACATTCCATCTAAGACACCTAGGTTATCTGCATGGCTCTAACAGGGTAGGTTTCTATGTATTCTCTACATTCAGTGTTGGTTCTAGGAGGTACCCGAATTGTCTTTGCTGTCCTCTACTAAGAGTAGCAAGGCCCCCGATCATCACCCATTATAGGCTCCTTTCAACCGGGTTCAATTCAGGGGGACCCATTCACTTATGCCCGTACGAAGGAATGATATCCTTACGAAAGCATAAGGTACTCGAGCCCCGAAGGTACTTGCTAGGCCCATACGGGAGAACGATATCTCCACGAGAGCATTAGCGTTTCCCCCCCACTTAAAAAAACGGGTTTATATGCCAAATTTTAAATGCGTTAAAATAAACGCGCAATTATAACCAAATTTAATAATCACTTTAACCCGGAATTTCCAATATTAGTAAAGCGGTAATTATTTTAAAAAGCTTAACTCTCATTTGTTTTTTGAAAAACAAAAATGTCCCCAGCGGAGTCGCCATCTGTAGCGATGTCCCAATTTTTCTCTTATCGCTAAATAAAAACGAGGATTTTTGAAGTGTTTGAAAAGTGTTTGTGATTCTTTTGGATATAAAATATTTATTCCGTGGGGTTTTAAAAAAACCGCATTTTTAAAAAAAATGGAGTCGCCACCGGCCACTTAGGTAGGCCGGACACCATAAAACCAGAGATTCAAAAAAAATATTGGGTTCGGGAGTCGGTTACGGATGGGGAAGGATTAGCACCCCCACACCGCCCAAAATTGGTACTTTAATAATTACCGCTTTATTAATATTGGATTTTCCGGATTAAAGTGACGATTATTTTAAAATTTGGTCATAATTGCGAATAAATTTTAAGGGCCCCGTTATCCGAGAATAAACGCCCAACCACTATCACTATGCCTGATACTGGCCCCGTTTACGCTCGGATAAAAGGGCACCGCATTAACAATTTATATACCATATGCAATCTTAGTGACAAAAGTATAAAACATAGCAGATAATTTAAAAACAGTAAATATTCACATAACAGAATACTAATCTAACATAAATGAAATACTTAATTAAAATACACATATACATACCAAGCTTAATATCAGATAAAAGCAAACTTAACATGCCACAATAACAAGGTAGGAATAAATACATATATAGACGAACATATATTTCAAAAAGACATATATACTAGTAATAAAACATATTTCAACATATATGGGACAATATATCATACAAAAAAGAAAATACACTAACATGTAACCTAAAAAAGCCAAGAGAACATACACATATAAAAATGTAAAACATACCATGTACGAATCAATTAGAACATAACATGCTTAATATGAATAACCGAACGAAAAAGATACGTAACTATCATAAACTTAATACACATATACATGTAAACATAAAAATACATGACATATACGAGGGATATAAAATAAGACAAAAGACTACATTAACATATACGATTATAATATGAACATGAATATTTACATGGAAACAGGACTGAAAAGAAAAAAAATAAAATTTAGTGGCAGAAATTAAAGAACAATAATATGTAATTTAAGGACGAAAATGCGAAATAAACAGAACCTAAAAGGATCAAAACTGTAATTAGACCAAGGGGCAGACCCAAAATGAAAAGTTCAAAAACGCGGGATGGTTAAAGGGGTAATTTTACCATTTAAAAACTGATTCGGTGTAATTTAGGGACTGGATTGCAAGATTTTGAAATACAAGGGGGACCAGAGTTGTAAATATACCATGCGGCGAGACAGAAGTGAAAATATTGGAAACGCGGGGGCATTTAGTATGTAATTTCCCCATTTAACGAAATAATAATAACTATATAAACCCCTATTTTAGGCCGAAACCAATTTTTCCTTCATTTCTTTCATTTTCAGTTTTATAACCCAAACCCTCTCTCTCGTTTTCTCTCAAACCGATCCCATGAAACCCAGAATCCGGCGGCCGCCCGCCGTATTCTCTGCCGCCGGCCGCCGCTAACCGGCATCGGCGAGCCTAAAAAACACACCAAAATAACCTCCGTCTCACCCTCGACACGAATCCGAGGTTGGATTCAGAGGAAAAGCCTCTATTTGCCCGAGATCTAGGAAATACGAAACGAAAAACCTATTTTTTAAACCCAAAACGAAACTACAAGGGGTCTCCCCCTCCCTTCAGTTCACCGTATCTGGCTTGGGGAAGCCGAAAAGGCTTGTCACTGACGAGGGGAGACCCACAAACGGCGACAGTAAGACAACTCTCTTTTTTTTTTACCTCTTTTGTGTATGCATGCAAAAATAAAAAAAAGGGAAACGAGTATTTACCACTGGACTGACTTTTTGTATTTCGATTGTAACTTGACTGGTTCGATTACAACTTGTTCTTTCGATTACAAATCTCTGTTCTTTTTTGTTACCACTCTCTCCGTTACAAAATTTTTTTTTCGTACATATATATGCCTGTTTTTGGTTTTGATGCAAGTTGCATATTATTTGCTTTTTTTCAGATCTGGACTGCTAACTGACATTTCTTTTCTTGCTGTGTTTGACATGTTCTGAGCGCGGTGGTTGAAGATCGGCATGGTGCAACATGGTGGCGGTGTGGGGGTTCTGCCTGCGACCAGACGTGTTCTCGGCCGTTAGATCAGATCTGATCTAACGGTCGAGATGGCTTAAAGGATGAACGGCCCCGATGAAGCCTCGATTTGGTGAAACGGCTCCAGATCGTGCCACGTGGAGCTCAGCAGTGGAGGAGTCAGAGCGCGTGGGGCTCAAGCACGCGTGGGATATCAAAGCGTCCGCGCGTGGACCGCACGCACGCGTGGCACTCGAACGGTCCATACGTGTGGAGCACGCGGCTGGCAGATATTTTAGTCCTTGGTTAGATCGTGGCCGTTGGATCAGATCTTGATCCAACGGCCCACAGGCACCTGCACACAATAAATGTAATTAGATAGGGTTTGGGTTTGGGCCAACCGGGCCTTGTAATTATTTGTAATTGGACTTGGACTGTAATTTATTTATTTGGTTTAATATATATTTTTTGGATTTCATTTTATATATTAGCCCAATAATATTAGTAATAGTATAATTATAACAACAATACACATACATACGTATATACCTCTACAAACATTAATTATAACATACCAGTATTCATACATATATAATCACACACATAATTAACATAACATCTATACACATTAAACAAATACGCTCGTACTAAATATAGATGCATACGCGACACACATACACCATTAATACGTATACATACATAGCTTATAATATACATGCACACACCACACCTTATATATATTAGTAACACTCATGCAAATAATAAACATATAATATAATATGTATACATGCAACACTAATATGTATTTATAGGTAAAAATGAGTGATTACACAACCTGTTGGTATACTCATCTCAGTCGAGTTAATATTAAATCATGGAAAGATCTTTCAAGGGCCTTTATAGAACAATACAAGCATGTGACCGACATGACACCAAAGTGAATCATGTTATAAGGGATGAAACAAAGGTCAAAGAGTGTTTACGTCAGTATGCTCAAAGGTGGCGCGATATGGCTGCTCAAATTCAACCACCAATCCCTGAGTATGAGATTACATTGATGTTTATGAACACTTTGAGGTGCATGTTGTTTAACTAATTGATAAACAACACCACCCAAAATTTTATGAACGTGGTAAGAACCGGGGAATCAATTGAGATGGCTATAAAGAGTGGGAGAATTGATAGTGGAGAAAATTCCCGAAGGAACTACAAAAGGAAAGATAATGAGGTAAATACAACAAAAACCTACACTACCCCGAAGAATTTCACTATTTCTCAACCACAAGGCGCAACCGGAGGCGGACAAGGCCCGAACAAGAAATAGACAATACCCCCAAAGAAGGAAAATGAGAAGATGTCATTCACTCCTCTGCTAGTGTCGTACGCCGAATTATACTCACAACTACACAAGGCTGATTTGGTTAGGCCATATTATGTCACTCCATTTGAGCCACCCTACCCCGCATGGTATATGATAAGTGTTCAAAAGTTCTATTTTTCTTACCCTTTTTACTCATATTATTGTTAGACTTAGGCTCATATTAGTTGCATAATTAGCCATTCATGCATTAATCCATGTTCCTTCCATCGTTGAGCTTGATTACATAACTTGGTAGTTTTTGTGGAAAAGATGCTGCTTTGGTGTGCTTTATTTGTGTATGTGCATGATCACTTGCCAAAGCAATGCCGAGCTAGTTGCCAGGGCAATGCATGAAGGATATGCCGAGCTAGTTGCCAGGGCAATGCATGAAGGAGACGCCGAGCCAGTTGCCATGGCAATTTTCGAAAAAGAGAAAATGCAATAGGGATGTCGAAATTAATGACTATACAAGCCCAAGATGACGTGGAGCAAAGCCCAAACCCAAAGGAATTTGATTTCCATGCAGAGATTAAAGAAGAATTAAATTCCAAGAAGATAGGAGAAGTTCTAGTAGGAATACAATTATAATAAATAATTATATTCTTTAAAGATAATTTAATTCCAACTCAAACTCCTCCTCAAAGAAGGACTTTGGCCTAGCCCTATAAATAGCAAGGAGATTTCGACAATCCATAGAGAGAGCATTGGGGAAATTTCAACAAGTCCAAGGGATTTTCGACAAGCTTCATCTTTTCTTTCTTGTTCGATTGGGTTCATGCTAGGGATTGTTTATCTTGTGTTTCTTTGGAACCTAGCCATGAACTAAATTTACTTGGCTATGGTTATTGTGTTTTGTGGTTGTGAGAAACTATTGGTTTTTGTTTAGGTAATAAGAGTTTGCACTTTTCTATTTCAAGGTTTATTCATTCTTGGTTCTTATTCTTGTTTGTGAGTGAATTGGGAGAGGATCTCGTGATTTCATCTATTTATATAATATCAGGATAGTTAGATTCAAGAAACGAATGAATATGATCTTTATTCAATCTATTGATGGTGAAGATTAATCCGGCTTAGGAATAAGTTAAGGATTTCAACGGCTAAGAGGAGCGCAAGATTGGTTGTTGTTCACCCTTGATTCACGCAGGGATGTATTATCAAGACATGCACAAGTAGCTAGAGTTTCGACTTAGGGATAAGAAGAAACCATTGAAAAATGCTTCGCCGAATCTTGAAGTTGCTGCCCAGACGCCCAAGTAGTTGCCCAGCTAGTTGCCCAGGAAACCATCGATTAGTTGCCAAGGCAACCCCGCTGTGCAAGTTGCCACGGCAACTGAGTTGCCCTTGTACTCTTTTACCAAGACGATCCAATCGGCTATCACACATCTACTCAGGATAACCTGGCCTATTCTCTCTTTTCTTTCATCTATTCTTTTAGTTTATTGCTTTTACTTTTCTCGTTAATTAAAACCTCTATTATCAATTGTGTTTTTATTTTCACAGTGCAGTAACTTAAGCAAAGTGGCCCAAACCAATCCCTGTGGAGACGATACTCGATACTCATATCACTTTATTACTTGCGACGTGTATACTTGCACATTTGCGTAACACTTATTACACGCAACAAGTTTTTGGCGTCGTTGCCGAGGATTGGCAATAGCGATTTTGTTTTTACTTTCTTTTTATTTTTCTTGTTTAAAATTCAAAGGGCTAACAAACTTTGGTTTTGCATTGGTATATGACCAGGCGAGACCGACTTCACGTAATATCCCTTTGATCCGTAAATCGAACGAACCTTACAAAGACTTAGACGAAGGATGAGAGAAGCAATGGCAAATCAAGACGGCAATATGAATCAAGATGTTCGGCGGAGGAGGAGGAGTGATTCTTGCACGAAATGAACTATTCGAGACTATCTTGAAGAATATCTTGATGGACTTAATCCGGGAGTTGTCGCACCTGAAATTGAAGCCGACCACTTTGAGTTGAAACCGTAATGTTTAATATGATCAACACAATAGGTCAATTTGGCGGCTCAAAGAATCGAAGATGCACGGCAACATCTGAAATCTTTCATCGAGATTTGCAACTCGTTCAAGATACACAGAGTCACCCCCGATGTCCTACGATTAAGATTATTCCCCTATTCACTGAGGGATAGGGCGAAAGCATGGTTGAATAGCATTCCTGCCGGATCCATAGCATCTTGGACTAATCTTTGTCGTGATTTTCTTGCTAGATTTAATCCTACAAATTTGACTGATAAGCTTCGTAACGACATTACTTCTTTTCGGCAGGCAGATGATGAATCCATGTACGAGGCTTGGGAGCGATATAGAGAACTTCTACACAAATGCCCCCTACACGGATTCCCGGTGTGGACTCAAGTAACGATGTTTTACAACGCCGTGAATACACCAACAAGGATGATGCTAGATGCCTCGGCAAACAGCATACTCCTAGATAAGTCACCGGAGGAAGCAATGCAAATCTTAAACAGGCTGGCCAAGAATGATTATCAATTCCCATCCACTAGAAGAGGAGGAGTTAGACGCCAAGCCACAATACATGAACTAGGATCATCAGATTCAATTTCGGCACAATTGGCCACTTTAACCAAGATGGTCCAGAACATGCAAAAACCAAACAACACACATGAAGTCAAGGTAATGGATTCTTTTTGTGAGTTATGTGGTGATAACCATAATTCTTACGAATGTATGCGAAATGCTGAATCCGACTTCTATGTGGGGAATTACAATCGGAACAACAATGTGATGTCCAATACATACAATCCAGCTTGGAAGAAGCACCCGAATTTTTCATGGAGTAATCCCAACAATGCTCTAAACCAGAACAATCGGAATGCACAAGCATCGGGTTCCAGCAGAGAATATGCCACGACAATGGATGTCGCGGCAACAACAACCGCGACATCTAGTTCTTTGGAAAATTCTCTAAATGCTTTTATGATGAAAACTGAATCTTATATGGCTGAGAATAGTAATTTCATAAAAAGAACTGATGCTTTTATTAACAGGACCGAGATGAGATTGCAAAACCAAGAGGCGGCAATCAAATCGTTAGAAAATCAAGTCGGACAGTTTGCTCAAAACCTGAACACTAGACCGCAAGGAGGTTTACCTAGCGATACTGAAGTCGCAAGAGGCACTGGCCATGAGCAATGTAAGGCAATCACCACCAGAAGTGGCCAACAATTTAGAGAGGCTCAAACCCGCTCATCAAACAAAACTCCACAAAAAGATCAAGATGAACCTAGCGGTAAAGCCTCAGATACTGAACCAGGAATTGCCACGGAAACCGGCAATAAGCATGCCTCGGCAACCGATGATGCCTCGGCAACTTATGAAAAGCATGCCTCGGCAACCCCAGTTGATAACGCCTCGGCAACTCCAGATGTCCCTGCAATGTCGTCAATCAGGTTTCAAACCAATGAAAGGATCGAAGATATCTGACTTCCACCACCATTCCCACAAAGGTTGAAGCGACAAAAGAAAGAATACCAATTCAGGAAGTTTCTTGATATCCTAAAGCAAGTCCACATCAACTTGCCACTGGTGGAAGCAATTGAACAATTGCCAAACTATGCCAAGTTTCTTAAATACATTGTGTCCAAGAGAACAAGGCTAGGAGAGTTTGAAACAGTTACCGCAGCAGAGGGATGCATGGCAATGTTGCACAATCGTATGCCACCTAAGTTGAAGGATCCCGGAAGTTTCACAATACCCTGTTCCATTGGAAATCACTATGTTGGGAAAGCATTATGCGACCTTGGGGCTAGCATAAACTTGATGCCTAAATCGATTTTCCAAAAACTAGGAATCGGGAAGGCAAGACCTACAACAGTCATCTTGCGGCTAGCCGAGCAGATCCTATGTGCATCCGGAGGGAAAAATCGAGGACATACTGGTAAAGGTTGATAAATTTATTTTTCCCGCTTTATTGTTTTGGATTGTGAAGCGGATGAGCATGCACCCATCATTCTCGGAGACCATTCCTAGCAAATGGGAGAACCTTGATTGATGTTGAAAAGGAGAACTCACAATGAGGGTGAATGACCAGCAAGTTAAACTAAATGTGTTCCAAACACTAAGGCATGCCGATGATCCAAGAGAATGCCAACTACTTCATGCCACGGCAGAGTTTAACCGATGAGGAATTTAGTTGCCTCGGCAACTACATTGCCGACCAAGAGGAACATGAGGAGTATGAAGAACCGGTCGATGAGGAACAACCAGAAGAGGCAAATTGGCTAGTCAACCGACCAAGTACATACTTTGAACCACTGGACTACTCAGGTAAGGAAGGTAAGCTCGAAAAACCCTCTATTGAACAACCACCAATTCTTAAGTTGAAACAATTGCCAGAGCAACTAAAATATGTATACTTAGGGACCGATAATACATTGCCTGTAATTATTTCTTCTAAGTTACAGCCTGAGCAGGAAAAGAAGCTGATCAAGATGTTGAAGCTACACAAAAAGGCAATAGGGTAGACAATTGCCGACTTGAAGGGAATTAGCCCAGCGGTGTGCATGCACAAGATCTTGTTGGGAGATGATCACAAACCTTCAATTGAGGCCCAGAGGAGACTGAATCATGCCATGAAAGGGGTTGTAATGAAAGAAATCATCAAGTGGCTTGACGCCGGCATTATATACCCTATCTCCGATAGTACGTGGGTAAGTCCGGTACAATGTGTACCGAAAAAGGGAGGTATAACGGTGGTAAGTAATGAAAATAATGAACTTATCCCAACCAGGACTGTGACCGGTTGGAGGGTTTGTATGGACTATCGAAAGTTAAACAAAGCCACTAGGAAAGATCACTTCCCATTACCCTTTATTGATCAAATGCTTGCCCGTCTTGCAGGTAAACCCTTTTATTGTTTTCTTGATGGTTATTCAGGTTACAATCAGATTGCCATAGCACCAGAAGATCAAGAAAAGACAACCTTCACATGCCCATACGATACTTATGCCTTCCGAAGGATGCCGTTCGAATTGTGTAACGCCCCGGCAACCTTCCAAAGATGCATGATGGCACTCTTTTCAGACATGGTCGAAGACTTCCTTGAGATCTTCATGGATGATATTTTGGTTTTTGGTAATGACTTCGACAGCTGTCTCAGCAATTTAGACAGGGTGTTAGCAAGATGCAAAGAAATGGATTTAGTCCTCAATTGGGAGAAATGCCACTTTATGGTAGATGAAAGAATAGTGCTCGGCCACAAGATTTCATCCAAGGGAATTGAAGTAGACAAAGCCAAGGTGGACGTGATCGAGAGATTACCCCCACCAAATTCGGTTAAAGGAATTCGAAATTTTCTGGACATGCCAGGTTTTTACAGGAGGTTCATTCATAATTTTTCTAAAATCACTAAACCCTTGTGTAATCTGCTTGAACAGGATAAAGTCTTCAATTTTGATGATTCTTGCACCCAAGCATTCGAAACCCTAAAGAAAAAGCTTGCCTCGGCACCCATTGTCGTTCCACCAGATTGGACATTACCTTTTGAGCTCATGTGTGATGAAAGTGATTTCGCGGTAGGAGCAGTCCTAGGCCAATGCACAGGTAAGACCTTCCATGTGATATACTACACTAGTAAAACTCTTAATGGTGCTCAAGTGAATTACACAACAACGGAGAAAGAGTTACTAGCTGTAGTTTTCGCATTTGACAAGTTCCGATCCTATTTAATTGGTACAAAGGTAATTGTTCATACGGACCATTCGACAATCAAATACTTATTTGCTAAAAAGGATGCTAAACCTCGTTTGATTCGTTGGATATTACTTTTACAAGAATTTGATATTGAGATTAAGGACAGGAAATGAACAGAAAATCAAGTGGCCGATCACTTATCACGTTTGGAACGCAATAGGGAGGAGGACGCGGATCTAGAGATATGTGATTCATTCCCGGATGAACAAATTTTAGTTGCCTCGGCAACCCTCGACGCCTCGGTAACCCTAGACGCCTCGGCAACCCTCGATGCCTCGGTAACCCTTGACGCCTCGGCAACCCTCGACGCCTCGGTAACCATGGATGCACACGCCTCGACAACTCTCGACGCCACTGCAGTCTTTGACGCGCACGCCTCAGCAATTTTGGGAGCAGTCGCCACGACAGCACATGCCTCGGCAATACCCTGGTACGCGGATTTAGTTAACTTCCTTGTTTGTGGTATTTTTCCTTATGACATTACTCACCAAGGGAAGAAGCGGTTCCGCCATGATGCTAAGCATTACTTTTGGGACGAGCCTCTTTTGTTTAAACAATGTGCAGATCAGGTTATACGCCGATGTGTCCCTGAAGAAGAGCAACAGAATGTACTCCGGCAATGCCATTCTTCACCCTATGGAGGACATTTTGGAAGGAACTCGTATCACGCGACCAAAGTTTTACAATCCGGGTTGTATTGGCCAACATTGTACAAAGATGCCCGGGACTTTTACAAGCAATGTGATCGTTGCGGAAGGGCGAGCAATATCTCTAGACGACATGAGATGCCACTCGAAACATCATCGAGGTGGAACTGTTCGATGTATGGGGATCGACTTTATGGGACCTTTCCCATCTTCATTCGGCAACCTCTACATCTTACTTGTCGTCGACTATGTGTCTAAATGGGTAGAGGCAGCTGCGCGAGTTCCAACAATAATTCCAAGACCGTAACGATTCCTGTGAGAAAAACATATTTACGGTTTGGGATGTCGAGAGCAATTATCGGCGGCGAAGGTAAGCATTTTGACAACAGACTAATTGCCAAGATGTTGCAACGCTTGGCATATCACACAAGATCGCCACGGCATATCACCCACAAACCAACGGGCAGCGAAATTTCCAACCGAGTTGAAGGGAATACTCGAGAAAGTTGTAAATCCCTCAAGGAAGGATTGGTCATTAAGACTAGATGACGCACTTTGGGCATATCGCACTGCATTCAAAACACCCTTAGGTATGTCCCCCTTCCGACTTGTCTATGGTAAAACATGTCATCTACCGGTGGAAATCGAGCACAAGGCGTACTGGGCAATCAAGACCGTGAATATGGATTGGGAAAGTGCCGGACAAAAGCACTTGATGGATCTCAATGAGATATAAGAATTTCGTGCACTCGCCTATAATAATGCACGAATCTACAAGGAGAAAACAAAACGATGGCACGACAAGAAACTATTGCCACGACAATTCACGCCAGGGCAACTAGTTCTCCTATTCAATTCTCGGCTAAAACTTTTCCCGGGAAAGCTGAAATCAAGATGGTCGGGACCATTCGAAGTCGTCAAACCATTCTCCCATGGTGTTGTGATAATCAAGTCCATCTCTGACAACCATGAATTCAAAGTTAATGGACAAAGATTGAAGCACTACAATGGTGCCCATGTGGAACGTAACAAAGAAGTGGTCAACTTGGGAGATGCATGAGCATGCTCTCCTTTCAATATTTTCTTTTTCTTTTTCTTTTTCTTTTCATTTTTATTTTTAGGAGATATTTTATTTTTCTTCATTATCTTTAGTTTTCAGGTTTTCTTTGTTTTCTTTTTCACAACAAGACTCACAACTACTATGCTAAAGAAATTTACTGCCAAGATCCTTGCCCTGGAAACCAATGAAGAAGATGCCGCAACAACCTACATCGTGCCTGCACAAGCTGATGCCACGGCAACCAACCCTGAAGATGCCACGGCAACCAAAGCTAAAGACATCCCGGCAACAAGAAAACAACCATCGCGTTCAAGCAAGAGAATCAAGACACTGACCAAAAGGAAACTAATCATCTACGATGACGAACTCTCGGAGTAAGTCCTCGTATGCATTTTTATTTTTATTTTTATTTTATTTTATTGTTATTTTTATGCATGCATTGAGGACAATGCCTCATTCGAGTTTGGGGGGGATTGTTATTAGTAGTTACCATGTTTAGTTACATTCATCTTAAGTATTACATTTAGGATACATAAATTGCTTGCCATGCCTTTAATTGGAACAAGAATTGCTTAGATTTGATGAATATTCAATGATGACTTTGCCAATGCACTTAATTGATAGAATTTTTATTCTAGGATAACCATGGAAAAACTTAGAATTTTACTATGATGCTAATTTTGATGAAACACTGTTGTGGTTTGATTGATTTAAGGAATTCTAGTAAACTTAGGTTGATAATTAACAAATTGGGGGATTAGAATAAAAAATTGGATGAATGTTAGAGGTGCCTGAAATAGGCTCTAGCACGTGCTAAAAAAATTGATCACTAGAGGTGCCCGAAACTGGCTCTAGGATGTGTAAAAAAAATTTAACTAGAGGTGCCCGAAACCGGCTCTAGTCGATTAAATTAACTTAAGAAAACTAAAAACAAAACACTAGAGGTGCCCAAAACTGGCTCTAGTTAAAACATGTTAAAAAGAACCCAATGAAGTAATTTGAAAACCTCTTGTTTACATAGAATCCGAAAAATCAACTTGCACACAACTCCGCACACACTCACAAGCATTATAGTTTGATTCCGGGTAACTCCTAAGTTTTCCGAAAAATAAAAAGCCAATCATACTTTGTGCCCCGGTTCAGAGAATTGAAATCAAGTTCAAAGCTAAGTTTGTGAAAAATGAAGTCTTGGCAGGTAATTATGAGTTTGCATTGCTTGAGGACAAGCAATAGTTTGAGTTTGGGGGTGTGATAAGTGTTCAAAAGTACTATTTTTTTACCCTTTTTACTCATATTATTGTTAGACTTAGGCTCATATTAGTTGCATAATTAGCCATTCATGCATTAATCCATGTTTCCTTCCATCGTTGAGCTTGATTACATAACTTGGTAGTTTTTGTGGAAAAGATGCTGCTTTGGTGTGCTTTGTGTGTGTATGTGCAGGATCACTTGCCAAAGCAATGCCGAGCTAGTTGCCAGGGCAATGCATGAAGGATATGCCGAGCTAGTTGCCAGGGCAATGCATGAAGGATTGCCATGGCAATTTTCGACAAAGAGAAAATGCAATAGGGATGTCGAAATTAATGACTATACAAGCCCAAGATGATGTGGAGCAAAGCCCAAACCCAAAGGAATTTGATTTCCATGCAGTGATTAAAGAAGAATTAAATTCCAAGAAGATAGGAGAAGTTCTAGTAGGAATACAATTATAATAAAGAATTATATTCTTTAAAGATAATTTAATTCCAACTCAAACTCCTCCTCAAAGAAGGACTTTGGCCTAGCCCTATAAATAGCAAGGAGATTTCGACAATCCATAGAGAGAGCATTGGGGAAATTTCGACAAGTCCAAGGGAGAAAGCAAGGGATTTTCGACAAGCTTCATCTTTTCTTTCTTGTTCGATTGGGTTCATGCTAGGGATTATTTATCTTGTGTTTCTTTGGAACCTAGCCATGAACTAAATTTACTTGGCTATGGTTATTGTGTTTTGTGGTTGTGAGAAACTATTGGTTTTTGTTTAGGTAATAAGAGTTTGCACTTTTCTATTTCAAGGTTTATTCATTCTTGGTTCTTATTCTTGTTTGCGAGTGAATTGGGAGAGGATCTCGTGATTTCATCTATTTATCTAATATCGGGAGAGTTAGATTCAAGAAACGAATGAATATGATCTTTATTCAATCTATTGATGGTGAAGATTAATCCGGCTTAAGAATAAGTTAAGGATTTCAACGGCTAAGAGGAGCGCAAGATTGGTTGTTGTTCACCCTTGATTCACGCAGGGATGTAATATCAAGGCAATTACAAGTAGCTAGAGTTTCGACTTAGGGATAAGAAGAAACCATTGAAGAACGCTTCGCCGAACCTTGAAGTTGCTGCCCAGACGCCCAAGTAGTTGCCCAGCTAGTTGCCCAGGAAACCATCGATTAGTTGCCAAGGCAACCCCGCTGTGCAAGTTGCCACGGCAACTGAGTTGCCCTTGCACTCTTTTACCAAGACGATCCAATCGGCTATCACACATCAACTCACGATAACCTGGCCTATTCTCTCTTTTCTTTCATCTATTCTTTTAGTTTATTGCTTTTACTTTTCTCGTTAATTAAAACCTCTATTATCAATTGTGTTTTTATTTTCACAGTGCAGTAACTTAAGCAAAGTGGCCCAAACCAATCCCTATGGAGACAATACTCGATACTCATATCACTTTATTACTTGCGACGTGTATACTTGCACATTTGCGTAGCACTTATTACACGCAACAGTATAATCCCAAGGAAAATTACGATTATCATGCTAGTGTATCGGGGCACTCGATTAAAAACTACATCGCATTCAAAAAGTTTGTTCAAAACATGATCAAGACTTGAGTATTGCAACTGGATGAACCAAATGTAGGTGCTAACCCGCTACCGAACCATGGAGGTCGTAGTGTGAATGCCATCGAGGAGGAATACACTAGGAAGGAAAAAGTGAGTATAGTTGAGATTAAATCCCCTTTGAGGTGGGTATTCCAACAGTTATGTATGGCATGCCTAATTGAGAGGGGCATGGAAATAGTACAAGAAGAATGCGACCCTTACTGTGAATATCACCAAGAGGCGGGACATGAAATCCAGCATTGTGAAGATTTCAAGCAAGTACTTCAAAAGTTGATGGACAATAAGGAGATTGAGTTCTTCAAAAAGGTCGAAGGAGAGAAGGAATCGAACGTATGTACGTTGGATGACCCCAAAGTCCAATACGGGGTAGATAGGCCGTTTAGGATTTTGCTCAAGCCAATAGAGGAAATCCCGCCTCAAGGAGGAAGTTCTAAGATGGTCCCTAAGCTTGTAATCTCAGCTCCAACATCCTTTTCTTTCAAAGACACTCGAAAAGTTCCTTGGAGCTCTGCCACCAACATCTCAGTACTAGATAGTTCAGAACCACAAGGAAATGAGAAGTCGCCCAAAGAGGTGAAGCTAGTACAAGAGGAGGAACCGCCGGATCTAAAACCGAGACAATAAATGAGGTGGGACACTTTACAAGAAGTGGTACATGTTATTCACTAGAGACATCAAAAGCGGCAGAAGCACCAAAAGACAATGGTAAGGCTATAATGGCTGAGCCCAAGAAGATATTTGGGGAAGAACCTCATCCAAAGATAAATGAGCCTGTAACGGAAACACAAGCACAAGAGTTTTTAAGATTCTTGAAGCACAGCGAGTATAGCATCATGGAACAACTTCAGAAACAACAAGCCCAAATTTCAGTGCTTAAACAATTGTTGAGCTCCAAAAAACACTGTAGTGCACTATTGAAGGTTTTGAACCAAACTTTCATCCCAAATGATATTTTAGTGGGTAAGTTGGATCGGATAGTGGGGCATATTGCTACAGATAATTACATCACCTTCAGCGATAATGAGATTCCAAACGGGGGGTATGGGATCAACCAAAGCATTGAATATTACAACCTATTGTAAAGGGCATATTCTACTGGGGGTACTCATTGACAACGGATCTGCCTTGAATGTGTTACTAATGGCGACTCTACAAAGGTTGCCCATCGATAGTTCACACATAAAACCCTACCATAACTCTGTCAGAGCTTTTGATGGAACCCAAAGGGATGTGATCGGGAAGATCGAAGTACCTCTATTAATTAGGCCTACCGAGTACGTAGTTGAGTTTGTGGTGATGGATATTAGGCCAACTTACAATTGTTTGTTAGGGAGGCTGTGGATTCATTCGGTCGGGGCCATACCTTCATCACTGCACCAAAAATTAAAATTCGTCATCGAAGGAAAGTTGGTGAGCATGGGAGCTGAGCAAGACATTATTGCCTATGTAACGACCTATGCTCCTTACATCCAAATGAATGAGGAGGCCATTGAGTGCTCCTTTAGAGCTTTAGAATTCGTGAATGCTACCTTTGTGGCAGAAGAAAACAAGATCATGTACCCCAGACTGTCCAATTGTACCAAGATAACGGTTTGGGAGACTTTGGGACGAGGAGCCAAGAAAGGAAAGGGTCTTGGAAGGAGCCTCCAAGGTTGTATGCGAACCAAAAGCGTCATCAACAAGAAGGACCGGTTTGGACTCGGTGTAATCACTCATTTTCACTTGTAAATATATTAATATTGCATGTATATTTATTATATGAATGTTACTAATATAAGGTGATGTGTGCATGTATAAGCTACGTATACGTATTAGGGGTGTATGTATGTCGCGTATGTATCTAGAGTATAAGCGTATTTGATTAATATATAGATGTTATGTTAATTATATGTATGATTATACGTACGTATACTAGAATATTATATTAATTAATGATTGTATAATATAAGTATACATTTTCGTATGTATATGTATTGCTGTTGGGCTGACAAAATGAAAAGAATTAAATATATTAAACCCAAATAAATTTACAGTCCAAGTCCAAGTCCAATTACAAGTCCAGGTTGGCCCAAATCTAAATCTTATCTAATTACAATGTGCAGGTAATTGTGGGCCGTTGGATCAAGATCTGATCCAACGGCCACGATGCAATGGAAGTCAAAAATATCTGCCAGGCGCGTGTTCCACACGTATGGACCGTTCGAGTGCCACGCGCGGACGTTTTAACATCCCACGCGCGCGTAAGATCCACGCGTTCTGACTCCTCGACTGCGGAGCTCCACGTGGCGAAATCTGAAGCCGTCTCATCAAATCGAGGCTTCATCCAGGCCGATCGTTCTTCAAGCCATCTCGACCGTTAGATCTGATCTAACGACCGAGAACGTTTCTGGCCGCTGGCAGAATGTCCATATCGCCACCGCGCCGATATTCAGTCCCCGCGCTCAGAACATGCCCAAGACAACAAGCAAAATTGTCAGATCTGAAAAAAGCAAGATGCAACTTGCAACAAAACAGACACAATAATATATATGAAACAGGAACTTTTGTAACGGGGATAAGAACGAGAGTAGTAACAAAAAAAAGAAAAAACAGAGATCTTGTAGAAACAAAAAAATTGTAACCAGTCAAGTGATAATCAAAAGACAATCCAGTGGTAAACACTTGTCTCTTTTTCTTACTTGTCTTCTTTACATGCATATACGAAATAGAACAAAAAAGCAGAAACAAAAAAGGGAGAGTAGTCTTACCGGCGTTGTTTGTGGGTCTTCCCTTCCTCAGTGATAAGCCTTTCGGCTTCTGCAAGCCAGATCTGGTGAACTGAAGGGAGAAGAAGACCCTTTGTAGTTTTGTTTTGGTCTAAAAAATATTTTTTTTGGTTCGTATTTCCTAGATCTAGAGCGAATAGAGGTATATCCTCTGAATCCAACCTAGGATTCGTATTGAGGACGAAAAGGGGGTTGTTTTGGTGTATTTTGAAGGCTCGCCGGCGCCGGTTAGCGGCGGCCGGCGGCGGAGAATACGGCGGCCGACCGCCGGATTCTGGGCTTTGTAAGAACAAATGAGAGAAAAAGAAGAACACATGCTATATGAAAACTGAAGAAATGAATTACACACTTAATCCCACCGCGTTTTCAATATTTTCATTTTTGTCTTGCCGCATGGTATAATCACAATCCCAGTCCCCCTGATATTACAAAAGGTTACAATTTCGTCCCTAAATTACACCGAATCAGTTTCTGAATGGTAAAATTACACCCCTAACCATCCCGCGTTTTTGAATTTTTCATTTTGGGTCTGCCCCTTGGTCTAATTAAAATTCTGGTCCTTTTAGGTTTTGTTTGTTTCGCAATTTCGTCCCTAAATTACACATTATTGTTCTTAAACTTCTGCCACTGACTTTTGTTTTTCTTTCATTTCAGTCTTGTTTTCTTTGTAAATATTATTGTTCGTATTATAATCGTATATATTGATATTATTTTATTTTATGTCTCTCGTATATGACTCGTATTTTATGTTTATATGTATATATATGTGTTAAGTATGATAGTCATGTTTTTTATCTGATTATTCGTATTAAAGCATGTTATGTTCTAGTTGATTCGTAAAAAGCATGTTTTGTATTTTTGTACGTATTGCATGTTTCCTTGACTTTTAGGTTACGTGTTCATGTGCCTTCTTTCATGTATAATATATTGTTCATATATGTTGAAATATGTTTTATTAAGAGCATATATATTTTTTTAAATATTTGTTCGTCTACATATAACGTAATTATTCCTGCATTGTTGTTCTAACTTGTTAAAGTTGTTTTTATTTATCATTTAGAATAATATGTATATATGCATGTTTTAATCTAGTATATCATTTATTAGATTAGTATTTTATTATGTGAATATTTACTGTCTTTAAATTATCTGTTATGTTTTATATTTTTGCCACTAAGATTGCATATGATTTATAACTTGTTAATGCGGTGTCCTTTTATCCGAGCGTAAACGGGGCCAGTATCAGGCGTAGTGATAGTGGTTGGGCGTTTATTCTCGGATAACGGGACCCTTAAAATTAATTCGCAATTATGACCGAATTTTAAAATAATCATCACTTTAATCCGGAAAATCCAATATTAATAAAGCGGTAATTATTAAAGTACCAATTTTTGGGCGGTGTGGGGGTGCTAATCCTTCCCCATCCGTAACCGACTCCCGAACCCTGTCTTTTTGAATCTCTGGTTTTATGGTGTCCGGCCTACCTAAGTGGCCGGTGGCGACTCCATTTTTTATGAGGGTTTTTTTGTAAACCCCACGGAATAAATATTTTATATCCAAAAGAGTCACAAACACCTCTCAAAAAACACCTTTCAAACACCTTTTCAAAAATCCACGTTTTTATTTTAGCGAAAAAAGGACATTCGCTACAGATGGCGACTCCGCTGGGGTCATTTTTGTTTTTTCGAAAAAAACAAATGAGAGTCAAGCTTTTAAAATAATTACCGCTTTACTAATATTGAAATTTCCGGATTAAAGTGACTATTAAATTAACATTCGGTCATAATTGCGCGTTTATTTTAACGTATTTAAAATATGGCATATAAACCCGTCTTTTTAAGTGGGGGGAAAACGCTAATGCTTTCGTGGAGATATCGTTCTCCCGTATGGGCCTAGCAAGTACCCTCGGGGCTCGAGTACCTTATGCTTTCGTAAGGATATCGTTCCTTTGTACGGGCATAAGCGAATGGGTCCCCCTGAATTGAACCCGGTTGAAAGGAGCCTATAATGGGTGATGATCGGGGGCCTTGCTACTCTTAGTAGAGGACAGCAAGGACAATTCAGGTACCTCCTAGAACCAAGACTGCATGTAGAGAATACATAGAAACCTACCCATTTAGAGCCATGCGGATAACCTTAGGTTTTAGACGGGATAAATAGGGTTGTTTTGTGTGTTTATTTTTTGTCCTTTTATTTGTATATTTATTAATTATACCTGGTACTGACTTGTTTCCTTTTCGCTTTTTTTTCCTCATACATCATTGCATTTGCATCACATAAAGGTACTGGATCAAGTGGTTTGCCTGATCAGAAAGTCTTTCACCATGGAAAAAAGGAGTCTTAGGAAAGAAGAGCTTAATTTATCAGTCAGACATTGGTCAGAGGTCAACCAGAAAATCCAAGGGGACAGTTTGCCTAACGAACGCGTAATAGCTGGATACACCTATGTGAGTCTCCAACAGAACGACTTGTGGGATCTTCAAAGCATTTGGGAAAGATGGGACCGAAGACTACAAGACTTATTTTGCGATAGTTATGGCGACATCACACAGCTATTATATGTTCGGATTAACCAGCCCCTACTCCGAGCTATAGTCCAGTTCTGGAATCCGGCTTTTTGCTGCTTCACCTTCAATGGGCAGGACATGATGCCTACGGTAGAAGAGTAAACTGCTTTACTTAACCAGAAAAATATTCAGGAAGATTGGATCTACGCGAAGCCTCCAAGGAATCAGAATTACACTGCGAAACTCAAAACCTTTGCGGGAATGAGTGACGATTGGGTTAGTGGCCTCCTTCAAATCCGAGGAGATAATACAGTATTTGCATGGGAAAGTATTAGGGACATCATATCGACACATCCAGACGAGGCAAAGAAAATGGACTTATTCGCTTTAGGAATATATGGCTTGGTGATCTTTCCCAGAGTACTCGGGAACATTGACATAGCCATTCTGGATTTGTTCGAGCGGGTGAAACGGAAAGCAAACCCAGTACCAGCAATCTTGGTCGAGACTTTCATTTCCTTAAATGCTAGCTGGAAACATGAAGAAGGACGTTTTCGAGGCTGCGCACAGCTATTACAAGTATGGATTCAGAGTCACATGTGGAAGACGCCGACGCGGGTCCTGCCGGGGATATCCTTTCAAGGTTTTTCGCCTTTACGAGAATACTTAGCAAAGGAATGGCGAGAGGATTTGAAAACAAAAATGTGGATCAGTTTCTTCAGAAACATTCAAGATGAAGACATAGCATGGAGGGTCCCATGGCTCGGTAAAGTTAATTATTTTCTATACAGTTGTGGTGATTTCAATTGGCTGATGATGTTGGGATTGCATGGAGGGATCGCTTGTGCCCCGCTTTTAGTATCTCGACAGTTCGGATCACGACAGTTCATTCCTAATACCGCCGGATTAAGCTAAACTAAATTTCTTTTTAAAGGGGAGTTCAAAGGGAAAATTCAGACCATCATGAAGGCCTGGGATCATTGTTATCGGATCAGGGTGGAAGGAGATACCGAGCACATGACTACCCCAGATTACGATCTTTGGAGATGTTTGAGGGTTAATAATGTGATTCCTAAATCTGATCAAGGACCAGCAATGTCACTCGAAGAGCTTACAAGGGTGGAACCATCCGAAGCCGACATCTTAAGGAGTGAACTCGAAGAAGTTAAAAGGAAAATGGACATTCAACAGACCCAACATGCAAGCGAACTCTATAAAGCAAGCTTAGAAGTTGACGAGCGGGATGGGATCATTAGGCAACTGAAGAAATTAAATGCAGATTTGAGTGACAAGAATACTCTTTATCAAAAAGATGCCCTTCTATTACAAGCAAAAATACAGAAGGCCGGACGGAGTCAGTTCATAGCTGTGGAAAGGGAAAGAATGAACGGCATCCGTTTAGTGGAAGAAGAACGAGAAATTAACAAAAGAGCAATCGAGAAAGAAATTAAAAACTGCCGTTTGGCTATGGAGGAAGAAAAACGGTCCGCCAAGAAGGCCATTGATCAAGAAAAAGAAAGATTCAGACAAGAAATCAGCAAGGGAAGACAAGCTGTCCATCATGAGAGAGAAAGTGTCGCCGTATGGAAAAGAAAATCCATAAATAGTCGAAATAGACTGTTAGAGATGCAGAAACTGTACGATGACACTATTCAGAGGTTGGGGCAAAGCCAAAGTCAAAATGATGAATTAAAAGGAAAGGTGGCGGAAGTCGAACACTCACTTCGAATGTACTGCCACAGGAATAATTTCGCTGAGCTGCAAGAAAGAGAACGCGAAGTGGGTGTGTTACAAGCACGAATCGGGTCCCTCGAAGCAACTGTGGAGGATTACAAGGAAAGAATTAATGTGTTCGAGGAGGTTGCAGCCGGAGGAGACACCTATTGGCAGAAGAGATTACACGACGCTGCTCGAATGGTACAGGACAGAGACCAGTACTACGCAAACCTAATGGTGGACATACAACGAGTCGCCAGACATGTAAATGATTTAGCTGTCGAGGCTGAGACACTCCGACCTTTTATAGCCCCGGGAATGGAAGAAGCTCCTAGGTTCCTCAAGCTGCTCAGGGCAATTTGAAAATTAGGAGATAGAGCTAGAGTCTATCTATAGGACTCTATGTTGTGATTAGATCTTTTGTACTAGGGATCTTTATTTTGTAACACGAACTTTGTTGTAATCAAGACCCTTTAATTCCCGTGGAAGTAGTTCAAAAGGGTGATTACCAGCGGAATCAGTACCTTATCTGCATACATTCTTGCATTTGCATCATAACATTCGCATCATTACACATGTATTTATTTTTTGCAACCATATTAACAATATGAATATTGTGGTGTTGTGTGTAGTTAACCCGCAATCATTCATCACCTATACTTTACCCGGCTACAAAGAAAACTCATGGAAGAAAGGATAATTAGTCTAGAAAGAGGGCAAAGAGAGCTCGAGACAAGGCTAGAAGAGGCCCAGAGAAGCCTTAGTGATCAGATTGCGCAGTCACAAACATCTATAGTATCTGACATAACTGCATTGCTGGCAAAAAGTCTCGGAAAACGAGTAGAAGGAGAAAATGTTCCAGAACCAGAAGGTACCCCGGCTCACTACAAGGTTCAACCAACTGCACCAAACCAGGCTAGGAAGGTGTATATTGACCCTGCAGGAATGTCTTCTAGCTTTCAAATAGGGGCACCTGAGACTCAACCCCTTGATACCGAAGCACTTTATGAAGAAGAAGTGCCGGACCTGAATATGGTCGAAAGAATTAGGAATGAGGTAGAAAAAAAGTGGGAAGAAAGATTTCGCCTCATGGAGGAAAAATTTAAAGCGTTACAATCAAATGAAGAATCAAGAAATGACGCTAGCGACCTAAGTCTGGTGTCTGATCTTGTCTTGCCGCCAAAATTCAAAACGCCAGAGTTCGATAAATATGATGGAACCACATGTCCTTCTGCACACATAACGATGTATTGTAGAAAAATGGCGGCTTACCATAAAGATGAAAAGCTACTTGATCCATTGTTTCGGGATAGTCTAATCGGAGCGGCGTTATGTTGGTATACTCGGTTAAGCAAAGCGAATGTTAAAACATGGAAAGATCTGTCTAAAGCATTTATTGAGCAATACAAACATGTAATGTATATGATCCCTAGCAGAATTATGTTAGAAAATATGGGGCGAAGTCCAATGAAAGCTGCGACAATATGCCCAAAGGTGGAGAGAAGTGGCCGCCCAAATCCAGCCACCTATCCCGAGCATGAAATCACGCCATTATTTGTCAATACTCGAAAAAGGGCACTCTTTGATCGCCTCATTAATAACACAACACAAGTGTTTTGCCGACTTGATCAAGACTGGGAGTCTCTCGAACTGCAATTAAGAGCGGCGGGGAATGATGGTGGGGAAGGGTCTCAAAATACAACAAGAGAAATGAAGTAAACACCACCAAAGACCTATACCGCCCGAAAAACTTCACAGTCTCACAGCCACAAGCACTGTGGGAAAAACACAAAATTTGAATCAAAGAGATGAGAGAGTCACGAGAAAAGAGAAAGAGAGGAGAACTTTCACTCCCCTACCTTTTCGTACTCGAACTTTATTCCCGATTATATGAAGCGCACTGGTCCGCCATACATCGTTACTCTTGTCAATCCACCCTTCCCGCCTTGGTATAATCCAAGCGCACATTGCGACTATCACGGCGGTACCCTGGACATCCCATCGAGAACCTGCCTTGCCTTCAAAAAGCTTGTATGCAGAACTTAATCGATTCTGGGATATTGAAGTTTGAAGAGCCGAGTGTAGCCAACAACCCGCTACCTAATCATGGGAGCAGAGGGGTAAATGTCATAGAAGAATGCTTTACCAGGAGGATAAAGGATGACGTGTCAGAAATCAAGTCTCCTTTACGGTGGGTATTTCAACAGTTATGCATGGCTCGTGTGATCAACAAAGGCATGATAATAAGGCAGAAGGAATGTGGAAAGTATTGCGAATTCCATCAGACTGAAGGGCATGATATCCAAGAATGTGACGAGTTCAAGAAATTGGTGCAGAAGTTGATGAATGAAAAACAAATTGAATTCTTTGAGGAGCCCATGGGGAAGGGATCAGATGTACACATGACAGATAGCCCCAAAACTAGATACGAGAATGATAGACCTTTTATCATCTCTCCCAGGACAGGGAATGCAGGTGTCTCCCAAGGAGAAACCAGCAAAATAAATCCCAAGATCGTCATTTCAGCACCATCTCCATTCCCATTCAAAGATACGCGACAAATTCCCTGGAATTATGCCGTGAATGTGACCATGCCAGAAAAATTAGAACACGAACAGGTAAAAGAGCCTACGCGGGAAGACCAACAAAGCCAGAACGATGTGAACGTTGGTGAGGCAGGCCATTTCACAAGGAGCGGCCGATGTTATTCTTCCGAGGCTTTGAAAGCAGCTGAAAAAGATAAGGGGAAGAGTACAACAGTTAGCCCTACGCAGATATTTGGAGGAGAACCTGCCCCAAATATAAATGAGCCGGTAACTGAGGCCCAGGCCAAAGAATTTCTAAAGTTCTTGAGACATAGTGAGTACAGCGTAGTGGAACAACTACGAAAACAACCGGCCAGGATCACAGTGCTGGAATTACTCTTGAGTTCAGAGAAGCATCGGGAGACGCTATTGAAAGTGCTGAATCAAACTTTTGTGCCCCAAGATATTTCTGTAACAAACCTGGACATGATAGTAGGGCATATTACCGCCTATAATCATATCACATTCAGTGACGATGAGATCCCAGAGGGAGGAATGGGGTCTACCAAAGCCCTTAACATCACTACCCATTGCAAAGGGTATGTATTACCAGGCGTACTGATCGACAACGGGTCAGCATTGAATGTCTTGCCTATGGTAACCCTGCAAAAATTGCCAATACATGGTTCACACCTAAAGCCTTGCTACAACTCGGTAAGAGCCTTTGATGGTACGCAAAAAGGAACAATGGGGAAAATTGAGGTGCCCTTATTGATCGGACCAACTGAATATGTGATCGATTTTGTGGTGATGGACATAAAACCATCTTACAGCTGTTTGTTGGGAAGACCGTGGATCCACTCCGCAGGAGTTGTCCCATCATCATTGCATCAGAAATTAAAATTCGTAGTTGAAGGCAAATTGGTCAAAGTAGAGGCAGAGCATGAATTTGTTGCTTCAGTGACATCAGACACCCCCTACATTCAAAATGATGAAGATACTGCAGAATGCTCATTCCGGGCATTAGAACTAGTAAATGCCACATTCGTTTCAGAGGGAAGCCGGATCCCCTACCCAGGTTATCTAATTGTACTAAGATGACCGTCGCAGAAACTCTAGGCCGAAGAGCCAAAATAGGAAAAGGGCTGGGGAAGAAATTACAAGGAAACCTGAGACCCAAGAATATGACAACCAAGAAGGATCGTTTCGGGATGGGTTATCAACCAAGTGTCCAACAGAAGAAAGAGGAGTATAAGAGGAAGGAAGAACAAAGAAAAGCCAGATCTAAAGGAGAAGACGTTCCATGGAGACCGATGTCCTTTCCTAGTTTGAAAGCCACTTTTGTCTCTGGAGGGTTCTACCAGCCAGGTCAAGATATTGGAGAGGCAATGAAGGAAAATGATGAACTTAACTAGGAGGAAGTACTCAGAGAATCATTTGAAGGGATGTACATCAACATGATAGCTGAAAAGGACCGAGGCAGCAAAATGTTGACCAACATCCGCCCTTGCCATCCCGGGGAAACACTCGATCACTGGAGCTGCATTGATCTACCTGTAGTTTTTAGGAATAGATCAGAGTAATGCTCCGAATCAACCTTTTGTTTTTGCCCATAAACAATGGGGATCTCTTGTATGGGGCACCTATGTTAACTTTTTGATTGAAATGAAAATATCCCCACTTTCTTAAAAAATGACCAAAGTCTCATTTATTCCATTCATGCATTCTTCATATTCATTCCCTTCATGTAAAGCCGTCTCTTTCCCAATACAATTCATTCTCATTTAATGCAGGTCGCTCATGATTGACGATATGAATGATACCGGATCCAATCCTGGAGTAAACTTCGAATGCCCTGAGGTCTTAGAGGAAATTGAGGAAGGATATGATGAAATAGAAATTGAGGTCCCGAAAGAGTTAAAGAGAATGGTGGACGACGAAGAAAGGCAGATTATGCCCCACCAAGAAGAAACAGAAATTGTCAACTTGGGGACTGAAGAAGAGAGAAAAGAAATAAAAATAGGAACGACTATTTCCTCAAAAACCAAGCATGAACTGATAGCCATACTTCAGGAATTCAAGGATGTCTCCGCCTGGACTTATCAAGATATGCCGGGTTTGAACACCGACATAGTGGTGCACAAATTGCCAACAAAATCGGAGTGCAAACCAGTACAACAAAAACTTCGGAGAATGAAACCAGATATGTTGTTAAAGATCCGAGAAGAGGTGAAAAAGCAATTTGATGCTGGATTCTTGGAGGTAGCCAAATACCCCGAATGGGTTGCAAACATTGTACCTGTACCAAAGAAAGACGGGAAAGTTCGTATGTGTGTAGATTATAGGGATCTGAACCGAGCCAGCCCTAAAGACAACTTCCCTTTGCCACATATTGACACGCTGGTTGACAACACCGCAGGACATTCATGGTTTTCCTTCATGGACGGCTTCTCAGGGTACAACCAGATAAAGATGGATCCTAACGACATGGAGAAAACCACATTCATAACCATGTGGGGCACTTTTTGTTATCAAGTGATGCCGTTTGGGCTAAAGAACGCAGGGGCGACATACCAAAGAGCAATGGTGACTCTTTTCCATGACATGATGCACAAAGAAATAGAAGTATACGTGGACGATATGATTGCTAAGTCTCGAACAGAGGAAGAGCACCTACAAAACTTGAGAAAACTATTCCAAAGACTACGGAAGTACCAACTAAGGCTCAATCCTGCCAAGTGTACCTTCGCCGTTACTTTTGGAAAACTCCTAGGGTTCGTAGTAGCGAGAGAGGGATTGAGATTGATCCCGATAAAGTGAAAGCCATCCAGACCTTTCACCACCCCGCACGCAAAAAAGAAAGTCCGCGGTTTCTGGGGAGGCTGAATTATATCTCTCATTTCATTTCCCAATTAACCAATCAATGCGACCGGTCTTGGACTTCTTAGAAAGAATAATCCTGGCGTGTGGGATGAAGAATGTCAAAAAGCCCTAGAAAAGATCAAAAGTACCGACAAGTTCTCCAATTTTAGTCGCACCAAGACTGTCGACCACTAATTCTCTACTTAACAGTCTTGAGAATTCAATGGGATGTGTACTTTGGGCAACACGATGAGTCAAGAAAAAGGAGCAAGCCATCTATTACCTAAGCGAAAAATTCAATGATTGCGAAACACGGTACCCGGGCCAAAGGCGAAGCTGTGTTGTGCTCTAGTTTGGGCTACCAAGCGGCTCGGACAAAGACATGTTGTACCATACTACCCGGTTGATATCCAAGCTAGACCCAATGAAGTTCTTAATGGAAGCGCCAGCACTAACGGGAAGGATGGCTCGATGGCAGATGCTATTATCCGAATTCGACATCGTATATGTTAATCAGAAAGCTGTAAAGGGGAGTGCCGTAGCAGATTTCCTGGCTAGTCGTGCTTCGGACGAATATGAGGCATTGAACTTTAATTTCCCAGACGAAGACTTGATGTGCATTACCACTAAAGAAGAGGTTTCAGATGACAAGTCATGGAAACTTTACTTTGATGGAGCCTCCAACGCCCTCGGACATGGGATATGGGCAGTGCTAATTTCACCTGAGGACGTCTATTATCCTTTCACCAGCAGATTGGAATTTTTCTGCACAAACATTATAGCTGAATACGAAGCTTGCATCATGGGACTAAACTCAGCCATCGAGAGAAAGGTTAAGAAACTTCGAGTGTTCAGAGATTCATCCTTAGTCATTTACCAATTGCGCGGGGAGTGGGAAACCAGAGACCCGAAATTGGTCAAATATCACGAATTGATCCAAGAGCTCATCAAAGAGTTCGAAAAGGTCAGCTTCAATTACCTGCCCCGAGAAGAAAATCAGATGGCAGATGCATTGGCAACCTTGGCATCCATGTTTAAAACAAACACCGGGGCAGAAATGAAATCCATTGAGATGCAGACGTTTGAAAAGCCTGCTCATTGTTGTAATGTACAGGAAGAGATTGACGGAAATCCATGGTACTATGACATCCTGCAATATGTCAAGCTTCGAAAGTATCCAGAAGGGGCAAACGACAATGACAGAAAAACGCTCAGAAAAATGGCAACAAAATATGTCCTAGATGGGGAGATCCTATATAGGAGAAGTCATGATCAAACATTGCTGAGATGTGTGGATGCCCGGGAGGCGAAGGAAATCTTAGCTGAAGTACATGATGGGATCTGTGGAACGCATGCCAACGGGCTGTCTATAGCCCGAAAAATTATGAAATACGGATATTTCTGGTTGACCATGGAGGGAGATTGCATCGATTACGCCAGGAAATGCCACAAATGCCAAATTTACGCTGACAAAATTCATGCACCCCCATCACCTCTACACACCATGAATTCTCCGTGGCCTTTCGCAGCGTGGGGCATGGACGTCATCGGGCAGATCCATTCGAAAGCTTCCAATGGGCATCGTTTCATTTTGGTCGCCATAGACTACTTCACTAAATGGGTAGAGGCAGCGTCTTACGCCAATACCACCAGGACTACAGTTTGTAAGTTCTTAAAGAAGGAAATTATTTGTCGATCTGGTGCGAGAGAGGATCATCACCGACAATGCTTCCAATCTGAACAACAAAATGATGAAGGACGTGTGCACTCAATTCAAGATAACACACCATAATTCCACAGTCTATCGTCCTAAAATGAATGGAGCAGTGGAAGCGGCAAACAAAAATATAAAGAAGATCATAGCGAAGACTACGGATACCTACAAGGATTGGCATGAGAAGTTGCCTTTTACCCTTTTCGCCTATAGGACGTCCATTCGCACATCAACAGGGGCAACACCCTACTCCTTGGTGTATGGTACCGAAGCAATACTCCCAATTGAGGTAGAGATTCCGTCTCTCCGGGTCTTAAACGAAGTAAAATTGGAAGAAGCTGAATGGGTGCAGGCCAGACTCGACCAACTAAATCTCATTGACGAAAAAAGACTAAAGGCCATTTGTCATGGTCAGATGTACCAAAAGCGGATGGTGCAGGCATATAACAAAAAGGTGCGCCCAAGAGAATTCAAAAAAGGGGATCTGGTACTCAAGAAAATCCTCCATATCCAAAAAGATTCTCGAGGAAAATGGATGCCCAATTGGGAAGGACCATACGTCGTAAAAAAGGCCTTCTCAGGAGGAGCCCTGATCCTAACAGAAATGGATGGGGACGAGCTGAAAAATCCCGTAAATTCTGATGCCGTCAAGAAATACTATCTCTAAAAAAAATTGGAGAGCTTAGGACGAAAACCCGAAACCGGGCGTCTTGAAGCAAAGGAAGGACTCGAGTTGAAAACCCAAAAAGGCGGCTTGGGTAAATTGAAAAGTTGAATATCCGAAGAAAAGGGTATCCCCATGAACATCATGAAGAGAAGGTTTCGAGCAAGAAATTCTACACGGTTGATGAGATCATGTATCATTCATATCGAGGATAATGAGAGATTTTGTATCTTCATGTGTGTTATACCTTTCTTTTTAAGATATCCCAAACCCTTAATCATAATAAAACCATGTTTTGAGCATCCATTCCTGGCCTTCTTGTCAATTTCAGTCAAATAAGATAACATAGGCTTATAATGAAACAAGAGATTTTGAAGCATTACTATGATTTAACCTTGAAAATGCAGGTGATCAAAGAAAACGATGTTAACTCCGTCCTCTAGTTCCCTAATGGCTGTCGATAGGGAAGGCGGGAAGCTTCAAACAACCTGATAGGATAACCAATGGCACATGTCCTATCTATTCAAGAAAGGCATACGAGATAACAAAAGAGATCTTTTGGGTGAAAACCAGAAGGGCACCCCTCTAAAAAAAACAAAAAAAATAAAAAAATCTCTAAAGTGAAAACCCGAAAGGGCACTTTAGAATTCCAAGTCGAAATTGAAAAAAAAGAGAAAGGTTGAGATGGTTGAACTTGGCAGTGAAGAGGGGTATCGATGCCCGTAAGAAAGGATAAAGCGAACGTCAAGATCAAATAAGGACCAAAACAAGCCCACCAAGATATTGAATCTCATGCATCATGAATAGTCAGACATCACTAGGATTAGGAGCATGTCAATTCATTCATTTGTCATAGCATTTTGTTTTCATCTCGCATGTATCTGCAGATCCAAAGAGACATCGAGGGTCATCACGGTGTGAATCCCAAATGAGAAGACAATGTTTTTACATACAAAAGGCACATGTTTTCAAGCTCTAGAGAGAGGTTCTATATAGGAAGAATCCTCCTCTCCGAGGCTTCAAAAGCTGAAAGTTCTATATAGGAAGGACTGACAGCTCCAGGGTGAAGACTAACAGTTCTATATAGGAAGGACTCCCGGTCGAAGGAATTCACCCATGACACGCAAGATTATATAGAAAATCCTGCCGTGTCGAAAGCAAAGAGTTCTATATAGGAAGGGCTCCTAGCTTCAATGTCTTAGAGTGAAAGATTCTATATAGGAAGAATCCGTAACTCCAAGATTTCAAGACGCCGAAAAGTTCTATATAGGAAGGACCGACGGCTCCAAGGTGAAGACTCGCAGTTCTATATAGGAAGAACTCCCGGTCAAAGAAATTCACCTATGACACAGGGTTATATAGGAAACCTGTTGTGTCGATAGCAAAGAGTCTTATATAGGAAAGGCTCCGAGCTTCATTGTCTTAGAGTGAAAGGTTCTATATAGGAAGAACTTGTAGCTCTGAGATTTCAGACGCCAAAAGTTCTATATAGGAAGGACTGACGGCTCCAGGATTTGAAGACTAGCAGTTCTATATAGGAGGAACTCCCAGTCGGAAGAATTCATCAGTGGCGCAAAAGGTTTTATATAGGAGAAACCAGCTTTGAAAGCAAAGGGTTCTATATAGGAAGGACTCCAAGCTTTATTGTCTCAAAGTGAAAGGAATGACTCATAATTCGGGATGTCAGAGCGAAGGGTTCTATATAGGAAGAGCCTGTAGCTCCCAGATCGGAAGGTGACAAAGCTCTATATAGGAAGAACTTACGAGCCTAAAGATTCAGCCAAGGAAGAACGGAGATGTCCAAAAGAATTCGTTTTTTCCAAGGCTACAAACAGGGAAGTCTGATAAAAATGAGTGCTTATGAATCTTTGCTTTGTTTCCCATTCCATGAGAACAAGCAAAGAGGGGCAACTGTAATCACTCATTTTCACTTGTAAATATATTAATATTGCATGTATATTTATTATATGAATGTTACTAATATAAGGTGATGTGTGCATGTATAAGCTACGTATACGTATTAGGGGTGTATGTATGTCGCGTATGTATCTAGAGTATAAGCGTATTTGATTAATATATAGATGTTATGTTAATTATATGTATGATTATACGTACGTATACTAGAATATTATATTAATTAATGATTGTATAATATAAGTATACATTTTCGTATGTATATGTATTGCTGTTGGGCTGACAAAATGAAAAGAATTAAATATATTAAACCCAAATAAATTTACAGTCCAAGTCCAAGTCCAATTACAAGGCCCGGTTGGCCCAAATCTAAATCTTATCTAATTACAATGTGCAGGTAACTGTGGGCCGTTGGATCAAGATCTGATCCAACGGCCACGATGCAATGGAAGTCAAAAATATCTGCCAGGCGCGTGTTCCACACGTATGGACCGTTCGAGTGCCACGCGCGCGTGTGGTCCACGCACGGACGCTTTAACATCCCACGCGCGTAAGATCCACGCGCGTTCGACTCCTCAATCGCGGAGCTCCACGTGGCGAAATCGAAGCCGTCTCATCAAATCGAGGCTTCATCCAGGCCGATCGTTCTTCAAGCCATCTCGATCGTTAGATCGGATCGATCTAACGGCCGAGAACGTGTCCGTCACGGGCGAAATGTCCATATCGCCACCGCGCCGATATTCAGATCCCCGCGCTCGAAACATGCCCAAGACAACAAGCAAAATTGTCGATCTCAAAAAAGCAAGATGCAACTTGCAACAAAAATGTATACAATAATAATATATATGAAACGGGAACTTTTGTAACGGGGATAAGAACGAGAGTAGTAACAAAAAAAAAGAAAAAACAGAGATCTTGTAGAAACAAAAAAATTGTAACCAGTCAAGTGATAATCAAAAGACAATCCAGTGGTAAACATTTGTCTCTTTTTCTTACTTGTCTTCTTTACATGCATATACGAAATAGAACAAAAAAATAGAAACAAAAAAGGGAGAGTAGTCTTACTACAGGCGTTGTTTGTGGGTCTTCCTTTCTCGATAAGCCTTTCGGCTTCGCAAGCCGATCCGTGAATCAAGGGAGGAGAAGACCCTTTGTAGTTTTGTTTTGGTCTAAAAAATATTTTTTTTGGTTCGTATTTCCTAGATCTAGAGCGAATAGAGGTATATCCTCTGAATCCAACCTAGGATTTGTATTGAGGACGAAAATGGGGGTTATTTTGGTGTATTTTGGAGGCTCGCCGGCACCGGTTAGCGGCGGCCGACGGCAGAGAATACGGCGGCCGACCGCCGGATTCTGGGCTTTGTAAGAACAGATGAGAGAAAAAGAAGAACACATGCTATATGAAAACTGAAGAAATGAAACGAATGGCAAAAAATTTGGTTTTGGCCTAAAAAGAGGGTTTATATAGGTGTTTTTATTTTGCTAAATGGGTAAATTACACACTTAATCCCACCGCGTTTTCAATATTTTCATTTTTGTCTTGCCGCATGGTATAATCACAATCCCAGTCCCCCTGATATTTCAAAAGGTTACAATTTCGTCCCTAAATTACACCGAATCAGTTTCTGAATGGTAAAATTACACCCCTAACCATCCCGCGTTTTTGAATTTTTCATTTTGGGTCTGCCCCTTGGTCTAATTACAATTCTGGTCCTTTTAGGTTTTGTTTGTTTCGCAATTTCGTCCCTAAATTACACATTATTGTTCTTAAACTTCTGTCACTGACTTTTGTTTTTCTTTCATTTCAGTCTTGTTTTCTTTGTAAATATTATTGTTCGTATTATAATCGTATATATTGATATTATTTTATTTTATGTCCCTCGTATATGACTCGTATTTTATGTTTATATGTATATATATGTGTTAAGTATGATAGTCATGTTTTTTATCTGATTATTCGTATTAAAGCATGTTATGTTCTAGTTGATTCGTAAAAAGCATGTTTTGTATTTTTGTACGTATTGCATGTTTCCTTGGCTTTTAGGTTACGTGTTCATGTGCCTTCTTTCATGTATAATATATTGTTCATATATGTTGAAATATGTTTTATTAAGAGCATGTATATTTTTTTAAATATTTGTTCGTCTACATATAACGTAATTATTCCTGTATTGTTGTTCTAACTTGTTAAAGTTGTTTTTATTTATCATTTAGAATAATATGTATATATGCATGTTTTAATCTAGTATATCATTTATTAGATTAGTATTTTATTATGTGAATATTTACTGTCTTTAAATTATCTGTTATGTTTTATATTTTTGCCACTAAGATTGCATATGATTTATAACTTGTTAATGCGGTGTCCTTTTATCCGAGCGTAAACGGGGCCAGTATCAGGCGTAGTGATAGTGGTTGGGCGTTTATTCTTGGATAACGGGACCCTTAAAATTAATTCGCAATTATGACCGAATTTTAAAATAATCGTCACTTTAATCCGGAAAATCCAATATTAATAAAGCGGTAATTATTAAAGTACCAATTTTTGGGCGGTGTGGGGGTGCTAATCCTTCCCCATCCGTAACCGACTCCCGAACCCTGTCTTTTTGAATCTCTGGTTTTATGGTGTCCGGCCTACCTAAGTGGCCGGTGGCGACTCCATTTTTTATGAGGGTTTTTTTGTAAACCCCACGGAATAAATATTTTATATCCAAAAGAGTCACAAACACCTCTCAAAAAACACCTTTCAAACACCTTTTCAAAAATCCACGTTTTTATTTTAGCGAAAAAAAAGAACATTCGCTAAACTCGGTTACAAGCCTAATTTTCTGCGAAGAAAGCTAGAATGGAAAAATAGAGAAGAGCAAAGGAATGCTAGATTCTAGGGTGAGGATATTCCGTGGGAACCAATAACTTACTCCAACATTAAGGATATTTTCTTGTCTGGAAGAATAATCAATGCCGAGCAGAAGGTGCATGAGGCAAATCTGGAAGGTGACAAACTAAATGAGGAAGAAAGGTTCAACGAGGCGCTAAAAGGGATGAATGTTAATATGATAATCGACGGAGGAAAGAATGGCAAGTTTCTGTCTGGAATTAGCCCTTTCTTCCCAGGAGAGAAACTCAATAATTGGACCAGTGTAGACCTACCTGTAGTTTTTAAGTCAGAATCAGAGTAATGCTTAGAACCAACCCTACTTGCTTTTGCTCGCGAGTAGTAGGGATCTTTTGTAAAAGGGCTTCTATGTTAACTTGCTTGCTTTCAATGTTTATGGATGCTTTCCATATTTTCTCAAATAGCAAACATCATATTTATTGCATTCTTTTATTATATTTATCATTTATTATTTCATTCATTCCATAAGAATATTCATTTCTCCTCCCAATACCTATTTATTTCCAAAACCGTTTCAGGCTCCCTCTTATTAACTGTATGAATGACTCTAAATCTGATCCCAAGATAGATTTTGAGCAACCGTTATACCTGGTGAAAATCGATGAAGGAGAAGATGAGATAGAATATGAAGTCCCGAATGAATTGCTCAGGTTAATGGAAAGTGAGGACAAGCAAATCCTACCCCACCAAGAAGATGTGGAAATCCTCAATTTGGGTACTGATGAAGAAATGAGAGAAGTGAAGATTGGCACCACTATCTCACCCAAGACTAGGCACGAGTTGATAGAATTGTTATCAGAGTTCAAGGACATCTTTTCTTGAACTTATCAAGATATGCCAGGGTTAGACACAGACATTGTGGTACACAAGTTGCCGATAAGGTCAGAATGCAAGCCAATTCAGCAAAAACTAAGAAGAATGAGGATGGACATGTTGATAAAAATCCGTGAGGAAGTGAAAAAGCAGCATGAGGCCGATTTTCTAAAGGTTGCCAAATACCCGAAGTGGGTGACAAATATAGTCTAGTGCCTAAGAAAGATGGGAAAGTCTGAATGTGTATGGACTATAAAGATCTCAATAGGGCGAGCCCTAAGGATAATTTTACCTTACCCCATATTGATACTTTGGTCGATAACACCATGGGGCATTCGTGGTTCTCTTTTATGGATGGTTTCTCAGGGTACAACAAAAAAAATGCATATCGAAGACATGGAGAAGACTACATTTGTAACCATGTGGGTCACGTTTTGTTACAAGGTGATGCCGTTTGGGCTAAAAAATGCTGGGGCGACTTATCAAAGAGCCATGGTGACCCTCTTCCACGACATGATACACAAAGAAATTAAAGTGTATGTGGATGACATGATTGCCAAGTCACGATATGAAGATGACCATATTCAAAACTTGAGAAAGCTTTTCCAAAGATTGAGAAAGTACCAATTAAAGCTCAACCCAGCCAAGTGCACCTTCGCTGTCACATCTGGAAAGCTCTTGGGTTTTGTGTTAGTCGAAAAGGGATCGAGATTGACCCCGATAAAGTAAAAGCTATTCAAGATCTCTCTCTACCTTAGACATAAAAAGAAGTTTGGGGTTTCTTGGGGAGGTTAAATTATATACCCTGGTTCATTTCTCAGTTACCAAAAAATGTGACCCTGTCTTTAGATTGCTTCAGAAGAATAACCTGGGAGTATGAGATGAAGAGTGTCAGGAGGCTCTAGACAAGATCAAGAAGTAATTGACTAATGCTCCGATCCTAGTGGTACATGTGCCAGATAGACCATAAATCTTGTACTTAACAGTCTTTGAAAATTCGATGGGTTGTGTGTTAGGGTAACATGACGCGTCTGGAAAAAAAGAAGGCTATCTACTATTTGAGCAAGAAGTTCATCGATATTGAAACTCAGTACCCACCAATTCAAAAATTATGTTGTGCACTAGTGTGGGCTACCAAAAGGCTCAGGCAGTACATGTTGTACCACACCACTTGGTTGATATCCAAGTTAGATCCACTAAAATTTTTGATGGAAGCGTCAGCTTTAACCAGGAAAATGGCTCGTTAACAAATTCTTTTGTCTGAATACGACATTGTCTATGTAAGTCGAAGGTAATAAAAGGAAGAGCTATAGCAGATTTCCTTGCCAGCCGTGCTTCGGGCGATTATGAATCCTTGAACTTTAATTTTCCCGATGAAGACTTGATGTGCATAATCGTAGAAGAAAATGCTACTTCAGAAGAAAAGTCGTGGAAGCTTTATTTCAACGGGGCATGCAATGCCTTAGGCCATGGCATAGGGTGTTAATCTCTCTAGAAAACGTCTACTATACTTTTATAAGTAGATTGGAATTCTTTTGCACAAATAATATAGCTGAATACGAGGCTTGTGTCATGGGCTTATGTGCAACCATTAAAAGAAAAGTCAAGGTGTTTCAAGTTTTTGCAGATTCATCTTTGGTTGTTTATCAAATCTAGAAAGAACGAGAAACAAGAGACTCAAAGTTGGTCAAGTATTATGATCTGATCCAAGAGTTAGTTAAAAACTTTAAGAAGATCAGCTTTGCTTACCTCCCAAGGGAAGACAATCAGATGACAGATGCTTTGCAACCTTGGCTGCAATGTTTGAGGCGAGCACCGAAGCAGAAATGAAGCCAATTGAGATGCAAGTCTTTGAAATACCAGCTCATTGCTATAACTTGGAAGAAGAGGTAGATGGCAACCCATGGTACTATGATGTCCTTCAATATATCAAGTTTTAGACCTGCCCTAATGTGGCTAATGAAAACGACAAAAGGACCATTAGGAGGATGACAGTAGGATATGTTATAGATGTTGAGATTTTATACAAAAGAGGAAAAGACCAAATTTTGTTAAGATGTGTCGATACTCGAGAAGCTAAAAGCATCCTAGCCGAGGTACACGACGGGTTGTATGGGACACATGCCAACTATTTCTCAATGGCTCGAAAAATTATGAGATACAATTACTTTTGGTCGACTATGGAAGGAGATTGTATCGACTATGCAAAAAGTGCCACAAATGCCAGATATATGCCGATAGGATCTATTCCCCACCCTTACCATTGCACACCATGAATTTGCCATGGCCGTTCGCTGTATGGAGCATGGATGTCATTGGTCAAATTCACCCAAAGGCGTCCAATGGACATTGTTTTATTCTGGTGGTCATCGACTATTTCACTAAGTGGGTGGAAGCAGCTTCTCATACCAATATCACAAGAATGATGGTTTGTAAGTTCTTGAAGAAAGAAATAATTTGTCGGTATGGTTTGCCAGAAAGGATCATCACTGACAATGCTTCCAACCTAAAACAACAAGACGATTTCTGATGTGTGTGATCAATTCAACATAGTGCACCATAATTCCACCGTCTATCGTCCTAAGATTAACGGGGAAGTAGAGGCGGCAAACAAAAATATCAAGAAGATTATTTCGAAGACAAATGAATACTATTAAAGATTGGAATAAAAAGTTGTTGTTTGCCCTGCTCGCTCATCGAACGCCCGTACGTACATTAACGGGGGCAACACTCTATTCCTTGGTTTATGGTATGGAAGTAGTTCTACCTATGGAAGTGAAGATTCCGTCACTACGGATATTAATTAGGTAAAGTTTGAAGAGGCCGAGTGGGTACAATCACGGTTTGATCAGTTAAATCTCATGGAGGAGAAGAGACTAAAAGCCATTTGCCATGGTCAGATGTACCAAAAGAGAATGATGTGAGCTTACGACAAGAAGGTTCATCCAAGGGAATTTCGAGAAGGAGATCTGGTGCTTAAAAGGATCTTGCAGACTCAAAAGGACTTTCAAGGAAAATAGATGCCTAATTAGGAAGGGCTTTACATCGTTAAAAAGGCCTTTTTTTGGAGGAACATTGATTTTAACATAAATGGTTGGGAATGGTTTAAGTAATCCAGTGAACTCAAACTCGGTAAAGAAATAATATGCGTAAAAAAATTAAAAAAATGAGGAAAAAGAAGAAGAAAAGAAAGAAAGAAAAATGAAGGTTTAAGGTGAAAACCCGAAGAGGGCGTCTCAAAACCAAAAGGAGGTTCTAAGTTGAAAACCTGAAAGGGCAGCCTAGACAAGCCTTCAAGATTAGGCATCTAACATGCAAGATCTCCTAGGATATCAGGCACTTCAGTGAAGAACCTCAAGCGAGCAATCTATTTCAGTCGATGGGCTCTCGAATTATTCATACAGTCGATGTTTGGGGCATTGCATCATGCCTTATTTTCCTTTTCTTCCATGTTTGCCACGACTTTTAAATTATTCCAAAATTTTAAGCATTAATGAAGTATTACTTTAAGCCTTCTCTTATCTCTTCTACCAAACGTCCTGCAAGGAAGTTAATATAGATTCATGACAAGCAAGAGATTTCTGTGTATTATTGTGTTATGACCTTTTCAGGTGCAGTTGGTCATAGGGCAGAAATGAATCTCAAACTCTTCCTATATACCGAGGTCCAAGCGAATGGAAGGCTTCAAGCAAGGAGACGATTAAAGCGAAAGGCTTGCTAAGCCAAAATAATTTCAAAGTGAAAACCTGAAAGGGCACTGTAAAAAAAGGGAGGAAAATAAAAGAAGTGAAGAGAAAAAACAAGAGAAAATAATAATAAAAAGAAGAAAAGAAAAAGAAAAGAAAGGAAAAAGAAAAAAAGGAGAAAGAAAAAAGGATAAAAGATCGAGACGACACTAAAAAGAAAAACGAAGACCTGAGAATGAACTTTAGAAAAGGAAACCGGGAATTTGAGAAAAAAGGCTAAGATGGTCGAGCCTAAACATCAAAGGGGATACCGTTAGCACAAGGAATCAAGAAGAAAAAGGAAAAAAAGAGGACGGTCAAAGAAAGGTAGACCAACACGAAAAGGCATCCGCGTAATGATGCTATTATTCATGCATCATGTATAGATAGGCATCCCTAAGTTAGGCGCACGCTAATACATATCATCGAAACACTATGTTTGTTTTGGCATGTGCTCTCTATAATGCTACAATAAGAAAGTAAGATATTACCATCTGGTCTCCCAGCCTTCAGCCTCTTGGGAAGCAATAGAGAAATTCTTGGTACTTGTGCCATCAAAAAGCGAAGTACCATCCCAACGTTCAATATAGGGGAACTTGAAGATTTCAAAGCAAGGAGTTTTATATAGAAGAAACTCATAAGCAGTAGAGGTCTTATATAGAAAAGACTTGCAGCCCTAGGATCTCGAAAGCGAAGGGTTTTGTATAGAGGGAACTCGTAGATCCAAGGCTTCGAATGAGAAGAAGAGAAAATTTCTATAGAGGAAGAACTTGCAATACAAAGGCCAGAAAGGAAGAGTTCTACGTAGAAATAACTTATGGCCCCAAGATTCCGAAGGGAGGGAAACGGACAGTCCCATATAGGAAGGTTTTTTTGCTTCAAACCCTCGAACAGGAAGTAGGACAAAATTAGTGTTTATAATCTTTGTTCTATCCTTGTTTTACTATAATGAGCAAAGAGAGGCAGCTGTAAATCACTAATTTGTCCGGGATGGATCCATTCTTTTTATTTCTCACTTATATTTTTTAATAAATGGGGCTTATATACATGTATGTTCCTACTACAAGTAGATATTGGACTTTGTTTATCTTACCTTTTATTAAAACTCTAAAAACCCAAAAAAGGTTTGACCACTAGTGTTATTTTAATTAAGCATGTATATGTATATATAATATGTGTATGTTATATATATATATATATATATATATATATATTATATATATCATATGTATGGGTTGTATGCATTAATCAATATATAAATGTGAATGTGAGTATGTATGTTGCATGTATTATTGCATTATAATGTGTATGATATGTATTAGGCTATTAGGCTAATGTTTATGCAATGTATACTAATGTTTGAGTGTTTATTTATATATGTGTATGTTATTATTATCTTGTTATTATGTTATATAGTTTAAATTGAAAAACCCAAAACATTTTTAATACATAGATCCCAATTAATAGTAACACATTTTCTTATCAGCCTATATATAGAAATGTATCGGACAAATAAAAAAGGGCCCAAGTTTATTCAGAGTCCATTTACATAACCAAAAAAAATTATTAATACATATTACATTAGCCCATTAGGCCCAGAACCATTAAACCAAAATATCCTAGAGCCTATCTAATGAACCCTTATTTGTTGATGCGCAGCCAAAAGAGAGCCGTTGGATCAAGATGGATCCAACGGTCCAGATTAAAGCTTGGACGCCCCCTCGGATGACACGCTCCACCATGCGCGGACCGTCCGTCTCCCACGCGCACGTACAGTTCACGTGCGAGACTCTTCATCTCCCCGTGCACCACGTGTCGCAATCCAGTGCTGCCATGCCAACCCTTAAGTGACATATGGATCGTCCGTTTTAGGCAAAATCTCAGCCGTTGGATCAAATCTGATCTAACGGCCTAGATCAAATATGACCGTTCGACTCTTGCGTACGCTGCACGCACCGGCTCCTCAGCTTCCACGCGCGAGTGCGAGCTACGTGCCTGACTGTTCAATTCCCCCACACCATCTGCCATGACCAGTCAACGTCCCCTTCTTCATTCTAGTGCACCAGCAACATACGACAAAGGAAAATAGGGCATTAGACAATCGAAAAAGATAAACTCAGAAATTTACAGGCAATAACAATCCAAACAAGTAATCAGAAGCAATCAATGAAATTTTAACTTTGCATGTATTCAAATCTATCTACTCGACTACATAATCAGAAAGCCAAGCAATTGTAATGGATACTGGATTTTTGAGCAATAGAGAAAACAACAAATATTTTCGGAGGTAATCTCTACTTTTTTCCTTGCATTCGAAACGCATATACACAAAAAGGGATTTCGGTTTTTTACCTTCCTTTGCCGGTTCACCTTCCCTATGACGGTTCGACTCTTGGCCGACGATAAGCCCTTCGATTCTTTGAAGGCCGTGAAGGGTGAGTTAGACGGAGTAGTAACAAAAAATGGGGCGTTTGGGTTTCGTTTCTCAAAGCAAAAAAGGGGGGTTTATTTCGGTTTTTGTCAAAAAAAGGGTGAACGAGTTTGTTTTAAAGAAAATGGGGTTTAGATTTGGTCTTAGTTTGGAAAAGAGGGTTTTTTTGGGTTGTTGTTAAGTTCTCCAGCATCGCCGGGAACTAGACTGAGACGGCGGTGTTCTGGGTTTTTGATTAATAGCAATGCAGTGTTCATCAGGAGAGTGGAGAGAATAGAGCGTTTAGGTTGGTTTTTGAAGACAATGGGAGAAAAACTTCCCGATTTGGCTAAAATGTGTGTTATATAGCAATTTTTGTTTTAAAAAAGGGGAAAATGCATAATAAATCCCCTCGTCCCCTCGTATTTACCTGTTTGGCCATTCCGCCTCCTTAAAACATTCCCCGGGTCCTTGCCATTTTTGTTTGTTTTACAATTTTGTCCCCTATTTCAATTGAGTCCTCCCTTTTTCTAATTTTGGTCTTCAAATTCCAGTTTGGTTCAATTTAGTCCCTCTTTTAGCATTCATTTTATAACCATGCATTTCTAATTTCAGCCTTGAATTTTAGTTTTCTTTAATTTTAGTCCCTACTTTTGTTTATTTATGTTATAATGTGGCCTTGGTGTACAATGTTATATTAATATTATATATTTGTTTATATATAGTATAATGTATATTTCTACTGTAATATATGATATAGTATATAATATAAGGTTATGATGTATGAGATATATTGTTAATATATAATATATATAGTTTTTACATATATGTAATATATAGTTTTATAAAGCATATAATATATAGTTTTTATAAAGTATATGGCATATAATTTTATAATGTCTTTGATACCGTTAATAAATGTAGTTTTTACAATATATAATATAAGTATAAAATATGGTTTCAATATAAGGTTTTATGATATATAATATATACATAATATATAGATCTTTACATAATATAAAGTATGTATATAATATATGTTTGAAAATATAATACGTAGGATATAATATATATATATATATATATATAACTTTTATAATATATACAATATAGTTTCCATGTAATATATGTTTAAGTGTGATGTTTGGGATTTGAATTTTATGCCTTTATTTGTATTTGTTATATTACTGTATGTGCTTAGTTAATTCGTTGCTAAATTGCTTTGCATCTGGATTTAAGTTTTATGCGGTGTCCTTTTATTCGGAATGAACGAGGTCAGTACCAGTCATAGTGGTGGTGGTTCAGATGTTCCTTCTCGAATATTAGGGCCCTTAAAATGTACTCACCTATATAACCAAATTTCGATTTAATTTGCCACTTTAATTTGTAAAATCCAATAATAAAAAGGTGGTAATTAATTTGGTACTAAGTTTGGGCATAGTGGGGGTGCGAAACCTTCCTCACTTGTAACTGACTCCCGGACTCATTTGATTCTTTGGTTTTATTTTCGGTGTATGGTCTACCTAACCCAAGTGACTGGTGGCGACTCATATTTTATTTAAAAACACGATTTTAAAAGAATTTCCCTTTTAATAAAATATTTTCAATAAAAGAGGATAACCCCGTATTCAAATTTCAAAAACGTCGCTATAGTACGTAGATGATATGATTGTCAAATCTCAAACTGAAGAAGAACACATTCAGAACCTAAGAAAGCTATTCCAAAGATTAAAAATGTATCAGTTGAAGCTATTCAAAATCTTGGGACAAAGTGAAATCTATTTAAAATCTTCCGCCATCTCATACAAAAAAAGAAGTTTGAGGTTTTTTGGGAAGATTAAATTATATATCTCGATTTATTTCTAAATTAACTGGCAAATGTGATCCTATTTTTATATTACTTCGAAAGAATAACCCAGGAGCATGGGATAAGGAATATCAAGAGGCTCTAGAAAAGTTCAAAAAGTATTTGACGAATCCCCCAATTCTAGTGGCACCAGTACTGGTAGGCCATTGATCTTATACCTGACAATTTATGAGAATTCAATGGGATGTGTATTGGGGCAGCATGATGAGTCTGGAAACAAAGAGAGAGCCATCTACTACTTGAGCAAGAAGTTCACCGACTAAGAAACACAGTATCTACCAATTCAAAAACTATGTCGTGCTTTAGTGTAGGCCACTAAAAGGCTCAGGCAATATACGTTGTATCACACCACCTGGTTGATATCCAAGTTAGACTCGTTAAATTTCATGATAGAAGCACCGACATTGGCTGGGGAGATGGCCCGTTGGAAAATGTTGCTATCTGAGTTCGACATTATCTATGTAATGCCAAAAAGCGGTAAAAAGGAGCGTTATAGCTGGCTTTTTAGCATGTCGTGCCTCAGATGATTACCAGTCCTTGAACTTTAATTTTCTAAGAGGACTTGATGTGCATCACGACTGAAGAGGAGATTGCATGGAGGAAGAGTCATGGAAATTGTATTTCGATGGAGCATCCAATGCCCTTGGTCATAGAATATGTGGAATACTAATTTCTCCAAACGATGTCTACTATCCTTTCACGAGTAGATTAGAATTCTCATGCACAAATAACATCACCGAGTATGAGGCTTGTGTTATGGGATTGCATGGGGCCACCGAAAGGAAGGTCAAGATACTCCAAGCTTTTGGAGATTCGTCTTTGGTGATTTATCAGCTTCGTGGAGAATGAGAAACAAGAGACCCAAAGTTAATTACATATCACGATTTAATCTAAGAGCTGATTAAAAGATTCGAGAAGATTAGTTTTACCTACCTTCTAAGAGAAGACAACCAAATGACAGACACCCTGACGACCTTAGCTGCAATGTTTAAAGCAAGTACAAGGGCGAAAATGAGACCAATACGAATGCAAACTTTTGAAATGTCTACTTACTGTTGTAGCCTAGAAGAAGAAATAGATGGCAACTTGTGGTACCATGATATCCTACAGTATATCAAATTCTAACATTACCCTAAAAAAGCGAGTGAGAATGATAAAAGAACTCTTAGAAGAATGGCAGCTGGGTACGTCTTAGATGGTGAATTCTTTTACAAAAAAGGCAAAGACCATGTATTGTTAAGATGTGTTGATTCTTGGGAAGCCAAGAATATTCTCGCAGAAGTGCATGATGGTTTGTGCGGGACACACACAAATGGCTTTTTGATGGCCTGAAAGATCATGAGATACGAATATTACTGGTCAACCATGGAAGGAGATTGCATTGACTATACCAAGAAATGTCACAAATTCCAAATATATGCTGACAAGATTCATTCTCCGCCACTACCTTTGCATACAATGAACTCACCATGGCCTTTTGCAATGTGGGGTATGGATATTACTGGAAAAATTCATCCAAAGGCTTCCAATAGACATCGTTTCATCCTGGTGGCTATTGATTATTTCACTAAGTGGGTAGAAGTATCCTTCTACGCCAATATCACTAGGATAACAATTTGCAAGTTTATAAAAAGGAGATCATTTGTCGGTATGGCTTGCTAGAAAGGATTATCGTTGATAATGCTTCCAATTTGAATAAAATGATGACTGAAGTGTGCGAGCAATTTAAAATAATGCGCCACAATTCCACCATTCATCGCCCTAAGATGAATGGGGCAGTGGAAGCAACAAATAACAACATCAAGAAGATCATAGCGAAAATGACAGAAACTTTCAAAGACTAGCATGAAAAGCTACCATTTGCTTTGTTCGCCTATCGAACGTTTGTGCGTACATCGACAGGGGCAACACCCTATTCTTTGGTCTATGGGATCGAGGCAATATTACCCATTGAAGTAGAGATCTCGTTGCTTCAAATTTTGAGTGAAATAAAGTTGGATGAAACCGAATGGATACAAGCTAGGTATGATCAACTGAATCTCGTTGAAGAAAAGAGATTGAGAGCTATATGCCATAGTCAAATGTACCAAAAGAGGATGATGTAGGCTCATGACAAGAAAGTTCGCCCAAATGAATTTCGAGAGGGGGATCTAGTGCTTAATAAGATACAGCTAGTTCAGAGGAACTTCTGTTGGAAGTGGATGCCAAATTGGGAAGGACTTTATGTCATTACGAAGGCCTTTTCTGGATGGGCGTTAATCCTAACAAAGATGGATGTGGGTTAGCTGAGAAATCCAGTAAACTCAGACTTGGTCAAAAATTATTACGCCTGAAGAAAAATAAAAATGAAAAAAAGAAGAAGAAAAGAAAAAGGAAAAAATAAATTAAAAAAAGAGAAAGAAAAAGAAAAAAGGAAAAGGGGAGGCTCAAGAATGAAAACTTGAAAAGGGATTTGAGTTGAAAACTCGTAAAGGGTGGTTCAAATGAATTTTGAGATTGGGCATCCAACAGGCAAACCCTCTCGGAAAATACTAGTGCTTTGTAGAAGAGCTTGAGGCAAAGATTCTACCTCTGACAATGGGCTCACGCATCATTCATACAGTGAATACCTAGGACTTTGCATCACCTTTTGTTTTCTGTTGTCTCATGTTTGCCATGACATTTTGAACTATATCATATTTACTAATAAAATACTATTTTTATCCTCTTTTATTGTTTTCTCAAACATCCTGCAAGTAAGTCAACATAGATTCATGATAAGCAAAAGATTTCTTGGCATTACTATGTTCTAGTTCTAACCTACAAAGTGCATGTGATTCAAGGGAAGAATCAGCCTCGGTACAAAGGATCTTACATGCCAAAGAACACTCACAAAAGGATCTCAAGTGCCAAGTTTTTAGAATACACCAAAATGAAGCAACGAGTGTCATCTAAATGTGAACTTGTCCAAGAAAAAGCAAGAAGATGGCAACTACAAGGACATCAAGATTTCAAGGCAAAAACCTAAAAAAGAAAAAAGAAGAGAGAAGAAAAAATAAGAAAAAAAGAAAAAGAAAAAAGAGAAAAAGAAGAAGAAAAGAGAAAAGGAAGAGAAAAATGAAATAAAAGAAATAAAAAAAGAAGAAAAAGGCAAAGAGGAAAACTTAAATAGAGGCACTTTGCGAAAATAAATCTAAAGTGAAAACCTGAAAAGGCGCTTTAAAATGGACTCTCAAACTTAGAAGAAAGGGTCAAAAGGTTGAACCCGTATGTGAGATAGTGTGTTGCTATCACATGAAGAAGGAGAATGAAATAGCAAGAAAATCAACATCGCCCGATCAAAGCGAAAATGTTGGAACAATATCAAGATACCATTATCCATGCATCATATAAGATAGGCATCCCTAAGATTAGGAGCATGCTAACTCATATTATTCAGGTATCTTGGCTATTTCATGGCAGGTACTCTAGAATCAGAAGAAGACCAGATTTGCACAATTGGGGAAGTAGATCTTAACAAAGAAGCAAGAGTTGAACCTGATCAGGATATTCGATTAATGACGCCAACATGATCACAAATCGAGGCCTCATTTCGAATATTTCTGTTCTTTAGCCTATAGAAAATGGTAGAATTACTGATACTTGTGACATTAGATAACATAATGCTGCTGCTGAAAACGATTCTATATAGGAACAACTCATGACTGCAAGACAAAAGTTCTATATAGAAAAAACCAGTAGTCCAAAGTTTTTAGAGTAAGAAGTTCTATATAGGGAGAACTTGTAACTCGGATACTCCAAGGCAAAAAAGTTCTATATAGGAAGAACTTGCAGCTCGAAGAGTCCACCCTAAAAGAGCGAAAAATTCTATATAGGAAGAACCTATAGCTCAGAATATCTTGAAGTAAGAGAGTTTTATATAGGAAAAACACCTACTTCAGAATTCTAGGACGAGTAGTTCTATATAAGAAGAACTCTCAATCTGCACGTAACGCAGAAGGTTCTATACAGAAATGACTTGTAGCTCGAAGACTTTGCCAAAGACAAGATGAATTCTATAAAGGAAGAATTCACTTCTCCAAGGCTCTAGAGAGAAGAAGAGTGAATAAGTTCTATATAGAAAGAACTTGTGACACCGAATCTCCAGTTTGAAGACTTTGTCTCTCCAATGAATTACTCAATTTTGAAGATTTTACCTCAGGAGCAGTCGGATGGATCAACTAAAGCCTAAAGAGTAAACGATGTCCAAAGAAAAAAAACCCTAAACCTAAACCCACCAGGACAAAAATGGTTATTCTTTCGTCTTTTCTCCATTATTGTTACACAGCATTGAGCAAAGAGGGGTAGCTGTAATAACCCATTTTGTCCTGAGCTTAAACCCAAATTAAAGAAAATAAAAATCCAGATCCAAATTAAACCTAATCCAATTCAAATAAAACCTAAATTTAAATTTAATCCATATATAAATATTTCCAATTCAAATACAAACCCATTTATGAACCCGCCGAACCCATTTACCCAAGAATTACTCAAATAACCTAAATTACCCTAATACACCTAATCCTAATTATAACCTAAAAACCCTAAAAAATAAAAACCTAATATCCTAAACACAAGCTACCGCCACTGCCTTATTGCCTCTTAATCTTCCCGCGCGTGGCTGTCACGCGCGACTCTTCAAAGCCCCGTGGTCACCACGCGCGTCACCATGGCCAGCCACCGCCTTGTCATTCCTGCTTCATATCCCAGATCTACAAAAAGGAGTGGATTATTATCCTAAAAAAATCATATCTAAGCCAAATCAACAATAAATATATTTTCCTTATGTTTTATATTTGTAATGAAACGGGTATAAAACCCGTGCTTGTAATCTGTAAGAGGGGTGATATTTTTGAAAAAAATAGATCGAGGCTTGTTTTCAAATACAAAAGGAGAGGGAAATAAAAAGAAAAGTATTCTAGATCCAAATATCCTATAGAAAGGTATGTCTTATTCCTATTTTCATTCGAATAAAAACACAAAGATATAAAAAAGAAAAAGAGGATTTCGAAGCTTATCTCGGTTTGATTTCAAATCTATCGTTACTGTCGTCCGTAGCCGAGGAACAACCATCGTTGTTCGAACCAGATTTAAGGGACTTTGAACTCTAAGTAAAAATGGGAGAGTTTTAGTGTTTTAAGGTATTGAAAGTTAAAAAAAGAGAGAATACAGAGAAAAGAAGGAGAAGAGAACGGCTGAAGCAAAAAAAAAGTGAGAAACAATATGTCTACCCTTTACTTTTTAGGTTATAAATCATACAAATGGGTAAATTACGCGCTTAGTCTCTTCACCCTAATTTGGTTTTCATTATTGGTCAACCCTTTGGTTTATTTACACTACTGGTCCTTCGCGTTTTTTGAAAATTATCATTTCAGTTCGGATAATCAAATAAAAATGGTATAATTATCGTATAAGTCCCTCTGCCCCAAATCTTTTTTCAGTTTGTCTCTGTCGCATGGTATAATTGTGCTCGTGGTCCTTCGTATTTTAATTATTATTTTTATTATTGTTATTGTCATTATTTTTGTATACTATTATATTATAGTACTATGTATTGTATTTTATTATGTATAATATAGTTATAATTATACTAATATAAATATTTCGATATATTGTATTATATAATATTTATATATATATGTTTTTATGTTTAGTACCGTAATTTATTTTATAATTCGTTTATATATTGTTGTAATTTGTTTTGTTATAATTGATCATGCATATAATTATTACATCTAGTGTAGACCCTATTATTCCGGTATTCTATTGGGAGTGACATCTCGGTCTTCGAGTGTCGTCTCCTTTGATCGCCGTGAATATTAGGGTCATTTTTAAATTATCATGCATTTTAGAAATTAAAATTAAATTAACTCAAAATTTTATTTTTCTTAGTAAATACGATGCGAACCTGTAGGTACCAATTTTTGGGCATTGTAGGGGTGCTAATCCTTCCCCACGTGTAACCAACTCCCGGACCCAAAATTTTCTATGGTTTTATTTTTTGGTGTCCGGTCTACCCGTTTAAAGTGATCGGTGACGACTCCAAATTTTCGCAGGAAATGACTTTTTCACAAAAATAGTCGCTACAGTTTTGTAAAGACTCAATACAGGGGTGACCCTCCTAACTCAGTTTTCTCCATTCACAAATGTCAAGATTTGAAGCTCTAATCTTGTTTAAGAGATTTAACGTATGATCCCACTAGACCAATTGGTTGTTGGTAAAAGAAAATTATGTTGAGTTGATCAATCACAAAGATAGGCCAAGAGGGTGAATTGACTATTTAAGAATTTTGTGGAAACTAATGCAAAGAAAGAAATTGCACAATGATTTTAGAGTGGTTCAACTTCCCAAAGTGAAGTATACATCTACTACGTTAGCATCCACGTTATATTTCACAAATTTACTAATTTGTCTTTTCTTTTAGTACAAGGAGTAGCCTTACACAAATTACCCAAGTTTTATACCCAAATCTTGTGAATCATTTCCTAAAAATGAGTACAAAGAAGCAAATTTAATAAAATCATCACAAGAAAATAAAAATGTTTGTAAATATTAAGCTCTAACATACCCAATAACACTAGTGAATGAATTACAAATTAAAGAACAAAATTAGTGTTCACAAGAAAGTTAAGAATTCAATACAAATTAGATTTTTGATTGTTTGAATGTTTGGATTTACTTCTTTAATCTTGTTTTAGTATTTGGAGGTATCTTTTATATGATCTCTTCATTTTCTAACCGTTTTGAGGTTTTGGAAGTAGTTTGAAGCATGAAAACCATAAATGTGGTGCATTCAATGCTCACCCGCACGAAGGTCTCGAAACCTTTGAATGAAAAATTCATAGAAACAAGTCGTTACAACATAGGTATTAGAACCTTAAATATATGGTCTCGAAACCTTTGACAATATATTGAAATCTTTGTCAAGGTTTGGTTCCAAAACCTTTATGCCCAAAAGGTTTCAAGAACTCCTAAAGGGGTATCGAAACCTTCGTTGAAAGTTGAAGAAATGGCTAAAAAATTACTTTTAAATGATATATTCAATATATGTGTTAAGTCAATTATTTTAAAAATTATTTTTACAAATTAAAAATAAATTTTTGACAAATTAAATATTATCAAGTGATTTTTAAAAATTTTACAATTTAGTCCTTTAAGTTATATAAAATTAAAATAAGTCTAACGAATTATGTTTTTAATAAAAAAGGATTGTTGTTTTTAATTAGCGAGATGGAGCATTTTTGTAATTATTTAGGTATATAAGGTGAAATCTACCGTAAAAGAAAAGTTGTCGGTACATGAAGACGAGTTCACCCAAATTTTATCGAAAGTTGTCGCATATTGTGTTCACACCACCAGTATATAAAAAGTACTCTAAATATAATTATATATTTTATGATTAAATTTAAATAAAGTATAATGTTTAATTTACTTAAATTATATATACAACTGGCTAAACAAGCCCCTTTCACATGTGCAAGTCTAATTTATAATTATTAGATAGAATAAATTTTAAGGATAAAATTGTCCAAAATATAACATTTTTGTGGAAGTAATATTCCTATGAATTTGGTGGTAATCACATTACCCATATACTCTTAAAGGTTATATTTTGATACACAAGTTGTGTAAAAAATTTACACAACCTTTTATATTTAAGCTATAAAATTTAAAACTTAAATCTCTAACCCTAACACCCTAAAACCTAAACCTTAAACCCTAAATTCTAACCATAAACCTTAAATTCTACACCCTACAACCTAAACCCCTAAATCTTAAACCACAACTTAAATTTTTAAACCCTAAAATAAAAAGGCTTATGTAAAACTAAAAGACTTACACAAACTTGTGTATCAAAATATTTTTCATTCTTAGATAGTGTTTAATATTGGTAATCTTACTTTATCATTATCAGATGATGTTACAAAAACTAAACGAGATAATATTATTTCGAAAAACTTATATTACTGTAAATGATGTAATATTCCTCGAACAAAATGCACCCTCAAAATTATAATAAAAAAGTCTCACTAATATGACAAGAAACATATTAAAATTCTTAGGAAAGTAAGGTTGAATCCCACAAAGAATAGATAAGGTAGAACTGAAATATTCAATGACGAGTGTAGTCCTAGGTAAAGTCTTGCCCAAAACTTTTACAGCACTTAGAGAAATATAAAAATATTAAATTATTACGAGAAATAAGAAATATAAATAACAAAAAAAGCAAAATGTAAATTTCAAAATAATTAAAAAAAACAATACGGCAAGAATTTCAGCCTCAAGTGTGATATAAATTTGGGGTAATTCACATTGTAGATCATTGAATTTAACTTTAATTTTTTATTTAGATTACAAACTTTTAATTTAATAAAATTACATCATTCAAATGTTATTATTAATGAATTATGCCACTTATATTAGCACCATTAAAAAAATTCTAACAAACAAAAATGAAACTAACACTTTTATATAGAGAAAAAGTTTGATACGCAGTCCGTATAAATAAACATTTACACTTGCTTTTCAAATTTAGGGGTTAGGGGTTTAGTTTAGGGTTAAAAGTTTAGGGGTTTAAGTTGTAGGCTTTAGAATTTAAGGTCAGTATTTAGAATTTAAGGTTTAGGGTCTAGAGTTTAGGGTTTAGATTTTAGGGTATTAGGGTTAGGAATTTAGAATTTATGTTTTATAAGGTAAAAACACAAGCTTGTGTAAAATTAGTTTTACACAGCTGTAATCACTAATTTTGTTCAGGGTGACCTATTTTACTTTTCTTTTAATAATAAAGGGTTTTCAATTTTATTAACACCCAAAAGAACAAAAAAGATTACTACTAGTAATTAAATAAAGGGCCTATATATAATCAACCTCTTTAGTTATATATGTAATTATCATCAAAGTTTCAAAAAATAACATAAATATTATTTTGTTATTATTATTATTTATTTATCCCCATTCTTATCTTATTTTATTATTATTATTCTCATGGTTATAGTTATCTTTTATTTAAAATTATAAACTATGTTAATTATCAGCCCATATATATATATTAATACATCAGCCCATATATACATTTTATATAAGTAAAAACCCAAATTTATTAATTAATAGTCCATTTACAAACCAAAGCCCATTTACAAAAATATATAAGTACTATATTACTTAAATATAAGCACAAATACAAATAAATAAACAACCCATCTATTAAGAACCCAAAAATATTACATGTATCTAGCCCAATAGGCCTTTGGTTGGCTAGACCTAAACCGACGCCCTTATCTCTTGCGCAGCTGATTCTCAGCCGTTAGATTTGGAAAAGATCTAACGGTCCACGATCAAGGCGAGGAAGGTTCCAGAACTCCTACGCGCCCATGAACGGCTCTCTGGTTCCCATACGCGCGTGTGCACGCTGCTTTATCATCCGTGCGATTTGCACGCGCGCCGGTTGATCTTCCAGCTTCGCCTTCACGTCGTCCGAAAGAACTAGTGGCCCAACGCCACCTCACCATCGCTTTGCCACGTCAGTTGCCACGCCAGCAGCTTCTGGTCCCCTCCTCGCGTTTGGTCACAATACGCTAGAGAACAAGATTGTCAAAGAGGACAAATGCGTAACTAAATATACCAGCAATTTCAGAGCAAACCGGCAAAAATCATAGATGCATTTGAATCCAAACAGAAATACCAGACATCCAATAAGAGATTTGTAATTTCTATTTTTTATTTTTCTTAAATATATGTAAATTAGGGTATATAACACTAAGCCCTAAAACATTGTAAGGGAGATTCGAATAGCAATACAAAGAAAAAAGAAACAAAGTATTTTCAGAGGTATTTCTCATTCTCTCTTTTTGTTTCAAACGCATACATACATAGAGTTTAAGGTTTAGAGTCCTTTTAGCTTCGGTGTCGATCACGCTTCCCTCTCGTTTGTTGCTTTATCACTGGTGACAAGCCTTACAGCCGTTTGAGGCCGTGTCCGGTGATTCGGTGTAGATACAAATGAGAGAGGTTTTGTTTTTTGTAAAAAAAAAAGGTTTCTCGAATATGTTTTTTGGGTTTAAAAAAGAAATGGACCAAGTTTTGAAAAACTAAGGGCATATTTGATTTTAAAATGAGAAAAGGGTTTGTTTCTTAGGGTTTTTTAGTTCACCGTCGTCGACGAGCCACGGTCGACACGGCAGGAAGGTGGCCAGAAACTGGAAATGGCGGTGGTTTCTGGGATCTGGGTTGAACACTTGGCGGCGCGGATGAACACCACGGCGGTGTTCATCCTAGGTTCAAAAGGGATAAAAAAAATGAAGGATTGCTTTTTATTTTATGTTTTAACCGTTCCCAGCCCAAAAAATAAAGTATATACTTGGTCCCCTTCTAAAAATGGTTTAATTACAAAATAAACCCATTCGTGTCGCACTATTTACGATCGGGGTCTCCGCCTTTTGAAATAGCTGATATAGTTCCTCTGCCCCATGAAATCACGCCCGACAGTCCATCTGCATCTCGTAATTCCTCCCTGGGTCATCGTATCTTTTCAAATACCTTCAATTTCATCCTTTTTATCCAAATTCATTTTTTTATTTCAATTCAACCCCAAATTTTTGTTTTCTGTCAATTTGATCCTATTTCCAAGGATGAAACTCCTCCTTTTTGCCCCCTGGTTCATGCACATTTAATTTCCATGTTCTTTTCCTTTTTATTTATGTTTGTTCATGTTTATGGTTTATATACTTAATGTGGCTTGATATTTATGTTTGTTCCATGTTTAATATATCTAATACTATATAGTTCTCTTGTGTATGCTATATGTTATATGAAATATAATTTTTTATGTATATAATATAATATAGTTTTTATGATTATAACATATGCTACATATAGTATTTGGTTTCTATGTATAAGGTATATTTTTACTTTTATATATAAGTTACGTTTATGTATATATAGTTAAAGTATAGTTTTCTTTATAAAAATATATATATATATGAGGGTTTTTTTTTAGTATGTGTATAGTTTAAGTGGTTTAGGGCTTGTAGTGCTTAGTGGGTTTTGGGCTAGTTAGATTAATCTCAGATTAGATTAAGGAGATTAATTTAACTAATTTAAAGTGTGGCCCGTCTCATAGGGGCATAATCTTTAAATTAATTAAATTAATTTAGGATTAGTCTTTTAGAGCTGTAGTTAGACTTAAGGTTCGAATTAGTTTAGTGAATTTAAATTTGCCCTTAGCTTATGGGGATAAATTTTAAATTCATTAAATTAATTGAACACATCTTAATTATCTTTTTAGGATAAAATTGATATTGAACCTAGATGGACATTTAAATTAAAAATCATGTTTGATCAATTCGATTCATCTTAGATAGAATCCTTGGCTCATTAGGATTCTAGTCTAAAATTAATCCAACTAATCATCATGATACAAAATAATCCATAATTTATTAGGGTCCACTAGTTTTTAGGGTGTAATTAATTTAGGGTTAATATTAGACCAACCTAGTAAGTAATTAGATCATTAATTGAACTTTCCATAATTTGGACCCTTTTAGGTTAGAACTTTAGTGGGCCTTTTGTGTGTTTAATTTAAGCCCTTGTGTGGTATCCATATCAATTGTCATGCATATGACTCATTTATTTTGAATTAATCTTTAAATCATAAAAAGGGAGATATTTATTAATTTCAATATTTGTGTCGTAACAGTCTGAGCTTAAAGGATGTTGGTCAGATATTTAAATTAATCTTTACCATCCCAAGGTAAAATTAAAAATCGACAAATCATAACTTCATACCTTAAATGCTCGCATCATGCATAAAGGTGACGTACGAAGTTCGAACCATATATTAACACGACAGTCAGACTTATATGATGTCAGTTTAATCTGTGGTCCGATGTATCGTCATCCTTATTAATTAATTGTTCAATTAATTTGAACCCACTGATTTGGCAAAGCCCGTTCAATTAAGGTAAATTCTCAACTAATTACGCTAAATTCAATTCAATTTAAATTTCAACAATTTCTATCCTTTTAAAAGCAACAAACATTTTGGTACCGATTTCCAGACGTGATGGGGGTGCTAATCCTTCCCCACACGTAACCAACTCTCGAACCCCTTTTAAATTGAATCTCTGGTTTTTTGGTGTCCGACCTACCTTATCCAAGTGGTCGGCGGCGACTCCAATTTTTTTATTGTTTTTCAAAAGAATACGAGTTTTCAAGAAAAATCCCTTTTTCAGAGAATGACTTGGGGATAACCCGTAGCACTGAACCTATATTTAAAAAGGTCGCTACAACAGCCTGTGTATCAAAGTTTTACCCTTTTATTTAACATATTTTTCACATAAAATAATCAAATGATGTTTAATGGACAATTTAAATATTTTTTGTTAGAAATTATAGGAAATTTACTTATTTTTCTTTGAATTCATTTAAATGAAATGTTTGATAAAATTCATGCAGAATTATTTTAATTATCAATTAAACATTATTTGATGATGATACGTTAAAAACATATTAAGTAAAAGTGTCAAATCAATTTTTCGTTAGAATTATTTAATGATATTAGTACAAGTGACTTAGTTTATTAATAAAAGTTGAATAATATAATTTGACTTAGTTTACTAATGAAATTCATTTATAGATCTTATTTTTGTCACTCAAGTTTAATTTTTTTTAATTTAATCATTGAGCATTTGATATGTTCTTATTTTGTTCACTCAGAAGTTAAATCATAAATGGAACGGTGACATGACATCTACATGTGCTAACGTGAACTGCTTTTTGCTGGCATGACAGTCACATGCCATTTTACCCTTTTTTTCTTTTATCTTTTTCCCTCGAAGATGAAAATTTTACAGTTTCACCTCTATCAAGTCGGTGCAGACATAACCATTCTTTGGTGCATTCTCCGATCGCTTTATCAGGTTAACTTTTCCTAAAATCACTTTAAAACTTATAAAACTCGACACAAAACTTAAAATGCACAAAACCCCAAACTACTCCGATCTATAATATCCGCCATTCGATCAACATAAAATCATGATATATTGTTAGCTTCATCCTTCTCCACCACCCCACCATTGGGATTTGAAAGAAGAGGATCCATCGTTGACAAATCAAAGGGAATCCAAAACTATGGATTTTTCACAAAGAAATAAAAAAATTAAGGCCATGTCATAAATTTTTAAAAAAATAGATGTCCAATGATAACACTGATAAGTATTTAACGGTAGAGTTACCAAAATAGAGGTAAATCAAAATTCAGTGATTAAATTAAATTAAAATTTTATTTGGATTGTAACATCCATAATTCTGAAACTTGGAATTTGCTTGAAATTGATGATCGAAAATTGGTCATCATTATTTATTTTTTTGACAATGGTAACTAAATTTTAGTAAAAAAACTATGAAAGATATTACAAATACAACGCATTCGGAATGAAGAATAATGGGGACTATTCAACTAAAATCTCATACAAAAAGTTAAAAGTGCAAAAAAAAGTAAATATTTTCATAGAGATTTACATAACGTCAAAATTCAGAAGCCTTCTTAAATCTCTCTGTCTCTGTCCAAAAGAGACGCATTACGTGATGAAAAAGGAGTGGTGAGCGAGCCAAACTATCAGGCAGACTGCTCCGCTATCCATGACTGATTATATCAACAAACAACCATAAACTGAGTGGGGATCTATTTTTCTATGACCAACGACAGAATCATAATCAGAAATTAACGTCGTGAAGATCTCTGTGTGAGCACTAAACGACCACTAAGGTATGCTGAAATCATATCAAAAACGAAGATGAAACAAAATCACAAAAATAAAGAAAACGTGCCACAAAGACAAACAAAAAGCGTGCCACAAGAGCATAAATTCTTATTAAACTAAAAAAACTAAAAATATAATAAATAAAAAACAAAAGAAATAACGAATATTAGCGATCGACAATCAATATTTAAATAATTGTCGATCGCCGACTAACTAAAAAAACAGGCGACATCTAATTTAAAAGAAAACTAGGGTTTTAGCTTAAGAAAACTAATAACGGTAATCATTATTTATTAAATAGTCGAGATTTGTATCCCAATACTTTTGGCCCGTTAAATTTATCGGTTAGTTTTTCTAAGAATTGAAACGGTAGTTAGAGAATTGATATAGCATCGTGGAAACTCAAATGAAAAGTATGAAAGTGAGGCCTTAATTCATAATTAGGCCAAATTGGAAAGTAAGTGGATTACGATGGATTTTTCTCCACCATTGATCTCCATTATGTTTGGCAAGATAAAAGCTTAGCCGTTGATTTTTGAAATATGAAAAATAAATTCCTATATAGCTACCCCACCGAGTTGTTCATTATTTATCACAATTCTCATCATTTCTCATCTTTAAGGGTTTTGCTACTCCTCTGTTTCGGATGCCAAATTGACTTAGAAAGGCCTAGTGATTGATCTAATATGCTTCATGATCCTTATACTTGTCTTGTTTTATAATTTAGCCTTTCAACATTATAAATTGCATGCTTGAGTGAATGAATATTAGTTTCAAGCTCCAATTGAGTTAATATATGCTCCGACGTTCGACTATAGAATTTCTAGTCCAATTTATAATTAAGTTGGATTTGGGGTATTACATGGATGGTAACCTCGATCTCTCAATTTCACTAAGTTGGTTAAATTTTCATTTGATTTTGATTGTAAAATTTTGCAACTCCCGAAAGTATTTTAATAATTTCACTAAGTCTTGTTTGGGGTATTACATAAATAGTAACATCGATCACTCAATTTGTTTTGTTTTATATTTCACTCCTATTCCGACTTCTCCAAAGTCTTCGGTAGCACAGTCGAGACGACAAGAGGTTCTCTATTTTTGTAGGAATAGAGTGATAGAGGTTTTGAGAATTTAAGAGAAGGTCACGGCGAGACGAGTTATTTATCATTACGATAAGTGTCAAGTGGAAGTGATGTATGTAGCTGAGGCATCTTAACAGTCTAGAAGACTTGAACATTGTTCTTACATGACCCGATCAATTTGAGCAAGCAATCGCCATTTATTTTCAATGTTAAACTCTTTGACAACAGGAAAAAATCATCTAATGGTGAATCATTTTGAATTTAACCTCTTTTAGACCCCATTTCAAAATTGAGACCAATTTGATCTTCGGGTTTGTGTCAATCTACTACATGGCTACATTATTTGAACCAAATAATCCCATAAGTGAGAATGGTATTGTAAGACGACACAAAATTGATATGATTAAAAGTTTGACAAGGTGCATGGACTTCCTTCTATTCTCTTTTATCTTTGTGTGAACTTGTCAGAGACCATTTTGTTTGTCCACCACAAGAGGATTGCAGCTTTTTTATAAATAATTTACATGGGGTTTCTCTTGTCACCAGAGGGTTTTCTGGTGTCCGTGTCTGATTGTGGGGAAGATGTCTCAAGTTTATCGATGAAAATTTGAGTTATTTTATTTTATTTTTGGAAACAAATTAAAGGAGATATGTTCAACGAGACATGATTTCTAAGTCCACATTTGATGTATTAGTCGATGTCGTCAAAATAAGAAAAGATAAACCAAATACATCTCAAAATTTACCGATTATGTTCTTCAAAAAATTTCATACAAAAAAAATATATGAAACCCAAATACATGAAAAATAATCAAAACTTTCCCTTATATGGCTTTTACCATCCATAGAAATTCAACTATCAAGTCTTCATGTCTCTATCCAACTAGACACTTAAGTAGTGAACATAATTGTTTCAGACATTTTCGGGATTTTGAGCGAAAACTTAAAAATGGAGTCATATAGAACGATATTATGTTTCATTACTTTGAACAATTAATTTACTATTTCATTAATAAACCATAGAAACATGATTAAAAGTTATCAAACACATTCTTTTTATTGTTTTGTTAAAAAAACACCATAAATACAACTAAAAATAATTAAGGGAACTCCTAACTTACTAGATTGTCACTTGAAAAATCTGTAAAATTATGAAGGTAGAAGGTGGGGCCTTGAGCGGTCGCTCATGCTCCTCCTCCTTACTAGACGTCACTAGTAGTGAAGTATGAAAGGTGATCAACGAAATTAATCTTGTAGACTGCTCTGATAATAGTTTTGAAAATATTAATAATATATCACAAACGCATATCTAACTATACGAGATCACCTATTTTTCCTAATTAGGGACATGCGTTGTGACAGTCGTTACACGTACATCAAAGACTTAAATTACCACAAAAATAAATAAGAACCATACAATAAGACAAAGAAAAATATATTACAAGTTAATGAAAAATCATGCCACAAAAGAAAACGAAACAAAACATAGTAGAATGTGCGAAAAATATCTAAAACAGAAAGTATACTTATTGAAAATAAAAAAATAATAAAAATCATCAACGATCAACAATCGTACCAGAGATCTACTAATTGACCTAGTGGCTAAGAATATTTATATTATCGCATCTTGTATGAGTTTGAATCTCGTTACGAGAATGTAAAACCTCTCTAATTAATAAAAAAACAATCGTACTAAATTAGAGGTATTGTCAATAGCATAAAAATTAAGAAAAACACTGGAAAAGAGAAAATAAAAAGAAAGTGAATGTTTAAAATTGATAGTGTCATTATTATTCTAATAACGGTCGGTACATATCTGTAGCGACCTTTTTTTCTTTTTTTTTTTAAAAAAAATTTGCCGTGTTAAGGGCGCTTGTTTAGAAAATAAGTTGGCTACCAATTATCCCCTGAATTATTAATGAAAATCCTTTGGAAGATGAGAGATTTCCTTTGAAAACTTTAAATTTCCAAGACGATGAAAACTTGGAGTCCCGACCATTTAGGTAAGGTATGCCGGACACCATAAAACCATAGATTCGTTGCGAAAGGGTCCGGGAGTTGGTTACGTGTGGGGAAGGATTAGCACCCCCATCACGCCCGGAGATCGGTACTAGAAAATTTGTTGCTCTTAAAAGAATGAAAGTTATTGAAATTTAAATTGAATTTAATTTGAAGTGCTTAGATAAAGATTAACCTTGATTGCATGGGCCTTATCGAATTGGTAGACTCAAATTAATTAAACATTTAATTAATAAGGTTGACGATATGTCAGACCATAGATTAAACTGACATCGAATAAGCCCGATTGCCGTGTTAATTTATGGTTCGACCTCCGTACGTCATCCTTATGCATGATGCAAACATTCAAACATGATGTAATGACTTTGTTAATTTTTAGTCTATTTACCTCAGGATGACAAAAATTAATTCGAATATTTGGTCAACATCCTTTAAGCTCGGACTGTTACGACACGAATATTAGAATTAATAAATACCTCCCTTTTTATGATTTAAGTTGATTAACGATGCCATTAAGATAAAAGTTTACATGAATGTCAATTAATGTATGACAATCAAGGGCATAAATGTAAACGTTAAAAAAGGAAAGATCCAATTTAACATATAGCTCAATTATATATTTAGCCCTAAAAGATTAAGAAACCCAATTTTTGGTTACTAAATTGTAATTTAATGCTAAATTAGATTTAAATTGATTTTTTCTTTTTTAAAGGAATTAAGAATTGTTCAATTAATTTAATGAATTTAACATTTACCCCAATAAGCTAAGGATTCACTAAATTAATCCAAACACTAATATAAGTAATATTCTAAAAACTAAGACTAATTTGATTAATTCTAGGATCATGTCCCTATAATACGAGCACACGACTTGTTCGAATTAATTTGGCTATTCCCAACCTAAGCCCAAAACTTAAAACTATTAAAATTAGGCTCAAAGCTAAAAGCCCAGACTACTAAAACCAAATCTAAAAGCTTAGGGCTCATAAACAATTTCATACATTTGTTATCAAAATATAATTTGAAACTATATTACAAACCTTAGAATTATAAATATTATAGCCTCCATTTTTTATAAAATGAAAAGATTATATGTTATACATTTTCAAAAATTATAAATTACGTATAAAAAGAATTGCATATGTTATGATCTTTTTATTACATAAAACTAGCATTTAAAGAAAAACCTTATTTATGATGATATTAATATTTCATTTAAAAAAACATATACCATAATAAAAAATAAATTATCTAATTTTGTAGAAAAATCATGTACTTAAGAATTTTACATTACATACACGGTATAAAAGAAATTTATATTATAAGAACCCAATTCTGGCTCATTATAAGCTTGCGAATTGGTTTCGATTCGAGGGAAAGCACGACCTGATGACGTGGAGGGCTGCTCACGTGTCAAAAGGCGTGGATTCCAGAAGTGAATTACTGACCCGTGGAGGGCTACTCATGTGGGTATGTGGCGCTTCACTCCCACTTAAAGGAAGGAGCTCGGGTATAGAGCTTAATGATATGATGCAACACATCTCGGTGTATTTGTAAGATCCTTTTTAGCATAAGATCTCCCTCTCGGAATTCTCTGGGCCGAACTTTCTTGTCATGTGCCTGCATCATTCTTTTCTTGTACATTTGACTGTGACAAATTGCCTTCAGCCTTTTTTCCTCGATAAGATTCAACTGACCAAAATGGGCATGTACCTATTCGGCTTCATCCAGTTTTACTTCAGATAAAACTCGAAGAGATGGAATTTCAACCTCAATTAGAAGTACTACTTCTGATCTATAGATCAAAGAGTAAGGTGTTGCCCCAGTAGAAGTTCATACTGATGTCCGATATGCGAACAGAGTGAAGGGTAGCTTCTCATGCCAATTTTTGTAAGTCTCTGTCGTCTTCGATATAATTTTCTTGATGTTCTTGTTTGCTGCCTCCACTGTCCCATTTTTCTTAGGGCGGTAAGTCACAGAATTGCGGTGCATAATTTTGAACTGCTCACACGCCTCTGCTATTACCTTGTTATTAAAATTGGTGGCATTATCAGTGATGATTCTTCTGGCAATCTGTATCAACAAATAATATTTTTTCTTTAGAAACTTGTAGACTGTTGATCTTGTAATATTGGTATACGAAGCTGATTCCACCCATTTGGTGAAGTAATCGATGACCACAAGGATGAAGCGATGTCCATTATAAGCTTTAGGGTGAATCTGCCCAATAACATTTATGCCTCAGACAGCAAAAGGCCAAGGTGAATTAATCGTATGAAGAGGTAATGACAAAGAATTGATATTGTCAGCATATATCTAGCATTTGTAGCATTTCTTAACATACTCAATACAATCTCCTTCCATGGTTGTCTAAAAGTATCCATATCTCATAATTTCTCTGGCCATTGCAAAGGCATTTGCATGTGTTCCGCATATTCCATCGTGCACTTCTGCCAGAATTTCTCTAGCTTCTCAGGAATTGACACATCATAACAAGATATGATCCTTTCCCTTTTTATACAGGATTTCACCATCAAGTACGTATCCTGAAGCCATCCTTCTAATAGTTCTCTTGTCATTGTCATTTGTCTCTCTAGGATAGATCTAAAACTTTATGTATTGCAAGATATCAAAATACCATAGATTTTCATCTGACTCTTCCTCTATGTTGTAGCAGTGAGCATAGGTCTCGTAACTTTGCATTTGGATCGGTATCATATCCTCTGGTTTATTTGCTAGAAACACTGAAGCCAGTGTAGCTAAGCCATCAGCCATTTGATTATCTTCCCTAGGGATGTATGTAAAAGTGACTTCTTCGAATTCTTTTGTTAACTCAAGGATCAACTTTCAATACTTCATTAACTTTGCATCCTTTGTTTCCCATTTTCCACAGAGCTGGTAAATGACCAATGTTGAATCCCCATATACTTTCAAGACTTCTATCTTTCTTTTAATAGTAGCTCGCAGGCCCATGACACAAGCTTCATACTATGTCATATTGTTGGTACAAAAGAATTCTAACTTGCTTGTGAAATGATAATGTATGTTACTTGGGGAAATCAACACTGCCCCTATTTCTCATCCTAGGGCATTAGTTGCCCCCGTCAAAATACAATTTCCAGGTTTCATTCTCTAGAGTTCCATTTTCTTCCGTGGATATATTCATCACATCCTCGTCTGGGAAATCAAAGTTTAGGGACTCATAATCTTCTGAAGCACGATTAGCCAGGGAATCTGCTATGACGCTTCCTTTTATTACTTTCTGAATTACATATACAATGTCGAATTCTGACAACAACATTTTCCAATGAGCCAATCTTCCAGTCAATGCTGGAGCTTCCATCAGGAACTTCAATGGATCAAGCGAGATATTAGCCAAGTAGTGTGGTATAGCATGTACTGTCTAAGTCTACGAGTTACCCAAACCAAAGCACAACATAATTTTTGAATTGGTGGATACCGTACTTCACACTTTGTAAACTTTTTTACCAAATAATAAATGGATATTTCCTTCCTTCATGTATCATCATGTTGCCCCAACACACACCCCATTAAATTTTCATAAACTGTTAAGTACAGGATGAGTAGTCTATTCGGAACTGGTGCCACCAGAATCGAAGAATTTGACAAATATTTCTTAATCTTATCGAGCGTCTCTTGGCATTCTTTGTCCCATTCTCCTGGATTATTCTTCCGAATCAATCTAAAGGCTGGATCATATTTATCAGTCAACTGAGGAATAAACCAAGAAATATAATTCAATATCCCAAGGAATCCTTGTACTTCTTTTTGTAAGCGAGGCGGTGGAAGATTCTGGATTGCTTTCACTTTGTCTGGATTAATCTCAATTCCTCTTCTACTGACCATGAAGCCCAAGAGTTTCCCATATGTAACCCTGAAAGTGCACTTGTTCGAGTTGAGTTTCAACTTATACTTTCTCAACCTCTGGAACAGTTTCCTCAAATTTTGGATGTGCTCTTCCTCAGTCTGAGATTTGGCGATCATATCATCCATGTACACCTCTATTTCTTTATGCATCGTGTCGTGGAAAAGAGTCATCATGGCTAGCTGGTACGTTGCCCTGTATTTTTCAGTCCGAAAGGCATCACTTTGTAACAATACGTGTCCCACAAGGTTATGAATGTTGTCTTCTTCATATCCTCTAGATTCATCTTTATCTAGTTGTACCCCGAGAAACCATCTATAAAGGAGAACCATGAATGTCCTGATGTATTGTAGACTAGAATATCAGTATAGGGTAAAGGAAAGTTATCCTTCGGACTTGCTCTGTTCAAATCTTTGTAGTCCACACACATGCATACTTTTCCATCTTTCTTCGGCACTAGGACTATAGTGGCTACCCACTTTGGATATCTTTCCACCTACAGGAAACCTGTATCAATCTGCTTTTGTAACTCATTTTTGATCTTTAATACCATATTTGGCCTCAACCTTCTGAGCTTATGTTGAACCGAATTGTATTCTGGCCTTATGGACAACTTATGTACCACTATATCCGTATCCAATCCTGGCATATCTTGATAAGACCAGGAAAAGACATCTTTGAACTCTCGCAACAAATCAACCAACTCTTGTCAGATTTTTGGTGAGAAAGTAGTACCGATCTTCACCTTTCTTTTGACTTCATCCGTTCTGAGATTCAAAATTTCTATCTCTTCTTTATGAGGCAAGATCTGTTTGTCTTCCTTTTCTACCAACCTTAATAATTCGTCAGGGATTTCACATTTTGTCTCATCTTCACACTCATTGACTTTCATTGGACACGTTGGTCGCTCAGAATCTAATTCACAATTAGGTTCAAGATCATTCATGCCATTAATAGTTGAAGACCTACGAAGAAAATAATAATATATTTGGAATGGATGCGAAAAAACCAAGGAACATGTTTTCCATTTGAGAATCAAAGTGAAAGCATCTTTATTGAAGTAAACTCACATTATAGCCCTTTACAGATAATCCCTTGTACTCGTTGGCACAAGTACAAGGTGGTTCTTGGCATTAATTTTTTATTCTTAAAAACTAGAGAAAGATCTTTTGATATCCAATTATTGAGTGCTTCACCAGGAAAGCATGGACAAATTCCCTTTAAAAATATGCTAGGCTTGGATCCCTCAGATACGACATTGACATACAACCCTTCCATGATGTTGCCAAAGATCTCATCTTCCAGCAACTTCACAATTTCTAGGTTGTCCTTCTCAAGCTGCTCTTCTATGTTTTCAAATCCACGTAACTTGAAGATGCTGGTCAAGTCAGGGAAAATCATGGGTTCAGAAGATGTTTCCATCCCCAAAAAATGAGCCCTCATTTGGTTCTCTCTTTTCCTCAAACCCTTCTGCCTCTGTTGGATGTTAGGATTAAATCCAAGTCCAAAGCGATCATTCTTCATGATGACAGGATTCGGACGTAGACATCCCTGAAGATATTTTCGAAGCCCCTTTCCTATTTTTGTATCTCTACCAAGTGTTTCACGGACAATCATTTTGGTACAGTTGGATAGCCTCGGTTGAGGTATTGGTTTTCCCTCAGCAATAAAGGTCATGTTTATGAAATACAAGGCCCTGAATGAACACTCGAGATCATTTTCATTTGCTTTGATGTACGGGGCATCAGTAGTTAGAGAGGCAATAATATCTTCCTCAACTCCAATACTAACCAGCTTTTCATCTATCACAAATTTCAGTTTCTAATGCAAAGACGAAGGTACTGTGCTAGCAAAATGAATCCATGGCCTTCCCAAAAAGCAATTGTATGTTGGTTTGATATCCATAACCATGAAGTCAACATTGTAAATTGTAGGTCCAATTAACAATGGTACCTCAAGCTTTCCCAGAACTTCTCGAGTCGTACCATCAAAAGCTCTCATAGTATTCTTGTATGCCTTCATATGTGAATCATCAATTGGCAACCTTTGCAAGGTAACCATTGGTAGGACATGCAGTGCCGAGCTATTGTCTATTAGTACTCTAGGAAGAACATGACCCTTACAGTGAGTTGTGATGTTCAAAGCCTTGACAAATCTCAATCCTCCTTCCGGGATCCCATCATCAGTGAAAGTAATGTAGTTGTCTATAGTAATATGGTTCACAATTCTGTCCATCTTGTGTATTGATATATCATTTGGCACAAACATTTGATTTAGCACCTTAATCAAAGCATTATGGTGTCCTTCCAAACTCAGCAATAGTTCAAGGACAAAAATCCTTGCATGTTGTCTTTTCAACTGCTCAACTATATTTTATTCACTAAGCTTCAGGAACTTCAAAAACTCTTACGCCTGTTTTTTCTGTAACAGGCTCATTTATTTTAGGAGCGAATTCCTCCCTAAAGGTCCTTTCTGATTATGCAGCCTTCCATTTTGTCTTCTCACCCTCTTTAGATGTTTCGGGTGAATAACATCTACCACTTTTGGTAAAATGCCCCACTTCATTTATCAGCTCCATATCAAATGTCTTATCTTGTTTTCCTTCTAGAACTGTCTTTGTTTTGTTCAAGGAACCTTGTGAGAATTCTTGAAAGCGAATGGTGCTGGTGGAGTAAGCACAATCTTGGGAGTCGCTATCAGCTTCGTACTGGCTAAAGAAACTTCCATCTTTAGCTTAGCAGAGATGACCAACAGCCTATTGACCTCATACTTAATCCCGAAGGTTTAGAGGTGCATACCTCTACATCCTTTCTCCTACCGGTCTTTTTCAAAAAAAAACAATTTCTTTGTTATTCATCATACCCTGAATCAAGCACCTGAACTCAGAGCAGTGTTGAATCTCATGGCCGTCTTCCTAGTGATATTCATAGTACATGCCTGACACCACTTCTTTCTCGGCTTTCATTCCTATTTGTATCATTCCAGCATTATACAATTGTTCAAACACCCACTTCAGAGGAGATTTAATCTCAGATACATTTGTCTTTAGCCGCTTGGTCTCATCATCTTCCTCTATTGCATTCACACCTTGTCCCCCATGGTTTGGTAACAGATTGGCTACAATGACTAAATTCTGAACTACTTTCTTAAATGCGGTACAATTCTCAATTGTATGCCCAAGAATCCCAGCATGATATTCACAATGAGCTTTTGGGTCATACCATAGAGGGTATAGAGGCTGAATAGGTGTGAGATAGTAAGGCCTCACCAAATCTGCATTAAACAACTGTAGGTATAGCTCATAATACTACACTGATAAAGGCGTGAAATTCACCCTATTATTTCTCGACCCCCGAGAATCCTTCTTGTTTGAATTCTATGAATTTCCTGATGCAGCCCCAGGTAGTGTGATCATAACATTCTTCGAAGCCTCATATACACTTGTATTATTCACTTTATTATCCTTCCTTTTGAAATTCTTGCGAGAACTTTCTCCACTTTTTATTTTTCACTCTTAATTGTCGCTTCGATCAATTCACCAGTCATCACCATGTCAACAAAGTTATAGGTGGCATTACCAATCAATCGTTCAAAAAGTGTCCCTCTCAAAGTGTTTACAAACATATGGGTAATTTCATCCTCCATTAACGTTGCTTGTACCTGTGCTGCCACCTCTCTCAACATCTGTGCATATTGTCACAAGCTTTCAGTCGATTTTTGCTCCATAGCTTGTAGCATAACCCGACTAGGAACCATTTGGGTTACATGCTTGTAGTGTTCTTCAAAAGCTCTAGAAAGGTCCCTCCATGACTTGATGTTCACCCGACTTAGTTGAGTATACCAGCGTGCCGACGAGCCTAACAAGTTATCTTGGAAATAATGAATCAACAATTTCTCATCCCTTAGATAAGCGACCATCTTACGACAATACATGGTAAGATGTGCTTTTGGGCAAGTCGACCTATCGTACTTCTCAAAGTTAGGTACCTTGAATTTAGGTGGAATGACTAGATTAGTGACCAAACTCAAATCAGCAGCGCAAGACCCTTGCTCATTTGTCCTTTGCATTTCCAACAAGCGGTTCTCTAGAGCCTTACAGCGCTCCTCATACTTTCTCTTAATTTTAGCACAAATCTTTTCAATCTCATTAACAATATTCAAGTTCGGGACTTCATCACCGCTTCCAAAGTTTGCTCTAATATTGACCGAATGACTTGTAGTAGCCCCAGCTAAATTGATGTTGACCTTCTTTGCAGGAGGTGGTCCCTCAGGTTGTTCCCTTATGTGAGATGTAGTATCACCTTGTTCGTTCATTTCATTCGATCCATCTTGTGCCTTGCCCTTTTCGGATCCCTTTGGTCCCAATAAAGTAGTTAGCTAGTTGATTATCTCCCTCTATGCTTGGGCCAATTGCTCCTTCATGGACTGCTCAATTCTGTCAAATCTATTCTTTACTTCTACTCGGTCATTCTCAAGACTAGTAATCTTGTCTTCTACAACCATGGTCCTAGAGCACAGCCGTGTTCCGTATGAATGCGGTTTAAAAACAAACTGTCATAGATGTATGAATATATAAATGCATGAATGCCTGAATGCAAAAGGGGTATTGACTTTGAAAACCAATTCTTAGAGAAACATCTATTAGCTAGAAAAGTCGAATACAAGAAATATATAATCTCAAATTACACAAAACTACTAGTCCTGATTCCTAAGTTAACTAATTCATGTAGTAATCGCGTGATGGCTTCCCCATGCTCGAGCTCAATATCTGGCTGTTCCAACAAACTCATGGCTTGTTTAGACAAGACCTACATATATGCGGTGATACTCCTTACTTTTTTCTTGATGCTGACCAATTCATCATTCTGATTCTGAACAGTGCGTTGTGCTGCTTCGTACTTGCTTTTCCATACACCACTTTCTTGGTACAATGCTTCTTCATAACTTATGAGCTTTTCCTTCAAGTCCCGCACTATGCTTTCTAACTTTGCCACCTTCTTTTTCAGTCATTTATTCTCTCGATCCATCCTAACCTTGTCTTCGTTGTGGTACTCCGTAATCATTTGTTCCAACTGTGATACTTGAGTTGTCAGCTCAAAATTTTGGGTTTGTTCTTCCTCTAACTTCTTCTTGACTTTATTACTTGATTCCTCCATTCTCGGGCCTTTTTTCTTTGACGCACTTGTAACTTATTCATACATCTTCTTATAGCTATCTCTTTCCTTTTTCATATCATCCAGCTGTTCAGACAAATTTTGAACCACCTTGCTCATCCCTCCCTTTTGTTTTGCTTTACATCCAGTGTGAATTTCTTGTAGGTCCTTCAATTTTTGGTTAACTTCTCGATTCTGCCTAGAGAGTTATTTTCCTTTGCTTTTTTTTACTTCTACCTCTAGTGTTGATATGGAGAGTTTATGTTTTATTTCATTAATCCTCTTTTCATATCCTTTCACCTCTTTCTCATGATCGTGCTTCAATTTCTCCATCACTGGCGGTGCATTTCTTTCTTGATCATCGGCCGACTGAGCATTACCTGAATCCTTTCGTGGGATACCGTCATTGATCCTTCGAGTTCTCCATTCCACGTAATTGGGCATAACCCCATATCCATCCTGAAGCTTTACTCTTCTTGGTGACTTATAGGCGTGTAAAGTATCTTTCACTTTTACCTTATACCCTTCTGTCTTGTGCATGTATTCAAACCCTTCCATGCCAGCAGTGGATGGAATAAACTATCTTGACCCAAATTGGCGAGATACTAACAACGGGAATTAAGTTGTTCCTCCCCAAACCCTGGGTAACGGAACCCAATCAAAATTTCCACACTGATTTATGTAATTGATTAGGTTCAACCATGGAGCCTTCCATACCACATCTGAATCTTTCATGTTTACAAAGAATTCTTTCCACACTTCTTATGTCTTCTTCTCAATTGGGCACATAGCTAAGTATTCCTCCAATTGCGAAAAATCGTCATAACACCTACAAGCTCTATAAGGTGTAAACCACATGTGTTCCCTAAACCAAACCTTCAGCAATTGAGCGCATCCCCAAAATCTCCCATCCCCAACTTCCTACAAGCAGACAACGTCCTATATGTTTCAGCTAGGATAGTTGGTACCGGTTAACCTTGTCTTTTAAGCGCTCGAATAACACCAAGGTTGACGAGTCTATGAGGCCTGAATTTCATGGTAACAGCACTAACCCATATACGCATAAGGAAAACAAGCTTTGTAACCCTCTCGACCCGGCCTAGTCGCAAAACTAGACTAAACGGGTCACACAGGGAGTATTTAAGAAAAACACAAGAGTTTCCCTTCAATAAATGACCCTCTTTTTTCTTTCTATATTCTCTAGATGCAACATTATTATCCTAAATGTACGAGCTCGATCCAAACACACTCAATTGCATACACAATTTTTAGGGACTAAAACATAAGAAAATAGAACATCATAAGATTCCAAATAACCAGCTTACCTATCACTGTATCGGTACACCAGTTCCCCGTATCGATATGAATTGTACCAGAATTCCATGTTGCACAAAGCCGTATCGATACGGCCTCGTGTACCGATATGCCCAACCTTTTTCCTCTAAGACTGTATCGATACAAGTCTATTCGTACCGATAGGCTAAGCCTAATTTGGCCTACCTATACCGATACACCTGGGCATGTAATGTCTTAATTCACTGAATAAACACATCCTAAAGATATCCAAAACCATTCTAACATGATTCCAATGCAATCATAACATGTTCAAAGATCAAATCTCAGCCCAAAGCACTAGAAACAACCCAAAACATGATCATATATGCAAAAGGGAAATCTATAGGCATGCACCCTATTTCCAAGCCAAGTCAAACACCAAAAACCATATCAAAGCTCAAATCAAACATTAAAGGCCATTTACAAAACCAATAAGGCAATACAAACTTGCCACAAACCAAGGAGCTCACAACATGCTCTCCCAAATCATAAAGGTACCTTCTCATTGCCAAATTTATTACTATTGATTAGTTCAAAACCATACTTAAGCTAATAGAACATCTTGGACTTCTACTCTTACCTTCTTGCTGCCCAACAAGCTATTTATCTGAATTGTTAAGAAAAGAGAGCGTAAGCAATAAGCTTAGTAAATGATGCTCAAAGGTAAACCATTAACAATGCCTTTTGAAAATCATTTCCTCAACAAATCATTTTACATCATGCTCAAATCTGTCTCATGCTTTTAAACACGTTAAAGCAAAATCACTTGTCTTTCAAAACACATGTATCATTTAGCTCATGCATTAAATCCAATGCAAAACTCTATGCCACTTCTCATGCTTAAACATTACAAACCATTTCTCAAAATAGGATCTCATGTATAAATTCCATTATACAAAACCATTTAAAACAATGATACATGTAGTCTCATATATTGGCTCTCAAGTGACCCGAATGGCTACGACCTCATCCCCGGATGGCTACAACCCCATCTTTTAAATGTTCGAATATGCGGACACCTTGATGGCTACAACCCCATCAAGTCCCATGGTGATACAACCCACCATATTGCACACTTCAGCTGGGTTGGCACTACCCTCATTGCCCGTAGTGAAGGCACTACCCCCATTGCGTAACCAAAGACTTCGGCTCACGTACGAATTTTGTATATATTATAGTACACTTTCATCCTATTGGTCGACCAATTATATCTGATTATAATAAGCATCATCACTTGCCAATATACACTTTAAAAACCATGTTACCTTACTGTTTTTCAATACATAAACATAAACAATTTCTCATCCCATTTCAAAAGCAATATCATTGCATGGCATTTCTTAATAAGTTATAAACTCTTGCGAAATCATATATATATATATATATCATGGGATCACATGAATCATCTCTCAATTCATAAAAACATGCATAATAGTAGGTAACAAATTCTATCTTCAAACATAAGCATGATTTATCAAAATAATGGGAAAAGCCGAGAGCCGAGAGCGAATTCAATCATACTTACTTCTGAGTTTAAACCAGTGTTTCAAGCTTAATTTAAACCCCCCAAAAGTCACTTTCAAACCTCTTTAGAGCTATAAAACTCGTTTCCACTTACCAACACGCTTCACTTGCTTTGCCGAAGCGATTTAAGCCTCCGGATCAATCGAACCCTCTTCCAAAGATATTGGAAGCAACTCCCCTGCTTCTAACCAAGAAAAACAGAGGATTAAATGCACATCCCTACATTAAAATCCCCAGCAACACAACATCACACTCACCCTACTCATCAAACAACCTTCGCTATCCGAAAACTACCGAAACATCAGCGAAAACACTCTAATTGATCTCTAGCCCCTTTCCCAACGAAATCAAAAACAAAATATCATCAAGATACACCTAAAAGCATCTCCTCAACACCAAGATATCATCAGCCATCACTTAACCACTTAAACAAGACAAAAAAATCCAAGATCTCAACCTAAGAAACAAGCAATTCACCTAGTTTCGGGATTACCACATTAAAATCCATTAATCTACAATATCAAAAATCAAAATTATGATAAGTCGCAATCATTAACCTAGCATTAACAGATCAAAACAAATCTCAATCAATTTCACCCAATAAACTTCAATTAAACCATTTTTCCATAATTGTACCATCAAAACCTATTAGAAAACATTCATAAAAAACCAATAACTTGGGAATTTCAACTAAGAACCTATCATTAGAGGAAAAGAACAAAACCTTACCTCTAATGATGACTTTTCCCTTCAATTGTATAGATTTACATGAGAAAACAAAGATAAAACAATAAGGTTTTGCTAGGAAAACATTAAGAAATCATTTAGGATTAAAAAGATGCATTAAATCAAATGTTTACCTAAAATCTTTGAAGAGAAATGAATGATTGGCTGGAGAGAATTTGAGAGAAAATGATTGAGAGAAAAGTTAGTTACGTGAGATATGTTTTAAGAAAATAATGAGCAATTAATCCTCTCTATCATTTTTACCAATTAAAAATCACTTTAAATCAGTCAATTAAGAGGGAAAAAGTCAGAATTAGACTCTTGGTCAAAAGCTCCTTAAAGATTCAAAGTTAGAAAAACCATCTACGAAACGACGATAATGTCTTGCCAAACCCAAGAAACTAGAAACCTCCAACACCGAATTAGGTTGCTTCCAATTCACAACTGCCTCAACTTTCTGCGGATCTACACGAATCCCTTTCGCCAATACAACAAGACCAAGAAACACCACCTCTTTAATCCAAAACTCACACTTGCTCAACTTAGCATACAACTAATTATCCACCAAAACTTGCAAAACAATCCGCAAATGTATATCATGATCCTCCTCGGTACGTGAATACACAAGGATATCATCGATAAACACCACTACAAATTGATCTAAAAACTCATGGAACACCCGATTCATCATGTCCATGAAAGCTGCAGGCACATTCGTCAACCCAAACAGAATCACCAAGAACTCATAATGCCCGTAGCGGGTACGAAAAGATGTCTTTGGTACATCATTATCCTTCACCTTCAACTGATAGTATCCTGATCTTAAATCAATCTTGGAAAACACCATTGCACCGCAGAATTGATCGGATAAGTCGTCAATCCGCGATAAAGGATACTTATTCTTAATCGTCAACTTATTCAGTTGCCGATAATCGATGCACATCCTCATAGTGCCATCTTTCTTCACAAACAACACTGGTGTACCCCACGGCGATACACTAGGCTGAATGAACCCTCGGTTTAACAACTCTTGAAGCTGTGTCTTAAACTCCTTAGACATCATGCGATACAGAGCAATAGACACTGGAGCCATATCTGCATACGTCTCGATACAAAACTCTACCTCTCTATCAGGCAGCAAGCCAAACAACTCTTCCGGAAACACCCCTGAAAAATCACAAACAGTTCGGATATCCTGGGGACATGCCTCCTTCATATTTGGATTCATAACATACGCCAAGTATGCCTGACATCCTACTTTTAACAACTTCTGCATTTTCATGGCCGAAACAACATTGGATAAAAACTTAACATTCTCTCCCACCACCACAACTTTATAATCATCAAAGAGCTTCAATGAAACACGCTTAGTCTCAAAATCCACCACAGCCCTATGCTTGGTCAACCAATCCATACCAAGGTTAATATCAAAACCATAAAAAAGGTAACTTCATCACGTCAACCGTAAACACATGTCCTTGAACCATCAACGGACATCTCCTATACAACTTTCTAACAACGACCGTCTCACAAAGGAACTCGTCACTTGCATAACCACATCTAAAAACTCAACTGGTATGTCAAGCAACTATGCATGCTCACTCAAAATATATAAATGCGTAGAACCATAATCAATCAAAGAAAGTAATGACAAGGATTGAAAAATAAAGGTACCTACGATCACATTCGTGTCATTTATCCTCTCGCGGTGTGCAAACACCTTAGCTGGTCCACCCCCCTCAGGCTGAACTGCCACAACATAGGTAACATTCCTCTGACCATCCTCCCCACGCTGAAAATTACCTCAGCCGCGCCCACGGCCCCTCTAAGGCTCAATAACACGCATCGGTTCATGTCTAGATAATTGAGGACAATCACGTTTCACATGACCCTGTGAACCACAACCCCAGAAAACACTGAGAGTACCCCAGCACTTTTTAGAATGTCGTCTCCCACATCGGCCACACTCAGGTAAACGAACCACAGTATTCTGGCCCTACTGCCCATGACCTGTGATACCACCACCACCATCATGCCTCTGATCCGGGTGAAACTATCTATCACGTTGCCTCTTAAAACGATCCCTTCCACCATCATACTCAGAAACCTTCTTACCAGAACTAGAATTCCTTGAGCGAGAGGACAAACCCAAACTCTGCTCAATGTCCTTAGCATAAGTGACCAAAACATCAAAATCTGTGTACTTAGAAGCCAACGTATAGGTCTTTACCTCCTTCACCAAACCATATCAGAAGCTCACATCTCTTCGGCTCATCAGGAACCAGCTCAGGAGCATACTGGCTCAACTGTACAAACTGAATCTCGTACTCTGCAACAGATATGTTACCCTGCACCAAGGCCATAAACTTTCGCTTCTTCTCATCTTGATATCGAGTACCCAAAAAATTTCTCTAGAAAGTAGCCCCGAAGAACTCCCATGTCACCTTGGCAGGTTCCATCCCTGCAATAGTGGTAATCCACCACGAATAAGTATCTCCCTGAAGCAAGAATATTGTACAACCCAACTTACATACATCCGTGCACTCCATCTGCCCAATAATCCTCTGAGTACTCTTAAACCATGCCTCAAAACCCTCTAGAGATAAACCTCTAAATTCAGTATCACCCAAACTACGTAAACGCTCCAAAGGTAAACTAGTATTAGTTGTAGGTTGTGGCACAACCGCATGCATACCCACCACCGCAGCCTGAATAGCTCCAACTATAGCCTAGATTAACAGTGTCATATCATCGACAGCTTGACCTTACGCTACCTGAGGTCCAACACCTCCTACACCAGCTCCAGCTCCGACTCCATCACCACTAGGAGGATGAGAAGGGGCGACACAACATCATCACGCTTATCCTTCGTAACAACATTGTGTGCATTACCTTTAGGCTCTCATCTCGGTCCCATTATGAAAACAATATGAATCTCTAGCGTATAAATACAACAATGAAGACAATTAGGCTAGCCATAAGTAAGAATCCAAGATGCTCAAGTCTTTAAAACAAATCTTTTAGCATCAATAGTAATAATAGCAATGGGTACCCCAATCTCTGTCCCAAATCATCACATAACAATCATATAACATGTTATCAAACACCGGGCATAGCAAACATCTAGAAAAACAATCAACCTACCTCCAAAATTTTCATAAACTTGGCTTTGATACCAACAAATGTAACCCCATTGACCCGGCCTAGTCGCAAGACCGGACCGAATGGGTCAAACGAGGAATATTGAAGAAAAAACTGAGAGTTTCCCTTCAATAAACGACCTTTTTTATCTTTTCTAGATGCAACATTATTATCCTAAATGTACGAGCTCGCGGGTGAATTTATAACTCAATCGGGCGTCGATTCGACATCCAATTGCTTCGATTATCATTTGGGGACCATTTTATAAAAACTGACAAATTATAAGAACTTATTGTGAAATTAAGGTTACCAATATTCAATTAGTCAGGTTTCATAATCACATGTCAAATTCCAACACAATTTGATCATCTAAGCATGCCCAATTGCATATATAATTTTTGGGGACTAAAATGTAAGAAAATAGAACATCATAAGATTCCAAATAACTAGCTTACCTAACACCGTATCGGTACACCTGTTCCCCGTATCGGTATGAATTATACAAGAATTCCATGTTGCACGAAGTCGTATCGATACGGCCCCATGTACCAATATGCCTAGCCTTTTTCCTCCAAGACTGTAACGATACGGGTCTATCTGTATCGATACGCTAAGCCTAATTTAGCCTACATGTACCGATACGGTACCCCGCGTACCGATACGCTTGGGCCTGTAATGTCTTAATTCATTGAATAAACACACCTTAAAGATATTCAAGCCATTCTAACATGATTCCAATGCAATCATAACATGTTCAAAGATCAAATCTCAGCCCAAAGCACCGAAAACAACACCAAAACATGATCGTATATGCAAAAAGGAAATCTATAGGAATGCACCCTATTACCAAACCAAGTCAAACACCAAAAACCATATCAAAGCTCAAATTAAACATTAACGACCATTTACAAAACCAATAAGGCAATACAAACTTGCCACAAACCAGAGAGTTCACAACATACTCTTCGAAATCATAAAGGTACCCTCCCATTGCCAAATTTATTACTATTGATTAGTTCAAAAACATACTTAAGCTAAGAGAACTTCTTGGACTTCTACTCTTGCCTTCTTGCTGCACAACAACCTATTTATCTGCATTGTTAAGAAAAGAGAGCGCAAACAATAAGCTTAGTGAGGGATGCTCAAAGGTAAACCATTAACAATGCCTTTTGAAAATCATTTCCTCAACAAATCATTTTACATCATGCTCAAATCTGTCTCATGCTTTTAAACACGTTAAAGCAAAATCACTTGCCTTTCAAAACACATGTATCATTTAGCTCATGCATTAAATCCAATGCAAAACTCTATGCCACTTCTCATGCTTAAACATTACAAACCATTTCTCAAAATAGGATCTCATGTATAAATTCCATTATACAAAACCATTTAAAACAATGATACATGTAGTCTCATATATTGGCTCTCAAGTGACCCGGATGGCTATGACCCCATCCCGGATGGCTACGACCCCATCCCGAATAGCTACAACCCCATCCTTTAAATGTTCTGATATGCAAACACCTTGATGGCTACAACCCCATCAAGTCTCATGGTGATACAACCCACCATATTGCACACTTTGGCCAGGTTGGCATTACCCTCATTGCCCGTGGTGATGGCATTACCCCCATCACTCGCAACACAATGGAACTACCCACCATTGCGTAACTGGAGACTTTGGCTTACGTACGAATTTTGTATATATTATAATGCACTCTCATCTTCTTGGTTGACCAATTATATCCGATTATAATAAGCATCATCACTTGCCAATATACACTTTAAAAACCATGTTACCTTACTGTTTTTCAATGCATAAACATAAACCATTTCTCATCCTATTTCAAAAGCAATATCATTGCATAGCATTTCTTAACAAGTTATAAACTCTTTCAAAACCATATATCTATCTCACGGGATCACATGAATTATCTCTCAATTCAATAAAACATGCATAACAGTAATCATCTCTCAAATCATAAAAACATGCATAACAGTAGGTAACAAATTCTATCTTCAAACATGAGCATGATTTATCAAAACAATGGGAAAAATCGAGAACCGAGAGCGAATTCAATCATACTTACTTCTGGGTTTAAACAAGCATTTCAAGCTTAATTTAAACCCTTAAAAGTCACTTTCAAAGCTCTTTATAGCTATAAAACTCGTTTCCACTCACTGACACACCTTGCTTGCTTTGCCGAAACGATTCAAGCCTCCGGATCAACTGAACCCTCTTCCAAAGACATTGGAAGCAACTCCCCTACTTCTAAACAAGAAAAACAAAGGATTAAATGCACATCCCTGCATTAAAATCCCTAGCAACACAACACCACACTTTCTCTACTCTTCGAACAACCTTTTGCTATCCGAAAACTACCGAAACATCAGTTAAAACACTCTAATTGATCTCCAGACCCTTTCCCAAAGAAGTCAACAATAAAATATCATCATGATACATCTAAAAGCATCTCCTCAACACCAATATACCATCAGCCATCACTTAACCACTTGAACAAGCCAAAAGCTCCAAGATCTCAACCTAAAAAAAGCAATTCACCTAGTTTCGGGATTACCACATTAAAATCCATTAATCCACAATATCGAACATCAAAATTATGATAAATCTCAAACATAAACCCAGCATTAATAGATCAAAACAAATCTCAATCAATTTCACCTATTAAACTTCAATTAAACCAATTTTCCATAATTGTATCATCAAAACCCATTAGAAAACATTCATAAAAGATCAATAACTTGGGAATTTCAATAAATAACCTATCATTAGAGGAGAAGAACGAAACCTTACCTCTAATGATGACTTTTCCCTTCAATTGTATAGATTTACATGAGAAAACAAAGATAAAACAATAAGGTTTTGCTAGGAAAACATTAAGAAATCATTTAGGATTAAAAAGATTGATTAAATTAAATGTTTACCTAAAATATTTGAAGAGAAATGGATGTTTGGATGGAGAGAATTTGAGAGAAAAGTTAGTTACGTGAGATGTGTTTTAAGAAAATAATGAGCAATTAATACTCTCCATCCTTTTTACCAATTAAAAATCACTTTAAAATCAGTCAATTAAGAGGGAAAAGTCAGAATTAGACTCTTGGTCAAAAGCTCCTTAAAGATTCAAAGTTTTGATCTTTTACAAATTAGTCATTAAAAACAGTTTTTAAACTTTACGTTTTGGTCACTTATCCCAAAATATCAAACCTCCAAAATTTATTTTCCAAAATTGATTCCACCAAAATCATTTATATATTAAATAATGATTTTAAAACATTTTCCTCATATTTTATTTCTTCCAAAAACCCTTCAAATTAATTAAATTCTAAAACTAGCCTAAATCGCCGAAACTGGTTTGACCGAACTGTCTAGCCTAAACCTGACTAACTCCTAGGCCCAAAATCGAGGCGTTAAAAGCTTCTCTTCCTATCTTCCTCATCACTTGTCAGTATTAAGTCTCGAATAATTGTCCAACCTATCCGCTCGTTATCCTCAGTTACCTCATCATTTCCTTTCTACTTTATCATCCCGTTAAACCAAGGTTCATTCTTCCCCGTAACTGCCTTCAACATCTTTCTGAAGGTTGGAATATTAGGAGGTCTCGTATAGACATTGTCTCTTTCAACTCTTGGGCAATGTATTAAAGCTTCATACTTTTCTAAGGTGGGTGTCATATCCAGTTCTCCAAACGTGAAGCAGTTATAAGTAGGGTTCCAGTACTGAGTCATGGCTCTGATAAGCTCCCGATCTACGGATACATCCAACAACATTACTATATCTCCAAAATCCTTTTGAAACTTTCCTTCATGGACTCATCCCATTGTTGCCATTTGGCTTTAAGTTCTAGCAAACAACTATTTTGGCCCGAGTTAATTCTAGCAAAGTCTTTGGCTCGTGTCACATGATCTCCCCGAATACTATCACCTTTCCTATATTGCCTTTTCTCTGACCACGTCCATACTATGGTATTATCCTCTCCTTTTCTATCAGACCCTTCAACTCTATGAGATATTTCCTATACAACCATCTTTCAAATCAATTCCCCTATAGATGCAATATGATGTCATATAGGAAAAGTAAAATAACCGCAAAAAAATAAAACACAAAGAAAATGTGTTAGTATTCATGAAGTAATATCGAAAGCAAAAACTTAAAATTAATATGCACAACAAAATAGGTTATATCAAGTAACAAGAATAACCAAAGAAGTATTTAGATCAACAACACATGTCCTAGGTCCATGTTTGGCTCTAGTGGAGTGGGTTTTATAAATTACAACATGTGGGTTTGGTTCTAGACTCTGGGTACCTGAATTGTCGTTACTGTCTACTGCGACAGTAAGACATCGATCCGAGAGTATATGACCCCTTATAGCGGAGGCAAAACCTCACAGTGTATAAGGTTAGTATACAAGAAGAAAGACAAACATCTGGTCACGGAGCTGAATAAATCAATGTAGGATAATGTTTCGCTCACACTTAAGGGTGAAAGCCCGGGTAGAAGGTTATGCATGAATGACTGTTATATCACACAGGAAAAAGCTGAATAAATTCAAATTATCACTCTTAAATGCCAAAATGCCACATAAAATTAATTAAGTAGGCCTAACTCTCAATTAGATCCCCAGCGGAGTCGTCAAGCTGTCGTGACCATTTTTTAACCAGGTGTGAAATAGCCTGACGATTGATCTTTAAAATCAGGGTTTTTCCTTTTATTTGGTTAATGTTGAAAAATTAAGTTTTTCATGTTAAATTGGATCTTGAAAACATTTTGGAATTCATTTTAGTCTTTAGCCTTGAAAAATTGACTTTCAAATTAATCCAATTTTAAAATCGAGCTTTATCCCTTTTATTTTCCTGTAAAAAACATTTGGAGTCGCCACCGGTCACTTTGGTAGACCGGGCACCATAAACCATGACCAGAGATTCATTCTTTAAAAAAATGGGTTCGGGAGTCGGTTACGTGTGGGGAAGGATTAACACCCCCACAAACGCCCGTTATCAGTACCTTTTAATTTTACATGACATATTGTCATTTCGAATAATAATTTGAATTTAATTTAATCATAATTATCAAATGAAGGTATCCTTTTATAAGAAAATATATTTTAGAACGAATATGAGATTAAAAGCACCCTATTAAGAAGCCCCTCATTCATATTCATAAAATGTATTTTCAACATAAAAGGTTTATAATAAATGATTTATTATTGTCTTGTTCATTTTAAGTGCTAATTTAATTAGGCTCTATTTAATTAAGTTGATTAAACTATGAATATCATTGAATTTAAAGGTCTTTATGAGACAATATCAATTGCTTGAATATCGTCCATCTCAGAACCCCTAGATTCGAATGATATTCACTAATTAAAATAGTCATTCAAATTAATTAAAGTAATAGCCTAATTAGGGTTCTATTTAAAGTAACCAGGTAAATTTATTTATTTCAAAGTTGTATTGTATATTAAATATACCTCTTTATGGCCAATTTGAGTTAACACTTCATTGCAAGTAAGTGGAGCACTATCCAAGTGTGAACCCGAAAGTTTCTATCTAATATACATTAATTTACTACAATGGCCTACTCTATTTAATTAATTAAAACTAATTAAAAAACCCAAAGTCTATAAGCTCTAATAATCAAATCTAAGTGTTTTATATGATCTAGCAAATATACTATATGCTTAATTAAAATAACAAGCATTAACCATACATTAATCAAAGTAATTAACAAAGGAAATTAAGGTCAAATTAAATTAAATTTTGAATTGAAGAGCCAAATTACAATGAATTAGGGACTGAAATGAAAAGAATCAAAATGAAGGAACTGAATTAGGATAAATGGGAAAGAAAGGCGCAGGTTATATCCGGGGATGCAAGGGCCAGACATAGGGATTCGCAGGCCTACAGGCCCTATCCCCGTGTCTATAAAAGGGATTCTTCAGATATCGAACTTTCTTTTTTTTCATTTTCTTTGATTTTCCTTTTTTCTGTTCTTCAAATTCTCTCAAACTCTCAAACTCCCTCAACCAAAACACTTAAAATCCCAGAAAAACGACCCAAAATGGATCAAAATCATGCCCTTTTGGATGAATGTTCTTTCCTATTCTTCAAGAACAGGATGAACTTCATCATTCATGGCTATGTTCCACCTTTAGCTCTGCCCTTAGATCTTCAGCCACCCAACTCCGATGACCAACAACTGTTCGTCGACGGCCATGGTTCGAACCTCGGCCGCCGCAAGGCGATTTTCGGCCGTCGCGCCTCATCGACACCAAACCTTAAATCTTCCATAACTTTCGATTTTCCACCCTAATTCCTAAATCCTACCCCGATCTGACTGGATCTATCCCGTTCTCCCCAGAATCACATCTAAACTAGCTGGATTCAATAAAATCCTCCATGCTTCCCCGATTTCTATCTAAATTATCCGAACCCTACCATCTTCAACTTCGCTAGTTAAAACATTTCGGCCACCACTCACTGATCATTCCGATGACGAGATAAGACCTCCGATCTCCATGTTTCTTAAATTTATTCTTTCCTTTTAATTTTAACTCACTTAGTTAAATCTAATATTTTTATCTTTTTTTTGTAAGAAAAAAAGGTGAAAAATTACCTTTCTATGATAGCGGCAAGCTTCCGGAGATAATGCAACAACTCCAACGATATATCCTGGCGACGTTTTCTTTTTCGATGATCGTTCCAATCTTTCGATATCTTCCATCTCTCTCTTCTTTCAATTCAGTAACTAATTCTCATCATTATTACTCACTAATTCTCTCTCTTCTTTTATGTATGCTGATGCAGATGATGTTAGCAATGGGATTGAATCCAGGTGATGGGATTTAGACCAATGTTAATGTGATATGTGGCCATTTTGGCGGGATGAGATAACACAAGTGTGTTTCTTTGGGCTTTTTTCTCTGAAAATTGATGTATTGGGCTATAGATGGGCTGTAAATGATTGTAATTGGGCGGGAAAGTTTATTTTGGACCTTGTAATTGGATTTTGAAGTGTAAAAGGGACATTTTATATGTATATAGATATTGGATAGACATATCATGAGTTTGTTATTTATTTTTGATAGTTTTTATTACTCTTTTATTTATTTATTTATTTATGTTTTAAGAGACAACATATATATATATATATATGATATCTCGGGTTAAAATCGGGTATTACAGATAAATATTGTATTAAAATTTTAAGAAAAAATATTTAAATAAAGAATTATCAATCACAAACTTCATTTTATGTCTAAATATTTTCATAACGATTAACTATTAACCATCATTTTTAACGGTTAGTTAATCGAAACCGTTTAAGCTTTAACGATAAATTAAATAACCGATAAATTTTAACGATTATTCCGGTCAACAATTACAATTTATTTTACATACCCCTACTTACAACCCAACATCATTAGGCTTCATTTATAATGGGCTATGGACATTGGACAACATTGCCTCAACGATACCCTAGAATAAGCTCAATGAAATATTTCAGAAATTTGTAAGATTCCTATCATTCTGTACAATTTTTACTAATAATATTTAATTTTTTAAATAAAAAATCTATAAAAAATTGACATTTTTAAACTATTAAAGTGTCAAATTGGTAGGAACATAGCCAAAAATTATATTTAAGGGAGATAAAATATAAATAGTCATAAATGAATTAAAATGTAGGGCTCTGAATGAAAAGTATAATATATTTTTAATAAAAAAGTTTTTGGAAGGAACAAATACCTCGAAGAATATACAATAACCAGTCGCTACAAACTAACTACTAAAGAATAAAATAAAATTATATAAAAATATTCAATGAATGAAAAGTATAATAAAAAAACAAATAAACAACGATATTAATAAAAAATAAACATTATCAACACTAACATAAAAATAATTATAATATTTATAAAAATAGACTATAAAAAGACAATATCAAATTAAAATATTAAAATCAGATTATATTTATCATGAGATGAATAAAAATCATCTCTCAACTTAATCTTTTAGAGCAAAAATCGGTAATATTTTAAATTACTATTTTTATAATTAAATTTAAATAAATATTTAATTATTACAAAATTATTCTAGTTACATTGTCTAGGATGTCTTTTTTTAATCATAAGCATTGTCTAGGATGTCATCGGCAAGATGATTCATTTATTTGATTAGTAACACACTAAAGATTTTCAAGAAAAATCCAACTTTCACCGTCCGATCACCATCACAGAAATCGGACGGCCAATCCTAACCTCATTCCTTTCCAATCAAAGCAATCAATTTCTTTTTATTTATTTATAGTAATTTTGTCATCATGTACGCAGATGTGCACCGATGCACGCACATAACAACATCATGTTGAGCCACACGTGAAAACGCAGCTCACAATCATCGTTTCGATTTTCATTTCCTGCCTTCGCTTAAAAAAGCTTCGGTGAGTACATGAACATATCCTGAAGCGGCGATAGCTGATTGCTACTCTGGAAACCGGGAGCAGACCCGGCATCTACAGTGGCATCCATGTAATTATAAGTGAAGTCAAGGGTACTTTGCCAGTCTTCCCGCTTGGGCTCGCTTTGCACCTCGCACGTGAACTCAGGAGACACAGCGTGCTCGGAACAGCTGGAGTCCGTGTGAAGCTTGGGGACCGAGTCCGACGTGTCGAAATAAACAATGTCGTTAATAGTCCCAGTCGGAGCAAGAGGCAGACCACACGTGTCCATGTCAAGTGCGGCAATATCCGGCTTCTTCTCCACCGTCTCGGTGACGATGCTAGCTTGCGGCGGTTTTTTCTCGACGGCACCTTTCTTATTGTAAATCCGGCACAGCACCCAATCATCCAACTACAACAAACGGTAATTCCATGAATTAAGCGTTATTATAATTTCTGGCGATAAGAAAGAATATTTTCCTTAATGGGGAAGTAATAATAACTAAAATCTGTTCCGGAGGAATTATTCAATGTGTGTGAGGTGCAAATGCATTTTAGTAAGACCGCCTGTGTAGATTAAGTTTTTGTACCCTTAAGCTGTTTTTGTTGCGAGCCGACCGATCGACGTCGGCCAAGCGATACTCGTGCATGATCCAATTCGTTTTCTCCCCTTTCGGGGCTTTCCCGGCGTAAAACACCAAGGCCTTCTTAATACCAACCGGTTTAGGCTTTCCAATCGGCTTATCAGCTCCGGTTGCCTTCCAATACCCAGATCCAGCGGCACGGTTCGGCCTTGAACCGTTGGGATATTTCCTGTCCCTGGGCGAAAAGAAATACCACTCTTTCTCTCCGTACAAGGCCAAACCTGTAAATTCAAGAAAAAAACACGCGTAAAAATCAAAATGATGAAAAAGGTTATTGAAGAGGGTAAAGAAAGGGACGCAGTAAGTTTACCGGGAAGGTCCCATGGATCGTATTTGTAAAGGTCGAGTTCGGCGATGATCGGGGCAGCGATCGGCTGCGATGCGCATTTACGGCAGAGATAGAGCATGACGAGCTCCTCGTCCGTTGGATGGAACCTAAAGCCAGCCGGTAACTGCAACTCCTTTGCTGTCATTTTTTTTCTTCTTCTTTACTCTATCTTTGTCTAGAGACGGCGATTGAAACGCGGAAACGAGCGGAGAGCAAGGAATTTATAAGAGGAGAGTGGAGAGAAAAGGGACACGTGGCGGGAATAGTAGGAGTGTTTCTAGAATCCACGTGGGTGGTGAGGATTCCATGTTGGCTTTAGAGAGAAGGGTGTAGGGGACACGTGGAAGACACGGAGGTGAAGCAATTGGGAGTAGAAAAGTGCAGAGATGGGGTGATTTCGTCACTGCATACGCCATTTGTTTTGGAGGTATGTGCTCGCAATGCAAGTACGCAGAACTAAATAATTAAGATTATTTAAATTGAAATTAAATAAATAGAATGTATAAATTAAAATCAAATATATTATTACACCCATTTATAAAAATAAAAATAATTTTAAAATTTACCGATGGAAACAAAGATGGTAACTAATGTTGTTGTATACGCTAATTTTTACAGCGGTGGAGTTAATAGTCTGCAGACGTGGCAATTCCATTTTCTGTCGGTGACGGTTACAAGAGAGCCAGAGCTATGAAATGGTGACACTCAATTGCCGTCAGCGGTTGTCTCATCATTGTAGTCGAAGGTCCCGAGAATGTCCTTTTATCTTGTAATAATTGATAAATTTGTGGTCTTTGGACCATTACATGGTAATGACAAGAAAATATATTAGTATTAATCTTTCATGTGTTGGACAAAGTCATTTACTCGGGGCTCAAATTTAGACACCAAGACAGGTGTTTAATTGACCATGTCCGATTTGAATTATATTTTTTATTTTATAATTAATTATATTTATTATTTTAATTTCCAACTCTATCACTAGATAATGTTTCAACGTACAACTAATTAATGATGTTCAATAAGAGCGTAATGACATGTTTCTCTCGTTCACCGTATTCATACTCTGTTAAATCGCGATTAATAGATTTAACTTTTTTATGTGCTACGAGTGTAATTGTATAATAGAATTTATTAGAGGAAGTTTGATGGGGATAACAATGATGGAGCATCCTCGGCTTCAGTTCGAAAAAAGTTGCGCATTCATATTATTCGACATATGAATAGCATATCGTAGTATTCTTTAAATTTGTTTATTTGTTAAAAAAGAAAAAGAAAACACGTTATTATAATAATGATTATGTTATCTTGACGACTTAAAGATTTAAAGAGTTTTGTACAATTTAGTAAATGAGACACTCAATTAAAAAAATAAATATTTGTTGATTTGTTGTGTATGTGGTAGATTGAATCTATAAAACACAATATCATTTTGTTTATCTCGTTGCTTTATCACTAGTCCCAGACTAATTTTTTGGTTTTTTTTTTCTTTTTTAGAGGTTTGAACTTATTTAAATATAAAATTTCTTATAAGACAATATATGTTCATACATATTTCTCACTCTTTGACAATATAAACACACCTTATAAACAAAGTGATTGAATCCGAATCTTTTAAGATGAATATTATCTACTTTTTAGTGAGACCGCTTGTTGCGTTCTTAAAAACGGTTTTTTTATAAACAAAAAAAAAACTGTTCGTTAGAGTTGAATATTACATGTTTTATCAACTTTCTAAAGGTCAAAATCAATAGGGCAACACCCTACTTTACGAGAAAAAAAGGGTAAGAAATAGAAATAAGCTATGAAAGCAAAAGAGTTTTGGTACTAAACCATCTTACAATCTCAACTTTTGATCAATATGACAAATGACCTGAAAATGAAAGCATTTTTGTCGTACGGTCTAGATGAAATGAACACGTTAATTATTCTTATTCTTGTTATTACCAGTAGTATCTTTTTCAATGATTTTGACTAGAATTTTCACCAAATTTCGAAGCCGCCAATTTGTTTGATACTGCTTTATTTCCACACATTGATGTCAATTAGTCTAAAATGGTTTCTACAATTAGTCTAGAGGAAGTCCAAAGCTGGCTAATATACTAAACCTGTTATTCAATTAATCATTTCATCTTCGCAAGTGGGTTATCAACTTTCCCACATTTTGTCCTTTTCACCTTCCTAGTCTTTTTGCTTTATTTATTTACTTTTAACTTAGGATAATTTCATTGGATTCTTTTCCATAAGCGTATTTCTTTTGGAGCACTAAATTTAATTTCGAAGTTTTAAACCTTAAATTCTAAAATTTAAATTATATAATTTATTCTTAAATTTTAAAATCTAACTACAAACACTAAAATTTTAGTCTTAAATTTAAATTTTAACATTAAAATTAAGCTCTTGCGAAAACTTTTTTCATCGCCAATGTATATGATAAAAATCATTTTAACTTAATGAGTAATTATTTGATGCACTGGCAGTAAAAAATTTTCCTACGAGCGGGCTTCTAAAGCTGCCATGTATTCTCTTTTAGGGTCCATAAACCTTAAACTCGTAAATTTTAAACTAAACTCTAAAAATATATTCTCAAACTTTAAAATCTAACCACATACTAAACCCTAAATTATATTCTCTAAACCTTAAAAAGCTACATGTTTATGGAAAAAGAAATATTGCATCGCGGGTGCATAAAATATTATCCCTCCTGACTTTTTACCCAAACTTTATAATGTTTTGCAAATGGAATTCAAGTATTCAACTCCACCGTTATTTTGAACTCCAATTTCAGATACACTAGTAATTAGGCAAGGACAAGATTCAATTTGACTCATAAAAAATAAATTATTCAATTTGATTCAATATGAAAAATACTCGACTCGTCACAACTCGACTTGTAATTTCATAAATTTGACTAGAATCGAAAAAATCTCAAATAAAACTTGAGTTATAAAATGGACATATGAAAAAATATAAAATGTGTGTGCGCGCGCGCAATGAAAACAATGATGTAATCATCGACTATAATTATCTAACAGTTCAAGTACAGCTGATATAGTTAAGGCGCAATCACAATATGGTTTTTGGGAATGGAATTTGTGGCGTCAGCCAATAGGGTTTATCGTTTTTCTAGTTTCTTCTCTAGTGGAATGCGAGAGATTACCTTTTGATTTACCAGAAAAATATGATTTTTGTGGATAGAATTTGTGGCGTCAGCTAATAGGGTTTATCATTTTTCTAATTTCTTCTATAGCAGAATGTGAGAGATTACCTTTTGATTTACCAGAAGCCAAGGAAGAATTAGTAGCAGGGTATCAACCCGAATATTCAGGTATCAAATTTGGTTTATTTTACATTGCTTCCTATCTAAATCTATTACTTTCTTCATTATTTGTAACAGTTCTTTACTTACGGGTTGGAATATTTCTATTCTGTACGTATTCGTCCCTGAGCTATTTGAAATAAATAAAATGAATAAAATCTTTGGAACGACAATTGGTATCTTTATTACACTAACTAAAACTTATTTTTTTGTTTATTTTTATCGCAAAACGATGGACTTTACCTAGGTTAAGAATGAACCAATTATTAAATCTTGGATGGAATTTTTTTTATCCATTTCTCTCAGTAATCTATTATTAACAACTTCTTTCCAACTTCTTTCACTGTAAAGAAAAAGAGAATAGAGATTCATGACTTGGTTTAAACAAGAGAAAGAAACAAACATAAAATTATTCATAGATATTCACGTTATGTTCCCTATGGTAACTGGGTTCATGAATTATGGCCACCAAATAGTCCGAGCAGCAAGGTACATTGGTCAAGGTTTCATGATTACCTTATCCCACGCAAACCGTTTACCCGTAACTATTCAATACCCTTATGAAAAATTAATCACATTAGAGCATTTTCGCGGGCGAATTCATTTTGAATTTGATAAATGCATTGCTTGTGAAGTATGTGTTCGTGTATGCCCTATAGATCACCTGTTGTTGGTTGGAAATTTGAAACGAATATTCAAAAAATTCTAATAAAGTTTGAGTTATAAAATAAGATTGCTTAACTCGACTAACTCAAATTTTTTTAACTTGACTCGATCGAATACCCACCCCTACTAGTAACGATATATCATTAAGATAGTTAATTATTATTTTGAATATGAATCATAATACTAACATCAAAGATATAAATATTGTCGATTACCATTTAGTTTATTCAGTTTAGCGAGATGAGATGAGATGTTATGTTTTTTGTTACAAAATGATTTTTTGGTTACATATATTCTTTAAGTAATGTTAGAGTTAGAATTTTGACATTAAAAATGGAACAAATTAAATTGGAAGAATCGTTTTTTTACTAGACTATTTTTATACTCTATTAATAGTACTCGATCAATGAGTCAAATACTGATAATTAGAGGTTTGACCGGTCAAATACGCTAATTTGAATGTTTGGTGAAGCCGCTAATAGGAGCTTTTTGAAATTAGAGGTTTTGACATTAGAGTTATAAAGACCATTTCATCCTTAACAATTATAAAAAATCTCCAAATAACCTAAATTTAATATTTTAATTTTAATTTTTCACCATCGTGTATTTACATTGTGACATTTGTAAACTAATATTTTTTTTCTTTTTATTCCCACACATTTATATTTGTATTTAAATTTAATAATTATTAAAGGGTAAACTACTGCAATGGACACTTATGTTTAGGGTTTGTACAGTTTTGGTCACCTATTTTCAAATTCAACTGTTATGGTTGCTTACGTTTTTGATCTGTAAACTTATGGTAACTAAGACGTTTGTTGTCATTAAACGTTAACGAGAGGTTGATCTTGCACAATAAAAATAATGATAAATTAACTAAATAGTCCCTAAACTATTACTTCACTCCTATTTTGACCACCGAAATAAAAATAATTTGTATAATTACACATTTAATCCTCTATATTTACAATTTTTTTATTTCTTCTCCCCTCCATCATCTTCCATATTCTTCTTCATCTAACTCAATCCCTAATTTTCTACTATATTAATCCCCAATTCACACTGTATATTTTTTCATATTGATTAATGCTTCATTTGATTAATTATTACAAGCAAACACTGCAATTTAGACAAAAAAACATCGAGCTTACTCGACTGCCTAATGCTCTCCATCTCTATACATTTTTAATCCATGGAAATTCTAGTCTCGAAAATTGAGAGCCTCTTCTCTGTGTTTATTCTCAAAACCATTCTAATTTTATTTAAAGAATCTCACAATCTGATTCAGAAAATCCCATCTCTTGTGGTTTTGATTTCTTGCTGTCACTGAATAGTTCAATGTTGTTTCCTTTCTCCTTGATAGATCCTGGATGTTGTTCATTGTATGGCTTCGGTAACATCCACATCAAGGAAAAGCCTCGTGAAACTTTTACTATTCCAAAAAACATGGAATGCAATACCTTAAACCCGGATGTCACATTTGAGCCTTAAGCCCAACCTATTTTCATAAAATTTCTCAACTTGGTTTAGCCCAAATAAAATACTTTCTGAAAACATTTAAAGACAACAATTAATATATATATATATATATTTATGTAAATGATTAAAACGTTACAAAGGAGCTCCAATTAAATTAAAATATTTGAACATTCAATTTGATTAATACAATTTACAAAATAAGAATTACATACTCCATCATGTAAGGTCCTATGAATACACATCCCACTAAGCACACGTATCGTACTCTAGAAAACACCACATTTTAGAATCTCGTACTGATAGTGCTCATCGATCCGACGATCAACCTACGCACGAAAACTATAATACGCCTTTTCTCGTATTCATAGCTGAAAACGAGTCAGAGATATCACAAAATATTTGTAAAACCCTATACATTTGTAACTCGATAAAAATTTTGATTCTTTTAGAAATATTACAATATATTTAGTTTCTATTTACAAATGTAGTTAATCGCGTATAGTTTAAACATAATATTTTAATCTTCAAATCGAATTTAATTTCAGGTAGCAACTTATTAATTTAATTTGACTTTATATAATTAATGAATCTGCCTAAAAATCGCCTGACTTAAAATTCATCCAGATACCACATAAAATACAAATTCTATTAGAGTAAGCATACCATTTTAATATACATGACAACTAGTAAATATCAAACAGCGTCAAAAGATATCTTACTGATACTGATGTACCTGTTATTGATTGATGGTGTCCGTTTATGCTCCTTACTCCAACTATTTATTCTTTCCTGCGTGTAAAACAGTTACACGCTAAGTATTTACTTAGTGAGGAAATAATTCAAATTCAAGTGCAATTGTCATAATATCAATATTAATGATTAACAATGCATATGATCACCTTACCATTATATGCTCCTTAACATAAATAAATATGTATATCAAAGTGATAAGATTAGATCTTACCAATACCGTTGCCATTCCATCCGTAAGCTTTCAATGCTTACCAATACCTTTTTTCCCATTTCTATCTGCAAGCTTTCAAGCTTATCTTCCTGTTTCTTTTTTATTCTTTTCAATTTATTTAGCCCAAGGTATCGAATTAAGAGATTCTATGTACACGAGTCATCCCCCCATACCCAACCTTTCTTGAGTATGTGTATTATTTGCATTCTACCGGGAGTGCTTAGCACTGAAGTGCTTCTGTATACTTACCGGAGTATACAATATATCCCTCATTAAGTTTTTATGAAATTACACCGAAGTGTTTAGCACCCGAAGTAAGTCTGTATACTTAAACCATGCATGAGTATACTCCTCAATGAGTATTTATAATATTTGCACTTTACCTGGAGTGCTTAGAATATTTATACAGTTGTTTATGACCCTATAGATATCCAACTATACCATCGAACCTCTATATCATACATTGGGCTTTATTTCATCATTTAAGTCATCAATGGCAACATATATCAATATATATAAACATTTAACAGTTCATAGCCGAAATAACATTCATATTATACCATCATCAATAATTAGTGATCAATGCATTTATTTTCAACCTTTGACATATTTAAAATATGTCAAATATATAATCAATGACATAAATATCATGACAATATATAAACCAAGTAGACTCATCGCAAGTCCTACCGGTGATGTATGAAATATCCATGTATAATGTTATGTATGCATTGCACTCACCTGGGCCATTTATTAGTATGCCTCACTAAGTCCTCTTTGATCATTTCCTTCATTGTACCTTGAACCTCCCTTGATTCGAACTTAACTTCATAATTCAAATAAGTAAAAATTTTGTTAGATCCCAATCTAACAATATCTTAGACATATTGTCCAAAATAATCATTGGAATACAAACTCCCCAAACGTTTTCCTTTCTTCCTTATATTGTTCAAAAATTCATTATGGTCCTTAGTGACCACTTTTAACTTCCATTAACCCCTTTCAAGCTTACTAATCAACCTTAGATACAAAGCGTATCAATTCTCATTTTCTGGCAGTTTGCAGTACCTTCGAAGAAATATTTCTATAAAATAATCTATAACTCGAAATTCGACTCCGTTTGTTCTGAAAGAAACTAGATTCAATAATATTTTCAACCATATAAATTAATATCCCAAATTCAACTTGTACGATTTATGGCGAATTTTCAAAGTCAGTTACAGTGCTGAAATTCGGAACAGACTGGTGTTCTGTTTTCTGACCTTTCGTCACTTAAAAATTCATATATTTTGACTCGGAACTCGAAATCAGGTTCCATTTGTTGGGCACGAAACTAGACGAACAAATATTTACATCGGTATAAAATTCACTATCTAACCATTTTTGTAGAATTTATGGTGAATTTTCAAAGTTACTGCCATAAACTAGTTTTTCTACATAGCTTCCATAAACAACTTCAACTTTTATACTAACTTCTCCTTACTTCTCTACTTTTCAATTTAGTCCAATTACTTGCTTTAACCCACCATCTTATGACCTTCTTCATCAAATAATTATTCACAATAATTCTCCTTAATTTTCCTTCTTTACCGAAATAGTCACTAAAATGCAAAGATAAGGATTCAAGCTTCTTAACTTTGCAAATTAGTCCTCAATTCAACATTAGTACCTTAATTCCATCATTACAACTAAAAATCAGATTTAGCCCCCATACAAAACTTCAATTTCGATTTGGTCACTTAACTTTGACAAATTGTCAAAATGGTCACTAATTCAATTCAACATCAATTTAGCATTCTAACTTTATTTTCTTGTCTCTAACATCATTAATAACATAAATACACTCCAAATTCTAAAAATTCAGATTTGATCCTTCAACTTTTCAATTTGCCGAAATGGTCCCTACACAATTTAACTTAGGGTTTTGCTTCCAAACAACAATTCAAGCTTACTAGATCATTATTTCAACATCACAAACCCTAAATTAAACTTGAATCCATAAACCCCTAATCATCTTCATAAAAATCAAAACATGTAAAACTTAAATCTCAACTCAATATCATGATTTTAACATCATACTAGCTTAATTCTAACTTGAATTTAATCATGGAATCATAAAATCTCAAAAGCCCCAATTTGATACATAACCCTAATTTTTTTCTCATGAAAATTATCATCAACCAAGCATGTATTCCATGAATTATTGATATCAAAAGATAGAGCTTGAAGAGTAGAACAACTTTGTAGTTGAAGAGATTACCTGAAAATCGAGTTTCGGGGCTTAAATCGAGCTTGGAAAATTTTATTCTTCTTTCCCATCTTTCTCCACGTTTCAAGGCTGGAAAAGATGAACTTTTCACCATTATTTCAAACATATATCTATTAAATGAATATTAAATTCATTTAATAGTGAAATTACAATTTTTGCCCTTTTTATCCAATGGTTGAGATTGATTTTATCATCAATCAAGGGCCAAGATTTAATCTTTCATTTCATATTTCCAAAATATTTCAAAAATTGCCCTTATAACTTTTTAAATATTTTAAAATTTCCATTGGGGCCAAATGACCAATTTTCCCTCAAACTAGTCTTTATTTACTAGTTTGTTTCCAAATTGCCATTCCATTAAAATCTATCTAAATCTTGTTAGAATTCAACCAACCATAATAAAATATTCATAAAATAACATTTTATGATTTTTCCATAGCTTTTGGATCAGTCTCTAAAATTTTTATTCGATCCAATATACCGATATATAATCCTTTACTCAGAAATAAACTGTAGGATTCATCTTGAATCAAACTAAAAATATTTCCAACACTTGGAAATGACTTTTATAACCTTTCTCTATCATATGGCAAAATTTCAAAATTTTCCAGTTCGATCAGGGTATCCGAATTCCACTTAAACTTTAACTGCGATTTTCCCAATAATCAAAATATCAGATCGAACCAAAATCTTCACATTCGATCGACACCCTTAGGTGATCTATTTATTTATGAAATAAAAACCTTAACTTTTAGGAAATTACAACTTTAGTCCCCTAAACTTTTCCAAAGTTTATACTTTAGCCATAAATTTTCAGAATTTGCATTTTGGTCACTTGCATTTTAAACTTCAATTCTCATTCCAATTTTCCTTGAAGTTCAACCAAACTTTAAGAATACCTTGTTCAATTCACTATCTATCACATGATACCTTTAAACCTTAGAAATTTCCTTTCCAAAACCCATAATTAAAGAAATCCTAACTTTTGCATTTTTGCCATTTTAGTCACTAAGTTAGCTTTTAAGCTATTATCTTAGTACTAAATGACCCTTAATCAACTTAGTAAATTTTAGGGTATTACAATTCTCTCCCCCTTAAGAAAATTCGTCCTCGAATTTTCAATACGTACTTGGTTCTAAAAGGTGGGGAAACTATTTTCTTATATTTTCTTCTTATTTCTCTCAAGTCGTTTCTTTAACCTTATGCTTTTTTTCAAAGAACTTTAACAAACGGGATTGTCTTGTTTTCTTAGTTCTTTGACTCCATGTGGTAGGATATTTACCAGTTTTTTATAGCTTAAATTCGGCTGAATCTCTATTTTCTCCGGAGTAACAACATGCGAGGGGTCTAATCAATATTTCCTGAGCATCTATACGTTATGAATATTGTCCATTTCCAAAGATAAAAATAGCTATTAAGCTTAACTATCAGACTAACTCATTTCTCGATTTCTTATAGCCCAATAAATCTTAAACTTAACTTTCTTTTTGTCTAAACCATAACACCTTCTTCCAAGGTGAAACTTTTAAGGAATACTTTATCCTTAACTTCATATTAAATATCTTTTCTTTCAGGATCAACATATAGTTTCCATCATCGAGATAGAAATTCTTCCTTGATAATACAAAGTTTTCAGTTTCACTCTTTTCCACTTGTTTGAACCTTGACAACATTTCTCATCCTTTCTTTAAAGATAGCTTATTTAATCCAATATGGTATAACTTGACAATCAAAACACCATCTTCTTTTAATGCAAATCTTGCATTCATAGCTCTTAAGACAACAAGTGTCTTTTGACTGAGAGCGTTAGCTACCACATTAACTTTTTCTGAATGATAATTAATGACCACATCATAATCTTTAAGAAGCTCGATCCAACTTCTTTGCCTCAAGTTCAACTCTTCTTTGGTAAGCATATACTTTAAACTTTTATAACCTATATAAATATAGCATCGTTCACTGTATAAATAATGATGCCATATCTGTAAAGTAAATATAGCCATTGCTAGCTCCAAATCCTAAGTAAGATAATTTCTCTCATATATCATAAGTTGTCTCAAGCATAGACCATTACTTTTCATTATGGTTGTATTGGTACCGTGACTTCTATTAAGATCTTCCTTAATGTCTCAAAGTTTTCTTTTCATTTATCTTTTCAACTAAATGGCATGTCTTTCCTCAATAGCTTGGTCAATGAGGAGGCAATCATAAAAAAAATCTAAACCTCTAAAACATTCTTCAGAGGTTTCCATTCAACTATAGTTTGTGCTTTCTTGGGATATACTTTTATCCCCTCTGCCAAATCCACATAACTAATAATACAGCTTTTGACAACCAAGTTCACACTTTAACAAATTAGCATATAGCTTCTTTTCTCGAAAGGTCTGAAGAACAATGCAAAATGAGCATCTTGTTCTTCATTTTTCTTCAAATAGACCAAAATATCCTTAATGAACTCTACCAAAAATTGGTCCAAGCAAAATTAGAATACTTGGTTAATTAGGCTTGCCGTAGGCATCATCACGAACTTATAGTATTCATATCGAGTTCGAAAAGCTGTCTTTAGAGTTTATTCTTCCTTGATCTTTAGCGGATAATATTCCGATCGAAGGTCTATTTTGGAAAACATAGCTGTGCTTTTTTTAACTGATCAAAAGATCATCAGTCTTCAGAAGAAGATATTTATTCTTTACCGTCACCTTATTTAGCTGACGGAAATCTATACTAATCACATAGATCAATCTTTCTTTTTCACAAATACGCTAGTGCACCCCAAGGTGGCACACTAGGCTTTATAAAACCTCGACCTAACATTCCTTGTAATTGTACATTTAAATCCTGAATTTCGGTCGAAGCCATTTTATACGGGGCCATTAATTTAGGATCAATGCCTGGTATCATCTTTATTTTGAATTTCACCTCTCAATCTAGAGGTAATTCCGAGTAACCCATCTAGGAATACATCTAGATATTTTTGGACAGTCGAGTTATTTTCCAATTTACCTTCAACAACCCGAGTATCCACTACATTTGCTAAGAAAACTTAACAAACTTATAACAACAATTTCTTTAATAAAACAACCGAAATTACATTGGAAAAATGGATTTACCCTTTTATCAACTACTACTATTTTTGTACCTTCCGTGTTTTTTAATACTAATCACTTTATGCGACAATTCATCATAACTTGATAGGAAGGTAACCAATTCATGCCCACCATCATCTTAAACTCCTCGAAAGATAATTCCATTAAATTTATCGAGAACTCTATTTCTTATATTTTTATCGAGCAATTCCAATGTTCAGCTCGCCCTTACATTACAACCCAACAAATTTATGACCGCTATATTACTTGAAATGGGTTCTAAGAGGATATCTCCTTCACCATTCAACTTCGTACTTATATACGAATGTGTAAAGCTAGGACCCATAAACATCAATACATGTTTATCCAAAAAGATGAGATGTACCTTCTATGATTTTCGAATCCTCCCAATATTTATCAGTCCTGATGTTATAAACACGGACTGATATGTGCAATCCTAGCTGCGTAGCAATTTCAAATGTTTCCCCAGCTTTAACTTAACATCGGAGTAGCAATACAACTCCATCCAATTTCTCAGTATCCAAACAGTGGAATCCGTCCAGTGTAATCCTTAGGTTATTCAGTTATAAATCAACAATCACTCGACCTTAATCTGCTTTTCCTTTCAATTCAAGTGTTTCCGAACTTTTTAATTCCTTAATACGGCACAGGCACTCCTTGTTGTACCAATGCCTCTTTCTTGTTCTGATTTATCCGAAGGGTTATCATTAACCTTATTGTTAATACTCTTGATTCCTTCCAAAGCTTCCAATTTATCAGTTCATCACGCTTTCTTGACTTAAATATTTCTTATAATTCCTCCCAATTTACATTTGTAAGGGGGACATCAATCAGATCAGTAATATTGATATCCTAGTGGCATGTATACTCTTTTTAATATAAAACGACTTCCATTTAGGCCGAGAATCAGCTAAACCTCCAGCTCTGATACCAATAAATGTAATACCCCTTTCCCGTATTCATAGCTAAAAATGAGTCAGAGATATCACAAAATATTTGTAAAACCCTCTACATTTGTAACTCGGTAAAAATTTCGATTCTTTTAAAAATATTACAATATATTTAGTTTCTATTTACAAATGTAGTTAATCGCGTATAGTTTGAACATAATATTTTAATCTTCAAGTCGAGTTTAATTTCAGACAGCAACTTATTAATTTAATTTGAATTTATATATTTAATGAAACTGCCTAAAACTGCCTGGCTTAAAATTCATCCAGATACCACATAAAATACAAATTCTATCAGAGCAAGCATATCATTTTAATATACATGCCAACTAGTAAATATCAAACAGTGTCAAAAGATATCTTACTGATACTGATGTATCTGTTATTGATTGATGGTGTCCGTTTATGCTCCTTACTCCAACTATTTCTTCTTTCCTACGTGTAAAACAGTTACACGCTAAGTATTTACTTAGTGAGGCAATAATTCGAATTCAAGTGCGATTGTCATAATATCAATATTAATGATTAACAATGCATATGATCACCTTACCATTATATGCTCGTTAACATAAATAAATATGTATATCAAAGTGATAAGATTATATCTTACCAATACCGTTGCCATTCCATCCGTAAGCTTTCAATACTTACCAATACCTTTTTCCCATTTCTATCTGCAAGCTTTCAAGCTTATCTTCCTGTTTCTTTTTGATTCTTTTCAATTTATTTAGCCCAAGAAATCGAATTAAGAGATTCTATTTACACGAGTCATCCCCCATACCCAACCTTTCTTGAGTATGTGTATTATTTGCACTCTACCGGGAGTGCTTAGCACCGAAATGCTTTTGTATACTTATCGGAGTATACAATATATCCCGTATTGAGTTTTTATGAAATTACACCGAAGTGTTTAGCACCCGTAGTAAGTCCGTATACTCAAACCATGCATGAGTATACTCCTCAATGAGTATTTATAATATTTTCACTTTACCTGGAGTGCTTAGAATATTTACACAATTGTTTATGACCCTATGGATATCCTACTATACCATCGAACCTCTCTATCATACACTGGCTTTATTTCATCATTTAAGTCATCAATGGCAACATATATCAATATATATCAACATTTAACAGTTCATAGCCGAAATAACATTCATATTATACCATCACCAATAACTAGTGATCAATGCATTTATTTTCAACCTTTGACATATTTAAAATATGTCAAATATATGATCAATGACATAAATATCATGACAATATATAAACCAGGTAGACTCATCGCAAGTCCTACCGGTGATGTATGAAACATCCATGTATAATGTTATGTATGCATTGCACTTACCTGGGCCATTTATTAGTAGGTCTCACTAAGTACTCTTTGATCCTTTCCTTTATTGTACCTCGAACCTCCCTTGATTCGAACTTAACTTCATAATTCAAATAAGTAAAATATTTGTTAGATCCCAATCTAACAATATCTTAGACATATTGTCCAAAATAATAATTGGAATACAAAATCTCCAAACATTTTCCTTTCTTCCTTGTATTGTTCAAAAATTCATTATGGTCCTTAGTAACCACTTTGAACTTCCATTAACCCCTTTCAAGCTTACTAATCAACCTTAGATACAAAGTGTATCAATTCTCATTTTCTGGCTGTTTGCAGTACATTCGAAGAAATATTTCTATAAAATAATCTATAACTTGAAATTCGACTGCATTTGTTCTAAAAGAAACTAGATTCGATAATATTTTCAACCATATAAATTAATATTCCAAATTCAACTTGTACGATTTATGACAAATTTTCAAAGTCAGTTACAGTGCTGAAATTCGGAACAGACTGGTGTTCTGTTTTCTGACCTTTAGTCACTTAAAAATTCATATCTTTTGACTCGGAACTCGAAATCAAGTTCCGTTTGTTGGGCACAAAACTAGACGAACAAATATTTACATCGGTATAAAATTCACTATCTAACCATTTTTGTAGAATTTATGGTGAATTTTCAAAGTTACTGCCATAAACTAGTTTTTCTACACAGCTTCCATAAACAGCTTCAACTTTTATACTAACTTCTCCTTACTTCTCTACTTTTCAATTTAGTCCAATTACTTGCTTTAACCCACCATCTTATGACCTTCTTCATCAAATAATTATTCACAATAATTCTCCTTAATTTTCCTTTTTTACCGAAATAGTCACTAAAATGCAAAGATAAGGATTCAAGCTTCTTAACTTTACAAATTAGTCCTCAATTCAGCATTAGTACCTTAATTCCATCATTACAACTAAAAATCAGATTTAGCCCCCATACAAAACTTCAATTTCGATTTGGTCACTTAACTTTGACAAATTGTCAAAATGGTCACTAATTCAATTCAACATCAATTTAGCATTCTAACTTTATTTTCTTGTCTCTAACATCATTAATAACATAAATAAACTCCAAATTCTAAAAATTTAGATTTGATCCTTCAACTTTTCAATTTGCCAAAATGGTCCCTACACAATTTAACTTAGGGTTTTGCTTCCAAACAATAATTCAAGCTTACTAGATCATTATTTCAACATCACAAACCCTAAATTAAACTTGAATCCATAAACCCTAATCATCTTCATAAAAATCAAAACATGTAAAACTTAAATCCCAACTCAATATCATGACTTTAACATCATACTAGCTTAATTCTAACTTGAATTCAATCATGGAATCTTAAAATCTCAAAAGCCCCAATTTGGTCCATAACCCTAATTTATTTCTCATGAAAATTATCATCAACCAAGCATGTATTCCTTGAATTATTGATATCAAAAGATAGAGCTTGAAGAGTAGAACAACTTTGTAGTTGAAGAGATTACCTGAAAATCGAGTTTCGGGGCTTAAATCGAGCTTGGAAAAATTTCTTCTTCTTTCCCCTCTTTCTCCACGTTTCAAGGCTGGAAAAGATGAACTTTTCACCATTATTTTAAACATATATCTATTAAATGAATATTAAATTCATTTAATTGTGAAATTATAATTTTGCCCTTTTTATCCAATGGTTGAGATTGATTTTATCATCAACCAAGGGCCAAGATTTAATCTTCCATTTCATATTTACAAAATTCCCCTTATAACTTTTTAAATATTTCAAAATTGCCATTAGGGCCAAATGACCAATTTGCCCTCCAACTAGTCTTTATTTACTAGTTTGTTTCCAAATTGCCATTTCATTAAAATCTAACTAAATCTTGTTAGAATTCAACCAACCATAATAAAACATTCATAAAATAACATTTTATGACTTTTCCATAGCTTTTGGATCAGTCTCCAAAATTTTTATTCGATCCAATATACCGATATATAATCCTTTACTCAGAAATAAACTGTAGGATTTATCTTGAGTAAAACTAAAAATAATCCTTTCTCTATCATATGGAAAAATTTCAAAATTTTCCAGTTCGATCCCGATATCCGAATTCCAGTTAAACTTTAACTACGATTTTCCCAATAATCGAAATATCAGATCGAACCAAAATCCTCACATTCGATCCACACCCTTAGGTGATCTATTTATTTATGAAATAAAAACCCTTAACTTTTAGGAAATTACAACTTTAGTCCCCAAACTTTTCCAAAGTTTATACTTTAGCCATAAAATTTTCAGAATTTGCATTTTGGTCACTAGCATTTTAAACTTCAATTCCCGTTCCAATTTTACTTGAAATTCAACCAAACTTTAAGAATACCTTATTCAATTCACTATATATCACATGATACCTTTAAACCTTAGAAATTTCCTTTCCAAAACCCATAATTAAAGAAATCCTAACTTTTGCATTTTTGTCATTTTAGTCACTAAGTTAGCTTTTAAGCTATTATCTTAGTACTAAATGACCCTTAATCAACTTAGTAAATTTTAGGGTATTACAAAAACAGCGATTCTGAGCACTGAGCTTACAAAGCTTAGTGGTACACATATACTCTACTATACTTCATGCTAATCATAAACATAAGCATGCAAGCTAGTACAAGCAATAAGGAGAGATAAATAAACATGTGGCCCTACCACTAGTCGTCTAAACACATGCTCTCATCAAGCAATCATCATACATGACACTCATGGCCCAACCACACTCTAGATCTTATCAGATCATCTAGGCAAAACACATATCAACAACTACTCTGGAGTGAGATCGGGTCATGAAGCATCGGAACATACACTCTGAGTGAGACCAGGTCACAACATCAGAACATACACCCTTGCTCGGGATCCCCCTTGAGCATCTACATTCTAGGTGAGACGGGGTCACCTAGCATCAGAACATACACCCATACTCGCAATCCCCCTCGAGTATCTTTGAATGAGGCTTATGTCACAGAGCATCGATAACCTCCATTCGATATCTCTAACCATGGTGTTGTAACACATCTTTAGGTATCCGAATCCCAACAATCAAATGACTCAACCAATCAAATGCATACCCTGCATACAAACAATGTGGTCCCAAGGATCTCCATATCGTTGCTAAACGTCATCACATCATTTAATTTACATTACCGAGTTGTTAATACATTATGAAAAAATATAATTAATCATATTTATTAAGGCATAATTCAATTATTAATATCCACATCAATTTCCATCCTTAATTTGCATTTATAGATTATTTAGTGTATCGGGTACCGATATTCAAACACGAGTATCGATATGGTACCTTTAGGTATCGATACTTACACGCGTATCGATTCATAATTTACTTATTGGAAATCTTACATTTTCTCGAGTACAGATACGAGTCGACCTATACCGATACAATATTGAATAGCGCACCGATACAATCAAAGCATATACCGATACCCTAATCACTAGCTTAAAACGTCTTAGCATAATTCGAGATTCACGAGGCCTTACTCGCTCTTTAAAGCTTATAGAAGTCATTAAGGTTTATTTACTAATATATTCGATTAATTAATATTAATTACCAGCTTCATAGTCATTTAATCGAGTATTTATCGGTATTATCCCTTAAGCATGATCTCCATCAAATCATGTCAATTCGTTCGAACTAACATATAAGGCACCACAATAGTCAATCAATCAACAATCATTATGTAATTATACAAAGCATCTTAAACGACCCTACATGGTCTCTAAAGCCTCTATAAGTCTCATCATATTCATAAAATCATCAAGCATCTCACATAAATATCAAGTATCATGCTATCAGTCTCCAAACATGCATATTCATCGTCTACCTATTTTGCAGATACTAACACATAAAACAATGACATTTATAATATTCATGAAGCAATATGAGTTCGACATGTACTAACCTTAAGCCAAAGCGATAAATCCCCATCCATGCTCTTTCAATCAACTATTTAAATCTAATATTCGAGTCCACAAATTCCTCAGATAAAACAAACACGACTACATAAGCTGTTTCATAAAATCATATTGTTTCAGGGGATAAAATGCGTAAAAATGGCTTATCGGGTTCAAATTTGGGGAAACTGAGTCAAAATATCGAGAAACCCCTGGGTAGGGTCCCTCGGAAAAATTCAATGCTCGTCAACGGTCAACGGCGGTGGCGGTGGTCAATGGCGGCTAACGACACGACTGTTAGCTCGGCTTGCGGCTGACGGGTCGACTCGATTGGAAGCTCAGGCTCAGCTAGAAGGTTAGCTCAAACGGCTGGCCCAACGGCTTGAGCCTAGCTATTATAATAGCTCCAGCTCGGTCGGACGTCGCTCATGTGTTAGCAGCAGCATGTGGGGCGCATACAACAGCTTTTGGCAGCCAGACGGTGATGTTAAAGTTCCTTCATGTCTCTTTTAACATCGGGAACACGATGGTGGCCTCAGTTTTTCGTTCTGAGCACTCTAACCCCTCAACTCAATGACCTGAAACTTCTTCTCTCACACCCCTCCAACAGCGACTCTGATGGTGGTGCCGCTGGTACCAACGAACTCGTCTCGATAAGATAAACACAATGGCATGAAGGTTTCGACAACAAATGATCAAATCTTGATAGATCGGAGTTTCAAAACTCCTCTCTTAACTTTCTCTCATTTCCTCTTCTTTCTCTCTCCATCCACTTTTCAGCTTTTTCTTTTCCCCCACTTTATCTCCCTTCTTCGCCATTTAAATTTCAAACACGCTTATCTTCAAATAAAAAGTAAAACCAATTTAATAGAAGCCCAACTTCTCATTATTCCTTTTTGCCACTATGCCCAAATTAATTATTCTCAATTTAGATTCGCAACATAAAAGGCCCATAACCCGGGTTTGAGACTCAATTCGCTAACCTGAAAATTGGGTCGTTACATGGAATGTTAGATTCAACTAAGCATCTGTGATACGAATGTTCATGCCGAGCTAAACATCTAATAGTAGCCTGAATTTACTAAAAGTTCTAAGGGTACGAGTATCCTACCTTGAATAATCAACATTCTCGTAATTCATTAGAAATAAAACAAAGCTCGCTACTGTAAACTATAATGCAACTTTCTTTGAGCTTTAGTTTATTAAAAGATAGATCTAGAACAATTTCTAGTTCCAATTTCGGAACATATTATAGCAGGTCTCTTTTTCAACAAAATCATTTAATCTCATTATAATGGTACAAAAAACACTTTAACTAAACATGGTGATTTTCTTCCTTTGATTCCAGAACTGAATGCAACAAATTAAAATATACGGTGTGAATTAGGGATTAATATAGTATAAAATTAGGGATTGAGTTAGATGAGAAAGAATATGGAAGATGGTGGAGGGGAGAAGAAATAAAAAATTGTAAATATAAAGGATTAAATATGTAATTATACAAATTATTTTATTTCGATTGTCAAAATAGGAGTGAAGTAATAGTTTAGGTACTATCTAGGTAATTTATCATTATTTTTATTGTGCAAGATTAGCCTCACGTTAACGTCTAACGACAACAAACGTCTTAGTGACCATAAGTTTACAGATCGAAAATGTAAGCAACCATAACGGTCGAATTTGAAAATCAGTGATCAAAATTGTACAAACCCTAAAACATAAATGACCATTGTAGTAGTTTACCCTGAATTAAATTATATTAAAAATAATTATATAAATAATAAATTAATATATAGATCCTTCAAATATGCTTTGTAACGTTATATTAAGAAACTTATTTTTCATAATCTAATTATTATTAATAGACACAAAATGTTGATAACTAATAAACTATTCAAACAAGTATCGAATATAATCATGTCCTTATATGTCAATTTGCTTGTTTAAATAATCAAACAACTATAAGCTATCAGTTAATTTTACCAAACACTTTTATACAATCAGCTAATACAATCCGCTAGTCAAATCAACCAATGTAATTAGCTAATATAATCCGCTATTAGCTACCCATTAATTACCAAATATGGTCTTTATAAATTTTATATAAAAATATTAAAAATAAAATAAACATCATTTTAAAAGATTATTATTGACATCACTTTAGAAAAATATTGACATCCTTAAAGAAAATTAACATAAATTGTTTGTTCCCACTGACTACAATTTTTTTATAATTCTTTTTTTTTTAATTTTAGCACAACAATCTAAAATTCTAAATATCTTTTACTCCACTCATATATCCCATAACCGGTTGCTCTCTACAATTGTTATTGGGAGTAAGATTTAACGGGTAGAGTACGAATACTTGCCGGTGATAAGCTTCGCGTGTGATCATCATGGCCATGCTTAAGAATTTTGTCCTACTAGCAGAAGTCGACTTTAAAAAATAAATTTTTTTAACTCGACTCAAAATTTTATAAACTTAGCTCGAAATTTTTTTAAATAAAATCTGATTAGTAAAATAGAAATTCGAATAAATTAAAATTTTTATGTGAGAGTATCTCAGAAGTAGAAAAGGGAAAGAAGAAATCTCTGGAGATTTTATTAATTTTGAATAAACTGATTTTTTACACTTGTGAGAGTTGGGCTCAAACCCATTACATTTTTGTATTTAAAGGCTAGTCCACTAACAGAATATGATACGTCCCACTAGCTGAATTGGTTATCAGCTTATATACTCTTACATTTCCCCTGCTTCCTCGACTCTGAAGCTGAAAGAAATCGCGAACAAACAACTGATAGCAAAACTCTTCAAACTTAGGTTGAGGTAAGGCCATAGTGAAGACATCAGCAATATGATCTTGAGTAGATATGTAATTGACTTGAATAGTATAGGAATGAACCTTCTCGCGAACAAAAAACAAGTCCAAGTTAACATGCTTGGTTTTAGCATGCATGACTAGATTGATAGCCATGGCCACAATACTAGTATTGTCACACCAGACTGTGAGAACAACATTACTAATGACATCCTTATTACACATCACAGCTTTGAGCCATATGAGCACTGAAGCAGCATCAACAATACTACAAAATTCAACTTCAACAGTTGAACATGAAACAGACCTCTGCTTACGAGAACTCCATGAGTAAATAATTTCCAAGATAAATGCAGTATCCTAAAATTGATCTTCAATCGTCTACATCATTGCCCCAATCTGCATCAGAAAAAGAGATAAGATTATGAGGATTGGACTTATTGGGTGCAAACCACAAGCCATACTCGAGTGTGCCTTTGAGGTAATGCAATATCCTCTTCATAGCAAGCCAATGAACATCAGATGGTTGTTGCATATATTGAGCAACCTTATTGATTGCGAAGGATATATCTGGTCGACTATGAAAAATATATTACAAAGCTCCCCAGTGGGAGCTGCGATACATATGAGCATCTGAAAGTTGTGTACCATCATCTTTACACAGCTTAGGTGACACAACCATTGGTGTTGTTACTGGATTGATATCTCGAAGATCAGTCTTGACAAGCAACTCAAAAATATATTTCTTTTGAGAAAGAAATATGCCATCGTTTAATTGTCGAACCTCAATTCCCAAGAAAAATTATAGATCACCAAGATCCTTCAAGGAGAACTTCTGATCAAGTTGCTGGATAATACTTGTCACATGTTGTTGAAATGATCCAGTAATCAGGATATCATCTACATACACCACTACAAAGGTGTGAACATCATCACGGTTGTAAACAAACAGTGACATATAACACTAGATGATTTGAATCCCAATTGCTCAAGAAACTCCTTCAACTTTGTAGACCAGTTTCTTGGTGCCTGGCGAAGACCAGACAATGCCTTTGTGAGCTTGTCTTGCCTATTTTGATATAATAATAATAAAAAAAGGGAGTAAACACTAGGGATCTTCTATCATATTAAGTTATGTGTGTTGGCTATACATTACCCGATTAAAAGGACTAAATGCTATAAAGGATTTAATGGGCTTAGGTTACTAGTATTACTCTTCTTTTTCCTCATTGTTATGTTATTATCCATTTTGATATTATTAGAGTGTTATATATCTTATTACCTTAGTATCATTATTATTATTATTATATTACTATCATATGTCGTTACCACTTATATTATACTATCATTATTATTATAAAAAAATTTGGAAATATAAAATAGTAATAAAATTAAATAAAAACAGCCCAAATATATATATCACAAGAGTCCATTTACATTAAGCCCAGAAAATTAAAAAGGAATACACATATTTAGCCCGTTTTGGGCCCAATAAAGTCAAAACCCAAATCTGAAGATGACTAACAACCCTAATTTCTCATTGCACTATTGCGTGCCCCGCCGTCAGATCTGGCCAGATCTGACAGTCCAAGATGAAGCAAGAGGGGCTCTTCATATCGTCACGCGCGGCTCATCATTCCCCCCCACGCGCGCGTGTATTTCAACCGCGCCTCTCCAGTTCCCGTGACCATTTGTATTCTGGCCACACCAGCTCTACCTCGATGCCATGGCAGTTGTTGCACTCCACGACGATCGCCACGCTGGCAGATCGCAGGTCCCCCTTCCCCAACCGCTCAACCACGGTAGCATATACAACAAAAATGACAAGATTAGCAGAAAATCAGAAACATAAATAACATAAATGTCAGGGAGCAATATGAATTAGGGAACAGGCCGACAATTGTAGAGATGCACTACAATATTCCAGAGAAAACAACGGTAGCCAATAGGATTAATCGATGCAATTTCCATGTATTTCAGAATTTCATGTAATTCCGGCTATAAAAGCCGAACTCAAGCAAATGTAAACCCTAACAAGCAAAATGGGATATTTAGAGAATCAATAGAAAACAGAAACAGCCTCAAGTTTTAGAGGTATAATCTTTTCTTTTCTTTTTATTCCGAGCATTTACATAAAGAAAAGCATAGAAGTTTAGGGTTTGTGAGTTTTCTTACCCTCATCGTTTTCTCTTCCTTTCGCGCCGCTTCGTATCCTGTCGCTGTTAACAAACTCTACGATCTCCCTGAGTCGTGCACGGTGAAACAAAAGGTGCAAACGGTGGGGTGGCCTTTCGAGTCCCGTTTCCGTGTCTGGTTTTCTCTTTTTGAAGAAAGAAGGGGTTAGATTTTTTTTAGGTTTTTTGGGCTTCACCGGCCCCCGTCATATGACGGTCGACACGACGGTTTAACGGTCAAGTTCTGGGTTTGACGGCAAAAGACCGCCGAAGTCTGGGTTAATCAAGAACCCCAGATGAACACCGGTGAGGGTGTTATAACAGTGGAGGGTTTTTTTGCCGAAAGAGGAAAAGAAATAAAACAGAGGGGATTTTATAATGTTTTCATGTTTTAAAAAAGGGGAAATACCATAACAAGGGCCTCCAAGTCGTTATAATCCCGGCTTTAGCTCTTTCGCCTCTTTTAATTACACAAATAGTCCCTCTGTGTCCCCGAAACCCCCTCCGAGGCCATTCTGCCTTTTATAATTACAGTCTGGGTCCTTGTAGTTTTATACGTTCTTATAATTTCGTCCCGACCATCCTTTTATTTAAGTCTCAAGCTTTTATTTCTTTTCGATTTAGTCCTTTTTCAGTACGTAATTTCTTTCTTTATGCATTTTATTTATAGCTTATTTTGTTTGTTTGATTATTGCCTTTATTCCTGTTTGAATCTATTTTTTGTACATTGGTGGAAATATTCGTGTTGGATGTTCGTTTTTCTTTAGCACAGGGATTTGTGGTGCTTGTGACATATGGTTTAGAGTATGGAATGTGTTTTTTTTTAAAAATGGTAATAAAAGTTTTTAAATATTTGTTATTTACAATTCTTGTAGAAAGTGATAGTTTTATAAAAATATACACTAACAAAAATGTTTTTATATACATATATGATTTAAAGAGATTCATAATATATATGTATCTTTCTTTCTCTACATATAATAGGTATTTTATAATATGTATATATATGTTATACATAATATGTACATATCTAAAAGGTGTGCAATATCTTTGGTGATGTGTGGGCTTGGGCTTTTAGTTTAGGTTTTGTTTGGAATAGTTTGGGTTTGGCATAGTTTTAGTGTATGCTTAGTTAGTTTAGTTTGGGCCTTTGGGTGTTTTAGGCCTAGTTTATTTAATTAGTCAAGTTTTGGGCCTTATGTCTTGGGCTTAGTTTTTTATTAGGTTAAATGAATTAATTCAATTAATTTAAATCGTGTGCTCGTCTTATAGGGGCGTGATTCCTAAATTAATTAAGTTAATTCTAGATTTAGATTCCTTAGGACCTTGGTTAGATTAAGGTTCAGATTAATCTAATGAATTTCAATTTGCTCTTGGCTCATTAGAGTAAATGTTAAATTCGTTAAATTAATTGAACGTTTCTTAATGGCTTAGGATAAAATTAATTTCAAACTTAGTCTGGCGCTTAAATTCCCGATTAATTATCATAATTTGTTAGGATCTTAGTCATTTAGGGCTAATTAATTTAGGATTAAGTACTAGAATCACTTAATTAACAGTTAGGTCACTAATTGAACTTCAATAATTTGGGCCTTTTTTAGGTTAGGTCTTGGGGTGGGCCTTATGTGTTTATCTTTTCGTGCCTTTGTTTGCCATCCCTTAATTGTCATTCATACGGCCCATTAATTTTGCATTAATTAATCTAAATCATAAAAGGGAGACATTTATTAATTCTGATATTTATGTCGTAACAGTCCAAGCTTAAAAGATGTTGACCAAATATCTGAATTAATTCCTACTGTCCCAAGGTAAAGTTAAAAGTTGATAAAATCATCACATCATATCTTAACTGCTTGCACCATGCATAAAGGTGACATACGAGATTCGAACCGTAAATTAACGCGACAGTCGGGCTTATTCGATGTCGGTTTAATCTATGGTCTGATGTATCGTCAACCTTATTAATTAAATGCCCAATTAATTTAAACCCGCTGATCTGATAAAGCCCGTTCAATTAAGGTTAATTTTCGAATAAGGTCACTGAATTAAATTCTTTTCAAATTCTGACAATTTCCTTCGATTAAAAGCAACAAATATTTTGGTACCGATTTCCGGGCGTGATGGGGTGCTAATCCTTTTCCACACGTAACCAACTCTTGAATCCTTTCAAAATGAATCTCTGGTTTCGTGGTGTCCGGCCTATCTTATCCAAATGGCCGGTGGCAACTCTGAGTTTTCAATCAGTTTCCTAAAGAAAAAGAATTTTCAAAAGAAATCCCTTTAAACCAAGATTACAAAGAAATGATTTTGGGGATAACCCGTAGCGCCGAACATATAACTTTTCAAAAAGTTTTTTTTTAAAAAAATCGTTACAGTATGACGACTCCATTGGGGATCGATGTTTGTTTTTATAAAACAAAAGAGAGTTAGGCCAAATAAAATATTTGTTGCTTATTAATGGAAAATTGTCGCAATTGTAATAGAGTTTAGTAAGGTTGAACCTTTCTTGAAAAGTAGCTACAATTGAACGAGCTTTGATAATTGGTGGCCTTTGAATTAATCTTTCATTTAATTTCTAAGGAATCACCGACATGTGTTGCACCATTTCATCAAGCTCTACACCCGAGCTCCATCCCTTAAGTGGGAGTGAAACGCCACATACCCACGTGAGCAGCCCTCCACGGGTCGGTAATTTACTTCCGAAATCTACGCCTCTTAACACGTGAGCAACCCTCTACGTCATTAGGTCGTGCTTTCCTTCAAACTGAAACCAATTCGCAAGCTTGTAATGGGCCAGAATTTGGGCTATTATTACCTTAGTATGTGATAAGATAGGTTCGGGTACCCCAATCAGAACCGAACCCATGTGTATGAATCTAAGAAGCCCACCCCATTAGAGCCATGTAGATAACCATAGCGAAGTAGAATTCTTGTGATTAGGGTTTTCTCTTATATGTTTGCCTCTCGCTTAATTTGTTTAATTTTATCTCTTTTTGTTTGCAAGTTTATTTTTTTTTCACCTTATGACTAACCTTTTCTCTTGTTTCCTGTTCTTTTTATCTTTATTTCGCATATTATGTCATAATCATGAAGAGCACATTGAGTCTGGGAATAGTTTGAAATTAAAAACTAGATCGATGGGGGACTTAGTTCGCAGCAGTGACGAGAAAAATTATGATGTTCAGATATGGTCAGAAGGGGAACGTTACATGAGAGAGATAGTATTGCCGAAGGATTCAGATCAGCCATGTCAGCCACGACATTCATGAACACCAGATTTAATGATGTATCTAATTTGAAGTCAGTATGGAACAATTGGGATTTCGAAACAATGAGCACTTTCAGAGAAGAGTACGGTGACATCGCATATTTGATGGAGGTTCTAGTTGACCAAGCACTACTGCAAACTTTGGTAGGTTTTTGGAACTCCGCCTACAGTTGTTTCACAATTGGTAACTTTGATCTCACTCCTACAATTGAGGAATATCGAGATCTCATAAACTACAAAAGGATTGATATGGATCGAGTGTATTCTAAGCCGAGTAAGAACAAAGCTTTCCGAGGAAAGCTTGTCAGAATATCGGATACATTACTATCTTGGGTTGAGCAGCAGGTCACCACCTAGAATAGTAAGGAGCGTCTTAAATGGGAGGGAATCCTGGCATTGGCTTCTGTGCGCCCTGTGGGTCGAGTTCAACGGAACATGTTTGCATTTTTGATCTATGGGTTGGTACTATACCCTTGGGCTTTAGGCCTCATTGACCCGTCAGTCTTGGATCTTTTTGAACGTTTGAGTAGTAGGACCAATCCAGTACCTGTTATTCTGACTGAAACCTTCCGATCCTTGAGGTTCTGTCGGGAGAATGGAGGAGGACATTTCCAGGGATGTTCACAACTTTTGACAGTTTGGTTTTACAGTCACATTTGGACCAATCCCAGTTTCTCCAGACCTCTTTACGATGGTAATTTCTCACCCTTGGAAGAGTTTTTACGAAAGAATGATTGGCCAACCCGTAGATCTGAGAAGGTATGGCAGGACGTTCTTTGGAACCTAAAGGAAGAATATATAGTTTGGAGGGCACCGTGGTTGTTGGCGAAGAATGTTCTTTACAGATGTGGAGAGTATTCATGGGTACCGTTGCTTGGCCTTTGAGGGCATATTACCTACGCACCCCTGCTAGTTTTAAGACAGTATGGGTCAAAACAGTTTGTGCCAGCCACCAAAGGTCTAAATGAATTTAACATGGACTGCGTAAAGGAGAAAGGCTATAAGGCAATGGTATACAATGCTTCTTCAACCTGGAATAGCGTAAGACGGGTTAGGATCATGAATGTTGCATATATGGTTACTCCTGAATATGAGGCATGTCGATTCAACCATGTCAACGACAATATTCCATATTTAGACCCCGATAGCAAGAAATCTTTAGAAGAAAGATCAACCACACTCCCCACCGAAGCCGATCTAACGAGGAAACAGCTTGAAGATGAGCGAAAGAAGTACCTCAAGCTCGAGGAGAAAGCCCATAAGGAGAAGTTCGACTTCGAGTTAGAAAAGACACAGTTCGAAGAAGTAATCAGAGACTTACAAAAAAGAGAAAAGAGATAGAACTCGAACTCAAGTTGGAAAAAGAAGAGATCCTGCAGCTCAAAAGGTTAAATAGAAGTAAGAGAGTCGCAGAAGGAGGGTCGAGTGAGGGGCTAGAGCACCGGCTTAAGGAAGAAAAAGCACGAGCTGAGAACTATAAGAGGATGTTTCTCGAGCACAAAGATTGAGTGCTCGCTTTGACCTAGGAAATGAAGAATCTGCGAACCTCACATTCAAAACAAATTGAGAAAGAACAACACCAAAATAGAGCCTTGAGAGATCAAATGAAATGTTTGGAAAAGTCTCTTTTCAATCATAAAAGCTCGACTAGCAAACTGAAAGCCAGTAACTCGAAAAATCAAGCATTGATAACACATTTTGAAGAGTTGGAAGCTGAGGTCCAACAACTTAAGGATCATGTAGCAAGCATGAGAGGGGCAATTCAAGTACGCCCAACTCCGAGTCTGGAGCAGTTACACTTTGCCGCATACACGATTTGGAGGCAAAAGCAAGAACTGGCATGGTGGGGAACTCAGATGTAAGAGGTTGCCTGAAAGATACAATTCTAGCCGAGGATGCTACCGAGCTTCATGATTGTGTCAATGATGACTCCAAGGAAGGAGAAAGGATTGTGTGGATCTTGAGAGAGATTATCGACCTTGACACTACCTTAAAACCATTTGTGCAGTTAATTTCTCTAAGTTATTGTAACATGACAATGTTCTCATTAATGAAAGTTGTTTAACGATGATATTTACCGAATTTGGTGTTGCTCTTTGCATCCATGCATAATACATTTACTCGCACGCTTCATTTAAGTACCAAAATTAACTAAAAAACTTTTTATTTCAGAGAGAAAGTATTTTAATTTAAAAAAATTCAATCATTCCGCACCAATACGGAACCCAGTTATAGTCTCGAACTATGGAGGATAGATTAGCCAAGGTAGAACAGAAGCAAAAAGACCTCGAAACGCATTTGGACGGGATTGGTCAAGATATCAGGGACCAAATAGCTTAGTCACAAGATGCTGTTATCGCTTAGATAACTAGTTTATTGAAAAAGATGAAGGGCAAAGAGGGAATCTCCATCGACAGCCTAAGTCTTGACGAGCAGAAAGGTGTTTTGTCTCATATGAAGGTACAACAGAATATGCCAGAAACCGGTAAAAAGGTTTACATTAATCTCGCGGGAGTTTCTGCTGACCCTATTGTTGGGGCATCAGCGAGTCACCACGGGAGAGCTCCAACAAATCAACCCATCGATTTGGGACTAGGATACGAGAATGAAGTGCCAGAATTGAGCATGATGGATGAAGTGGAGAAAAGAATTAGGGCCGATATGGAGAAAAAGTATGAGGAACAGTTTTACATGTTCAAAGAAAGGCTAAAGGCCATCCAAGGGGCCGAAGAACATGAGAATAATGCAAGCAATTTGAGTTTAGTGGCTGATTTGGTTGTCCCACCCAAATTCAAGGTGCCGGACTTCATCAGATATGACGGGACCACTAGCACATATTACCATGTACTGCAGAAAGATGGCTGCTTTTGTGAAAGATGAGAAGTTACTTATCCACTGCTTCCAGGAGAGTTTAACTGGGTCCGTAACTCGGTGGCACACCATGCTCAGCCGAACGAACATCAAGTCATGGAAGGACCTAAGAAAGGCCTTCATAAAGCACTACAAGCATGTAACGGACATGATCCCCAATCGAATTATGCTAGAAGGGATAGAACAAAAGACAAATGAGAATCTACCCAGTATGCCCAGAGATGGCGTGGCGCGGCAGTTCAAATCTAGCCACCGATTTCTGAACATGAGATCACACCTATGTTCGTCAATACTTTAAAGGGAGCGTTGTTTGATTGTTTGATAAACAACACTACCTAGAACTTTGCTGATATGGTAAGAACCGGAGAATCAATTGAAGTTGCAATAAAGAGTGGAATGATCGATAGTGGGGAGAATACGCGTAAGAATTATAAGAAAAGAGATAACGAGGTAAACAATGCAAGCACATACGTAGCTCCGAAGAGTTTCACTATTTCACCACCACGAGCTGTAATCGGAGGAGGACAGGGCTCAAACAAGAAGGAGACCAAGGCCCCGAAGAGGAAAAGTGAAAAGATGTTGTTTACCCCACTCCCAGTATCATATGCTGAACTATACTCACAACTGTACAAGGCTGATTTGGTCCGACCTTATTATGTCACTCCCTTTAAACCACCATTCCCTGCGTGGTACGATAAAAAGACAAACTGTGAATATCATGATGGCGTCCCAGGACACTCGATCGAGAATTGTATCGCATTCAAGAAGTTCGTATAGAACATGATAAATTCTAGGTGTTGTAGTTAGACGAACCAAATGTGGCCACTAACCCGTTACCAAATCGCGGAGGCTGTGACATAAACGCAATTGAAGATGAGTACACTAGAAGAGCCAAGACAAGCGTGTATGAGGTCAAATCCCCTATGAGGTGGGTATTTCAACAGTTATGTATTGCGCACCTCATCGACCGAGGCATGGATATCGTGCAACAAGGAAGCGGGCCGTATTGTGAGTTCCACCAAAAGGAAGAACATGACATTCAGTGTTGCGAGGAGTTCAAGCAGGTGATTCAGGGAATGATGGACAATAAGGAGATTGAATTCTTTGAGAAAGGTGAAGAAAGAAAGGAATCAGATGTATGCACAGCAGATACCCCCAAGATTAAGTATGGGGTAGATAGGCTTTTTATTATATCACTCAGGCCAAAGCCAGAAAGCTCATCCCAAGATGAGAATTCCAAAGTAACTCCAAAGATACGGATTTCAGCTCCGACTCCCTTTCTGTTTAGAGATGCTCGAAAAGTCTTGCAGAGCTATACTGCACACGTTTCTATACCAGAAAAGCCAAAAATACAAAAGGAGGAAAAACTGTTCGATGAAGGACCTTTAAAAAAGGAGAACCCAGTGGAACCAAGCACCGATGTGGTAAATGAAATAGGGCATTTTACCAGAAGTGGCAGATGTTATTCGTTAAAAACGGCAAAGGCATCAGAAGAACTGAGAGACAAAGGCAAAGTGGTAACTACCGGACCCAAAAAGATTTTCGGAGAGGAACTTTCCCCTAGAATCCATGAGCTAGTGACAGAGAGTCAGGCTTAGGAATTCTTGAGGTTCCTAAAGTACAACGAATGCAACATTATTAAGAAGCTTAAAAATAGCAAGCACAAATTTCGATACTTGAGTTGCTGTTAAGTTCAGAAAAACACCGTGATGCATTGCTGAAAGTACTAAATCAGATATTCGTTCCGGACAATATCTCAGTGGACAAGTTAGATAGAATAGTGGGTCACATTACTGCAGATAACTACATCACTTTTACTGACGACGGAGGTATGGGGTCAACAAAGGCTTTGAAATCACCACCCACTGTAAGGGGCATGTCTTACTAATGGTGCTCATCGACAACGGGTCCGCCTTAAATGTATTACCTATGGCGACTTTGCAAAGGCTCCTAGTGGACGATTCACACATGAAACCGTATCAGAACTTTGTTAGGGCATTTGACGGGACCAAGACGGATGTTATCGAGAAGATAGAGATACCATTGCTGATCGGTCATACGGACTACGTTGTCAAATTTGTGGTAATAGTCATCCAACCCACTTAAAATTGTCTACTAGAGAGGCTGTGGATTTACTCAGCCAGAGCCGTGCCTTCATTCATGCGCCAAAAATTGAAATTTGTTATTAAAGGAAAGTTGGTGAATGTGAGAGCTGAGCAAGACATCATTGCTTCCATGACTACCGACACTCCTTATATCCAAACTGATGAAGAGGCTGTTGAGTGCTCCTTTAGGGCCTTGGAGTTCGTGAATGCTACCTTCGTGGCAGAAGGAAGCAAGATCCCACACCCTAGACTGTCAAATTGCACCAAGATGACAGCCTGGCAAACCCTAGGACTAGGAGCCAAGAAGGGTAAAGGGCTAGGAAGGAGTTTGTAAGGATGCTTGCGCACCAGGAACGTCATCTGCAAGAAGGATCGGTTTGGGCTCGGCCATAAACCCAATTTTCACCAGAGAAAGCTAGAATGGAAGAAGATAGAAGAACAAAGGAAGGCCAGATTCAGAGAAGAGGACATCATGTGGGAACCAATGACTTTTCCTTATTTAAAGAATATTTTTATGTTTGGAGGAATAATCAATGTGGAGGAAAGGTTCAGCGAAGCACTGGAGGGAATGGATATCAACATGATATCCAACGAGGAAAAGAGTAGCAAATATTTGGCTAGAATCCGCCCTTGCCTCCTAGGGGAAACCCTCAGCAATTGGACTGTTGAGGATCTGCCATTAGTTTTTAGGTCAAGATTAGAGTAATACTTAGAACCAACCCTATTCACTTTTGCCCACGAGCAATATGGATCTTTTGTAAAGGGCTCATATGTTAATCTACTTGCTTTTTAATCCAATAAAAGGATGTTTTCCATTTTTTCTCAAATGGCAAACATTTTATTTTCTTTGTTTTACATTCATTCATTACATTCATTATTCTTTATTACTATATTTGTTTCATTAATCCCATAAGAAGTATTTTTTCTTGTCCCGATACATATTCGTTCAAATTGTTTCAAGATCCCTATCATTGACTGTATGAATGGTTCCGAGTCTAACTCTGAGATTGATTTTGAGCGACCCTTGTGTTTGGCGGAAGTTGAGGAAGGGGATGATGAGATAGAAGCAGAGATCCCGGATGAGCTACTCCGACTAATGGAAAGTAAAGACAAAGAAATTTTGCCTCATCAAGAAGAATTATAGATCCTCAATATGGGGACGGAAGAGGAAAAAAAGAAGCAAAGATTGGTACTACCCTCTCGGCTGAGACCCAACGTGAATTGGTTGAGTTGCTTTTAGAATTCAGTGATGTTTTTGCATGGACCTATCAGGACATGTCAGGTCTTGACACAGATATTGTAGTTCACAAGCTACCGATCAAGCCAGAGTATAAACCGGTTCAACAAAAACTCAGAAGGATGAGAACATAAATATTATTGAAGATTCGAGAGGAAGTGAAGAAACAATATGATGTCGGTTTCTTAGGAGTCTCTAAATACTCAGAGTGGGTGGCGAACATAGTCCATGTTCCCAAAAAATATGGGAATGTCTGTATGTGTGTAGATTACAGAGACCTTAATAAGGCTAGTCCTAAAGACAATTTTCCTCTACCTCATATTGATACTTTGGTCGACAACACCGCGGGACATTTGTGGTTCTCTTTCATGGATGGTTTCTCAGGGTACAACCAAATCAAAATGCATCTTGACGACATGGAGAAAACTACGTTCGTGACCATGTGGGGAACATTCTATTATAAAGTGATGCTCTTCGAATTGAAGAATGCCAGGGCAACCTACCAAAGGGCTATGGTAACCCTTTTCCATGACATGATGAATAAAGAGATAGAGGTATATGTAGATGATATGATAGCCAAATCTCGAACGAAGGAGAAGCATATCCAAAATTTGAGAAAGCTTTTCCAGAGGCTAAGAAAGTACCAGTTAAAACTCAATCCGGCAAAATGCACTTCCGCTGTCATGTCCGGTAAACTCTTAGGCTTTGTGGTTAGCCGAAAATGGATTGAGATTGACCCAAATAAAGTGAAAGCCATTCAAAATCCCCCGCCACCTCAGATCCAAAAATAAGTTCGAGGTTTCTTGGGGAGATTAAATTATATATCTCGATTTATTTCACGGTTGACTGACAAATACAATCCGGTCTTTAGATTGCTCCGAAAGAATAATATGGGAGTGTGAGACGAAGAGTGTCAGGAGGCTTTGTAGAAGATCAAGAGATACTTGATTAATGCTCCAATTCTAGCAGCACCAGTGCCGGGAAGGCCATTGATCTTGTATCTAACGGTTTTTGAAAACTCAATGGGTAGTGTTTTGGGACAACACGATGAGTCCAGGAAGAAGGGAAAGGCGATTTACTATCTGAACAAGAAATTCACCGATTGTGAAATATAGTTCCCGCCAATTCAGAAGCTGTGTTGTGCTCCGGTATAAGCCACTAAAAAGCTCAGACAATACATGTATCACACCATGTGGTTGATATCCAAGCTGGACCCTTTGAAGTTCCTAATAGAAGCACCATCGCTAAACGAAAGGCTGGCCCATTGTCAAATGTTATTGTCTGAATTTGACATACTGTATGTGAATCAAAAGGTGGTAAAAAGGAGCACCATAGCAGACTTCTTGGCAAGTCGCGCTTTAGACAATTACGAATTGTTGGACCTTAGTTTCCTCGATGAAGACCTAATATGCATAATAATCGAGGAAGAAGCTACTCCAGAGGACGAATTGTGGAAGCACTACTTCGATGGGGCATCTAATGCATTAGGCCATTGAATTGGGGCGGTGTTAGTTTCTCCAGAAAACATCTACTATCCTTTCACCAGTAGATTGGAGTTCTTTTGCACGAATAACATAGCTGAGTATGAAGTTTGAGTTATAGGTTTAAATGCAGCAATTGAGAGAAAAATCAAGGTGCTTCAGGTTTTTGGGGATTCTTCCTTGGTAATCTATCAATTACAGAAAGAATGGGAAACAAGATACTCGAAGTTGGTCAAGTATTATGATCTAATCCAAGAGTTGATCAAAAGCTTTGAAAGAATCAACTTCACGTACCTTCTGAGGGAGGACAATCAAATGGTGGATGCCTTGGCAACGTTAGCTGCAATGTTTAAAGCAAGTACTAAGGCCGAAATGAAGCTGATTGAGATGAATATTTTTGAGATATCGGCTCATTGTTGTAGTTTGGAAGATGAAGCAGATGGTAACCCATGGTACTTTGACATCCTCCAGTACATCAAGTTCCAAACCTACCCCAAAGGAGCCAATGAGAATGATAAGAGAACCATCAGGAGAATGGCATCATTGTATGTTTTTGATGGGGAGATTTTATATAAGAAGGGTAAGGACCAAATCCTGTTAAGGTGTGTCAATACCCAAGGGCAAAAAAAAACATACTGGCTGAGGTGCATGAAGGGCTCTGTGGGACACATGCTAATGGTTTCTCGATAGCTCGAAAAATCATAAGGTATGGATATTTTTGGTCAACCATGGAAGGAGATTGTATTAGCTATGCAAAGAAATTTCATAAGTGTCAGATATATGCCGACAAGATCCATTCTCCACCATTGCCTCTGCACACCATGAACTCACTATGGCCGTTCACTGTATAGAGAATGGATGTCATTGGTCAGATTCATCCCAAGACATCCAACGGACATCACTTCATTCTAGTTGTTATCGATTACTTCACTAAGTGGATAGAAGCGGCATCTTATGCCAGTATTACTAGAGCAACAATTTGCATGTTTTTGAAGAAGGAGATCATTTGCAGCTACGGCTTGCCGAAAAGGATTATTACCGATAATGCTTCCAACTTGAACAATAAAATGATGGACGAGGTGTGGAGCAATTCAAAATAACACACCATAACTCTACCACCTATCGCCCCAAGATGAATAGAGCGGTAGAAGCGGCAAACAAAAATATCAAAATCATAGCAAAGACTACTGACACCTTTAAAGATTGGCATGAAAAGTTGCTGTTTGCTTTATTTGCTTACAGCACATCTGTACGAACTTCCACGGGGGCAACGACATACTCATTGGTTTATGGCATGGAGGCAGTATTACCTATTGAAGTAGAAATCTCGTCACTTCGAATTTAAATGAGGTAAAGATAGAAGAAGCGAATGGGTGAAGGCTCGATTCAACCAATTGAATCTTATTGAGGAAAAGAGGTTGAAAGCCCTTTGTTACGGCCAGATGTACCAAAAACGGATGATGCGAGCTTACGATAAGAAGGTTCGCCCGATATAATTTCTAGAGGGGGACCTAGTGCTTAAAAGAATTCTACCGACTCAGAAGGATTCTCGCGGGAAATGCATGCCTAACTGGGAGGGACCTTACGTTGTTAAAATGACCTTTTTTGGAGAATCCCTGATCCTAACAGAAATGGATGGAAAAGTATTGAACAATCCGGTGAATTCAGATTCGGTCAAGAAGTTCTATGCGTGAAGAGAAAAAAAGATAAAGAAAAGAAAAAGGAAAAAAATAAAAAAATAAAAAAAAGGAAAAAGAAAGAAAAAGCGGAGTGAAAACCCAGAAGGGCGCTTCGCAAAATGAAAATACCTAGAGTGAAAACCCAAAAAGGGCACTTTAGGTATCCCAAACAAAAGATCAAAAAGAAGAAGGATGAGGGTTCAAGATGAAAACCGTAAAATGGCATCTTGAAACCAAAGGAGGATTGGAGCTGAAAACCCGAACAGGGCAGCTCAAAGGATCACCACAGCTTAGACAACCAAGAAAAGGAACCCTCTCAGAAATCAAGGAGTCTTAGCAGAGAATTTCTAGCGAGAGATCTATTTCGGTTGATGGGCTCTCGCATCATTCATACGGTCAATAATTGGGACGCAACATCATGATTTGCTTTCCTTTGCTTCTATTTTTGTCCTGACTTTCAAATCATTATAAAATTTTAAAGTATTAATAAAAGTATTATTTCATACCTTTTCATATTTTTTATAAGCATCCTGTAAGTAGGTTGATGTAGGTTTATGAAAAGCAAAAGTTTATTGGTATTACTATGTTCTAACAATTTTAAATGCAGACAGTGCAAAGAAGTATGTTAAGGCCAAACCAGGAGGAGACTTCATTTATTAGGCCAAGAAAGGAAAATAAGCCACGACCACACACGTTTCAAGACTGCCACAGAAAAGTAAAGAAATTTTGAGTATAAAATCGCCCCTGGACAAAAGAACCTGAAAAGGGGCCGAAAGAGGAAAGAAAAAGAAAAAAGGAAAAAGAAAGAAAAGAAAAAGGCAAAGAAAGAAAACCAAAGTGAAAAACTGAAAGGGAAGTTTGGGGGAAAACGAATCCAAGACAGAAACTGAAGAGAAGTTTCGAGATAAGGGGATGCCGGAAGGTTGGAATGAAAAGAAGGGCATAAATGGTACCACTCGAGCATGAGACAAAGTACCATTCGTTGCAAAGAGCAAGAAAAAGGAGAAGAATGAAGTAAAGAAGAAGTCAAAGAAGGACTGATCGAGGAAAAGAAGGCTTTTGGGGAAAAACAATTTAATCCCGTCAGTCATGCATCATTAGATATCTTTAAAATATGAGCATGGTAACCTACACTATCATGGTGTTGCATCTTTTACAAATATTCAAGCAACAAAGTTCAAGGATTTCAGGCGAAGGATTTCAAACTCGCCATACTAGAACTACTGAGCGGAGGAGACAGATACTCATAGTTTGGAGTTTTAGAGCAAATGAAGCAGATACTCAAAGCTCAAGGATTTCAGGCAAAAGATTTCAAACTCGCCATATTAGAACTACCGAACGAAGGAGGCATATACTCATAGTTCAGAGTTTTCAGAGTAAAGGAGATAGATACTCAAAGCTCAAGGATTTCAGGCGAAGGATTTTGAACTCACCATATTAGAACTACCGAACGAAGGAGGCAGATACTCATGTTTCAGAGTTTTCAAGAGCGAATGAGGCAGATACTCAAAGCTCAAGGATTTCAGGCGGAGGATTTCATGCTCGCCATGTTGGAACTATCGAGCGAAGGAGGCAAATACTCATATCTCAGGGATTGTGGGAAGATGCGCATAGCTCCGCGCTGTATGAAGGAAGAACGAACAGTTCTATATAGGAAGAACTCAAAGCTTATAATCTCCTAACATGAAAGTGAGACAAAATTAGTGCTTATGGCCTTTGCTTTATTCTTGTTCCACAAGTATAAGCAAAGAGGGGCAGCTGTAATCACTAATTTTTGTCCAGGGAAAAAACCTCTTTATTTTCATGTAACAATAAAAGGCTTTACTTGTCTTGCCTATTTTGATATAATAAAAATAAAAAAAAACAAAGGGACAAAACACTAGGGATCTTATATCATATTAAGTTATGTGTGTGTTGGCTATACATTACCCGATTAAAAGGACTAAATGCTATAAAGGATTTAATGGGCTTAGGTTACTAGTATTATGCTTCTTTTTCCTCATTGTTATGTTATTATCCATTTTGATGTTATTAGAGTGTTATATTATCTTATTACCTTAGTATCATTATTATTATATTACTATCATATGTCGTTACCACTTATATTATACTATCATTATTATTATAAAATAAATCTGGAAATATAAAAGAGTGATAAAATTAAATAAAAACAGCCCAAATATATATATCACAAGAGTCCATTTACATTAAGCCCAGAAAATTAAAAAAGAATAGACATATTTAGCCCATTTTGGGCCCAATAAAGTCAAAACTCAAATCTGAAGATGACTAAAAACCCTAATTTCTCATTGCATTGTTGCGCAGCTCATTCCCTGCCGTCAGATCTGGCCAGATCTGACGGTCCAAGATGAAGCAGGAATGGCTCTTCATATCGTCATGCGCCACACGCGCGGCTCATCATTCCCCTCACGCGAGCGTGCAGTTCAACCGCGCCTCTCCAGTTCCCCCTGACCATTTGTATTCTGGCCACACCAGCTCCACCTCGATGCCACAACAGTTGTTTCACTCCACAACGACCTCCACGCTGGCAGATCGCTGGTCCCCCTTCCCCAACCGCTCGGCCACGGTAGCATATGCAATAAAAATGACAAGATTAGCAGAAAAATCAAAAACGCAAATAACATAAATGTCATGAAGCAATACGAATTAGGGAACAGGCTATAAAATCCGAACTCAAGCAAATGTAAACCCTAACAAGCAAAGGGGGATATTCAGAGAATCAATAGAAAACAGAAAAGACCTCAAGTTTTAGAGGTATAATATTTTCTTCTTTTTCTATTCTGGGCATTTACATAAAGAAAAACATAGAAGTTAAGAGTTTGTGAGTTTTTTTACCCTCGTCGTTTTCCCTTCCTTTCGAACCGCTCTGCATCCTGCCACTGTTAACAAACTCTACGATCTCCCTGAGTCGTACGCGGTGAAACAGAAGGGTGAAAATGGTGGGGTGGCCTTTCGAGTCCCGTTTCCGTGTCTGGTTTTTTCTTTTTGAAGAAATGAGGGGTTAGATCTTTTTTAGGTTTTTTTAGGGGTTTTGGGCTTCACCAGCCTCCGTCGTACGGCGGCCGGCACGACGATTTAACAGTCAAGTTCTGGGTTTGACGACGAAAGACCGCTGGAATCTGGGTTCATCAAGAACCCAGATGAACACCGGTGAGGGTGTTATAACAGGGGAGGGTTTTTTTTGCCGAAAGTGGAAAAGAAATAAAACATAGGGGATTTTATAATGTTTTCATGTTTTAAAAAAAGGGAAATAACATAATAAGGGCCTCCGCCTCTTTTAATTACACAAATAGTCCCTCTGTGTCCCCTGAAACCTGCTCCGAGGCTATTCTGCCTTTCATAATTGTAGTTTGGGTCCTTGTAGTTTTATACGTTCTTATAATTTCGTCCCTGTCATCCTTTTATTTAATTCTCAAGCTTTTATTTCTTTTCGATTTAGTACTTTTTTAGTACGTAATTTCTTTCTTCATGCATTTTATTTATAGTTTATTTTGTTCATTTGATTATTGCCTTTATTCGTGTTTGAATCTGTTTTTTGTACATCGGTGGAAATATTCGTGTTGGATGTTCGTTTTTCTTGAGCATAGGTATTTGTGGTGCTTGTGACATAGGGTTTAGAGTATGGAATATGTTTTTTTAAATGGTAATAAAAGTTTTTAAATATTTGTGATTTATAATTCTTGTAGAAAGTGATAATTTTATAAAAATATACACTAACAAAAATGTTTTTATATACATATATGATTTAAAAAAATTCATAATATATATATGTATCTTTTCTCTATAAATAATAGGTATTTTATAATATGTATATATATGTTATACATAATATGTACATATCTAAAAGGGGTACAATATTTTTGGTGATGTGTGGGCTTGGACTTTTAGTTTAGGTTTTGTTTGGAATAGTTTGGGTTTGGCATAGTTTTAGTGTATGCTTAGTTAGTTTAGTTTGGGCCTTTGGGTGTTTTAGGCCTAGTTTATTTAATTAGTCAAGTTTTGGGCTTTTAAGTTTTGGGCCTTTAGTTTTTGGGCTTTAGATCTTAGGCTTAGTTTTTTTATTAGGTTAAATTAATTAATTCAATTAATTCAAATCGCGTGCTCGTCTTATAGGGGTGTGATTCCTAAATTAATTAAGTTAATTCTAAATTTAGATTCCTTAGGACCTTGGTTAGATTAAGGTTCGAATTAATCTAATGAATTTCAATTTGCTCTTGGCTCATTAGAGTAAATGTTAAATTCGTTAAATTAATTGAACGTTTCTTAATGGCTTAGGATAAAATTAATTTCAAACTTAGACTGACGCTTAAATTCCCGATTAATTATTATAATTTGTTAGGATCTTAGTCATTTAGGGCTAATTAATTTAGGATTAAATACTAGAATCACTTAATTAACAGTTAGGTCACTAACTGAACTTCAATAATTTGGGCCATTTTTATGTTAGGTCTTGAGGTAGGCCTTATGTGTTTATCTTTTCGTGCCTTTGTTTGTCATCCCTTAATTGTCATTCATACGGCCCATTAATTTTGCATTAATTAATCTAAATCATAAAAAGGAGATTTATTAATTCTGATATTTGTGTCGTAACAGTCCGAGCTTAAAAGATGTTGACCAAATATCTAAATTAATTCCTACCGTCCCAAGGTAAAATTAAAAGTTGATAAAATCATCACATCATATCTAACTGCTTGCACCATACATAAAGGTGACATGCGGTATTCAAACCGTAAATTAACGCGGCAGTCAGGCTTATTCGATGTCGGTTTAATCTATGGTCCGATGTATCGTCTACCTTATTAATTAAATGTTCAATTAATTTAAACCCGCTGATCTGATAAAGCCCGTTCAATTAAGGTTAATTTTCGATTAAGGTCACCGAATTAAATTCTTTTCAAATTCTGATAATTTCTTTCGATTAAAAGCAACAAATATTTTGGTACCAATTTTCAGGCGAGAGAGGGGTGCTAATCCTTCCCACACGTAACCAATTTTCGAATCGTTTCAAAATGAATCTCTGGTTTCGTGGTGTCCGACCTACCTTATCCAAGTGGCCGGTGGCGACTCCAAATTTTATCAATTTTCAAAAGAAAAATAATCTTCAAAAGAAATCCCTTTAAACGAAGATTTTAAAGAAAGATAAAAAAGTCGTTACACCGAAAACCATTAGGTTGCTGCACATACACATCTTCAACAAGATCATCATTCAATAATGCATTATTGACATCCACTTGTCAAATGGGTAACTTGTGAGAAACAACAATAGAAAGAATGAGATTGATGGTGAATGATTTGACAATTGGCTAAAGGTGTCCACAAAGTCATGCCTAGCCATTTAAGAGTAGCCCTTGGCTACCAGCCGTGCTTTATACCTCTCAAAAGAGCCATCAACACACTTCTTCACCTTGAACAACCACTTATATCCAATGGCTTTACGTCCAAGTGGCAATTCAACTAGCTGCCATGTATTGTTTGCAAGCAAAGCATTGTACTCTGCCATGACAGCAGAATGCCAGTCAAGATGTTGTAGAGCAATATGCACATCAACAGGCACATCCTCAAGTTGAAGCTGATATGCTTTGGGTTTGAAGATGCTTGATTTCCTACGAGTAACCATATTGTGCCTATTAACAACTGTAGGAATGTCTGGTATGTCTGGAGAGGCAACAAACTTATCAAACTCAGTATGGATAGCTCTTGGTGATGGGGTGGTCACCAATAGAATAGAGCTAGGAGAACCAACATGTTGATCCTCACACAGAGGAGATAACTGAGGTGCAACATCATGAAAATTATCATGCACCTCAGTGCCAACTTGTTGTTCTTCACACAAAAGAGATAACTAAGGTGCACCACAATGAGAATCAACATGCACCTCAATATCAGTTGACTGACTCATTAAAACAGGAAAGAACTGTGATACACCATCATTAGTTTCACCAGGCATCTAAGTGTCAGTGGCAGAGTCAACATGTGACTCAGCATAAGGACTAGTAAGAGCCACTTATGAGTGGAAAGTCTCAGATTCAGTAGGTAAATTCTCAATAGATAAAGAGGGAAAGACAGAAGATGTATGAGCTGTATGAGTTACAAGAGGAGAAAAAGAACACCACGTAGGAGGGGAAAACAGAAAACTTGATGATGCATCAGAATCAAGAAAAGAAGAGGCAGAAGTAGTAGTGGAGAATGGAAATGTGTTCTCATAAAAAACAACATGCCTAGTAATGTAGACGCGGCATGTACTCCGATCAAGGCAGTGATACTTATGATGTTTGGGTGAGTGCCCAAGAATACACACTGTTTGGATCGAAAATCTAACTTATGTTGGTTATAGTGTTTGAGATAGGGATATCATAAGCATCCAAACACCCTCAAGAACTCATACTTAGGGGTTTTACCATAAAAAGACTGGAAAAGGAGACTGATTAGCAAGAGACTTAGTTGGCAGCATATTAATGAGATAGGTAGCACTTAGGATTGCATAGGACCAAAACTTCAAAGGAAGAGAAGCATGTGCTAGAAAGGTAAGAGCAGTCTCAACTACCCCATTTCGTTGAGAGGTTCTAGGACATGTGAGCCTATGTTGCACTCCTAACTGAGCCAACAGTTTGTCTAAAAACCTAAACTCTCCACCATCATTAGTTTGAACATCCAATAATTTACTAGAAAACTGAGTTGCAACCAAAGAAGTAAATAGATTGAAAGCAACAACAACATCATATTTGCGTTTAAGTACACCCAACTATTTCTTGTAAACATGTCCACAAAAGAAATGTAGTATTGAAATCCATCAGAAAATACAAGAGCAGGGCCCTAAACATCAATCTCAAGCAACTAAAAAGGTTTAGAGTAAACTGTAGATGAAGACTGAAATGGTAAAGCGTGGATTTTTTTCTAATTGACATGCCGTGCACACACTTATTTGATCAACTGAGACCTTTTTGTTTAATACCATACTAACAACTTCAGGAGAAGGGTGTCCCAACCTTTTATGTCAAAGCCAGTAAGTAGAGTTACCAGATGTAGATGAGATGGTAGTGTTGAGAGTAGAAGCATGCACTCCAGTTGATGGTAGATGGAACTGATATAGACCTTCCTACTGCACTCCCTCTAGTAAGATGCTCATGTACTTTCATCATTCACATAACAACAATATTTATGAAATTCAAAGAAAACAAAATTGTCATGTGAGAAGTTAGACACAAATAGTAAATTTCGTGTGATGTCAAGCACATGTAGAAGCTGATCAAATAGTAAAGACTTAGGAGATGTCTGCAATATAGAGTGACCAATGTGTGCAATAGATAAGGAGGAGCCATCACCTATGTGAACCTTACCCTGCCCATTATAATTCTGTCCGGAGTGAAGATGTGATGCATCATTAGTGACATGGTGTGTGGCTCATGAGTCTGGGAACCAGGTAACAAAAGATGGAACAGAGAAAGTGGCAAGAAGAGTGTTGGCCTGAACAGTCTCTATAGGTTGAGCTGCAACTGAAGAATTGGAATCAACACATAGCGAAACATAAGGAGAATAAGTAGCATTCACAGAATCATGAGAGTAACAGGATGTATGAGCCTGAGAATCAGTAACAGGTCTGGACTGAACACCTTTAAAGTTGTGATCGAACCTATACTAGCACCTCTCCACCAGATGTCCAAGCTTGCCACAAAGCTGACGCTGTGACTTGGATCTACCTTTAAATCTTCCACCAGGTCTACCACCACGAGAAGCACCAGGTGGCTGAAAGACAGATCTGTCTAGAGACATCTCTTGACAATATGTTACGGATTTCTCTAAGGACTGAAACTAGTGTTATGAATCCCTACATGCAACCTCAAAGGATTTATTAACCTTGCCTTAGCATCAAGTAAAACAGACACCGCTCCCTTAAATGAATATGGCTCTTTGCTAGCAGTAATAACAGCTACGAATGGCTCAAACTCAAATGGAAGTCCATTTAAAACAGCAGCTACTTGTTTAATCTCAAAAATTGGACCACCACAATTAGCAAGATCACATACCTCCTTGATTCGAGAAGTGTACTCACGCATGGTTAAGCCGCCTTTCTTCAGAGACCGCAAGCGACAGTGCAGGTGCATAATACGAGTGGTCGAGAGCTTCGAATAACGCCTAACAACAGAGCTCCAAATAGCAGCAGATGAATCTAATCCAACTAGTTGATGAAGCAAGCTAGGGCTAATAATAGACATGAGCCACGAGATGAGAGAACTATCCTGCTGTACATACTTGAGATAAGCCAGATTCGAAACTCGATCGCCGAAGTTAGTGAGTTAGAACTTCACCGGAAGTGCGAGATCGGCGTCAAGGAAGTGCTCCAATCTATGACCGCGAACCATCAGAGTTACTTGCTGTTTCTACAATTGAAAGTTTGTATAATCAAGACGAATATTGATGTGTTTGTTGGAGAAGATCTGATTGGAAGCACGATCGTTAGTTGAAATCACCTCAAAACGTTCTCCGACGGCGCCGTCTACAGAAACGGTGGTTTCCTTAGGCATGATTGCAAAATTGAATGACCCAAACAAGGATTAAACACACAACAAGCACGAATCGAAGCAACAAAAGCGAGAAATTCTCAAAAACGAATGGCGAATGATACCATGTGACAGTATCTCATAAGTAGAAAAGGGAAAGAAGAAATCTCTATAGATTTTATTAATTTTGAATAAACTGAATTTTTACACTTGTGAGAGTTGGGCACAAACCCATTACATCTTTGTATTTAAAGGCCAGTCGCTAACAAAATTTGCAAGAGAATATGTTACGGCCTGAATTGGTTATCAACTCATATACTCTAACATTAGTGTATAGATTTTTTAGTTCGAGCTGAGTCCCCTCAATTCTGACTGATATATATCACATATGAAGAAATATGAATATATATATATATATGGATATAAAAATTCGTTTAAATTGTAATCATTTTGTATTATAATATTGTAAATAATTACAATTATTTTTTTACAAAAACTCAAAAACTCGTTCGACTCAAATTTCATAAACTCGACTCAAAACAAAAATATTTCAAATAAAGTTTGAATCGTAAAATAAAACTCGTAAATTCGACTAACTTAATTTTTTGTGATTCGATTCAACTCTATCGAACTGTAACGTTACTCAAGTCAGAGGAAAACTGCTTTGGTCCCTGGATGAGGGTGGAGATTAATAAAATTAGAATTTTTTTTTAATTTATATAATAAAATTAGAAAAATTTAGGCTTAAAGATTTAATAAGCCCCTAAACTTTTACGAAAAAATTAATTAAGTCACTATTTTTTTACACTTAATTAAGCCCTTAAGCTCAAAAAAATAATTAATTTTGCTATTTGACTAAATTTAACCGTTAACTTTAACGTTTTTTTAATTGTTGACACGTATCACAACAATATAATGACACTTGTCATTTCTATGAATCTTTAAATCTTAATTTTTAAAAATATATAAAAATCAGAAGAAGAAAAAAATCTGGAAAACCTAGAAAATTATTTTAAAAATATATAATTTTTTTAATTTCAAAATTTATTCAGAAATAATAAATAATAATTAAAAAAAATATTAAAAAATATTAAAATTTTAAATATTATTATAAAATTATAATAATAAATTGAAAAAATATAAAAAATAAAACTTATTTAAAAAACCAAAATAACTTTTATTGTTTTATATTTTTCAATTTATTTTATGTAATTTTATAATAATATTTAATATTTTAAAATTTTGAAAATATTTTAATCTTTTAAAAATTATTATTTATTATTTATAAATAAATTTCGAAATTAAAAATATTTTTAAAATAATTTTTAGAATTTTCTAAATTTTTTTTAGAATTTTTTCTGATTTTTATATATTTTTTAAAAATTAAGATTTAAAAATTCATAGATATGACAAGTAGCATTATCATGTTGCGAAACGTGTCAACAACTATTTAAAAAACTCGTTAAAGTTAACTGTCAACGTTGGTTAAAGGGCCAAATTGATTTTTTTTTTGAATTTGAGGGCTTAATTAAGTGCAAAAAAATATTTAGGGGCTTAATTCATTTTTTGCAAAAGTTTAAGGGCTTATTGAACCCTTAAGCTAAAAATTTATGACTGAATTTTAACTACATCTCTGGAGATATTGGTAGCAACGTGAGGATGTAACTGCCATAAACCACATTTTTATTGGATACTAAAACTCCGTTCACGATTGATTTTAGAACAGGAGTTTAGGTGGAAAATAGAGAGAACAATAGTTTGGAGAAAAGCTGGAATTTTCAGTGTTTTCAAAAGTTGACTTTAGAGGCAAATTAGGTGCAGAAACTAATTGAAAACGCGTGAATTTTATCGTTCGATACAATTTTTCTAGCGACGCTTTAAAAATTAATTTAAAACTCGTTCCTGAATGGGACCTCAATAAACGCTAAACAGAAAGGACATCATTAGTGCAATGTGATATACGATCAAATATAATATAGTTATCTTACAATCATGCAAATGTTGTCGGATCGTTAGCTTTATTTTCTTGTTCAAAAAATGAGCATATATGGGTTTGCTGGTAAACTCATTTGTATCAGACAAACATGTATGTTTTTTTTTTTTTAATATTACTTTTTGCTGTTACGTGAGAAAACCATATAAAGTCCAATTTCAAGTATTTTATATTTACGAGCAAGTACATTTAGCCAATTGACCAAGCTGCTCATCTTTGTTTTTTTTTAAATTCCCTTAAGTCATGGATTCTAAATCTACTAGGAGCACTTCTTTTCATTCCCCTAAAGTCTTTATCCCCTCTAAGTAAGAGTAAGAGTAAGATTAGATTTAAGATTTGTTAAATTCTTTTTTATATTTACAAAAACACATTCAACTTCCATCAAGAAGACTCCAAGAAAAAGATGTTTGGTTTCCATTATTTGATCTAAAAACTCCCGGTACCCAATTACCACATTAGACCCTATTTATCAGAGTTGAGTTGGACTTGATCCCAAACAAAAAAAAAAAAACTCCCAAGTCCAATGTAACACCCTCAATCCTGATGTCACATTTGGACCTCAAGCCCAACCCATTACCATAAAATTTCTAACCTGATTTAGCCCAAACCACGTCCATTTTCATAAAATCCATTAAGATCAAATATTTCGACATAAAATAGTTAAAAACATTACACGAGAGCTCCATTTAAAATACGTAGTTAAAAGCATTCGACTCACAGGATAAAATCCAAAATATGAGTTACAATACAATCATATGGTCCTACGAATACATAGCCCAATATAATCTAAGTATTATACTCGGGCACAAGTCGATGCTGAAGTCTTACTTCGATGGTGCTCCAACAATGCATGCCAACCTACTAACTTGCGAACAGAAACAACAATTTCGAACGCTGAGCTAACGAAGCTTAGTGGATACACTTCCACTCAACCATGCTTCATGCAAATCATAAATGTGAGCATGTAGCTAAAGATGATAACATGACAATACAAAAACACATGGCGCTACCTTTAGCCACCTAAACACATAGCAATCAACAAGGATGTATTAATCTTACAAAGCACATATACATCAAACCAAACAAACCTGCAGTGAGGCCCGATGTCACACAACCTCGAGAACGTACACTCATACTAGAAATCTCTCATCGAGTATCATCGGATGAGGTCTGGTGTCACACAAGCTCGGGAACATACATCTAGAATCTCATCTCATGGTGTTGCAACACGCTCTCTGGGTATCCGTATCCCATCAACCAAGGTGACTCAACCATACAGGTGCCCTTACGTGGCACACAACATTAGTCGATCCACCAAGGATCCCTATTGTTACTATTACAACAAGTCACCCAAGGTTTTACCAAGTTATTACACATTATGCTCGTATGTAAGGATTAAATCTTGGTTTCCCAATTTTACTATTTATTTTATCACATTAGAAGCCCATTGGGCCATAGTCCTCAAATTATAGGTCTCTCAAACTAAAAATGCATTTTTCGGGTAGATTGCCTAGTGGGTACAGATACCCACCCAAGTGTACCAATACGTCTTTGTGGGTACCAATACCCACCCTATGCGTACCGATACTCGACTTCACACGTGAAAGAGTTTATTCAGCAATATTGTACCAGTACACGAGGGTCGTGTACTGACACTCCTTCGGTACAGATATGCCCCAAAACGTACCGGTACACTTTTTCGTTACTGGAATTTGTACACCCTTCAAAATTTGCTTGTGTTCATCACTTGGAACACATGGTAACGATATGCGTCCAACCCGTATTGGTACTCGAACCCAGAATTCATTTTTTGGAGTTCATAAATCATTTCCAACATCCTTAAACCTTTATGGAAAAATCTCAAATCAAACTTACAAGTTATAGGAGGTAGTTTAAGTGGTTTCCTACCATTTTAAGCCATTTAACACCAATTTTAGGATTAGCCAATAAAGAGGTCTCAAGCATTCAAGCACCCAAAAATATCAACCAAGCAACAAGACAATCAAATTTATGATTTACAAGAACACAAAAGAGGTAGTAGTGTTGTCGACGTAATATTGTATAACAAAAGATTAAGTATTCAGTGTAAATATTGCAAGTAAATAATGCCAAAAATACGTCTTTTACGTGCAAGTATACACAGTCAACAAGTAATATAGTAGTGAGTTGAGTATCATCTCCATAGGGATTGTCCAAAAATTAAATGCCACGATCTTTACTTGTGATTTGAAACAAATGATTTTGATATGAAAGTTAGATTTAAGATTAAGAAAAAATAACTAAGAACAAATAAAATAAAAGTTCAGGCGGTTTGGCAAACAAGTGTATTTAAATGGTGATGAGCGTGGGCAAGAGATGCTTGGATTTTATGATAGCTATGCCAGCTATTAATAACGTCCTGCCTTGGAATTATTGCCGAGCAGATTCAAGAGTGGCATTGCCTCTGTCAATGGAAATACCCTAAATTAACCATGTTAAACCCCTATATGTCTATAGTGAAGTTTTTCATTAATTAACTTGATTAAGATTCAATCTATACTCCTAAGGGGTAGATTCACTTCCGAAGTAAGCTCATCTACTTGAACATCTTCTGTCGAAGCTTCTCTCCTTTGTATCTGACATCTAATTGTTACCCCTCAAGTTTGTTAAGATATTAAGGTGCAATAAGCAAACAATGCCAATTGTCATATGGCAAATAATTTAGATAATTGAAGTACGCGCTAGAAAGAAAATAATGTTAAGGAATTTAAATTATTAAAAACTAAACATAAACAAAGCATCAAACACAAACATCCCTAACCAATTGTAAAAGCTTAGTTCATGGTTGGGGGTTCCTTCCACACCAAATCGTTTTCAAAGAACATCACCATAAAACAAAATTAAACCGAAGAAGAAATGGGCAATAAAGGAGATCTGTCGATACAACCCTTCAATGGCTCTAAAGCCCTTGGTCTAGCCTGGTCGAACCACAACTCGCCCTCTTCACCATAGTGTAGTCTCTTCTTCTTCAAGTTGTTGTTGATTGATCTATTCTCTTCCTTTAAATAGGCACCCATGAAAACCCTAGATTGGGTTTAAATTTGAAATCTGATTGTGCGATAGGATAAGCATGTTTATCTCTTTATCCTCTTTTGAATTTGAGCTGATCAGGTTTTGACTAAGGTTGACGTCATCGGCCTTTGATCTTTTGCCAACCAAGCTTGGCATTCGTTTTCCAACCAAGCTTAGCATTCTGCTCTTCATGCTCTGCTCTGCCAAACCTGCGTTGTCAATCTTGTTCCTAACCTACCAAAACAAGGAAATACACATTTACTCTAGCAAAGAAAACGTTCCTTAACTCTTTAATACAAATGTATGATTCTACGAACTAAATGCATGAATATGTATTCAACGTCAAGCAAAAGCATAGCAATATATATATATATGAAAAATAGTACTTTTAAGGAGTTAAAACACCCCCAAACCTAGCTCATTGCTTGTCCTCAAGTAATGCAACTAAAATAAAAGAAAACAGAAAAATAAAACGAAGTACCTTGGCAAAATTGTCCTAATTAACAACACATGCCAGCAAGCAGAATCTGGCCCTAGTTCCGCCCTCAGGTATCCAGTGCAGTAATGCCAAGCAGATAAGTAAATTTAAGTACATCAATATAACTCTAGTCTAAGGTTATTAAGAGTGCATGAAGTGCAGCCAGTATGCATCAAGTATCTTTTTAACTCCCTTAGCAAATCTTTACTTTCCAAACTTAGAATTTTTTTCACCAAGGGTTTATTTTTGCTGACATTAAATTAGGGTTCGCATCATGATCCTGTTTGACATGAGAAATAAGAGGGAGCATACCACGAATCCCCACATTAATCTAGACTACACTACTAAGCTAACTCATTACACTCATACCCTAAAGTTTTTAACTTGAGCACTAAGAGAGAGCAAACCACGAAGCCCCAAGTTGCTTATTATCTCTAAGGCATATGAGTGTTCTAAAATATTACTTGCTGCTGGCAAAACAATGTTGTCTTATTTTTTACCCTGGCATTGTTTTTTCCTTTTATTTTTTCCCAAGTTCAGTTTCAAGAATCCTAAGATTGTTTTGGGAACTAGATGCATACTACGTTTTAAGTGAGTCTCCAATTTCCTAAAATAGAGATCAATTGCCAAGCAATTCTAGCATTACTAACCTGATGACATATGCAAACTAAAGATTCTAATTTCATCATTGGACAGAGTATACTAGTACAAATTCTAACTATGCTAGCAGTTATGCTTATCAGATCAATCAAGCCTTGGCAAAAAAAATTTAGTGGTTTGGAATGCATTATATTTAATTTGCAAGGCAACAAAATGTATACAAAAATATAAACATGAATGCATGGCATGACAAAAGATGTGAGGCAACACACACCCCCAAACCAAAGGTGTGCATTGTCCTCAACGCATGAACACATATATTCACAAAATGAAATGCATGAAAACACATATATACAAATGCAATGCATGCTAAAAATAAAAACATGAATGCGATGCAACACCCCTAAACCAAAGTTGTTGATCCATGATACATGTTGCATATGGTTTAATATGCATGTTTTGGAAATGTTAAGTGCATAGTTTGGAAGGCATGATGTTTGAAAATATAATTTTAAATGATGAACTCTTGTGAGTTGGAAGCCGGTTTTAAATGCATTGATGATGTTGTGTTTTGAGCACTCTTCACTAAGCCTAGTGTTGCGCGTAATAAGTGCTACGCAAATGTGCAAGTATACACGTCGCAAGTTATAGTATAAAAGATATCGTCTCCACAGGGATTGGTGCCACTTCAAGAATCTAGTCTCTTGCACTGTAAAAAGTAAAAACACAAGTAAAGGATTATCGAAGTTTAACTAATTACTAATCTAGAAAGCAATAAAATAAAATAAAAGATGAATTCAATTGAGAGAGGTAGGCTAGGTTATCGTGAGTTGAGGTGTGATAGCCGATTGGATTGTCTTGGTAAAAGAGTGCATGGGCAACTCAGTTGCCGTGGCGACTTTGCTGTAACGGGGTTGCCTTGGCAACTAATTGATGGTTGCTTGGGCGACTAGTTGGGCAACTACTTGGGCGATCGGGCAGCAACTTCAAGGTTCAGCGGAGCGTTCTTCAATGGTTTCTTCTTATCCCTAAGTCGAAACTCTAGCTACTTGTGCATGCCTTGATAATACATCCCTGCGTGAATCAAGGGTGAACAACAACCAATCTTGCACTCCTCTTAGCCGTTGAAATCCTTAACTTATTCCTAAGCCGGATTAATCTTCACCATCATTGGATTGCATAAAGATCATATTCATTCGTTTCTTGAATCTAACTCTCCCGATATTAGATAGATAAATGGATGAAATCACGAGATCCTCTCCCAATTCACTCAAAGCAATAATAGGAACCAAGAATGAATAAACCTTGAAATAGAAAAGTGCAAACTCTTATTACCTAAACAAAAACCAATAGTTTCTCACAACCACAAAACACAATAACCATAGCCGAGTAAATTTAGTTCATGGCTAGGTTCCAAAGAAACACAAGATAATTAATCCCTAGCATGAACCCAATCGAACAAAGATGAAGGAAGAGGCTTGTCGAAATCCTCCTTGCCCTTGATGCTTGTCGAAAATTCTCTCCTCTTGCCCTACTTGGACTTGCCGAAATTTCCCTCTTGCTCTCCCCCTTGAATTGTCGAAATCTCTTGCTATTTATAGGGCTAGGCCAAAGTCCTTCTTTGAGGAGGAGTTTGAGTTGGAATTAAATTATCTTTAAAGAATATAATTATTTATTATAATTTTATTCCTATTAGAACTTCTCCTATCCACTTGGAATTTAATTCTTCTTTAATCTCTGCATGGCAATCAAATTCCTTTGGGCTTGGACCTTGCTCCATGTCATCTTGGGCTTGTAAAATCATGAATTTCGACATCCATATTGCTTTTGGTCTTTGTCGACAAATGCCATGGCAACTGCTGGCTCGCGTCTCCTTCATGCACGCCTGGCAACTAGCTCGGCATATCCTTCATGCATTGCCCGGCAACTAGCTCGGCATTGCTTTGGCAAGTGATCCTGCACATACACACAAAAACACACCAAAGCAGCATCTATTTCCACAAAAATCACCAAGTTATGTAATCAAGCTCAACGATTGAAGGAAACATGGATTAATGCATGAATGGCTAACTATGCAACTAATATGAGCCTAAGTCTAACAATAATATGAGTAAAAAGGGTAAGAAAAATAGTACTTTTGAACACTTATCACACCCCCAAACTCGAACTATTGCTTGTCCTCAAGCAATGCAAACTCATAATTACCTGCCAAGACTTCAAATTTTCACAAACTTAGCTTTGAACTTGATTTCAATTCTCTCAACCAAGGGCACAAAGTATGATTGGCTTTTTATTTTTCAGAAAAACTGATGAATTACTCGGAATCAAACTATAATGCTTGTGAGTGTGTGCGGAGTTGTGTGCAAGTTGATTTTTCGATTCTATGCAAACAATAGGTTTTCAAATTACTTCATTGGGTTCTTTTTAACATGTTTTAACTAGAGCCAAATTCGGGCACCTCTAGTGTTTTATTTTTAGTTTTCTTAAGTTAATTTAATTGACTAGAGCCGGTTTCGGGCACCTCTAGTTAACCGAAAAAATTTTAACGCCTCCTAGAGCCAGTTTTCGGGGCACCTCTAGTGATCAATTTTTAGCACATGCTAGAGCCAATTTCGGGCACCTCTAGCATTCATCCAATTTTTATTCTAATCCCCAATTTGTTAATTATCAACCTAAGTTTACTAGAACTCCTTAAATCAATCAAACCACAACAGTGTTTCATCAAATTTAGCATCATAGTAAAATTCTAAGTTTTTCCATGGTTATCCTAGAATAAAAATTCTATCAATTAAGTGCATTGGTAAAGTCATCATTGAATATTCATCAAATCTAAGCAATTCTTGTTCCAATTAAAGGCATGGCAAGCAATTTATGTATCCTAAATGTAATGCTTAAGATTAATGTAACTAAACATGGTAATTACTAATAACAATCCCCCAAACTCGAGTGAGGCATTGTCCTCAATGCATGCATAAAAATAACGAAAAATAAAAATAAAATGCATACGAGGACTTACTTGAGAGTTCGTCATTGTAGATGATTAGTTTCCTTCTAGTTGGCGTCTTGATTTTCTTGCTTGAATGCAATGGTTGTTTTCTTGTTGCCGGGATGTCTTGACTTTGGTTGCCGTGGCATCTTCGGGGTTGGTTGCCGTGGCATCAGCTTGTGCATGCATGAAGTAAGTTGTCGCGGCATCTTCTTCATTGGTTGCCGGGCAATGATCTTGGCATAAATTTCCTTAGCATAGTAGTTGTGAGTCTTGTTGTGAAAAAGAAAATAAAGAAAACTGAAAACTAAAGATAATGAAGAAAAAATAAAATATCTCCTAAAATTAAAAATAAAAATAAAAAGAAAAAGGAAATCTTGAGAGGAGAGCATGCTCATGCATCTCCTAAGTTGACCACTTCCTTGTTACGTTCCACATGGGCACCATTGTAGTGCTTCAATCTTTGTCCATTAACTTTGAATTCATGGTTGTCGAGAGATGGACTTGATTATCACAAAGACCATGGGAGAATGGTTTGACGACTTCAAATGGTCCCGACCATCTTGATTTCAGCTTTCCCGGGAAAAGTTTTAGCCGAGAATTGAATAGGAGAACTAGTTGCCCTGGCGTGAATTGCCGTGGCAATAGTTTCTTGTCATGCCATCGCTTTGTTTTCTCCTTGTATATTCGTGCATTGTTATAGGCGAGTGCACGAAATTCTTCTATCTCATTGAGATCCATCAAGCGCTTTTGTCCGCACTTTCCCAATCCATATTCACGGTCTTGATTGCCCAAGACGCCTTGTGCTCGATTTCCACCGGTAGATGACATGTTTTACCATAGACAAGCCGGAAGGGGACATACCTAATGGTGTTTTGAATGCAGTGCGATATGCCCAAAGTCGTCATCTATCTAGTCTTAATGACCAATCCTTCCTTGAGGGATTTACAACTTTCTCGAGTATTCCCTTCAACTCCCGGTTGGAAATTTCTGCTTGCCCGTTGGTTTGTGGGTGATATGCCGTGGCGATCTTGTGTGATATGCCGAAGCGTTGCAACATCTTGGCAATTAGTCTGTTGTCAAAATGCTTGCCCCGTCGTTGATAATTGCTCTCGGCATCCCAAACCGTGTAAATATGTTTTTCTGCAGGAATCGTTGCACGGTCTTGGAATCGTCGTTGGGAACTGCAGCTGCCTCTACCCATTTAGACACATAGTCGACGGCGAGTAAGATGTAGAGGTTGCCGAATGAAGATGGGAAAGGTCCCATAAAATCGATCCCCATACATCGAGCAGTTCTACCTCGATGATGTTCGAGTGGCATCTCATGTCGTCTAGAGATATTGCCCGTCCTCTGGCAACGATCACATTGCTTGTAAAAGTCTTGGGCATCTTTGTACAATGTTGGCCAATACAAACCGGATTGCAAGACTTTGGCTGCGGTACGAGTTCCTCCAAAATGTCCTCCATAGGGTGAAGAATGGCATTGCCGAGTACATTCTGTTGTTCTTCTTCGGGACACATCGACGTATAACCCGATCTGCACATTGTTTAAACAAAAGAGGCTCGTCCCAAAAAGTAATGCTTAGCATTATGGCGGAACCGCTTCTTCCCTTGGTGAGTAATGCCATACGGAAAAATACCACAAACAAGGAAGTTAACTAAATCTGCGTACCAAGGTATTGCCGGGCATGTCTTTGTCGTAGTGTCTGCTCCCAAAATTGCTGAGGCGTGCTCGTCAAAGAGACGCCGCGGCGTCAAGAGTTGCCGAGGCGTGTGCTTCCATGGTTGCCGAGGCGTCATGGGCTGTCGAGGCGTCAAGGGTTGCCGAGGCGATTAGAATTTGTTCATCCGGGAATGCATCGCATATCTCTAGATCCGCGTCCTCCTCCCTATTGCGTTCCAAACGTGATAAGTGATCGCCACTTGATTTTCTGTTCCTTTCTGTCCTTAATTTCAATATCAAATTCTTGTAAAAGTAATATCCAACGAATCAAACGAGGTTTAGCATCCTTTTTAGCAAATAAGTATTTGATTGCCGAATGGTCCGTATGAACAATTACCTTTGTACCAATTAAATAGGATCGGAACTTGTCAAATGCGAAAACTACACACTAGTAACTCTTTCTCCGTTGTTGTGTAATTCACTTGAGCATCGTTAAGAGTTTTACTAGCGTAGTATATCACATGGAATGTCTTACCTGTGCGTTGGCCTAGGACTGCTCCTACCGCAAATCACTTGCATCACACATGAGCTCAAAAGGTAGCGTCCAATCTGGTGGAACAACAATGGGTGCCGAGGCAAGCTTTTTCTTTAGGGTTTCAAATGCTTGAGTGCAAGAATCATCAAAATCGAAGACTTTATCCTGTTCAAGCAGATTACACAAAGGTTTAGTGATTTTAGAAAAGTTATGAATGAACCTCCTGTAAAAACCTGCATGTCCGAGAAAACTTCGAATTCTTTTAACCGAATTTGGTGGGGGTAATCTCTCGATCACGTCCACCTTGGCTTTGTCTACTTCAATTCCCTTGGATGAAATCTTATGGCCGAGCACTATTCCTTCATCTACCATAAAGTGGCATTTCTCCCAATTGAGGACTAAATCCGTTTCTTCGCATCTTGCCAACACCCTCTCTAAATTGCCGAGATAGCCGTCGAAGTCATTACCAAAAACCGAAAAATCATCCATGAAGATCTCAAGGAAGTCTTCGACCATGTCTGAAAAAAGAGCGCCATCATGCATCTTTGGAAGGTTGCCGGGCGTTACACAATCCGAACGGCATCCTTCGGAAGGCATAAGTACCGTAGGGGCATGTGAAGGTTGTCTTTTCTTGATCTTCTTCGGTGCTATGGCAATCTGATTGTAACCTGAATAACCATCAAGAAAACAAGAAAAGGGTTTACCCGCAAGACGGTCAAGCATTTGATCAATAAAGGGTAATGGGAAGTGATCTTTCCTAGTGGCTTTGTTTAGCTTTCGATAGTCCATACAAACCCTCCAACCGTCACAGTCCTGGTTGGGATAAGTTCATTATTTTCATTACTCACCACCAAGATACCTCCCCCTTTTCGCACACATTGTACCGACTTACCCACGTACTATCGGAGATAGGGTATATAATGCCGGCGTCAAGCCACTTGATGATTTCTTTCATTACAACCCCTTTCATGGCATGATTCAGTCTCCTCTGGGCCTCAATTGAAGGTTTGTGATCATCTTCCAACAAGATCTTGTGCATGCACACCGCCGGCTAATTCCCTTCAAGTCGGCAATTGTCCACCCTATTGCCTTTTTATGTAGCTTCAACATGTTGATCAGCTTCTTTTCTGCTCAGGCTGTAACTTAGAAGAAATAATTACGGGTAATGTATTATCGGTCCCTAAGTATACATATTTGATTGCTCGCAATTGTTTCAACTCAAGAATTGGTGGATTTTCGATAGAGGGTTTTTCGATCTTACCTTCCTTACCCGAGTAGTCCAGTGGTTCAAAGTATGTACCGGGTCGATTGACTAGCCAATTTGCCTCTTCTCGGTTGTTCCTCATCGACCGGTTCTTCATACTCCTCGGGTTCCTCTTGATCGGCAATGTAGTTGCCGAGGCAACTAAATTCCTCATCGGTTAAACTCTGCCGTGGCATGAAGTAGTTGGCATTCTTACGGATCATCGGCATGCCTTAGTGTTTGGAACACATTTAGTTTTACCTGCTGGTCATTCACCCTCATTGTGAGTTCTCCTTTTCAACGCCGATCAAGGTTCTCCCTGCCGCTAGGAATGGTCTCCCGAGAATGATAGGTGCATGCTCATCCGCTTCACAATCCAAAACAATAAAGTCAGCGGGAAAAATGAATTTATCGACTTTTACCAAGATGTCCTCGATTTTTCCTCTAGATGCACATAGGATCTGTCGGCTAGCTGCGCAGATAATCATTGTAGGTCTTGCCTTCCCGATTCCTAGTTTCGAAAAACCGATTTAGGCATCAAGTTTATGCTAGCCCCTAGGTCGCATAGTGCTTTCCCGACATAGTGATTTCCAATAGAACAGGTATTGTTGTGAAACTTCCGGGATCCTTCAACTTGGGCGGCATGCGATTGTGCAACATTGCCATGCATCCCTCTGTCATGCAAGAATGTTTCAAACTCTCCTAGCCTTGTTCTCTTGGACACAATGTCTTTAAGAAACTTGGCATAGTTTGGCATTTGTTCAATTGCTTCCACCAATGGCAAGTTGATGTGGACTTGCTTTAAGATATCAAGAAACTTCTTGAATTGGTATTCTTGCTTTTGTCGCTTCAATCTTTGTGGGAATGGTGGTGGAAGTCGGATATCTTCTATCCTTTCATTGGTTTGAAACCTGATTGACGGCATTACGGGGACATCCGGAGTTGCCCGATGCGTTACCAACCGGGGTTGCCGAGGCGTGCTTATCGCAAGTTGCCGAGGCGTCACCGTTGCAGCAGCAATTCCTGGTTCAAAGATCCGAGACTTTGCCGCTAGGTTCGCCTTGATCTTTTTGTGGGGTTTTGTTTGACGAGCGGGTTTGAACCTCTCTAAGTTGTTGGCCACTTCGGTGGTGATTGCCTTACATTGCTCATGGCGGTTCCTCTTGCGACTTGATATCGCTAGGTAAACCTCCTTGTGGTCTAGTGTTGATTTTGAGCAAACCGTCCGACTTGATTTTCCAATGATTTGATTGCCGCCTCTTGGTTTTGCAATCTCATCTCGGTCTGTTAATAAAAGCATCGATTCTTTTTATGAAATTACTATTCTCAGCCATATAAGATTCAGTTTTCATCATAAAAGCATTTAGAGAATTTTCCAAAGAACTAGATGTTGTCGGTTGTTGCTTTGCGGCATCATTGCTGTGGCATATTTTGCTGGAATCCCGATGCTTGTGCATTCTGATTGTTCAGTTTAGAGCATTGTTGGGATTACTCCATGAAAAATTCGGTGCTTCTTCCAAGCTGGATTGTATGTATTTGACATCATGTTGTTGCCCGATTGTAATTCCCCACATAGAAGCTAGATTCCGGATTCTCGCATACATTCGGAAGAATTATGGTTATCGCCACATAACTCACAAAAAAAAGAATCCATTACCTTGACTTCATGTGTGTTGTTTGGTTTTTGCATGTTCGGACCATCTTGGTTAAAGCGGCCAATTGTCTTGAAATTGAATCGATGATCCTAGTTCATGTATTGTGGCTTGCGTCTAACTCCTCCTCTTCTAGTAGATGGGAATTGATAATCATTCTTGGCCAGCCTGTTTAAAATTTGCATTGCTTCTTCCGGTGACTTATCTAGGAGTATGCCGTTTGCCGAGGCGTCTAGCATCATCCTTGTTGGTGTATTCACGGCATTGTAAAACATTGTCACTTGAGTCCACACCGGGAATCCGTGTAGAGGGCATTTATGTAGAAGTTCTCTATATCGCTCCCAAGCCTCGTACATGGATTCATCATCCGCCTGCCGAAAAGAAGTAATGTCGTTCTGGCTTATCGATTAAATTTGTAGGATTAAATCTAGCAAGGAAATCACGACAAAGATCAGTCAAGATGCTATGGATCCGGCAGAAATGCTATTTAGCCATGCTTTCGCCCTATCCTCGGTGAATAGGGGAATAATCTTAATCGTAAGACATCGGGGTGACTCCGTGTATCTTGAACGAGTTGCAAATCTCGAGGAAAGATTTCAGATGTTGTCGTGCATCTTGATTCTTGAGCCGCCAAATTGACCTATTGTGTTGATCATATTAAACATTACCGGTTTCAACTCAAAGTGGTCGGCTTCAATTTCGGTGCGACAACTCCTGGGTTGAGTCCATCAAGATCTTCTTCAAGATAGTCTCGAATCGCTACATTTCGTGCAAGAATCACTCCTCCCCGCTCGAACATCTTGATTAATATTGCCGTCTTGATTTGCCATTGCTTCTCTTATCCTTCGTCTAAGTCTTTGTAAGGTTCGTTCGATTTACGGATCAAAGGGATATTCTGGTGAAGTCGGTCTCGCCCAGTCATATACCAATGCAAAACCAATGTTTGTTAGCCCTTTGAATTTTAAACAAGAAAAATAAAAAGAATGTGCAAGAAAATAAAAACAAAGTCGCTATTGCCAATCCCGACAACGGCGCCAAAAAAACTTGTTGCGCGTAATAAGTGCTACGCAAATGTGCAAGTATACACGTCAAGTTATAGTATAAAAGATATCGTCTCCACGAGGATTGGTGCCACTTCAAGAATCTAGTCTCTTGCAATCGTAAAAAAGTAAAAAACACAAGTAAAGGATTATCAAGTTTAACTAATTACTAATCTAGAAAGCAATAAAATAAAATAAAAGATGAATTCAATTGAGAGAGGTAGGCTAGGTTATCGTGAGTTGAGGTGTGATAGCCGATTGGATTGTCTTGGTAAAAGAGTGCATGGGCAACTCAGTTGCCGTGGCGACTTGCACAACGGGGTTGCCTTGGCAACTAATTGATGGTTGCTTGGGCGACTAGTTGGGCAACTACTTGGGCGATCGGGCAGCAACTTCAAGGTTCGGCGGAGCGTTCTTCAATGGTTTCTTCTTATCCCTAAGTCGAAACTCTAGCTACTTGTGCATGCCTTGATAATACATCCCTGCGTGAATCAAGGGTGAACAACAACCAATCTTGCACTCCTCTTAGCCGTTGAAATCCTTAACTTATTCCTAAGCCGGATTAATCTTCACCATCATTGGATTGCATAAAGATCATATTCATTCGTTTCTTGAATCTAACTCTCCCGATATTAGATAAATGGATGAAATCACGAGATCCTCTCCCAATTCACTCATAGCAATAATAGGAACCAAGAATGAATAAACCTTGAAATAGAAAAGTGCAAACTCTTATTACCTAAACAAAAACCAATAGTTTCTCACAACCACAAAACACAATAACCATAGCCGAGTAAATTTAGTTCATGGCTAGGTTCCAAAGAAACACAAGATAATTAATCCCTAGCATGAACCCAATCGAACAAAGATGAAGGAAGAGGCTTGTCGAAATCCTCCTTGCCCTTGATGCTTGTCGAAAATTCTCTCCTCTTGCCCTACTTGGACTTGCCGAAATTTCCCTCTTGCTCCCCCTTGAATTGTCGAAATCTCTTGCTATTTATAGGGCTAGGCCAAAGTCCTTCTTTGAGGAGGAGTTTGAGTTGGAATTAAATTATCTTTAAAGAATATAATTCTTTATTATAATTTTATTCCTATTAGAACTTCTCCTATCCACTTGGAATTTAATTCTTCTCTTTAATCTCTGCATGGCAATCAAATTCCTTTGGGCTTGGACCTTGCTCCATGTCATCTTGGGCTTGTAAAATCATGAATTTCGACATCCATATTGCTTTTGGTCTTTGTCGACAAATGCCATGGCAACTGCCTCTGCGTCTCCTTCATGCACTTTGCCTGCAACTAGCTCGGCATATCCTTCATGCATTGCCCTGGCAACTAGCTCGGCATTGCTTTGGCAAGTGATCCTGCACATACACACAAAAACACACCAAAGCAGCATCTATTTCCACAAAAATCACCAAGTTATGTAATCAAGCTCAACGATTGAAGGAAACATGGATTAATGCATGAATGGCTAACTATGCAACTAATATGAGCCTAAGTCTAACAATAATATGAGTAAAAAGGGTAAGAAAAATAGTACTTTTGAACACTTATCACCTAGTGTTCTTACGCTCTCTTTTTCCATCCATGAAGAGAACATCACCATGCAATGTGATAAGAAATCTATATTTCTTAGGCGTATTGCATTCTCTCAAAGAACTTCGTAGTGGTTGTGTTTCCAAAATTGTTGAATGTTCCTCAAAAACTTGTGGAACTTGTTGTTCAATCTCTTGTTTAATGATATGTGGTTGATCTCAGATTTCATTGAGTTCAATATTTCTCTCATTTCCTTTCCGAAAGCAAATTATCTTTCTAGGAAGATTCATGTTTGAGCAACAAACACTTTGTTCTCGGTAGGATTGAAGAAATAATATCCTTTAGTTTCTTTAGGATAACCTACAAAATTACATTTATGAGATTTGGGTTTGATCTTTGTAGACATCTTGTGTTTAACATAAGCTTCACATCCCTAAATTTTCATAAAAGACATACTATGACGTTTCTCAATCCATGTCTCATATGGTGTCTTTTGAACTGATTTAGATGGAACACCATTTTGTGTGAAAGTTGTAACACCCCGGTTTTGGGCCTAGAAGTTATCCGATTAGTTCGGACGGTTTCGGTGAACCGGTGTAGCGGTCTAGACTAGTTTCGGGATTTAATTAAAGAGAAATAGATTTTGGCCGAAATAAAATATGGAAAAACTATCTAAAATATTTATATATGTTTTGAAAATAATGGTGAACTCAATTTGGCAAAATAAATTGAGTAAGGGTGATATTTTGAAAATGGTAACTGTTTTGTAAAGAAATCAAAACTGTTTTAGTGACTATTTTATAAAAGGATGAGAACTTAGAATCTTTAAGGAGATAATAACCCTAAAGTCTAATATCAGAATTTATCCCTTAATTGGATTATTTCAAAATATTTGAATTAACTAAAATTGGTTAGGAGAGTTAATTGGGAGTTATTTCCTCTAAAACAAATTTGACGTAACTTTTCTTCTCTAAAAAATTCTCTCAACTTTCTCTCCAACCAAACACCATTCTTCTCTTCAAAATCTTAAGGTAAAGTCTTATTTTAATTGACTTTTGATTTCTAAATGATTTTCTAATGATTTCCTACCAAAATCTTATTGTTTAAACTTTGTTTTCTCATGTAAATCAACCAATTAAGGGGAAAGCAACCATTGGAGGTAAAGTTTCATTCTTCTCCTCTAATGAAAGGTTCTTTACTGAAATTTACAAGTTCTTGATCCTTTATCTATGTTTCTAAGGAGTTTTGATATGATGATTAAGGAAAATTGGTTTAATTGAGGTCTTTGAGTTAATAATTGAATAAATTGGTTTGAATTCGTATGGATATGAAAATGCTGAGTATTATGATGATTTTAATCATTAAGTTGATGTCAAAGAATGTGGATAAGTGTTTTTGATCAATGTAAACCCGAAACTAGTTAGATTGCTATGGATCTAAGTTGTTATCCTTGGTTTTTGGCTTGATAATTGAGTTTAATGGTTGCTGGAAGTTAAAAGATGTTGGGAAGTTTTTAATTGATGTATATTGATGTTGATTAAGTGTTGATTTCGTTGGGCAAGGGCTGGAGACCATCTAGGATGGTTTCACCTTTGTTTCGATAGTTTTTGGTTGGTGTTGTGTTGTTAATTGTGCTAGAATGTTGAGGAGGTTGTGGGCTACGAGTTTAGATGTTGAAATAAGATTTAATTCTCTATTTGGGTTGGGTAAAAATAGAGGAGATCAATCCGAAGTTGTTTGGAGGTGATACGTTTGCATCAGATGCTTGGTTGGCATTTCGACTTGCAAGAGGAGTGAAGTTGGTGAGTGGAAACATGGTTTACGGATTTAAAAAAGGTTTTAGAGTGATTTACAGGAGTTTAGATTGAGCTTGAAATGCCAATCTAGGCTCGAAAGTAAGTATGGTGGCATTCGCTCTTAGATTTCGGTTTTCCATATTTTAATGATATCATGCTCATGTTTTGATTATGGTTTTATTACCTATTGTTTAATGCATGTTTTCATATGTGAAATATGATGAGATTTATCCCATGAGGTATAATTGTTATGGCAATGAGATATACTATGCTTTTGAAAAGCTTTGCATGGTTTAATGCATGAGATTTGGGATATGGAAATGGTTTTGATGATGCTTTGGTAAAAACAATAGGTTAACATGGTTTTAAATTGTATATTGGCAAGTGATGATGATTATTAAACCATGTTGGATATAATTGGTCGACCAATAGGATGTGAGTGCACTATAAGATATACAAAATTCGCCCGTGTGCTAAATTCTTCGATTCCATAATAGGGGTAGTGCTATTGTGGTGCGAGTGATAGGGGTAGTGCTATCACCAACGGGCAATGCGGGTAGTGGCAACCCGGCCAAAGATAGATTATGTTGCAAATTCTTCGGTTACACAATAGGGGTAGTGCTATTGTGTTGAGAGTGATAGGGGTAGTGCTATCACCAACGGGCAATGCAGGTAGTGGCAACCCGACCGAAGTGAGATTATGGTGAGGGTAGTTTCACTATGTGACTTGATGGGGGTAGTGCCATCAAGGTGTCCGTATATCCGTACATGAAAGGATGGGGGTAGTGTCATCCAAAAGATTGGGGTAGTTATATCTAGATCACTTGTATTGCCAATGTATGTGCAAAACATGTATCATGTTTTTTAAATGATGATTTGTATAATGTGGTTTATACATGAGACGTTGCCTAAGGTGAGATTATGCATGAGATTTTAAATGGAAGCATTGCTTGTTGGCTAAGCATGTAAGACTTGAGATTTTGCATTAAGATGCATGAGACTAATGATACATGTTGAGAAATGAAATGTGTTTTGCTTTGGAAAAGTCGTTTCAAGCATGAGATTTGATTTGAGCATGATATTGGAGATTTATGGACTAAAATGGTTTTAAATGCATTGTTGTTGTGTTTGTTTTGAGTGACCCTCACTAGGCATTTTATGCTTATGCTCCCGTTTACAACAATGCAGATCATTAGAGTGTTGGTGGCATCAAGGAAGCAAGGGTTCGATCCAAGTTGTGATCGTAAGCTCAAGTATGGTTTGATAGTTTAAAACATAGCTAATAATGACAATGGGGTTAGCCAAGGGTTTGGGGAGAGGATGTTTTTGAACTCCCTTGTTTTGCTGCAAGTTTCTATAATGGTTTTGGACTTGTAAATGACCTTTAATCGCTAGTATTTGGTTTAGTTTGCAAGTCGGTGCTTGAATGGTTACTTTGCATAGGAAGCATGCCTTTAGATTGATAATCATAAAGTGTTGATGTTGAAAGCATGCTTTAGTGTTTAGTGCCTATAGTTTTATGCTCTAAGTGGATGTACATGTCTTAGTAACATGTTGGAATGTTTTCCGATGAGTTTAAGCTTGAAAAATTGGCAAATTGTGACATTACAGACCCATATGTATTGATACTCGGGCTACCATATCGGTACAGTAAAGCCAAACTAGGTATACCATATCGGTACAGGGTAGACCGTATTGATACGGTTTGAGGGCAAATTGGAGAACCATATCGGTACACGGGACCGTATCGATACCCTTTTGTGCTACTAGAAATTTGAGATTTTGATGAGAAATTGGCGTATCGGTACGGGCACAAGTGTATCGATACACTTGACTTTTAAGTTAGTTAATTGAGGCTTTCAGAAGTTTTGATTTCTTACGTTTAAGTCACTAGATATTTGAATGTTCAATTAAATGAGTATAGGTGATGGAAATAAGCTAAAATTTGATATGACAACATGAAACCTGACTAATCGACTATCGGTAACTTTAATTTTGCAATTGGTCCCTAAATTTAATTATTTTACAAAATGGTCCCTAAATGTTAAACGAGACGACTGGATGTCAAATCAATGTCCGATCGAGTTGTAATTTCATCCGCTGTCAGCATGTACACTTAGGTTAATAATGTTGCATCTAGAAAGATAAAAAGAAAAAATGGTTCGTTAATCGAAGTGAATTTTTGCAGATTCGCTCTGGTTTTCCCCGTGTAACCCTCTCGGCTCGGTCTTGCGACTAGACCGAGTTAAGGGGGTTACAAAAGTAGTTTATTTTTAGTGCGTGTCCCCAAAAAGAAACTAGAAGATCAGCGTAACACATCATTGATCGAACCATGTCTAACAGTGTTTGATTTCTTCTTTTCAGAAACTTCATTCCATTATGGAGTACTAGGATATGTGAGACAATCCCATATTCCTTAAGAAGGTCACCAAACTCTAAGCTTAAGTATTATCATCCTCGATCTGATCGAAGAGCCTTAATGTTTTTTCCTAATTGGTTTTGTACTTCATTTTTAAATTCCTTGAACTTTTCAAGGGCTTCAGATTTATGATGCATTAGGTAAATGTACCCATATCTACTGAAGTCATCTGTGAAAGTAATGAAGTATTGAAAACCTTCTTCTGGCTTGTGTATTCATTGGTCCACATACATCATTATGTATTAATCCCAATAAATCACTTGCTTGCTCACTTTTACCATTAGACGATGCTTTGGTCATCTTTCCCAATCAGCAAGGCTCGTATACATCAAGTTGTTCGAAAATAAATGTATCCAAAAATCTATCTTTATGAAGTTTTGAAATGTGTTGTTCACTTATGTGACCCAAGTGACAATGCCAAAGATGAGTTTGATTAGAGTCATTTGTTTTGATCTTTTCATATTTATGTTGTAAATGGAATTCTCTTGATCCAAAATATAGAGGTCATTTATTAATTGTATCACACTATAGAAAATATTATCGAGATAAAAGAACAATAATTATTCTTAATAATTATCTCAAAACCAATCTTGTCTAAACAATAAATCGAAATGATATTTTTAGTCAAACTAGACACAAAATAACAATCCTCTAAACATAAATTAAGTCCACTAGGCAACGATAAAGTATATGTTCCTATATCTAAGGCAACAACTCTTGCTCCATTACCAACCCGAAGGTTCACCTCTTCTTTTCTCAAATTTCTACTCTTTTGTAGTCTTTATACAAATATACAAATATGATAACTACAACCGGTATCCAATACCCAAGAAGTAGGTGTTGATAAATTAATATCAATAACATAAACATTCGAGGCGAACGCTCTGCTTTTATTTGCCTTCTTGACTTTTCAAGATAAATGGGGCAGCTCCTTTTACAATGACATGTCTTATTACAAATGGAAATATTTTCCTTCAAGTGACCAGTCAAGGTAGTTTACGCCGTTCAACTTGTCCATCTCAAGGATCGATCGCAATGATAACAAATTTGTATAATAAGTCTACAACAATAAAATATGAATTTTGAGTACGTTTACCATGTTTGCTTATAAAAGGACTTGATACTCCCACTATTTTTATTAAAATTAATAACTCTCAAATATTAATGTTGAAAATACTTTCTGTAAAGTTTTTGTAGTGGGAAAGGATCCAAATTTTACATTCTCTTAAGTCAGCTTTGGCTTTTCTCTTAAGATTATGGTCTATCTAGGTAAGTAACACTTGCTAATTACATATCATGTAACTCATTCATTTGGTGAACAAATCTTGTTCATAACCATCTTATGATTATCCAAATAACTAACCTTTAGGTTTCTAATCCTATTAGAGTAACCTAGTTAAGTCTTTAACCAATGTTACAACCAACGAATATCACTTGCTTATTCTTCGCGTTTGGCCAAGATAGATACAAGTACTCCGCTTTAGCAGAACCTACATTGTATCGATCTAGAATTTAATGAGGGTTAACATTGGGAATCAAATAAAAGACTTAATATTTTATTGAGGGATTTCGTGAATATTATCTCACCATTTAACATTTGATCTTATTAATTAACTAGCATGCATCTCATACATTCATTTTATCACATATATGAAAGTAGTAAATATGAATGCAATAGTTATAGCCCATATCCTAAGGTGGCACGTCCCAAGCCAATGGGAGAACCAAATTATTCTAAGGATAAAAACACTTCTCAAGCATCTTTCTGTCGGCCTACACTTTTGTTCTTCTGGTCCATGCTTTTTCGTATAGATTACAATTTTAGAAACTCGTTTTACATACGAGGGTTTAAGATGAGAAAAGAATTACAATAGAAGTAGAGAAAGACACGGCACGCATGCCGTATTTATAAAACCTTATAAATAAAACTAAATGGGTTATTGGGCTATAACCATTAGTCTAAAACTATATTTTGAATATGTTAACAATTAACATATAATATTTCAAACCCTATCGACAAAGATCCTGATGATTAACTCTTAATCATCGATCTTATGAACATCTTTTAACTGGATTAACAGATTAACCGTGATTAAATAGATTTGCTCGAACAAATATCATATATTCGCTAAATAAATTAAAAAATAACATGTATCTCATACAATTACATCATCCAAGTAATTAAAACACGAATTCGTATCGTGTAAATGGCTCTAATACCATTGTTGGGTCACTCCGGTACACCCTATGGCGCAGGGGGGAAAATTATCCGGCAATTACCACTAGAGATACATGTACGAGGAGCGAATCAGGGTGAATAAGGGTGACGAATTACCTGTTTAAAATTTGTAATTCTGCATTTGGAGAAGATAGATATCCAATCACGATTCCATGATGTCGATTCCTAAGCCGCAATGATAACGCTCCGACCTCTACATAGTTCACCCAATTGAAAAAAGCATATAAAACACTCTAAACTATTTAGAGGGTTTTTCCAAAAGCATTAATGATTACTAGATCTCTCATGCCTTTATATAGCATTCGAAATCCTAATTCAACTCATATTATGATTTAAATATATATTAATATATATAATCCTAATTTAACTTTAATTAGGATTTCAATATATATATATTAAATATATATAATCTCAACTTAATTAAGATTTTAATATATAATCCCAATTCAACTAATTAGGATTTTAATATATATATTAATATATATAATCTCAATTCAACTTTAATTAGGATTTTAATATATATATTAATTTAAATCGAATTATATTATTTATATATATATATTAAAAGAGTCATAATTATAATAATTATTTTCTTTTAATATTTATCCAATAGTTAAATTATATATATATCAAATATATATTAATTTAACTAAATTCGCGTACAACAAATTTTTACATATATAATTCGCTTAATATATGTTCATTTCAACCGTGGGTGTTACCATGTAGGTTCATGTAACATTAGTAGTAAATATTATAACATTTCTAATATTACAAACAATGAGTGACATCTAGCAATATGTCATTTTCACCTAAGTTACAAGAAATCATGATTCGACATAACTTTTTCATGATTAACTCTTTTTCATGAATTACATCATTTTGTCCTTTATATCTATATTGGACACAAGTTATGGAACAGTCACACTTGTATAGTCCATCTAATATTTCTTGATATCTTGAGTAGACTATTATAAATGAATAACTATGATATCTTGATATCAGTCTTTATAGAGTAGTCAGTTACGATACACGTTTGACTGTATCAAAATATGTCACTCACGATGTTGAAATAATGATGATCTCAAGTATGAGGATCATACATGTAGTTATCACTATGAGCAATGTTGTGACTGTCACATAATAATCCAAGAAACATGCTCATAGCGGGTCAGTCCAGTATGTCATTCTTTAACACATACTTATGTATTGATTTGACATCTCCATGTCAATGACAACACTTTGTCATCAATCAACTACATATTAGTCTTAATGCATTATTATTTTCCATTCCCACAATAATACCCGACTAAGAACATTTAAGAATAATCATATTATTCTAAATACTTTATTATAATTTAGTTTATTTATGCACGCAAAATTGTAACTAAAAATAATAATGGCGATGCCTCTTTATGAATGAACAATGTAAAAACAAATGTCATTTACAATCATCTTATGATTGGTCTTTGGGCATACTCTAACAGCTCTGACATAAGCTCCAATCTTGATTCAACCTGAATCGGCAAGGAGTTTGTTATCTATAGCGATGCATCATATGTAGGTTTGGGTTGTGTATTGATGCAAGAAGGGAAAGTTGTGGCTTATGCGTCTAGACAGTTGAAGGTGCACGAGCACAATTATCCTGCACATGATCTTGAGCTTTTCGCGGTTGTGTTTGCATTGAATATTTGGAGGCATTATCTCTATAGTGAGAAGTGTGTTGTGTACACGGACCATAAGAGTTTGAAATACTTGATGACTCAAAAGGATTTGAATCTTAGGCAACATAGATGGTTAGAGTTGCTTAAGAATTATGATTTGACGATTGAGTATCATCCAGGAAAGGCTAGTATTGTAGCCGACGCCCTAAGTCAGAAAGTTGTGGTAGAGTTGAGAGTGATGTTTGCGTGGTTAAGTGTGACGCAAGATGGAGGCTTGTTGGCTAAGTTGCAAGTAAAGTTAACTTTGTCACAGTTGATTAAGGAAAATTAACCTTATGATGATGCGTTGGTACCATATGTTAAGGATATCATGCATGGAAATTCGACAGATTTTCACTTCAATGATGATGGAGTGTTATGTTTCAAGGATCGGATAGTGGTGCCTAACGATGATGAGTTGAGGCGTACCATTCTGACCGAGACACATACGAGTCCTTTTGCTATACATCCGAGTAATACTAAGATGTATCGAGGGTTGAAGGAAGAGTACTATTGGGTTGGATTAAAGAAAGATGTGGCTGATTTTGTTTCTAGATGCATGGTATGCCAGCGTGTCAAGGCTGAGCATCAATTTCCTTCTAGATTGTTGCAACCGTTGAGGATACCAGAATGGAAGTGGGAGAGAATCACCATGGATTTTGTGTTTGGGTTACCGTTAACATTAACCAAGAAGGATTCCATTTCAGTGATTGTTGAACGGTTTACGAAGTGTACATATTTTGTGCCTGTGCATACCACGTATACCTTGGATAAGTTGGCGGAGTTGTATATTGTTGAGATTGTGTGTTTGCACGAGGTACCTAAGTCCATGGTTTTGGATATGGATCCGCGGTTTACAATGAGATTTTGGGAGTGTTTGCATTGAGCTTTGTGTACACGGCTGAATTTCAGTACTTCGTATCATCCTCAGACGGATGCTCAGTCTGAACGTGTGATTCAAGTCTTCGAAGATATGTTGAGGTATTGAATCATTGAGTTCTATAAGGGACTTGGAAGAAGTAATTGCCTTTGGTGGAGTTTGCTTATAACAATAGTTACCAAGCTAGTATACATATGGCATCGTATGAGGCCTTGTATGTAGGACGTGCCATACACCTTTGTGTTGGGCCGAGGCTGGGGAAAAGCATGTTTCTATGCCGGATATGTTGAAAGACACGAACGATAAAGTGGAGCTTGTTTGTGATCGCTTGAAAGCAGCCTCGGATCGTTAAAAATCATACGTGGATTTGTAGCGTAAGGATATCGAATATGTTGTTGGGGGTCGTGTGTTTTAAATGCATCACCTTGGAAGAAGGTGATGCGGTTTAGACGTAAAGGAAAACTTAGTCCGAGATTCATTAGACCGTATAAGGTTGTGGAGCATGTAGGTCCCATGGATTATCATTTGAGTTTGCCTCTTGAGTTGGAGAAGATTCATGATGTGTTTCATGTATCGATAATGCAGAAGGACCGGTTAGATCCATCGCATGTTATGCCGGTGGTGGAAATTGAATTGTAATCGAATTTGTCTTATGATGAGGAACCTGTTGAGATCCTTGATTCTAGTAGTAAGGTTCTTCGTGGTAAGACGATCGAGCTTGTAAAGGTGTTGTAGCGACATCGTAGAGTTGAGAAGGCCACGTGGGAGAGTAAGGAGGACATGATGAAATAGTTTCCGCATTTGTTTCCTTCAAGTGAAATTTCGAGGACAAAATTTCCTAAGTGGGGGAGAGTTGTAACGCCTCGGTTTTGGGCCTAGGAGTTTCTAGGATGGTTAGACGATTCAATGGACCGAGATTAGAGATTCAAGTTAGATTTGGGATTTTAAATCGAATTAAATATTTTTAGTGTGAGAAAAATATGGAAAAATATCTAAAAATACTTATTTAATAAATGAATATTTTTGTTAAAGTCAATTTTGGAAAATGGAATTTGAACATTTTGGCTAGTGACCAAAATGTAAAGAATGAAAACTATTTTTAGTGATTATTTTGAAAAAATGTCAAATCTTAGAATCCTTAAGGAGATATTTTTACCTATTGCTTTTAATATGTTTTTCCTCTTAATTGGTATTATTTTAATGAGTTTTAATTAAGGAAATTAAAAGGAAATTAATTAATGTAGGTAGTTATTTCTTAAAAACATTTTTAACGTAACTTCTTTTTTCAATTTTTTCTCTCAAATTTTCTTGAACCAAACACTTTATTTTGCATCAAATATTTAAGGTAACGTTCTTTATTTCTTAAATCTTTGATTTCTAATGGATTCTTCAATCTTGTTTTCCAAATTCTCATTGTCTTCTTTTGTTTTTCAAGAGTAAAACATCCAATTGAGAGGAAATTCACTCATTAGAGATAATGTTTTTTCTTTTCCTCTAATGAATGGTTCTTTATTGAAATTCTCAAGTATTTGATCCTTGTTTAATGTTTTCTAATGAGTTTTAATGATTTAATTATGAAAATTGGATAAATTAAGGTTTAATTGATGAGAATAAGTGACTTTCGTTTTGAATCTATTTTGTTGAGTTCTTGATTGGATATAATAATGATTTTGATGTTTTATAATGTTAATAAGTTGGTTGTAACATTGGAATCCCGAAACTAGGTGAATCTCTAATTTCTTAGGTTGTTAGTGATGTGTTTTTGGCGAGTTATGGGTGTTTAATGAATGCTGGAAGTATAAGGATGTTGTTAGGTTGTTTTTGGATGTTAATTGAAGATAATTGATGGATTAAACCTTTAGGTTTTGGCTGGGTTAAGTGTGGAAGGTTTTTAATGTTGTTTTTGGTTGTTGTAGATGGGTTTCAGTTAGAGATTGAGGATGATTGTTGTGAATTGTTGTTGCTAGGTTTGTGAATGCATTTTGATGCATTGAATCCCATGTTTTTGTATGGTGAAATCATGGGAAGTTGATCCTCAATCTTGTGGCACCGTTAAGGAAGCTTTGGAGGAGGAGTTCGTATCGGTGAACGTGGTTTTACGAAGTCGGTGAGTGAGAACGTAGATTTCTCCCTCAGTCGTGCTTTGGCAAAATTGTTTTTATGCACTTGTTTTTGATTACATGGTACCTTCTGTTTAAGCATGTTTTAAACTATGATTTGTATTATTTTTTGATCATATATTGATGATGGATGCATTGGGAAAATGATCCATGTAAGTATGTGGAATACTTGTTAATGCATGGTTTAATGCATTGAAAATAGTTTTGATTGTTGCTTATAAAAATAGTGAGGTACATGGTTAATAATGAATTATATTGGCATGTGATGTGGTTTAAAATGTTATCGGGTATAGTTGGCTGGACATAGGATTGATAGTGCACTATAAATAAGTCACATTGGACGTTGAGGGGTTTATGTGCACCGAATACTCCACCACGAGTACCTAATAGTTGAGGGGTTATATGGTACTGAAAACTCCCGTTAGTGGATTATACATCTAACCAATGATTTGGGTTGTGATGGTACCCGATTGTGAAAGTACCTTGAATTCCGGTTGAGATTGCATGAAGTGTTGAGAGGACACTTGTTGAATCCGTGTATCTGATGTAATATTTTGTGAAAAGGAACTTGGTTTATGATCACTTGAAAGCCAATATAATTGATAATGTATCATGTTGATGGATATTGTTGTATAATGTTGATTTATACATGTTTATTCTTTAAGCCTTGCATATAGGTTGTTATGCATGGGAAAGATTAAATTGAGGGCTAGAAAATGAGATTTTGTTGTTGGTCCATGATACATGTTGCATATGATTTAATATGCATGTTTTGAAAATGTTAAGTGCATAGTTTGGAAGACATAATGTTTGAAAAGATGTTTTTAAATGATGAAATATTGTGAGTTGGAAACAGGTTTTAAATGCATTGATGGTGTTGTGTTTTGAGCACTCCTCATTAAGCCTAGTGTGCTTACGCTCTCTTTGTCCATCAATGTAAAGAATTAAAGGTTGGAGGCAGCGAGCAAGCAAGGAGAAATCCAAGGAATTGAGTAACACAAAAGTATGGTTTTTAAACTAGACTAGTAGTAATAAAGGCAATGAGGGTCACTGTTGTTTGGGAGGGTTATTTGTAAACTCCCTATTTTTGCAAGTTTAATATGTTGTTGTGGTGTTTTATGAGTCTTGATATGTTTGGTTTTGTAAGTGGATTTACATTTCGTGTTTTGGATAGTTGGTTTTAGGAAACATGCCTCTAGAATCATGGTTGAAGTATGTTATTATGTTTTGATCATGTATCCTTGATCTTCTGGCCATGGTTTGATTCTTAGTTTAGTGGTACACATGTTTATGACTTTCCAAGGCATGTTTGAATCAATGTTCGAAAGAAAAACCAGCAAATTTGGACATTACAGGTTCAGGCATACCGATACACGTGGCTCTATATCAGTACGGGTATGTGTATTTTGGGGTTTCATATTGGTACATGGAAACGTGTATCGGTACGCCCTTTAGCCATCGAAATATGATTTTTTCTTTGTGTAGCCCGCGTACCGATACGCCTTGGGACCGTATCGGTACGGCTAGCCGTTATATTAGTTATGGAGGTTTTATGTTATAAGATTCTTCTGTTTTGATCTTTGGATCTTATGTATGCAGTTGTATGAGTTTGGATTATCTTTTTGAGCTAAAATTTGACAAGCAAGCATGTAATCTGACTAATTGAGAAATGATAACTTCAAAATTAATTAAATCCTCGTAATTTTCTAGATTTGCAATTTAGTCCCTAAAATGCAAATTTGCGCAATTGGATGTCTAATCGGCCCTCGATTTTGTTGAGTTTTCACCCACTGCTAGCATGCTCACTATAGGATGTAATGTTGCAGTTAGACAAGATAAAAATAAAAAATGGACCTAAGTCTAGTTAATTGCTTCAGGTTTTGTTTCAGCAAAACCCAATGTAGCTCGCTCGATTCGGTCTGGTATCTAGGCTGGGTCGAGGGGGTTACGTTCCTCTTTAACCTCCACGAAACTCCTATTTTTCCAACCTTCACCAAAACCATCCATCCTTACCTCAAATTGTAGATCCTTGCAAGGAGATTACATTTTTCTTAACTAAAATTTCAAGATTCACACTTCTAATCTCAAAGATGTAACCTTTCTCTTAGATGTAGAGTTAGGAGATAAGAGGAAGAAGAAGACAAGGGGACAATGGTGATCTCACTATGCATATTTTTCTGTAGGGAAATTACACACCACTTTCCCCTCTTTAAGTTAGGGTAAGTTACCCCTTTACCCTTCTCTCATCTTCCCATATAAGCCACCAACCCAAGACCCAAGCCCAACAACAAAAGGTAGCCCACTAAGGCTCTCATGAACACCCTAAAACCCCAAAATCTCGGCCCAAACATGAAGCCCACACTTCGGATTAAACCGACCTTCAAATTCCAAAATCCGGGTCGTTACATCCAACATCTACTTTTTTCATCCTAAAAACTTGAAATCAAGATCTTATTTAAGAAACATCAAACTCATTTATTATTCTAAAATCATTAACACATTTTACATAATTATTTATTTTCAAAAAGGAAATGAAGGACTATTAAACAAAAGGAAATAAAAGAAGGGTTGATCGAATCATTTCGAGACCTAATGTCAACGATGACTAAAACGATGTTCATCACTATTACATCACAAGCTTAGTCGACTAAAAGTATTTTGAATCATAAATTAGTTTACATGTACATAATAAGGTAAAAAGTGAAATAAATTTTAGGTTGAATGATTATTGATAAGTAATTGATGGATACTTTGAAGATTAGTGTGAAAAAGGATCTTTATTGGCCGCAAATTGTACAAAACAAAGGGATGGGCAGGTGGGTATAGTGATAAAAATAGATTATGTTTTTTTGAATATGCTGGTGAGATTATAAGATAATATATGTTCAATTCTTTTAGCCCTTTAATAATGCACTCACACCTTGCACACATGGTGTTTGAACCCGGTTTACTCAAATGAAATACATCATCCTTTACCACTGGGACCACTCTGTAATCACTAATTTTGTCCGGGGTGAGCTCGCTTTTATTTTATTCTTATCTTTACTTTTGTTTATAATAATGGGTTTATATATGCTACCACTATTTAAAAAAAAAATTGGCTCTCTCTACTTTATCCTTCTATTAAAAGCAAAAAAAGAAAATAAAAAATTATTATAAATTAATTACTAGTTCTATTTTAGTTAAGTGTTTTTGTATATATAGGTATTGTTGCTTATTATACTATTTATTATCATATTATATGTTTTTAAAACCCTAAAAAAATTACTAAGCGATATATATATATATATTCTTATATGTTATTATCCAATTAAAAAAACTCTAAAAATTATTAGAATATTGTTATTTCCTTTGTGTTATTTTAAATATCATCAGTGTTACTACTTCTATTATGGTTATACTATTGTATTATTATTATGGCTATGATACTAATATTATTGTTATTATTCTAAACTAAGTTAAAAAACCTAAAAGAGGAGAAAAAGATTATCTTATAAAATAAGGGTCCCGAATTGTTCTTTCATATATATATGTCTGCCCAAAATGCAGTATATATACATGCTATGGTAATTAAATAGAAGCTAAACATCTAAATTAAATAACAGCCCATTTACAGTTTTATATATAAATAAAAAACCAAAATATTACATATTACATGACCCGTTTAGAGCCCAAGATAAATATGACAATTCTTAAACCCTAATATCATCTTCTTTATGCCAAGCCTCAACCATTGGATGTGGAGGCAATTGAACGGTCCAGACTCAGCTATCATGCCATTTGGTCTTCCCGTTATCATCCACATACCACAGCAGTGGCTCTCTTGCCCTCCCTTCCTCAGCTCTTCAACAATAGCTGGCCAAGGACATAGTCCCCTCCTCTATTGTTCATCCACGCATACAAGGAAACAAAAAACAACACCATCGTATCAGAATTTTAGATACAAACAAGGACATCAGACAATTTCAGATGCATGCCCGACAAAGATCAGAGGCAACAGATGAATAAAAACGAAAATGCAGAGGCAACCAAGGGGAATTTTGATTCTATTTTTTCCTTTTCTTAAATCATGTAATTTCAGTTTATAAAAAGGGAACCAACCATTTTGTAAAGGGAGAGGAATTTTATGGAATATGAATGAAAAAACTTCTGAGTTAATTGCTATCTTTCTTAAAAATTTTCGAACCACAAAAACGAAAAGAAAAGGAAAGAATGTTTACCTGTTCCGGCTCTTGGCATTTTTCGGAAACCGAAGCCTCATTTCGGCAATCCAAACGGTTGAGAGGTAGATCGTGAGGAGGAGAACAACATAGTTTGGATTCGAGCTGGTCCGACGGTCAGATCTCTGGATCTGACGAGAAGAAGCCGAACGGGTCTCGGCCATTTTTGTGAAGATCGGACGATTTTCTTGAAAATCTGGTCCGATAGGAAGAAAGGGGAGGCCGAGATGATTCTACCGGTGTCCTTGCATGGCCAGAAGGACCACTGTAACAATGGTGAGCGGCGGTTCAAGCTCCGGCGACTAGAATTTATCTTAGAGAATAGGCGAATGTTTGAGAAGAAGAAGGAGCAAATGGGAGAAATAAAAGGGTATAGCCCTTTATCAGGCCGAGCCGAGTAACCCAACGACCCGCCTCGGATCTGGTGGGTATCTGCCCCAACCCATATCCGATCTGGTGAGCCCAAATCACTCGGCTTTGGGTACCTCCTTTCTCCCCTTCTTTTATTAGCCCAATTTTGATGCTAATGTGGTGTTTAGTTGCCTTAGTGTATGTTTGTATTATGTGATATTATTCATACTTAGTTCTTTTTCATATGATATTTATTTATACAATATGGTAATATATGTTTCTTATATATAATACATAGCATATGGATTTTATATAAAATATGATATGTAGTTTATATAACATATAGTTTTTATAAAATATATAAGATATAATATTTTGATATATAATATAAGTTTTTTCATATAATATATATTATAATGCTTCTTTAAATGTATAGTGTTATAAAGGTTATAATGCATATATTATAATATAGTCTTTTAAAATATATAATATATGTGGTTTTAAAAAAAAGAGGGTATATAACATATATATAATTTTCTTAAAATATAATACGTTCTTTTTCTTAAAGTATATGATATAATTTTAATATAATATGATTTTATAAGATATATTCATGTGTTTTGTCTTGCTGAGTTCATATGATTTTGGGCCTAGAGCTTAGTTTAGGTGGGTTCAGGGTTAATTAAGGCTTTAGATTAGATTAAGCAAATTAATTTGGTTAATTTAGACCGTGTTCTCGTCTCATAGAGCCACAATCCATAAATTAATTCAATTAATTTTAGGGTTTTGTTCTTTTAGAGCCTTAGTTAGAATGGGGTTTGAATTGATTTAGTGAAGTTAAACTTACCTTTGACTTACTAGGGCAAGTGTTAAATTCACAAAGTTAATTGAATGTTTCTTAAGTACCTTTAGGATAAAACTGACAAGAAAATTAGATTGACATTTTAATTAAAGGCTATGATTAATTAACTTGATTTTTTTTGAATAGTATTCTTGGCTTATTGGAATACTAGCTTAAAATCAATCGAATTAATTATCATATCACTCATAATTTGTTAGGGCTTCCTAATTTTTTAGGGTTAATTAATTTAGGGTTAATATTAGATTCACCTAATTAATAACTAGATCGCTAATTGGATATTCCATAACTTGGGCCTTTATAGGCTAGGGCCTTAGGTGGGCTTTTGTGTGTTTAATTTTAAGCTTTTAAATGGCATCCGTGTTAATTGTCATTCATGAGGCCCACTTATTTTAAATTGATTAGTTTTAAATCATAAAAAAGAACATATTCATTAATTCTGATATTTGTGTCGTAACAGTCCGAGCTTAAAGGATGTTGACCAAATATTTGAATTAATTCTTACCGACTCAAGGTAAAATTAAAACTTGACAAAATCATTACATCATATTTTAATTGCTTGCATCATGCATAGAGGTGACGTGCGGGATTCGAACCATAAACTAACACGACAGTTAGGCTTATATGATGTCGGTTTAGTCTATGGTCCGATGTATCATCAACCCTATTAATTAAATGTTCAATTAATTTGAACCTACCAATTTGATAAAGCCCGTTCAATTAAGGTTAATTTTCAATTGAGGTCACCAAATTAAATTTCTTTCAAATTTCGACAATTTCCTTCGATTAAAAGCAACAAATATTTTGGTACCGATTTCTGGGCGTGATGGGGGTGCTAATCCTTCCCCACATGTAACCAACTCCCAAACCCTTTCAAAACGAATCTCTGGTTTTGTTGTGTCTGGCCTACCTTATTCAAGTGGCCGGTGGCGACTCCAAGTTTTTATTGTTTTCAAAAAATTACGATTTTTCAAAAGAAATCCCTTTAAACTAAGATTTCAAAAGTGATTTATGGGATAATTCGTATCGACGAATTTTCTAAAAGAAGCCCATGCTTATATTATTTTTTAAAAAGAAAGGAAAAAAGGTCATCACAGCATGGCGACTCCCTTCGGGACTGAATTTGTTTTCATAAAACAAAAAAGGAGTTAGGCCAATCAAATATTTATTTCTTATTAATGATGGAAAAACGGGCTTTGATAATTGGTGGTCTTCAAATTAATTTTTCATTTAATTTCTAAGGAATCATCGACATGTGTTGCATCATGATTATCAAGATTTATACCTGAGCTCTGTCCCTTTAAGTGAGAGTGAAATGCCACATACCCACGTGAGTAGCCCTCCGCGGGTCGGTAATTCACTTCCGGAATTCACGCCTCTTGACACGTGAACAACCCTCCACGTCATTAGGTCGCGCTTTCCCTCAAACCAAAACCAATTCGCAAGCATGTAATGGGCCAGAATTGGGGTTCTTGTTGCCTTAGTAGGTAATGAGATAGGTTTCGGTACCCTTGTATTCGAACCAAACACATGTGTGAGAATTTAGAAAGCCCGCCCTGATTAGAGCCATGCGGACAACCTTAGCAATTTAGAATCCATGTTATTAGGAATCTGCTTTGGTTTGTTTTTGTTTGCCTTATATTCATTATTCATTATATCTGTTGCTAACCCATTTATTCTCTTGCCTTTTTTTGCTTATCTTTTTGGGCATATCCATAGCACTTTTATAATGAAGTATTGATTCGAGAACAGTTCAAAGCTTAAGGCTTTCATAACGGGAGAAGGAGTCTGTAATGACGAATTAAAGAATCTCGAAGTTTAAGATTGATCACAAGATGAGCAGATGCCAACCTAGACATTGGCAGAGAAGGAACTCAGGCTTCAGTGGTGCCCTATGTGGTGGTTATGTTCTTTACTCGTTGTAACAGGACTCGATCTTCGTTATACGAAGTTGTTTAATGAGAATGTTCATCGAATCAATACTTCTTTGCATTTCAATTGTACATTTTTTATTAATTACCTTTAATCACCTATATCTATATCTATATACATACGACACATTTTATTCATTCATAAAACAAATAAAATTAACCGTTGGGGGGTTCGTGCCAGTTCTTAGCCATCAAAGATTCTGCATCCCCGTTTTACCCGACACCAAAAGAAGAAAATAGAGGAAAGCTTCGCTAAGTTAGAGGCCGATTTGAGAGGTCAGTTGGAGTGAAACCAACAAGAGTTAAGGGACATCATCATCAAGTCTCAACAAGATATAATGAAAGAGATCTCTCAATTGATGCAATCATGCCTAAGAGGAAAATGTGTTGTTGAAAAACCAACCCAAGTCTCGGGAGACCGTTTGGAGGCCCCAATCGCTGAGGGCCCTCTTGTTATCAGTCCCTCATCCAACCCTCCCCGAGGGGCAACATCTGCTCATCAGGCCTACATCTTTTCCCAAGCTCAACCGGGCGTGACCTTCGAAAATATACAAGAGGTCGAAAGTAGTATCCCGGATCTTGATGAATTAGAAAAGTTAAACCAAGTGAAGGTCGAATTCTCAAAGAAATTAGAAGACACTCAAAAGGTTCTCGAGGAGAAATTTTGAATAATGGAAGATGAAGAAGATTCTTATGGACTAAATGCTAGAGAGCTCAGTTTGGTCCCAGATGTGGTAATCCCATATAAGTTCAAGACCCCAGAGTTTGAGAAGTTTGGTGGGAGAACTTGCCCCACTGTACACATAACCATGTTTTGCTGTAAGATGGTCGGGTTCATCACCAACGAGAAGCTTTTAATTCACTGCTTCCAAGATAGCCTAGCAGGGCCTGCTATGAGGTGGTACAATCAGTTAACTCGTGTCCAGATCAAATCTTGGAAAGATTTGGCCTAAGCCTTCACAGATCAATATAAGCACATAACTGATATGGTTCCTAGTCGGCTCTTGCTACAAATTTTGGAACAAAAGCACGATGAAAGCTTTCGTGAGTATGCCAAGTGTTGGCGAGACGTGGCGGCTTAAGTCCAGCCCCCAATTTGAGAAAATCAAATTATCTCCATATTTGTGGAAACTCTAAGAAAATTCTTGTACGATCGTTTTATCAACAGCCCTATCAGCAGCTTTACGGATATGGTTATGAAGGGAGAGCGCATTGAAGATGCCATTAGAAAAGGAAAGATATTAGACCCCTACAGCACGACTGCCCGCGAGGGGCAAGATTCTCAGGTTCATATGGTGGGGCCTCGCCCAAACAATCAGCCTCATGGCCATTCTTGTAATCAATCATCTTGGTCTCCAAGATCACTAGGGGTTCTTCATCTGGTTCCTATGTCATACACCGATTTGTTCTCAATACTTATTGAGAAGAAACTTCTGACTCCGATTCAGTCCAAACAAAATGATCTTCCCTATCCCAATGGTTATGATGTTAATGCCATGTGTGACTACCAAGTGGGAAGTACGGGGCACACCACGGAGAACCGTGGGGCATTGAAGAACAAGTTTCAGACTCTAATAAAAAACGGCCTTTTGAAGTTTTAAAAATGAAGAATAATAAATACGACTTTTGGGAAGTGTGGATGCCCGGTCTTCTTTAAAAGTTTGCGTGTTTAAGTTTTCTTGCATGTTGCATTTTCTCTTGAAGTAATGCATGGAACCAAAGTTTCTATCATTTGCCCGAAGATAGCTACGATCTTTTTGTAAAGGCACATGTTTGCGAATTTTCTTTCTAATGAAAATGCATTTTTCTTAACATACAATGGCCTTGAAATCATATATACATATATACCCTCGTAGGTCCTCGGATATCACATGCATAATGTGGCATTGATTCTAATCGAGTGTCATGATAACAATGAAGTGTGATTTCTCGCTCAGTCCGCTCTGGTCGGTAAAACATGAAAAGAAAGATTACTATTCCTTCAATGATGTTCGATGATAAGAAAATCTCCTAAGAAATCCCAATTAATTTATTTGAATGTGCCTCAAAGGGAAAATAGAGTATTTCAAAACAAAACAAAATTAATTAAAATTAAAGGGGTACTCCGCCATAGCAAAAAGGCTAAATAAAGATTGCTCCACTTACTCCAATCGAGTCAAAAGCCTTGGCTATATGAGTAAAATTTCAAATTGTGACTATGCCAAGTAACTCGGGGTATTGTTGTATGCTCTATCATTATTCCTGTGACAAAAGACTGTGACGAGTTGAACTCCTCTAGGAAAAAGAAAATGAATAAACAAATTGAGTAAGTCCCAGAGCATCCTGATGGAACTGTGGGGGGAGAACAAATCTAATAAAGAGCTATGTTTCACTGGTTCAATACCCTAGCGTCAGAGATGAATCCTTGAGGACACTGACACAATATTGATTACAATCAGAAGCACACACTCACACTTAGAGTTCTTAAAGTGACATGTTCTATGCTTCATAGGCTAAACAAAAGTCAGAAGTTTGAACATACATATGAATGGAGAAACATGATGAGAACTACAAGGAATAGTAATCGAGTAGATCAAGCAAATACCCTAATCATGAGGATGGACCGAGCAATTTGGGAAGATTTTCACAACTTCACATATCGCCACAACATTCAAAGTCTTCATAGACTCAAGCTGGTCCATGGAAAGTTGAATCTAAAACGCTCTTGCATTTTATATCTGGGGCTTTCTATTCTATTTTTTTCTTAGAATTTTAGTTTCAAGGTTCTGTATGTTAATCTGAAAAGATATTCTTCATTAGAAAGAAGACCAGCAAACTGGTACATTTTAAACAAAGAGATTTCTCTATATTACTTCGAAGATAAATGCATCAGTAAGGCCCAAAGTTGAGAGGCACTATGTGATGTGGGAGGACGAAGAATCTTTGAGGTTAGTTTTCCATGATGAGGCATTATTGTCCAGACATGCAACAATGGCCTTTTACCTAAGAATCCAGAATGAATGAAAGATGGCGTCAGGCTTGAAAGAACTAGGTTAAAGATTCTGATTGCGACCAAGGTCACCTAACTTGAGGGATGAGCAACACAAGTTTGGGGGTAAAGTTTTGTCTGACATGAGATTGATGAGGGGTTGTAGTCCCAAGATTGCAACCATCGGCTCTAGAAAAACAAAGACAAGCTAAACTCATGCATCCATGCATTCTCATGAACGAATGCGCCTCTTGCATTATGACATATGCCCATGCACCATTGATAGCTAGACATCCTTATGTACGGGCATGCTGACCCAAATCATTATAGCGTTTTGTTTACTTTAAACAGGCTTTTGAAGATTGATGAAAGAATGGACCTACGGCTCTACAAAAAGAAAATTGGATCTCATAAGAATCAAGGGTTCTTCGCCTTGCATAATTGGGATTTCTAAAGGCCTTCCAATCCTCGGAACATTTTTTAAAATCCAAAATTTTCAATTCAATCCTTCCTGAAAGATGTTTTCCTTAAAACTCAATTTTTCAATTTTATCCTTGCAAAATGATGTTTTAATTAAAATCTAAATTTCTCAATTTTATCCTTGCAAAAAGATGTTTTTCTCAAAATTCAAAATTTCTCACTGTTATCCTTCCAAAATGACGTTTTTCTTAAAATTCAAAATTTCTCAATTTAATCACTCCTTAAGGATTTGTTTCAAAATTCAAAATTTCTCACTATCATTCTTCCAAAAGGATGTTTTTCTTAAAAGACAAATTTCTCAATTCCATCCTTCCAAAATGAGCAATTTTTCTTGAAATCCAAATTTCTCAGTTTTATCCTTCCAAAATGAGCATTTTTCTTAAAAACTCAATTTCTCAATTTGATCCTTCCAAAAGGACGTTTTTCTCAAAACCTAATCATTTTCGCTGCTTCGGGAAAACAAGTTATTTGGATTTGTTCACTGTCGCTTCGGAGGAATGAGTCATTTGATGTCTAGTCTGTCCATTTCCGCTCCGAAAGGACATACCACTGTTACCCAATTTTTTTGCCACTCTGGGAAAACGAGTTATTTGGATTTGTTCACTGCCGCTTCTGAGGAATGATTCATTTCCTATCTGGTCTATCCATTGTCGCTCTGGAAGGACATACCAGCGTTACCCAATCATTTTTGCCACTTCAGGAAAACAAGTTATTTGGATTTGTTCACTACCGCTTCGGAGGAATGAGTCGTCTGCTATCTGGTCTGTCCATTGCTACTCCGGAAGGACATACTAGCGTCACCCAATCATTTTCGTCGCTCCGGGAAAATAAGTTATTTGGATTTGTTTGTTGTCGCTTCGGAGGAATGAGTCGTTTGTTGTCTGGTCTGTCCATTGCTGCTCTGGAAGGACATATCGACGTTACCCAATCATTTTTGCCGTTCCGAGAAAATATGTAGTTGGATTCATTCGCTGTCGTTTCGGAGGAATGAGTCATTTGATGTCTGGTCTGGAAAGACATACTAGCATTACCCAATCGTTTTTGCCGCTCCAGAAAAACAAGTTATTTAGATTTGTTTGCTGCCGCTTCAGAGAAATAAGTCATTTGTTGACTGGTCTGCTCGTTGTCGCTTTAGAAGGATAAGCCAACGCTACCTAGTTGTTTTCGCCACTCCGGGAAAACAAGTTATTTGGATTCGCTCGTTGCCATTCTAGAAGAGCAAATCGTCCGACAAGGAAGTATGACAAAATTAGTGCTTATGGTCTTTGCTTTATCCTTGTTCCACGAGAATAAGCAAAGAGGGGCAACAGTAATTACTAATTTTATCCGGGCATGCTCGTTTTTATTTTATTCTTATCTTTATTTTTGTTTACAATAATGGGATTATATATGCTACACACTATTTAAAAAATGGTATCTCTCTACTTTATCCTTCTATTAAAACCAAAAAAAGAAAATAAAAAATTATTATAAATTAATTACTAGTTCTGTTTTAGTTAAGTGTTTATATATATATATATAGGTATTGCTGCTTATTATACAATTTATTATCATACTATATGTTTTTAAAACCCCCAAAAAATTACTAAGTGATATATATATATATGTTACCATATTCTTATATGTTCTTATCCAATTAAAAAACCCTAAAAATTATTAGTATATTGTTATTTCCTTTGTGTTATTTTAAATATCATCAGTGTTCCTACTATTATGGTTATACTATTTTATTATTATTATGGCTATGATATTAATATTATTGTTATTATTCTAAACTAAGTTAAAAAACCAAAAAAAGGAGAAAAATATTAACTTATAAAATAAGGCTCCCAAATTGTTCTTTCATATATATATGTCTGCCCAAAATACAGTATATATACATGCTATGGTAATTAAATAGAAGCTCAACATCTAAATTAAATAACAGTCAATTTACAGTTTTATATATAAATAAAAAAACCAAAACATTACATATTACATGGCCCGTTTAGAGCCCAAGATAAATATGATAATTCCTAAACCTTAATATCATCTTCTTTCTGGCAGCCAAGCCTCAACTATTGGATGTGGAGGCAATCAAACAGTCCAGACTCAGCTGTCATGCCCTTTGGTCTTCCCGTGACCATCCACATGCCACGGTAGTGGCTCTCTTGTCCTCTCTTCCTCGGCTCTTCAACAATAGCTAGCCAAGGACATGGTCCTCTCCTCTATTGTCCATCCACGCATACAAGGAAACAAAAAACAAAACCACCGTATCAGAATTTCAAAGACAAACAAGGACATCAGACAATTTCAGATGCATGCCCGACCAAGATTAGAGGCAACAGAAGAATAAAAACTAAAATGCAGACGCAACCAAGGGGAATTTCGATTCTATTTTTTTCCTTTTCTTAAATCATGTAATTTCGGTTTATAAAGGGAACCAACCAATTTGTAAAGGGAGAGGAATTTTATGGAATATGAATGAAAAAACTTATGAGCTAATTTTTATCTTTCTTAAACATTTTCGAACCACAAAAACTAAAAGAAAAGGAAAGAGGGTTTACCTGTTCCGCCTCTTGTCATTTTTTGGTGACCCGAGCCTTATTTCAGTAATCCCAATGGTAGAGAGATAGATCGTAAGGAGGAGAACAACATAGTTTGGATTCGAGCTGGTCTGATGGTCAGATCTTTGGATCCGGCGAGGTGAAGCCAAACGGGTCTCAGCCATTTTTACGAAGATCAGACGATTTTCTTGAAAATCTGGTCCGATTGGAAGAAAGGGGAGGTCGAGACGATTCAACCAGTGACCTTGCATGTCCAGAAGGACCACTAAAATGGCAGTGAGTGGCGATTCAAGCTTCGGTGGCTAGAGTTTGTCTTAGAGAAAAGGGAATGTTTGAGAAGAAGAAGGAGCGAATGAGAGAAATAAAAGGGTATAACCCTTTATCTGGCCGAACCGGGTAACCCACGACCCACCTCAGATTCGGTGGGTATCCGCCTTAACCCATATCCGATCAGGTGAGCCCAAATCACTTGGGCTTTGGCTACCTGTTACCTCCTCAAAAGTATTGTTCTTCATGCCTATTTTGATATGTTTTTGCTTGTTTTCAAGTACATTTAGTTGCATTAGATTGATAGTATCATGCATTTGCATCAAGGAGTTAGTTGGCTACCTATGCTTGTGTGAAAGGTTATTTTTATGGCCTTTTTGTAGGTTGGTAGGGTGTGAGGCAGGAGAAATGAACGCAGGACGCAGGGATGTAGTTAGGAATGCCAAGGTGAAAGCCACATGTTGTGGGCACGAAAGGATCAGAGGTGTGCCAAGCATATATTAGCATGAGGTGTGCCAGCAACCATGCCAAGAGAGGAAGAACCTCCGAAAAAATAGGATACACTCAGGCTCCTTAAAAATCTCATTTGAACATCATCCAAAAAATAGCGGATAAGGTTATGCCAAGCTATGTTGGCAAGGTCGTGCCAAGTTAGTGTGCCATGATGGCCATGGCATGATGATGTTAGCCCTAGCTTGATAAGTTATCAATCCAATCAGATGAGGCTTATATCTTATCCATGGAGCATTCAAATTTCAAATGAAGAGAGAGTTATCCTAATCCCTTCCCTTGCACGCCTATATATACACTACCTGGTCAAGCTTGTAGATGATGGATGAGGAGGAGAGACCGGTGAAGGTCGAGGTGATCAGAGCAAGGTGTTGGAGCGGCGAGTGACAGTCGGTGCAACCAAGGAAGGGTGGTTCAACCTCTTGGCTGAGAGCCTGGCGCGGAGGGCTGCATCGAGACACCCCTCTGCCTATTCCCTTGGAACATGTTGTTTTTCTTTAGTTTTTATTATGATGGTGATGTTAAAAATGTTTGTTGGTTAACCCCCACACCATGAACTAATTTAATAGTTGGTGGGGGATGTTTCGGTTTTAAACGTTGGCTTTTATGCCTTAGTTTCTTTATGATAATTCTGTTTTTGGCAAAGTTTGTTTGTTTTGCATACTTTAATTTTTCCTAAGTATTGTGTCAAAGCGAGAGCTGGCACAATTAGCTTATTGCCTTCCAATATCTTAACAGACTTGTGTTGGCAAAAATCAAGTTGTTGAACACTTGGGAGAGAAGCTTCGAGAGAAGTCGTTCAAGTAGATGAACTTACTTCAAAAGTGAAATCTACCCCCACTAGTATAGATTGGTTTATAAATCAAATTGGTTTAAGGAAAACATACACTATAGAAATATAGGGGTTTTTACTTTGCCGATTTAGGGCAATGACCATCGAGAGAGGCTTTGCTACTTTTGAATCTGCTCGGCAAACAATGCCAAGACAGTTTTGCCAATAAAGGCTGGCATGAACCACATTGAAATCAGGCATTCCCTGCCAACAGTCATCATTCATTTGAAAACACCTTTCTTGCCAATGCTTTACTTCAGTTTCTATTTTATTTTATTTTATTAGTTTTAAAATCAACTGTTTCAAACAACAATATTTTCTTCCAAAGCAAGTAATAAATCAAACAATCGAATTTCAAGTCAATCTCTGTGGGATCGATACTCAGCTTACCAAGCTGTATTACTTGTCGACCGTGTATACTTGCACACAAAAGACTCTTGGCATAATTTACCTTGCCCAAATACATACCATTTATACCTTTTGCCAGCATTCATTTTACACATCTCCCTAAGAGTCTACAAGTTTTTGGCGCCGTTGCCGGGGGATTGCAATGGATTTGACTGTTTTTAAATTTTTACTTGTTTTGTTTTTGTTTTCATCTTTGTTTTCACTGGTGTATGACCAGAAACCACCCAGTGGTGGACGAGTGGCCATACGATCTGGAAATTTAGAGAACCTTACGGAGGTTAAAGAGGCGATACCGAGAAATGAATCAAGGCAATCAGAGGAATGTTGTGGTGAATAATGATCCACCCATTAACAATCAGCCTAATAACAATGGACCACCGCCTCCTAATGTCCTAGATATGGTTGAAGAAGAAGAGAGACCAATCCGAGAACATTCAGCACCTAACATTGCAAATCTCATGCCAGGGCTTATTAGCACTGATGCAGAAGAGCTTAACTTTGAACTTAAACCCGTAATGATCCAATTTTTTTTGAATATAGGTCATTTCAATGGAGTACTTACTAGAGACCCGAGACAACATCTCAAACAATTCATGGAGATATGCCAATTGTTTCAACAAACTGGAGTATCTGAAGATACTGTGAAGCTAAAATTGTTTACTTTTTCCTTGAGAGACAGAGCCAAGGCATGGCTCAATTCTTTGCTACCAGGATCAGTTACTTCTTGGGCAAACCTTTGCCAAAAGTTTCTGATACGGTTTTAGCCAGCAACACTCACTGCCAAGTTGCGTGTTGAAATCATTACATTTAAATAGGCCAAGGATGAAACTCTTTATGAAGCCTGGGAAAGATTTAAAGATTTGTTGAGAATGTGTCCAATGCATGGGTTCCGAAATTGGACACAAATACAAACCTTCTACAACGGATTGAATGCACAAACAAGGACTGTTGTGGATGCTTCAGCAGCCGGATCATTGCTTGATAAGAAGTACATTGAGGCTGTTGATATCCTTGAGAGAATTTTGATCATTGACTTCGAGTATCATGTTGCTAGACTTGGGACCAGGACTAAAGGCTGTGGGAAATTGAAAGTTGATGAACTCAAGTCCATTCATGCCGAGATTTCCAACCTCACTAGCATGGTGAGAACGTTGCAAAAGAACAATGAGGCCCAAGAAGTCAAAGCACTGGATCTATTTTGTACCATTTGTGGAGAAAACCACCATGTGGATGAATGCCTTGTTAATCCTGAGTTAGTAAATTTTTTTAGGAATGCTGGTTGTTTTTATAATGCTAATACCTATAATACAGGTTGGAGATAGCATCCTAACTTAGCTTGGGGAAATCAAGGAGACAATCACTACAATGCCCCACGCCAAAACATCCAACGACAAAACAACAATGCCATGCCAGCATTTTATCAAAATACCATGCCACAAAAAGCTTAGAACAATTTCCAACAAGGGCAAGGAAGCAACCAAGGAGGAGATCTTACACAATATATGGAGCGAAATGAAGTAAAAGTCCAAAGTTTGGCGGCATCGGTAAGAAACTTGGAAATAGAAATTGGGCAGATTGCTAATGCACTTAGCAATCGACCCTAAGGAACTTTGCCAAGTGACACTAAAGATGCTTGGCACAAAGAAAATGAACAATGCAAGGCAACAACTCTTCAAAGTGGTAAGTAGTGCGAAACAAAGATGGCTGCCAAGCAGCCAATCGTCAGCCAAGATGCAAAGCTTGTCCTAGTAGACATTCCCAGAGAATTAGCGAAGGAGAAAGTAGATGATGCCAGCGATCATGCCAGTAAGAGTGCCAAACAGGATGCCAGTCCTAGTGCCAACAATAACGCCAAAAATGATGATAAGCATACTAATGCCAAAAATAGATGCCAGCACTGCCTCGGCAAAGCCGGCAGCACCAGTATATGTATATCCACCGCCACCATTTCCAGCAAGACTTCAAAAGCATAAGCAGGACCAACAATTTAAGTGCTTTTTGGAAGTGCTTAAATAGTTGCAAACTAACATTCCATTGGTGGAAGCCCTTGAACAAATGCCCAACTATGTAAAATTCATGAAGGACATCTTCTCCAAAAAGAGGAAGTTGTGAGAATTTGAAACTGTTGCTCTCACTGAGGGATGCAGTGCCATGATTCTAAACCGATTGCCACCAAAGCTGAAAGATCCATGGAGTTTTACTATTCCTTGCACAATTGGCGACAAGTTCATGGGGAAGGCGCTGTGTGACTTGGGAGCCAGCATCAATTTGATGCCACTATCAGTTTTCAAGAAGCTTGGCATAGATGCAAGACCTACCACGGTGACACTTCAATTGGCAGACCGATCTTATGCACATCCCAAGGGTAAGATTGAGGATGTGTTGGTAAAGGTAGACAAATTCATTTTCCCATCTGATTTTATCATTTTGGATTATGAAGCTAATATTAATGTGCCATTATTTTGGTAGGCCGTTCCGTGCTACTGGCATGGTTCTTATTGATGCTCATAAAGGGGAACTAACCATGAGAATGAATGATCAACATGTTACTTTTAACGTGTTCCAAGTTTTAAAATATGCAGATGAACCTACTAAATGTCAAGCCGATGAAATGATGGAGTCCATCTTTACTTTGGACATGGCATAATTGTGCCAGGATATAGCAAGTGATGACAACATGCTTGATGGTATAGCTGAACTGTTTGACGAACCTGTGGAATCAGCCTTGGAGGCTAAAGATGTAAGTTACTTCGAGCCACTCTATTTGGCCGGCAGAGAGATAAAGAAACCAAAGCCATCTATTGAGGAACCACCAGAGTTGAAGCTTCAACCATTGCCAGAACACTTAAAGTATGCTTATTTAGGTAAGAACTTGACTCTGCCAGTGATTATTACCACTGATCTCACTCATGATTGGGAGGTAAAACTATTGGCAATGCTAAAAGATTATAAGCAAGCATTGGGTTGGACCTTGGCAGACATCCAAGGTATTAGCCCAACCATTTGCATGCACAAGATCACACTAGAGAAATACAATGGTAGGACCATTGAAGGCCAAATGCGGTTAAACCCAAGCATGAAAGAGATTGTAAAGAAAGAGATCATAAAATGGTTGGATGTCAGGATCATTGATCCCATTTTCAACAGCTCTTGGGTTAGCCCGACGTAGTGTGTGCTAAAGAAGGGTGGCATGACTGTGATCCAAAATAGTAAGGCCGAATTGATTCCCTCTAGAACCATCACTGGATGGAGGGTGTGCATGGATTACAGAAGGTTGAACAAGGCTACAAGGAATGACCATTTCCCATTGCCTTTCATTGACCAGATGTTGGACAGGTTGGCAGGTAAAGCTTTTTACTATTTTTTAAATGGTTATTTGGGATATAATCATATTGCCATCGCCCCTGACGACCAAGAAAAGACTACATTCACGTGTCCATATAGGACATTTGCCTTTAGAATGATGCCATTCGGACTATGTAATGCGCCAGCAACATTTCAACGTTGCATGATGGCCATTTTCTCCGATACGATTGAGCATAACATGGAAGTATTCATGGATGATTTCTCGGTGTTTGGCGTAACATTTGAGGAATGCATCCATAGCCTGGAGCAAGTTTTGAAGAGATGTATAGAGATAAACTTAGTGTTGAATTGGGAGAAATGTCACTTCATGGTTAAGGAGGGCATTGTTCTTGGTCATAAGGTAACCAAGAGAAGATTAGAAGTTGATCAAGCCAAAGTGGAGGTAATTAAGCAATTACTACCTCTAAAAAGTGTTAAAGGTATAAGGAGTTTTTAGGCCATGTTGGTTTTTATCCGCGATTTATTAAAGATTTTTTGAAAATTGCTAAACCTTTATGCTCATTGTTGGAACATAATGTCATTTTTGCATTTGACGATTCTTGTTTGAAAGTATTTTAGGAGCTTAAAAACAGCTTGATTAATGCCCTCATAGTCGTGGCACTGAATTGGAATGAGCCCTTTGAGCTCGTGTGTGATGCCAGGGATTATGCCATTGGAGCAATTCTGGACAATGACATGGCAAGATGTTCCATGCCGTCTACTATGCCAGTAAAACCTTGAATGAAGCACAATTGAATTACTCTACAACCGAGAAAGAATTCCTCACAGTTGTATTTGCTTTTGATAAATTTAGATCTTATCTAATTGGTAATAAGGTTGTGGTTTATACAGATTATTCGGCGTTGAAATATCTCTTGGCAAAGAAGGATGGCAAACCAAGACTAATTCGATGGATGCTCTTACTTCAAGAATTTGACATGGAGATCAGAGATAAGAAAGGTAGCGAAAACTTAGTAGCTGACTATCTCTCTCTGTTGGAACATCACATTGAAGATGGTAAGTCCACTATAGTTAGAGATGAATTCCCTGATGAGTATTTGCTTGCAGCCGATGCTATACCATGGTACGCTGGCATAGTCAACTACCTGGTAAGCAATATTCTGCTATCAGACCTGGCATATAATGCCAAGAAAAGATTTTTACGAGAGGTGAGGCAATACTATTAGGATGAGCCCATGTTGTACAAGTAGTGTGTCGACCAAGTGATTCGTCGGTGTGTGTCAGAGGATGAGCATCAACATATATTGTATCTATGCCATGTCGCACCATATGAAGGACATTTTGCTAGGATGAAGACTGCTGCCAAAGTTTTGCAGTCATGATTCTTTTGGCCCACATTGGACAATAATGCCCACGAGTATGCCAAGGCATGCGATCAATGCCAACGAACAGGGAACATCTCTAGTAGACATGAATTACCATTCCAGAACATTATGCAGTAGACTTATTTGATGTATGGGGAATTGGCTTTATGGGTCTTTTCCCCCCCATCATTTGGTAATGTGTATATTCTTATGGTTGTTGACTATGTGTCAAAGTGGGTAGAGGTTGTTGCCTTGCCAACAAATGATGCCAAGGTTGTTGCCAAGTTCTTGCACAAAAATATTTTCACTAGATTTGGTGCTCCTCGAATGGTTATTCATGACGAGGGTACTCATTTTAAATGTAAATTAATTTCTAAAGCATTGTGCAGGTATGAGATTCAACAGCGAATCGCCATAGCATACCATCTACAAACAAATGGGCAGGCTGAGATATCCAATAAGGAGATTAAGAACATTTTGGAAAAAACTGTGAATTCAACAAGGAAAGACTGGTCTTCGAGACTAGATGAGTCCTTGTGGACTTATAGGACGGCATTTAAAACTTCTTTGGGTACTTCCCCATTCAAACTTGTCTTTGGCAAACCATGCCATCTGCCAGTAGAACTTGAACATAAAGCCTATTGGGCCATCCGGAAGCTTGACATGGCATGGAGAATTACTGGAGGAAAGATGTTGTTTGACCTCAATGAGTTGGAGGAATTTAGAACACAAGCCTATGAGAATGCTAAGATATACAAGGAGAAGGCAAAATGTTGGCATGATAGTCAGATCCTGCCAAGATAGTTCGAAATAGGCCAGGTTGTTCTATTGTTTAACTCTCGGCTCAAACTTTTTCCATGTAAGCTTAAGTCAAGATGGACGGGTCCTTATGAAGTTGTGAAGACATATGCTCATGAGGATGTAGATATCAAAAACTTACAGACCGGAGAAATTTTTATGGTGAATGGTCAGCGCCTAAAACATTACTTGGAAGGTAAGCAAAGTCATGCCAAGGAGGTGATCCTCTTGGCAGAATTGGAATGAAGCATCCGCAGGTTTGAAATTCTTTGTAAATATTAGGATTAGTTGTTTTTGTTTTCCTTTAGGAATCAGATTTTTGTTCTTGTTTTCTTTTTATTGTCTTTCAGTTTTTATTCCTTTGCTGCATTACACGATTTTCCATTTAGTGTGTGCGGCATGTGCATATTTCGTGTGAAGAAAGAAAAGAAACCCTAACTTACGTAAGAAGAGAAAGAAAAATCTGGAGAATTTTACCCTTGCCGCCCATATTTATGATAATTTATTTTATCATAATTACCCTATCACTTCAAAATCCTTTCTATACCTTTATCCCTATCACTTCACATTTAAAATTTAAACCCTTTTCCAATTAAAACTTTTAAACTTCCATCATTATCCCACTCTTTTCGGCTACCATCATTAAAACCCCTTAAACACTCCACCTTCTTTATTCTTTTTTTACCCTAGCCGATTTCCCAAGAACCATAATCTCTTAATTTCTTTCTCAAGCAAGATTCAAGAAACCATTCAACTTCTCTTTTTCTTTTCTTCCTTACCGATTCAAGCTCATCTTCTCTATGGCGTCTTCATCTCTTTCATTCAAAAGATTCTTCAATGAAGATATTCGAAAAAAGTTAAGACGAGCTTTGCCTCAAGATCCTTTTTGTATGAGAAGCACTTCGACTTCCAAACCGAACCACCGTTGGATTCCCACTAGAGTTCATGGCCATTGTAGACATGCATGGTTGGAGTTCTTTTTGCCAACAAAAAGGGAAGATCTATGCCACTATTGTGCGAGAATTTTATGCCATCTCACAAAAGATTCTCCATTCTTGATGATTAGAGGTAAATGTGTGCGTTTAGATGAAGGGTATGTGAACTCATTTTTTGCTTTGAATGCTATGGAAGATGAGCACTTCGACTATGCTGCATATATGACCCCTGCCAAACGCAAGAAGCTGCTAGCAGACTTGTGTGAACCTAGCACAGATTGGACAGTTTCATCGACGGGCCACCGGATGGTAAAGAGGTTGGCGTTGAAGCCACAAATACGAGGATAGAACCATTTCATCAAGGCAAATTTGTTGCCTACATCTCACAACGAAACCGTCTCAGAAGACCGGTTGATTTTGCTGCATTCTATCATCAAAAGATGCAAGATCAATGTTGGCAAAATCATTACCGATGAGGCTTATAAATGTTCTGAGAAGGGTAAGGGCAGTTTATTCTTCCCTTTGTTAATTTCTAACATTTGTTTGTTCCATGAAGTACCTAGGATGGATGAAGATATCGGCCAAACAATCAAGGGAACCACCATTACTACCATTATTTGGAAAAACCTCACTAGAGGAGAGCCAAAAGAGAAGGGAAAGGGCATGGTCAAGACGGCCACGCCAAAGGCCAAGCTGGAAAGTGTGCCAGAATCCATGCCAATGAGCTCGTTGGCAGTGTTGTCCCAAGTGTACGCACGCCAAGAGATTATCCTCCAAAAATTGGAGATAGCCGAGGAGCTTAACGCAAAAATAAGACACTACACCACGGAACGGGATGCCATCATTCGTGAGGTACTTGTGAAACTTTCCCCTGATGTAGTGCCGGTATTTCCACCTTTCCATGTTGAGCCTGCTGCTAGTGACCCTATGCCAGCTAGTCTAGTCAAGTCTGCTAGTCCAGCCAGTCATACAAGTCTAGTCATTTTTACCAGTTCTGAATCTGAAGCAACGGTTCCCCTGTCCCCGGTGCACGTTGAGACTACTAGCACCGATTCCTCCTCCGAGCCAAAGGAGATTCCTGCCAAGAAAGAAAAGCCAGCACCAGTCACACTACCAGCCGAGTCTGCCAAGAAGAAGGATGATCTTGGAGCCTCCACTGCTGCCTCAAAGTAGGGCTGGAAAGGGAAGAAAAGAATGGTCCCTGAACGTGGGAGCCTAACCATGTGAAAGACCGGTGCTAGAAGAGGAGAAGAAGCCCGTGCCAAATGGAATGAAGCCTCATCCGAAATGGGAGTCTTCTTCTACCTAACTCTTTTGTATTTTATGTTTGCGTTTTCATGATCATGCATTTTTTATTTTTTTATTTTTCCTATATATATGTGTTGTTTTATGCGTTGAGGACAATGCACATCTTGGGTTTGGGAGTGTGCATTTTCTCAAATTTATGCCATGTCATGCATTTCATGTTTAATCATTTCTGTTTGCCATGTAGTTCATGTAGAGTAGTTGCATACCGAACCATAAAAAACATGAAAAAGAAAATTTTGTCCCGGCTTAAATTTGGAGTTTGTTAACAACTGTAGGCAAGCTTATTTTGATCTACTTGTTTGCCCGATAATGAGTTTATAATTTTCAGTTTGCCATGCCAGTAGATTTGTATGCCATGTTTGCCATGACAATTGATCTCTAGTTTAGGGAATTGAATTTACACTTAACACGTGATTTGTATCTAGTTCCCTAGCAAACTTAGACTATTTGAAGCTATGCTCAGATTAAAAAATGATGCCAGGGTAAAAAGAAAATAAATAAGGCAGCAATGTTCTGCCAAGGCAATAAAAAATGAACTCTCTTCTACCTAGGGATAATAAGTTACTTGGGGCTTCGTGGTAGCTCCCTCTTAATTCTCAAGTCCAAAACCCTATGGTATGAGTTGAAGAGAAAGCCTAGTGATGTTTGGATTAAGGTGGGGATTCGTGGTATGCTCCCTCTTATCACTCACGCTAAACAGTGTCATGAAGCAAGCTTATATTAATGCCAACAAAACCCTCGGCAAGAAAGAAAAAATGATGACAATAAAGATCTGAGTTTAGGTAGTAAATTGGCTAAGGGAGTGAAAGGATATTGGATGCATATTGCCTACACATCACGCACGCTTCATGAACTTAGACTAGAGTTATATTGTTGCACTTGAATTACTATCTGCTTGGCACTGTGCACTAAGATTTCTGAGGGCAGCATTAGAATCGAACTCTGCTTGCCAGCATTTGTTGGTATTCCAACCAAACTTTTGTCGAGGTATTATTTTCACTGTTTTTGTTTTTCTCTTACATTACTTGAGGACAAGCAATGAGCTGGGTTTGCAGGTGTGTTACCTCCTCAAAAGTAATTTTTTCATGCCTATTTTGATATGCTTTTGCTTGTTTTCAAGTACATTTAGTTGCATTCGATTGATAGTATCATGCATTTGCATCAAAGAGTTAGTTGGCAGCCTATGCTTGTGTGAAAGGTTGTTTTTATGGCCTTTTTGCAGGTTGGTAGGGTGTTTGGTAGGAGAAATGAACACAAGACGCAATGACGCACTTAAGAATGCCAAGGTGAATACTAGATGTTGTAGGCACGGAAGGATTAGAGGTGTGCCAAGCATATGTTGGCGTGAGATGTGCTAGCAGCCATGCCAAGAGAGGAATAACCTCTAAAAAAATAGGATACACTCAGGCTCCTTAAAAATCGAATTTGAACGGCCTCTGAAAAAATAGCATATAAGGTGATGCCAAGATGTGTTGGCAAGGTTGTGCCAAGTTAGTGTGCCAGGATGACCATGGCATGATGACGTCAGCCCTAGCTTGATAAGCTATCACTCTGATCAGATGAGGCGTATCTCTTATCCATGGAGCATTCAAATTTCAAATGAAGAGAGAGTTATCCTAATCTCTTCCCTTGCACGCCTATATATACACTACCCGATCAAGCTTGTAGAGGATGGATGAGGATGAGAGACCGGTGAAGGTCAAGGTGATCAGAGCGAGGTGTTAGAGCGACGAGTGACAGTTGGTGCAACCGAGGAAGGGTGCTTCAACCTCTTGGCCGAGAGCCTGGTGTAGAGGGCTGCATCGAGAGACCCATCTGCCTATTCTCTTGCCACAATTTGTTTTTCTTTAGTTTTTATTATGATGGTAATGTTAAAAACGTTTGTTGGTTAACCCCCACACCATGAACTAATTTAATAGTTGGTGGGGGGATGTTTTGGTTTTAAACGTTGGTTTTTATGCCTTAGTTCCTTTATGGTAATTTTGTTTTTGGCAAAGTTTGTTCATTTTGCATACTTTAATTTTTCCTAAGTATTGTGTCAAAGCGAGAGCTGGCACAGTTAGCTTATTGCCTTCCAATATACTAACAGACTTGTGTTGGCAACGATCTAAACACTCGGGAGAGAAGCTTCGAGAGAAGTCGTTCAAGTAGATGAACTTACTTCGGAAGTGAAATCTACCCCCACGGAGTACAGATTGGTTTTTAAATCAAATTGGTTTAAGGAAAACATACATTATAGAGATATAGGGGTTTTTACTTGGCCGGTTTAGGGCAATAACCATCGAGATAGGTTTTTCTACTTTTGAATCTGCTCTGCAAACAATGCCAAGATAGTTTTGCCAATATAGGATGGCATGAACCACGTTGAAATCTGGCATTCCCTGCCAACAGTCATAATTTATTTGAAAACACCTTCCTTGCCAACGCTTTACTTCAGTTTCTATTTTATTTTATTTTCATAGTTTTAAAATCATCTCTTTCAAACAACAATCTTTTCTTGCAAAGCAAGTAACAAATCAAACAATCGAATTCCAAGTCAATCTCTGTGGGATCGATACAAAGCTTACCAAGCTGTATTACTTGTCGACCGTGTATACTTGCACGCAAAAGACTCTTGGCATAGTTTATCTTGCCCAAATACATACCATTTATACCTTTTACCAGCATTCATTTTACACATCTCCCTGAGAGTCAACAGTACCTCATTTCCACCCTTCTTGTATTAGCCCAATTTTGATGCTAATGTGGTGTTTAGTTGCCTTAGTGTATGTTTGTATTATGTGATATTATTCATACTTAGTTTTTTTTCATATGATATTTATTTATACAATATGGTAATATATGCTTCTTATATATAATACATAGCATATGGATTTTATATAAAATATGACATGTAGTTTATATAACATATAGTTTTTATAAAATATATAAGATATAGTTTTTTAATATATAATATAAGCTTTTTTATATAATATATATTAGAATGCTTCTTTAAATATATAGTGTTATAAAGGTTATAATGCATATATTATAATATAGTCTTTTAAAATATATAATATATGTAGTTTTAAAAAAAGAGGGTATATAACATATATATATATATATATAGCTTTCTTAAAATATAATACGTTCTTTTCTTAAAGTATATGATATAATTTTAATATAATATGATTTTATAAGATATATTCATGTGTTTGGGCTTGTTGAGTTCATATGGTTTTGGGCCTTGTATAGTTTTAGGCTTCGATATAGGTTTAGTTTAGTGGTTTTGGGCCTAGAGCTTAGTTTAGGTGGGCTCAAGGTTAATTAAGGCTTTAGGTTAGATTAAGCAAATTAATTTGGTTAATTTAGATCGTGTGCTCGTCTCATAAGGGCACGATCTATAAATTAATTAAATTAATTTTAGGGTTTTGTTCTTTTAGAGTCGTAGTTAGAATAGGGTTTGAATTGATTTAGTGAGGTTAAACTTACCTTTGGCTTACTAGGGCAAGTGTTAAATTCAATAAGTTAATTGAATGTTTCTTAAGTACCTTTAGGTTAAAATTGACAAAGAAATTAGATTGACATTTTAATTAAAGGCTATGATTAATTAACTTGATTTATTTTGAATAGTATTCTTGGCTTATTGGAATACTAGTTTAAAATCAATCGAATTAATTATCATATCACTCATAATTTGTTAGGGCTTCCTAGTTTTTTAGGGTTAATAAATTTAGGGTTAATATTAGATTCACCTAATTAATAACTAGATTGCTAATTGGATCTTCCATAACTTGGGTCATTATAGGCTAGAGCCTTAAGTGGGCTTTTGTGTGTTTAATTTTAAGCTTTTAAATGGCATCCATGTTAATTGTCATTCATGAGGCCCACTTATTTTAAATTGATTAGTCTTAAATCATAAAAAAGAAGGTATTCATTAATTTTGATATTTGTGTCGTAACAGTCCGAGCTTAAAGGATGTTGACCAAATATTTGAATTAATTCTTACCGACTCAAGGTAAAATTAAAACTTGACAAAATCATTACATTATATTTTAATTGCTTGCATCATGCATAAAGGTGACGTGCGAGATTCAAACCATATACTAACACGGCAATTAGGCTTATATGATATTGATTTAGTCAATGGGCGATATATCATCAGCCTTATTAATTAAATGTTCAATTAATTTGAACCTACCAATTTGATAAAGCCCGTTCAATTAAGGTCGCCAATTTAAATTTCTTTCAAATTTTGACAATTTCCTTCGATTAAAAGCAACAAATATTTTGGTACTGATTTCCGGGCGTGATAGGGGTGTTAATCCTTTCCCACAGGTAACCAACTCTCGAACCCTTTCAAAACGAATCTCTGATTTTGTGGTGTCCGGCCTACCTTATCCAAGTAGCCGGTGGCGACTCCAAATTTTTATTGTTTTAAAAAATTACGATTGTTCAAAAGAAATCTCTTTAAACTAAGATTTCAAAAGTAATTTATGGGATAATTCGTATCGACGAATTTTCTAAAAGACGCCCACTCTTATATTTTAAAAGGAAAGGAAAAAACACCATCTGCTAACTGGTCTAGAAGGACATACCAGTGTTACCCAATCATTTTCGCCGCTCCGGGAAAATAAGTTATTTGGATTCGTTTGCTGTCGCTTTGGAGGAATGAGTCAGCAAATGGCTGGTCTGCTTGTTGCCGCTTCGAAAGAACATGCCAATGCTACCTAGTTGTTTTCGCCACTCCGGAAAAACAAGTTATTTGGATTCGCTCGTTGTCATTACGGAAGAGCAAATCGTCTGACAGAAAAGTAGGACAAAATTAGTGCTTATAGTCTTTGCTTTATCCTTGTGAATAAGCAAAGAGGAGCAGCTTTAATCACTAATTTTGTCCGAAGCGAACTCATTTTTATTTTATTCTTATCTTTATTTTTGTTTACAATAATGGGCTTATATATGTTATCACTATTTAAAAAAATGGGCTCTCTCTACTTTATCCTTCTATTAAAACCAAAAAAAGAAAATAATAAATTATTATAAATTAATTACTAGTTCTATTTTAGTTAAGTGTTTATATATATGTATTGCTGCTTATTATACTATTTATTATTATATTATATGTTTTTAAAACCCCAAAAAATTACTAAGTGATATGTATATTACCATATTCTTATATGTTATTATCCAATTAAAAAAAAACCTAAAAATTATTAGTATATTGTTATTTCCTTTGTGTTATTTTAAATATCATCAGTGTTATTACTACTATTATGGTTATACTATTTTATTATTATTATGGCTATGATAATAATATTATTGTTATTATTCTAAACTAAGTTAAAACCAAAATAAGGATAAAAAGAATAACTTATAAAATAAGGGTATATATACATGCTATGGTAATTAAACAATTTTTCTTTCATATATATGTTTGCCCAAAATACAGTATATATACATGCTATGGTAATTAAATAGAAGCCCAACATCTAAATTAAATAACAGTCCATTTACAGTTTTATATGTAAATAAATAAAAAAAACCAAAAACATTACATATTAGATGTGGAGGCAGTCGAACAGTCCAGACTCAGCTATCATGCCCTTTGGTCTTCCCGTGACCATCCACATGCCACGGTAGTGGCTCTCTTGTCCTCCCTTCCTCGGCTCTTCAACAATAGCTGGCCAAGGACATGGTCCCCTCCTCCATTGTTCATCCACGCATACAAGGAAACAAAAAATAAAACCACCGTATCAGAATTTCAAAGACAAACAAGGACATCAGACAATTTCAGATGCATGCCCGACCAAGATCAGAGCAACAGATGAATAAAAACTAAAATGCAGAGGCAACCAAGGGGAATTTCGATTCTATTTTTCCTTCTCTTAAATCATGTAATTTCGGTTTATAAAAGGGATAGGAATTTTATGGAATATGAATGAAAAAAAAAACTTCTGAGTTAATTTCTATGTTTCTTAAACATTTTCGAACCACAAAAACGAAAAGAAAAGGAAAGAAGGTTTACCTGTTCCGGCTCTTGGCATTTTTCGGCGACCGGAGCCTCATTTCGGCAATCCCAACGGTGGAGAGGTAGATCGTGAGGAGGAGAACAACATAGTTTGGATTCGAGTTGGTCCGACGATCAGATCTCTGGATCCGGGGAGAAGAAGCCAAACGGGTCTCGGCCATTTTTGTGAAGATCAGACAATTTTGTTGAAAATCTGGTCTGATAGAAAGAAAGGGGAGGCCGAGACGATTCTACTGGTGTCCTTGCATGGCCAGAAGGACCACCGAAACGACAGTGAGCGGCGGTTCAAGCTTCGGCGGCTAGAGTTTATCTTAGAGAATAGTGGAACATTTGAGAAAAAGAATGAGCGAATGGGAGAAATAAAAGGGTATAACCCTTTATCTGGACGAACTGGGTAACCCAGCGACCCGTATCGGATCCGGTGGGTATCCGCCCCAACACATATTCGATTTGGTGAGCCCAAATCACTTGGGCTTTTGGTACCTCCTTTCTACCCTTCTTGTATTAGCCCAATTTTGAAGCTAATGTGGTGTTTAGTTGCCTTGGTGTATGTTTGTATTATGTGATATTATTCATACTTAGTTCTTTTTCATATGATATTTATTTATACAATATGGTAATATATGTTTCTTATATATAATACATAGCATATGTATTTTATATAAAATATGATATGTAGTTTATATAACATATAGTTTTTATAAAATATATAAGATATAGTTTTTTAATATATAATATAAGCTTTTTCATATAATATATATTATAATGCTTCTTTAAATATATAGTGTTATAAAGGTTATAATGCATATATTATAATATAGTCTTTTAAAATATATAATATATGTAGTTTTAAAAAAAGAGGGTATATAACATATATATAGTTTTTTAAAAATATAATACGTTCTTTTCTTAAAGTATATAATAAAATTTTAATATAATATAATTTTATAAGATATATTCATGTGTTTGGACTTGTTGAGTTCATATGGTTTTGGGCCTCGTATAGTTTTAGGCTTCAATATAGCTTTAGTTTAGTGGTTTTGGGCCTAGAGCTTAGTTTAGGTGGGCTCATAATTAATTAAGACTTTAGATTAGATTTGACAAATTAATTTGGTTAATTTATATCGTGTGTACGTCTAATAGGGAAACGATCTATAAATTAATTAAATTAATTTTAGGGTTTTGTTCTTTTAGAGCCTTAGAATAGGATTTGAATTGATTTAGAGAAGTTAAACTTACCTTTGGCTTACTAGGGCGAGTGTTAAATTCACTAAGTTAATTGAATGTTTCTTAAGTACCTTTAGGATAAAATTGGCAAGAAAATTATATTGACATTTTAATTAAAGGCTATGATTAATTAACTTGATTTATTTTGAATAGTATTATAGGCTTATTGGAATACTAGTTTAAAATCAATCGAATTAATTATCATATCACTCATAATTTTTTAGGGCTTCCTAGTTTTTTAGGGTTAATTAATTTATGCTTAATATTAGATTCACCTAATTAATAACTAGATCACTAATTGGATCTTCCATAACTTGGGCCTTTGTAGGCTAGGGCCTTTAGGTGGGCTTTTGTGTGTTTAATTTTAAGCTTTAAATGGCATTCATGTTAATTGTCATTCATGAGGCCCACTTATTTTAAATTAATTTGTTCACTTATTTTAAATTGATTAGTTTTAAATTGATAAAGCTCGTTCAATTAAGGTTAATTTTCAATTAAGGTCACCAAATTAAATTTCTTTCAAATTTCGACAATTTCCTTCGATTAAAAGCAACAAATATTTTGGTACCGATTTTCGGGCGTGATGAAGGTGCTAATCCTTCCCCACACGTAACCAACTTTCGAACCCTTTCGAAACGAATCTCTGGTTTTGTGGTGTCTGGCCTACCTTATCCAAGTGGCCGGTCGCGACTCCAAGTTTTTATTGTTTTCAAAAAGTTACGATTTTTTCAAAAGAAATCCCTTTAAACTAAGATTTCGAAAGTGATTTATGGGATAATTCGTATCAACGAAATTTCTAAAAGACGCCAACACTTATATTATTTTTTGAAAGGAAAGGAAAAAGCGTTATTACACACTCCACAGGTTCAGATAGAAAAAAATTATGTAGTTACACAAACTGGATGCTTAATATATAAATTAAGAAGATGCCCAAGTTTGAGAAATTTAATTGTTTTTAATAATAACCATATGTTTGAATGGTAGTAAGTTAAGGAAAATGGAAAATCTAACCAAATCTTCCATCACTAACAACTTCATGCCCAGATTTTTGCAGGCCAAATAGTCCCAATACAAAACTACTGCGCTCAATTACAATTTCCTTAAAATAACGTTTAAACCGATCTAAAAAAATCATATTCTTTCCCGAGAAAAAATAATTGACTTCAACTCACAACGTTAAAATAATGTCTAAAGTTTAACAGAATAGTTATTCTATCATTTATATTTTAAGTATTGTAATTTCAATATTTTATTTTAGATCAAAATGGTCCATCGTTGATGAAAATTGTCAGTCAAACTAACGGTAAACAACTTGAAATGACTTGAGATAATGACACATCATCAAAAAAATAAGTCAACACATTTATCTATATGACATTGTTATGTCAATATGCACTACCATGTAAGTTTGTCATATCATTTAAAGTCATTTGGTGTTAGTTGATCAACCGTTTTTATTCACGGATGAGTTATTTTGACAAAAAATAAAACATTGAGATTTAAAATGCTTAAAAAAAATAAAAACTAAAATAATTATTCGGTCAAATATTAGGGGTAATTTTTGTCATTATGCCCCATCAAAAATCTAAATCAAATATAGATCAAATACATATTACATGAACTTTCAAATTTTAAAGGAAAGAGAGATTCATTTGTATAATTTCAATGTGTAATCATGTGACGGAGATTATAGAAAGAAGGGGGAACTTTTAGTTGGGAATTTCCTGGACCATCAAAATGAAGCATCAATTCGTGAAGGAAGCACTAAAACAAAGCACATAACTTGTACTCTTTGTCCACTTTCTTGCCTTGATTGTCGATGTTGCGTACGGACGAGGATTGAAGAATCATTTAGTGGATTGAACCAAATAAATATCAACGGGAAATCCCATTCCCATGCCCATTCCTTTTCTTCGGAATATAAGCATGCCTTGCATTTTACTTGCTTCACTAATTAATTTGTGGTTTACTTCGTAAACGTGAGTAGTTAAGTAATTTGAATTTCACCGTCCATAATCCTTTATTTATGGCCACACCATATATTATAGTAGTATTGATTTTTTTCTTGTACACAACTTAATAGACACTACAATAAATATGACAAATGCTCGTGGAACAGTCTTCAAAAATACTTATGCGAGATACAATTAAAGATGTACGAGGCACGTACATAAAAGATTTTTTTTCTTAAGAAGAGTATCTCATGAAATAAGGTCTTTTATAACTTGTCTAACAATTAGACTCACGCATCAATCAAGTCTAGACTCAATTTTCATGTCACTTCACTATAGGACAATATGAGCTATGCCACATCACGGCGCCGAGCTATCTAGACCAATCCAATTATCTCACTTACCTCTGAGTTGTAAATTTTCATCTATCACGTGGTATCTCATAATACAACACACCTAAAGTTTATAATGTCTAGAGTAGATAGAGGAGACAAAATAAACCACTTCTATTGTCTTTCCTAACTCTTCTCTCCCACTCTTTTCGCTACTATAACCATCATACTCAACGACTCTCTGACCCATATTAATAAGGTGAACTGCCTATCTCTATTTTATTATCCTTATGTATCAACAATACATACCCTTCAATCCATCAGTGTATAACAACTTTTTAATCTCATTAATGAAATTAATAACTTACAAAAAAAAAACAAATTCAAATTAATATCAATAATTATTCATGAAGAAAATAAAATTTTGAACCAATTTTTTTTGTAATAGAATAGATTCATATCAATGAAGCCAAATGTTTCGAATTTTAATATGTTTATTTACTTTTTTTATTTAATTATCAATATCTAATTTATTGGTTAACTATTTCCTTTAGTACAGAGTGTATCGGCTCGTAAATCATTCACATTGGTAAACATCATAGTAATGAGTCGCATGACATTCTCAATATTGTTAACAACACTCGATAAGAAATTAGAAATGTGGTCACATTTGTGCGCCCGTACTATACCCCAATTGACCCATGTGAGACATGAACTCATGTCAATTGACTCGATTCTTGAGTGGATAAAGCAAACGTCCTCCACTCAATTGACTTAATTTGCCACACTTTCTCATTCTCAACTTGCAACCCTAAAACAAACCTCAAATAAACTAGAGAATAGATTTTTTAGTTTTAAGAGATAATTTTGTCCTTATAATAGTTCCTTTATTTTTAATTTTATCAATTTAGCCCCCAAACTCTTAAGTTGTATCAATCTATCCCCTTGATTGTCATTAACTGACAGAGCCGTTAAATTCTTTGCACGAGTCACTATATGCTTCTATATCAGTAGTTATTGCCAATTATCTTACCATGTCGATGATACAAGTAAGTTTTGATGATGTGATAGTACGAATGAAGAGTTTTAAAATTAAAGAATTATTTTAAAATTATATATTTAAAATCTACATCAACTGTACTGGTACGTCATAAAAATTGACCCAACATCATCTTATTGAAGGACATTAGTATATTAAAGAAAATAACACAAGGACATGTTAACTAAGACGTTGTTAATTATTTAACAACGGGGTATCTAACATGAAACATGCCGATTGATGATAATGATTATATTAGTCAACGACAGTAAAAAAAGGCGAGATTGATACAATTTAAGAGTTTGAGAACTAAATTGATGAAACTTAAAATGAGTGACAACATCGTAGATTTTCTAAGATATCAAGGGCTACATTGATACAATTAAAAAAGAGAAAGGAAATTGCTAATTTGAAATTATTATAAGGATAAAATTACACCTTAAATCCTTTAACGAAACATAGCTTTAGGAAGGAATAGAAGAAATGGTGGGGAAAGCTCCATAAACAAGTGTAGTGTAGCCATTGGTGACCGGCAAATATCAATAAATCAATTGACCTTTGCCTTTGCTGGTCATTGAATGGGACCTACATTGTCACCACGGTTGACTATTGTATCACAATCAACGAAGGATGTAAACGAGTAGATGTATTTTAGGGTGACTTATAATTGTAGTCACTTTTATTTCATTTTCTTTTTTGTTTTTAACCAATCAATTTTAGAAGTTATATTTTGGTCACTTATATTATCGATTTATCATAAAATAGTATAGAGGTGAATGTAAACTTTAAATACCCGCACGGTGATATAAATCTATACACTTCTCACAAATCATATTATACCCACACAGTTCAGATTTAAATTATATTAGACAATAATGGATAAGAAATTTATTCGCAAATCTATGCGTGATTCAATTCGGAAAGCCAGGGAACCCCATGGGGTTAAATGGTACCGCTACAAATTTAGTCCCTCTCAAACATTAATAGTTCAATTTAATCCCTCTTAACTTTTTTTAAATTGGAAAATTTATATTTTTGACCCCAATAAAATTTTAAATTAAAATTAAGACATTTTAATACTATTTTAATTTTGACCCCTATTTTTTTTATCTCGGTCCCTAAAACAAACTTCCTACCGTGTCTTTATATTCGAACTTGAGCAAAGTTGCAAAATCTTTTTTAAGATGCAAATTGGGTCATGAATAAGTCTAATTACAATACCTTTAATCAATATACAAACAATCAATGAGATCCATTAATTGACCGAATGATCATGATGCTCATATTATCCTATCTTGTATAGATTCGAATCATGACATTTGTCTTGGAAATATAATTATCTCTCTATTTAATCAAAATAAAATATACAAACAATCCTGTCGAAAATCAAGACTAGGAGACAAACTATAATTAACTAAAAAAAGAAGAGACAAAGTTCAAATAAATTAAAAATTAGGATCCAAATAGATAAAAATCACGCCAAACATTTTAGTAAAAAAAATAGGGGCCACAACCCTACATATGCTATAGATTCGTCCCTGATAGAGGCAAATAATAATAATAATAATAATAATAATAATAATAATAATAATAATAATATAGAAAATTAATTCCATTAAGATAGGTGCTGATATGTATGGACTATCCTTGTTAAAGTTAATTAAAATGTACTCGCCCTGTTTGACAATTAGCAGATAGTGGTTAGCGAATTGCATTAGCAGATAGTGGTTAGCGGATTGTATTATTTGATTTAACTAGCAGATTGTATTAGCTGATTGTATAAAAGTGTTTGGTAAAATTAATTAATAGCTTATAGATATTTGATTATTTAAACAAACAAAATAACATATAAAGACATGATTATAATCAATGTTTGTTTAAATAGTTTATTAGTTATCAATATTTTGTATCTATTACCGTTCAAAAAAATTGTATCTATTAATATTAATTAGATTATGAAAAATAATTTTTTAATATAACAATACTAAGCATATTTGAATAATCTATAAATTAATTTATTATTTATATAATTATTTTTAATACAATTTAATTAATTATTAAATTTAAATAAAAATATAAATGTGTGAAAATAAAAAGATATTAATGTCACAATATAAATACGTGGGGGTGAAAAATTAAAATAGAAAAGGTTAAATTTATGTTATTTGAAGATTTTTGATAATTGTTAAAGGTAAAAGGGTTTTTATAACTATTATGTCAAACCGCTAATTTCAAAAAGCTCCTATTAACAAGTTTTTTTTTCTTCAAAATTAGATGTTTTACCCCAATCCGTTATTCGCCAAACATTCGAATTAGCGAATTTGACCAGACAAACCTCTAATATTAGCTAAAACTGCTAATTTTAGTTTAAACCGTTATTTACCAAATATATCAATTATATTCAAACAATTTGATAGTTTTTTTGGTTTATAAGATAGATAAAGAGCACGCTAGTGGACGGAAAGGCGATTGCATTATACTTCTTTAGAAGTAGAGATGTGAAATCTGGTAATCATTCAGGTTTCAAGTCAGGTCATGTCAGATTAAATCAGATACGGGTTATGTCAGGTTAATTTAATAGTTCAACTCAGATCAGGTCGGGTTCGGGTCGACTCAAATTCAGGTCATTATCAGGTTGATTTCAAATCAGATTGAGTTCGGGTTCAGGTCGGGTTAATTTCAGGTCGGATAAGTTTCACTTCAGGCCAAAACGGTTCGGGTCTGAATTAGTTAATTAACGGGCTAATTCAGGTTCAGATGGACTTCAGGTCAGACCACGTTCAAGTCAGGTCACGTCGTTGACGGATAAAATTCAGGTCGGGGAATATTGATTTCGGTTAAAGTTTTACCGTGTACAAATAGACTTCGGTATGGTAATTGTGGGTAAATTTCAGATAAAAATAAAATTTTAGGGATTAATATGAACCAAAATATCCCTTAGGATGCCAAAATATTTTACAATTTAATATATATATAATTATGACTAAATTGAATTAAACTAAAATTTAAAAGTGAATGTTAAGACTAAAATGAAAAAAATTAAACAAGTGAGGACCTAAAAAGTAATTAATCACTAAACAAAAAACAGGAGGAAATGTCATATGGGCAATTAATTATTGAATCTAATTTAAAAAGATTCCATTTGAATTTTGGAGGGAAAGAATCTAAAAATTAGGGGACTTAATTCCCTCCAAATTTTTGTCCTCCCCCACCAATTATTTTTTTCTTCATTATTTTAATTAAACTAAAACAATGGGAGGGAAAGTTTCTCACCCGCGTAGGGTTTTAGGTTATGATAAATTATTTTTTAGCCCTTTCAACTTTAGATGTTTTTCATTTAAGTCCCAAATTTTCACTTTTAGGTTTTAATTTAATTTAATTTAATTTAATTGAGTCCTAATTTAAATTAATTTAATTGACATTCCACATTTAGTTTTAGAATTCTTTTAATTATGTTCGTGATTTATGCTTCTAAGTTTTAATTCATCTCAACTAGATCCTAAGTTTAATAATTTAATTAATTTCGAACATTATTATTATACTATATAAATTTTGATTTAATATAATTATACACAATTTTTTTATTTGGATGTAAATATGTAATTGTACATATGAAAGTTGAAACTTTAATTTAGTTCAATTGTACACATGAAGCTTTGATTTAAATATTTAATCAAATTCAAATGCATAAATTAACAGTTGAATCGGAATTAATCTCGTAAATCAATAACCTTATACTAAATCATAAGCCATTAATACTAAACCCAAAACCATAAACCTTAAGGAATCGAAATTAATCTCATAAACCAATAACCATAAGCTAAATCATAAACCATTGATACTAAACCCTAGACTTTAAGGAATCCAAATTAACGACATAAACCAATAACCATAACCCTAAACTAAACCATAAATCTTAAAGAATCGTAATTAATCTCATAAACCAATAACACTAAACTAAACCATAAACTGTTAATATTAAACCATAAATCATAAAGCTTAAGGAATTATGTTGACAACATTTAGATATTTAATAAAACTTTTAAATATTTTTATATACTATAATTTATAAATATAAAAAAGTAAACATATTAATTTAATGATCATAGTTAATCATGTACCTTAAATTTTGAAGATGTATTTTGTCACACTATAATATAATAAATTCATAATCTCACAAATTCATCAATTGTAACTTATTAGTTATTACATGTAATATCCCAAAAAAACTTGACTCAGAAATATGCTAAGTTGATATTAACAAAGATAATTGTGATAATGTGAACTTGATAATTAATTAAAAGTCTAGGACCGAAATAAATGGATTATAAAGATGGGAGCTTGAAAGTAAAGGATTAAAATGATAAAATTCAATTGTGTTGGATTGCATGCCAATTTTGTCTAGAATTAAAGGATGGGTACACTTGTCTCAATATGAGTTAGATGGGTGGAAAGGCTTAATGGGGGGGGGGTTTATCTCCTTATGTTCAACCGAATCAAATTGTAGAGTGAGAGAGAGGAAGAATTGGAAACTCCATGGATGTTGGTTGAGCTTAGTGCAAACCGTATAGAATTCTTGTTAAACCATTCGATTAGTTGCAAAGGAAGGTAAAATCACTCTTCCTAATTATTCTTGCTTCTTGAATCCCTTTAATTCTTCATAAGGATAAGTCCCTTTGAATGATTTTTGTGGAACATTCATGTTAAAGGTGTTATAGTATAGTTAATTGATTGAATTGTTTTAAATGGGTGATAGAGTTGCTTGAAAGTTTGAATGGTGCATGCAATGGCGAATTTAGCTTGAATATTTAGAGAACTTTAACCCATGTGACAAATTGTAGTCTAGATTGAATAAGGTACATGTGTATGTATAAATTCATGCTATGAATTGTGAAATTCGAATTGTAAATGTAAGTTTTAGATAATCTGAAAGTTTGGAATCTGCCGAATGATATAAGGCAGTGTTGTTGCTATTCGAAAATGCTGAAACATAACCTACAATGGATTGATATTTGCTTAATTGATTGTATGCTCAAATTGACTTGAGAAAGAGAATGAATTTGAACTAAAAACTCTCTTTAAATGCTTAAATATCTTTGTACATAGATTAATTGTATAGATGATATGAAGTCAATAATTTTGGTGTTTTTTGTAAATTGGAACTGCCAGAATCTTGTTGGTGTTTAATAATCGAAATGAGGACTGCTTTAAATGGCTGAAATTGGACAATTGGAAACTGCCCTGTTTTGGTGAAAACATGAGAGTAAAATGGACTATAAAACAAGTATGTACAAACAAAATGTCCTGATTTTAAGTATGTGTTTTTTTTTTTATGTATGAAACAGAAACTGTTTTTGGTAATTTTACATTATAATTGGGCTGTTTGGGTTCATTAAATATATATAGAGAAAACTGGGCAGATTCAAGACTTTATGAGCATGAATGGACTGTTTTAAAGAGTTAAAATATGTATGATTATATTGGTTGTGTTTTGCATAATAGGACATTGATGGATTGTTTTCGGGTGTAGAGATATGTATATGTACCTAATCTGGACTGTTTTATGTTCATGTAACCATAAAACATATGTGCTTTGAGATTGCTTTGTGTGATTATGTATGTGTATGTATACAATAAGATCGATGGTAATCGAATCGTTTTGGTAATTGACAAATTGTTTATTTAATTAGAGATCACATCACAATAAGGAAATGGGTGACGGCGTAATAGCTAAAAAAGGGATTCGATTAGGAAAGAAAATAAGGAAGAGGGGATTCAGGTATTCCGTAACTTCGGAATAACAAGTGAGTATAATTTAAAAGTCTCGGGACAGGTTGTAGATTTCCCGAGCATTTTTCTTTGATATATTGACTTATTCGATGGATTGAGTATTGATTATCAAATGGCTTGGATGCTGAGGTAAGTAGTTAAAATAAAGCATCTTATGATATATACATATATAATTTCGAATAAAATGTGTGAAATCAGAAAGCTATAGGCATAATTGATTATGCTTAATATGATAGAAAATGGATTCTCTTTTGTGCCTAAATAGTTAAATGGTTAAGTTACACAAATCATTGATGTGAACAAGAGTTGATGCTTATTTGTTGATTGAGATTACACCTACCTAATCTTATTTGAAAGACTTTACTTATTTGATAAGTATAGTTTCACTAAGCCGAATAATTAGCTAACGAATGTGTTTGATTTGAGGGATATGTATGCAATTCGTATGTGATTATTATGGTAAGGATAAGCCTTGAGTGTGTATTCGAAATGCACCATATATTATATGGCTAAAATGCTTATTGAGAGTTATAAATACAAGTAAATTGGAGATGGAATGATGTAAATTCTGGTAAAATACATGAATTCGAAATGCTATGCTCTTAAAATAGACACGATGAAACTATATCTAATACATGTTGAAAAAAAATCTCTGATTGAGAATTAATTATTTTATTCAGGAAGTATAATAAATAGAAGTTCACATGAGTGAACATATGTTAATGATAATAGTGATTAGGCCTCTGAGCCTTGATCAAAAAGAAAGAAATGTTTAGTTCACAAATGGTGAACGTATTTATGATCCCTAATTGAGAAAAAGGGAAAAGATACAAGTTATGGAAAATTAAATGGAGCAATGCTCACTTGATATGTTAAAGAATGATTAATGAAAAGCGTTAGTCTCTGGTCGGTCTTTGGTATAGTTGGCATGCCATAGAGTTTATAGAGCTCAGTGTTTGGGGATGGACTACAGTCCGGGACGGTGGTCCCTATTTGGTGACAGTTGGAGGGATGTTAACGTGTGGTCACTTGGCGACAGTATGAGGGATTGGTCGGTACTACGGGTACCATATGTTATGTTATGGGTGACAGTTGGCTAGGGACTCGTGTACCTAGACTGGGACTACGGTTCACAAGGCTATGATAATAAATATGTATAAATGGAAAAGTTAAATCGTAAAGGAAATATGGTAATATACTTACTAAGTAATGTATAACTCTTTATATTAGATCACATCTATATGGTATATCTCAACTCAATTGAGTAATTAAAAGATATGGATTGGTTGGATAACTTAAGGTTAAACAAGTTGAGAATGCTTGAATGATGATTAAGATTTGAATGATATAGCATGAAAATGGAAGCATCATGTATGTGTGTAATTGGTTGATTAAGCAAACTTGCTTTAATTCTTTATGCCTAGTTCGAATAGGAAGAGTTTAAATTGTAGTGCAAGAATTGTCGAATGTGTTTTAAGATTCCAGTAGAGTTAATGACTAGTCAAACTTGTCTTGTAAATGATTGATGCGACCACTTTGTAATATATTACTTAACACTTGGTATAAGTTATAACTATATAAGATAAGAGGTAAAATAAAGGAAAAGATAGACGTTATAAGAATCAAATAGTTTTGGTTAATAAATTAATATGGTTAATAACTCGAGTGTTAAGTAATTGCTATGCTATGAAGTTAGTAGTAATTAAGAAAAAAAATAGAATGTTTATAAGATGAATCCAACCTTTTTAAGATGACTTGTGTGATAAGTAAAAATGCCTTACTTCTTGATTGATATGTGTGACCCTCTTAGTGGATAAATAGGGTTGAAAAAGAACCTAAAGTTTGTGGTTGGTTAGAATATCAAAAGTTTGTGGCAATCTGATTGTATCTTTGTATATGGAATGTTGAGTAAGGAGTCATTTTTACCATAATGATAAAGATAATTGTCAAAGTTGATGTCATGTTTGTTAGTTAATCAAGAGTTAAGTTAAAGCGTGATTGACATCTTAAGAAATAAGAACTGATTATATATAATGTGATGAATGACCATCAATAGGATGTTCATACATCTAGCCGAACTAAGGTGGATTTTCGATGGACGTCATAGTAAGTGATAGTAGTGTTAATTTCTGAACTTTGAGAATAGGTTGATTCATGTATGTTATGTTGAAACTTACCTAGATCCAAAGATCATTAATAATGTAAAGAATTTTAAATGCAAAGCTTGAAAATATACTTGTAGTGTATAAACTATCTCACTAAGCTCCTGCTTACCTTAAATTTTCTACGATACATTTTAGGAGGATACGCTTCCAGACCTTGCTGAGCTTGGACATGATCGCAAAGTATATAAGTATGATATGAATTAGATTTCTAGAACTCCTAGATGGTGGCACTTAGGATTTAAGTTGACATATGCATTCGAATTCCCATTTTTGGGAATACATATGTGTATAAGTTCTTGTTGTTTTCTCTTCAAGTGATGTAATCAGGCCCTTAATTATTTTATGTTTGCATGCTCGATATGATTGATTAGCTAGATGATTGTGATGAATGCATATAGATATAGGAGTTAGATCGGTAGCTATCTTGATTGCCAATTAACGTGTTGGTTTATGCTTGCTTAAAAACGAGTTAGCCTTGTGCAATCTTTGATATGACGTAATAATTGGCTTAATGTTTAGGATCAATAGTATTAATAGATCATTATTTTCTTTGATAGATTTGTAAATAAGGTTGTGTATAATGTGAATCTGATTAATCAATTGTTAATTAAAGCTCTTAAGTTAATGGTTATAATTTTCTCTTATGATCGTGGGAAAAAGGTCTAATATGAGCTACCGTTGAATAAAAGTTTATGAATTAACTTAATTCTGAAGAGTTATAGCGTGTATATGAAATAGAAGCCCTTGTGGAAATAATTGATTTTAGTATCATTAGTCTATTGATTTGAAGACCCTTGTTTATAAGTTAATCAGTTCAATAATTATATTAAAATGTGACATATTACAAATATGTTAGTATCGGATAGTGTTATGGTTGAATACTTGAAAAATAGGGTGGTAAATTGATGGTCAATGTTGATGGTTAGTTCGACATGTTTGGAATACTAATACTCATGATTGAGATATTTTTTAGTTAAGGTTAATTGTTGTTAATGTTGCTTGACCATGACCTTGAATGTTGGATTGATCAATATTCATGCTTAGTCGATGTTTGAAGTTTGTTATTAGCACCGTCGAATTGTTATGCTTAAATGGTTAAATAGAAAACAAATGGAATTTAAATGAAACTCATTTTTGTATCTTTTAATATAAGACTAATGGTTTGACCTATAAGCTTAGCTTACTTCCTCATTGAGTCTTAATATATATATATATATATATATATATATATATATATATATATTAAGCAACTGAAATCAAAGTGCATATGATGAAAGGGTGAGAAATAGTGCATGTCTTAATCTGCAAGTGGTTATGATCGGTATGAATAGGAATGGTTGGTGAGGGGAAAATTTTTCCTAAAGTTTTAATTTACCCTGATCTTTGATTATAAGTCCTTTCGGAAGTGTAAATTTTTGTAAGATTGTTTAAGTTCTTTTTCCAACACCTCTTAAACTGGTTTACTCCTAACCCGGATAGGGGGTGTTACATTACAAGTCAGATAAATACCAAATCAGGTAAATATCAGATCAGTTCAATAACAAGTCAGGCCATTTACAGGTTGATGATCAGGTTCATAACAGGTCAGGTTGATAACAGGTCGGGTAATATCAGTTATTTACCAGGTTAATCTTCGGTTCATGTTCATATTAGGTTGGATGCAGGTCGGGTTCTATTATCATATTATCAGGTTGAATTCGGGTTCAGGTCGTTCTTAGGTCGGGTTCAGATCCAAAAGTTCCAGGCCCAACTCGGGTTCAGGTCAATATCAGTTCAGACTCGAATCAATTTCGGATCACCACCACCTCGGGTCACAAAGAGTTCTGACTTAAATCGGTTTTAGTCAGTTTTGTAGGTCGGGTCAATTTTTTACATCCCTATTTAGAAGGAAAGGAATATTATATTAGTATAGGGTTACATTGTTAAAATATTGATTATAAAATAATTTATGAAAAAACTATAAAATTTATTTAATTTTATAGAAATATAAATGAATTTCTCGCGTTTTATATTCCCATATGATTGTTTAAATGATGATCGTCTCATGTATTAAATCTGAAAGAAATCATTTTGTCAATCCAATTTGAACGTTCTACAATCGTCATTATCCATATTACTTAAGTTCTTAATTATGATTGTAAACTAAACCTTAATTTAGGAGATCAGTTAACTATCCGAGTGAATCAATGCTGGTTGGAGTTTCCAATGGTTGGTGGTGCAACTCTCAATTATATTTATCATTTACTAGAATTAAATTTATTTAAAGATCGAATTATTTATCTAACTGGAAAGATTCGATTTTATTTAAAAGGTGTGATTTCAATTCCATTTGATTTGGTTATCAGTCAGAGATGGACTGAGGAGTGTTGGAGAGGGTAGTCGCAACTATGAAAATTTAAAATTCCCATATAATTTATGTATTTTTTATATTTTCTATTGATGATCTAAATTCGTATCTCCTGAATTTCTAATATAACTTCATAACATTTTACACCCGTTAAATAAAAAACTGCATTCGTCTTTGCTCTCAACATTGTTTAATAAAATTAAAATAATTAGGATAAATTTTTGAAAAAGTGAACCGAACCTAGCCACCTTTAACCTCAATGCTACTTGCAATATTCTACAATAGTAATATGGTGGAGCGTGGGGGAAGAAATTGCTTTAACATAATAATGTATAGAAATCTATTATGGAAACGTGAAAACGTGGTTTTATATATCGTATTTAATTTTTTTATGAATCAATAAATATTAAATGAGATAGTAAGTCACATTACATTTTCAGAAGAGAATCTACGTTTAAACATTGAAGATTTCGTTTTATGATATAACACTGAACATAAAATATATTGAATGAAAATTTTTCTTGAAGTTTAATATATACAATTCTCCTTATATTTCTGAATCGAATACCTTTTTACTAAAAAAAGAAAGCTGGATTAGGATCAACTCAATTTTTTAAAGAGTTTTTTTTTTTCATGAATTTCTTGGTAGATGTCTGCCCAAAACAATTGAAGGCGACATGAGCACATAAGGGGCATGCTGTTTGAAAGAATGTGATCAACACTAAAAGAAATAACATTTGAAACACGCGTGACAATATTAATTACTTTAATATCGTTTAAAGTAGCAGACTTTACTATAACAACGTCGTTAAGGGTTAACAGCTTAATATTACTTAAACAAGTCTCGAATTCAAATAAAAATTATCTACCCTTTTTCGGTGCGTTTATTTATGCCTCAATAATAATAATTAAGTTTAAGATTTGGGGTTTAGGGTCATTAGCATATGTATGTACAAGTTTTAGGGTGCAAATGACCTCACTAATCTAATTAAAATGTCTTTCAAACTCATTACAAAGTATAAAAAATTAGAATTTTTCATAGAAAATATAAGAATTGACCCCACTTGATTTTTTGAGATATGAGGTTAACAATACTTATTGTAATGCTATAGGAATTCCTCAAATTCTATACTCCACTACGAACCCACTATATGAAGATCTTGGCTCTATCACTATTTAGGGTTTAAGGTTAGAGTTTAGGGAATTTGAGGTAGGATATAAGGTTTACGGTTTAGAATTTAGGGTTAGGGCTTATAATTTAATTTTTTATTAGTGTTGCGCATAGAAAGGGGCACCGAAAAGGGCCAAGTGATTTTTGTTCCTCGAGTTTGAGGTCTTGTATATGTAGAAAATCCTTATTGGGAAACTATAGGCCTGTATACGAACCGAACGAACACGAACGAGGGTATGTTCATGTTCGTTTGTTTAATTTTAACCGAACAAATGAACGAACACGAACATAATTTCTTGTTCGTGTTCGTTTGTTAAAATAATAAGCGAACACAAACGAATGCGAACGGACATTGAGCATTGTTTAATTTTTTCTTAAGAAATTTGAAGTCTCGTACATTGAGTATTTGTTTAATTTTTTTCTTTTTATTTCATATTTTTAATATATGATTTTAAATTTTTTAAAATATAATACTTTTTGTTATGAAAAATAATAAATATAAATGGACATATGTGAATAAACTTAAACGAACATAAACTAACGGATTACCGAATGTTAACGAACATAAATGAACGAACAAGCCTCTTGTTCGTGTTCGTTTATTTAATTAGACGAATAGAAAATCTTGTTCATGTTCGTTCGTTTAATAAATAAATGAACATAAACAAACTTCTCGTCGAATGGTTCACGAACGGTTCGCTGAACGTTGGTTCGTTTACAGCCCTAGAAAACCCACCCACCGAAACTAGATGTACAACGTGGACCGATCTGCATTAATCAAGGCAAAACCTTGAAGAACCAAAAAGTTAGAGACTTTACAATATATATATTAAATATGGTAGAATGAACTTTAAGATGTTTATATGTATGTTGAGCAAATATTAAGCTTCAAATTAGTTCCAACATGTCACATATGGACCCAATATAGAGGACACCTACCAATGGTTGAAAACCTTAAATCAAAGAAATTGAGGAGACGGAGAGTCTAAAGAAGTTTAAGATAGGTATATATCAAAGTTAGGACATTCTGTTTCCATGACAAGGATTGCTTCAAACCCCCTTTAGGAATAAAAGTCAACTAACTTATGTTTTCTTAGCAGGTGACCTTCAAAGGCAAGTGCGGGGCGTTCACCCTAGGAAAAGAAAAAAAAGGGGGCCAAATATTCAACAATTTCAGCTGTACCTAGAAGATATTATTGACTCGATATTTAAATTTATTTGTTTTCTAGCAAAATACAATTCTTTATAGTTATGTTTAAATTTTTGGTATAATCACTCGATATTTAATTTATTGGTCAATTAAGATAACATTTTCAACACTACTTAATTTATTTATAACGTCAAAATTTGAACTTCGGATAATGTTTAAGAGACTCAATTTCTTGTCCTCCTAGGCCAATTTTATGTTTAAAAAATTATAAACTAGTATATATTTGTGTATATACATACATATATATTTACATTATTAAATAAAAATAATGCATACAACACACACATAACAAACTAGTTTACCTAAGAAGATTATCGAGCAAGCACATTTGACCGGTTGATCAAGCTACTCATATTTGTTCTCTCATGGATTCTAAATCCACTAGGTATTGAAAAGTAAACTGAAGTTGAGGAAATTCTTTTCTTTATTTCATGAAGCACACTTGATACAAATGAGGTTAGCTCTTTATATAGCACAACTTAACCATGATCAGCTATCAACTAACGGCTAACTGACTTCCAATCTGTTACAAGTGTTTGTTAAATAATTAAAGACTTAACTCTTGCTTTTAACCTTTAACATTCTCCTTGTTCCTTCTGATTTTCAAGTTCCTCGGCTGACAAAACTCCAAGCCTTTGTCGAAACATTTTAAAATACGATTTGGAAAACGATTTTGTGAATCCATCTGCCACTTGATGTTCATCGGTAATATAGTTTATCTTCAATTCATTTGCTGCAACCTTTTCTCTCACGAAGTGAACATCCAACTCTACATGATTTGTCTTTGCATGATACACTGGATTTGCGCTTAATGATATTACACTCGTATTATCATTCCAGATAATATGAATTTCATATTGGTCAATGCACGTGTCACTTATCAGTGCACTTACCCATGCTATATCTGATGTTGCATTTATAATGCTCCTATATTATGCTTCCGTGGTAGATCTTGAGACTACCTTATGCTTTTCAGAGGTCCACAGTATAAGATTATTTCCCACATACACACCATTCCCTAAAATCGACCTCTTATCATCGGCACGTCCACCCCAATAAGCATCTGTGAACCCAACAATCTTACACATTGAAGCTGCTAAAGGTGAAAAGGCTAGACCATAGTCTAGAGTGCCATTGAGATATCTCAGCACACGTCTTACTGTTGCCAGATGTTGCTCGCATGGAGCATGCATAAACTGTGCCAGTCTGTTCACACTAAATACAATATGAAGCCTTGTATGGCACACATATAGCAAGGACCCTATCAGGCTTCGGTATTCTTTCGCATCCATCAAAGGACTACCTCCATCTTGAGACAGTTTAGTGGTAGTGATCATGAGTGTAGGATTTGCTTAGCATCACTTATTCGTGCCTTGTTTAAAATCTCAAAAATATATTTCTTTTGGTTTAGTATGATCGTGTCACCAGCCTCTTCACTTATATGACAAAAAGAAACTCAGATTGCCGAAGTCTTTCAATGAAAACTTAGCTCCCAGCATCTGGATCATCTTTTCAACCTCTTCACTGGAGTCACCAGTCACAATTATATCATCAACATATATAAGCATATATGTAAAGCTACTTGCACCTCTTATGATGAACAAAGAACTGTCTGCTTTTGAGCCCTTAAAGCCAACTTCAACTAAAAAAATCTTTCAACTTCGAATACCAGTTGCGAGGGGCCTGTCTGAGTCCATACAACACTTTTTTCAACTTGCATACAAGTTTAGAACCATCACTTGCCAATTTCTCGAAGCCTAGAGGCTGCTCCATGAATACATCTTCATGCGATTTACCATTTAAAAATGCATTATTCACATTTATTTGTCTCAAACTCCACTTGTTACTTACTGCCAAGGATAAAACAATATTCATAGTTGCTAACTTAACCATAGGGCAGAAGGTGTCTCTAAAATCTTGTCTAGGGACTTGGGAGTATCCTTTTGCCACTAACCTGGTTTTATACTTATGTAGCGTGCCATCTGCATTTCTTTTGACACGAAATAGCCACTTGTATCCCACAATGTTGCGACCTTTTGGTAGAGACACTAGTGACCAGGTTTTATTCATTTCCAAGGCTTCATACTAAGCCATGACAGCTGCTTTCCAATTGGGAGACTCAAGACCTTCATGAACAGTTAGAGGTTCCTTGTCTATATCTTCTGAAACTAAGAAAACATTTGGTTTGAAGATACCTCGCTTGCTACGTATTGTGCTTGTCAATTCAGGAAATAATGCCATGGATATGTCTTTTACATGCAAGTATACACGGTCAGCAAGTAATAAAGTAGTGAGTTGAGTATCGTCTCCACAAGGATTGTCCAAGAATTAATTTTCACGATTAATACTTGTGAACTGGAAAATAAAAGTGATGGAAACTGGTTGAGGTAGCGTGTAAAAATAAAACAACTAAAGAAATTAAAATGATAAAGGAAATAGAAGTAAAGATCCAGGTATATTGGCAAACAACTAGTGTACTAATGATTAGAAGGCTTGGAAAAGGATGTTTGGATTTTACGCTAGCAAAGGCAACAACTAATAACACTAAACTTTGGTTTTAATGTCGAGCAAATTTTTAGTTAGTATTGCATTTGTCGATGGCAATACCCTAAGTTAATTACATTTAACACCTATATGTCTATAATGAGTTTTCAAACAATTAACTTGTTGAAGATTCAATCTTTACTCTTAAAGAGTATAATCACTTCAAGTGTAAGTTCATCTACTTGAATATCTTCTATTGAAGTTTCTCTCCTTAGTATTTGGAAATTAATTGTTATCTCTTAAGTCTGTTAAGATATTAAGGGATAATGAGCATCCAATGCCAACTGTCGATGGCAATAAATATATGAAATGTAAGTACATGCGAAATAGACAACAATGCCAAAGCACGTAATTATTAAAAATTGAAAATACTAAACGTTCATCGAAAACACCCCTAACCAATGTAAAAGATTAGTTCATGGCTGGGAAAACCAACAACAAAACATCATTTTGATTTATCATCACAAAAACTAGAAATAAATTCAAGAGATAAGAAACAAAGAATGAGTTCTTTCGATGCAGCCCTTCAATGGATCCAAAGCTCTTGGCAAATCTGCCCAGGATGCTTCTATCTTTCTTTTCTCTTCACGGCTCTAGCTCTCATTTGGCTCATATTTGAACTCCTTTATACAGGCGTTGGCGAAGTCCTAATTGGGGTTTTTTCGATGCCGCACTCTTTGGACGCTGCATCTACGCATTATAGTAACTAGGGCTGATGTCATCATCCTTCATTAGGGCTGACATCATCGCCCTTCATTCTTTTTCCAACCAAGCTTTGCATTCGCCTCACTGCTTTTACCAACCAAGCTTGGCAATTCAGGTCTTTTTTTGCCAATCGCAACTCAGTATTTCTCTTCTGCTCCTCTAGCTTCTTGCTCTTAACCTGGCACCAAAGCAAGAAAATACCTCTTCTTTCTGGCAATGGAAACTTTCCTTAACTCACAGATGCAAATTCATGAATCTACTAACTAAATGCAAAAATATGTACCCAAAGTCAAGTAAAATCATGACAATATATACATGTAAAGTAGTACTCTTGAGGAGTTAAAAATACCTCTTTTGCTACGTGTAACCATGTGATTTTGTTACCAACGGATTAACTAGGAAAATTGGTTTGAGAATCACTAGTTAATGAATTTCTATTTACAAAGTCAGCTTCAACTGCAACTAAATGATGAGAATCACACCCTCACTCCTTAGGTTCATCACTGATTTCAACTTCACTGCTTTCATGACGATTTGGAGCAACATTGGATGAAGCTGGTGCCTGCACACTTGTTCCACAATTTTCAGACTCAGGACTAGATGAAACTATATTGCTCATCACACTATCATTTTCATTAGCATTGTAGGCACCTGAACTATAATTAATTGAACCATTTCTTCCCTTCTCGAGCTAGACCCTTGTTGATCACCTACCTGATGTGGCTTGCACAATTTATCTGCTCCAACCACAATGGGAAAGATTGCTCTTGTAACAAAATGACGAGCATCAACAGAGTTGGTACATTGCTGAGGTTTTATGACTGCAAAAGGAAAGTGTAATTCATCAAAAATAACATGTCTTGATATATAAATTTTACCATTTGGATCCATACACAGGTACCCCTATGTTGTGAGTTGTACCCAAGGAACGTGTATGGCAAAGATTGAAAACTCAATTTATGATTATGTGTTGAGCTCGATGTATACAACCGATTAATTAGCCAAGTGGTGGAGAAGGTTGATTTTTGAGTGAAAATGGTGGAAGCAAAAGATAAAAAAAGACACAAGGATTTAGAGTGGTTCAACTCCCCAATGGAGTTTACGTCCACTACCTAGGTTTCCCACCTTAGTATTTCAACAATTCACTAAGAATTCTTCCGATTTTCTAGGCTAAGGAGGCAACCATTACAATCCTAGAATCATAACCCGTGATCTAGCATCCAAGAACTCACAACCCGAGTCTTGGGAACATTCTCTAACAATGAGAATCCTAGCAAACTGAAATCCCTTTTAATAGGTAGATGTTTGCACACTAATCACTCATCCAAAACCTAAAACACTTGAACAAAATATTACAATTAAAGCTCACAAGTGTTGTCTATACAAAGAAATATACAATTAAGCTCTAAGACAAATCTTTGATCATAATGTTGTTAACAATTGAAGCATTAGTCTTTCATAGATGCTTGAAGGTCCCTTTTATACTCCTAAATGAGTTTATAGTCGTTGGTGACCGTTGGGATTGAATTGGAGCCGTTTGGGTCTTTATTTTTCACATTAATTGCAGTTCTGGGGCTGTCTGTATCGGTACGCGGGTAACCATATCGGTACAGCCTTCTTTAGAACTAACTGTTGAGCTCTGGTTAGCTAATACGTATCGATACGCATATAGGCATATCGGTACGGCCTGCAATTTAAAAGACCGTTGGAAATATGACCGTTGGGGGTTTGGTCGTTAGGATATATGCCACGTAGGCGTATTGCAACGCCAAAGGGGTGTATCGAAACGACCCCTTGTTGTTTCGATATGGATAAGGCCTGTATCGAAACACATTTTGACAGTTTCAAAAACTCATAGCAAAAACCTTTAGCCGTATCGAAACAGGTATACCTGTATTGAAATGGGTACATTAAAATCACAGGTTTGGTTACTTAAAAACGTTTCAAAACACTTCAAAACCTTTTTAAACTTCCTCAAACTTATTTTCAAGTTGTTTTGACTTAAGGTTTGTTTTAAATTCTTTTCAATTTAGTCCAAAACATTTTTCAATTTATTATATCAGAATCTATATCTCAACAATTTCTCCCTTTTTGTATAATAAAACCAACTTGAAAATTTGTTTGGGATTCTCCCCCTTTAAGATTAAAAATTTGAATAAGAGATTTTTATATTTTCAAAGAATTTAAATCTCCCCCTTATTCATTTTGAAAAGACAAATCTTCAAACCAACTCTCCCCCTTTTGTTATATCAAAAAGAATTTAAAAGATATTAAGCTCAAGAATAACAATAGAGGTTTAAAAATTTTGACTCTATTAAAAGCTTTGGTTTTAAAATTGGCTCCCCCTTACTCAAAACATCAAATATTGTTAGTCCAACAATATGATTATCTAGTTGTCATAGAAAATAAATCTAATAGAAACAAAAACAAAAACAACTAGAAATTTACCAACACTTGAACTTTAAGGGAGGATGTGAATCCTTCCTTCTTCAAGTGTTCTCCTTCTTGTGTGTATGGAGCTCCTCCTCAAATTTGGACTTGTTGATCACTCTCCATCACACCTAAACAAGGCAATCATGTAATTTTTGGTATCCAAATTGCTTTGGATCCATAAGCGTTAGTAGCACATAGTTTAGTCCCCTTAGGAATCTATTTTTCAATTTCATCCTTTTTGGTTGAAGTAATTAATCCTTTTGGGACCCAAGTAATTCTAAAACATTTTTCTTTAATAAATCCAGGAGCACTATATTGTCTAACATAAAAGTTTGATTTTTCAAAATCAATTTTTTTTTGTAATTTCTTGGAAATCAAATATTTTTCTTTCTTAAGATCATCAATTTCCTTTTGATGATTTTTTTCTATTGTTTGAAGCAAATTTTGTAAATTTGAAATTTTAAGATCAAAATCTTTGATTTTTGCTTCAAACTCAAGATTTGTTTTACAAAGCAATTCATTTTCCTTTTTCAATTTTGAAAGCAATTTCTTGTTTTTAAAAAATGAAGCTTTAAATTCCAAAAGCAAATCATCATAGGCTTCTGTAATTCATCAAAAAAATATGAACTTGAAGTAGAAGTATATGAATTAGAAGTTACCCTTGAATCTTCTTGGATGGCCATGAGACAAAGGTTGGCTTGTTCATTGTCGGTGGAGTCTTTATCACTCTAAGTAGCCAAATGTGCCTTCTTCTTATGGCTTGAAGAGCTTGCATTCTTCTTCCTTGATTCATGCTTAGATTCTTTCATTTCTTTCTTCATGAATCGGGCAAATTTCATGAAGAGATAGGTCATCTCTTCATCTTCTTCTTCCTCCTCACTTGAATCTTCATGATGGCATTGGGAGGATTTGAGGACTATGACATTCATATTGATGCCTAGCTTTTTGATTTCCTTCTCCCCATCTTTCTTATCTCTTTTTTCTTCTTCTCCTCTTCGTTGTCCTTCTTCATTATTTGATGAGTGAGAAGAGACCCCCATGAGTTCATCAAGCTTCAAGGTCTTGAGATTCTTGGCCTCGATGATGGTTGTCTTCTTTGAGTCTCATGACTCGGGAAGAGAGTAGATAAGCTTTCGGGCAAGCTGTTCTTCCGGAATGACTTCTCCATAGCCTTTGAGTCTATTCACTATGGTGGAGAAACGGTCGAACAACTTCTCAATGTCTTTTTTTGGATCTATCTTGAAGTTCTTATACTCTAGATTGAGGAGGCCGATCTTGGTCTCTTTCACTTTGTTTGTTCCCTCATACGTGACTTCAAACTTTTCCCATACCTCCTTGGCACTTTCACAAGAAGACATCTTCTCATAGATATTGGGGCTAAAAACACAAAAGATAATGTGCAAAGCCTTTCAATTTAGCTCTATCTTCTTGCGATCATCCGCATTTCATTACGCCTTGCATCTTTGTGGTACGTATGGACCATCTTCAACAACGTCCCAAAGCTTGTAATCTTTGGCCTTGATGAAGAACATCATTCTAGTCTTCCAATGAGCATAGTTGGTCCCGTCAAAGAAAGATGGCTTGTCGATGGATTGTGCCATTTCGTCGGTTGATTGTATTGTTGGTCGAGCTAGCCGGACCGCCTCAATAGGATGTCAATCCCCTTCGATTGAGCCTTCCTCTGATACCAATTGTTGAGCTTGATGTACACAACCGATTAATTAGCTAAGTGGTGGAGAAGGCTGATTTTTGGGTGGAAATGGTGGAAGCAAAAGATAAATCAAAAGACACAAGGATTTAGAGTGATTCAACTCCCCAATGGAGTCTACGTCCACTACCTAGGCTTCCCACCTTAGGATTTTAACAGTTCACTAAGAATTCTTCCCCTTTTTTAGGCTAAGGAGGCAACCGTTACAATCCTAGAATCACAACCCGTGATCTAGCATCCAAGAACTCACAACCCGAGTCTTGGGAACACTCTCTAACAAAGAGAATCCTAGCAAACTGAAATCCCTCTTAATAGGTAGATGTTTGCACACTACTCACTCACCCAAAACCTAAAACACTTGAATAAAATATTACAATTAAAGGTCACAAGTGTTGTCTATACAAAGAAATATACAATTAAGCTCTAAGACAAATCTTTGATCATAATGTTATTGACAATTGAAGCATTAGTCTTTCATAGATGCTTGAAGGTCCATTTTATACTCCCAAATGAGTTCATAGCCGTTGGTGACCGTTGGGATTGAATTGGAGCCGCTTGGGTCTTTATGTTTCACATTAATTGCAATTTTGGGGCTTTCCATATCGGTACGACCTTCTTTAGAACTAGCCGTTGAGCTCTGGTTAGCTGATGCGTATCGGTACGCGTATAGGCGTATCGGTACGACCTTTTTTAGAACTAGTTGTTGAGCTCTGGTTAGCTGATGCGTATTGATATGCGTATAGGCATATCAGTACGGCCTACAATTTAAAAGACCGTTGGAAATACGACCGTTGGGGGGTTTTGGTCGTTGGGATATATGCCACGTAGGCGTATCAAAACACTAAAGGGGTGTATCGAAATGACCCCTTGCTATTTCGATACGGATAAGTTTTGTATCGAAACACATTTTGAAAGTTTCAAAAACTCGTAGCAAAAACCTTTAGTCGTGTCGAAACAGGTATACCTGTATCGAAATGGGTACATTAAAATCACAGGTTTGGCTACTTAAAAACGTTTCAAAACACTTCAAAACCTTTTTAAACTTCATCAAACTTATTTTCAAGTTGTTTTGACTTAAGACATGTTTTAAATTCTTTTCAATTTAGTCCAAAACATTTTTCAATTTATTATATCAAAAACTATATCTCAACATTATGGTATGGCCTTAGATGAGGGAAGCATCTACAGTCAAACACTCATAACAACTCATATTGTGGTTTCATGCCACGTAACTTTTCAAAGGGTGGCATGCCTTTCAAGACAAGAGTAGGCAACCTGTTGATTAAATGGACAACTTAACTTATTGCATAGGACCAGCACTTGAATGGTAACAAGGATTGAACATATAACACAAGTGCTAATTCAATTACATGTCAATGTTTTCTCTCCACGACACCTTTCTGTTCAGACATATGTGGACAAACAAGTCTATGTTTTACACCTTCAGCAGCCAACTGAGTAGATAAACGGAGAAACTCACCACCCCAATCACTTTGCATTTCTTTAATCACCCCATTAAACTAAGTTTGAACCATACTTCAAAACAACTGATATGCTTTTACGGCTTGATCTTTTGACAAGCAAATACACTCAGCAAAACCGAGAACATACATCAACAAAGGATATATACCATCGAAAGCCATTAGAAGACACATGAGAGGGACCCCACAAATCAGTAAACACCAAATGAAAAAGGGTATTGTAAGTAGTGGTCGAATTAGAAAATGGTAATTTGTGACTCTTTCCCATTCTACAAGCTATACAAACACCATCATTCATTTTATTCAAATATGAAGAAAGTACAATATTTGCATTTGTACAAACTTTTACTAAAGTTTCATAGACTGAATGTCCCAACCTACGATGCCACAGATTGTAATCACCAACTGAGTTATGAGCAACATTAACTTCTGTATGTTGAACTTCACCATCACGTTTTGAAGCAACATCAAATCGATAGATGTTAACTCCTCAAAAGTATTATTTTTATGCTTATTTTACAATGCCTTTTCTTGCCCTTTAAGTACATTTAGTTGCATTTAGATGTTAAAATCATGCATTTATATAAAGAGTTAAGGAGTTATTCCATTACTAGTGTGAAGGGTTATTCTATTGGTTTTGATGCAGGACACATGCAGATAGACATGGAAAAGAGGCACTGGAACAGAACGCGAGAAAATAGTAGAGAATTGCTGAGAAACAGTTGGCATACACAGACCAAACAATGCCAAGCTCGGCTGACAAAGAATTGAAGTTCGATGTCTGGTCAAAGTAACTGTTGGACCTTGTACACGTTAGCCCTATGATTCAAATCTGGATAAGATGATCACGCGTCTTATCCCTTACGCATTCAAAATTCAAACTTAAAAGCTTATCCTAGGGTTTCCATGCAAGCCTATTTAAAGGAGATCAAGCAACCACTTGAATAGATGAGATTGAAGAGTGGTTGCGCCGTGGTGAACTGAGAGGTGACGTGGTTTGACCAGCTAAAATTGAGAGCTCTAGAGCATTCGAAGGGATGTATCAACGGATCTCCTTCTTGCCCATTCTCTTAGTTTTATTTGAAATAATGTTGAAAAACGATGATGTTTTGTGGATGGACCCCCAACCATGAACTAAGCTTTTACAGTTGGTTGGGGATGTTTGCGATTAACGTTTATTTTATATTTGGTTTTTAATAATCATAATGCCTTGGCATTATTTTCTATATGCTAGCACGTCATTTTTCTAAATCCATTGACATACGACAGTTGGCATTATGTGCTTATTTCACCTTAATATCTTAACAGACTTAAGGGGCAATTATCAGTTATTAGATGCTAAGGCGAGAAGCTTCGATAGGAGATGTTCAAGTAGATGAACTTACTTCGGAAGTGAGTCTACCCCTTAAGAGTAAATATTGACACTTAATCAAGTTAATTAATAGAAAACTTCACTATAAACATATAGGGGTTTTATCGTGGTTAACTTAGGGTATTTTCATCGACAGAGACAATACTATCTTTAATCTGCTCAGAAATAAACCAAGGCAGGAAATTATTAAAGACTGGCATAAGTAGCGTGAAATCCAGGCATCCCTTGCCAGCGCTCATCATTCAATTGAACACGTTGTTGCCAGACTGCTTTCATTTTCATTGCACTGTTTTTGCCATCTTTTTAATCTATAACCCAAAACATTTCAAACACTTTAATTTTTTTCAAACAAGTAAACATTGAGCAAATAAGTTCTTGGTCAATCCCTATGGATTCGATACTCAGCTTTCTACTGTATTACTTGTTGATCGTGTATACTTGCACGCATAAGACTCACCTTGACATTATTCTTTGGCACTTTTACACTAAAATTCTATCTTTTGCCAAGCGTTAGCAAAGTCAGCAATAGAGTACACCATGTTCAGCACCTTCCAAGAGAATGCGGCCACTTCTTTTATCACGAACTACACATTACTTGGAGTGAAACTCAAAATAGACATCATTGTCTCTTGCAAACTTGGAAACAGAGAGCAAGTTTTTAGTTACAATAGGTACATGAAATAGGTCATTAATCTTCTAAACACGAGAGCATGCAAGTAGACTAGACTGACTAGTTCTACAAATATTTAAGGTGTTTCCATTACCAACCACAATTTTACTTGGACCATTGTAGGCAAATCCACACCCTACTTTCAAAGCATCTGGGTAACATGACGTGTTGCCCCTGAGTCAATCACCCAATGATCAGAAATGGAATCCACAACATGAGCTTGTGGAGCCGTATCTTCAAATGTTGCAGTTCACTTTTCCTTAAACAACGTGTATGGCAGGAGCCACCATTCTCAAACATACTGACATTAGCACCAGCTGTTGGCTCTTGCTTAGTACCTCCATTATTAGCCAACACTTCAGGAAATGCCTGACTGAACCTTTGCCAACAACGATCAACAGAATGCCCTAACTTCCCACATAGCTGGCATTGAAGGCGACTTTTGCCTCGACCACGACCACCAAATCTCCCACCATTGAAGTATTGAGGTTTTCAAGTGCCTCTGTCATTCTCATGATCAACAAATTGCTGAGATTGATGAGCATTCTTGTTATCACGAACATTTAAAGCATTGGACAAGACATGTGCCACATTCATACTCATGGGCAATATATTTTGAGTATTAAACCCCCTCAACTGAACTTCTGCATCAACGAGAGTTTTCATAACCTTTTCTAACGTGAACGGCTGCGGACTCGATGTTATAACCATCATGAACGACTGATACTCTGGTGGCAAGCCATTCGGAATTGTTGCAATTTGTTCAACCTCAGAACCAGAACCAGAACTTACAGATAGGAGCTTGAGACTCTCTGTCTGAATTCCCCGAGCTAAAAATAGAGTTGGATGGCATCGAAGGCCTAGCTATCATCGGGGGTTTGGGCATGAAGTTGCCCTTTGAAGGGGAAAAGTGGTTCGATAAACCCCCTTCCTGATTCTTTGACTTATTCGACGTCTAATGAGGCTTATTGTCATTCCTCTGCCTTTTATCATTACGAGAGTAAGTCCATTTCCTTCACTCAGATGCTTTCATGTTAGATTCAGTGGCAATCACCCAATTGACCAAGTCTTGAAAATCAAAGATCTTTAGAGCCGTAAACATAGTGCTTAGTTCATCATTGAGACCGTTGATAAACATCCGACACTTGACTTCTTCCTTTTTAATGTATTTTGATCCATACTTATAGTACTTGCAAAAATTGCTAACGTATTGTTCTATGGGTCTGTCTGCTTGCTTCAAATACAGAAAGCATGTTTTGCGCTCAGCTAGTTACTGTTCACTGATGTACTTACTGCGAAATTCTTTAAGAAAGAACTCCCAGGTAATAGCATTCTCTGGAGCGGTTAGAGTCGTGGTCTCCCACCAACACAAACATTTGTCTGCTAAAAGATCCAGGGCACATTCGAGTTTATGCTTGTCAGAACAATTTAATTGCTTAGTCAAAATCCTTGTTGTGGTCTCTAACCAGTATTCTGCTACTTCAGGGTTCTCATCATCTGTTCCTAAGAACTTATGAGCTCGGTGTTGGGCTAACTTGTCAATGGGTGCTCTAGATTGGAATACCATAGGTGCAGGAGGAGGATTTGCTTCAAGGAAGCAACGAACTGGTTGAACATTTCCCTCATACTAAGGAAGCACTCACTTTTCACTGGATGAATTTGAGGAGCTTCAGGTTGTGGTTCAGCAGCCTTTCAAGGGCCTTGTTGTTGTTGATTCATCCTCACACTTCCTTCATCAGTGGAGGAACCAGCCGGGCTTTCATTATCCCGAGCCAGATGTGTTTCAGACATCTAAAAAGGTTGATAGTATCCAAAATGAAGCTTTTTATTAGACAAAGATCACAAGTATCAATTGAAATAACTCCTAGGTGGCACATGAAACAAAAGATGATCCAATGCAACATAGTTTAGTCCTAAGATCGACTAAACCTTAGCTCTAAATACCAAATGTAACACCCTATCCTTAGTTTTGTAGAAAACTAAGACTGAGGGGCTTAAAAGAAACAAGAAAACTAATGTGTATCAAAATTTAGCATGCGATCAAGAATAGGAAGAGATTGAAATGTAAGGTAAAACAATTTGCAACCCAAATCACCATTTCTAGAATCTTATACCACAAGGTAACATACGAATAGACATAAGAATAGATATGATCAATTTGACATTGCACAGCTATGATATACACGAATGTTTTTAGCATTAAACAATGGTCTTCAAGGATGTTAAAAAGGTGATGAAACATTAATCGGGTTTACTTTCTATTCATTCTACTCAATAGTTTCATTGTATCATCATGGCAAAGAACTTATAATAGTTCAACTACTTACACATAGATCGATATCAAGCACTCACATACAAGACATGACTAATTTTTCAAGCATACTCTTCATACGCTCAAGCCATCATCAAAAATTTCAAGACAACCAAAGATAAGCATCTAATAAGCATCAAGTACTAGTCAGCAACTAAAGAAACTGCAAACATCACCATTCAAAATATTTACATGCCAACCTTACAACCTGGATGAGTTTTAATACATATATACATGCCAAAAGTGAATTATATGCTCTAATAGGACCTAAGTGCCACCATACAATGAGTACTAGAAAACAAAACATACGTTAAGCTTCTTATGACCTTGTCCAAGCTTCCAAAGCTCCAAACAAAGCAAGATTAACCTGAAATGTGTCAGGAGGCATAAATACGTAAGTAAAGTTTATCTAGTGAGGTAATCGAACAAAACAATGAGAAATATGGATAAAACAAATCATGGAGTAGTTTCCTTAAATCTAATTCAAGTCTTATATAGATAAGAGAGATAGCTAAAATTCGAATAGAAGTTTAGTTTTATGAATGGGATGAATGAACTTAATTTGATATACTTAACATACAACAAAAGTGATGTAGAGTCTATTATAACCAACCCAACTTACTTATGAAATAAGCAACAAATTTGAGTTTCATGATCATATAAACAAGATTAATACTAGAATCACATATATTAAACAATACCATTGGTGAGAATACAAGTGTCATGCATTTCTTTAAGTGACGTAGTCTTGATTTTAAATAGTCTAGGTACTTGAATCATATGACGTCAATCGTCAAACAAGGGTACCAGAAGTACCTAAAAAGGGACCGTAGTCCAAACAACGGACTGTAGTCTATTCTATCAAGGAGCTCTATTGACTTTATGGCATGCCAATTGTACCTAAGGCTGACCGAAACTAAGGCTTATTCCTTTTTCATAACAAATCATTTTTATAACAAGATGAGCATAGCTCCACGTTTAGAGATTCATCTCTCAATCATTCAAAATTTCCACATAATATACATCATTTGATTGAACTTAATACATTATATGCATACTCCCTTCACACATATCATAAAACAGTCTTTTAGAAGCACTTACCTCCCTTCCAAGCTTAAGCACATGCATAATTTAGATAGCATGTAAACAAGATAAAATAAAATCGAATATATTGCTCGCAATAGTTTTAAGCTACCCCGAGATTTTAAACTACACTCACATGTTAAACCAAGCTACTCTTGTCCCCGAATAACGATTCCTTTTTGCTTTTCTTCAATTTGTTCGATCCCTTTATTATTTAGTCATAACAAGGATATAACTATGCATTAGAACTAAATTCATCACCCAGTTACTTAACCAATCAATAGACACATATATACATCAACCAAGCTACCCAACTTACTATATAACATGCAAATATATATATATATATATCACTATAGAACATTTGAAATTAAACACACAAACAGTCCACCAATTCTGCCCTTGTATTTCCAACTCTTCAAAAATGTTATACCAACATGTATACTCACCAAACAACTCTTAAGGTATTAATACACAATCAAACTTATTATGTTCATGTAGAAATAGTCTTGATCCCTTAAATGTTATTCGAAGCAACCACACATACAACCATAGATATCAAAAATAGTTCCTTAAATCGTTATACACGTGAATTTCAATCCCAACTCATAGAATGTTTTCCCTAAGATTTCACGAGACATATTCCCCTATTTTAGAGACTAAATTTGATTCATTGGTTACACTCAATTCATCAAACAGTCCTACTTCAGGATACATTTCCTAAATTCATTCACAATAGCAATTATCCAACTCAAACAAGCTTAGTGTTTAAAGTAATCATCGATTTCACATTTGGATTAAGCTGTCTGAATCTTTACAAGCATGCATTAATCATGGTTTACACATATTGCATGAAACATATAACCATTCTAATGGAGGGAAAATCATCAAGAGATTAACATTCAATTCAATCAATATTCTCATAGCAATTTATATAATCTTCACTCCTAAATCTAAACATAAGAAAGTAGTAAGGATACTTATTCTCCTCCTCTATGAACTGATATATGCCTAAGATCATAAACTTGAGGGCTCACTTTTATGCTTCCATGGCTAAGGACCTAAGCTCTCGCTCTCTCAAGTATTTGGCTCCTCTCAATGGGGAGGGGATGACCATTTTGGAGGTGGAATCCAAATGGTCAAACCCCTCCCTACTTGGCTCCCCTCAATGTGTCAGGTGTACAAACCCTCCTACATTATTTTACTAAGCATGCAAGTCTTGAGGTTTAAAACTTTTTTAGTTTAGTTACTTTCTTATGGATCTCATCTCTTCCTTTCTTTCGATAAGGTCCTAAGCTGTTGATTAATCTAGAGTTGCACAGGGAACAAAGTGTTCAAGAATTACACATTAATAACATAATTCTTTCCATATCAATTTTAGGGGTATTACATTACCAATTAGTAAGATCAAAATTTATCAAGAGCAAATACATCAGCAAGAAATTCTTTCTCAGTTATAGAGTAATTAAGTTGTGCTTTATTTAAGGTTCTACTGGCATAGTAGATGGAATGGAAATCCTTGCCATGCCACTCTCCCTAAACTACTCCGACGGCATAGTCACTGGCATCGTACATGAGCTCAAAGGGCTCAGTCCATTTTGGTGCTATGAGTATAGGGGCATTAATCAATTTCTCTTTAAGTTCCTGAAATGCTCTCAAACAAGAATCGCCAAATGCAAAAGTGGCATTATGTTCCAACAACAAGCATAAAGGTTTAGCAATTTTTAAAAAATCTTTAATAAACCACCGATAAAAACCGACATGACCTAAAAAACTCCTTATACCTATAATAGTCGTAGGAGGTGGCAATTGCTTGACTACCTCTACTTTGGCTTGATCAACTTCTAGTCCTCTCTTAGTTACCTTGTGACCGAGAACAATGCCCTCCTTCACCATGAAGTGGCATTTCTCCCAGTTCAACACTAGGTTTGTCTCGATGCATCTCTTTAAGACTTGCTCCAAACTATGAATACATTCCTCAAATGTTTTACCAAACACAGAAATAATCCATGAATACTTACATGTTGTGCTCGATCTTATCAGAAAAATGGATATCATGCAGCATTGAAAAGTTGTCGGCGCATTATATAGGTCGGATGCCATCCTTCTAAAAGCAAACGTCCCATAAGGGCACATGAATGTGGTCTTCTCTTGATCATCAAAGGCAATGGCAATATTATTATAACCCGAATAACCATCCAAAAAATAATAGAAAGCTTTGCCTACCAACTTGTCTAACATTTGGTCAATGAAAGACAATGGGAAGTGGTCCTTCCTTGTAGCCTTATTCAGCCTTCTATAATCCATTCACACTTTCTATCCTGTGATGGTCCAGGAGGGAATCAATTCAGCTTCACTGTTTTGTACCACGGTCATGCCACCTTTCTTTGGCACGCATTGCACCGAGCTAACCCATGAGCTATTGGAAATGGGATAAATGATCTCGGTATCAAGCCATTTTATGATATCTTTTTTTACTACCTCTTTCATGCTCGGGTTTAGCCTTCTTTGGCCTTTAATGATTCTACCATGGTACTCTTCCAGAATGATTTTGTGCATGCAAATGGTTGGGCTAATACCTCAGATGTCTACCAAGGTCCAACCCAACGCTTGCTTATAATTTCTTAATATTGCTAGTAATCTCTCCTCCTAACCATTGGTGAGATTAGTGGCAATGATCACCAATAGAGTTGAGTATTTACCTCAATAAGCATACTTCAAGTGATTTAGCAATGGCTTTAGCTCCAACTCCGGTGGTTCCTCAATTGATGGTTTAGGCTCTTTTATCTCTCTACCGGCCAACTATAGTGGCTCAAAATAACTTACATCTTCAGCCTTCAAGGCTAATTCTTCAGGTTCCTTAAACAGTTCAGCTATGCCATCAATCATGCTGGCATCAAATTCAGTATCCTGGCATAATTATGCCATGTCCACAGTATAAATGGACTCTATCATCTTCTCGGCTTGACATTCATCAGGTTCATCTGCACATTTCAAAGCTTGAAACACATTAAAAGTAACATGTTGGTCATTCATACACATTGTTAGTTCCTCTTTATGAACATCAATAAGAGCCCCACCCGTGGCAAGGAATGGCTTGCCTAAAATAATCGGAACATTAGCATCGGCCTCATAATCCAAAATAATAAAATCAGCTAGAAAGACAAATTTGTCTACCTTCACCAACACATCTACAATCTTATCCTTGGGATATGCATAGGATCGGTCTGCCAGATGGAGTGTCACGGCAGGCCTTACTTCTATGCCAAGCTTTCTAAAAACTAACATTGGCATCAAGTTGATGTTGGCTTCCAAGTCACACTATGACTTGCCCATAAATTTGTTGCCAATTATGTAGGGAATAGTAAAACATCCTGGATCTTTAAGCTTTAGTGGCAATTGATTTAGGATCAGGGCACTGTATCTCTCAGTGAGAGCGACAGTTTCAAAATCTCCCAACTTTCTCTTTTTTGGACAGAATTTTCTTCATGAATTTTACATTGTTGGCCATTTTCTCAAGGGCTTCTACCAATGGAATGTTAATTTACAATTGCTTAAGAACTTTCAAGAAGTGCTTAAATTGCTGATCTTGTTTGTGCTTTTAAAGTCTTGCTGGAAATGGTGGTGGTGGATAAATATATGATGGCACTACCGGCTTTGCTGAGGTAGTGCTGGCATTTGTTTTAGCATCAGTATGTTGTTTGGCCTCAGTCTGTTTGTCATCAATGTTGGCATCATGTGTGGAATCATTGTTGCCATTGATTCTGCCACTGGTACTGGCCTTAGCACTGGCATTATCTGTGTTAATTTCCTCATTCTCTGTTTCTCTGGGCTTGTCTATCAGCACTGGCTTTTCACTTTGACAGTTAACTGGCTGCTTGGCAGCCATCTCTGCCTCACACTGCTTACCACTTTGAAGGGTTATAGCCCTACATTGCTCATTGTCTTTGTGCCAAGCATCTTCAGTGTCACCTGGCAAGGTTCCTTGGGGTCGATTGTTTAGTGCATTGGCAAATTGTCCAATTTGAATTTCCAAGTTCCTCATAGTTGCTCCCAAACTCTAGACTATGACATTATTCTTTTCCATGTAATCTTTGGGAGGACCTTCTTGGTTGAAATTTTGCCCTTGCTTGTAATTTTTTAAGCTTTCTATGGCGTAGCATTTTGATAAAATGATGGCATGACATTGCCATTGAATGTTGGCATGGCATTGTTATTCTGCCTCTGGGCATTTTGGCGTTGTACATAGTGCCAGTTACCTCCTTGATTTCTCCAAGCTAAGTTAAGGTGTTGTCTCCAACTTGCATTATAAGTATTGGAGTTAGGGGTACAGTAACGATTAACATTGCCAACAAAATTTACCAACTCAGGGTTGGCAGGGCATTCTTCCACATAATGGTTCTCTCCGCAAATTGTACAAAATGGGTCTAATGCTTTAACTTCTTGGGATTCTTTGTTCTTTTGCAACGTTTTCGCCATGCTCGTGAGGTTAGAAATCTCGGCATGAATGGATGTTAGTTCATCAGCCTAAAATTTCCCACTGGTTTTGGTCCTAATCCCAAGTCTAGCAACAGGATATTCAACATCATTAATCGAAATCCTCTCTAGGATGTCAACAGCTTCCGAACACCTCTTGTCAAGGAATGATCCAGCTGCTGAAGCATCAACAACAGTTCTCGTTTGTGCATTCAATATGTTATAGAAGGTTTGAATTTGAGTCCAATTCGGGAATCCGTGCATAAGACACGTTCTTAAAAGATCTTTAAATCTCTCCTAGGCATCATATAAAGTTTCATCCTCAGGCTGCCTGGATGTAATAATCTCACCCCGTAGCTTGGCAGTGAGCGTTGGCGGCTGAAATCGTGTCAAGAACTTCTGGCATGCCCATGAAGTGACTGAGCCAGGTGGCAAAGAATTGAGCCAAACCTTGGCTCTATCTCGCAAGGAAATAGTGAATAACCTTAACTTCACAATGTCTCCAGATACTCTAGTTTATTGAAATAATTGGCAAATCTCCATGAACTACTTTAGATGTTACCTCGGATCTCCAGTAAGTGCTCCATAAAATTGGTCTATATTCAAAAGAGTTTGAATCATTACCGGCTTAAGTTCAAATTTTGGTTCATTTACCTATGTGCCAACAATTCTTGGCATTAGATTTGTAATGTCAGGTGCTAAATATTCTTGGATTGGCCTCTCATCCTCCGTATTAGCAATTGGGACATTAGGAGGTGGTGGTGCATTGTTATTGGGTGGATCACCACCATTGTTCACAGCGCCATTCTTTTGATTATCGTGATTCATCTTTCAGTGTCTTTTCTTTAACCCCCATAAGGTTCTCTCGATTTCCGGATTGTATGGCCAATCGTCCACCATAGGGTGGTTTCTGGTCATACACCGATGAAAACAAAAACAAATTAAAACTAAAAGAAGACAAGTACAGATTGAAAACAATCAAATCCATTGCAATCCCCAGCAACGGCGCCAAAAACTTATAGACTCTCTAGAAGAAGTGTGTTATGAATGCTGGAAAAAAGGGAAAATGTATGTATTAGTAAAATAATGCCAAGAGTCTTTTGTGTGCAAGTATACACGGTCTGCAAGTAATACAACAGTTAAGCTAAGTATCAATCCCACGGAGATTGACCTGGAAGTTGTTTGTTTGGTTGTTACTTGCCTTAGAAGAAAAGATGTTTGTTTTGAAGATTGTTTTGGAATTAATAAAAAGAAAAGAAGAAATATGAAGTAAAACATTGGTGAGGAAGATGCTCTTAGTGAATGATGAGTGTTGGCAGGGAATGCTTGGGTTTAATGTCGCTCGTGCCAGCCTTTATTGGAAAACTTTCTTGGCATTGTTTGCCGATCAGATTCAACATTAGCAATGCCTCTCTCGATGGCCATTACTTTAATTCGATTATGTAAAAACCCTTATATCTCTATAGTGTATGCTCTTAAATGAACCGAGTTGATTAAAAACCAATTTGTACTCCTAGGAGATAGATATCACTTCAAAAGTAAGTTCATCTACTTGAACAACTTCTCTCGAAGTTTCTTTCCCTAGTACTCAACTACTTAATCGTTGTCACCCCAAGTTTATTAAGATATTGGGAAGCAATAGGCCAACGGTGCCAGCTCTCGCTTGCCAAAGTATTTAGGAAAAATTCAAGTATGTTGAATAGAAAAACTTTTTCCAAAACAGAATTGTCATTAAAGAAACTAAGGCATAAAACCAACGTTTAAACCAAACATCCCTCACCAACTATGAAATTAGTTCATGGTGAGGGAATTAACCGACAAAACCATAACCATTTTAAAAAACATCATCAAAAAAATAATAATATAACAACTTGAACCAAAGAGAATAGGCGAAAGGGGTCTCTCGATGCAGCCCTCGAATCCAGGCTCTCAGCCAAGTGGTTGAATCACCTTTCCTCAGTGAAGCCGACCATCACTCGTCGAGCACTCCAACACCTCACTTCGATCACTCAAAGTCTTCCCGATCTCCTCTCGTGCAATCCCCCTAAATGTTTGATCGGTTGGTGTTTATATAGGCATGCAAGGGAAGGGAATAAGATAGCTTCTTCATTTGAATTTCAAATGCTCCAAGGATAAGAAATAGAGTCTTATCCGATCAGTGTGATAGCTTATCAAGCTAGGGTGATGTTATCATGCCGATGTTACCTTGGCACACAAGCTTGGCATGTATTTTCCAACATAGCTTGGCATCACATTATCTGCTATTTTCTCAGAGGTTGTTCTATTTGCGATCTTTTAGGAGCCTGATCATGTCCTATTTTTTCGGGGTTCAATAGCCTCTTGGCATGGCATCAAGTTCACTTCTCTTCCAGCAAGTGCTTGGCACTATCTGGTCTTTCTGTGCCTATAAAACTTGGCATTCCCTTTAGCAATCCTAACTGTGTTGCTTTCCTACGCCTAATCCTATGCCAAACCTGCAAAATAGCCACAAAAACAACCCTTTCACAATGGCATAGACAAAATACTAAACTCCTTATACAAATGCATGATTCTAACAACCTAATGTAACTAAATTTACCTAAAAACAAGCAAGAGTAGTGTAAAATTGGCATTAAAAACAATACTTTTGGAAAGGTAACATACCGTTTCAAAACCTTTAAAGGAGTAGTTTGTATCGACGAATGAGGTTTTGCATAGTCGGTGAGTGAGAGCGTAGATTTCAGTTTTGAAATGGTTTAAAGGTTATTTTGGGAGTTTAAATTTAGCTTGAAACACTAGTTTAAACTTAGAAGTAAGTATGATGAGATATCTCCCTCGGGCGTGCTTTGGCGAAATTGTTTTTGAATTAAATGGTACCTATTGTTTAAGTATGTTTTATACTGATTTTTTATCATATTTTGATGATGGATGCATTTGGGAAAATGATCTATGTAAGTATGAGGAATACTTGTGAATGCATGGTTTAATGTATTAGAAATGGTTTTGGATTGTTGCATATAAAAATAGTGAGGTACATGGTTAATAATGAATTATATTGGCAAGTGATGTGGTTTAAAATATTATCAGATATAGTTGGCCAGCCATAGGATTGATAGTGCATTATAAAAGGTTGTCTCGGGTGTTGAGGGGTTTACTTATACTGAATAGTCCACCACGAGTACTCTAACGGTTGAGGGGTCATATGGTACCGAAAACTCCTATTAGTGGATTATACAACTAACCGATGATTTGGGTTGTGACGGTACCTACTTGTGATTGTACCTTAATTTCATTTGAGATTATACGAAGTGTTGAGAGGACACTTGTTGAATCCGTGTATCCGATGTAATATTTTGTAAAGTGGAACTTGTTTATGATCACTTGAAAGCCAATATAATTGATAAAGTATCATGTGGATGGATTATGTTGTATAATGTTGATTTATACATGTTTACTCTTTAAGCCTTGCATATGGGTTGTTATGCATGGGAAAACTTAAATTGAGGGTTTGCATCGGGACTTTGTTGTTGATCCATGATACATGTTGCATATGGTTTAATATGCATGTTTAGGAAATGTTAAGTGCATGGTTTCAAAGGCATGATGATGTTTTTAAAGAGATTGAAAATGGGATTTTCATTGTGGTTTTATAACCGGTTTTAAATGAATTCATGGTTGTTGTTTTTGAGCACTCCTCACTAAGCCTAGTGTGCTTATGCTATCTTTGTCTATCAATGCAGAGAATTAAAGGTTTGAGGTAGCGAGAAAGTGAAGGAAAATCCAAGGATTTGATTTACTCGAAAGTATGGTTTTCAAACTAGATTAGTAGTAATAAAGGCAATGGGGTTCATTGTTGTTTGGAAGCGTTGCTTGTTAAACTCCCGTAACATTCAAATTTATATTGTTGTTGTAGAGTTTTATGAGGCTATATGTTTTGTTTTGATGTGGATTTACGTTTCATGTATTGGTTGGTTCGGTTCTTAGGAAGCATGCCTCTAGACTTTTGATTGAAGCGTGTTGTTATGATTTGATCATGTTTCTTTGATATTCTGACATGGATTGATCTTTGGTTCAGTGGTGTACATGTTTGTGGCTAGTTAGAGTACATTTGAATCCTTGATTGTATGAGAAACCAATAAATTAAGTCATTGCAGGCCTGAACGTATCGTTACGTGTGACTCTGTACCGATACGGGTAAGTATATTTTGAAGCTGGGTTACGATACGCGGGTACCTGTATCGGTATGGGCATGTATATTTCAGCAAGGTGTACCAATATGCGAGAAGGCGTATTGGTACGGTTTTGAGCTACTGGAATATATAATTTTGAGAATGTACAAGCGTACCGATACACTTGCTTGTGTATCGATATGGGTTGTAGTTATTTCAGTTATTGTATTTGAATCTTTCATTTTGGTCTCTATGTCCTTGATTACAATTGTATGGGTTTGGATTATCCTTTTGAGTTGGAACTTGACAAACAAGCATGTAACATGATTAATTGAGGATTAGTAACTTTAAATCTAAGCAAGCCCCTATAACTTTTAGCTTTGCAATTTGGTCCCTAAATAGCAATTGCGCGCAATCAGATGTCAATTCGACGCTCGATTCAATTGGGATTTCACCCGCTGTCAACATGCTCACCATAGGTCATAATGTGGCATCTAGATAAGATAAAAAGAAAAAAAATGGACCTAAGTTCGGTTAATCATTTTGGGTTTGTTTTGGCAAACCCAATATAGCTCACTCGATTTTGTTCTGGCGTCTAGGCCGGGACGAGGGGTTACACGATGTGCGTTCAGAATGTCGACCTATCCTAGCATATTGCCCTGGCAAAATATCATGTACTAACACTCACAAAATCTTTTCAAAGTAGAAAAGAAAATAAAACTAAATAAAAATAAACTAAAATACTAAAAAGAAAAAAAAACTAACCTAACTATTTATAATAATCAAATGACATTGGCAAAATTACTCGATCTCTGCCATGAGAATGGTCTTCTTGGCATTACCTTGAAATCCTTCCAAATAATGCTTTAACCTCTGATCATTCACCTTGAACATTGTTCATGTTTCTGAATCTTTAATGCCAATCGCACCATGAGCGTAGGGCTTAATGACCTTAAAGGGTCCTGACCATCTAGATTTGAGTTTTCATGGAAATAACATAAGACTGTAGTTGAATAATAGTACCTTCTGCCCGACTACAAATTGTCTTGGTAAAATTCAGCTATCATGCCATCTCTTTGTTCATTCTCTATACAATTTGACATTCTCATAAGCTTTTGCTCTTAACTCCTCCAATTCATTCAATTCTAACAAACGTTTCTTGCCTGCATCCCTCCATTCCATGTTCAACTATTTGGTAGCCCAATAGGCGCGATACTTTAATTCCACCGAAAGGTGGCATGATTTCCCAAACACCAGCTTGTAGGGAGAGGTCCCTAGTGGTGTTTTGAAAGCTATCCTACAAGCTCATAAAGAATCATCTAACCTTAAAGACCAGTCCTTTTGAGTTGGGTTCACAGTGTACACCCCTTTCCCGGCCTGGTCGAGAACCGGGACGGAGTATGCTACCGATGAACTAGACGGTGGTCAATACGAAAATTCCATGCAATAGGTGATGGTATTAGGCCTAACATTCAAGAATAGGCAATATAAAATTTCAAATTACTCTGTTGCAAGCCTATGATTATCCATTTACGACCAAATTATACTATTTACAAGTTTAGGGACTTAATCATAATTTCAATAATTTAGTGGTTCGGTTCTGAAACCTATCTTACTATAATGAAATTCAACATGAAAACAGTGAGCGTACAAATTTTCATACAATTAGGAGTTCATATGCCCATTCAATTAGGCCATACAATAATTAGTGACCATTCTGTAAACAATACAAAACTGGGTTCTTTAACTTTTAATAGAATCAAGTGTCACCGTACCGATACCCATATGGTTGTATTGGTACGCTAAACCTAATTCCAAAATTCTAGATTCAAAGGTAATAGGACTGTATCGATACAGTTGAGGGCCGTACCGATACTGGTTGACCATGTTGACTTAGTATCAATACGCTTTGACCTCGTATCGATAGCATTTTTACACCCAAATTCCAGTAGCCAAAATCTGTACCGATATGCCTAGGCTGTATCGATACACCCTTTGTTAACCATCATTAACCTGACCAAATATGCAAGGCCATATCGATACGCCATCAACCGTATCGATACACCTTGTCTTGCAATGATAGATTTTTGTTGGTTTTTATTTGATTTAACCTATTAACCAATGTCCAAATGCAATAAAATTTTACCAGTAAGTTTTAAACATTATAAACTACTAGCATGCCAAAATTCGTGTTAATCCAAATCCATTTACTATGTTTTCACCTTTTTGAGCCAAATATGCACTTTTAGTCCTTTTAAGCCATATGAAAAGTTCATTTTAAGACTTGTGCACTAACATCCCACAAGCACAAAATATACATATCAAAAGAGCCTTATATGACTATTCTAGGTACTTGGCCACCCTACTAGGAGTTCATAGGTTCGATATACATTACTTTAGTTTGCTAGTGACTTGTCTAACGCTTCAACTTCTCTAATCTCCAACGGTAAATCTCTTAACCTCAAATGGATGAGATGCAAAGCATTAGCCATACTTTTCCTAGTGAGGTAGTCACAATTAAAACACAATATTAAGGAAATGCATTCCAACTCATAACTTGACAATGACAATGCAATAGATCAATAGAAACAATGCCATGAACATATTCAATAACAATGAATCATTAATTCATCAATAACCCTTGGATCAATTCTGGATAATGGATATGCGAATTCCTATGCCTCGCCAAATCAATGAATGGTCTAGTCCCTCCGCCTCACCAATATGACCAATATCACAACACATCCCTCCGCCTCACCAAATCAATATAGGTCATCGCCCTAGGACCGTAGTCTACCCGTACACTGAGCTCATGAATCCTATGACATGCCAATTGTATCCAATGTCTCCTTCGAATCCAAGGTCCAGTGACAAAATCAATGATCGGTGTTCAATAGCAATGACAATATTAAATATATTCAATAGCTTTATCAATAAGCAATGTTTCAATATCAATGTTAAATAATAGTATCAATGTCGATAGTCATATTTCAATGTTCTCAATGATAATATTAATAACCGATGGTTCATTTTTCATGTTTTGATAACCATAACGATGTTGACATCAATGATCAATGACAATGACTATATCAATGTTATATCAATATCCTATACTTTCATAGTTCAATGACAATGGCGATGATCATGGAAATAACAATACTCAATGACAACAACGATAGCTATGTCATATGTTCAATAACAATGACGATGGAATTGACAATGCTTAATACTTGATGCGATAACTTGCCAATACTTACAATAATGTCTGATAAGTGATTCGATGCAATAATCCTTAACAACTAAGTTAGCAATGACAATTCTATTAATAATGAAGTCGGGAAAGGCACCTAGCCTAATCCCGAGACTCTAACTACACTCATCTCGATATTCTAAAGCTTTCAAGGCTCTCAGATGGAAAACCCCTTGTTCTTAGATTTTGTTGGTGACGGTGGATGATCTCTACCAACTTCTTGAGCTAGGTAAAAATAATAGGATTGTGTTAGAATCATTAACGCGATACCGTAAACAATACAATGATATCAAAATCAATATCAAAGCTTAAAATAGCTATTAGCTATCAAACGCCATGGATAGCCAAAACCTAGCTTGTGATTAAGCTCGATATATCCATGTAATTCAATAATAGCTTGAGGGAATAAGCTTACCAGTTAGCTAGGATCGTTTCGATAACAATAAACTGATCAAAGCTAAGCTTTCTTCAACCTCAACAATGAAGGTGCTTGCTTAGGTAGGAGATGATAGCTTGGTGAGGTGCTTGCTTAGAGGGTTTTTGGGTAAGCTTCCCAAACTCTAGCTATTTTCTTTGTTTTAATTGAAGGCTTTTCTTTCAATGAAGGAAGCTCTCCCGGTTATCCCACGTATGAGATTTATAATTGAGGGGGGCTAACCGCAAGATTAGTCCCTCAACTCTCTTTTCCTTATACTTTTATCCCCAAACGTTAAATTTCTATAATTTAGCCACTAAAAGTTTTCCAATACTTTCAATAAGATCCTTAAACAATAATTTGACTCAATTAGATTCCACTACCGATACAACTGACCTTGGGGTCAGCATCAATACAATATTTGAACATTTTTATATAGGGTTTCTGATCGCCAGAATCCAATTTTGACTAGGCTAGATTATGGGGCGTGACACACAGTCTTTTCTAGAATATTCTTGATCTCCTTATTTGAGATTTCTACTTGGCCATTCATTTGAGGGTGGTAAGCCGTGGAAATTCTTTGTTGGATCTCATACCTGCACAGAGCTTTACTAATTAGTTGGCATTTAAAGTTGGTACCTTCATCGTGTATGATAGCTCTAGGGGCACCGAATCTAGTGAAAATCTGCTTGTGCAAAAACTTGGCAACTACCTTGGCATCATTTGTTGGAAGACCAACAACTTCAACCCACTTCGAGATGTAATCTACTGCTTTGCATTGTTCTCTCACTTTTCGGGCATCCTTCGTATCACTTGGAAAAGTTCCTTGGGTCTGTTACTAAGTGCATTGGCAATCTACCCTAGCTATACCTCCAAGTTTCGCATAGATGCTGCTAAACTCTAGACAGTGGCATCATTTCGCTCCATGTACTCCGTTAAAGTTTGGTGGTGCATTGTTGCTCTTACGTTGAGCATTAAATTGATTACCTCTCTAATTTCCCCTAAGAAAAGTTGGGATGCTACTTCCAACCTGCATTATAAAGTATTGGTATGTGAGTTAAAATTACAATTGAAATTGCCAACAAAGTTAACCGATTCTGGGTTTGATGGGCATTCAACCACATGATGATTCTCTCTACAAATTGTGCATAACGGTTCCAGTTCCTTTACTTCTCGGACATTAGAAGACTTCTACATTGTTTTCACTATGTTAGTAAGATTGGAAATCTGAGCATTGATTAATGATAATGCATCAAGCTCTAATTTTCTAGCAGTTTTTATTTTGGTTCCCAGTCTAGCAGTAGGATATTGGAGGTCGTTGGTGGCAATCCTTTCCAGGATGTCAAATGCCTCAGTGTAATTTTGTCTAGCAATGAACCATATCCCAAAACATCAACCACAGTCATGGCATGAGCATTGAGTCCATTATAAAAGGTCTTTATTTGGGTCCAAGTAAATCCATGCATGGGGCACCTTCTCAACAGGTCCTTGAAATGCTCTCATACATCATACAAAGTCTCATCAACAGCCTGCCTAAAAGTAATGATCTCTCTCCACAACTTGGCATTGAGTTTAGGTGGCTGGAATCTCAAAAGGAACTTATGGCATAATTTTGCCCCAAAAGTAACTGAACCAAGTGGCAAAGAAATTAGCCACATTTTTGCTTTATCTTTCAAAGAAAATGAAATTAGTTTCAACTTCATTGTCTCTTCAGCTGCACCAGGTTGTTGAAATAATTGGTAAACCTTCATGAATTGCTTAAAGTGTTGCCTTGAGTCTCCAATAGGCGAACCATCAAATTGACCTACATTCAATAAAGTCTAAATCATTACCGGTTTAAGTTCAAAATTTACTGCATTCACCTTTGGACCAATCAGTCCTGGCATCAAATTATCCATGTTTGGTGCCAGTTTTCTCTAATAGGTCTCTCTTCATCATTGAAGATGGTAAATCTTATTATGTCGATCTTTGCATACATGTATTTTCAAAACAAGTAATGCTGATACACTTGCTACTTTCGAACCTGCATTTGCAAACAGCTTGATGAAGCAAGTGGCTAAAGTGAAGACTATGGATTGAGGTCTCAGTTGGGTTGTCGTAGCCAGCTGCTCATAGCGGTTCCAACGAAGACACATGAAAATTGTCAGCAAAATTTTTGTTGTTGCCATTGTATCGCTTCTTGTTGCCATACTCTAATTTTGTTTGATTGGTATCCCCGAAACTCAAATCTTAGAGTAAAAGAATCTAGTGACTGATGATTGTTTTAATATTTGGCAATTGATTAAAATATATTCTAAGTTTCTATACTTTGTGTACATTTAAATTTTAGTCCTTTTACATTTCATATTTAATAATTCAATTTTAATTGTCAATGGTGTTAAAATTGTTTAGCTATGTCATTTTGAAATAAGAAATAGTAATTTGTAAAAAAAATCAAAGGCAAATTTACGGCGTTTGTGGCAAAAACGTCACTAAATATCGCAATATCCAGTCACATTTAGCAAAGTTTTGGTGGAAAGCGCCACTATAAATCAACATTAGCGGTGTTTTGAAATAAAAATGCCACTGAAGATATGGTATTAGCGGTGTTTTGAAATACAAACGCCACTAAAGATATGGTATTAGCAGCATTTTGAAATACAAATGCCACTAGAGACAGGGTATTTTTAGCGGCGTTTTAAAATTAAAATGCCACTAAAGACAGATTATTAGTGGCATTTTGAATTTCAAACGCCACTATAGAACTCGACCTTTAGCAGCGTTTTTTGTATCTATTGCGGCACTGGATCTAGTGGCACTTCTTACGGTGCTTTTCCTAGCGTTGGGAGGAGTTTTAGCGGCACTTAAAATGCCGCTATAGAGCAAAAAATGCCGTGAAAAACCTATTTTATTGTACTGTTTTCGACTAACTAACACTTGGCAAATAATTGATGAATTAAAAGCGCCAAAAACTTGTCGACTAACTAGCACAAGTAAACGTTAGTATTGCTTCTGTCAATAGCAATACCCTAAGCTAATTATGATTAACTCATATATGTCTATAGTGATATTTTTCAATAATTAACTTGGCAAAGTTTTAATATTTACTCATAAGGGGTAGATTCACTTCCGAAGTAAGCTCATCTACCTGAGCATCTTCTATCGAAGCTTCTCTCTTTAGTACCTTAAATTAATCGTTATCCCCTAATCTATTAAGATATTAAGAGATAATAGGCATGCAACGACAATTGTCATATGGCAAAGAATATAGGAAAATTAAGCACTAGCAAGATAGAAAAAAATGTCAAGGCATTCAATTATTAAAGACTGAAAAACAAGCGTTCATCGCAAACATCTCAACCAACTTAAGAAAATTAGTTCATGGCTAGGGAAACCATTAACAAAATATCGTTTGTAATCAACATTGTCATAAATATTAGATTTAAACTAAGGGAAATATGCAAAGGAAGAGATCCGCCGATGCAACCCTTCAATAAATCCAAAGCTCTCGGTCACAGCCTGGTTAAACCACAATTTTCCCTCTACCTTCTTTCTTCACCACGGCGTAGCCTCCTTGGCTCATCAATGAGCTTCCTTTATATAGGCACTCATGGAAAACTCTAGATTGGGTTTAAATTTGAAAGTTTGCTACGCACTAATATAAGCGCATTATCTTTTTATCCGCTCTTTTGAAATTAGGGCTGACTGGATCTTTAACTAACGGCTAATTGACCTGGCATCGTCATCCTTCTTTTGCCAACCAAGTTTGGCAATCTTCGTCCTATTTTTGCCAACTCGACTCGGTATTTCTCTATTGCTCCTCTATCTTCCTACCACTACTCTTGTCCTGCTCCTAACAATTGCTCTTGACCTGCCACCAAAGCATGAAAATACCCTTTTACTCTGGCAAAAGAAACGTTCATCTACTCCTTAATGCAAATGCATGATTCTACTACCTAAATGCACAAATATGTACCCAAAGTCAAGCAAAAGCATAGCAATATATACATGCAAAGTAGTACTTTTAAGGAGTTGACAATCATTCTTCTTGTATTTCACATTGTACTTATTCAATCTTCCATATTGATTAATGGCTTCTTTTAGAATTCTTTTTTATCAGCAAACACTAAAACCAATTTCAAATCAAGGCTTAATCATATCAACAGAACTATTTAATTCAGGAAAATTTGGACCATTAGAGTCTGACTCATGCATACTATTTAGTGAGTTAGATTTTTAACTCTCACTATCACTCTTCACTCTAGTTCCAATTCCTAAATCAGATAATCCTATGCCACAATACTCTCTCTCAACTTCATTTTGCCACATTCTTAGTGCATGTTTCTTCCTCCACATCACCCACATCATTATCAGACTTTACAAACACATAATCAGAATCATTTGACATAGAATTGAAGTCATCTTCCTTATTAATCTAAGTATGTCCTAAATTAGGTTTATCACCAATGTCAGAATCAGATTCATCTTGCTCATTAATCTTTGTATATCCTAAATTAGGTTCCTCACCAATCTCAACCTCAGCTAATTTAGATTCATCATTCAAGTCATCATGCCCTAACCCTAACTCAGGTTTATCATTTAAGTCATTATGCCTTAAGTCGGATCCATATTTAATGGATTCCTCAACTACGTACACATTCAGGTAGTGGTCCCTAGCCATATTATCTATCAAATTGAGGACATATTGCTCAGTATTTAACTGTCTAATTGTTTCCCCAGTTAAGTTATCTTCTTCCTTTTTCTAGTATAACTTAACTAGACACCCAAATCCTAATATATAAACCATATTAGCAAGCTCAAACATGTTCGTTCCATCAATTCTACACCATTCATAATTGGCAACAAATTTTCCAGTATACTTAAAGACATGATCTTTAACAAAACAAACCCATGATGCTTAATTGTTGTGCATAACTCTGAAGGCATTTCCAAAGAACAATCAAGCAAATAAAACGGACAATAAATTACCATAAGCGCATTAAAATAATCAAACTTTAAAAGCAGTTACACACTAAACTATTAAATTATCGAGCTATCAAACATTAACACCATTACACATTAAAATAATCAAACTTCAGACATACACATTAAATAATCAAACTAACATCAAAAGTGTCCACCATTCATCACATAATCCAAAGTCATTTTCATATTAAAGTGAACAGTACAACTACAAAACAAAGTCACCTTTACCTACAATATCACTTTCCACAATTCATCAAAATATTCATTTCACTTTCATAATACTAAAACACAAAAGTAAATTTTAACTATTATAACACAAACATATACTTCAACCACTAAAACACTAAACTATAATCACATTGCATATGGTAATCTTCTGACAGAACACTAGAAAAAAACCTAAACATTGTATGACCTAATCCAATCACTTTAACAAAAGTTGCTGCAATATCACAATTGTTGCAAACAAAAGTAAACCTATCTAACAAAAAAATTAAACCTAAACCAATCACCCAACGAAAACCCAAATTATGAGAACGAATTAAGAACGAATGGAAAACCTAAATAATGGAAGAAGAAATATCATACCATAGCGAACAACTCATTGCCCTCTCGATCGAAGTTTGCGATGATACATCATTAACATTAATTTGTCGAATAACTTGTGAAAAACCCCTAAACCAATGATGATAAAGCCCTAAACACCAATTTAAACTTTCTAACTTTTGAATGATGAAAATCTTTCTAATTTCACCCAATTTCTCTATACCCTTAAGCATTTTCTCTAAAATGATATAATTTTTCTTTGGATTTTTAAATTTTTGGTTTAGGGTTAAACTAATTATGGATAATGAAGCGTTGTTAAATTATAGCTCAAAGCACACCGTTTTAATGTGGAGGCCACATTGGTATCCTAATCAGCAGTTTAACGTCCAGGTTAGACGTCTGTCTAATTTTTAACGGAATGGGGTTGCTTCGTATGTTTCAATTAGTCAAGAGACTAGTTTGTAACTTTTGATAGTCAAAGGATGCAAAAAAATAATTGAAGTATAGTTGGGGGACCATTTATGTAGTTTACCCAAGTAAAAGTTAAATGTTATCACACTATCTTAAAAAAAATTAGTCACACTAATTAAATTTCTTAATATTATAGATATCATATCCATGATAATTATGGATGGAAATACATAAAACTAAAGGCATATCCTTTAAGGGACTAGTGAGGGTCACAACTCCTCAAAATTTAGAAATTTTTAATTCTACTTTTAAATTTTTTTAAAAATTTAATTTGACTCCTCAAAATTTTTAAAAATTCATAGATTATTTGTAAGTTATTTGTAGCCAAAGATTTTTCAAACTCAGTGTTGCAGCAAGTTGATCATAACACTGCAACTACCACTGCAGTATCATTGGCCTTAGATTGATTTTCACGAGATAGATATGTCAGTGTCATTGCCAGCAAGCGGTCCTTGATACACACAAGGGTTACTTTAGACCGTATCAATATGTTGCCTTTACAAGGTGATGAAAATAAAACAGCAATGGCAGGCATGGATGGAAGAGGGGGGGGGGGCAATTCTCCTTTCGAAATTTAAAATTTATATATAATTTAAAAAAATATTTATTTTTTATTAAAAATTTATTATTATTCCTTAAAATTTTAAAAGTTCATCCTATAATACTATGTCATGTGTCTGTCTCTAATCGCATCTTTCAAATATCAGACTTAGCTGAATAGTTAAATCTATTGATAGTGATAGATCTTGTGCAAGAGTATTGGCAGACAAACCGACCATGGCCGCAATAATTCAACGTTGCATGGTGTGGACACGTGTTTCATGTTTAGAACATATAAACCAAGACATTGGAATATATATGATATTTTTACAAGATCCTACTAGAATCTTCGCTTATTAATGACTAATTAATGTTACAGTGAACAGTAATATATTTTGAAAAGGACTTTTGTTCATATAAAACCAACGAAAAAGACTTAAAGAAATGACGACCACAATTTAGATTGATCGTATCTTTTGCTCACACAAACTATAAATAATAGAGTTATTTTCTTTCCTTTCAGAAATTTTCCATAGGAAGCTTCCAAGAAGCATCCTTGCCCAGTGATTTGCAGATATAAATACCAACAACCCCTGCATTCTGCTTTCATCATACGTAGATACACTGAAATACAAAGCCTCAAATATTTTGACATTCTCTTTTGATAACATGTCTCCCCTCACCAAGAACGACTTGCGACGGATCTTCGACAAGCTCGACAAGAATGCAGATGGCTTGGTTAGCTTGGACGAGCTCAACTGGTTGTTGGAGAGAATCGGAGTTCAATTCAGCCTGCAAGAGCTGGAGTCCTTAGTGGGAAAACCATGTCTGGGCTTTGATGAATTCATGTTCTTCTACGATTCCATCTCGAACCAAAACACGAAGATTGAGGCAGAAAATGGCGGCGATGATGAGGACGAAGTGATCTTTCACGGACATGATGATGATGCTGGTGGTGAAGAGAGTGACATTGCCAAGGCTTTCAAGGTGTTCGACTTGAACGGCGATGGCTTCATCTCTTCCGAGGAGCTTCAGAGCGTATTGCTCAAACTTGGTTTGTTGGATGAAAGGAGCGGCAAAGATTGCAGAAACATGATTTGCTACTATGACACCAACTCTGACGGTATGATTGATTTTGAAGAATTTAAGAACATGATGTTCCGTACCATTTCTTAATTCCAACATTTCCGGTAAGAAATGTCATGGTACCAATTACCAGCCGTGTTTTCCCGATAGTTTTTTTACTACAACCTTGTAATATGCTAGTAACTACAGATATAGAGTGCCACTGTTCAATGTTAAAAAATCCAATAAGAGCTTGAAATATTGGTGTAAATTGTGGGATAAATATCAAATCTACTCTAGAATTTTACACATTTTAGTTAAATGAACTTTGATTTCGTGTATTGCTATTTATGAAATTTTGATATTCGATTTTCATAAAATATTAAGTTAATATAGACAAAACATCATTTTTCGTTTAAATATTTATATACAAATAATTATATCTATCTAATATGAAATTAAATGAATACATTTATTTTACAAAATATGCATAATTGAACCAAAATCTAAATTTTATGTAATCAAAATCCGTATATCACATTGCATATTTGATCAAAATCAATGTATAATCCTACTAATTTTAATATTTATCTCTTTATTTTTTTTTCAAAATTTTAATAATATATTCTAAAGTTGAACAATTTTCATTTGGGAATGCCAGTATCATTTTTTGGTCTTTCCATCCATTTTTCTACTTGAATTTTTATGTCATTATTATTAATATACGGAACGGATACAGTCCACTTCGTACATATTAAAGATACAAAAGTACATGGTAAGCATGTTCCAAACCACTACATTTATTAACGTCACTCAAATTTCTCACCACATTGTTCGTCCATGTCACTTTTAAGATTTTCAACGTATTTATTGTTGGTAATAATAGTGATTACATTTAAATAATTAAATTTTTTTCAAGCATTATAATTTTTTATTAAGTATAAAAATATTATATTTTCAAGGTAAAAGTCGAGATTCGAAATCGTACAAAATAGGATAATATAAGATCTTTGACCCTCAACTAATTTGTTGATCTCAACTTATTGAAAAAATAAGAAAATTTCATATTTAGTACCCTAACTATGCCCGCGTTATTTTTTTGTACCCCAGAGAAGGCTTATTAATAATAAGAACCTAGTGAATTAAAGCGCATTATCCTAGACATCGTGTCGACACATGTATTCCTACCTGATGACAAACTAGTCTAAACCATCATACTCTAAGACGTCCAATCAGTATTCATGCCATGACGATTCTGTATCGACATTGATTCAAGCCTCTATAAATAGTCATGCAATAAAGAGTAAAGACACGATCACTCTTTTTCGACCAGACCAAACCAGAATACTTGACCACCATCTCAGAATCACCTTCCACCATGATCTGAACCACCTTTCTTCCACCATATGAGAACATTATTCACCTTACAAGTCAACATGTCTAAAACTCTCATCACCTTTCCCTTGTAGTTGTGGCAGCAAGTTGTTCATATACTGCAACTACCACTGCTGATGTTTTGTTGGGTATTCTGATATATGGCCTTACATTTTATGTTTTTAATTCTTATTAAATATGTCAGTGTCAGCAGGAAGCAGCTCTCGATATACAGAAGGGTTACTTTGGATGTGTATCAATGTGGTACTCACCTTTACGTTTCAATGAAATAAAAGAGCAATGGCCGACCACAATGTTTAGAGGCTGTTGACGGTTAACTGTATCTGCGGGACCTATTAGCATTGAACCATATGTAACTTATATGGCTCCTTCCCCGTTTGTAGCCAAAGATTTTCAAACTCATTGTTGAAGCAAGTTGATCATAAACACTGCAACTACCAGTGCAGTCTCATTGGCCTTAGATTGCTTTTCATGAGATAGATTTGTCAGTGTCATTGCCAGCAAGCGGCCCTTGATACACACTTGGGTTACTTTTGATTGTATCAATATGTTGTCTTTACAAGGTAATGAAATAAAATTACTTCAATGGCTGAGGATGTTTTTATCAAATTTCTTTCAAATATCAAACTTTGCCGAATAGTTAAATCCATCGATACTTCTTGTGCAAGAGTACACGAATAGAAATCATCTATTTTTTTGATGATTTTTTTTATACTTTATCTTAAAAATTAGGATTATAGTTAATGTTTAAAGTTAAAGTTTAAAGAGTTATGAGTAAGGTGTGCTTTTTAAGTTGTAGCTTTTACAATTTAAAATTATGATTTATATTTTAATTTTTTAATGTTAAAATATAAAAAGAGATACCAAAAAAGAAATAGAAGTTTTTTAGAGTATGACAGACAAACCGACCATCGTCGCTATAATTCAAGGTCGCATGTTATGGACACGTGTTTCATGTTTAGAACATATAAACAAAAACATTGGAATATATAGTATGATATTTGTTACTAGAATCATCGCTTATTAATGACAAATTAATGTTACAGCCAACAGTAATATTTTTTTAAAATGACTTTCCTTCATATAAAACCAACGAAAAAGACTTAAAGAAATGAAGACCACAATTCAGATTGATCGTATCTTTTGATCAACACAAATTAAAAATAATATTTACTCTATCTTAATAATTGTGTTACTTTTTTATTTTAAAACTGTCTTAATTAAATTGCCACTTTAAAAAATTTAACCAATTTTTAAACACAAATTTACTTTTTTAATTTTTTTAGTTTTTCAACAAAAACAAAACTTAACTATTTAAGGGTACACTTGTCATTTAAATTATTTTACACCATACAATTATTTCTTCTTAAAATTCCGTGAAAAAATTAGCATATGACACCATTAATGCGACGAGGGAGTAAAGTATTTTCTTTCTTTCAAAAATTTTCCATAGGAAGCTTCCAAGAAGCATCCTTAGCCAGTGATTTGTAGATATAAATACCAACACCCCCTGCATTCTGCTTTCAACATAAGTATGTAATCACTAATTTTGTTAGGGGTGTTAACCTGTTTTTTAAAAGGACTTTACTTATTTTAATTATTTTATATTATATGTATGTGACCATCTTAAAAACCAAAAGATTACTAGTGCTATTTGATTTAAGTTTTCTATGTATGTGTTGTTTTTATCCTATTTACTATCATATTATACTATTTATTATGTTTGATTATTATGTTCTTATCATTAGCATATTATGTTAATATTCTTTATGTTATGGCAGTATTAATATTACTAGTAGTATTACTATTATTATTATCATTATTGTTGCTATCATAAGTTAAACCAGAAATCCAAAAAGATTAACTTAAGAAAAAAAGTTCAGATATTATTATAAAAATTAAAACCCAAAAATATTATATATATAAGCCCATTAACATAAATAAAATGAAAGCCCAAGTTTTAAATGTCCATTTACAACTTAAAAGCCCCAAGAAATTACATCATATATTTGGCTCGATAAGCCCGTATTTAATATTAACCCTAATCTAATCTAATAACTGTTAACCCTGATCGGTTGTCTCACTCACGCGTGAAAATCACTCCAACTCTCATCTCCTCACACGTTGCACGCGTAACTCTTTGATTGCTTCACGCGCGCATGGAGTTCACGTGCGCCCTTTCAAATTCCGCCAGACCGTTCAAACCGCCACATCAGCGTTGAAGATGTTGACTGACCATTCATTGTGTGCCACGTCCGTCGTTGACAAGTCTTCATTCGACTCCAAGCGTCTAAGACTCTTCCACATCATGGTCACTCGGCCACGCCAGCAGCCGCAATAGTCGCTCTGGTCCCCTCCTCCCCGCGGTCGACCACCGCATACAAGAAAGCAAAAGGACGAATGTCTGAAAAAATGATATTAAGGGACAAACCAACAATTTCAGAGGAGGCACCAAATTACCAGATTTTTAGAGGGCAACCAATCGAAAATTACTAGGTCTTTTATATTTTCTAAATCATTGTAATTTCACATGTTACATATAGCAAAACCTTAGACTATTGTAAGGTATTCGAAATCATTCTTGGATTTCATACGAGTAATAGAGAGCAGAGAAAAAGCAAGGCCTTTGAGGTATATCTTCCCCGTCTATTTCATTTTTAGTGCATTCATATGCCATAGAAGTTAGGGTTTCGTGTTTTTTACCTTTGGCGTTTCATCTCCCCTCGCGTCTGTTCGTTTTCCCTCACCAAAATCTTCCGGTCTTTTCAAGGCCGTGTATGGTGAGTCGAAGAGAATAGTGAACAAAAAAGGGTTTTGTTTTTACGAGAAAAGGGGTTTTAGTTCTGTTTTCACAAAAAACGGCTTTTGTTGATTTAAAAAAAAGGTGAGATCTGGGTTTTGAACAAAAAAATGAGTCTTCTGGGTTTATTTTTGGGTTCGTCAGCCATCGATGAGCAGCGGCTGAAATGGCAGAGGATGGCCGATTTTTGGGTTCACCCTCGATGAGCGGCGACGCTCATCAGATGAGGGGAGAGGATTTCTGGATTTTTTGAATAAGTGAGGGAATTTTTCCCATTTTTGGTCAAAAAATGAATTTTTATACCGGCTTTTAAAACTGGGTTAATCCCGCAATAAATCTCTCTACCCATCTTAAATTACACCTCAGGTTATCCCGCGTTTTGTAATCACTTCCCAGGTCCTTCTGGTTTTTCAAATATTTTAATCTCATCCCTGCTTTAAATTAAAAATTGTTTGTTGTTAGATTTGGCCCCAAAATCTTGGTTTTCAGTCAATTTGGTCCTTTTTCCAGTGTCATTTGTTCCTTGTTTCCCCTTTAATCATGCATTTTTTATTTCAACTTTGCATTTTAATTCCCTTATTTTCAGTCCTTGTTTATGATCTCTTTGCTATATTGATATATATATATATATATATATATATATATGTTGAATGATGTTTAATGTCTTGGTTGATATATGTGGTTGTTATACATATGATATAAGGTTATTATATTTAATATATAGTTTTTATGTGTTTATATGTAGTATAATGTATAGTAGATATATATAAGACCACTGTTTTTTATACAATATATATATATACATAACCGGCTTTACATATATTACATAGTATAATTTATGTATATATATCCTATGCATGTCAATATAGGTTTTATTTATATATATATATATATATTACGTTATATATATATATTATAGCATATAGTTTGGAGATTATATAAGTATAAGCTACTGCCCTCTTTTATATACATATATGTCCTCGTGTGTATATATATATTTGCAATACCTTTTTATATACATATATATAATATCTATTATATAATATGGTCTTAATATGCTATCTTAATGTGATATTTGAAATGTTTTGTTTCATGCCCTTTTAATATGTTTTTATTTGTCTTATTTGTTCTTGCCGTGTTTATTTGTTAGTATATTGTGACAGACATTTAATTGTCATTCGTTTGACCTTTAATATTTTGATTGCATATTAATTAATTTAAACCCTAAAAGGTGAGGTATCTATTAGTTCCGATATTTGTGTCATAATAATCCGAGCTCAAAGGATGTTGACCAAATATTTGAATTAATCCTTGCCGTCCCAAGGTAAAGTTAAAAGTTGATAAAATCATTACATCATATCTTAACTGCTTGCACCATGCATAAAGGTGACGTATGAGATTTGAACCATAAATTAACATGACAGTCAGACTTATATGATGTCTGTTTAATCTATGGTCCGATGTATCATCAACCTTATTAATTAAATATCCAATTAATTTGAACCCACTAATTTGATAAAGCTCGTGCAATTAAGGTCAAATCTCATTTAAGGACGCTTAAGTAAATACAATTTAAATTTAAACAAATTCCATCAATTTGAAAGCAACAAATGTTTTGGTACCGATTTCCGGGCGTGATGAGGGTGCTAATCCTTCCCCCACGCGTAACCAACTCCTGGACCCTTTCAAAATGAATCTCTGGTTTCTTATGGTGTCCGGCCTACCTATCCAAGTGGCTGGTGGCAACTCCAAGTTTTCAATTGTTTTTCAAAGGAATAAGAGTTTTCAAAAGAAATCCCTTTAAATCAAGATTTCAAAAATGTTTTGGGGATAATTTGTATCGATGGTTTTTCTAAAAAAGGAAATAAGAACCATCTACTTTTCCAAAAAGTGGGATACTTTAGAAATTTTCAAAAAACGTCATCACAACATGGCGACTCCGCTAGGGAATGTTTTTGTTTTTTAAAACAAAATGAGAGTTAGGCCAAGAAAATATTTGTTGCTTTTAACTGATGGAAAATGTTGGAATTTTAATTGACTGTAACTAGGTTGACCCTTTCTTGAAAATGTGGCTAAGATCGCAAGGCTTTGATAAATGGTGGACTTCGGATTAATTTTTTATTTAATTTCTAAAGAATCACCGACATTTATTGTATCATGTTCATCAAGCTCTATACCCGAGCTCCGTCCCTTAAGTGGGAGTGAAACGCCACATACCCACGTGAGTAGTCCTCCACAAGTCGATAATTCACTTTCAGAATCTACTTCTTTTGACACGTGAACAGCCTTCCACGTCAATAGGTCGTGCTTTCCCTCGAACCGAAACCAATTCGCAAGCTTGTAATGGGCCATAACCGGGATTCTTGTTACCTTAGTAGGTAATGGGATATGTTCGGGTACCCTCGATTAGAACCAAACCATGCATGAGAATGTAGGAAGCCTACCTCGTTAGAGCTATACAGATAAACGTAGCAAACTAGAATTCATGTGGTTAGGTTTGTTTCCTTATTTGCTTAACTTTTTCTTATTTTGTTTTGTGTTTATCTCTTCTCGTTTTCGTTTTATTGTTTATTTTATAACTAATGCTTCTTTTTGTTTTCTCCTTTTTCTTCTTTTACCTTTTTTGCATATCTGTCGTATCATGAAGAGCACATTAAGTTAGAAATAGTTTGAAGTAAAAGACTAGATCAATAGGAGACTTGGTTCGTAGAAATGATGAAAAGAATTCTGATGTGCAAATATGGTCGGAAAGGGAACAACTACATGAGGGGGATAGTATTGCTGCCGGTTTCAGATCAGCCATGTCAGCCGTGACATTCTTGAATATGGAGTTCAATGATGTATCCAAGTTAAGACCGGTTTGGAACAATTGGGATCTTGAGACGAGAAATACTTTCAAGAAAGAATATGGCGACATTGCCTGTTTGCTAGATGTCTCGGTTGACCGATCGCTACTGCAAGTTTTAGTAGGGTTTTGAAACTCAGCTTACAGTTGTTTCACAATCGGTAACCTCGATTTGACCGCTACCATAGAAGAATATCAAGACCTTTTAAATTGTAAGAAGATCAACATGAATCATGTGTACTCTAAGCCTAATAAGAACAAAGCTTTTCGAGGCAAACTATCATACCCCGAAAATAGGTCTAGTTGGGGTTAGGTTCCAGTGATCAAATATTCTATACCGATTACGTAATTTGCTCGATCTTGTACCTAATTTAAAGCAATAAAGGTTATTCAGGCTATCTGTATCAATTTATTATTATATTAAAAAAAGATAATTACCGTGAGTGAAGGGGCCCACGGCTAATTCCTTCAATTGAAGGAATCGGCCATGAGCTCCCCACGTTGGGGAAGGACTTGGCCCCTTGTGGCATAAATTGCCCTCCACGTGGGTAAGCAACAAAGGGTATTATACCCCAAATTGTGCCACGGCTCCAACAAACGTGAAGCGTAGAAAATGAAAATGGGAGGCCGGCAATTTGGGTATAAAAAGGGGGTGTACGCAAGAAAGGGACAGGAAAATAAGGACCAAACAAATCGGTTCAGTGATAGGGTGGTAAGCTCAAGTTTTTCGGTTTAATAAATTTGAGTCCTTACTATTAATCGGGTAAGCTCAACTCCTTGGTTAATATTTCCGTATTGATTCGATGTCATTTTGTCGATTCTAACCAATTCCTATTGGTTAACCTAGCCCAAGAGGTTGATAAAAAACAACCGTCATCTCTTCTGAAAGCCAATGATAAAGGCATTGTTATCCAAGAACCTTAAAAGCATCGGGTTTTCGAGGTGAGTGTAGTTGTGTCAAGGGATAGGCTCGGTGCCATCCCGTTGCATTATTTTTGTGATTATGTTTGTATTTGTTTAAGGGCTCCCATAGAGCAACTATGTTAAATTCGATTGGCAAATCTGGTAAGTGCCTTGCATTGCTTTGATATATGCAAATATGACTATGATATGTTACACGTATATGATATATGAAAGTAATATGAAATGTTACATTTTGATATTTGATATGATATGACTTGAAGATTTTATTGACTATGTGAATTTGTGCAATTATGGACATTGGATACAATTGGCATGCCATAGGATTATTGAGCTCGGTTAAGTAAGGGAGGACTACGGTCCAGGGCTACAGCCTATATATGGGGGAAATAAGGTCGGCTGTGTAAGGGATATATCTCTAGAGCTACGGCTCAAGGGCTACGTCCCACTCTCCGTTATATGTGTTGGTGTATAGGGGAATCCGTGTATCCAATGGTACCTAATGTGATATGTATCTATGAATGGTGCTACGACATTATGATTATGATATGAATATGTGAAACGCATATGTGAATATGAAGCATGAAAATAAGTGAGATAAGCATGAATTATGTATAGTGTAATATGACTACTTATATATTTGATCTTCATGCATTTCATAATATTGATCATCATTGTAATTGTTGTAACTACCTCACTAGGCTATGTAAGCCTAACATGTGTGTCTCATGCATTTTCAGGACCTTGAACAATTTTGAGCCTTGGTCGTGTTGTTGCGGTTGCAAGTCACGTCCCTGACATATATGTATGTTATCTTTTGCTAAAACTCCTAGTGAAGTGGCAAATGGTCCAACTTATTTTGTATAAGCCTCTCCATGGTTGTATGATGACTTGGTAACGTGGTTTTATTGTATGCTCATAATGACTAGAATTGAATAGGTTAAAAAGTGCCTAAAATAAGCCTAAGGTGAAAACTTGGTAAATGGATTCTGAACACCCTAAAATTTGATGTGCCAATAAGAAAATGGTTTATAAGTGTACTGGTAAAATTTGGTAAATTTAGTTAAGTCACAAAACTGATTTTCGTAAAAAAAAAAGTCTCAAATTGGTTTAATTGGCTTAGTAATTCGATAGGTTCTAATAATGAAACCCTTAGATTAATAATTGGAAAGTTTAATTTCAATTGGTAATACGAAATCGGGTTAAAATCAATAACTGGTAAAAATTTACAATTTAGTCCCTAAGGTTAAGAAAAGTTTAAAATTGACCCCAACTCCGAATAAGTTTAGTAACAAACAAAGTGGATAAGTCTTAAGAATAATAAATATGATACTTAGATTTGGTTTTGAACTCTGAAACTTATTCTGAACCTTCGATTAGTCTTTCGATAACACTATCCGACCCGGATCCCTACCAGACCGAGAAGGGGGTGTTACAATTATGGTATCAGAGCCTAGGCTTAGTTGATTCTAGGACTAACCAGGAATCCGTTATGAGTCTGTGTCTACATATGCCACTTAGGAATTATTTGAATATGTATTCTATGACTTGCAACTTACACGATTTAATCCTTCTGTGTAACCTAGACCTAAAATGCCTGGTCCTACCGATAGAATGGTAGTGAACGAACCTCATCTTGGCTCCTCCTCAACTTATGGGGATAATTTGAGGCCTGAAATCCAACCTAAGCGTGTGGGACAGAATGACCCACCTCACCCTCCATCAATGCCACCCGCTCAGTAGGCGTGTCTGATATCCATGGCGGACATGATTAAGCAAGTGGTGGCGTCCCTCCATCATGAGCCACATCCTTCGCCTGCTGAAACCTCTCTGCTTGCTTCGAGAGCTCCTATTGACAAACTCAAGCAGTACCCTGTGTATACATTCACCGGCCAGGACTTGGATAACCCCGAGATCGTAGAATACTCACTGGAGAACACTCTGAAAGTGCTGAATAAGCAAATGAAGTGTCCTGAGGAGCATAAGCTTGAATATGCCATGGCCTTGATAGCTGAAGAGGCCCAAAGCTGGTGGGATACGGTGACCCTCACTGTTCCTGAACATCGTGTTACGTGGGACTTCTTTCTTCAGGAGTTTTATAAGAAATACATCGACGAGCACTACATTGCAAAAGACGCAAGAAATTCCTCCATCTAAGGTAAGGGGGAAGACTAATAGAGCAGTACATCCACGATTTTTGTAAGTATGCAAGATATGGTTCCAAGATCATCCGTACCGAGAAGGAAAAATGTAGAATGTTCATAGATGACCTTTGTGATGAACTTCATCATCTCTTCGTTGCTCTGGAAATCGAGGACTTTTAGACCCTTGTCAATCAGGCCATCGCAACTGAAGCTTCACAGAGAGCATCTGAGAGGAGGAAGGGGAACCAGACTCGTCCTGATAGAAGTTCCAAGAGGATTCTAAGTCACCCATGTCCTAGAAAAAGGGAAGACAATAGGACCAAAAGTCTGCTACCTACCAATAGTTACCTTGATCTGGGTATGTACCTCAGTTCTAGTCTACCGGAACAACTTTTACCTGCACGAATTTAGTGGATGGAACGAGCGGTTTCACAAAGGGTTCCCAAATTCCCTTATTCAACTTCTGCAAGAAGAGGCACTCGAGGCAATGTCATGGCCAATCTAGTTCTTGTTACCTCTGTGGAGAGTCTGGCCACTTCATCCATCAGTGCCCACAGAACCCTCAGGTTCCTACATCTGTAGCTTCTCAGAACAATCCTAATAAGGGTAGAGGAGCAAAGCTAGTACCATCTGAATCTGTAGGTAGACCCCGTAACAACAATACTCATCCAGCTGGCCGTGACCCACAAACTTTAGCCCAAATGTACCACGTTCGAGGTCACGAGCAAGAGGATGATCCTGATGTGATTGCAAGTATGATAGAGTTATGTTCTGAACTTGTTTATGCTCTGGTAGATCCAGGCTCCACGCATTCTTTTATTAGTGAACCCTTGATTGGAAAGTATGATTTAGAATGTGAACATGTTGCTTCTGAGATACTTGTCTCAAATCCGTTAGGAGATAGTGTGGTTATTTGAATAATCTGTAGAGGATGTCCCCTAAGGATCCAAGGCATCCCATTTCTGGCCAACTTGATGACTTTTCCTTTCCATGAGTTTGATCTTATTTTAGGCCTCGATTGGCTAGCTAAACATCAAGCGTGGGTGAATTGTTCAAAGAAGAAATTATATCACTGTGGACTCGGTAAGGAGAGCATAACCTTGATGAAGTCCAAACCCAAGCATAAAAAGAGTCTCATGTATGCCATGGACTCTAAGAAAGATTTGAAAATTAAAGACGTACCTGTGATGAAAGAATTTCCCGATGTGTTTCCTGATGAACATCCGAGACTCCCTCCCACCCTTGAAGTCGAGTTCAGGATAGAAGTACAACCTGGAACTACTCTGGTCTCCTCTACTCCGTATAGAATGGCTCTGGTAGAGTTGAAGGAGGTAAAAGCTCAAATTCAAGACCTTCAAGATAAGGGATTCATCCGACCTAGTTCCTCACCCTAGGGAGCACCGATTTTGTTTGTCAAAAGAAGGATGGATCGATGCGTCTATGCATTGACTATTGTTAATTGAATAAAGTGATGATCAAGAACAAGTACCCACTTCCGAGGATAGATGACCTATTTGATCAGTTGAAAGATGCTTCTGTCTTTTCCAAGATAGATCTTCGATCCAGATACTACCAAATGTTGGTGAAAGATTCTGATGTTCCAAAGACTGCCTTCCGCACCAAATATGGTCACTATGAATTTCTGGTGATGCCTTTTGGGTTCACGAATGCACCTGCAGCCTTCATGGACCTGATGAATCTTGTATTCCGGCCCTATCTCGATAAGTTTGTGGTTGTCTTTATAGACGACATTCTGATCTATTCTAAAGACTATGCTTCTCATGAAGTACATCTCAGGATTGTGCTTCAAACCTTCCGGGAAAAACAACTCTACGCCAAGTTCAGTAAATGTGAATTCTGGTTATCCAAAGTGTTCTTCTTTGACCATGTGATTTCTTCTATGGGAATCCAGCTAGACCCAAAGAAGATCCAAGCAATCCTTGATTGGACTTCTCCGAAGAATGTGGGAGAAGTTGTAGTTTTCTGGTCCTTGCAGGCTATTATCGTAGATTCGTTAAAGGATTCTCATTGCTTGCAACAACCTTAATGAAGCTTCTCTGCATGGATACTTATTTTGTGTGGATTGTTGATCAGTAAAGGAGTTTCGACCAGCTCAAGTAAGTCCTTACGCATGCCCCTATCTTGATGCAACCTGAGTCGGGCAAAGATTTCACCCTGTACAGTGATACATCCCATCTGGGATTAGGTTGTGTTATGATGTAAGAAGGCAAAGCCATAGCTTATGCCTCACGTCAACTCAAGCCTCACGAGTTGAACTATCCGACTCATGATCTAGAACTTGCCGTAGTTGTGTTTGCTTTGATGATTTGGCGGCATTATCTCTAAGGTGAGAAGTGTTACCTATACACTGATCACAAAATCCTGAAGTACCTCTTGACTCAGAAAGAGTTAAATCTTCATCAGAGCCGATGGATGGAATTGTTGAAAGATTATGATCTAGTTATTGACTACCATCCTAGTAAAGCCAATGTGGTGGCTGATGCTCTTAGCCGGAAACCCACTTCTTCCTTGAAATGCTTGAATGCTCACTTCCGGCTCAAGAAGCATGGTAAATTGCTAGCTGAGTTAAGATTTCATTCGACCATTGTATCTCGAATTAAGGCACTCTAAGAATCTGATGAGGAGTTGCAACCCCTTATTGCTAAGTTCAATGATAGCTCAGATCCTGACTTTGCTTTGAATTCCGAAGGATTATTGTGTTTATGCAACTGCATTTGTGTTCCCGATGATGATGATCTTCAGAACCAAATCCTAAGTGAAGCTCATTCTAGCCCTTTCTCTGTTCACCTTGGAGCTATCAAAATGTACAAAGATCTGAAGGAGATCTATTGGTGCTCCAGTATGAAGAATGAAATCACGAACTACGTAGCTAGGTGTTTGACTTGCCAACGGGTCAAAGCCGAGGACAAGGTACCTACAAGTCTTCTACAGCCCATTGAACTTCCGCAATGGAAATGAAAGCGTATCACGATGGACTTCGTAAGTGGTCTACCTTTGAATCCAAAGAGAAATTATGCCATTTGGGTCATTGTGGACCGATTCACCAAGTCTACTCACTTCCTTCCAGTAAGAATGGATTTTAGCTTGCCTAAGCTTGCGGAGTTGTACATCCGTGAAGTTATTCGTTTACACAGAATTCTGGTATCTATCATCTCTGATCGTGACCCACGATTTACGTCTCAGTTTTGGAGGACCTTATACGAGGCCTTGGGAACGCGAGTACATCTTAGCACTTCTTTCCATCCTCAAACTAACGGCCAATTTGAAAGAGTTATTCAGGTAACTCTAAACCATTCTCTAAGTTATGTGAATAAGCGTTTGTACCAATCATGATTCTTTCTTGGAGATTCTAGAAGATATGCTCCGAGCCTGTGTCATCGATTTTAGGAATACGTGGAGAAATCCCTCCCCTTGGTTGAGTTTGCGTACAACAACAGTTACCAGGCTTCAATTTAAATGGCTCCGTATAGAGCACTCTATAGAAGGAGGTGTAGAACTCCTCTTTGTTGGACTAAACTCCGTGAAGGCAAGATACTAGGTTCTGACTTACATCGAGAAACTAAAGAAAGGACTACCATTATCCGTGATCGGCTTAAGGCTGTCTTCGACCGACACAAGTCCTATGCCGATATGGGCATGAGAGATATTCAGTACGAGGTTGGTGAGAAGGCCTTCCTCAAAGTATCTCCATGAAAGAAGATTCTTCATTTCGGAAAGAAAGGAAAGCTAAGCCCCCACTTCATTGGTCCATTCGAGGTGATTGAAAATATTGGACCCGTTGCCTATCGGTTAGCTCTTCCCGAGGAATTAAGTCAGATTCACAATGTCTTCCATATATCTATGCTACGCAAGTACTGGTCAGATCCTTCCCATGTGATTGAACTGAAATCTATAGAAATCCAATCTAATCAGACATACGAGGACGAACCGGTTTAGATCCTCGCATGAGAAGTTAAGCGGCTTCGTAACAAGACTTTGCCCTTAGTGAAAGTTTTGTGGCGAAGTCATTCCGTTGAAGAGACAACATGGGAACCCGAGGAGACTATGCAGAAACAATATCCTCATCTGTTCGCCTAAAATGAAAATTCGAGGATTAATTTTCTTAAGGGGTAGAAAGTTGTCATACCCTAAAAATTGGTCTAGTCGGGGTTAGGTTCCGGTGATCAAATATTCTGTATCGGTTATGTATTTTGCTCGATCTTGTACCTAATTTGAAGCAATAAAAGTTATTCGGGCTAACTGTTTCAATTTATTATTATATTAAAAAAAGATAAATGTCGTGAGTGGGGGCCATGGCTAATTCCTTCAATTGAAGGAATCGACCATGGGCTCCCCAGGTTGGGGAAGGATGTGGCCCCTTGTGGCACAAATTGCCCTCTACGTGGGCAAGCAACAAAGGGTATTATACCCCAAAAATTGTGTCACGGCTCCAACAAATGTGGAGCGTGGAAAATGCAAATGGGAGGCTGGCAATTTGGGTATAAAAAGGGGGTTGTACGCAAGAAAGGGGTAGGAAAATAAGGAACAATCAAATCGGTTCAGTGATAGAGTGGTAAGCTTGAGTTTTTTGATTTAATAAATTCGAGTCCTTGCTATCGATCAGGTAAGCTCAACTCCTTGGTTAATATTTTCGTATTGATTCGATGTCATTTTGTCAATTCTAACCAATTTATATTGGTTAACCTAGCCTAAGAGGTTGATAAAGAACACAAATCATCTCTTCCAAAGGCTAAGGATAAAGGCGTTGTTATCCAAGAACCTTAAAAGCATCGGGTTATCGAGGTGAGTGTAGTTGTGTCAAAGGATAGGCTCGGTGCCATCCTGTTGCATTATTTTGTGATTATGTTTGTATTTGTTTAAGGGCTCCCGCAGAGCAACTATGTTAAATTCGATTGGCAAATTCGGTAAGTGCCTTCCATTGCTTTGATATATGCAAATATGACTATGATATGTTACACGTATATGATATATGAAAATAATATGAAATGTTACATTTTGATATTTGATATGATATGACTTGAAAAATTTATGGACTATGTGAATTTGTGCAATTATGGACATTGGATACAATTGGCATGCCATAGGATTACTGAGCTCGGTGACGACTATGGTCCAGGGTTACGACCTATATGTGCGAGAAAAAAGGTCAGATGTGTAAGGGATATATCTCCAGCTACGGCTCAAGGGCTACGACCCACTCTCCGTTATATGTGTTGGTGTACAGGGAAATCCGTGTATCAAATGGTACCTAATGTGATATGTGTTTATGAATGGTTCTATGACATTTTGATTATGATATGAATATGTGAAATGCATATATGAATATGAAGCATGAAAATAAGTGAGATAAGCATGAATTGTGTATAGTGTAATATGACTACTTGTATATTTATCTTCATGCATTTCATAATATTGATCATCCATTGTAATTGTTATAACTACCTCACTAGGCTTTGTAAGCCTAACATGTGTGTCTCATGCATTTTCAGGACCTTGAACAATTTTGAGCCTTGATCGTGTTATTGCAGTTGCAAGTCACGCCCCTACCATATATGTATGTTATCTTTTGCTATAAACTCCTAGTGAAGTGGCTTATGGTCCAACTTATTTTGTATAAGCCTCTCTATGGTTGTATGATGACTTGGTAACATGGTTTTGTTGTATGCTCATAATGACTAGAATTGAATAGGTTAAAAAGTGCCTAAAATAATCCTAAGGTGAAAACTTGGTAAATGGATTCCGAACACCCTAAAATTTGACGTACCAATAGGAACATGGTTTATAAGTGTACTGGTGAAATTTGGTAAATTTAGTTAAGTCACAAAGCAGATTTTCGTGAAAAAGTCTCAAATTAGTTTAATTGGCTTAGTAATTCGATAGGTTCTAATAATGAAACCTTTAGATCAATAATCGAAGAGTTTAATTTCAATTGGTAATACAAAATTAGATTAAAATCAATAAGTGGTAAAAATTTACAATTTAGTCCCAAAAGTTAAGAAAAGTTTAAAATTGACCCCAACTCTGAATAAGTTTAGTAACAAACAAAGTGGATAAGTCTTAAGAATAATCAATATGATACTTAGACTAGGTTTTGAACTCTGAAACTTATTCTGAACCTTCGATTAGTCTTCCGATAACACTATCCAACCTGGATCCCTACTAGACTGGGAAGGGGTGTTACACAAGCTTGGTAGAATCTCGAAAACGTTGTTATCTTGGGTAGAGCATCAAGTCACCATTTGGAACAAGAAAGAATACCTTAAGTGGGAGGGAATCATAGCTTTAGTTTTCGTACATCTCGTGGACTGAGTTCAACGAGACCTCTTTGCATTGTTGATCTATGGGTTGGTGATTTTTCCTTGAGCATTAGGGCTTATCGACCCGACAGTTTAGGATTTGTTTGATCCTTTGAGTAGTAGGACCAATCTCGCGCCTGTAATTTTGGCTGAGACTTTTTGATCATTGAGGTTTTGTAGAGATAACGGTGGAGGTCGCTTCCAAGGATGCTCACAGCTTTTGACCGTTTGGTTCTACAGTCACCTTTGGTCTGATGTCAATTTCTCAAGGCCTCTCTATAATGGTAAGTTCTCATCGTTGGAGGAATATTTGCAAAAAAAGGGATTGGCCAACGCAAAGGTCCGAAAAGGTTAGGCTAGATGTTCTCCAAAATATAAGAAAGGAAGACATAGTCTGGAGATCTTCGTGGTTATTGGCAAGAAATATCATTTATAGATACGGGGTACACTCTTGGGTACCACTACTTGGTCTTTGGAGGCATACAACTTATGCACCTCTTCTAGTCTCGAGACAGTATGGGTCGAAGCAATTCGTGCGTGCCACCATAGGTTTAAACGAATCCAACATGAATTATGAGAAAGAGAAGGACTACAAGACGATGATATATAATGCTTCTTCTACTTGGAACAACGTAAGAGGGGTTAGGATCGTAAATGCTCCATACATGGTCACTCCCGAGTACAAAGCGTGGCGATTTAATCATGTCAACGACAACGTTCCCCATTTGAATCCCAATGGAAAGATATCTATAGAGGAGAGATTGGTCACGCTTCCTACCGAGGCTGATATGATGAGGAAACAACTTAAAGAAGAGCAGAAAAGATACCTCAAGCTCGAGAAGAAAGCCCATCAAGAAAAGTTTGAATTCAAATTAGAGAAGACATAGTTTGAAGGAGTGATTAAAGATCTATAAAGAAAAAGAGATGACTTGGAACTCAAACTCAAGATGGAGAAGGAAGAGATTCAAAAGCTTAAAAGGTTAAATAAAAGCAAAAAGGTCGTAGAAGACAGACCAAGCGAAGGATTAGGGCTCTGATTGAAGAAAGAGAAAGCAAGAGCTGAGAATTTCAAAAAAATTATTTTACGAGCACAAATACCAAGTGCTCTTTTTAACCGAAGAAGTGAAGAATCTACGAATCTCCCACTCGAGACAGATCGAGAAGGAGCAATACCAAAATGAAACCTTGAAAGATCAAGTAAAGTGTTTGGAAAAGTCTATTTTCAAGCATAAGGGTTCAACTAGCAAGCTAAAGGCTAGTAACTTGGAGAATTAAGTCTTGACGACTCGCGTCGATGATTTGGAAACCAAGGTTCAATAGCTCAAGGATCATGTGGCAAGCCTTAGGGGAGCGATTCAAGTACGCCCGACGCCGAGTTTGGAGCAACTGCTCTTCGCCGCCTACATAATTTGGAGGCAAGAACAAGAGTTGGCACAGTGGATGAATCAGATACAAGAGGTTGCCCGAAAAGTATAGATTTTGGCGGAAGACGCTACCAAACTCCATGACTGTGTGGACGATGAATTCGAAGAAAGAGAGAGGATTGTTCGGATTTTAAGGGAGATCATTGACCTTGATACTACCTTGAAGCCATATGTGCAGTTGGTTTTCTTTAAGTTATTGTAATAAGACAATGATTCCATTAATGAAAGTTGTTTAACGATGATATTTGCCAAACTCAGTGTTGCTCTTTGCATTCATGCATAATTCTTTCATTTGCATTCTTTGTTTAAATGCTAATAATCATTTAATTAGTGCATTTTTTGCATTTTTGATTAATTTACATTTATTAATTAAAAAGCTTTCTGTTTCAAAAAGATTTCATTTTGCTTCTTAAAATTATCATCATTCCACACCCATATCGCACTTGCTCACGGACAAAGCAATTGGATGAGAGCTTTGCCAAGTTAGAAGCTGACCTACGTGGCCAGATGGAATGAACCCACAGGAATTAAGGGACACCATCATCAAGTCTCAGTAGGACATGATGAAGGAAATATCCCAGTTGCTGCAAGCTCAGCTAGGACAAGAGCCGAGGGACAAGATTACCATCGTAAATTCTACCCAAAACTCGAGGGATCGATCTTATGCCCAAATTGTCCAGAACCCTCTGCTTGTTGATCCCTCTCTAAATCCTCCACAAGGTGCATATTCCTCTCATGTTAGTGTAGCTGCTCAAACTCAACCGGGGGTTACCTTCGGGAATCCTAAGATTATCGGGGATAATATCCCAGACTTTGATGAGTTAGAGAAATTGAACCGAATGAAAGCGGAGTTCACTAAGCAATTGGATGATACTTGGAAAAACCTAGAGGAAAAGTTTCAAGTGAAGGAAGATAAGGATGGCTCATATGGGTTAAATGCTAGGGAACTCAGTTTGGTCCCCGACGTGGAAATCCCATATAAGTTCAAGACCTCCAAATTTGAAAAGTTCGATGGAACCACCTACCCTACTACTCATATAGTGATGTTTTGTTGGAAAATGGCCTAGTTTATCGATAACGAGAAGCTACTAATTCACTATTTTTAGGACAGCTTAGTGGGATCTACTTTGGGATGGTACAATCAGCTAACAAGGGCTCAAATTAAGTCATGGAAGGATCTGGAAAAAAAGCTTTTACTGATCAATATAAGAATATAATAGACATGGTTCCTAACCAATTGATGTTGCAAGGTAGAGAACAAAGGCGCAACGAGACCCTTCGTGAATACGCTCAAAGATGGCGAGATGTGGCGGCGTAGGTTCAACCACCGCTTTATGAGCATGAGATTTCTCCAATGTTCATAGATATGCAGAAAGGGATGCTCTATGATTGACTGATCAACAACCCTATTAGCAACTTTATAGAGATAGTTATGACTAGCGAGCAAATCGCGACTACCATAAAGAGCAGAAGGATCGACAGAGGGGATCATTCACACAAACAATACAAGAAAAATGACCATGAGGTGAACAATACAAACACCTTCGAGGAAACCAAGAACTTCACCATTTCCTAATCCCAGGCCACAATGGGGAATGCCCAAAACTTCAATAGAAGAGAAGATAGGGGACCTAAGAAGGAAAGGGAGGATAGGTCCTTCACTCCATTGCCAATCTCTTACAAAGAGCTCTACTCACAATTTTATAAGGAGGATCTAGTTCGACCTTATCATGTTACTCCATACAACCCACCTTACCCAGCATGGTATGACCCCAAGGTACATTACGAGTATCATGCTAATATTCTGGGACATTCTATTGAAAATTGTGTAGCATTCAAGAAGTTCGTCTAGAATTTGATGCGGACTGGAGTATTACAGTTAGGAGAACCGAGCAAGGCCAACAACCCCTACCAAATCACGGAGGTCAAGGCGTGAACGCTATCGAAGATGAATGTGCCAGAAAAACTAGGGTGAACGTGTCCGAAGTTCGGTCACCATTAAGGCGGGTTTTCCAACATTTGTGTATGGCACGCCTCATTGACCGGGGAATCATGATTGTAGAAGAAGGTTGTGGCCCGTATTGTAAGTACCATCAATCGAGAGGTCATGAGATTCAGGATTGTGAGAAGTTCCATCAGCTGATACAAGCCATGATGGACAACAAGGAAATTGAGTTTTTTGAAAAAGATTAAGGAAAGAAAGATTTAGAAGTTTGTGCATCGGAGAGTCAAGAGACCAAGTATAGTGCCAAGTGAGACAAGCGCACCTAAAGCGGCCCTCAAAATTATAATTGCTACCCCAAGATCTTTTCCTTTCAAGGACACGAAGATGGTTCTATGGAATTACGCAACAAGTGTTACAATATCGGGCTCTTCAAGTTCACAAAGAGGAAAGGATATGGAAACGGCGATGTAGCCCTCTTAGGAATAACTTGAGGAACCAAACGTTGGAGAGGGAAATGATGTGGGATATCTCACAAGAAGTGGGTGGTGCTATGTTCTGGAGAATTTAAAGGCACCAGAGGAGCAAAAAGAAAGGGACATGGAGATCAGAGTTAAACTCGAGAAGGCGTTTGAAAGGGACCCACCTACAAAGATTAAAGAGCCAGTCACGGAAGCCCAAGCCCGAGAATTTTTGATATTCTTGAAACACAGCGAGTATAACGTCGTAGATCAACTTCGGAAACAACCAACCCGGGTTTCGGTACTTGATCTCATGTTAAACTCAAAAAAGCATCAAGAGGCCCTGTTAAAGGTTTTGAATGAAACCTTTGTTAAAAAGGATATTTTGATCGGGAAGTTAGACCGAATCATCAACCATATCACCACCGTTAATCACATCACTTTCAGTGATGATGAAATACCAGGTGAGGGTACAAGATCTATCAAGGCCCTTAACATCACCACCCATTGCAAGGGTTATGTGCTACCAAGCGTACTAATTGATAATGGCTCTGCATTGAACGTTATGCCACTAGCTACATTGCAACGGTTGCTAACTGACAGTTTACATATGAAGCCTTGTCATAATACGGTGCGAGCCTTTGATAGGACCCAGTGGGATATGGTTGGGAAAATATAAATACCTTTGCTTATTGGCCTTATCGAATATGTGATCAATTTTGTGGTTATGGATATATGGTTATCCTATAATTGTCTGTTAGGAAGGCTGTGGATACATTCAGCTGGCGTAGTCTCGTCTTCGCTGCACCAGAAATTGAAGTTTGTAATTGAAGGAAAATTGGTCACTGTGAATGACGAGAAGGACATCGTCGCTTCGGTGACTTCGGATACACCATATATCTATACCGATGAAGAAGCAATGGAATATACTTTTAGGGCCTTGGAATTTGTCAATGTTACATTTGTTGCTGAGAGGACTAAGATTCCATGCCCTGAACTATCAAATTGCAATAAAATGCTATTATTTGAGACCCTTGGAAAAGGAGTGAGGAAGAAAAGAGGCTTGGGAAAGAATCTGCAAGGACGTCTTCGTCCCGTTAGTGTGATTCATAAGATTGGTCACTTTGGACTCGATTATAGACCCAATTTCCTACAGAAGTGAAAATAGTAAAGGAAGAGACAAGAACAAAGGAAGGTTAAGCTCAAAGGGGAGGATTTTCCTTGGGCCCCCACAACCTATACGGATTTTGATGGTATTTTCATATCCGGTGGGATCCAAAACCCCAAGGTGGATGTTCAAGAAGAGAACTGAGAAGGCGAGAAATGCTTCCAAGAGGAGTTGGTTCATGAAGCCTTGGAGGAGATGGACGTGAATATGATCAGTGATGGTGGCAAGACTGACCTGCTCTTGGCCGAGATTCGCCCATGCCTTCTAGGGGAAAAGCTCAGCAATTGGACCTCTATGGATATGCCAGTGGTTTTTAGGAATAAATCAAATTAATGTCCGAAACAATCCCGTTACTTTTCCCCGAAAGTAACGAGTACCTTTTGTAAAAAGGGCAACTATATTACTTTATCTGCTTCCAATGAAATAGACTTTTTCAACTTTCCTTTCCCAATTCGCAAACATAGCATTCATTTCATTTCATTCATTATTTATTCATTCATTCATTCATTCCTTTATTTATATATTTATTTATTTATTTACTTATTTATATTATAAGCAATCTCCTTCTATTCCTAATGCACAATTTCACAATCGTGCAGGCCTCTTAATATAAACTATATGAATGACGAGGAACCTAATCCCAAAGTAGATTTTAAGCGACTCACACGCTTGGCAGAGATAAAAGAGGGGGATGAAGGGATTCCCGAGGAGTTATTAAGAATGATGGCAAGTGAAGAAAAGCAAATCCTTCCGCGCTTCAAGAGAAGGTAGAGATTTTAAACTTGGGGACTGACGAGGAAAAGAAAGAAGTGAAGATCGGTAGCACTCTGTCACCAAAATTTAAGTAAGAGTTAGTGGAACTACTTCTAGAATTTAAAGATTTATTCACGTGGACATATCACGACATGCTAGGATTAAACACAGATATTGTGATGCACAAGCTCCCAATTAGACCAGAATGCAAGTCCGTTTAGCAAAAGCATCAAAGAATGAGGACTGACATGTTAAAAATTAAGGAAGAGGTAAAGAAACAGCTTGAGGCCGGGTTATAGAAAGTTTCCAATTATCCAGAATGGGTACCCAACATAGTGTCGGTACCGAAAAAGGATGAAAAGGTACGTATGTGCGTAGATTATAGGTATCTCAACAAGGCAAGCCACAAAGATGACTTACCTTTGCCCCATATTGATGCTCTAGCTGACAATACTCCCCAAATCATGGCCTAGGAACATGTCATAAACTAATTAGAACTTAATTGTACAAACAATCTACAAATTAGAATAATTAATTAAACCTAGTGACTAAATTAGATGGATTGATAAAGAAGTAGCCGAATCATGAAGGATCAAATAGTAACAAATTGTAAATGTAGAATTACATGCAATTAGGATGTGTAATTAAGGATTTATGAAGCAATTAGACCATAATTTGCCAAGTGATTTCAACATGGCCAAGTGGCCATCTTCCTATCATCTTCTCCACTCCACCTTCCCCCTACCTTGGCCGAATTCTTCTCATCCATCTAGGAAAAGAAAGCCACCATTGTAGATGAAGGAAGCTTGCAAGTGATCACAATTGCATCAAAATTGAATAGCTACGAAGATTGTAAGTGGTTTTGAAATCCTTCTCCCTAGCAACTTGTTTGAATGAGTGACTGATGATAGAGATTGAATAGAATGATTGTTATGCATGTTATAGTGATGTTATGCTTGAAATTTACCATGAATTGTAGCTTGAATGTAGTTGAATTGCCTATGAATCCTAAACAAGGATCATAGTTGAAAACAGTTTTGATTAGGGACTGTTTTACTAGTGAAAATGTGTAAATATGCTAAGTGTATATAATGTCCTGTTTTGATCATGTTGTTAGGTGAATTGAGGCTTGAATAGAGTAAATAGCTTGTTGGAAAATTAATGTATACTATTGGATTAGTTAAGACTAGATAATGGACTGCCCAAATGGTGAATTAGAAGTAGGTTGTTGATCAAATGGATTGAATTGAACATAGCAATATTTTAAGCACATTTCTAGGTGAATTAGACTGACCTAGACATGTAAGAACATGAAAATAAGTTGAATTACAATGTTAGACTCTTGTTTAGATGAGTTATGAAGCTAGAAACTCAACCTAGTGTAATCTGCCTAGAATACTCTATTCTGGGCAGTAAGTTTGAAAAATCACCATAAATTTAATAAATGGAATTTAAGGTTGGAATTTTTATGGACAATACCTTGATATGTCTAAATTTATTAGGAGAAAACAAAACTGAATTCTGGATTGTAGAATGAATTGTAGAGATGAAACACTAGGGACAGTGCAAACTGTCCAGTGTTGTAAATTACCTTGTCTTTAAGTTAAAACTGTATTAATTGGCAAAGAACTAAAATACAAGGCCTATATAGTTTTAAACAAAATTACGTTAGCTTTCCAACTGTGTAAACCAATTGAAATTCCGACGTACGGAATGAAAGTTATGCATGATTAAGTGAGTAGAGTGCAAGCTGCCTGGCAGCAGCAGTATAGGCAATTCTGGACAGTTTTGAAAAATGCTTTGTAAACTATTTTGGGACAATGGTTAATGCCCTATTTTACACGAATTAAAGTATAGATAAGTGTAGTTATGAATAGTAAAGAATATATATGAACATGCTGCCAAATTTGTATATGTTGTGTACTAGTAACATTGACTTGATTGAATGATTATGTGAACTTGTTTTAACATGTATTACTTGTGTAATGTGTTAGAACCAAGAGTGAACTTGGTGGATGAGGAAAGGGTGGAACATCCTCAAGCTAAGAACAAAGGAGTGTGGATCCAAGACTAGCTAAGCTTGGAGTATTGTGCGTGTAGTTATTTCTAGGGTTAGGACTAGGTCCTAACCAATGCTTGCATGTCTATATTCTTGTAATGTTTAAATAGACCTAATATGGACTTGACATGATTAGGGAAGAATGACTAAAGTAATGCATGAAATTTGATCACATCCTTGAATGCATGTTTAATTCGATTTCTAAGCATGTTTAAGTGGTAACATTGGTGCTTGTATGTGTGGTGTGGCATGTGATCGAACGTTTAAAGAACTTGTTTGAAATGTTATCCCAACTTGATGAAATGAACACATAAAAATTACATGATTTGTGAGCTATGGCTCAATTGGCCTAAGGGCCTGGTGCATAATGAACTTGCTACTTGACATGTTCTTGAACTTGAAATACTTGTATAATGGCTAAAATCGAACAACCTTGGTAGCTTGTTGGACTAGGTAGAAGGGCATGCCTTAGAGTCTAGAGCTCATTGTGTCAGGGTGGACTACGGTCCAGGGCTAAGGCCCCTATTTGGCGATAGATTGAGGGTACGTATGTGGTCTTTAGCGACAGTAGGAGGGTTGACCAGCACTACGATGCATCTTGTGGTGACAGTTGGTTGGAGACTCGATTACCTATACAAACTAAGTACCAAGGGGGTTGTTTAATTGATAACAAATGAAATAATAATCCTATAATACATGTTACTTGTCTTGAAAGATATATAATGAATGTTACTTGACATGAAAGCCTTGAATTGTATGTTACTTGTCATGGAAGCATGAATTGCTTGAGACTTGACATGAGATGTATTGTTACTCTAATAAGATACAATTCATGCCTATTGCTTGCTAGATTGCTCGAATGACTTACCTACTTGATGATTGTAATTCTTGAATGACTTGAAATGCTTATAAACCTTAGTTAGGAAGACTTGGTAAATGGCTAAATAACATGATAAATGGTTAGAACTAGTTACTACCTCACTAAGTATATTCTTGTACCTATCACTCTTGTTTTCATTCTTCCCAACTACAGGATAAAGGATTCGAGTGTTGCTTGATCTTGAAGCTTATTTCTTGAGCTCAAAGCAAGACACAAGCATAGCATAAGTATGGTTCATACTTGTTTTGTACTCCCCTAGTTGGTGGCACTTAGATTGTATATAGTGAACTATGCATGCATTGGAACACTTGAACTTGTATATATGTGTGTTCTTGAATGGGCCTACTATGTTATGAACTTGGTTGATAATGTGAAACATGTATTGAACTTAAATTACATGTAACGGAATGGTGTTTTGCTGTGCATATATGAATATACAAATGGAATGATCAACTATTTGATCTAGTTTACATTGAACCATTCGAATGCCTTGGAAATTATGTAGACATTTGTGCTTGAACAGACCTTGTTGTAAGTGTTGTTGTTGTGTTTATGTGGTTAAGGCCGAATGGTCTAGTTGTTGGGAAAACAAGTTACATGCAATTGTATGTTCAATAATCATGATAGTAATTTAGGTATGAAATATTACATGTATGAATCTAGGAAATGAAAAGAAGCACGCTTGTACACTAGGGCCATTCGAATGATAGTGGCATAACATGAAGTTAATGGAATTGTTAATGTAGTAACCTATAATGACATGAAATCAAAATATGAGATTACTTGCTTGATAAGTTAAGTATACTTGGTTTCTTGCTAGTTAAGTAACTCATGTAATAGGGATGAGTTAATCAATTCTTGCTCTGTTCTTGCTTGCTCGTAATGCCTTTTCCTTGCTTTGTAATGCTTTCGAGGTGGTTTGCTACTAACCCGGGGTAGGGGTGTTACATTTATTGGTAATCAGAGCTTTTTAGTTAGTTCTATGACTAAACCGGGCTCTCTTGCATCATATAGGATACTTGTATCACCTAGGAGACTTGTATTGTATAGCTTGTGTCTTTGCTTAACTAAATCGAATTCCTAATTGTTCTTTTTGAACGTAGAATTTCTGAAACAAGGCTCGCTTGGGATGTTGAAAGTTCTGAAGCCTCATCGAATGAAGGAGATAGTGTGAGGATGGAGTTGAATCCTCCACAACAACAAGCTAAACCCCGAGCCCAAGCTGCAGCTCAATAGGAAGCTCCTACTATAAATCCTGTGCAGCATGAAGAAGATGTTAAATCATCTTGTAACTGCTTTGAAACAAGACCATCATATTCCTCCTCCTATTGTTGTGCCAAACAGAGCTCTGGTTAACAAGCTAGCTCAACACCGGACCTATACTTTTATTGGCATTGATGAAGCCAATCCCGAAGTAGCTGAGTATTGGTTAGAGGCCACTACTCGAATCCTGACCAAAGAACTACCTTGTTCTATTGAGCACAAACTCGAATGTTCCATAGCCCTATTGGCAGATGAAGCTCTAAGTTGGTGGGAAACCACTACACTGACTGCTCATGCTAAAGCTGTAACTTGAAAATTCTTCCTCGAGGAATTCAGGAAGAAATACATCAGTGAACAATACTTGGCCGAGCGCCGGAAGCGTTTCTTGTACCTTAAGAAATGTGGCCGACCCATTAAACAGTACGTGAGTGATTTCTGTAAGTATTACTAGGTCAGAATACATCAAGACTGATGCTGATAAATGTCAGATGTTCATTGATGGATTGAATGATGAACTGAGTCCAATCTTCACTGCCCTGGGTATCACTGACTTCCAAAATTTGGTGAACCAGGCTATTACAACTGAGGCGAAGATGAAGGCCTCTGAAAAACGCAAAAGTGGTAACTCCTAGAAAGACAAACGATCCAGGAATAATAACAAGCCTCACTGGCAGTCAAAGAAGTCTAAACACTCCAAATATCACTCCTCGAATTACACACCTATTCAGAAAAGCAACTACATACCGAGACCCCAATCGGTAACCAAACCTTCAGCCCCGATCATCTACGTTGATAGTACGGGGAATTCTGATAAAGCTGCTCAATATCCTACTTGCAAGTTCTGCCAGAAGCACCACACTGGGCAATGCAGAACTCAACAGAATTTATATTTCTTATGTGGAGCCTTCGATCACTATATCAGGGATTGTCCCAAAATCCTACAAGGTTCCAAATCGAACTCCTGCAAATGCTAGTTCAGGTCCCTCTATTCAAAACAAGGGACCTAGACAAGCTCAATCTGAAAATCAGGGGAAAAACAAAGGAACCCATTCGAATGCCTCTACTCACCAAGAATCTCGGGCTCATGCTCGAATCTACCACATCCGGGGAAAAGAAAATGTAGAATCACCTGATGTCATAACAAGTACCGTTGAGCTAAATTCGACTCCTATTTATGCTTTAATAGACTCGGGATCCACTCATTCATTTGTTTTCTCATCTTTGATTGTAAAGTTGAATTTGAAACCTAAAATTGTAAAACAAAGCCTTGTAGTTTTGAACCCAATAGGGGGGATCACATCCATTAACTTCCATTGCAAGAAATGTTTTATAATCATTCGAAACATACCATTTCCTATTGATCTATATATATTGCCAAATTGTGAGTTCGATCTAGTGCTAGGACTAGATTGGTTAAGCAAGCATGAAGCCTGGGTAGATTGCCTAAATAGGAGACTTTATCTCTGGGGTTTAGGAAATGAATCCATTCTCCTAATTGATAGGAAACCGACATCAATCTTTGCTACTATGGTCTTACAAGATGAACATGAATTTGACTTACCTAGTATGCCAATTGTATCTAAATTTATTGATGTTTTTCCCAAGGAACTCCTTGGTCTCCCTCCAACCAGAGAAGTAGAGTTCAGGATCAATGTCCAACCTGGAACAACTCCAGTGTCCATCATACACTATCGAATGGCACCTGTTGAATTGAAAGAACTCAAGAAGAAACTTCAAGAGCAACAAGACAAAGGTTTCATTAGGCCTAGCCCATCTCCCTGGGCTGCTCCAGTATTGTTCGTGAAGAAGAAAGACGGGACTATAAGACTCTATATTGACTACAGACAATTGAACAAGCGTGCTATCAAGAATCGATATCCTCTCCCAAGGATAGAAGATCTCTTTGATCAACTCAAGGATGCTTCGGTGTTCTCAAGGATCGATCTTCGATCGGGATACTATCAAATGAGGGCAAAAGAAGAAGATGTACCCAAGACAGCCTTTCGTACTAGATATGGCCATTTTGAATTCCTTGTAATGCCATTCGGGTTAACGAATGCTCTGGCTACTTTCATGGACCTCATGAACCGTGTATTCAAGCCCTATCTTGACAAGTTTGTGGTCGTCTTCATCGATGACATCCTGGTGTATTCTCATAATAAGGAAGAACATTTTGAACACCTCAAATTATATTGCAAACTCTCCGAGAATGTCAATTATTCGCAAAGTTCTCTAAGTGTGAATTTTGCCTATCGAAAATCTCGTTCCTTGGCCATTTTATCTCGGCAAAAGAGATTAAAGTAGGCCTGAGCAAAGTTCGACCCATCCTAGATTAGAGACCTCCGAGGAATGTTGGTGAGGTCAAAGTTTTCTTAGTTTAGCCTGGTATTATCAGCATTTTGTCAAGAGAATTTTCATCCATTGCCGCAAGCTTGATTAAGCTAACCCGTAAAGACACACTATTTGTATGGTATGAGAATCAACAACGAAGCTTCGATCAACTTAAACAAGCCCTGACTCATGCTCCGGTTCTCATCCAACCAGTATCGGGCAAAGAGTACACTGTTTATAGTGATCCATCTCATTTAGGACTAGGATGTGTCCTAATGCAAGATGGAAAAGTGGTAGCATACGCTTCAAGGCAACTAAAACGACACGAGTCAAACTACCCAACACACGATCTAGAATTGGCAGCTATCGTGTTTGCACTCAATGTTTGGAGACATTACTTGTACTGGGAGAAATGCAACCTGTTCACAAACCACAAGAGTCTCAAATACCTCCTAACTCAGAAAGACTTGAATCTAAGGCAAATGAGATGGCTAGAATTACTTAAAGATTACGATTTGGTTATCGACTACCATCCGGGGAAAGCAAACGTGGTTGCTAATGCCCTTAGTCGCAAACCATACTCAGGTAAACCCCTAAATCTAAATCCCAGAATAATTCATTCGAATTTAATCTTTCTTGGATTACAAGTAATCCATTTGAATTAAATCTTTCTTGTCTTGCAAGCAACTATTCAAAAACCATCCTTAGTGATCTTGTTTATTCTTTCGTAGCTTCCTTGGCTATCAATGCTCATTTCTGTTTATCCAAAGGACAAAAATTCTTGTCTGAACTTCAAGTTCAATCTAGTCTAATCTCGAGAATCAAAGAACTCCAGCAAACTGATCCAGATCTTCAGAAGATCATGTCCAAGCTAGACTCTAGGTTTAATTCTAATTTCTCCCACAAGTCGAATGGACTTCTCTATTTCAAAGATAGGTTATTTGTTCCTAACAATGAGGAACTAAAACAAGAGATGCTACAAGAAGCTCACCAAAGCTCTTTCTTGATTCACCCGGGATCAGGCAAGATGTACAAGGATCTAAAGCCACTATACTAGTGGCGAGGCATGAAATCGGCTATCACAAATTTTGTTTCAAAGTACCTAACTTGTCAAAGAGTCAAAGACGAACATAAAGTCCCTACTAGATTGCTCCAACCAATCGAATTCCCTCAGTGGAAATGGGATCAGATTACAATGCATTTCGTTACTAGTCTTCCTTCCACTCCAAGAAAGAATGATGATGTATGGGTGATTGTTGATAGATTCACAAAGTCTACTCACTTTATCCATGTTCGAATGAACATGAGCTTGAAAACCTTAGCCGAGCTATACATCCGTGAAGTGATTCGATTACACGGTGCACCTATAGCTATAATCTCTGATCGTGAGCCCATATTTGCTTCTCGATTCTGGAATTCCTTGCAGAAGGCTTTAGGAGCTAAAGTGCACCTTAGTACAGCCTTTCATCCTGAATCAGATGGACAATCTAAAAGAATCATCCAAGTGCTTGAAGACATGCTATGTGCTTGTGTTATAGAATTCGGAAAGAACTGGGAGAAATCTCTACCCCTAGTAGAGCTTGCTTACAACAATAGCTACCAGACATCTATTCAGATGGCTCCCTTCGAAACTCTATACAGAAGGAAATGTAGAACTCCCTTGTACTGGTCTGAATTGGGAGAAAACAAAGTATTGGGACCTCAATTGCTTAGAGAAACTGAAGAACAAGTGAAGATCATTCATGATCGATTGAAGGCAGCTTTCGATAGGCAGAAAGCATATACAGATTTGAAAAGGAGAAACATCCAATACAATGTTGGAGACAAGGTCTTCCTCAAAGTATCTCCTTGGAAGAAAGTCTTTCGGTTCGGAAGAAAATGAAAGCTCAATCCCTGATTCATTGGACCATTCGAAATCCCTAAAAGGATTGGTCCAGTGGCTTATCGATTAGCTCTTCCTAGTGAACTCGATAAGATCCACAATTTCTTCCATGTTTCTATGCTCAGAAGGTATAGATCTGATCCATCTCATGTCCTCGAGCCTGAAGAAGTGGAATTGAATCCTGACTTGTCATACAAAGAAGAACCAATCCAGATTCTTGATCGTGAAGTTAGAAAGCTCAAGAACAAAACCGTTCCTCTTGTCAAGGTCTTGTGGAGAAATCACAAGGTAGAAGAAGCAACGTGGGAATTTGAAGAAGTCATGAGGAAGCAATATCCTCACCTATTCGATTTAGGTAAATTCAAGGATGAATTTATCATAAGGGGGAATTGTAATACCCCGAATCATGGCCTACTAACATGTCATAAACTAATTAGAACTTAATTGTACAAACAATCTACAAATTAGAAGAATTAATTAAACCTAGTGACTAAATTAGATGGATTGATAAAGAAGTAACTGAATCATGAAGGATCAAATAGTAACTAATTGTAAATGTAGAATTGCATGCAATTAGGAAGTGTAATTAAGGATTTATGAAGCAATTAGACCATAATTTTCCAAGTGGACACAAATAGCCAAGCCAAGTGATAACAACATGGCCAAGTGGCAATCTTCCTATCATCTTCTCCACTCCACCTTCCTCCTACCTTGGCTGAACTCTTCTCATCCATCTAGGAAAAGAAAGCCACCATTGTAGATGAAGGAAGCTTGCATATGGTCACAATTGCATCAAAATTGAATAGCTAGGAAGATTGTAAGTGGTTTCTAAATCTTTCCTCCCTAGCAACTTGTTTGAATAAGTGATTGATGATAGAGATTGAATAGAATGATTGTTATGCATGTTATAGTGATGTTATGCTTGAAATTTACCTTGAATTTTAGCTTGAATGTAGTTGAATTGCCTATGATTCAAAAATAGGGATCATGGTTGAAAACAGTTTTGATTAGGGACTGTTTTACTAGTGAAAATGTGTAAATATACTAAGTGTATATAATGCCCTATTTTGATCATGTTGTTAGGTGAATTGAGGCTTGAATAGATTAAATAGCTTGCTGGAAAATGAATGTATACAATTGGATTAGTTAAGACTAGGTAATGGACTGCCCAAATGGTGAATTAGAAGTAGGTTGTTGATCAAATGGATTCAATTGAACATAACAATAGAATTCCCTAATTTATGCACATTGATAGGTGAATTAGACTGACCTATACATGTAAGAACATAAAAATAAGTTGAATTACAATGTTAGAGTCGAGTTATGAAGCTAGAAACTCAAGCTAGTGTAATCTGCCCAGAATACTCTGTTCTGGGCAGTAACTTTGAAAAATCACCATAAATTTAATAAATGGAATTTAAGGCTGGAATTTTTATGGGCAATACCTTGACATGTCTAAATTCATTAGGAGAAAACAAAACTGAATTCTGGATTGTAGAATGAATTGTAGAGAAAAAACACTAGGGACAGTGCAAATTGTCCACTATTGTAAATTACATTGTCTTTAAGTTAAAAACTATATTAATTGGCAATGAAATAAAATGAAAGGCCTATATAGTTTTAAATAAAACTACGTTAGCTTTCCAACGGTGTAAAATAATTGAAATTCCGACATACGGAATGAAAGTTATGCATGATTAAGTGAGTAGAGTGCAAGCTGCCTGGCAGCAGCAGTATAGACAATTCTGGACAGTTTTGAAAACTGTTTTGTAAACTGTTTTGGGACAATGGTTACTGCCCTGTTTTACATGAATTAAAGTATAGATAATTGTAGTTATGTATAGTAAAGAATATATATGAACATGCTGCCATATTTTTATATGTTGTGTACTAGTAACATTGCCTTGATTGAATGATTATGTGAACTTGTTTTAACATGTATTACTTGTGTAATGTGTTAGAGCCAGGAGTGACCTTGGTCGATGAGGAAAGGGTGGAACATCCTAAAGCTAAGAACAAAGGAGTGTGGATCCAAGACTAGCTAAGCTTGGAGTATTGTGGGTGTAGTTATTTCTAGGGTTAGGACTAGGTCTTAACCAATGATTGCATGACTATATTCTTGTAATGTTTACATGGACCTAATATGGACTTGACCTAATAAGGGAAGAATGACTAAAGTAATGCATGAAATTTGATCACATCCTTGAATACATGTTTAATTCGATTTCTAAGCATGTTTAATTGGTAACATTGGTGCTTGTATATGTGATGTGGTGTGTGATCGAATGTTTAAAGAACTTGTTTGAAATGTTATCCCAACTTGATGAAACGAACACATAAGAATTACATGATTTGTGAGCTATGGCTCAATTGGCCTAAGGGCCTAGTGCATAATGAACTTGCTACTTGACATGATCTTGAACTTGAAATACTTGTATAATAGCTAAAATCGAACAACCTTGGTAGCTAGTTAGACTAGGTAGAAGGGTTTGCCTTAGAGTCTATAGCTCATTGTGTCAGTGTAGACTACGGTCTGGAGCTAAGGCCCCTATTTGGTGACAGACGGAGGGTACATATGTGGTCTTTGGTGACTGTAGGAGGGTTGACCAGCACTACAGTGCATCTTGTGGCGACAGTTGGTTGGAGACTCGATTACCTATACAAACTAAGTACCATGGGGGTTGTTTAATTGATAACAAATGAAATAACTATCCTATAATACATGTTACTTGTCTTGAAAGTTATATAATGAATGTTACTTGACATGAAAGCCTTGAATTGTATGTTACTTATCATGGAAGCATGAATTGCTTGAGACTTGATATGAGATGTATTGTTACTCTAATAAGATACAATTCATGCCTATTGCTTGCTAGATTGTTCGAATGACTTACCTACTTGGTGATTGTAATTCTTAAATGACTTGAAATGCTTATAAACCTTAGTTAGGAAGAGTTGGTAAATGGCTAAATAACATGATAAATGGTTAGAACTAGTTACTACCTCACTAAGTACATTCTTGTACTTATCACTCTTCTTTTCATTCTTCCCAACTACAGGATAAAGGATTCGAGTGTTGCTTGATCTTGATGCCTGATTTCTTGAGCTCGAAGCAAGACACAAGCATAGCATAAGTATGGTTCATACTTGTTTTGTATTCCCCTGGTTGGTGGCACTTGGATTGTATATAGTGAACTATGCATGCATTGGAACACTTGAACTTGTATATATGTGTGTTCTTGAATGGGCCTACTATGTTATGAACTTGGTTGATAATACGAAACATGTATTGAACTTAAATTACATGTAATGGAATGGTGTTTTGCTGTGCATATATGAATATACAAATGGAATGATCAAGTGTTTTATCTAGTTTACATTGAACCATTTGAATGCCTTGGAAATTATGTAGACACTTGTGCGTGAACATACCTTGTTGTAAGTGTTGTTGTTGTGTTTGTATGGTTAAGGCCGAATGGTCTAGTTGTTGGGAAAACAAGTTACATGCAATTGTATGTTCAATAATCATGTTAGTAATTTAGGTATGAAATATTACATGTATGAAACTAGGAACAATGAAATGAAAGGAAGCATGCTTGTACACTAGGGCCATTCGAATGATAGTGGCATAACATGAAGTCAATGGAATTGTTAATGTAGTAACCTATAATGACATGAAATCAAAATATGAAATTGCTTACTTGATAAGTTAAGTATACTTGGTTGCTTGCTAGTTAAGTAACTCATCTAATAGGGATGAGTTAATCAATTCTTGCCTTCTTCTTACCTATTTGTAATGCCTTGTCCTTGCTTTATAACTCTTCCGAGCCGGTTTGCTACTAACTCGGGGTAGGGTGTTACAATACTGCGGGACATGCTTGGTTCTCATTTATGGATGGCTTTTCGGGGTATAATCAGATCAAAATGCATCCTGAGGATATGGAGAAAACCGTTTTCGTGACCATGTAGGGCACGTTTTGCTACAAGGTGATGCCCTTTGGGCTAAAGAATACCGGGGCAAATTACCAAGAAGCCATGGTGACTTTGTTTCATGATATGATGCATAAGGAAATTGAGGTGTACGTGGATTACATGATAGCTAAATCTCGGACCGATGAGGAACACATCCAAAATCTACGAAAACTCTTCCAGAGGCTAAGAAAGTATCAATTGAAACTCAACCCGGCCAAATGTACCTTTGCAGTTACATCAGGGAAGCTTTTAGACTTTGTGGTAAGCTAGAAAGGCAGCGAGATTGACCCTGATAAGGTGAGAGCAATCCAAGATCTCCCACGCCCTAAACACAAAAGGAAGTCTGAGGATTTTTGGGAACCCCGTCTTCAGACTACTCTAAAAGAAGGCTCTAGGATGAAGATTGTCAAGCCACGCTAGAAAAGATCAAGAAGTTTTTTACCAATCCTCTGATTTTAGTGGCACCAGTACTGGGTAGGCCATTGATCCTATACTTAGTAGTGTTTGAGAATTCTATGGGTTGTATGTTGAGGCAACACGATGACTCAGGTAAAAAGGAAAGGGCGATTTATTACTTAAGCAAAAAGTTCGCTAAGTGTTAAACACGGTACTCGTTGATCCAATGGTTGTGTTGTGCTTTGGTATGGGCTACTAAGCGGCTTTGGCAATACATGTTGTATCACACCACTTGCTTAAACTCCCGATAGGATTCGTTGAAATTTCTAATGGAAGCACTAACCAGGAAAATAGCTTGATGGAAAATGTTATTGTTAGAATTCAACATTGTTTATGTGAGTTAGAAGGCGGTGAAGGGAAGTGTAGTGGCAGATTTTTTGGCAAGTCGCGCTTCGGATGATTATGAATCGTTGGATTTCAGTTTCCCGAATGAAGATTTCATCTATTATCTGTTCGAAGGGATGTCTACAATCGAGAATAAGGGATGGAAGCTTTACTTTTACAGGGCATCGTATGCCTTAGGCTATGAAATAGGGGCAGTTTTAGTCTCCCCCAAAAACACTTACTACCCTTTCACGAGTAGGTTGGAATTCTTTTGCATCAATAATATGGCCGAATATGAGGCCTGTGTCATGGGACTCCGAACGGCCATAGGAAAGAATATTAAAGTGTTATGGGTCTTCGAAGATTCTTCCCTAGTAATCTATCAGCTTCGAAAGTAATAAGAGATTAGAGATTCAAAATTGATCAAGTATTATGACTTAATCCAGGATTTGGTTAAAGAGTTTGAAGAAGTCAGTTTCACCTACTTGCCGAGGGAGGATAATCAGATGGCCGACGCTCTAGCAACATTAGCCGCTGTATTCGAAGTAAGTTGGATAGACAAGATGAAGCCAATTGAGATGTAAACTTTTGAAGTATCAGCCTATTGTTATAGTTTGGAAGATGAAGAAGATGGCAATCCATGGTATTATAACATCCTCCAATATATCAAGTTGCAGACTTACCCAAAAGAGGCTGATGATAATGACAAAAGAACTATTAGAAGATTGTCATTGGGGTATGTCCTTGATGGAGATTTCTTGTAAAAAATAAGCAAGGATCAGGTATTGTTAAGGTGTGTTAATGCCCCTGAGGCTGAAACCATTTTAGTAGAGGTCCATGGAGGTTTATGTAGAACCCACGCCAGCGGATTCTCGATGGTAAGAAAAATCATGAGATATGGCTAATTTTGGTCAACTATAGAGGGATATTGCATCAGTTATGCAAAGAAATGTCATAAATGTCAAATCTATGCTGATAAGATAAACTCCCCGCTGCTGCCTCTCTACACCATGAATTCACTATGGCCCTTTGCTACTTGGGGAATGGATGTCATTGGTTAGATACACCCGAAGGCTTCCAATGGGCATCGTTTCATCCTAGTGGCTATTGATTACTTCACCAACTGGGTAGAAGCCGCCTCATACACTAATGTCACGAGAACGACGGTTTGCAAGTTTCTCAAGAAAGAAATCATATGTCGCTATGGTTTACCCGAAAGGATTATCATCGATAATGCTTCCAACTTGAACAATAAGGTGATGGTCAAGGTGTGTGAGCAATTCAATATTTTGCATCATAATTCTACTATTTATCGCCCCAAGATGAAATGTCATAAATGTCAATTCAACTATAGAGGGAGATTGCATCAGTTATGCAAAGAAATGTCATAAATGTCAAATCTATGCTGATAAGATAAACTCCCTGCTGGTGCCTCTCCACACCATGAATTTACTGTGGCCCTTTGCTACTTAGGGAATGGATGTCATTGGTCAGATACACCCGAAAGGCATCCAATAGGCATCATTTCATCCTAGTGGCTATTGATTACTTCACCAAGTGGGTAGAAGGAACCTCATACACTAATGTCATGAGAACGACGGTCTGCAAGTTTCTCAAGAAAGAAATCATATGTCGCTATGGTTTGCCCGAAAGGATTATCATCGACAATGCTTCCAACTTGAACAATAAGGTGATGGCCGAGGTGTGTGAGTAATTCAAGATTTTGCATCACAATTTTACTATTTATCTCCCCAAGATGAATGAGGCGGTAGAGGCAGCAAATAAGAATATTAAGAAGATCATAGCAAAAACTACGGAGACATTTAAGGATTGGCATGAGAGGCTCCCTTTTGCTTTGTTTGCATATCGGACATTTGTGAGAACATCCACTGGGGCAAAACCGTACTCTTTGGTATACGGTACGGAAGCGGTGTTACCCATCAAGGTAGAGATCCCATCGTTTTAAATTTTGAACAAGGTGAAGTTGGATGAAGCCGAGTGGATACAAGCCAGATTTGATCAATTGAATCTCCTCGAAGAAAAAGGTTGAAAAATGTCTCTCATAACCAAATGTATCAAAATAGAATGATGCGAGCTTATAACAAGAAAGTTCGCCCCAAGGAGTTTCAAGAAGGGGATCTAGTGTTAAAGAGGATCTTGCTGAACCAAAGAGACTTTCGAGGAAAATGGATGCCCAATTGGGAGGGGTCCTATGTCGTGAAGAAAGCCTTCTCTAGGGGAGCGATAATTCTAACGGAGATGGATGGGAAAGAATTGAGAAACCCAATAAACTCATACTCCATCAAGAAATATTGCGGGTAAGAAGAAAAAAGAGAATAAAAGAAAAGAAAAAAGAAAAAAGAAAAAAGAAAAAAGAAAAAAGAAAAAAAAGAAAAAGAAAAAAAAATGAGAAAAGGAAAATGAGGGTTTAAGGTGAAAACTCGAAAATGTGTGCCTTAAAACCAAAGGGTGGTCTGAATTAAAAATCCGAGAAGGAAGGTTCAGATAAACTTGAATTTTGGCATCCAACTGTCGAGGTTTGGTTCGATTAAGAGTCTATGCTTCGGTCTTCATATCATGAGGGGAAATGTCCAAGGGTGGCTAGCGAGAAATCCACCAAGGTCGATAGGTTCTCATCATTCATATAGTTGAATCTTTCACATATTTTTTCATGTTCTCATGTTTGCCATAACTTTCAAAATTGCCCTAATATTCCATTAAGTATTAATAAAGTTTATTCTATTTTCTACTATCTATTTTATAAGCAGTCCACAGATAGATTAACATAGAATGAGAAAAAAGCAAAGGATTTCTTGGCATTACTATCATTTAATCTATTAAGCGCAGGTTTGTTCCTAGTTTAGAGGGGAGCCCGCCAAAGGTAGGGCAGAGGACGCTGGAGGATAAATTGACAAGGATCCACCAAGAAGAGACATTGGGTACCAATCGTGTTAAAATTCAAGGGACCATGGGCGAAAACCTGCAAGGGCACCCAAGAAAAAGAAAGAAAAAGAAAAAATGAAAAATGAAAAAGAAAAGAAAGGAAAAAGGAAAAAGAAAGAAAACAAAAAAAGAAAAAGAATCTCTAAAGTGAAAACCTGAAAGGGCGCTTTAGAGCAAAAGGTTCAAAGAGCTCAAAAATGAGGGCATAAATGGTGAACCTGAGTGAGGGGGAGAGGCTATTGTAGTAAAGAAGAGAAGCGAAAAGCACACGAAGGTCCAAGTCAAGGGGGCAAGAAAGGAAAGTGCCCGAGAAAGTTTAAAAATTGCTATCATTCATGCATCATTTCTAGTTAGGCACCCCTAGGTGAGAAGCATGCTAACCTGCATCATTAGAGCTTTTTCATTCCTTTTCACAGATAATCAAAGGGTAGACCAAATACCTCCTAAGAAGAGGAGCAAAAGACAAAGCAAAAAAGCTCAAGGATTTCAAGTGAAAGACTTCAAACTCGCCACATTAGGATTTTAGAGCGAAGGTGGCAGATACTCAAAGTTCAAGGATTTCAGCCGAAGGATTTCAAACTCGCCACATCAGGATTTTAGAGCGAAGGAGGAAAATGCTCAATAGCTCAGGAATCTTCAGTCAAGAAAGTCAAAAAGCCTATCCTTAGGCCCAAGAAGAACAGGACCTTCATTTGAAGATTTGTTTTTTGTTCACCGTCGCTTCGAAGGAACATGTCGTCTTTGTCTGGTTTTATTTTCACCACTCCGAGAAAACAAGTTATTTAGATTTATTCACTTCCACTTCGGAGGAATGAATCGTTTGTGATCTGGTCTGTCCATTACCGTTTCAGAAATACATGCCAGTGTTACCCATCTTGTTTTCGTTGCTTCGAGAAAACATGTTATTTAGATTCGTTCGCTGCCATTCTAGAGGAAAGAATTGTTAGCGATCTGGTCTATCCATTGCCGTTTTAGAAGGACGTGCCAATGTTACCCACACTATTTTCACCGCTTCAGGAAAACAAGTTATTTAGATTCGTTCGCTGCCGTTCTGGAGGAATGAGTCGTTTGCTATCTGGCCCATCCCTTGACATTTCGAAAGGACATACCAGCATTACTCAGTTTATTTTTGTTGTTTTGGGAAAACAAGTATTTGGATTTTTTTCGTTGCCGCTTCGGAGGAGCAAATCATCCAACACGGAAGTCAGACAAAATTAGTGCTTATGGTCTTTGCTTTATTCTTGTTCCGCAAGAATAAGCAAAAAAGGGCAAATGTAATCACTAATTTTGTCCGGGATGTTAACCCATTTTTAAAAGGACTTTGCTTACTTTAATTATTTTATATTATATGTATGTGGCCATCTTAAAAACCAAAAGATTACTAGTGCTATTTGATTTAAGTTTTTGATATATGTGTGTCGTTTTTATCCTATTTACTATCATATTATACTATTTATTATGTTTGATTATTATGTTATTATCATTAGCATATTATGTTAATATTCTTTATGTTATCGCAGTTTTGATATTACTAGTAGTATTACTATTATTATTATCATTATTGTTGTTATCATAAGCTAAACCAGAAATCCAAAAAGATTAACTTAAGAATAAAAGTTCAAATATTATTACAAAAATTAAAACCCAAAAACATTATATATATAAACTCATTAACATAAATAAAATGAAAGCCCAAGTTTTAAATGTCCATTTACAACTTAAAAGCCCTAAGAAATTACATCATACATTTGGCCCGATAAGCCCATATTTAATATTAGCCCTAATCTAATCTAATAAATGTTATGCTTTTTATGCAGTTGGATATTTGTTGTTCGATCAAGATCGGATCAGACGGTTTAGATGGAACCAAAGAGAGGTTGATCGGTTGTATCACTCACGCGTGCAAATCACTCCAACTTTCCATCTCCTCACGCGCCGCACGCGCGACTCTTCGATTGCTCCGCACGTGCAGGGAGTTCACGCGCGCCCTTTCAGATTCTGCCAGACTGTTCAAACTGCCACATCGGCGTTGAAGATATTGATTGACCATTTGTTGCGTGCCACGTCTGCCATTGAAAAGTATTCATTCGACTCCAAGTGTCTAAGACTCTTCCACATCATGGTCGCTCGGCCACGTAAATAGCCATGCCAGCAGCCGCAATAGTCTCTCTAGTCCCTCCCTCCCTACGGTCGGCCACCGCATACAAGAAAATAAAAGGGCGAATGTCAGAAAATGGATATTAGGGGACAAACCAACAATTTTAGAGGAGGCGCCAAATTACCAGGTTTTCATAGGGCAACTAATAGAAAATTACTAGGGTTTTTATACTTTTTAAAATCATTGTAATTTTGCAGGGTACAAATAGCAAAACCCTAGACTATTGTAAGGGATTCGGAATCATTCTTGGCTTTCATACGAGTAATAGAGAGAAGAGAAAAAGCAAAGCCTTTGAGGTATATCTTCCCCGTCTATTTCATTTTCAGTGCATTCATATACCATAAAAGTTAGGGTTTCGTGTTTTTTACCGTTCGTTTTCCCTCACTGACGATAAACCTTTCGGCCTTCCTAGTGCCGTGTATGGTGAGTCGAAAAGAAGAGTGAACAAATAAGGGGTTTTGTTTTTACGAGAAAAGGGGTTTTGGTTTTGTTTTCACAAAAAAGAAACGGCTTTTGTTGATTTTCAAAAGAAAAGAGGTGAGATATGGGTTTAGAACGAAAAAGGGAGCCTTTTAGGTTTGTTTTTGGGTTCGTCGGCCACCGATGAGCGGCGACGAACACGGCGAAAAATGGACGATTTCTAGGTTTCACCCCCGATGAGCGGCGACGCTCATCAGATGAGGGGAGAGAATTTCTAGTTTTTTGAAGAAGTGAGGGAAATTTTCCTATTTTTGGCCGAAAAACGGATTTTTATACTGGCTTTTAAAACTGGGTTAATCCCATAATAAATCCCTCTGCCCATCTTAAATTACACCCCAAGTTATCCTGCATTTTGTAATCATTTCCCAAGTCCTTCTGGTTTTTCAAATGTTTTAATCTTATCCCTGCTTTAAATTAAAAATTGTTTGTTGTTAGATTTGGCCCCAAAATCTTGGTTTTCAGTCAATTTTGTCCTTTTTCCAGTGTCATTTGTTCCTTGTTTCCCCCTTTAATCATGCATATTTTAATTCAGCTTTGCATTTTAATTCCCTTATTTCCATTCCTTGTTTATGATCTTTTTGCTATATTGATATATATATATGTGTGTTTTGATTGATGTTTAATGTCTTGGTTGATATATGTGGTTGTTATGCATATGATATAAGGTTATTATATATAATATATGGTTTTTATGTGTTTATATATAGTATAATGTATAGTAGATATATATAATACCACTATTTTTTATACAATATATATACATAACCGGCTTTACATATATTATATAGTATAATATATGTATATATATCATATGCATGTCATATATGATATAGGTTTTATTTATATATATATATATATATTGGGTTATATATATATATATATATATATTGGGTTAGGATCCACTTACATTGTGTAAAACTCAATGAGTTTTACACTATTTTTGGACTGTTTGATGATGGAAATAAATGGCTAAGATTCTTTCCTTATCTTTTTTCCCAAGTGATAGTCTTCACATTTTTTATTGTTAATCTCATCCATCTATTTCACTCATCCAATGGCTATGAGTTAGTGTAAAACTAAATGAGTTATACACCATGTAATTGGATCCTATCTCATATATATTATCTATTATATAATATGGTCTTAATATGCTATCTTAATGTGATATTTGAAATGTTTTGTTTCATGCCCTTTTAATATGTTTTTATTTGTCTTATTTGTTCTTGCCATGTTTATTTGTTAGTATATTGTGACAGATATTTAATTGTTATTTGTTTGACCTTCAATATTTTGATTGCGTATTAATTAATTTAAACCCTAAAAGGTGAGGTATCTATTAGTTCTGATATTTGTGTCGTAACAGTCCAAGCTCAAAGGATGTTGACCAAATATTTGAATTAATCCTTATCGTCTCAAGATAAAGTTAAAAGTTGATAAAATCGTTACATCATATCTTAACTGCTTGCACCATGCATAATGGTGACGTACGAGATTCGAACCATAAATTAACATGGTAGTCAGACTTATATGATGTCGGTTTAATCTATGGTCTGATGTATCGTCAACCTTATTAATTAAGTGTCCAATTAATTTAAACTCACTAATTTGATAAAGCCCATGCAATTAAGGTCAATTCTTATTTAAGGACGCTTACGTAAATTCAATTTAAATTTCAACAAATTCCATCAATTTGAAAGCAACAAATATTTTGGTACCGATTTTCGGGCGTGATGGCGGTGTTAATCCTTCCCCACGCATAACCAACTCCCGGACCCTTTCAAAATGAATCTCTGGTTTCTTATGGTGTTCGGCCTACCTTATTCAAGTGGCCGGTGGCGACTCTAAGTTTTCAATTGTTTTTCAATGGAATAAGAGTTTTCAAAAAAAAATCCCTTTAAACCAATATTTCAAAAATGATTAGGGGATAATTTGTATCAATGGTTTTTTTTTAAAAAAAAGGAAATAAGAACCATCTACTTTTTCAAAAAGTGAGATACTTTTAGAAAATTTCAAAAAACGTCATCACAAAGTAGATACACTGAAATACAAAGCCTCAAATATTTTGACATTCTCTTTTGATAACATGTCTCCCCTCATCAAGAACGATTTGCGATGAATCTTCGACAAGCTCGACAAGAATGGCGATGGCTTGGTTAGCTTGGACGAACTCAACTGGTTGTTGGAGAGAATCGGAGTTCAACTCAGCCTGCAAGAGTTGGAGTCATTAGTGAGAAAACCATGTCTGGGCTTTGATGAATTCATATTCTTCTACGATTCCATTTCAAACCAGAACATGAAGATTAATGATGCAGAAAATGGCGGTGATGATGAGGAAGAAGTATTCCTTCATGGCCATGATGGTGCTGCTGCTGCTGATGAAGAGAGCGACATTGCCAAAGCTTTCAAGGTGTTCGACTTGAATAGCGATGGCTTCATCTCTTTCGAGGAGCTTCAGAGTGTATTGCTCAAACTTGGTTTGTTAGATGAAAGGAGTGGGAAAGATTGCTAAAACATGAATTGCTACAACGACACCAACTCAGACAGTATGATTGATTTTGAAGAATTCATAAACATGATGTTTCATACCATTTCTTAATCCCAACATTTCCAGTATGAAATATCATGGTACCATATAAATATATACAATTATTTTTTCCGATTTTTTGTGATTTTCTTTACTAGAACCTTGTAATATGCTAGTAACTATAGATATAGAGTGCCACTGTTCAATGTTAAAAAAAATCCAATAAGAGCTTGAATTGGTGTAATTTTTTGGATAAATATCAAATCTATTCTAGAATTTTAGTTGTGAACTTTGATTTTGTGTATTGTTATTCATGAAATTTTGATTCCATTTAATTTTCACAAAATATTAAGTTTAAATATTTTACTTTATTCAATTTTGATTCTATTCAATTTTCATACAATCTAAATTTTATGTTTTCAAATTGTATTGAATCAAATTTCGTGTATCACATCGCATATTTCATCAAAATTAATATATAATTTTAATATTTATCTTTTTCTTTTAAAAATTTAATAATATATATGGATGAGTCTACCACGCTCGACGAACAACGCTGAACACCACTAATGTTGAACACCATTATTTAATTAATAAAGATTAAAAATATCAAGGACTCAACATATAATTATAAATTATTTAAAATGTAATTTCAATTAAATTATTTTTTATATATTATATTTTTAATTTTTTTAATAATTGGATCAAATACCAACCTTAGTCAATTTAAAAAATTAAAACCATAAACCCTAAACTCATAAACTCTAAACTCAAAGCGTTTGGTTGTTTGCGTGTTCTGCATCAATTTGCTGCCAGTACAATCTGTGCTGAAGCCATGGCAGCCACTAGTGTTGGAACAACGCAGGTTGTTCCCCTTCTAATGAAAGCTATTGGATGGCAAGGTTGAAGCATTCTAGCTCTAGAGACATTAAAACGTGTGTTGGGTGCTGGAAATCGAGCTAGGGATGCACTTGTTGCCCAAGGAATTACGGTTGGTCTTCTCGAAGTACTTCTCGGACTTCTCGACTGGAGAGCCAGGAGAAGGAATAGACTTTGCTCTCAGATGAAATGGAATGAATCAGAGGCATCCATCGGCGTAGGGTTTATAGTTTTAGGATTCAAGTTTAGAATTTAAGATTTCGTGTTTAGAATTTAGGATGTAGGGTTTATAGTTTAGGGTTTTTATTTTTTAAATTAACTAAAGTTGGTATTTAATCTAATTATTTAAAAAATTAAAAATATAATATATATGGAAAATAATTTAATTGAAATTTTATTTTAAATAATTTATAATTATATATTGAGTCCTTGAGAATTTTAATCTTTATTAATTAATTTAATAGTATTCAGCAATGTTCATCTTTAGTGATGTTCAACGGTATTCGTCGAGCGTGTGCTAAAATTTTCCGATATATGTTCTAAAGTTGAAGAATTGTCATTTGGGAATACCAATCACTTTTTAGTCTTTCCATCCATTTTACTACTTGAATTTTTATGTCATTATTATTACATACACAGAATGGATACGGTCCACTTCATACATCTTAAAGGTACAAAAGTACATTGTAAGCATGTTCCAAACCACTATATTTATTAACGTCACTCAAATTTCTCACCACATTATTCGTCCATGTCACTCAAATATTTTCAACGTATTTATTGTTGATAATAATAGTGATTACATATAAATTTTAAAAAAATTAGTAACACATATAAAGGTTACATACATATACATTTAACAAATATTTATTGTCATCTATAATAAAAATATTTTTAAATAAAAGACTTATTAGATTATAAAATTATAAAATTTAAAAAATGTAATTATAAATATATGCTTTTGGCATTTTTGTTTGAATATTTCCCTTTGGAAAAAAATTAGAAAAATACCCCCTTCAAGATATCATTTGAAAAAAATACCCCTCATTCCGTCCACGTAAGGGCGGCTTGCGTACTGCCAGAAGCGACTTCTGAAGTCGCGCTCGATGAGGAGCGAGTTACAGCTGATGTGGCGCGTTTTATTCGTTTGCGTGTTTTAATAATGAATAAAAAAACTCGCACCCAGTAGGTTATTTTCAAGAGGATGAGCTCGGAAATGAGATGAGAAACAGAATGGTGTATCAAGTGGGGAATGGTTCAAAAATCAAGTTCTAGCGAGATTTATGGATAGGGGATTGGCCTTTGAAAGCCCTCTTCCCCCGAATCTTTTCCTTATCTTTAAATAGGGAGGGCGCAATTTCAGAGTTTGGAGTGAAATCTCAATCGGGTTGGGAATGGGATATCCCATTAAGACGCAGAATGTTCGACTGGGAGGTCTTGCAGTGGAACGAACTCAACCGACTTCTTGGGAGTTTACTGGCTCAAATTTCAACGAGATTGGGTCCGGTGGGGTAAGTCAGGTGATGTGTTTTTTCGGTAAAGGCTGCAGGCTAGTAAAGCATGAATGGGATATGCCTCAGATTAATCTCAAGAGCATGTAATTACGAGGCAGATATGTTGGTCATAAGAGGGACCGAAAGCGCAGTTGGTTTGCTTAAGCAAGGGATAGGGTGAATACGTGTGGTCTGCAGGTTAATTAGGAGTGGTGAACTGTGCGGTATCTAAAATTAGATGCTTTATTTTTTATGCAGATTAGGGGTTCCATCTTTTTGAGGTTTTAGTTTTTTATTCTGTAATTGCAAATAATCGGCAAATTACTCTAGTAATAAAATATTTTGGGTACTCTTTTCCCTCTTTGTTGATCGATTCGAGTTTTTATCTTGAAGTCCTTTAAAAAAAATTTTAATGAGGTTCATACTATTATTATTAAAAAAACTTTATTCAAATTTTAATAGAAGTGTTAGCTTGTTCAAGGAAGAGGTTGATGATGGGGAGGTGTTTGCTTGGGTCTAACTGCACCGGTAAGCTTTCTATCTTTCTTTTCTATTAATTGTTTTATTCCTTTACTAACAACTAAGCATACCCAAAGATGAAGGTACTTCCTCATCCAAGGCCACGTGTGGGGTAACTAACCCCTTTGGGTTATTCACGTGGTTAGTCACTCCACACTTCAATTTTTACTCTCCTAGAACCTCAATTCTCAATCTTTTCATTTTAATCCTTAGACATAAACATGCCGTAATCCATATCATACTGGTAAAGATTTAGGCACATGATATTGTTTTAAAATCCATGTTATCTCATCGAAATTGAAATTTTCCAATCACCGAAATTTAGTTTTTTATTAAGCCGGTTTTAAGTGTATTATATATAATTAATATCAAATGTACTATAACATTAATTTTTTATTCTTGTCACCGATGTGGTACGTTTCTAGCCTTATCTAGTAGGCGTGGTTAGGCTTTGGCTTATTACTCCCAATGCCAACATATATTTTCGGCAAAATTGGTTGGACATTGTATCCCAAACAAAGATTTTAAAACCTATAGCAACTCCCAAATTATTTTTGAATCTATAGCACTTTCTACAGTGCATTTTAAGGTCAGATAACTTTCAATCCGAATTCATCAAAAATTAAAAGAAAACATAAAAGTTGGTTGCTTTCAAATCGACCTCATGGAAAAAACATAAAATCAAGATGATTTCAATCTGACCTCATAACAAAAAAATAAAAAAAATGAAAGCAAGGTGCTTTCAATCCGATCTCAACAAAAAATAATAAAAAAATGCATGAGGTCGGCATGCTTACCTTCCGCCTTCATCAAAAAAAAGTAAAGACTTTCATGCTTGCAGTCCGACCTCATAGACGTGGCAAGCTTGCAGGCGTGGCAGGCTTGGCTGATCATGGTAGTGCTGTTGAATAAAGACTGTTGAAATTTTAAAAATGGTGAATGACCGGTCATGTAGTGCTGAAAAAAATAAAAACTCGTGAAGAAATTTTGAATAATCTTCTCCATATTTAACACATTTTGCAAACAGAGTTCTCGGACTGGATTCTTTAACAATGAAGTCTACATGCTTTCTGATGGAATACTCTTTAATTATCAATGTAGCTTCTTCCTTGTCTACAAATTGCATCCCAACTGATAATTCATCAAAGGAACCTGAACATATTTGTGGCATGACCAAGTATTCAGGTGCCCTAATCATATCGTAATTTATCAAGTTCATGTGAGCAGAAGGTTCATACCATGTAATGTCATCTCCGCACGAAACAAACTCACCACCACCAAAACCAGGCCCATCACCAAGGTCATCAACACTCAAATCGGGATCTGCGATTTCTTCATCTTCACTAGAATCAGCAAGCGTTTTTCCCTATCAGCCTTGGAGATTTTCAACGTCAATGCCAACACTCGAATTAACCGTCAGCTCAACAGTTGGGAATGTCGTCGAGCATATGGATGAAATGCACTCGATGCCCCACTTTCCAACATTGCAACAAATTTGTCTCCAAACCTATAAGACTGGTCCTCAACCGCACTGCTGAAACCCACTTGAGAAGAACTTCCATATACATTTATAGATGAGCCCGGAACATCATATCTCCCATGCAACTCAGCATGTGACGCAACACTTCGAATGCATGTTGAATCATGCTCTGCAATCATGATTCCAACATCACTATCATCTTTAAGAGCTATTGCAGAAGATCTGACTGGATCATCACATGTCTTTGCGCGTTCAAAAACAATTACATTTTCGAATCAAAATATAGAAATCAAAACTATCATAATGTTATATTATATCGCTACGAATTTTCTCCCTAAACAACATTCTAAAATACAAATAAACAAACAATCTACACATTCAAAAGAAAATGTAAAAATCTACTTACTATAAATTTCTTCAAAATTTCTTCCTCCTCTTTTCTCTTCTTGTTCTCCTTCTTCACCCAAATTTTTTCAGACTTTCTTCTACATTTTACCTTTCATCTTACTTATTTAACAGAAAAAACACAACACACAAAATAATACAATTTTTTTCTGTTATTTATCCTTACACTTTATTTAATAAACATTCAAAATTCAAATTCAATACCCCTTCACAATTTAAAATATTTTTAATACCCTAATCACCTTATTCTAAAACCTATTCCACAAAAATATTACCCATATTTAACAACTAAAAATTCAAACTTCAATTACTCATCCCACCAGCCCACCATCCAATCAATACAAATCAAACTCATTCTCAAAAAAATCAGTGCTACCATGCATTGTTCAAATTTTCTTCACGGGTTTTTATTATTTTTCAGCATTGTCATGACCGATTTTTCAATTTTTTTTCAACATTGCACCATTCTTTATGTTTTCTAGCACCGAAGGGAATCCTGGCATGACCGGTCCAGTCAAGGCTGCCACGCCTATTACGTCAGCCAAGCCTGTGACATCTACCCCGCCAACATGAAGTCGGACTACAAGCAGGGAGTCTTTATTTTTTTTTATTAATCAAGACGAAAGGTAAGCTATTTGGTTTCAACATTTTTTTATTATTTTTTATTGATGAAGACAAATTGAAAGCATGTTGCTTTGATTTTTTTATTTTCCTTTTGTTGAGGTCAGATTGAAAGCACCGTGCTTTCATATTTTTTTATTTTTTTATGAGGTCGAATTAAAATCATCTTGATTTCATGTTTTCTTTATTACTTTTTCCCGTGAGGTTGGATTGAAAGCAACCTACTTTCATTTTTTTTTTCAATTTTTGATGAAGTCAGATTGAAAGGTATCTGACCTTAAAAAATACTGTAAAATGTACAATAGGTTCGAAAATAATTTGGGGTGCTATATTTTTCAAAATATTTTTTCAGATACAATATTGCTCCAATTTTGCCTATATTTTCCTTAGTTTTTCGTTGATAAGATAATGTCACGTGTAATAATGATATTAAATTACTAAATGAAAATAAAAATATTAGACTAAATTATAAAATTTAAAAATATATAAAGGGTTAGTTTAGGATTAAATAAAAAATTTCATAGATTAAATTGAAAAAAAATGAGAGACTTGACATGTCATTTTTTCTTTTTCATTAAAGTCAATCAGAATTCTTTAGTAAGAAGTGTCATGTTAAACGATTTTATTGTCCAGAATTTTTAACAAGTTAACGATTTTAGGGTTAAAATGGGTAATGATTGATACTTTAAGGGCACTAATAACAAAAAAAAATAAACATTCAATACAAAGATGAAAAAAACATGTAAATGATAGGAAGTAACTTGTGTATTAAACCTAAATAAAAACATTATTAAAATAATAAAACAATGTCTAATTAACTTAGCTGAAGCACCCTAAACTTGTGGTTTAAGTTGTTTATCTTAAGCATGCATCGATTATCATCACTAAATCATTAACTCCCGCTAAGGGAAGCAATTGGTAGTGTGTAAAAATATTTAATATCTAATTTATATAAAATTTTTAAATTTCTTTTGAAAAAATTAATTAAATAAATACATATATACTTTTTAAGAAACATGAATACATTTCTTAAAAGTACATAAATTTACGGAAAATTGTATAAATTTCTTAAAAGTATAAAAAAATCAAAGAAATATATAAAAAATTGTAGGGAATTACACTCTACAAGGGAGAAAGAGAGAGAACATACTGTTAAGATATCATTTCTCTATTCTATAAAGAGAAATATATAAAAAGTTGTAGGGAATTACACTCTATTCTATAAAGAGAGGGAACATACTGTCAAGAGATTATTACTCTATTCTATAGGTGTAAAATTTTTTAAAGTATAAAAAATCAAAGAAATATTAAAAGCTTCCGGGAAATTAAACTCCGTAAAAGAGAAAGATAATATATTTTGAAAAAAATCATTACTCTCTCCTCAAAAGAAATATCTGATAGGAGGTGCAGAGCCATAATATTTATATCTCAAGGCATCTTTTTTTTGTATGAGATTAATGTTTTTTATCTCTTTTCAGATGTGAGATTCTTTTCCACTCAACCTAGTGACTCTCATGTCACAAGTCATTTGTTCTCATGATGGGTCATTGTCGCGATTGTTCATCTTGTCCACCCCACTCATGAGGGACTCTGCATGAAATCGGACAATCAAAAAATCGTTCTAATTCCACTTATAACGAGGACATTATCCTCTTCTCAAAATACATGTTTGATATGACATGCTACTCCACCGCTTTTATATTTCAAGAACTTTTTTATAAGAGATTATGTCTTTACCCTTTTAAGGCTTAACAATATGCAATGACTTATTATTATTATTTTGCTAAACAAGATCGTTCTTTATTTAAATAATGGGTAAAACCCAAAATACGTCATTAAATATGTTTTAACTAAAAATCTTAAAAGAAAATGTTCTACACGCCTCAAAGTCGTTATTCTTTACAAACATTATTTCTATTTTCTTCTGTCATTTCGCTTATATATTTTGTTCTAACAGTTTTACATACTTTTTCCCGCATTTATAATAAGAATCGCATGAAAAGAAATTTTTTAACTTGGAGAAAATACAATCACTCGTCCCTTGTACCAATCGAGGTATGGTTTTCCATTGTTTCTGGTTTCGTATGGTTTTATTCGCTCATGAAGCAACTCTCAACACTTTTTCATTGTAGTTGTGGCCAAAGATTTTCAAACACATTGTGGCAGCAAGTTGTTCATATGTTGCAACTGCCACTGCTGCTGTCTTGTTGGGTATTCTGATATATGGCCTTACATTTTGTGCTTTTAATTCTTATTAAATATGTGACTGTCAGTGCCAACAGGAAGCGGCTCTCGATATACGGAAGGGTTACTTTGGATGTGTATCCATGTGGCACTCACATTCACGTTTCAATGTTAAACAAAGGAAATAAAACAGCAATGGCCGACCACGATGTTTAGAGGCTATTGACGGCTAACTGTATCTGTGGGACCTATTAGCATTGGAGCCATATGTAATTTATATGTGATTGATAGCTTTTAACGGACAAAATCACGGTTCGGATTAGGGGCGGAAATCCACGGACGATTTTGTATTCTTCGTTTCGTCTCTAATATTTACGGATATGATTTCGGGCAATCCTTATTACATATTTAAGTTATTTTTTTCATCACATCTCAATACCTTTTGGATTCCTATGGGTTTCGGAGAATCTTCATCCAAAAATAATTAAACAAATTTTACTACTTTACTAACCAAAATATAAGGTAGATTTCAATTTTAAAGTCATACTCGATACACTTAAACATTTGGTTGAAGGGAAACAATGTTTTTGCCTAATATGAATGACATAAGTAGAGAGATAAATATATTATATACTCTTAATTAACAAAAAAATGATATATTACTATAGAGGTCGACCAAACTTAATAAGGTTTGCACAAAAAACACAAATATCTTGATAGACTAAATATTGATAATAAGATAGGTAGGTATACATGTAAATGAGAGTTAATTATATATATTTTTAAAATTTTGTAAAATATCGAGGATCGTTGAATATCCTCGATATTTTTCGGGGATCCCCACGGTTATTTATACGGTTACGGTTCACTTATCCCAACGGTTCGGATATAGCAATCTTCGTCCCCATGGGTGAAAGTTTCGGTTATTCCTCATCTTCGTCAATTCGGATCCCCACGATTTTTGGATATTCTCCACCCAATTCCCACCCCTATTTCGGATCTTATAAATTTGAATGGAACAAATTAAAATGAGAGGATTGTTTCATGATGGACTTCTACAATACATGATCTGAATTAACTAATCAATAAATCAAATAATTATAATTATAATTATAATTATAAATAAAAAGTTTAATGAGTTCCCTCCGGTTTATTGGCACTCACGCACTTGTTACACCATTCTCAAATCACTCTCATAATAAATCTAAGTGCAAATTTCCAAAGAAACATCAATTGTAAAAATTGAAGTTTGATGAGAAAGTTTTAAAATTCTAGAGATTTAAATGATTTTATTTTGAAATGATTCATTTTAAAATTGAAGTTTTCTGTGACGAGCAGTGGCTGGTGGTTGAATGGGTGCTTATGCTTGATTTATGAATTTATGAGGCTTTTTTGAAAGAAATGAAACTTTGGGGGTTTAGAAAAAATATATTATTTTATGTTTTTTATAAAAAAATAAAGGAAAATAAGAAAAAAATTAATTTAATTTAATATTTTTAATTTTTACAATTTTGTATATTTTTAAAGAATTTTTTTATAATTTTGTAAATTCTTTTAAAAAAATAATTTTGATGATGTGTCACGTCCAGAATGTGCAATGTGTCTTTTTATCTTTGACTATTAGAGGGCATTGGCAATCAATGTAACGGAGGGGCTAAATTGGGTGAAAAAATTTTATAAGAGGTTAATTGATTTTTTGTTGAGGACCAATTTAACCTTTAAGCCTAAATCTAAGTGCAAATTTGCAAAGAAACATCAATTGTAAAAGTTGAAGTTTGATGAGAAAATTTTAAAATTCTAGAGATTGAAATGATTGTATTTTGAATTGATTCATTTTGAAATGCTAGCATTTGTGATTACTTTATTTGGACAAGTAATGGTTTTACGGGAAGAAATAGATTATTAGAATTTTATGAGTTTAAAAGTAATTATACAAAAAATTAATAATATGAAAATATGCAATGTGAATATCATTAGATTCAAAAAATGAATAAATAATTTAATAATTAAAAACATATACATTAGAATTAAAAAATAAAATGATATTTCAAAGTTTAACTTTTTATTTTATAGTTACACCAAATTCATGGAATGAAACAATATTGTAAGGCACAAGATACTATATTGCAATTACACCAGACTAGGGATGATAATAGGATAGGACAACTTTTTGTCCATCCGACTCGACCCAAAATTTAGAAACTTCAATCTTATCCAGCCCTGCCACTAATTTAATTACACCATATTTACTACGATCCGACCCTAACGTAACATAGTAAAAGCATAATCCAACCTCGACCCGACACTAAAATTTTAACAAAAATCGGCTAAACCCGACCCATCCCGAAAAAATTAACAAAAAAATTAAATGTATTATATAAAAATATAATATATATTATTTATAAATATACCGGGTAGGGTCAAATTTTCACCCTAAACTCGAACTCGTCCCGACTCAATCTTTTTTAAAACTCGCACCCATCTCTAACCTATTTTTTTTCATAAAAGAACTCGCCCCTATCGAGTCGAGTAGGGACCCGGAGAGACCGTGTTTTTTATCCCTACACTAGTGATAAGTAGTTTATTTGGGTACTATTTTATCTTTAATTATGCCTTCAATAATTAGTTCATATTGCTGATCTGGATGTATTTTGTGTGTTTTCTGTATTAGGATTACAATTTTGGAAATTACACTTAAAAGACAGAATTTTGCAGTTTTATTTTCTGGAATCAATGATGGGCTAGTGGGCATGAAGTTTGACGTGGCATCCAGTTAGCGGCTTCTAGAAGGTCTAGCCAGCGAGGACAAATGAGAGGATCAACTGCATTTAAATTTCAAACTTGGAATTATCTTTTGTTTTTAGAATTTAAATTTAAACATTTTTAAGATTTATCTTTTATCTTTTCTAAGTTATATTAGGGTTTCATAATACTATAAATACCCCCTTGGGGTAAGCTAAAAAATCATCTCTCATTCTTAGTTTGTTCTTGTTTTTGATGTTTTATAAAATTCTCTTTACGTTATTGTTCTTTTAGTTTTTTATTTATTTTCTTTTAAAATGCTAAGTATAATTTTTACCATAATCATGATTAGCTAAATTTTTCAATTAACCAAAGGCTTAAAGCGATGCTTCAATTCATTTTGTGAGAATTGAAAAGCACTTAATATCTTCGATAACATTCTTAATTTTTTGAAAACATAGATCAGCAATCGACCTTTCATTTAAAAATCTTTACACTTTCAATTCAAAAAGAGCTCGTTGGTTTGGATGTTGTTCTGATTTAAAGTTGGGAGGAAGGATCGACTTGTAGCATATTCGACTTCTTGTGAACAAACTTAGCTATGGATTCGCTAAGGGAAATTGAGATCGGATTCGATTCTCATTGAGACAACATGATCCGAGGCGGGCTTTTCTAAAACACTTAACTACATTGGCGCTAGCAACGATAGTTGTGGCTAGTCCAAGTAAGATCCGAATTCTAAAGATTGCCTTTGGATTGTTGGTTACAAAAGTCAAAAGTAAGTTACAAGGGTTGAGCCTTGTAACCATTTGTGTAACTACATAATTATTGTGTGACTACCTAATTATTGTGTAACTACACAATTCTTATATGATAACCTAAATCCTTATCATTTTCATAAGAAATTATGTAACTCGCCATTGTAAGGAATTGTGTAGCTACCTAAATCCTTACCATTTTTATAAGAAATTGTGTAACTCGCACCTAATTTTAGCCTAATAGTAAGGATGCCTAACCCTAGAAACTCCCATTGGACCCAACACCAGATTGCTTCCTGAATACTTTATACAACTGTGGCTTGGCTTTGACGCTTTTTTTGACTTCGTACGGTGCCGTTTTGAACAATAATTTGATGCTGTGGCACATTGAATAAATAAATTGTTTTTAATTCAATTTATTAGGGAGTGATTTAATTTGAAATCCGATAAATTCAAATTCAATTCAAGTTATTATGATGTGCCTAAATTGATTCATACTATCAAAGTTGTTGTTTTTATAGATGGATTTATTCATTTGATTAAATATTATTTAAAATGTCAACAATCTCTAGATCAAGTGGTTAAAGCTCTCAGTTCACCTCTTCTCTTCTCCTTAAGGTTGTGGGTTTAAAACTCATTAGAAACAATTGCCCTTTCCCCTCTTCAAAGTAGAAACTATTTAAAAAAAAGTACTTAAATTTAATTCATTTGTCTACTGAATCTTAGTTTAATTAAGTGAAATTTTCCCATAGGTAAATAAGAGATTTAGTTCCTAATATTCTTTTTTTATGATTTATATTTATGTAATTTAGCCACATTATCCATTTTTATTTGGATTAAGATTGAAATTTTAAAATTTAAAAAATATAAGGATTGATATTGATGAAAATAAAAATATATAGATTAAATTTATAATTTTTGCACAATACATGAACAATGATACAATTTTTTATTTTCTTCTGCAAACAATATCCGAGGACAAATCTTTTACCAACATTATCACCTTCTCTTCCAACACTGTAAAGAGCTACACATGGCTCTGGAAAATTGTTTCCAGCTGACCTCAGTTTGCACCATAAGAGCTACTGTGCTGCAAAGCTACAATCACCGCCCATCTGCTCAGAAGATTCATTTGCCCACATTCCCAGGGATCAATAAACCCAATCTATCAGTTATTCCTTCTTCTTCTTCTTCTTCTTCAACCTTTGCTCATTCATTCAATGCCAGATGTAAACGATCCAGACTCATCTGCAAAGCTCGTGAAGCTGTTGATCAAGGTATGCATGCACCTATTTCTCTTATTTACTCTTGTTTTATAATCCACTTTAATACCATGAATAGCCAACTCAAGAAAAAAAAAACGATTCTGGAACGTGTAAATTAATAGTTGGAGTAGTGAATTAAATTGTTGGTAGAAACCAGATTCATATTCTGCAGTCGACAGTTGAAGTGGTGAATGAAGCAAGCTGGGCAGAACTTGTATTGCGCAGTGGTACGCCAGTTTTAGTGGAGTTCTGGGCACCGTGGTGCAGTCCCTGTCGCATGATCGAGCCGGTTATCGCTGATTTAGCCAAAGAATACGCTGGGAAGATTGCTTGTTACAAGCTCAACACCGATGACAGCCCCAGCATCGCCACGCAGTACGGGATCAGGAGTATCCCGACCATGCTGTTTTTCAAGGATGGCGAGAAGAAAGAAAGCGTTATCGGTGCGGTGCCTAGGTCTACCTTGGCTACTGCCATTGACAAATATGTCAATAGCTGACGGTGAAACTCGACTCGATCGTAAAAATTAAAGTTTGCTGGAAAATGTAAGATCGATTCATGACATGCCAGTTTTTGTCTTTATATTAATCGAATTGTAGAATAAGAATGGCAATATTCTAAAAGTATATGCATAGAGGGACATAATTTGTGGCAAAAATTAGAGAGTTTAGACTTGTCAGTGCCACAACCCCATCAAAGGCAACTAAACGAGAAACAAAACAATGCAAACGCCGGTCACTCAAACAAAACAGCACTTGCCAATGCTACAACCCCCTGAAAGACTCGGAACAGCAAAACGCCACAGTTCACATGCCACCAGACCTTTAGCATTGATGATCGGTTCAAACCAGCTTTTGCTAACACATCAGCCGTCTCATTACACATCCTTAAGGCACATACAATCTGGATGGACCTGGTGAATTCGATTCATGCAGCGATCAAAGTTCATAAACAAGTCCCACAGTGACAACGGTCAAGACTTTCTATCAAACACCCATGTCGACGTTGCAAGTTGCAACCTTCGAGTCAGATTCGACAAAGATAAGAGTCCAAATCATTTCTCCCAAGTTCAATGATCATTTCAAACGCTGTCAAACTGGCAATCACCACTGCAATTTCAGGTCGAGTGGCGTTAATGGGGAAATAGTAATCTATTCATCATTTAGTTGAAAACCGGGGGAGGGGGGGGGATAGACTGTACTTCCGGGCTCCGATTGCAAATGTACCAGAATTTTCAAGAATCAATTAATAAAAAAAAGAAATTTCAAGAATAAACCATCAACTCGTATTATTTAATCATGTTAGCTGACAACATAATACATCACTAATAAGTGACGATAACTCATAATTTACCCATAATTTAGTTAAATTTGGTTTTATCTAATATGGCGATTTGAATAATAAATTGCGAATTTACTGACAAAATTATTTATCACCAAATACTTAGTAAAAAGTGACAGTTTGTTCATCACTATTAATGTTAACATTGTGACGGTTTCAACTTCGCCACTTTATGTGAATTTTATTTCTTTATTAGCTACGTTTTGAATGATCAATTACAAAATCTTATATAATTTGGTGACAAATTTATTTGTTACTATTGAATAATAACTATAAGGTGGCGTTACACAAAATGCCACTTATTTCTAACAATACACGACAAAAATAATATATCGACACTTTAACATTTTTGACACACATGAAGAATGTTTTGACGGCGAATTTTGTGGCACCAGATACAAAAGTAATATAAATATAATTTTTTGTGACAATATTTTAGACACCACGTATAAGCAAAGTTTGTTGTAGTGCACGGTCAATCCCATTTTTAAGAAACATATGAATTAAAGAACCATATACTATTGCAACATATATTAAAGAACCAGATGTATTCAAATTATGTTATGCTTATGAAAAAATGCATACTTTTACAACATTAAACTAAAAAATTATTAATATATGAAAGTAGGTAAAACGACATTAAATAATGTAAAACGATTATAGAATATAATCAATATTGATGAAAATGAATGATTTTAACATCGTCTACTCAAAAGAGAATAGAAAGTAGGGTTGTAAACGAATCGAACGTTCAACGAATCATTCGAGAAACGTTCGGCGAGAAGTTCATTTATATCCATTTATTTATTAAACAAACGAACATGAACAAGTTTTTATGCTTGTTTAATTAAATGAACTAAGATGAACAAATGATTCGTTCATTCATTTACGTTCGGTAATCCATTCATTTATGTTCTTTTAAATTTATTCACATATATATTTTCCATCCAACAGTTTGTAAAAGGGATCTGCCATCCGTAGAGGATCCACTCCAGTCTGCATCGGAAAAGGCAGTGAGATGAAGTGAAGATGTCGAATGAAAAAGAATGTCATGGCATAATGTTCCTTTTAGATAATGCAAGATGGGCTTAGTTGTTGTCTAATGTGCAAGTGAAGGACCATGCAGATATTGCGACAGACAATTCATGGCAAAGGAAATATCCGGACGAGTAAGTGTGAGATACTGAAGGAGACCAAGTAATCGGAGATAACTAGAAACATCAAGTGTCGTAGATGGCTCCGACGGAGGTAGTTTGTCGGAATAGGACATAGGTGTGGAAATTACCTTGGCATTTTCTATCTGAAACTAAGTCAAAATGTCAGAGATGTATTATGCCTGAGATAGAAAAAACCCAGTTGGAGTATAAATAGCCTCAATGTCAAGAAAATGGCTGAGCAAGCCTATATCCTTCAGAGAAAACTTCGTAGATAATAAGTTGGTGAAATGAGCAATAAAATCAGTGTTATTACCAGTAAGCACAATATCATCCACGTAGACTAGAAAGTATAAAATAACTCTATTTGCATTATAGATGAAGAGGGGGGCATTAGCCTTTGATTTCGTAAAACCAAAGTGAATGAGAAATTGAGAGAGTTCAACATACCATGCCCTCGGGGCCTACTTGAGTCTATACAAGGCTTTACGCAATCGACAAATATGAGATGATTTAGTAGAGTCAACATACAGTGGAGGTTGTTCTAGATAGACTTCCTCATGTAATGTGCCATTTAAAAAGACATTATTAATGTCAAGTTGCTTGATGGACCATGCATGATGTAGTGCAAGAATGAAAATAATACGCACCATAACAAGTTTTATCACAAGACTAAAAGTCTCAAAATAGTTGCAACCAGCTTCTTGAGAATACCCTTTTGCTACCAGCCGAGCTTTATATCGATCAACAGAGCCATAGTACGTCGTTTCACATGGAATACCCATTTGCACCCTACGATAGATTGTGTAGACCATGTAACAAGATCTCATGTATGATTACGTAGCAAGACATTAAACTCATCATCATGGCTTGCCTCCATAATGGATCTTTGAGAGCTTGAGTAACAGTATTTGGCTCTAATGTGGAAGGCAAAGGATGACAAGTAGTAGCATTAACAAATAAAGGATCAAAGTACCTCGGATCTGTCCGGAGAATTTGTTGTTGCGGAGGATTATGTTGTGGCAAGTCAGGGGAGACATCTTGTTGTGGCAGACCAGCCAAGGGAACTGGTGTGGCAATGGAATCAGCAAGTTGCCATGACATATTAGATAATGAAGCATCTGGTTTTCGTGGCATAGTAGGCAAAAGAGGTGTGGAAGATGATGTTGATGCAGCAGGAGACAATACTGGAAGAGGATGTCGTGGCACGAGAATGACACGTCGAGTAGCAAAAGGGAAGATGTGGAAAACAAACCGAACATGGCGAGAGACAAATATTCTGTTAATGTGTAACACCCTAAACCTGGTTTAGTAGTAAACTGAACCTAGAGTGTTAAAAAGCAAACATCCATGACTAACTTGTCTCACAATTTATGACTTGATCGATAAAAAAATAAAATGGAGCAATAAATTAAAACTTTTTTAATTAATTTTAAACAAGTCTATCTTCAAGCATGGATCATGCATGCAAGTCATTACTTATACTTAAACACTATATTAGCAAACATCATGATGGACCTTTTTATGTAAACACCAAGACATTTATCTTTGATTACCAACAATGGGTAAAATTAAAATACAGCCTTATGCTTAAATCCAAAATTAATACTTGGTTCACAGGTACTTAAAGAAAACAATACATTCAAATACTTCTTTCATCAATGATCTATAAACTCGGCATTTATCTATATTTATTCATTGTTCTTTTATAGAGAATTAATAATCAGTTCTATCTAATTCGATTAAGGACTAGAAGGTACTTATAATTCAATTCGTATGGACAGATTATATTGTGAATTTTCATACTTTTTTCTCAATAGCCATATTATCTCCAAGATTATTAGAGATGCTCAATTACTATTCCAATTTTAGGAACCAATTTATTAACATGAGAACTTAAGGAGGTCGATCCCTTACAGACTTTATGTCCAGATTAAAATTTAACATCTTAAGACTATCAAAACTAAATCAAACACAACAAATATTGTTACACCCTAGCTCATTTTACTAGAATTTCGTCCTTCTATATAAATTTAGAACAAACTACATTCAATTACAATGTACATATGAATAATATGTTAATAATGATAAATATTCTTGGGTCACCAGCATCGATTAAGAACTCATAACACATACGTATGTCTTGATAACATGCTTCGAATACAAATACATACTTTACTCAGTTACTCATTCTTAAGCATTGATACACAATCGGATTATCAAGTTCAACCTTTTTCATTCAAACTTCTCATGGCACTTAACAGTCTTAAGATACATAGTGACCTTCGATTTTAATCTATAAAGGAAACCTCTATCACAAATCTTCAAGACCACTAAACAAGCATCCAAGTATATATATATATATACACACACATATCCCTTACATTAAAAATCATTCGAATTGCTTACACATATTAAACCAACTAACTATATGAGCTACTAAATATTGATAACATGTACAATCAGGGATTACTCTACATATATCAATCAAATAGCGTGCCACCGTCCTAGGAGTATGCTACTTAGGAAAAGTTCAAAACCCCACTTGAGCCTTGATATAAGATCTATAAATCACAACCACACTTGGATACACACGAGATTAAGTTATCCTGCAATGCATGAATAATGAATGCATTAGGCTTATATAGCCTGAGTGAGGTAGTAATGATAAAATGGATAACAACAATATTACTCGGGATGAATCAATAGACTTCAAAGAAATTCAAACATATAATTGAGTTAGAGTTTTGGTAAATTAAACATTAATATCATTACTATTGAAATCTTATTTTGAGTTAAGATGTTTCATTCATTGTTCGAAGTTTATTTTCAAGAATTAGGCTTAGCTTGCTTTCTTGCTCACAATGAGCCTTTTCAATATTCTTGCTCATCAAGAGTTCATCAGTTTCATGCTCACCAAGAGCTCATCAAATACTTTGATATTCTTATTTGACTTCTCATTAGATTCGTATCTTTTACTTGTTCGCCTTGGATCACAATTAGACATGAATAACATTGGTCCGAGTTTGACCATATCGGTCCAGGTTATACTTACCTCGAAGCACCAAGCTATGACTAATATCGAAAACATATCAATCCTATTTTCACACTATCCAACCAAACTGTCGCCAATCTCCGTATATCTCCCATGTTAACTCCTACTGTCGCCATACACATATCACATATTAATGGGGCGTCCCCCGACCCGTAGCTCATAGACCGTAGTCCCAAATCATACCATGTATTATGCCAAAGTGTCTAAGGGCTTCCATTGAGTAGGCAACTTTAGATATCTTAACTTACTTTTTAAGTTAGTGGAGATTTCTTAAGTTACAAGTAACTTTGCTTGTTTCTTCTTTTCTATAGCTTATTGCATAAGTTGAGCTTTCTTGCTCCTTAAACTTATGAATTTATACATTATAGGGTTAAGAGTATTTATTCATCTTTGAGTCTTATGTAAGTAGATTGGTTAACTTCAAGAATAGGCACAATTTATGTATAATCATCATTACCAATAAAACATAACAAGGCACAAGATACTTACATAATACACAATCAATTACTTTCGAGAATGCCATGTCATGAATGAGTACCCTTCCCAAATATGATCTATTTGAGCTTATGCACAATATGTATGATCAATATAACATATCCACAAACATCCAACATCTCAATCAAACAAACCAATAAATCGAGATGACACTGTGTCATCCGAAACGTAACAACTACACCCACATGTTATTCCAATGTTATGGAATACCTGAATCCACTATTACATCTTGTTTCCCCATACTTAGTTCTTCTATTCCTCATATCATTGTATGTACCTCCAATAAAACAAAGTTATTAAAACCAAGCTTACTCATTCGACTTGCAAGAACAATTCTATTGACTATAGCTCAAATCAAACTTCCTAAACACACATTTAAAAGTTCAATCATATTACTCTTGGTCATAGCAGCCCCGAATTCATATATACAAAGCAATTCACTATACGTATGTACACACACAATTTCATATCAATCAGCATACATTTCGTCAATCAAACTGTATATATTTTAATACAATTCTACACAGTTCTTTTGGCTCGATTATGCACACATTTTAACCTTTCAAAACAGTTCACATTAACTCTAAAATAATCTTTAAAAGATTCATCTATTCACAAAGCAATCCAACATATATATATATACCTATAAACTGCACTTCTTAAACTGTGTTATTACATTTAGAAAGCTAATTTCTATAGTTTATGAAACTGTAATCTATTAACAATTTGAGACTGTATTTGTTAAACTATCTCTACTACATATCGAATTGCTTTCATACAATTCTGCACTGTATTAACCCAATTCTGTATTGTTTTAATATCATTCTGCATTGTTTTAATCTGAAAATCTGCACAGTTTTTATACTTCAAGTCTGCATTATACAGACTGTTTTTTCTGCACTTTAAATATCAAAACTGCACTGATTTTACTCCAAAACTGCACTGATTTTAACAAAGATAAGACATCCCCTTTCAGGTCTTTATGCCCTGTTTTGAAAGTTTACATTTTAATTAACCACTGAAATCCATAATTCAATCATTAGATGCAAAAACATGGCAGTTTATGAATGTCTAGTTCGTTCTAAATCAAATAGCTCAAAACAGATTTGCAATTTATTTCACAACTATTTCACTTCACCAAATTCAAGCAATTAGTATTCCACTTACAGCAGTTCAACATGATCCTTCCTAACATTGATTCCATTTACAGCAGTTCAACATTGTATATAGATTAAGAAAAAATGTCACAAAATAGTTTCTTAAGATACCCATAACAATTGATCATTTCTACAAGGTTCATGAAGCAATTCGAACCTATCAATAATGGAAATGCTTACTACACTACAATCAAACATTCCAACATTCAAACACTTCATTCCCAAACATGCATCATTCAAACGTTTAAAGAAGAGTGTTTTTTTAAGAATCTACTCCATATTCTAGCTGTCATGAACATGTAACCTCGAAATTTTCAAGGTCGAATTCAATTCAAGCATTCAATCAAACGTTGATAATCAATTGTCTAGATACTTTAACTATTCCATGACTTAATTCGAATCTGGTTCCTTACTCAAAGATTCTTATGTCAAATCTCTAATATCTTAAACTTTCTTCTAAATTACTAATTTACCAAATATAATATCATGCATTTCATTTCCATGGTTAAAATCACTAGAAATCAAAATCATTTAACAAACAAGAGCATGGACCGAATATCCTTAATGAAAAAAAAAATCAAAACAATGAAAGAGCTTACCCTCTACTTAGTTAATCCAACCGTTACTCTCAAAATCTAGCCTCATTAAGCTCGAATCTTCTAATTTTCCCTTGCAAGCTTTACTTTCTCTCACTATTATGGAAGCAATCGGTTAAGAAGTGGTAAGAAAGGAAGATGATGACTCTCCATTTAATTTGATGCAAAATAAGCAATCTTCCCAAGCTCCCTCTCTCCCTCACTACTCGGTTTTCATGGAGGAGTGGAGAGAATGAAGAAAATCTCATGTTCCTTATTTCCTTATTGTCGAGTCATCATCTTACATTCCCAAGCTTGTCCATAATTGGACAAGTGTTTTAGTCCTTGAATTTTAATAAGTTAAACATGCAACTCTTCAAGTTGCCTAGGCTTTCGGTTTAGTCCTTCACTAGATAGCCATTCAAGTTTACTAGCTTCCATTTTAGTCCCCTCAATTTCAAAATAATTTCTTTTGATTCTAATTTATTATGATTTAGTCATTTTGTATTCAATAAATCAAATGAATTAATAACAATAAGTCTTTATCATGAGGTCCTCTTTTTAATATCCTCCTAGGCCCGATTGAGGATGTTACATAATGTTCCGCTCCAAGTATTTATAAGCAGACTGTATCACAGAGTATCCAAGGAAAACACATTCAGCGGATAGTGGCTTAAGTTTATGCTTCGTGTATGGTCGCAGCCAAGGAAAGCACAAGCATCTGAATGGTTGAAGCTTGTCATAGTTCTGTGCTTGTTGATGAAGTAGAAGATAAGGTGGCACATTATCTAGTATCAATGTTGGCATCCGATTAATAAGATAAGCAGCTTCCTGAAAAGCATGAGGCCAATACTCTGTTGGGTGAGATGCAAAGTGAAGTAGAGAGAGAGAGTCTAGTCTCCATTATATGACTATATCTCCGTTCAGCAGTTTCGTTGTGTTTCGATGTATGAGGTGGTGAAGTAAAATGGGAAATACCTTCCAAATTTAAAATGGGCAAGAGCTTAACAAACTCACCTCCATTATCAGAGAATAGAGACACAATGGTCTGATGAAAAAAGCATCCAACAAGCCATTTAAACTGAGAAAATATCGCCGCAACATCATATTTCTTCTTTATCGGGTATAGCCAGATATACTTGGTAAAATGATCAACAAACACCACATAGTATAAATATCCATCATAAGACATATGTTTAGTGTTCCAAACATCAGAATAAAGCAATGCAAGAGGACGAGAGCTTGACATACTATTTTGACCAAATGATAAATTAGGACTCTTATTAATAAGACAAGAAGAATAATGATAGTTTGTCAAACTAGTTGGGTCATAAGATATATTACAAGTGCATAATATATAGGCTAAGACTTTATCGGATGGATGACCAAACTTGTGATGCAGCTAATACACGGACAAGCAATTGACTGAGTTGACTTGGGGATAAAAGGATCGTGGAACATAGTAGACACCACCAATTTTTTATTGCCTCGAAGAAGAGGCATTCCCGTGGGTTGATCTTTAACAAGAAAATAAGAGTAAAAGAATTCAACCGACACATGATTAGTGGGAACAGTGCATCGTCCAATATGAGATATAGGTAGAGATTTACCATTACCCAGATGAACTGTATCAGGACCATTATAAAAGGAGATATCCTAAAAAGATGCAGTGGTCATTGTGGTGTGATGCGAGGCACCACTATCAAACATCCAAGGAGCAGGATCTGATGATGAAAGATTAATAGCAGTATTGACAACCGGTGAATCAGATGGTGGTTGTTGATAAAAGTTGTTGTTGTGAAGAAACTGAACAAGCTTACGGCAATCCCGAACAATATGCCCTGGTAAATTACAGAACTTGCACACAACATCTTGTCGTCTAGATTGAGGAACATGACTATGACCGCCACCAAAAAACGAGTAACTAGAGCGACCATTCTTCTATCAAGAAAAGTTGGTGGAATAACCATAATTTGAATTAGCTCGTTGCGCAAAATATATCGTGGCAAGAGATGTAGTTTGTTCAGATTCTTGAAGGAGTCTCTCATGATCAGTTAAGATCTCAAACAACTCAAGCATAATTGTCGATGTGTTACGTACACGAAGGGCAGCAACTATTGGACGATAATCATCACCTAATTGATTGACAATAGAAATCAAGAGATCTATATCGGAGACAGGACAATTTGCCAAGGCAAGATCAGAGGCAATATCCTGCATGTATTTCATGTAGTCGAAGATAGACCTGGAGTCACGTGGATTGCGAGCCAATTTGGACTTGAGAGCAAGGATGCGACCAGAAGATGCTCGAACATAACTTGCAACTAGAGTATCTCATGCAATTTTAGCAGTGACAGCGGATGAAATAAGTGGTTCAACTTGATCATCACAACTGCCAAAAAGAGCACTGATAAGAATTTGATCCTGATGATACTGTTGCGCGTAATAAGTGCTACGCAATTGTGGAAGTATACACGTCGCAAGTTATAGTATAAAAGATATCGTCTCCACAGGGATTGGTGTTACTTCAAGGATCTAGCCTCTTGCACTGTAAAAGTAAAAACACAAATAAAGGATTATAAAAGTTTAACTAATCTAGAAAGCAAATAAAGTAAAAGAAAAGATGAATTCAAATGAGAGAGATAGGCTAGGTTATCGTGAGTTGAGGTGTGATAGCCGATTGGATTGTCTTGGTAAAAGAGTGCACGGGCAACTCAGTTGCCGTGGCAACTTGCACGACGGGGTTGCCTTGGCAACTAATTGATGGTTGCCTGGGCGACTAGTTGGGCAACTACTTGGGCGATTGGGCAGCAACTTCAAGGTTCGGCGGAGCGTTCTTCAATGGTTTCTTCTTATCCCTAAGTCGAAACTCTAGCTACTTGTGCATGCCTTGATAATACATCCCTGTGTGAATCAAGGGTGAACAACAACCAATCTTGCGCTCTTCTTAGCCGTTGAAATCCTTAACTTATTCCTAAGCCGGATTAATCTTCACCATCATTGGATTGAATAAAGATCATATTCATTCGTTTCTTGAATCTAACTCTCCCGATATTAGATAAATGGATGAAATCACGAGATCCTCTCCCAATTCACTCGCAAACAATAATAAGAACCAAGAATGAATAAACCTTGAAATAGAAAAGTGCAAACTCTTATTACCTAAACAAAAACCAATAGTTTCTCACAACCACAAAACACAATAACCATAGCCAAGTAAATTTAGTTCATGGCTAGGTTCCAAAGAAACACAAGATAAACAATCTCTAGCATGAACCCAATCGAACAAGAAAGAAAAGATGAAGCTTGTCGAAAATTCCCCTTTGCTTCCTCTCTTGGTCTTGTCGAAATTCCCTCTTGCTCTCTCTCTGCATCTTGTCGAAATCTCATTGATATTTATAGGGCTAGGCCAAAGTCCTTTGAGGAGGAGTTTGAGTTGGAATTAAATTATCTTTAAAGAATATAATTCTTTATTATAATTTTATTCCTATTAGAACTTCTCCTATCTTCTTGGAATTTAATTCTTCTTTAATCTCTGCATGGCAATCAAATTCCTTTGGGCTTGGGCCTTGCTCCATGTCATCTTGGGCTTGTAAAGTCATGAATTTCGACATCCATATTGCTTTTTGTCTTTGTCGACAAATGCCATGGCAACTGGCTCGGCGTCTCCTTCATGTATTGCCCTGGCAACTAGCTCGGCATATCCTTTGGCAAGTGATCCTGCACATACACACACAAAAACACACCAAAGCAACATCTATTTCCACAAAAATCACCAAGTTATGTAATCAAGCTCAACGATTGAAGGAAACATGGATTAATGCATGAATGGCTAACTATGCAACTAATATGAGCCTAAGTCTAACAATAATATGAGTAGAAAGGGTAAGAAAAATAGTACTTTTGAACACTTATCACACCCCCAAACTCGAACTATTGCTTGTCCTCAAGCAATGCAAACTCATAATTACCTGCCAAGACTTCAAATTTTCACAAACTTAGCTTTAAACTTGATTTCAATTCTCTGAACTGGGGCACAAAGTATGATTGGCTTTTTATTTTTCGAAAAACTGAGGAGTTACTCGGAATCAAACTATAATGCTTGTGAGTGTGTGCGGAGTTGTGTGCAAGTTGATTTTTTCGGATTCTATGCAAACAATAGGTTTTCAAATTACTTCATTGGGTTCTTTTTAACATGTTTTAACTAGAGCCAATTTCGGGCACCTCTAGTGTTTTATTTTTAGTTTTCTTAAGTTAATTTAATCGACTAGAGCCGGTTTCGGGCACCTCTAGTTAAAAAAAATTTTAACGCCTCATAGAGCCAGTTTCGGGCACCTCTAGTTAAAAAAAAATTAAGCCTCCTAGAGCTAGTTTCGGGCACCTCTAGTGATCAATTTTTTTAACATATGCTAGAGCCAATTTCGGGCACCTCTAGTATTCATCCAATTTTTATTCTAATCCCCCAATTAGTTAATTATCAACCTAAGTTTACTAGAACTCCTTAAACCAATCAAACCACAACAGTGTTTCATCAAATTTAGCATCATAGTAAAATTCTAAGTTTCTTCCATGGTTATCCTAGGATAAAAATTCTATCAATTAAGTGCATTGGTAAAGTCATCATTGAATATTCATCAAATCTAAGCAATTCTTGTTCCAATTAAAGGCATGGCAAACAATTTATGTATCCTAAATGTAATACTTTAGTGAATGTAACTAAACATGGTAACTACTAATAACAATCCCCCCCAAACTCGAGTGAGGCATTGTCCTCAATGCATGCATAAAAATAACGAAAAATAAAAATAAAAATAAAAATGCATACGAGGACTTACTCCGAGAGTTCGTCATCGTAGATGATTAGTTTCCTTCTAGTTGGCGTCTTGATTTTCTTGCTTGAACGCGATGGTTGTTTTCTTGTTGCCGGTGGTGGAATCGATCCTCGTACGGGGTTGTCCTCATCATCCTCTTCATCAATGTCAATTGTTTTTCGTTTGGAGGATTCAATTGGTGCGGTCTTTATTGGTTCAATGGAGGACTCGTCCGAATCTGAAAAATCAGAAAATGATTCCATAGGAGTTGATTCTGGCATAGGTGCTTTACCTTTGGCTTTTGCAGTGGTTGCCGGGGCATCGTCAGGGTTGGTTGCCGTGGCGTCAGCTTCCTTGGTTGTCGTGGCAAGGATATCGACGGGAAAGATTGGGAACGGCACGCGATTGTCCGGGTACTTTTCTAGGATGACTTGGGTGATGGCATTGTTGTGCTCCTTCATGTACTGCATGAACATTAGTTGCCGATCTTCAATTTGCCTTAGACGGCTTGCCAATGGTTTCAAAAGTGCTTCAAAGTGTCCCGGGATTAATGGTCGAGTTGCCCTGGCGTTAAGTGCTTGGTCATTAGGGATTGCTGCGGCGGCAGGAGTTGTCGTGGCAATTGGAGGCCTTGAAGAATCTTCCGGTGCCTCTCCCATTAGCTTCTGGATTAGTGCTTGATTCCAACCAGACTTGGGTAGGGCCTTTTCATCGGTAGACTCACTCGGGACATGCATCTCCTTACAAAGATTAGAAATTAAGCAAGGGAAGAAAAGATAACCCTTATCTTTTGAGCTGCATACAAAAATCTCATCACAAATAATTTTTCCAATGTTAATGATGCGATTATGCAAACTAGAATGTAGGAGCAAAAGACGTGGCATATCAACGGTAGTATTGTGTGTGGAGGGCATTAAAGAAGTTTTAACAAACTTATTCCATAGTTTTGCCTCGGGTTTAAGCTGAAGGCGATTTACCGTGCCCTTGTATTTACCGTCGTTCCAATGAGTTCCCGGTTGAGTGAGTTCTTGAAGCACCTTGTCGAGTTGCTTGGGATTGTTTTGGTCAACAAAGGCTTGATGCTCGTCCTTTTCAATGTAAAGTCCGTAAAAGGTGTTGATGCTTTCGGGACTTATAAGTATGGCCCGGTTCCGGTTGATGGCAAAAGATTTGCCACTTTCGATGTGCAATCCTCTTGAAGATGAATGGTTCAAGGCCGAAATCTTGATGAGAGTTAGAGTATTCAAAGCCTTGTTCTTCATGAATCTTCTGGCTTTCAAACTTGGATTGAAATCTTTCTTGAACCGCTGGTGTAGCAAACTTCTTGTATCTTGGTTCTTTGGAGGAACTTGGATGAACTAAAAGTTTAATCTTGGATGCCATGTATGATCTTGGTTGTGAGTAAAAACAAAGAAAAGAAAAGAAAAGAAAAGAAACTAAAAAGTTGCAAGATAGAAAGTAGGAATAGGTTAAGGGTGATGGGTTTTATAGAAAAGATAGGTGGGTGGGATTAGGGGAAATTGACAAAGGGGTTAGGGTTTGGTAGAATTTTTCGACAAAGGGGTTTTGGTTAGGATGAATTGGAGGCTTTATATAAGCCTTAGATTCAACCCATTAGTTTCCTTGTTGAAGATGTTTTCCTACTTGGTTTAGAATTCCTTCTTTCTCTTGAACTTCCTTTCCTACAATTCAAAAACAAATCAAATAAGGATTAAAATTAAAGATAAACTAATAAAGAAAATAAATAAAGATGTGTAATAGGATTCTTAGACTTGAATAAAAAAAATCTATCCTAAAACTACTAATAATCGGCAAAATAATAAAATAAAATAAAATAAATCGAAAAAATGAAAAATAAATAAAATAATCGACAAAAAAACAAAAATAAAAATAAATAAAAATATCAAAAGGGAGAGCATGCTCATGCATCTCCTAAATTGACCACTTCCTTGTTACGTTCCACATGGGCACCATTGTAGTGCTTTAATCTTTGTCCATTAACTTTGAATTCATGGTTGTCAGAGATGGACTTGATTATCACGGCACCATGAGAGAATGGTTTGACGACTTCGAATGGTCCCGACCATCTTGATTTCAGCTTTCCCGGGAAAAGTTTTAGCCGAGAATTGAATAGGAGAACTAGTTGCCCTGGCGTGAATTGCCGTGGCAATAATTTCTTGTCATGCCATCGCTTTGTTTTCTCCTTGTAGATTCGTGCATTGTTATAGGCGAGTGCACGGAATTCTTCTATCTCATTGAGATCCATCAAGCGCTTTTGTCCGGCACTTCCCCAATCTATATTCACGGTCTTGATTGCCCAGTACGCCTTGTGCTCGATTTCCACCGGTAGATGACATGTTTTACCATAGACAAGCCGGAAGGGGGACATACCTAATGGTGTTTTGAATGCAGTCGATATGCCCAAAGTCGTCATCTAGTCTTAATGACCAATCCTTCCTTGAGGGATTTACTACTTTCTCGAGTATTCCCTTCAACTCCCGGTTGGAAATTTCGCTTGCCCGTTGGTTTGTGGGTGATATGCCGTGGCGATCTTGTGTGATATGCCGAGCGTTGCAACATCTTGGCGATTAGTCATTTGTCGAAATGCTTGTCCCCATCACTGATAATTGCTCTCGGCATCCCAAACCGTGTAAATATGTTTTTCTGCAGGAATCGTTGCACGGTCTTGGAGTCGTCGTTGGGAACTGCAGCTGCCTCTACCCATTTAGACACATAGTTGACGGCGAGTAAGATGTAGAGGTTGCCGAATGAAGATGGGAAAGGTACCATAAAATTGATCCCCCATACATCGAACAGTTCCACCTCGATGATGTTCTGGAGCGGCATCTCATGTCGTCTAGAGATATTGCCCGTCCTTTGGCAACGATCACATTGCTTGTAAAAGTCTTGGGCATCTTTGTACAATGTTGGCCAATACAAACCGGATTGCAAGACTTTGGCCGCGGTACGAGTTCCTCCAAAATGTCCTTCATAGGGTGAAGAATGGCATTGCTGGAGTACATTCTGTTGCTCTTCTTCAGGGACACATCGGCGTATAACCTGATCTGCACATTGTTTAAACAAAAGAGACTCGTCCCAAAAGTAATGCTTAGCATCATGGCGGAACCGCTTCTTCCCTTGGTGAGTAATGCCATACGGAAAAATACCACAAACAAGGAAGTTAACTAAATCTGCGTACCAGGGTATTGCCGAGGCATGTACTGCCGTAGTGTCTGCTCCCAGAATTGCCGAGGCGTGCGCGTCAAAGACTGCTGCGGCGTCGAGAGTTGCCGAGGCGTGTGCATCCATGGTTGCCGAGATGCCATGGGTTGCCGAGGCGTTGAGGGTTGTCGAGGCAATTAGAATTTGTTCATTCGGGAATGCATCGCATATCTCTAGATCCGCGTCCTCCTCCCTATTGCGTTCCAAACGTGATAAGTGATCGGTCACTTGATTTTCTGTTCCTTTCTTGTCCTTAATTTCAATATCAAATTCTTGTAAAAGTAATATCCAACGAATCAAACGAGGTTTAGCATCCTTTTTAGCAAATAAGTATTTGATTGCCGAATGGTCCGTATGAACAATTACCTTTGTACCAATTAAATAGGATCGGAACTTCTCAAATGCGAAAACTACAGCTAGTAACTCTTTCTCCGTTGTTGTGTAATTCACTTGAGCACCATTAAGAGTTTTACTAGCGTAGTATATCACATGGAAGGTCTTACCTGTGCGTTGGCCTAGGACTGCTCCTACCGCGAAATCACTTGTATCACACATAAGCTCAAAAGGTAGTGTCCAATCTGGTGGAACGACAATGGGTGCCGAGGCAAGCTTTTTCTTTAGGGTTTCGAATGCTTGAGTGCAAGAATCATCAAAATCGAAGACTTTATCCTATTCAAGCAGATTACACAAAGGTTTAGTGATTTTAGAAAAATCATGAATGGACCTCCTGTAAAAACCTGCATGTCCGAGAAAACTTCGAATTCCTTTAACCGAATTTGGTGGGGGTAATCTCTCGATTACGTCCACCTTGGCTTTGTCTACTTCAATTCCCTTGGATGAAATCTTGTGGCCGAGCACTATTCCTTCATCTACCATAAAGTGGCATTTCTCCCAATTGAGGACTAAATCCGTTTCTTCGCATCTTGCCAACACCCTCTCTAAATTGCCGAGACAGCCGTCGAAGTCATTACCAAAAACCGAAAAATCATCCATGAAGATCTCAAGGAAGTCTTCGACCATGTCTGAAAAGAGCGCCATCATGCATCTTTGGAAGGTTGCCGGGGCGTTACACAATCCGAACGGCATCCTTCGGAAGGCATAAGTACCGTATGGGCATGTGAAGGTTGTCTTTTCTTGATCTTCTGGTGCTATGGCAATCTGATTGTAACCTGAATAACCATCAAGAAAACAATAAAAGGGTTTACCTGCAAGAGGGTCAAGCATTTGATCAATAAAGGGTAAGGGGAAGTGATCTTTCCTAGTGGCTTTGTTTAGCTTTCGATAGTCCATACAAACCCTCCAACCGGTCACAGTCCTGGTTGGGATAAGTTCATTATTTTCATTGCTTACCACTTGTTATACCTCTCTTTTTTCTGATGCGCATTGTACCGGACTTACCCACGTACTATCAGAGATAGGGTATATAATGTCGGCGTCAAGCCACTTGATGATTTCTTTCATTACAACCCCTTTCATGGCATGATTCAGTCTTCTCTGGGCCTCAATTGAAGGTTTGTGATCATCTTCCAACAAGATCTTGTGCATGCACACCGCCGGGCTAATTCCCTTCAGGTCGGCAATTGTCCACCCTATTGCCTTTTTGTGTAGCTTCAACATCTTGATCAGCTTCTTTTCCTGCTCAGGCTGTAACTTAGAAGAAATAATTACAGGTAATGTATTATCGGTCCCTAAGTATACATATTTTAGTTGCTCTGGCAATTGTTTCAACTCAAGAATTGGTGGTTGTTCAAGAGAGGGTTTTTCGAGCTTACCTTCCTTACCTGAGTAGTCCAATGGTTCAAAGTATGTACCTGGTCGATTGACTAGCCAATTTGCCTCTTCTGGTTGTTCCTCATCGACCGGTTCTTCATACTCCTCAGGTTCCTCTTGATCGGCAATGTAGTTGCCGAGGCAACTAAATTCTTCATCGAAGTTAAACTCTGTCGTGGCATGAAGTAGTTGGCATTCTTCTGGATCATCGGTATGCCTTAGTGTTTGGAACACATTTAGTTTAACTTGCTGGTCATTCACCCTCATTGTGAGTTCTCCCTTTTCAACACTGATCAAGGTTCTCCCTGTTGCTAGGAATGGTCTCCCGAGAATGATGGGTGCATGCTCACCTGCTTCACAATCCAAAACAATAAAGTCAGCGGGAAAAATAAATTTATCAACTTTTACCAGTATGTCTTCGATTTTTCCCTCTGGATGCACATATGATCTGTCGGCTAGCTGCAGCATGACTGTTGTAGGTCTTGCCTTCCCGATTCTTAGTTTTTGGAAAACCGATTTAGGCATCAAGTTTATGCTAGCCCCTAGGTCGTATAGTGCTTTCCCGACATAGTGATTTCCAATAGAACAGGGTATTGTGAAACTTCCGGGATCCTTCAACTTAGGTGGCATATGATTGTGCAACATTGCCATGCATCCCTTTGTCGCGGCAACTATTTCAAACTCTCATAGCCTTGTTCTTTTGGACACAATGTCTTTAAGGAACTTGGCATAGTTGGGCATTTGTTCAATTGCTTCCACCAGTGGCAAGTTGATGTGGACTTGCTTTAGGATATCAAGAAACTTCTTGAATTGGTATTCTTGCTTTTGTCGCTTCAACCTTTGTGGGAATGGTGGTGGAAGTCGGATATCTTCGATCCTTTCATTTGTTTGAAACCTGATTGACGGCATTGCCGGGACATCTGGAGTTGCCGATGCGTTATCAACTGGGGTTGCCGAGGCATGCTTATCACAAGAAGCCGAGGCGTCATCGATTGCCGAGGCATGTTTATTGCCGGTTGCCGTAGCAATTCCTGATTCAGCATCTGAGGCTTTGCCGCTAGGTTCGTCTTGATCTTTTTGTGGAGTTTTGTTTGACGAGCGGGTTTGAACCTCTCTAAGTTGTTGGCCACTTCTGGTGGTGATTGCCTTACATTGCTCTTGGCCGTTCCTCTTGCGACTTGATATCGCTAGGTAAACCTCCTTGTGGTCTAGTGTTGATTTTGAGCAAACGTCCGACTTGATTTTCCAATGATTTGATTGCCACCTCTTGGTTTTGCAATCTCATCTCGGTCCTATTAATAAAAGCATCAGTTCTTTTTATGAAATTACTATTCTCGATCATATAAGATTCATTTTTCATCATAAAAGCATTTAGAGAATTTTCCAAAGAACTAGATGTCATCGGTTGTTGCTTTGCGGCATCCATTGTCGTGGCATATTCTCTGGAATCGATGCTTGTGCATTCTGATTGTTCCGTTTAGAGCATTGTTGGGATTACTCCATGAAAAATTCGGTGCTTCTTCCAAGCTGGATTGTATGTATTTGACATCATGTTGTTGCTCGATTGTAATTCCCCACATAGAAGCTAGATTCGGATTCTGCATACATTCGGAAGAATTATGGTTATCGCCACATAACTCACAAAAAGAATCCATTACCTTGACTTCATGTGTGTTGTTTGGTTTTTGCATGTTCGGACCATCTTGGTTAAAGCGGCCAATTGTGCGAAATTGAATCTGATGATCCTAGTTCATGTATTGTGGCTTGGCGTCTAACTCCTCATCTTCTAGTAGATGGGAATTGATAATCATTCTTGGCCAGCTGTTTAAAATTTGCATTGCTTCTTCCGGCGACTTATCTAGGAGTATGCCGTTTGCCGAGGCATCTAGCATCATCCTTGTTGGTGTATTCACGGCGTTGTAAAACATTGTTACTTGAGTCCACACCGAATCCGTGTAAAGGGCATTTGTGTAGAAGTTCTCTATATCGCTCCCAAGCCTCGTACATGGATTCATCATCCGCTGCCGAAAAGAAGTAATGTCATTCTGAAGCTTATCACCAAATTTGTAGGATTAAATCTAGCAAGGAAATCTCGACAAAGATCAGTCCAAGATGCTATGGATCCGCGGAATGCTATTCAGCCATGCTTTCGCCTATCCTCGGTGAATAGGGGAATAATCTTAATCGTAATACATCGGGGTGACTCGTGTATCTTGAACGAGTTGCAAATCTCGAGGAAAGATTTCAGATGTTGTCGTGCATCTTTCATTCTTTGAGCCGCCAAATTGACCTATTGTGTTGATCATATTAAACATTACGGTTTCAACTCAAAGTGGTCGGCTTCAATTTCAGGTGCGACAACTCCGGTTAAGTCCATCAAGATCTTCTTCAAGATAGTCTCGAATAGTTCTTTTTCGTGCAAGAATCACTCCTCCACCTGCTCGAACATCTTGATTCATACTGCCGTCTTGATTTGCCATTGCTTCTCTTATCCTTCGTCTAAGTCTTTGTAAGGTTCGTTCGATTTCTGGATCAAAGGGATATTCTGGTGAAGTCGGTCTCGCCCTGGTCATATACCAATGCAAAACCAAAGTTTGTTAGCCCTTTGAATTTTAAACAAGAAAAATAAAAAGAAAGTGCAAGAAAATAAAAACAAAGTCGCTATTGCCAATCCCCGGCAACGGCGCCAAAAACTTGTTGCGCGTAATAAGTGCTACGCAATTGTGCAAGTATACAAGTCGCAAGTTATAGTATAAAAGATATCGTCTCCACAGGGATTGGTGCTACTTCAAGGATCTAGCCTCTTGCACTGTAAAAGTAAAAACACAAATAAAGGATTATAAAAGTTTAACTAATCTAGAAAGCAAATAAAGTAAAAGAAAAGATGAATTCAAATGAGAGAGATAGGCTAGGTTATCGTGAGTTGAGGTGTGATAGCCGATTGGATTGTCTTGGTAAAAGAGTGCACGGGCAACTCAGTTGCCGTGGCAACTTGCACGACGGGGTTGGCCTTGGCAACTAATTATGGTTTCCTGGGCGACTAGTTGGGCAACTACTTGGGCGATCGGGCAGCAACTTCAAGGTTCGGCGGAGCGTTCTTCAATGGTTTCTTCTTATCCCTAAGTCGAAACTCTAGCTACTTGTGCATGCCTTGATAATACATCCCTGCGTGAATCAAGGGTAAACAACAACCAATCTTGCGCTCCTCTTAGCCGTTGAAATCCTTAACTTATTCCTAAGCCGGATTAATCTTCACCATCATTGGATTGAATAAAGATCATATTCATTCGTTTCTTGAATCTAACTCTCGATATTAGATAAATGGATGAAATCACGAGATCCTCTCCCAATTCACTCATAAACAATAATAAGAACCAAGAATGAATAAACCTTGAAATAGAAAAGTGCAAACTCTTATTACCTAAACAAAAACCAATAGTTTCTCACAACCACAAAACACAATAACCATAGCCAAGTAAATTTAGTTCATGGCTAGGTTCCAAAGAAACACAAGATAAACAATCCCTAGCATGAACCCAATCGAACAAGAAAGAAAAGATGAAGCTTGTCGAAAATTCCCCTTTGCTTCCTCTCTTGGTCTTGTCGAAATTCCCTCTTGCTCTCTCTCTGCATCTTGTCGAAATCTCCTTGATATTTATAGGGCTAGGCCAAAGTCCTTCTTTGAGGAGGAGTTTGATTTGGAATTAAATTATCTTTAAAGAATATAATTCTTTATTATAATTTTATTCCTATTAGAACTTCTCCTATCTTCTTGGAATTTAATTCTTCTTTAATCTCTGCATGGCAATCAAATTCCTTTGGGCTTGGGCCTTGCTCCATGTCATCTTGGGCTTGTAAAGTCATGAATTTCGACATCCATATTGCTCTTTGTCTTTGTCGACAAATGCCATGGCAACTGGCTCGGCGTCTCCTTCATGTATTGCCCTGGCAACTAGCTCGGCATATCCTTTGGCAAGTGATCCTGCACATACACACACAAAAACACACCAAAGCAGCATCTATTTCCACAAAAATCACCAAGTTATGTAATCAAGCTCAACGATTGAAGGAAACATGGATTAATGCATGAATGTCTAACTATGCAACTAATATGAGCCTAAGTCTAACAATAATATGAGTAGAAAGGGTAAGAAAAATAGTACTTTTGAACACTTATCAGATACCATTGCAGATATTAAGGATTAACAATTGTTGTCGCAGCATCGGTAAACTGAGATGGGGAAGGCTGTGAACCATCAATATAAATGAGCAACCCAAAACCAATGAGAGTAGCCTCCACTTAGCGACGCCAAACTGGAAAATTGGCAGACATGAGTTTGATTGGGAACTTGGTCGGTGCAGTAAGATGCACAAGATCGTTGGAAGTAGAAGACGGGTCTATGAGAGGAGATCCGATTTAAAGAAGAGCGAAAGGAAGAGGAAAAAATGAGTAGAGAAATTCTACTTGGCTCTGATTACCATGTAAAGGATTTGTATATTTGATAATTCACAATGTTTACATTTGGGGTACATATAGGCTTAAAATTAAATATACAAGGATAAGAGAAATCAAATATTAAATACAAGATAATATTTTGATAAAGATAAGATAGGATTTGAGTGAGATTTGACTAAGATTTATCTCAACTTATCGTTATCCTTGATATAGTTCACTATCCCTTTCATTTCACGATAGATTGAAAAAAAAAAGAGACTAAATCCACCCCAACACGAGCACTATCGGGACATCAAAGGCCAGCAGCCAGGTAAGCCGTCATCATTCTCCTTCTCTTCTCTTCGTTTACGTTAGTTTGTGTTTGTTTATCATTTTAACGAATGACCATGAACACGTTGCATTCTTAATGAACGAACACGAACAAGAAATTTTGTTTTTTTAGTTGTTTGTGTTCGTTCGTTTGTTCTATTAAAGTTAAACAAACTAACATGAATATACCCTTATTCATATCCATTTGATTCGTTTACAGACCTAAAAAAAACCAACAAGAGACTGTCCTAGCTGGATATATTGTCTTTATATTATCATGTCGAGTCGTAAGATACAATATAAGATGCTAACCTATCTAAAATCCAATAACAATAAATGGGGGGGGGGTCGTTTAAGGTTTCATCTACCTCTAAAAAAATCATATTTAATTCTTTTATTATAATTCTAATAGCTATTTTTTCTTTTCTCCATCTCTTAAAGAAGCAAAATAAGATGTGTCAATGAATAGTAATTTGATTGGTATGGTTGTTATTGTAACTTTCCATAAGGTATAGGTTTAAGAGAGCTTAATTTTACATTATCCTTCAAATTAGGGATCTAAATAATTTAGACATTATATATATAAACTAAATAAGATGTTATTAAACACTAACATTCACCGAATGGCCCCAAACTATCACCCATATATATAAATTGGATCTTAAAACTCAAAACATTCTAATTGCATCATCATAATATCAATATCTAGTCCTTCCATCAGCATAATTGTCAATTTAGAAGTTACATACCAATTGAGTGTCAAACAAAGACATACAATGTTAGTAAAATTTAGAATGATTATTTACTTTTATAACATATATACAAAAACTTATGAAGCAATATAAAACTTTAGCCATATTTTATGGACCTGCAATTAATCTGAATATTTGATAACCCAAGCAATTACTTGGAAGATGGATAACCAACATACTTTTACCCCAATCCAAAGAGCTAAATTTTAAGTGATATAGAGTTGCATAGTAATCTTTTTAATTAGTGGCGGAATTGATAATTTTTTTAGATGCTTTTAAGAAACGATAATTTTACTTTGTTCTTTCCTTTGGAAATTGTGGACACAAACATCCATGGGCTTGAGATGATGGACTACCTACTCCAAATAATTGGTTTAGTACATATTTCAAATGGTACAAAGATTTTAGGAAAACAAAACACTACCAAAGAGAGAAAAATAGTATTTTTTTATTAAATATAGATATTTATATTTTCGTGTCGAGATACGAATTTATACAAAGTAAGACAATATGAGCATCATTAACTATTAGGCCAAACAGTAGATTTCGAAGAAAAAAAATAGTATTAGTCCATTCAATCTTCAAGTTGGAAATGATCTAAGGAATTACAGTAAGGTAAATAATTTATAAATAGTTTAATCATAATCTTTGATTTTTCTTTTTTTTGAATAGTATAATCTTTGATTTTTCAAATACAAATAAATACTTTGATTATTTTCTTTGTATCCTTGTTCAAATTGGAATGACTTGGGGAATGGGGATGGCATTATTTTATAGAGCTGGTAAATCGATTAGAGAGGTCTAATAAACTTTTCTTTTTCATTTTTCATTTATATCATAAATATTTTAATTAATTTAAAAATAATAATTTTTGAAGAATATGATATATTTATAAAAATATTTCAAAAATCTTACTTTATCTTTTAATCAATCTAATTAAAGATAAACAATAGTAATGCATGCTGAAATTGGTTAATAAACATTTTTTCTTTCACGGTTGTCTTTTCAACCTTGATTGAAAATTGAAAGAAAGAAAGAAGAAAAATAAATTTATTTTTTTTCTAATTTTAAGTTTTCTGGTTTTTAATATAATGTTTAAAATATTAATGATTTCCAAATTTTTATATAGAAGATTAATATATATTCTCTTGTCTCACTCAACATGTTCAATATTAATTTTTTAAAAGTCATTTTTTTAACTTTAACTATAATTATTTTAAATATTTTAACTAATTAAATTTTATAAATATATATATATATATAAACTAAGCATACTTTTTATATTTTATCAATAATAAATTTAAAATATTGATGAGTCAAAGACTCAAAGTTAATAAAATTTGACCCAAAAAAATCAATACTAAACGTATTGAATGAAATAGGAAAAATACTATATTTACATACGTTCAAGTTTATAATTTTTAATATATAATAATGATAATAATTTTAATTAAATTAAGGTTCAATCAATAAATTGTAGATAGGATGTTATGACGGGGACATGAATGGATGGACACTTGTGTTTTTACGATAAAATAGAATGTGAGAATGGGGACCATGACAACGATTACCAACAACCACTGTGTGAGTCAGACGCGGAGAACTTAGGCCCAGCCTATCTTATTCCTAGTGCAGTGCTTCACAATAATTAAAACTCGACACTGTTTCTTATATGTCCTTCTTGTCGGACTAAATAACTTAAAAAGTTAGAGGTGAATATTTGAGTTAAATTGAGTTAAAAAGGTTTAAGTTAATTTAAGTTATATTTTATAATTTAAATTTTATTTTAAATTTTTTTGAGTCGAGTATATAAAATTTGAGTCGAATCAAGTCTAGTCTAATTGTTCAAGTTTTTGTTTAAAATTAATTGTAAGCATTTATAATGTTACGAAATAGTCGAGTCAAGGCTTCGCCGATAGATGCGAATGTAATATTGCATGCGCCGTCCAAATGATGCTTGGTCCAATTAACATAGGGTTTTCATCAAGTTCATGATATAAACTATTAAGAAACCTTTTCACCTGTTATTATGTTTAAATCCATCCGGATCTTACTTGCGATAACTGCATTTTATGATTATGAGATATGGCAAATGGATGTTAAAACCGTTTTCCTTAATGGAAAACTAGATGAGGATGTGTACATGACACAACCTGAAGGTTTTGTCGATCCAAAAGGTGCCGAAAAAATATGTGTAACATCCCGAAAACTGGTCTAGTCAGAATTGGGTTCCGGCGATCGGAAATCCTGCATTGAAAAGTCTAAATGTTACATTGTTATTGATCATGTGAAGTAGTTTCATCGATAATGGACCTTAATTGAGTCTAATGGTTGGTAGGGACCTTATTAGAGTGTTTAAATTCTGAAAATTGGCTAGGTGTATCGATACAGTAGGACTTGTATCGGTACGGTCCAACTGTTCCTAACTAACTTACCGAACTCGAGCTAGCCGTATCGATACAACTACAGGTGTATCGATATGGGTCCCTGTTAAATTTTGTTTTAGTGACCAAATTGAAAAATTGAGAGTTTGGGGATGAGTCCCGTCTTTGGCTGTCATCCCGCGTGATGTTAATCATCTTTATCCTAAAATATGACATTTTGATAATTGTCATCCAATTTGGGAAACAGAAATTCATTGTTTAAGTTTTCCTTTGGTTAAGGGAAACCTCCTTATTGGTTCCTAGTGAGGCGGGGAAATGATTAAGGCTTAGGGCTTCTTAAAGAATGAATAGAGAAAAGCTTTTCTTTTGTTTTGCCTATTACCGAAACCAAAAGTTCATTCCTTGTCTTGAAAATAAGCAAGCACCTCCATTGTTATCTTCAACCTCTAGCTCAAACACACACCTCTCCGATTGAACCCCTTAAACTCAAGCTTTCTTTGCTTCAAGAGTTTCATTGTATAGCTATCGGTTGGGTAAGTAGAAACCCTCAATCTATTGTTGGTTCCATAGATTATTGAATGTCCAATCCAAGTTATAATTCTCAAGTCAAACCCTTGTTTCTCAAGTTTCAATATATGAATATATTCCATAGCTAATAACTATTCTAAGCTTAGAAATGAATATAGATATTGTTATATTAATTGTAACAATTTCCTATTGATCTTCCCTAGCTCAAGAGTTGGACGAAGCTAATCCATCATCTCCAACAAATGCTAGGAAAAAGAGAATTACGATCCAAGAGCCGTAGGAGCTTCGAAAGTGAGGTGAGTGTAGTCGAAGTCTCGAGAGTTGGCTAGGTGCTATCTCAAATCATTGATTATTGCTTATTGTATTGCTAACCATTGTATTGAAGGTTTTTGCATAAAACCCTATTGAAAGTCACATAGGTAAGAATGGGTAAGTATTGCATTGAAATCATGTCCGAAATATCGTTATTGTTGCCATGGAAAGCATTGAAGGATTACTATACTAAGCTATTGAAATATTGACACATGAATATTGCTATTGGATCATTATTATTGATTTATTGTTATGAATCATTGTTATTGCTACATTGATATTGAATTATTGATTATCGAACCTTGGGATCGAAAGTATTGGATACAATTGGTATGCCATAGAATTTATGATCTCATTGGTACGGGTATAGGCTACGGCCTTTATTGTAGTGCGGCGGAGGGATATTGATGTATATTGGTCAATTTGGTGCGGTAGAGGGAATATGACTAGACCATTATTGATATTGGCGCGAAGGTAGAATTTGTGTATCCATATACCATAAAATCGATCCAAGGAAACCATTGAGTATTGTTATTGGCCATTGATGTGAAATAATGTTATTGATTATTGTTGTGAAACATTTTCATTGATTATTGTTACCATGTTGATCATGGATGCCATGTTATATGTTGAGCATGATAATTATGCCATGTTGAATCATATGCCTTTTGTTAGCATGGGTAGACTTGTTATTGAAGCATGTTGGGATGCATACCATGCTCATTCATTGTTTATGGCTACCTCACTTAGAATATGTAAGTCTAATGCATTCATCTTCCACATTTCAGGTTAAGAAAGTATATCAGATCGAGATCAAAGCTAGTTGGAAGTTCAGCTAGTCACCACAAGCTTAAAGTAATGTGTTTTGTCCTTATGAAATTTTAGAATGGTGGAAAAGTAGTTACACTAGTGGTATACGGTATATTTGTTATGTGTGTATTGCTTATGCTATGTATAGGTTTTAAAGGCCCTAAATGATATGTTGGTTTTGGTTAAAAGTGGCTTAAAGTGCATATTTGGCTAAAAGGGTGAAAACCTAGTAAATGGATTCATATTGACATGAAAATTGGCATGCTAGTTGATTAAATGGCTATAAACTTGCTGGTAAAATTTTATTGCACTTGGACATCGTTTGGTAGGCTAATTTGAATAAAAACCAACTAAAATTTGTCATTACAGGGCAGGGCGTATCGATACAGGTGATGATGTATCAATACAATCTTGCCTAATTGGCTTGGTCAACATGAGTCAAAAGGGACGTATCGATACTGCCTAGGGCATATCGGTACAGATTTTGGTCGCTGGAATTTGGTTGCAAAAATGGTATCGATATGGGGTCAAGGCGTATCGATACGAAGTCAACGTAGTCAACCAGTATCGGTACGACCTTCAACCGTATCGATACGGGTTTGTTACCCTTGAATCTAGAAATTAGAAATTAGGCTTACCATACCGATATGGCCCTAAGTGTATCGGTACGGTGACAGTTAATTTGGTTAAAAGCTATAGAACATAGTTTCGCCTTGTTTACAAAATAGTCACTGAATCTTGCATAGTTAAATTGGATGAGTAAATGAACTCCGAATAACATGAAAAATTTAGGGCCATTGATTGCATACTGAATTACATTATAGTAAGTTAATTTCTGGTAAAGACCTCTAAAATATGGAATTTATAGTTTAATCCCTAAAATTTGTAAAAGATTGAAATTGGTCTTAAATAATGTATCATTGTTTCGTATTAACTAAATATGGCTTATGGTACTATTTAATAACATTTGGAAAGCATAGTATATGTTGAAATTTTATAGCACCGATCACCGTATCGTTCAACGGTAACACGCTTCGACCTGGTTTTCAACCAGGCCGGGAAGGGAGTGTTACAATATGCAAGCTACAAAGGTCCATTTATGTATTGAAGCAAGCTTCTCGAAGTTGGAATCTTTGTTTTATCGATGCAATGAAAGAGTTTGATTTTATCAAAAATGAAGATGAGCCATGCGTTTTCAAAAAAATTAGTGGGAGCAATGTCATGTTCTTGGTGTTGTATGTGGATGACATACTAATAATAGGAAATGACATACCTAGCTTACAGTCTGTAAAAACTTGGTTAGGAAAATATTTTTTCATGAAAGACTTGGGTGAGGCAACATACATATTAGGAGTCAAGATCTATAGAGATAGATTGAAACGACTCCTAGGACTGAGTCAAAATACATACATAGATAAAGCACTGAAAAGATTTAGTATGGAAGAATCCAAAAAGGTGTTCTTACCTATGAGACATGGAATTTCACTCTTAAAGGAAATGTGTTCTTCAACACCTCAAGAAATATAGCGCATGAATAAGATTCCATATGCTTAAGCAATTGGATCTATCATGTATGTCATGATATGTACTCGTCCAAATGTATTATACGCTTCAAGTATGACAAGTCGGTACCAGGTAGATCCCAGTGAAGCTCACTGGGTCGCAGTTAAAAACAACCTTAAGTACTTTAGAAGAACTAAGGATACATTCCTTATGTATGAAGGTGATTAAAAACTAAGTATAAAAGGTTATACTGATGCAAGCGCCCAAACCAATAAGGATGATTCTCGATCGTAATTGGGTTTTGTGTTCTGCCTTAATGGAGGCATTGTGGGCTGGAAAAGTTCACAACAAGATATAGTAGCTGATTCTACAATAGAAGCTGAGTATATTGTAGCAAGCGATGTTGCAAAAGAGGTTGTTTGGATCAAGAAATTTATATTTAAACTAAGGGTTATGCCGAGCATATTAAATGTTATAGGTTTATGTTGTGATAACAACAAAGCCATCGCATAATCAAAAGAACTCAGATCTCACCAATGATCCAAACACATACTTAGGCTTACTATCTCATTCGAGAAATCATAGGTCGAGGAGATGTAGAAATATGTAGAGTACCAACAGATGATAACATTGGCGATTCACTAACAACGCCTCTAACGTAGTAGAAGCATGATCGTTACACTAAGTCACTTGGTATTAGATACACGAGTGATTGGTCTTAGTGCTAGTAGGGGATTGTTAGAGTATACCCAAAGACCAATCATAAGATGATTGTAAATGACATTTGTTTTACCTTGTTTATTAATACAGATGCATTTTCATTATTATTTTTAGTTACTATTCTGCGTGCATAAATAAACTGAATTATAATAAAGTCCTTAGAATAATATAGTTATTCTTAAATGTCTTTAGTCAAGTATTATTGTGGGCATGAAAAACAATAATGCATTAAGACTAATTTGTAGTTGATTGACGACAAAGTGTTGTCAATGACATGGGGATGTCAAAATCAATACATAAGTATGTGTTAGAGAACAACATACTGGATTGACCCGCTATGAGCATGTTTCTTGGATTATTATGTGTCAATCACAATATTGCTCATAGTGATAACTACATGTATGATCCTCAGACTTGAGATCATCATTATTTTAACATCGCGAGTGACATATTTTGATATAATCAAACGTGTGTCATAACTGACTACACTATAAAGACTGATGTTGAATATGTCACAATCTATGTAGTGGAATATGGTTGATCAAGATACAATTTGTCCCTTCTACATAATAGGAGTAATATCGTAGGCCACTTGATTGAGTAAGACTAGAAATGCATGTCATGCTCGAATAAGTTGGTATGAGATATCATAGTTATTCGTTTATAATAGTCTACTCAAGATATCAAGAAATATTAGATGGACTATACGAGTGTGACTGTTACACAACTTGTGTCCAATCTAGATATAAAGGACAAAAGGATGTAATGCATGAAAAAGAGTCAAACACAAAGAGGTTATGTTGAATCATGATTTCTTGTAACTTAGGTGACAATGACATATTGCTAGATGTCACTCATTGTTTGTAATATTAGAAATGTTTTAATATTTACTACTAACGTTACAAAGAACCTACAAGGTCACACCCACGGTTGAAATGAGCATATATTAAATGAATTATATATGTACAAATTTGTTGTACACGAATTTAGTTAAATTAATATATATTTGATATATATATATATATTAACTATTGGATAAATATTAAAATAAAATAATTATTGTAATTATGAATCTTTTAATATATAAATGATATAATTCGATTTAAGTCAATATATATATTGAAATCCTAATTAAGTTGAATTGGGATTATATATATTTAATATATATATATTGAAATCCTAATTAAGTTAAATTGAGATTATACATATTTAATATATATATATATTGAATCCTAATTAAAGTTAAATTAGGATTATATATATTAATATATATATTGAAATCCTAATATGAGTTGAATTAGGATCTCAAAGGCTATATAAAGGCATGAGAGATCTAGCGGTCATTAATACTTTTGGAAAAACCCTCTGAATAGTTTAGAGAGTTTTATATGCTTGTTTCATCTGGGTGAACTACGTAGAGGTCGGAGCGTTATCATTGCGACTTAGGAATCGGCATCGTGGAATCGTGATTGGATATATGTCTCCTCCAAATACAAAATTCCATATTTTAAACAGGTAATTCTTCACCCTTATTCACCCTGATTCGTTCCTCGTACATAGATCTCTAGTGGTAATCGCCAAATTTTTTTTTGCCGTGTCATGGGGTGTACCGGTGTGACTCAACAATATCCTCTACTTAGGCAGGCATATTCACTCTTGCAGATCAGGTGTCATCCAAGACACATGAGCGCAGACATCTCACACACTTATAAACAACAATGTTGAGGGCACTTGTGTAAATGGAGGGGTAATCTATGTTCTTATAGAGTCGGTGCCATCAATAGACACAAATGAACACAAGAATCTATGCGCCTTTTGGAGAAAACACAATGACGAAGACATTAAATGGGTCGGAAGCAATCCTCTACTAAGGAAGACATCTACACTCATGCAAATCAGACATCATTAAAGACACATAAGTGTAGGCATCTCTCACTCTTATAAACAACAATACCGAGGGCATTTACGTAAGTGGAGGAGTTCTATGTGTTCTTGTAGAGTTGATGTCAATAGTAAACACAAATGAATACATGTATCTATGTACCTTTTGGAGAAAACACAATGTCGATGACATTGAATGGGTCGGAGGCAATCCTCTGTTGGGGTAGACGTCTACACTCTCACATATCACGTTTTATTCAAGAATATGAGTGTAGGTATCTCAATGCCATTAGAGAAAACGCAATGCCATAGGCACTGAATGGGCAGAGGCTTTGAATGATATTCATGGCAGAATAAACATATTGGAGAATGAAATTAAAATGTGTTGATGTAGAGGCATAAATGTTTGCGAATTTCATACATTTTTTCATCCATTCATATATTAAACCATTCATTCATTCATAAAGCAATACAAACAAACTCTTAAATGACGCATATCAAATCCTAGGACGCTTTAAACTATAGGGACTTTCCCCAATACCTGTGGGTTTGTAGGAGAAAACGCTTTAAGGGGGGAACATTGCGGAAAATATGAGTGATGCTCGTCAATTTTTCCTTCCAATTGAGTGTAGGAGAACATCAATATTTACTTTAAACATGCGCACAAGAACAACTTGGCGGATGGGGGTTATCATTTCATTATAGATCGTACATGTACATTGGGTGATATCTACTCCAGAGATATCTAAATATCGATCCACCTACAATGGTCAATATTTTCTATGCATGTAAACTTATTACAAAATGAAGAAAAACTTGGGCTGGAAGCACTTCTCATGCATGCTAGGTTTGGCTACTCGTGGAGCTTCTTACTGTCAAGCTGATCTCCACGACTTTTGTTCTTGTTGCTCCAATGTCGTTCGGGCGAGATGATCCAAAGGCTTCTATCATTGAACTCTGGGAGTCAGAACCATTTCGGCGCTACACCTCGCATACGTGTAACATAAACTGTTAGTATGCAATGTGCTCCTGTCACGCCTATCACGGCAGCATCTTGTTGTGGTGGGACGGGCTTGTAGGTTCCTTCGATGAGGCATAGCTTCTTTAAGATGACTTGTGCTCTCACCGGATAACAAATTTGCACCAACGGGTCTAGCGAGATATTGCTATCATGTCTCCCTCTTGGTGTGACCCTCAGATGCGAGTGGTGATAAATTGATATCTCATCATCTCTACTTCCTTTTGGTTGAGACCCCAACGTCCATCGTTGTTATTTATTTAGTCGCCATCATCGTTGGTCGCAAAGATTATGCGCTACTATGACTAATTTTCTTGGTCAAGAGAATCTCCATACTCACCGCACCAATTGTTGATGTCTAAAATTGACAGGCATCGAACACAAGGGTGGAGATAAGGACTAAGGTGGTTGGTGTCAATTTTAGGCGGTTCACCCCGATAAATTTGAACGGAGAGCCACAATTAATATGGTGGTCGTGGAAGTGAGAGAGAGAGGGACAGAAAAGTGGAAGTGAGAGAGAGAGGGACAATTAATATGTTGTCTCCATGCCGTATTCTCTTTAATTCCATGAATATTTATAACCCATTATACTATTTGATTGGAAAGGATTACGATCAATAGACTATACAGTCTGGTTACGTGGATGCGCCAATGGTCTTTCAAGACATTGTAGCTCCTGATAAGAGTATATTCTCGAGACTGTGAAAACCTTCAAGAAAGCTATGGTTACGAAACCACTTTTAAATTACTAAACGTGGAAGTATTGGAGGCCATTTTCGGAGCTCTTGAGTGCAGACAATAAATATAACAATTATAATATAATGTCTTAATGAAATTATTGTGACGTCGTGACGGAATGTGAATTACATAGGAATTAGAAATGATGAGAAAGCTACTAGCAGAATAGATGAGCATGCTTTGAAATTTTTGAATCATTTGTTCTTTTTCTTTCCCATCAAATCGATAAAGCAATCAATAAACTGCCAAAATAATAACATTTGACATTTGGCCTACCCATGATGAACATGATAGACACCTGGCCTACCATCCTTACTTCTACCATTTCTTGTAAGATTTGATGTTGAAGCATCTTTTTTCCTTGCTTAGTACAATAATTTAGCATCTTATTTATAAAAAAATAGAACAATGTTTATATTTATATATTAAACATAAATTTATAAGTTAACAAACTATATACTTCTTGAAAAAGAAACCATTTACCAATTTTAATAGTGGTTTAGAGTGGTAGAGGTCATTTTTCTTTCTTCATATCCCAAATTCGATATTTGATATAATAAAAATAGAGTATATATAAATATTTATTTGTAAATAGTCAACTTTGAAAATTCTTACAATAATATAAAATTAATTATTTTTTGTAACATATTGTTATTTATCAGTAATATATATATATATCCTATCAAATAATTAAATTATAATTCATCCTTTTCATGTAAAAGGAGCAAGTGTCTCATATCAACATAACATAATCTCTAGTTCTGCTTTATAAGGGCCAATGACATTCTAGTAGGGGAGGGCTAAGGTAAGAGATCAAACTTTAGTTTTCTCCCACGTGTCGTGTACAATCTAAAATTGCTTTTTAAGATAAATAATTTAGATATGTACCATCCAAAACAAAAAGACACATGTATCAATTATTTAAGGTTTTTGTTTTGATAGAATAATTATTTACTATAATGATATGATAATACATTTTTACAAGGATAAATTACAAATTGTAAATCACTCAACTTATTTCTCATTTTTATTTTGGTCATGAAAGTTTAAATAATTTAATTTAATTATTATATTTTTGATTTATTTTTATTTTTGTCGCTCAATTATTAAGTACTTAACAATTTTATGAATGAGCATTTATCTTTTAAAAAAACATGAATAATCCGAAAACTTTTTCATTTTTTCGTGAAACCCCTGATCTTATATTATCTTTGATTTTTCGATAATGGAGCTCAACGGTAAGGAAGTGGAGAATGAGGAAGCGAGATGTATATCTTGATTCCATACTGATCGAACGATGGATGTTGTAGATTAGAATGATTTGAGTTTTTGCGATTTTAGGTTTGGGTTGAGTTTGTCAATTTTAAAGTGATTTTAGAAAAATTTAAACTGATAGAGGGATAGAAGACGATGAGGTGAGTTCGTCGATGATTTTAATGATTGAATGGTGATTCCAATTTTAAGATGAAACAAGGATGAAAATTTGAGACTTCCATCTTTGGAGGAAGAAAAGCAATAACATGTGACTGTCATATCAACAAAAAACAATCTACATCAACCAATGTGACTTCTATGTCATTCTTTCATTACGACTAACCAAAATAAGAACAGATCAAAAGTTTAATGATTAGATTAATTTTTTTAATTTTAATGATCAAAATAAAAAAAATAAAAAATAAAAAATTATTTTATCTCCTAATACCTTATGTGCTCGGCGAGTGTGAATATAATGCAAATGTCTGTTTAAGAATTTCCATAGATTTGTTTTTTGTTTAGAAGAATTCAATTCCACAACAAATTGAAAGAAAACATCTGTTATTTCTTCTTTGGAGGGGGAATCTCCTGCCATAGTCAAATAAAAGATAAGGGAAAATGCTTAATTAGTCTGTGGAACAAAATGCAAAAAGGATGAGAGGAAAATAACATCAACGGCTACAATAACTTCGACTCTATCCCTTGCATTTACTTGGATTGACGGAACAAAATTTATTTTTTAAAGATTTATATATAGTTTATTTGTTCTTTCACTTTGGTCCTTAAACTCTACTATATTGTATATTCAACCCTAAACATTTCATATGTGCAAATAAATAAATAATTAATTCAGAGCAATTAGCTAAAGAAAATATTGCTTTATTGATTACTAAATGGTTTAAATGAATATAAGTTGCATTATAAGATTTTTGTAATAGGGCAATAAATTTATATTAGTCGCTAATCTAAACAAGTCTGTAGTTCATATAATTATTTTGAGAAAATAATTCATGTTAGGACAATTATGTCGTTTGAAGCCCGAATAGGAGATAGTTGTCTTAGCTATTAGAATAAGTTGACTACCGAGTAGAGATATAGATGTACTTAATCGAGTTAGACAACACATTGGATGAGACTCAAGATGAATTAATCTTATATCCTTTTATAGATTAAGTTCACATGTAATATTCAAAATATATTTACTTTAATCTTGAGTAAATGTGAAGTATGTATGTATGTATAACTTACATCCTTTTATATATAAATTGATGTGTCTCAATGTAGTAAGTTTGCGGTTGATATGATGCTATATAACTCATATATGATATAGTTATATTTATGGATTTGGAAATATGACTCGAATAAAGAGTAAAAGATATCCTCTCAAATGACATTATAAGGTTTATAAAAATGAAACATGGGCATGTCATTCGTCTAGGATTAATGATTTAATTATTACTTTGTGTAATACTCATTTTCGTCACACGATTAACAAAGTAATATTGAGATAAAAGTTATCAAATTATGTTAACGAATAAAACTTAAAGGGATTCAAATAAAATCTAAAGTGGTCAAATTTTCTCCAAAATTATTAGGATATCCTATGTTCGTGATTTTCTAATTTGATACATTCACAACTAAGAATGTAATAAATCGTATATATAAAAGAGAAAAATTTTGATACACATGCTTGTTTACATTTGCTTGACAAATTTAGGGGTTAGAGATTTTATTTAAGCATTTAGATGGTAGAGATTAAAATTTAAGGTTAGAGATTTAAAGTTTATGGTGTTAGAATTAGAGATTTAGATTTTAAATTTCAACTATATAAAATATGTTTGGTCATCCTTAATTTTTTGGTTGATTTTATTGTAGCATGGGTGTTTGCCATTCTTCATCAGTGTACTTTAAACCCATGGACGGAACATAAGAAGGGCTAGAAACATTGGCCCCTAAAATTTAGAGAATTCAGAATAAGTCCTTCAATTTCTTTTAGAAAAAATAATTTGGTCCCTAAAATTTTTAGAAATTCATATCGAATATTATTATTTTTAATTAAATCCTCTAAAAAATTTAAAATTCTCATTAAATCTTCTAAAATCTTAATGAAAGCCCTCTCTTTTGAAAATTCTTCTTGAACCCCTAAATTTTTTGAAAAGTTTAATTTAACCCGCAAACTATTTGGTCAAGATCCACCATTGTTTAAACCATTGGTTTTGGTTCACGTTTGCATAATTATAAGCTTAGCCAGGTAACCATAATCTTTCTGTTTCTGTTAAAAGTAAACGGAGGTACATGTTCAGAAAAGTTTGGGACTAGATGTATAAAACTTAAAGTTTTAGGATTGAAGGGAAAAAAATAAAAAGGCAAGTTTTATCACTAAAGATGTATATAATTATCTCTTCTTGAACTGTGATTTTAACCCTTTGTCTTTAGTTTCTTGTCCAAATATTTAAGACAAGTGACTAAAATATCAATCACAAGAAATTGTATCATTAATACGAAGAAATCCTCTTCTATTCATAATTTTTACACCAATTATATCGGTATAATCTAATCGTTGTATTTTATATTCAGTTCATATAAGTTTAAAACGTTATATTCGAATAAAATATAAATATTAAATTTTTTATTTTATTTTAAAGAATTTTTCGAACGATGATATTATATGGTAGTATCCATTCATATTTTTTTAACCTTTGGACATAGCACACACACCTTGTACACATAGGTACTCGAACATGATATCTTTTAGGATGAAGTTCGTCATCTTTTCTACTGGAGCCACTCATTAGGTTCAATATGATAAATATTATATCGAGTTGAACAATTACATATGATAAATTCAATTATATTGATATCCGTTAAGAAGCTTAATAGGGTTAGAGCTGGAGAAAAAATCCCTTGGACCACTAAAATCTAAAGAAGCCATGTGGACATTCAATTATTAATTCTTGTGGGATCAACAGTGAAGTAATTTTTGCTATAAATAAGAGTCATTTGAAGCTGGTTTTTTACTACACTTGTAATCAGAAGAAATTTTCTTTCAACGTTTGGAAACAATGAGCACTGCTGGTCAGGTTATCCGTTGCAAAGGTGATGATTAGCTTCATCATATCTCCCCCAATTACATATATAATGAAATCAGTACTGGTTGGGTTTTAGTTCGGTCGATATCGTTATTTTTTTATATTCGTTTTAAAATTTATGTTTCGACGTTATCTCTTTCAATAATGTGGTTCTCAAGATTCGAATATGAATTCTTTTTTAAAGGTGCGATGTGTCTTATCATTGCACATAACACTTGTTAAATTACGCTAACTATATTTATTTTACATCATATCCCACATTTACCTCGAAATGAATTGAATTTTACAGAATTTTTTTGGTGAAAATTGAAATGTAAAAATAGTGTGGTTTTGATTGTAGCTGCGGTGGCATGGGAAGCCTCTGTCGATAGAAGAAGTGGAGGTGGCACCACCCCAGAAGGATGAAGTCCGTATTAAGATTCTCTTCACTGCTTTATGCCACACCGATGTCTATTACTGGGAGTGTAAGGTCTGGCTTTTTCAACCCCTTTTCTTGAGATTTAAATAGCGGTCTGCTATTATAATAATGACCGTTATATAGTGGCAGCAACACTGCCTAAAACTGTTATTACAAAAATAACGATCTGTAATAACCGCGATACATATATTATAGTCCGCAATCACGATAAAATATCGCGATCGAAAATATAATTACAACTGAAATTTAAATCTTTAATTTCTATTAAGTATAACAAAAGGAAAAAAATCAAAATCCAATCTAACAAAAAAAAACATCATGTTGATATAGTTACTTAATGATCTTTGATGAATTATCTTTATGATAGCTGAAAAACAAAAAAAAAAAATGTTAATGGAAGATGTGATTGGACTCCATTATATAATTACTTGAAAATATAAGTATTACCTTAGTAATTATATGAGAGTGTAACTACTAAGAGCTTTTTTTGAAAGAATTACTAAGAGTTCTAATTATCTATATATTTGGCAAATACAGTGTAGTTATATTTTAATTCTACATGTACAAATTGTATTATATTGTATATAAGTTTAATTTCTAAATTATATTAATTATTATAAAATATACTAACTTTAAACTCTAAGAAAATTTTGTAAATATTTTTTTAATAAGAAAAATTTACTGGATTATATTTAAAGTTATAAGATTACAAAAGAATCACACCACAAACATTAAAATATAAAGCTCAATAAAATTTAAAGGGTGTGAAAGACATAAAGAACAAAATCTTTCACTTTGAAAAGAACTTGTACAATTTTCTGAAAGAAATTCATCAATCAACTACTTTGACCAGAGTGTTCTATGAAGAAAGCAAAATTTCATGTCGCTTGTTCTTGGGCATATGGGCAAAACCACAAAAGGGAATCATAATCATAAACATAAACAAATTATCGTCCTTCGCTGGCAAAACGTTCGATGATACTCATCACTTGAACGATAAACTGTCAAATGACAGATCAAAACTGTTATAATACAGACGAAAGAACTGCCATAAAAACAGACAAAAAGACAGCTATAAAAGCATATGTGATATGAATATGTCCAAATAAAACCAGAAAACAAGAAAAATAAATAAACATTCATCGAAAGAAGATGAATTTTATTTATATACAAACCAGCAAAAAGACTAAAAGTCGTTGTTGGTATTAAAAAAACGCAACAAAGAAGATAAAGTTTAAAAACTAGAAAAGAGAGGTTTAGTAACTACAGCAGAGTATTCAAGAATAAAATTAGTATGGTTGAAAAATGATTTGAATACGTAATATAATATATACTCCTGTTATAAAACTCACACATGCATCAACGACAACAATAATAATTTGTGCTTGTTACATGTTTTTCTTTAATTTGGTAGGGTTACACTCCTCTGTTTCCTCGCATACTTGGTCATGAGGCCTCAGGGTATGAAAGCTAATCCTTCTTTATTTTATTTTTTTTATTTTATCAAATATAATCTTTCAATTATATTCGATAAATCAAGTATTAAATTAAAGTTTTATGTTCTATATACAGAACAAGCATCAAATATAAATTTGATTCGTGTGAACTTGATTGTTGTGCTTACTGCTTAGGATCGTGGAGAGTGTTGGTGAGGGCGTGACCGACGTGAAACCGGGAGATCATGTGCTCCCCATCTTCACCGGAGAGTGCAAGGAGTGCAAACACTGTCTGTCCGAAGAGAGCAACAACATGTGCGATCTCCTTCGGATCAACTGCGACCGAGGTGTTATGCTTGCAGATGGCAAAACCCGATTTTCGATCAACGGCAAGCCGATCTACCACTTCGTTGGAACCTCCACTTTTAGCCAGTACACTGTCGTCCATGTTGGCCAGGTTGCTAAGATCAATCCCACCGCCCCGCTTGACAAAGTCTGCCCTATTAGCTGCGGAATATGCACAGGCTTTGGGGCCACTGTGAATGTTGCTAAACCCAAAAAGGGTCAAACTGTGGCGATTTTCGGACTGGGTGCTGTTGGCCTTGCTGTGAGTTATTCGGTTTTTGCTAGGCTGTTTGGTATGCGTGTTGGATTGACTTTGATCATTTTATATATACCATGAATTAGGCTGCTGAAGGTGCAAGGATTTGTGGGGCATCTCGGATCATCGCCGTTGATCTGAATCCGAGAAGATTCGAAGAAGGTAGCGGAACATCAACATCATTTTAACTTTCTGTTTTTGGGGTTCCCTTCTTATTGAGTAAAAGTACTAATGTATTGATCATATTTGTTCTTATTCCTGCTTCCAGCTAAGAGGTTTGGGATTACAGAATTTGTGAATCCAAAAGACTACGACAAGCCTGTTCAAGAGGTTTTATTTTCAACGTGCAATTTGGATTATAGATACAATTTTGTGCTACAGAGAATAACATAGTTTACTGCCAATAATTAGGTGATTATTGAGATGACCGGCGGAGGAGTGGATCGCAGTGTCGAGTGTACGGGGAGCGTCCAGGCCATGATTTCGGCTTTCGAATGTGTCCATGATGTAATTATCTGTTTGCACTAATAGTCCCTTTTAGCTCAAAATTGATATACATACATACACATGCTGTTTCTTGGATTTCAGGGTTGGGGTGTTTGTGTGCTTGTTGGTGTGCCGAAGAAAGACGACGCATTCAAGACCCATCCATTGAATCTACTGAGTGAGAGGACCCTCAAGGGTGCTTTCTACGGCAACTACAAGCCCCGCACCGATATTCCGATGGTTGTCGACAAATATTTGAACAAGGTGATGAAATTTTAATTATACCTTACTTCAGATAAACAAGTGCTTCGCTTTTAATTACTCAATGATGATTCTGGTTATGTTGTTGCAGGAGCTGGGGCTGGACATGGACAAGTTCATCACTCACTCGGTGCCTTTTGCGGACATCAACAAGGCATTCGACTACATGCTCCAGGGCATTGGTCTGAGATGCATGATTCATTTGGATGCTTAAGGAAGTAGTGCTGCTGCTGCTGCATGTTGCTGTATCCATGTATCAGAAGTCTATGTTGTATTGTAATGTGTGATATTTCTGTGTCTACTTTGCCTCTCTTTCCCGGTTATCAAGAGTGCTCTTGTTGTCAATATATAGAGTTTTATATTTTGTGTTGAGAGAATAAATAAGTTATGTTGTAATAACTTTGTTTGTCAATGAAATATATTTCTGCTTCTAAGATTTTCCCAATTTCAATTACCAATAAAGCTGTTGTTTGGGAATTAAGTGGGTGGATCATAGAAAGAAAGTACAAGTAACTAAGAGTAATTTTTTAATAAATTGCCTAGGAATTAGAAAATCCCAAAACCTTTAAATTAGAGATTTATATGTACGTACACGTTTTTTCTCTAATAACCTTGAGCCGCTTGTAAGTTTTTTAAATTTTTTTGCGTTAGCCGATGATCGACAATCACTTAATTAACTATTAGTTGTTGATCGTCAGTGTTTATTATTTTATTTTTTTATTTTTTTAATAAGAATCTCTGTCTTTATAGTACGTTTTTTTTTGTCATTATGACACACGTTTTATTCTGTCCTTGTGACGTTTTTTTTTTTATTTTTGTGATTTTGTTTCATTTGTCCTTGTAGCATGATTCAACATACCCTAGCGGTCGATCGTTGCTCGCATAGAGATTTTAATCAGCGCTAGTTCTTGATTATGATTTTGTCGGTAGTCACGGAAAGTTAGATCCTCACTCAGATGATGGTTGTTTGCCGATGTAATCAGTCTTGGGTAGCGGAACATACTGTCTGATAGTTTGGATCGCTCACCACTTCTTTTCATCAGTTATGAGTCCTGATTGGATAGAGACAAAGAGATTCAGAAAGCTTTTGAATTTCGATGGTATACTTATTTCCATAGAAGTTTTCACTTTTCTTTATTTTTAGGTTGTAAGAAATTTGGGTATATTAGTCACATTATTTTCCTTCTTGAATGCGTTGTAATTGTGATATCTTCAATAGTTATAATAAAAATTCAGTGGCCATATTACAAAAATTATAATGATAATTATTTAATTTTCTTTAATAGTCTAAAAGTAATTACAAGGTAATATTTGTGCATAATGATAATTATTTAATTGAACATAAATTCAATCAACTATAATCTTTGATTTTGTTTTACAAGGTAATTAAATATTATAAATCTATACTATAATTTAAAATAATCTTTATTACGAGATAGTTTCTAGGTTCGAAAAAAAATTGTCTGAATAGCGTGTTTTTAAAAATTAGAGTCGCCATATGTCGTCGTGGGCTAAGTAATTAAATTTTAGAAATCTTTACTGTACTTTATTTCGTTTTACAAGTAAAATCACTTTTTATTTTTTTTTATTTTTAAAAAAAATAATTTCAATGGTTTTGTTTAAGACTGGACTAAAAGTTAGATTCGTGATTCTATTACCGTAACGACTCGAATTTTGGACTTTATAAAATTTGACCTCAAACCCAATTTATTTGTGCCTAGTAGAAAAATGGAAAGAATGTGGTATCAGGATTTTATTCAAATTATTATCATCTTTTATTAAGAGCATAGAGGTTTGAAATTTAAATAAGGGAGCTGATAATTTGATGGGGAGAGAGAGGGAAGAAGAGAAATGAGATATTTTAAAGAGAGAGAGAAAAGGAGAAAAAAAGTTAAGGGAGGAAATTCATACTTTGATCTACGAAGATTCAGCCGTCCGTTGTCGACACCTCCCCCACCATTGTGTTCATCTCGCCGAAACGAGTTCGTCGATACTAACGGCATCACCATCGAAGCCGTCATCAGATGGAGTGAGAGAGAGGAAGTTTTAAGTTTTTCAGTTGAAGAGGTTAGAGTGCTCAAATCGAGAAACGGAGCCCACCATCGTGATTAGAGGCTGGAGAACAACCGATCTGGGTGTCGACCGTCATCGTCTGGCCACCGAAAGCCGTCGTCGCCTGCGCGTGGGAGACATTCAGCCGAGTTGGCTATTATAACCAGCCGGTTGGGCCAAGCTGAACCAAGCCGCAGGCCGAGCCAATTTAGTAAGTCGGCCTTCAAGCCGAGCCAAGCCGCGCCGTCTTTGACCGTCACCGCGCCGGCGTTGACTTTTTTAGAGACCCTATTTGAGGGTTTCTCGACATTCTAGATCCAATGACGCAGTATGTTTTGCCAAATTTGAACCCAGTAAGATATTTTTACATGTTTGACCTTGTGAATTGAATATGGGATACATGAATTAATGTAATTTCGTATTCTTTGGTATACGAGGATTATTCAGGATCAAATATCTGGTCAAGTGGAATATTTGGGAAGCTTAGATGAGGATTTTAATGATATCGACTTAAGATTAGAACACCTCGAACTCTTATTGCTTCATGAGTATCATGAATATGATTGTCTTGCTTGTTAGTGTTCGCAAAATAGGTAGATGATGAATAAGTATGTTGTGAGACCGATATCATATGACTTGATATATTTATGAGATGTATAATAATGCTGTGAATATGATAAGACTCATGGGTGTTTTAGAGACCGGTTAGGGTCGTTTAATGATGCTAGTATGATTAACTGATAATTATTTGATTGATTGAGATAAATATGATGCTTTGTATGCTTGTTCGAATGGATTGATGTGATTTGATGGAAATCATGCTTTAGGGACGAATATCCGATTAAATCATTATGAAGCCGGTAATTAATATTAATCGAGTGAACGCGTTAATAAACAAACCCTAATGACTTTCATAAGCTTTAGGGATTGTAATTCAAGGAAATAGTACGAACTCGTATTTAGGGTATTGGTACGAGCTTTGAACGTACCGGTACGGGTCGACCCATACCGGTACTTGTGGGAATTTAAAATTACAGTAAGCAGTTTTTGTATCAGTACGCGTGTGAGTACTGATACCCGAATGTACCGTATCGATACTTGTGTACGAGTATCGGTACCTGATACGATAAATAATCTCTAAATGCAATTTAAGGATGGAAATTGATGTGAACATTAATAATTGAGTTATGCGTTAATAAACGAGATAACGATGATTAATGGAGGCAATAAATGAGATTAATTATATATTTTTTTCATAATGTATTAACAACTTGGTAATGTAAAATGAATGATGTGATAACGTTTAACAACGATAAGGAGATCCGTGGGACCATGGTGGTTGTATACCAAGCAAGCATTAGATTGGTTGAGTCTTTGATTGATGGGATCTAGATACCCAGTGGAAGAGTGTTGCAACGCCATGGTTAGATATATCGAGTGTGGGTGTAGGTTTCGATACTATGTAACCCGGCCTCACCCAGAGTATTGATGCTCAAGGGGGATTCTGAGCAAGGGTGTATATTCTGATGCTATGTGACCCGGTCTCACCTAGAGTGTAGAAACTGATGTTATATGACATGGCCTCACTCTAGAGTTGTTGTTGCTATTATGAGTTTTCGCCTAGATGATCTGTTGAGAATCAGGCTTGGTTGGGACTTGTGTGCCATGTATGAAGATGTGAGAGCATGCGTTTAGGCGACTAGTGGTAGCGCCACATGTTTATTTATCTTTTCTTATTGCTCGTACTAGCTTGTATGCTTATGTTTATGATTAGCATGAAGTATAGTAGAGTAGGTGTGTACCACTAAGCTTAGTAAGTTCAGCTCTCATAATCGTTGTTTTTGTGTGTAGGTTGATCGTTGGATTGAGGAACACTATCGGTATGGGGTTCTAGCATGTGGTGATCTTCGGAGTATGATACTTGTGTTTAGCGGACTATGTATTCATAGGACCTTACGTGGTGGAGTCTATAATCTTTATTTTTGTAATTGTATTAATAAAGTCAAATGTTTAAATGTTTTAATTTAATTAAAGCTCCTTTGTGATATTTTAATCATTTATATACTTATTTTTAAATCATTGGCTTTATATGATTTTAGAAAGTATTTTATTTGGGCTAAACCAACTTGAGAATTTTATGGCTTTTTGTTTAGGCTTGAGGCTCAAATATGACATCCGGATTGAGGGTGTTACATTTAGTGGTATTAGAGCTTAGGTTTAGCGCGTTCTAGGAAACTCCAAGGTGGTATAGGAGTTTTAGTAAGGTGTCTAGTGAATACAAGCCCTTAAATCAAGTTCGTACTCCTTAAGACTAGAATCCTGATAGTGCATCAAATGTTGCTACGCTAAGATGGATACGATCATGGCCGAGAGGATCGAGTTGAGTGTTGAGCCACTTTTAGGAGCGATTTTGGGGGTAGGGTCGCCCCGAATTATTGAGAAACGAGTTAGTTGAATGACGTCGAAGTCAATGATGTGTCTTCCTCCCGCCACCTAGATAGTGTCTTTGTTGCGTGTTGAAGACATTTCAAAGCCTTCAGATACGTTGCGATAGTTTACAGCAAAGAATCTTCATTGTTATGCGCAAATTACGTTATGTTGCAGATTTGGATAACCCACTTTCGGAATCGATCAATGGATGCACATTGGTTGGAATGTTCTTTATTTCTTAAAAAGGAGTCTCGTTGATACATGGAAAGTATCATCACCTTTTTCAAAGGCATTTCTTGGAAATAATAGATTTAGGATCTACTAATTCGCTAGAATGTGGCTGGAGTTAGACATTCTACAGGTTTGATAGAGCTACTTTCTTGAGAGTTATTGCATTTCAAGAATTGCTTTGGTTGATTAAGTACGATGCTAACCAATAATTTCGAGAAAGGGCCTGAGGCTCTGAGACCTCGAGGGAACCCAACCTTTGGTAATGAGAATGGTTTGTAATATTGCCTTTCTATCATGGTTTTCGTGGTGGTCATTTTGAAGATGATACAACGGGGTTGTGAGACATGTTCGACCGTTTAATACATACATATGTGTGTAGCTCGACGCTCGGGAGCTTTTAGATTATCAGAGTGTTCATTTATGTTTTTGGGAGGGTCGTCAGGACTTTCTCCCTGTCAAAAATGTGAGTACTTGTTGGGGTAGGGTCGAGTTGGACGTTGGTGCCCATCGCCTTTGTTAGAGGACACTAACCCAGTTGAGAAAGTCAGAGGTTTAGTTGCGAAGACTCAACTCAAATAAGGTTTCTTTTGTCTGAGTGTTTCACCCTAGGAAGAGACTGGCTTGTTTGCTAGTGAGAAGTTGGTTCGTTGAGGTGATGTTAAAACCGTTAATAGCTTGTTAAGTGTTAGTGGAAGACCGTTACTTGTCTCTAAGGATGGATGACTCGTTTAGCCGATATGAAGTACCCGTGTGTTTTTCTGGGATTTGGTTTGAGAATGAGATGTTTACGGTTAAAGTGTTAGAGGCTAGTAGCTTCAAAATGAATTTTGGGAATGAGGATTTCTCTCTTTAGACCATGTCGTGGTAACGTTTGATGTTATAGTGATGTTTGGGGTATTTCAACGATGATAAGGTAGGGGCCCATCATGTTGCCTTTCAAATATAAGTTGATGTTTTACGTGACATGTGTGAATGCATAAGAATATGAAAATATGGGCGTTGATGAGATAATGACCTTGTGTATGTGAAAGGTTAGTTATCATGTAATCAGTTAAGGAATCAAGGTTTGAGACTTCGTAAATACTTTTGATTTGTATCAAAGTTTTCTTGGAAGGAGCCAAGAAACATTGGTGGGGATATGAGGTACGTGAGACCGTTTTTGTTGTGACAGTGATGCTGATTTGATTAAAGTTAAATAAGATTTCAAGATCTTCGAGAATGTTTTGTTGTTTTGTCAAGGCTGTATTTATATGAAAAAAAGAGAATGGTGTGCCTACCTCAACACTGTGAATTATGAGTATTTGGTCTTTAAGGAAATTTGAGATTTGAATAACGATGTGAGTCAAAGTATTTGAGAACTGTTGATCGTGTGATCGATCACCACCTAAGTAAAGTGAGCTTGATAAGTGATGGATTGTACATAGTTAGTTCAGGTTAGAGTATCATGTTGTCTAAGCGGGGTGATCAAGGATTGCAAGTAATTGTCATGTAAGAGAGTATCGATACTAGCCCTATACGGTACCAGTACTTGTTTTTTTGGTGTCGATACTGATTGGCCAGCGTCGATACTAATATGGTTTAAGTTGTCAAGCTTCGTGTTAAGGATTAGTTAGTTTTGAAAGTCGTGAGAAGTATCGGTTGCTTATACTTAAGTGGGCCCAGTGTTATGAATGGATTTAGGTCCAATGGTTTTTGATTGACTTTGATATCTTGTTGTGAGTATTTTAGAGAAATATGTATTAAGGCAAAATATTCTTCCTATACGGTACAGTGGTCAGTATATGATAAATTTTGAGAACAAAAATTGTACCAAACTTTCGTCGCATGTTTTGGGAGACAATTTGGAGTTGTGTGCTTGGGATAGTGATAAGTGTTTGACTTGCCATCAGTTGGAATCAAACATTGAGTTCGTCAGAGTTATAGTGATGCTTCGATTTTCTTTTGTGAAAATTAAATAGATGACCGTGAGTCCTGTAACGGATTTGTGAGTACACAGTTTCATTTGGATTCTGTTGAGTGACAATATTTCTCAGTTGGTATCATTTGTTATTTTAAACAAATGTGAGATCCAAATAGAAAGTCTGCTTGGTTTGTTTACGGGTATGGGTGGTAAGACATTGCAGTGTGTACATGCTACCTTTTGATACGAGATTTGAGGGTAGTGATGGAACCTTATTCCTAGGTGGAATTCATGTGATGACTGATCCTTGTGAGGGTTCATATGACGTATTTTTCTAGGCACATTACAGTTAGAGTGTAAGACTCTTGTGACTTGTGAGAACCGAGTTGTTGGGAGCTGATGTAGTTGCCGATATGAGTTATTGTGCCAAGTTTAAGGTAAAGCGCTTGGGGCGAGTTGAGACGCCATTAGTTTTCAGAAGTCTTGCACCAAGCTAGCAATGTTTTAGATATGAGATACAATTAAAGTTAGAATCTTCTTCAGGGAGTCACCATAAGAAGAATTGTTTCGTTTTGGATGCAACGGTTGTTTACCATCTTGTTCATTATTTTTTAGATCGTACGGAGTTATGGAAGGATTTTATTGTGCAACAAACCTTTGAGTTCTACAGCACAAGTTAAGTTCTTTGATGACGTATTTGTGTGACGTTGGGTCAAGGTACCGTTGGATTTTTTCCATAGCTTTGGTTATGAACCAAATAGTGATTGATCTCTTTTAAGGAAGTGATCAGTTGTTTTGGGTTGTACCAAGCGAGGATGGATTTCTTCTAAGAGAAAGGATCAGTCGAGATTATGTTCGTATCGTTTGAAGATAATGATTATATTTTACAAGTGTTGTGAGAGATCAGAGTAGCGCAGCGGGATATGTTTGAGAACGTTGGGCAGTTATAAAAGTTTTAACATGTTTGGTTTACCGGTATAAATTTTGAGGACGAAATTTCTTTTAAAGTGGGGAGAGTTGTAACGACCCGAATTTTGGGCTTTGAAAAATTAGGCCTCGAATCTAATTTATTTGGGCCAAGTGGAAAAATGGGAAGAATGTGGTGTTGGAATTTTATTTAAATTGTTATCATATTTTATTAAGAGGGGAGAGGTTTGAAATTTAAATAAAGGAGAAAATAATTAAAAGAGGGCTGATGATTTGATGGGCAGAGGGAGGAAAGAAGATAAATGAGATATTTTAGGGCGAGAGGAAAAAAGAGGGAAAATTGAGGGAGGAGATTCAGACTTAAATCTATGGAGATCCGGTTGTCTGTTGTCGACACCTCTCCCACCATTGTGTTCATCTCACCGAGACGAGTTCGTCGGTACCAGCAGTGTCACCATCGGAGACGTCGTCGGAGGGGGTAAGAGAAAGAAAGTTTGGGTTTTTCAGTTGAGGAGGTTAGATTGCTCAAATCAAGAAACAGAGGCCACCACCATGATCAGAGGTCGACGAATAGTCGATTTGGGCGTCGACTACCGTCGTCCAGCCACTAGAAGCCGTCGTAGGCGCCACACACATCATCGCCTATGCGTGGGCGATGTCCGGCCGAGCTACACTGTTATAACCACCCGGTTGGGCCAAGCCGGCCTAAGCCGCAAGCCGAGCTAGTCCAGCAAGTCGGCCTTCGAGCTGAGCCGCGTCACCGTTGACCATCGTTGACTTTTTTCAGGGGACCCTATTCGAGGGTTTCTTGACATTCTAGATCTGATGCCACAATCCGTTTTGCCAAATTTGAACCTGATAAGTTGTTTTTATGCGTTTGACCTTGTGAATTAAATAGGGGATGCATGAATTAATGTAAATTCGTATTTTTTGGTATATGGGGATTATTCAGGATCAGATATCGGGTCAAGTGGAATATTCAAGAAGCTTGGATGAGAATTTTAACAATATCGGCTTAAGATTAGTATACCTCAAACTCTTATTGCTTCATGAGTATCATAAATGTGATTGTCTTGCTTGCTAGTGATCGCAAAATAGGTAGATGATGAATAAGCATGTTGTGAGACCGGTATCATGTGACTTGATATATTTATGAGATGCATAATGATATTGTGAATATGATGACTCATGGGTGTTTTAGAGACCGTTTAGGGTCGTTTGATGATGCCAGTATGATTTATTGATGATTGTTTGAGATAAATTTGATGCTTTGTATGCTTGTTCGAATAAATTGATGTGATTCGATGGAAATCATGCTTTAGGGATGAATACCCGATTAAATGATTATGAAGCCGGTAATTAATAATAATCGAGTGGATGCGTTAGTAAAAAGCCCTAATAACTTTTATAAGCTTTAGGGATTGTAATTCAAGGAAATGGTGCAAACTCGTGTTTAAAGTATCAGTACGAGCTTTGGCCGTACCGATATGCATTTGGGTACCGTATTGGTACGGGTCGACCCGTACTGGTACTTGTGGGAATCTAGGATTCTCAGTAAGTAGTTTCTGTATCGGTACACGTGTGAGTACTGATACTTGAGGGTACCGTATCGATACTCATATACGAGTACCAGTACCTGATACGATAAATAATCTCTAAATGCATTTTAAGGATGGAAATTAATGTGAACATTAATAATTGAATTATACATTAATAAATGAGATAATGAGGATTAATAGAGGCAATAAATGAGATTAATTATATGCTTTTCCATAATATATTAACAACTTGGTAATGTAAAATGAATGATGTGATGACGTTTAACAATGATAGGGAGATCATTGGGATCACATTGCATGTATGCTGGGTAGACATTTGATTGGTTGAGTCTTTGATTGATGAGATCCGGATACCCAGTAGAAAAGTGTTGCAATACCATGCTTAGAGATACCGAATGTGGGTGTATATTTTGATGTTATGTGACCTGACCTCACCCAGAGCATTGATGCCCGATAGGGGGATTTCGAGCAAAGGTGTATTTTCTGATGTTAATGTGACCCGGTCTCACCCGGAGTGTGTGAACCAATGCTATGTGACTCGCCCTCACTCCAGAGTTGTTGTTATGAGCTTTTGCCTAGATGATATGTTGAGATCTCGAGCTTGGTTGGGCCTTGTGTGCCATGTATGATGATGTGACAGCATGTGTTTAGGCGACTAGTGGTTGCGCTACATGTTTATTTATCTTTCCTTATTGCTCGTACTAGCTTGCATGCTTCTGTTTATGATTAGCATGAAGTACAGTAGAGTATGTGTGTACCACTGAGCTTTGTAAGCTCAGCGCTCGGAATCGTTGTTTACGTGCGTAGGTTGATCGTTGGATTGTGGGATCGATGAGCATTATCGGCATGAGGTTTCAGCATGTGGTGATCTTCAGAGTATGATACTTGTGTTTAGCGGGTTATGTATCCAATCGACCTTACGTGGTGGAGTCTGTAATCTTTATTTTTGTAATTATATTAATCAAGTTAAATGTTTAAATGTTTAATTTAATTGGAGCTCTTTTGTAACGTTTTAATTATTTATATATTTATTTTTAAATCGTTGGCTTTATATATTTTTAAAAAATATTTTATTTGGATTAAACTAATTTAAGAATTTTATGACTTTTAATTTGGCCTTGAGGCTCAAATATAACATCTGAATCGAGAGTTACAATTACGCCTAAAAGTTTTGGGTAGTTCACTCTTTCTGACTTAGGTGAAAAAAAGCTGCAGACGATAGTTGAAAAGAATAGAAAAGAAAAAAAGGTCGGAGGGTCTTGGTATTTCTGGCAGAAAGGACTATATCGGGAGAGTGTTAGTTGCATTCCTTCTGTCTCCGTTGGTCTCAAACTTGATCTTTGAAGGCGAACATTTGACACTCTCAGCTGGTATGTGTCATGTCCAAGTCTGGTCGATTGACGTCCAGTGACATGCTAGTTTGGCTGGTATGATTGTGTCGATAGACTTGACAGATGAGACAAGTATACTTGACGCTGACTTTATTTGTATACTAATGTGCCGGAAGAGATGACGAGATAGTCTCCAGATGATTCTCTACGGAAATATCTAAAAAAAAATTCAATGTTTAGAGAGTGTGGCGCATGTTTTTAAAATTAATAAAAATCTGATTCTAAGAAATAATTGATGAGAAAATATTTATTGAGAAAATTTGAGTGACAGAGAATAAAGGGTATAACTGTTGATTGAGTCACTTTTTCATTTTTTTAAAGTACTTAGTTGGCAAGTGAGGAATTTAAGAATATTTTTTTTTGCTTTTATAAATATTTATTTTTTTATACCACAATACTTAAAAAATTAAATTTAACAATTAATCTTACATTTTAAATTCTAACTTTAAACCCTTAAAAATTAAATCCTCTGTTGATTGAAACACATTTTGCATAGACATTGAAAAATATGTGCAAGACGAACAGAATACAATTCAATAAAAAACAAAAGGAAAAGGGAACATGAACTTAATTGCACTACAGTTTCTTTTTGGTATTTATGTTTATTTCATCAAATATGTAAATTATTAAATTAATATAATGGATAATTACCATGAACATATAGACTAGGGCTCGTGTTCCAGCTGGTGATGATGATCAGAACGTGAAGAAGCTGCTCCTGCCTCAAGTGCCTTGGGGTTTTCCCCCAATCTCGAACCTCGTTCGACTTTCACAGTCTTTACGATGTCTTCAGTAACATGAAAGTCGTCCTCGATACCTATAACCACAGCCTGCGGCCCATAGGGACCAGAGACAATGGCCTCCTTCACTTTCAGATGTTCATCGACATGAACAAGGTCGGTTTCTTCGACTTTCTTCTTTCTATAGAGGAAACAATAGAGAGCGACTGCGGCGCAGGCAAGGAGGATAAAGCCGCCACATGAGAAAAACACGATCATTATAACCCCATGGTTAATTAATGAGGCCATTGCAATGTCACGAGATGATGCTATGGAAGTTGATATTGAATGTATTAACTTTGGTGTGGAAAATGGGAGCATTGGGAGCCATTTTGTAGTGAGAGTTTGTGTAACTTCTTGGGCATTAGGATTCGTAAGAAGTTTCAAATGACTTGGCTCTCATTCTAAGTTTACAAAGAATGGACCAATGGGGTTTGTTTGCATTGTAAAACACTTCTTAAACTTTCCTTGTTTTAGGCAGAAGCTATATGAAGAATCCAAGAGAATTCAGAAAGACAGGTCGCCTAGTGAAAAAAAAAGAAAGAAATGGAAAATATAACGAACACCCATAATTGATCAAATAGTTGTGTTAAAAAAATGTTTTTAGCAGTTTGATATCGCTTAAGCAGTGCTCGAGCTGGAAGCCTTGTATATGCAAAAAGTTTCTATTGGGAGATTTACTCACTAAAGCCAGGTGTGCAACGTGAGTCAGTCTGAATTAATTAAGACAAAACCTTGGGAACCAAGCCATGCCCGGCTTACATTTTGGGAAAATATAATTTCTTGCACGTCAGTTTTCCAATCAGCTGAAGATAATATTTCTGGAATTTCAAGGAATGATGGTCGTCTGATGATGAAAAATGAAATCATGGATTACAGAGTTTGGGCCAACAAGGTTAATTCCTTTGTTAAATAAAACATAGCCACTAAATGTTTTATTAGCTTACTGTAAAAATAGAACAGATATATTCATCAAAGAAAGAATGCTCAAAAACCCAGAAACTAAACCCAGAATGCTCAACAACAGATGAAAACCATAAACAAAACTAAAGAAAATTTATTCATCTTTTGTCACAAGTAAACTCTACAGTGCAAAGCATTTATTCGACTTGATCCAGAGAGGGGAATGGATGGTGAAGGAGTAAAAGGATTGCATTTTCTTGTTCACAGAGGAGTTATTCAATTCCATCCTTGGCAAGTATCATCGATAGGAGAATTTCATTCCATGTATCAGGAACTCCAGGTAGACACCAATGGCTGCAATCGGCTACCGACTTATTATCGCTCCAGGTACCCACATGTGCATCACTACGGAAAGCCCCCATGGGGGTTACATGTAACACTGTCACAGGAGCTGTCATTTTCTTTGCAACATCAATTATAATGTCAGAAATTCGGCTATGGTCTTTCCCTTTAGTTTTCAGCCAAGGGCGTCGAGTCACTTTGCAGGAATTACGGTTTCGACCGCTGGTACAAGCACAAAGAATACTGTTAGTTAAGATCTGCAACAAGGCAACTGCTTAAAGAATATAGAGAAAGTGCATGAATTAGAGACAAGGACGAGAAAAAGAGCTTCTTGTTTGGACAGTTTGAAAATTAGTCTGTTTAGAGAGAAAATCATTCTATTCCACGGAAACAGAGCCTGACTTCACCACCCACACCAAGGTCAAGGCAAAAAACCAAAGGGCTGTCCTTGCTACTCACAGGTGGCGAGGTCAGCCTAAAAATTCCCTCACAGCCTCGCCACCCCTACATGACGAGGTCCTCTAACTGGATATAAGCGTAATTCGGTAAGTAACTCTCAATCATGTCTTTTGAGCAATTTAAAAAATATATAATGAAATAAAAAAGACAACTTTTAATTGAAGTAAATTTTATAGAATTCTAATTGTCAACAATATGTTTGATCGGTTTTAATTTCCCTTATCAATGGTTCCATTTTCTCTTTCTATACTTCTACATCCGGGATTTCATGTTTTAATGTTTTAACTTCTACATGGGCATGATCAAGTTTTCTGAGTTTTTCAATGTTGTCCATACCCATGTTCAAGTTTTCATGTTTTAACTTATACAAGAAGCAACGTGATACCAGCTTAATAAACTTTCCACTGTCGTTGGGTGACCCAATAACAATAATAGTATTAAAAAGTTGGTAGAAAGTAGAATGGCTTACATCCAATGCGAAGATTCGAAAGTCCGGAAGAACACTCTAGTTCTGTTTCTGTTGACTGAAGTCTCCACCCAAGTTGCCCAAGTCTTCAATGCTGTTCTAAAGGCAGTTGTGATCCCCATTCCAAGCTTTAGTGATCGACCTGCCTGAAAATAGCAACCCCTGTCCAGGAATCTTGTTAGGAAGTTTCTACAAAAAAAAGCATCACAAATACAGATTCGTAATTTAGTCCTAAAAGCAGACAAGCGAGCAGCTCCATAATTTGTCAATATATTAGAACACAAAGAGCCATAAATTGTACAATGGATATAAATTCAAACATGCAGAACACTATTTTCCTATAGGCTGGTCAACATAGAAATAAATCTTACAACAATAATAGATGCAAGCCCTCATGAAACTAAATGAACTAAAAATGCAAATCAAATTTGAACAAAAAAACTATGTCAAGTGCACCAAAGAAAACCAGATAAGCATATAAAGATAGCTAGATAACTTACATATCGAAAAGCTTTGTTGGTGTCCACCAATGACCTGAATTAAATATCAGGAAGTCGGAATCAATCCACTCCTTGCTCATATCATCCATCTTATCAAGTCTAATTGTCGATTTAACCCTCTTAGGTGCACGCCTTGGTGCTGAACCAGGCTGCACTAGGAAAACCGACCGATAATAGTCGATACGCAAATTGTACGAACTGAACCACACCCCTAAAAACCTAATTCGTTTAGTGATCTTATTTCCATTAATTTCATATACATCCCTCTTCTTATCCAGCACGCCTTGCATGAGCATACATATCATAGACTCCCACTGTGTCCGGCTCAACGAATCCCCAACAAAAACAATCCGTTTCCCACGAAGCTTTCCGAGTATCTCGTGCACGTTAAACCTCGGAATTTCACAGCTTTTAGGCTTCCATCTCCATTTTTGATAACCCCTATCTCTTCTTCCATTGGCCACACAATCAAAACCACGCTCGGTGAACGGACATTGTGAAGCATTATATAAAGGGTAACTTTCATCAGGGATCCAATTGCCATCAAAAACATTGCATTTGGGAACTAAATCCCCAGACTGATGAACTCTATAAGTACGAACCGAAGGCTGATATCTTGGAAAGACAAAGATATATGTGCATACCATTGCTAAAAAGAACGAAAAAAACAAACCAATAATAACAAGTGAACTGATTGATTCAGAAACATAATGCTTACAGTGACACTTTACAAATCTGTCGCTAAAACTCGAAACCCTTTTATGAAATTCCCTCAACTTGCTTAGTGAACATTGTTCAAACTCAAATTTATTCAACATCTTAACTAATCTTTCCCAAAATGTACACTCTTAACCAAAAAGCACCCAGATTTTCATCAGATTTCAGAAATGAACCGACAACGTACTGCTAAGTAACCCCAAACTAGCAGGCATCAGTAAATCGAAATGAATAACACTTGAAGTTCGAGATCCCACATTTTTTCTCAAGAAAATAAGAAAAGATAGCAAACTTACAGTTGTTTTTGCAACTCAACCCGGCATTTGCAAACTCAGATTTTGGGTTGCAGGAGGAGCAAGCAAGTTCGTTGAGAATCAAGAAATAAAGATGGAAGGTGAGGGTATTTTAGGGATTCACCGGTAGTTCTGAACATGATGTAAGAACCACAAAACATTTAAAAGGTGTTGAACAAAAACTTATATCAAATGAAGTATACTAACTTTTTTATGTGAGCGACTAAAATATTTTTTTTGGTCACATTGATAATTAAAGTATATTTTTAGTCGAATTAAATATTTAAAGTATAAAATAGATAACATAAGTATTTTTTCATTAAAGTATGTATATAAAGTATATTTTTTTGTCAGAATAAATATTTAATATATTTTTTAATTAATTTTATATAACAATTTTTAAAAATTTAAATGAAAATATATATATATATATACTTTAGGTATATATTTTGACTAAAAAATACTTTAAATACATATTTTAACCAAAAAATATACTTTAAATATTTATTTTGATCAAAAATATTTTAAATACTTAAATAAAAAGGATAGTATACTTTAAACACCTATTTGTAATATAAGCATAATAATATTTAGCTTAAGGTTTTTATTAATAAAAATACAATAAATTTTAAGAAAATTTTTGAAAACTCCGTGGGTATTAAATTTTAGGGTAAAATACACAAATAGTCACTAAACTGTCTCTAAAAATATAAAATAGTCATCAAACTTTCAAATGTTACATAATGGGCATTAAACTTTAGTTTTTGTTACAAATGGTCACTAAGCTGTTAACTGTCATTAATTAGATGATGTGTCTGTTACAAAAATTTGAACAATATAACATTTAATCCTCCATATTGACACATTTAATCAATTTATTCCTAATTTAACCCTCATTATTGATGTCTAAATTGACTGAATATGTAAATATTGAGGATTAAATATGTTATTATACAAATTTTCGTAATTGTTATTTCTCAAAGTTAACGACAATTAACGGTCTAGTGACCATTTTGTAATAAAAACCAAAGTTTAATGAGCATTATGTTATTTTTGAAAGAAAATTCTATGACATTTTATATTTTTAGAGATAATTTAGTGATTATTTGTACACTTTACCCTAAATTTTAATTATAGTATAATGATAATATTATTTAAAATTTGAAAATTAGACGACAAATTGCATGCATCATGCATTTTCAACAAGTGTTTCCGCCGCCGCGTATAATATGATGTCGATTTTAAACATTATTTAAATTTAATAAATCCAGATTTAAATCTCTTCAACTCCATGTTGTCTTCTTATAATTTTCACCAATAAGATTACATTAAATAAAGGGTAAACTACTCGGGTGACTATCGAAATATTTGTGTGCATTTATTTTGACCACCGAATTAAGCAACTTGTTAATCAGTCCATCAAACTTTTAAATTGGTCCTATTTTGACCACCACCGTTAAAAAACTAATGGAGGAGTGACGTGAAAGTTAACGAAAAATTATAAAATTACACATTTGGTCTATGCTATTTTCCTATTATATCAATTTAGTCCTAATTTTAATTCAATTAAATAAAATTAACCAACCAGATGGCGACACATTTGGGTTGCAAGTTCAATTCCTAGCCTTTCATTTTCTTAATTTTTTACTCAATCAGGGGACACGTGTTGCCATCTAATTGGGTGAAAAATTATTAAATAAATTAAATTAAAAATTAGAGTAAATTCGTCCAGTCGGGTGGTGACACGTATTATCATATGGTTGGTTACTTTTATTTAATTAAATTAAAATTGGGACCAAATTGATATAATAGGTAAATAACATGGACCAAATGTGTAACTTTACAAATTTCCGTTAACTGTCACATCACCCTTTTGTTAGTTTTTTAACAGTGGTGGTCAAAATAGGACCAATTTAAAAGTTTGATGGATTGATTGACGAGTTGCCTAGTTCAATGGTCACCTGAGTAGTTTGCCCTTAAATAAAATATGTTTTCATTTTTTGTTCAAAATGCAAAACTCGAATCAATGGTTGGAGCATCCAAGCTTTTCTCAATTGACCTGGATCTGATTCCCCTTTGCTAATTTTTGTTCTAAATTTTTTCTTTAAGCAGATGACACGTATCAGCATCTGATTGAAGAAAATAACAATTAGATTAATTTAAAATTATGACAAAATTGATAGAATTATAAAGTAATTAGAACTAAATGTGAAATTATACAAATATCTTCCAATTTCCACATTATTATTTTCATTAATTATTAATTGTGACTTAATTGATGTCTTTCAAGTATTTAAGTGACCTAATTGACAAAATTAATAGATCGACGATCAAATTAAAACTTCTTTATAATTTATTGGTCATTCGTATAGTTTACCATAAAATTTATATTCTCCTATAATAAAAAGGATTAATTATTGCAATTGTCACTTATGTTTTCTCCGAGTACAGTTTTGGTCACCGATTTTTAAATTCGACCGATAAGGTCATTTATGTTTTCGATCTATAAACTTATGGTCACTGAAATGTTTGTTGCCGTTAAACATTAGTAGGAGATTGATCGGCACAATAAAAAGAATGATAAATTTCCTAGATAGTCACTGAACTATTACTTCACTCATATTTTAACCATTGAAATAAAAATAAATTGTATAATTACACATATAATCCTCCATATTTACAATTTATTTATTTCTTCTCCCCTCCATCATCTTACATATTCTTCTTTATCTAACCTAATCCTTATTTTTCTACTATATTAATTATCAATTAACACCGTATATTTTTCTACTAATATTTTCTTCTCGACACCAAGTAAGCCACCGTCTACTCTACAATTCAGATAAGAAAATAAGCATTTTCACCAGGTTAGTTTTGATTGATCAAAGTATTCTCTTGTATTTTCCATGATCCTGCAACGACTTGGACTTCAAAATTTGAGAGTCAGTTTAACATGAGGTGTAGGCTTCGTGTTTGGGTCAAGAGTTGGGCTTTGGAGAGCTTTAGTGGTTATCTTTTGTTATGGGCTTTAGGCTTTGAGTGGTTAATTGGTTTAGGAAGATTGGAGAAGGGTAAATGAGTAATTTATCCATTTTGAAGAGGGGAAGGTTGTTTAATTTTCTCTGCAGAAAGTTAGTATGGTGAGATCACCCTTTGCCTCCTTGTATTCTTCTTCCTCTCATTCTCTCATCTCCTAACCCCCATAACTAAGAGAAAGGTAGAATCTTTGAGTTTTGATGTGTGAATCTCGGAATTTGATTTGAGAGGAGGTTGATCATTTTGCAAGGATCTATCTATCAAGGTAAGAATAGTTGAGTTTGGTGGAGGTTGGAATTTTAGTGGTTAGTGGGGGTTGAAGAGGGAGAGCGAGAATGGGGATTTTAACCCCATTTCTTGCTGTAAAATCCTTTCTTTTTCATATCTTAAGTTTCCAGCCACTTTGTAACATGTCTTACAACATCTCTTGTAGTGAAAGAGGTTGAGAAGGCTTTAAAGGCTCAAGAGAAGAGGAAGGCTTGAAGCTCGGGTTAGGCGCTTCTTTCTCTACTAAAAATCAAGGTTAGTACATTACTAACTCCCTTGTGTTCCTGGAAATCATTAATTTGATTGCTTGGTTGCTTGTGTGATATTTGGTGGTTTGAAATGTTTGAGTCTTCATTAATGGTAAATCTTAAGTTTGGGGTTAACGTGGCTTAAAAATGGTAGAAATCCTCTTAAACTACCTTCTATAAATTGTAGGATCAATTTGAGGTCTTGCCCCTGGGTTTTAGATTCTCGAACTCTAGAAAACCAATTATGGGTTCGAGTACCGATATATGATGAACACGTATCGGTACCCCGTGTTAAAAATGATGAAATCAAGCAAAATTGCAAGGGCATATCAGTACGCCTATGGGGGGTATCGATACCCCCTGTTCCATTGAATTCTAGTAGCCAAAATGGGTATCGGTACGCTTGAGAGCGTAGCGATACACATGGGGTATCGGTGCACCTCACCGTGTATTGGTACAGGGTTTTGGTTAAACCCTTCCATTGAGCAAATCGAGTATCAACGCGTAAGTGATTATCGGTACCCACTAGATTGTGTCGGTACTCCTTAGTGAGTATCAGTACTCACTGGGCAATCTACCCAAAATTTATATTTTGAGTTCGGAGGGTATATAATTCGAGGACTAAGGCCCAATAGACATTTAATGTGGTATAATGAATAGTAAAACTGAGAAATCGAGATTCTACCTCATATACATGCAAATGAGTAATAACTTAATTAAAAACCTTGATGACTTACTTGTGTGAAACAATAAGGATCCTTAGTGGATCGATTAAATGTTGGGTGCCACGTAAGGGAACTGTATGGTTGAGAACCTTGTTAGGTGGGGTCCGGATACCCAAAGAGAGTGCTACAACACCATGGTTAGATGTTTTCATGAATATACGTTCTCGAAGCTGTGTGACACTAGGCCTCATTCGAAGATGCTTGACGAGAGATTCCGAGCATGGGTGCACGTTCTTGAAGCTGTGTGCCTCCGACCTCACCACAAAGTGTATGTTCCCAAAGTTGTGTGGCACTTGGCCTCACTCCAGGTTTGTTGGTATGGTGTACTACGGGCTATGCGTGTGGTAAATATCTTCCATTGTTTTGCTATGAGTTTAGGCGGCTAGAGGTAGTGCCAATGTTGTCATTTCTATACCATGATGTCATTCTCTAGCTACTTGCTCATATTTATGATTTGCATGAAGCATGGTTGAGTGGAAGTGTATCCACTGAGCTTCATTATCCCAGCATTCGAAATTGTTGTTTTCGTTCACAGGTTAGTAGGTTGACATGCATCGTCAGAGCACCATCGGAGTAGGACTTTAGCATCGACTTGTGTCTGAGTACAATACTTAGATATTTGGGCTATGTATTCGTAGGACCCTATGTTGTATTGTAACTCTTATTTTGGATTTTAACTTATTTGTCGAATGCTTTTAAACTATGTATTTTAATGGAGCTCCCATGCAACGTTTTAATCAGTTTATCAACTTGAAATATTCAGACTTAATGGATTCATGTGAAATGAATGTGTTGGGCTAAATCTAGTTGCAAAAATTTTATGGTTTTGGTTTGGGCTTGAGACCAATTTGTGACATCTGGGTCGGGGGTGTTACAGATCCACCAAGCAATTTGACTTCCTCCAACCGGGAAATGTGCAATATATTGATATGAAACCAACACATTAGCGGTAAGGGTGTGCATTTTCGGATACAAATAGTATCCGATCCGAAAATTTTAGATATATGAAATTTCGGATAGATAAAATTGCGATCCGTATCCGATCCGGAAAACCAGATGTCTGAAATTTCAGATCCGATATCCAAATACCCGAATCCGAAAATCTAACTTAAACAAAAAAAAATCAAATTTACAATTTACAATTTACAATTTTTACACACATTTTTGGATAAAATTCACATATTTGATATATAAAAAAAGCATCGTTAAGATGCGAATCTGGTAAAACTAACATTTAAAAATCACAATCAACTTTCCAAGACAAGAAGAGAACTAAGCATTAAGCAGTTCACTAGCCTTCAAAATCACAATCAACGTCCCATTTTTTCACACATTACACTTGAACAAATTAAGCATTGAGCAGTTCACTAGTGCACCATCATGATATTATCCAAGTCTTAATATCAAATTACCAATACAACGGTCATAATTCTTAAAGTTCAATAATCAAATACTCAAAATAAAATACTACGTGAGTCTCAACAACTCAATAAAATAAAACAGTAAGATCACTAAATACCCCCAAAGTTTTAAGGTCCAAACTTTAGAAATCATCCAAAGTATCATTTTTTTCATCAATTATGATATTCGGTTGCTCCAAAATTAGATTTTTCGTGCCTACAACACATGAAATAAAATAAGATAAAGATAAAAATATACATTTATGTCATCGCTGGATCCCTTTTCTCATATTATCACTAGGATCTAAATTGTAACGAGTCACAAAATTTCTACAAACAACTCCTATGTATCATCTACTATTCTCAAATCTTATACAATTTCTTTATCATAGTTTTCCTCACTGTTCAAAACTGCCCTTCCATTTAGCATCACCATTCTCTAATTTTATCACAAATGCATTTTTTGGTACATTATTGCAAACAATTTTAATTTACTTCGAAATTTAATCAATTGCCTCTTCATTCTCGAACATGTCACAGAACTGTAATATTAGTTATGGATTCATTCTGGAACATGTCAAAGGACTGTAATAGAAATTATGGATGAGAAACAAGTGCAAATTTCATGTTAAGCTTTTTTGTTGGCTTATTTATTATTAATATCACTTGAATTTTGATAATTTCATAATATAAAATATTTGTATTTGATACTTGCATTAATGAAATTACCACCATGCTAAAAGCTCTGCTAATACCAGAAATATAACACCCACGACCTGGATGTCATATTTGGACTTCAAGTCCAAACCCAAAATTATAAATTAGCGCAACTAGATTTAGCCCAAACCACATTCATTCATTCATTCAAATCCATTAAGTTGAAATATTGCAAAATAGAAAAATAATAAAAACTTTACATAGGGAGCTCCATTTAAAATTACATAGTTAAAGCATTTGACACTTATTTGAAATTCCAAAATAAGAGTTACAATACAACATAGGATCCTACGGATACATAGCCCAAATAAATCTAAGTATTGTACTCGGACACAAGTCGATGACAAAGTCCTACTCCGATGGTGCTCCGGCGAATGCACGTCAACCTACAAACCTTTGAACGGAAACAACAATTCTGAACGCTGAGCTAACAAAGCTCAGTGGATACACTTCCACTCAACCATGATTCATGAAAATCATAAATAAGAGCATGTAAATAAAGATGACAATAAAGCAATCATATCATATCAATACGACCCTAACCCTAGCCGTCTCAATACATATCAACAATAGGAGGTAAAAAGTCTCACATAACAACCATATACATAATATCAACAAACCTAGAGTGAGGTTTAGTTCCACTAAGCATCGGGTACACACACTCTGAGTGAGGCTCGGTTCCACTAAGCACCGGGTACGCACACTCATGCTCGGAATCTCTCATCGAGCCTAAGAATGAGTCCCGGTCCCACTAAGCCTCGGGTCCATACATTCAAAATCTTGACCATGGTGTTGCAACACTCTCTTTTCTCATGGGTATTCGGAACCCTATCAACAAGGTGACCCAACCATAATAATGCCCTTACGTGGCATACTTTCACTATTTGATCCACCAAGTATCCTTAAACATACAACACAACAAGTCACCCAAGGTCTTTAATTAAGTTATTACCCGTAAAACTCGTATATGAGGTTTAAATCTCATTTTCTCGATTTTACTATTCGTTTTACCACTTTAGAGGCCCACGGGGCCTTAGTCCTCGAATTATAGGCCCTTCGAACTCAAATCTTATTTTTTGGGTTAATTGCCCAGATGGTATCGACACCCCCTAAGGGTATCAATACACCCCTCCATACTGATATGCCTCCAAGCGTATCGATACCTGGCTTACATACGTAGGGTTTTACCCAATCAACCCCGTACCGATACACGAGGATGTGTATTGACACTCTACAGCGTATTGATACACTTAAAAGTGTACCGATACCGAAATTGGCTAATGGAATTTGGATGAGAAAAAGGTATCGATACCCCCTTCAGGCGTATCGATACGCCCTTCACAAAATGCTTGTGTTCTTCAAGAATTAACAAAGGGTATCGATACACCCTCACCCGTATCGATACTCGAACCCATAATTCGTTATCTAGAGTTCATAAATTACCCCCAATACCCCTAAAACTCAAAGGCACAACCCCAAACTAAACCTACAGGATATAGAAGGTGTTTTAAGTGGTTTCCTATCAAATTTTAGCCATTTTAACATCTATCTTAAGAATTACCATATTAGAGGCTCTAAGCATTCAAACAACCAAAATGTCAACCAAGCTACAAGGCAATCCAATTCATGATTTCCAGGAACACAAAGGAGTTATTAGTGTAATAAACTTGATTTAAAACTGAGAAGAAAGCTCCCAACTACAAGCTTCAAGCCTTGCTCTCCCATTTTGCCTTAGATGCCTCTCCAACCTCCTTCACTACAAGAAGACGTTGTACGATGAGTTACAAAGTTGCTAGGAGATTAAAAGGGATTAAAGATATGATTTCAGTGGGAAATTGAGTTAAAAACTCCCATTCCCGTTCTTAAGCTCACCCCCACCAAAACTTATAATTCTCACACTCTACCAAACCCCTTCAAACTTACCTTGAATGATAGCCTTGCAAGTTGATAACACTTCTCTAAACTAAAATTTTGAGATTTTGCTTCCAAAACTACAAAGATTATACCTTTAACATGGGCTCTTGAAAGAAGGAAGAAGAAGAATGAAGCCAAAGACAATGGTGATTGTTGCGCGTAATAAGTGCTCCGTAATTATGCAAGTGTACACGTCGCAAGTTATAGTATAAAAGATATCGTCTCCACATGGATTGGTTCCACTTCAAGAATCTAATCTCTTGCACTGTAAAAAGTAAAAGAACACAAGTAGAAGCTTGTAGGAGTTTAACTAACAACTAAACTAGAAAGCAATAAAGTAAAAGAAGATGTAATCAAATGAGAGAGAATAGGCCAGGTTATCGTGAGTTGAGGTATGATAGCCATTGGATCGTCTTGGTAAAAGAGTGCAAGGGCAACTCAGTTGCCGTGGTAACTTGCGCAGCGGGGTTGCCTGGGCGACTGGCTGGGTAACTGTTTGGGCGGCTGGGCAGCAACTTCAAGGTTCAGCGGAGCGTTCTTCAATGGTTTCTTCTTATCTCTAAGTCAAAACTCTAGCTAATTGTGCATGCCTTGACAATACATCCATGCGTAAATCAAGGGTGAACAACAACCAATCTTGCGCTCCTCTTAGCCGTTGAAATCCTTAACTTATTCTTAAGCCGGATTAATCTTCACCATCAATAGATTGAATAAAGACCATACTCATTCATTTCTTGAATCTAACTCTCCCGATATTAGATAAATAGATGAAGTTACGAGATCCTCTCCCAATTCACTTGCAAACAAGAAGAAAAACCAAGAATGAGTAAACCTTGAATTGAAAGTGCAAACTCTTATTACCTAAACAAAATCCAATTGTTTCTCACAACCACAAAACACAATAACCTTAGCCAAATAGATTTAGTTCATGGCTAGGTTCCAAAGAAACACAAGACAAAGAATTCCTAGCATAAACCTAATTGAACAGGAAAGAAAAAGATGAAGAATGGTTAAAGCCTTGTCGAAATATCTCCTTGCTCTTGTCGAAATCTCCCTCATCTCTTTGTCGAAATTTCTCTCTTCTCTCTCTCTCTTAGAGTTGACGGCTTGATCCTTAATTTATAGGGCTAGGTCAAAGTCTTTTTTGAGGAGAAAGTTAAGTTGGAATTAAATATCTTTAAAGAATATAATTCTTTATTATAATTAAATTCCTTCCAGAACTTCTTCTATCTTCTTGGGATTTAATTTCTCTTTAACCTCCTCATGGAAATCAAACTCCTTTGGGATTTAACTTTGCTCCATGTCATCTTGGGCTTATCTAGTCATCAATTTCGACTACCATATCATCTTATCCCTTATCAAAAATTACCCTGGCAACTTGCTCGGCATCTCCTTCATGCATTGCCCTGACAACTAGCTCAGCATCTCCTTCATGCATTGCCCTGGCAACTAGCTCGGTATCTCCTTCATGCATTGCCCTGGCAACTGGTTCCAACCTTGCTTTGGCAAGTGATTCTGCATCTCCTTCATGCATTGCTTTGGCAACTGGTTCCAGCCTTGTTTGGCAAGTGATTCTGCACACACACACAAAACACACCAAATCAGTATCTTTTTCCACAAAATTAAGCAAAATATGAAATCAAGCTTGTCCACCAAGGAAATAATACAAACATGCATGAATGGCTAATAATGCAACTAATATGAGCCTAAGTCTAGCAATAATATGAATAAAAAGGGTAATAAAAATAGTACTTTTGAACACTTAGCACACCCCCAAACTCGAACTATTGCTTGTCCTCAAGCAATGCAAACTAATAATTACCAGCCAAGACTTCAATTTTCACAAACTTAGCTTTGAACTTGATTTCAATTCTCAGAACCGTGACATAAAGTATGATTGGCTTTTCATTTTCGGAAAACTTAGGAGTTACTCAGAATTAAACTATAATGCTTGTGAGTGTGTGCGGAGTTGTGTGCAAGTTGATTTTTCGGATTCTATGCAAACAAGAGGTTTTCAAATTACTTCATTGGTTCTTTTAACATGTTTTAACTAGAGCCAATTTCGGGCACCTCTAGCGATCAATTTTTAGCACATACTAGAGCCAATTTCAGGCACCTCTAGTGATCAATTTTTTAGCACATACTAGAGCCAATTTCGGGCACCTCTAGTATTCATCCAATTTTTATTCTAATCCCCCAACTTTTCAACTATCAACCTAAGTTCACTAGAATTCCTTAAATCAATCAAGCCACATAGTGTTTCATCAAGTTTAGCGTTATAGTACGATTCTAAGTGTTTCCACGTTTATCCTAGAATAAAAAGTTCTATCAATTAAGTACATTGGCAAAGTCATCATCAGATATTCATCAAATCTAGGCAATTCTTGTTCCAACTAAAGGCATGGCAAGCAATTTATGTATCCTAAATGCAATACTTAAGATGAATGCAACTAAACATGGTAACTAACTAATAACAATCCCCTCAAACTCGAGTGAGGCATTGTCCTCAATGCATGCACAAAGAAAAATAAAAATAAAGAAAATTAAAATGCAAACGAGGACTTACTCTGAGAGTTTGTCATCGTGGATGATTAGTTTCCTTTTGGTCGGTGTCTTGATTCTTTTGCTTGAACGCGATGGTTGCTTTCTTGATGCCGATGGTCGAATCGATCCTCGTACGAGGTTGTCCTCATCGTCCTCTTCATCAATATCATTGGCGTTTCGCTTGGGCTTGGAGGATTCGATTGGTACGGTCTTTGTTGGTGTAATGGAAGACTCGTTCGAATCTGAAAAGTCAGACAATGATTCAGTACGAGTTGATTCGGGCATAAGTGCTTTACCTTTGGCTTTTGCAGTGGTTGCCGGGGCGTCTTTAGCTTTGGTTGCCGCGACATCTTCAGTGTTTGTTGCCGTGGCAACTACTTGGGCAGGCGCAGTGTAGGTTACCGTAGCATCATCTATTGCGGTTGCCGTGGCAATCACTTCATTGGTTGTCGTGGCAAGGATTTCGGCAGGAAAGATGGGGAACAACACGCGACTGTCCGGGTACTTTTCCAGGATGACTTGGGTGATGGCATTGTTGTGATCCTTTATGTACCGCATGAACATTAATTTCCGGTCTTCAATTTGCCTAAGGCGGTTCTCCAACGTTTGTAAGAGTGCTTCAAGTTATCTTGGGGTTGCTGGTCGAGTTGCCTGGGCATCAGTTGCTTGGGCATTAGGGGTTGTCTAGGCGGCAGGAGTTGCCGCGGCAATTGAAGGCGTTGGGGATTTTACCGGTGCCTCTCCCATTAGCTTTCAGATTTGTGCTCGATTCCAACCAGACTTTGGTATGGCCTTTTCATCAGTGAACTCACTTGGGACATGCATCTCCTTGCAAAGATTGGAAATTAAGCACGAGAAGAAAAGAGAACCCTTGTCTTTTGTGCTACATACAAAAATCTCATCAGAAATAATTTTTCCAATGTTAATGATGCGATTATGCAAGATAGAATGTATGAGCAAAAGACGAGGTGTATCAACGGTGGTATTGTGTGTTGTGGGCATTAAAGAATTTTTAACAAACTTATTCCATAATTTTTCCTAGGGTTTAAGCCGAAGGCGATTTAACATGCCCTTGTATTTACCGTCGTTGCAATGATTTCCTGGTAGAGTGAGTTCTTGAAGCACCTTGTCGAGTTGCTTGGGCGTGAGTTGATCAACAAAAGCTTGATGCTCGTCTTTCTCAATGTAGAGCCCGTAAAAGGTATTGATGTTTTCGGGGCTTATGAGTATAGCGTTGTCACGAACAAAAACATAAGGATTATCCAGGTTAGGTGAGTAAGCATAGAATTCTCTTACCCATGAGATGTTACCCGGTTCTGATTGATGGCAAAAGATTTGCCACTTTTGATGTGCAATCCTTTCGAAGATGAATGGTTCAAGGCTGAAATCTTGATGAGAGTTGGAGTATTCAAAGCCTTGTTCTTCGCAAATCTTCCGGCTTTCAAACTTGGAGTGAAATCTTTCTTGAACCACCGGTGTAGCAAACTTCTTGTATCTTGGTTTTTTGGAGGAACTTGGATGAACCAAAAATTCGATTTTGGATGCCAATGGATGATCTTGGTTGTGAGTTTGGTAGAAACAAAGACAAGAAAGCAAAAGAAACTAAAGAGTTGCAAGGTGAAAAGTAGGAATAGGTTTCTTGGAAGTTAAGGGTGATGGGTTAAATAGAAAAGATAGGTAGTAAATATGGTGGGTGGAAGTAATTTTGGAAGAAAGAAAACAAGGGTTTAGATTGGGGAAAGGTGACGGCTAGGGGGTTTAGCGAAGGGGAAGGGTTTGTCCGGTTATGTAGGCTTTATTTAGGGTAAAATGGAGGCTTAATATAAGCCTTAGATTCAGCCCTTTAATTTCCTTGTTGAAGAAGTTTCCTTCTTGAATCAAAATTCCTCTTTTATCTTGAACTCTTTCCTACAATTCAAAAACAAATAAAATAAGGATTAAAATTAAATATAAACTAATAAAAGAAAATAAAGAAAGATGTGCAAAGAAATTCTTAAACTTAAAATTTTAAAACAATTAGATAAATATGAAAGAAAGATGTAGTTTTAATCTTAAAGAAAATAGACAAATATATCCTAAAAATAAAAATAATCAAAAATTAATAAATAAAAAAATTAAATAGTTCGAAAAAATTAAAAATAAAAATAAAATATCGAAAGGAGAGCATGCTTATGCATCTCTTAAGGTGACCACTTCTTTGTTACGTTCCACATGGGCACCATTGTAGTACTTCAATATTTGTCCGTTAACTTTGAATTCATGTTCGTCAGTGATGGACTTGATTATCACGGCACCATAGGAGAAAGGGTTGACAACTTCGAATGGTCCCGACCATCTTGATTTCAGTTTTCCTGGGAAAAGTTTCAGCCGAGAATTGAATAACATAACTAGTTGCCCTGGTATGAATTGCCACGACAATAGTTTCTTGTCATGCCATTGCTTTGTTTTCTCCTTGTAGATTCATGCATTGTTATAGGCGAGTGCATGGAATTCTTCTATCTCGTTGAGGTCCAACAAACGCTTTTGTCCGGCACTTTCCCAATCCATATTCACGGTCTTGATTGCCCAATATGCCTTGTGTTCAAGTTCCACCGGTAGATGACATGTTTTGCCATAGACAGGTCAGAAGGGAGACATACCTAAGGGTGTTTTGAATGCAGTGCGATATGCCCAAAGTGCGTCATTTAGTCTTACAGACCAATCTTTCCTAGAGGGATTTACAACTTTCTCGAGTATACCCTTCAACTCCCGGTTGGAAATTTCTGCTTGCCCATTGGTTTGTGGGTGACATGCTGTGGCAATCTTGTGAGATACACCAAAGCATTGTAACATCTTAGCAATGAGTTTGTTGTCGAAGTGCTTGCCTTCATCACTGATAATTGCTCTCAGCATCCCAAACCGTGTAAATATGTTTTTCTACAAGAATTGTTGCACGGTCTTGGAATCGTTGGTGGGAACTGCAGCTGCCTCAACCCATTTAGACACGTAGTCAACGACAAGTAGAATGTAGAGGTTACCGAATGAAGATGGGAAAGGTCCCATAAAATCAATCCCCCATACATCGAACAATTCCACATCGATGATGTTTTGGAGCGGCATCTCATGTCGTCTAGAGATATTGCCCGTCCTCTGGAAACAATCACATTGCTTGTAAAATTCTTGGGCATCTTTGTACGGTGTTAGCCAATACAAATCGGATTGCAAAACTTTGGCTGTAGTACATGTTCCTCCAAAATGTCCTCCATAAGGTGAAGAATGGCATTACCGGAGTACATTTTGCTGCTCCTCTTCAGGGATATATCGGCGTATAACCTGATCTGCACATTGTTTAAACAAAAGAGGCTCGTCCCAAAAGTAATGTTTAGCATCATGGAGGAATCGCTTCTTCCCTTGGTGAGTAAGGCCATAAGGTAAAATACCACAAACAAGGAAATTAACTAAATCCGCGTAGCAGGGTATTACCGAGGCATGTGTTGCCGTGGAAACTACTTCCATAGTTGCCAAGCCGTGCGCGTCTAGAGTTGCCGCGGCATGCGCGTCAAGGGTTGCCGAGGTATGCGCATCAAGGGTTGCCGAGGCATACGCATCTGGAGTTGCCGAGGCGTGCGCGTCAAGGGTTGCTGAGGCATGTGTGTCAAGGGTTACCGAGGCAACTAACAGTTTCTCATCCGGGAATGTATCGCATATCTCTAAATCTGCGTCCTTCTCCCTATTGCGTTCTAAGCATGATAAGTGATCGGCCACTTGATTTTCTGTTCCTTTCCTGTCCTTAATTTCAATGTCAAATTCTTGAAAAAGCAATATCCAACAAATCAAACGAGGTTTGGCATCCTTTTTAGCAAATAGATACTTAATTGCCGAATGGTCCGTATGGACAGTTACCTTTGTACCAATCAAATAAGATCAGAACTTGTCAAATGCGAAAACTACGGCTAATAACTCTTTCTCCGTTGTTGTGTAATTCACTTGAGCACTGTTAAGAGTTTTACTAGTGTAGTATATCGCATGAAAGGTCTTACCTGTGCGTTGGCCTAGGACTGCTCCTACCGCGAAATCACTTGCATCACACATGAGCTCAAAAGGTAGCGTCCAATCTGGTGGAACGACAATGGGTGCCGAGGTAAGCTTTTCCTTTAGGGTTTCGAATGCTTGGGCGCAAGAATCATCAAAATTGAAGTCTTTATCCTGTTCAAGCAAATTGCACAAGGGTTTAGTAATTTTAGAAAAATTATGAATGAACCTCCTGTAAAAACCTGTATGTCAAAGAAAGCTTTAAATTCCTTTAACCAAACTTGGTAGGGGTAATCTCTCGATCACGTCCACCTTGGCTTTGTCTACTTCAATTCCCTTGGATGAAATCTTATGGCCGAGCATTATTCCTTCATCTACCATAAAATGACACTTCTCCCAATTAAGGACTAAATCAGTTTCTTCACATCTTGCCAACACCTTCTCTAAATTACCGAGGCAACTATCGAAGTCATTACCAAAAATGGAAAAATCATCCATGAAGATCTCAAGGAAGTATTCGACCATGTCTGAAAAGAGTGCCATCATGCGTCTTTGGAAGGTTTCTGGGGCATTACACAATCCGAACGGCATCCTTCGGAAAACGTAAGTATCGTATGGGCATGAGAAGGTTGTCTTTTCTTGATCTTCTGGTGCTATGGCAATTTGATTATAACTTGAATAACCATCAAGAAAACAATAAAAGGGTTTACCTGCAAGACGGTAAAGCATTTGATTGATAAAGGGTAATAGGAAGTGATCTTTCCTAGTGGCTTTGTTTAACTTTCGATAATCCATACAAACCCTCCAACCGGTCACAGTCCTGGTTGGAATGAGTTTATTGTTTTCATTACTTACCACTGTTATACCTCCCTTTTTCGGTACACATTGTACCAGACTTACCCATGTACTATCCGAGATAGGCATATAATGCCGGCGTCAAGCCACTTGATGATTTCTTTCGTTACAACCCCTTTATGGCATGATTCAGTCTCCTATGGGCCTCAATCAAAGGTTTGTCATCATCTTCCAACAAAATCTTATGCATGCACACTGTCGGGCTAATTCCCTTCAAGTCGGCAATTGTCCACCCTATTGCCTTCTTGTGTAGCATCAACATTTTGATCAGCTTCTTTTCTTGCTCAGGCTGTAACTTAGAGGAAATAATTACAGGCAATGTATTATCGGTTTCCAAGTAAGCATATTTTAGTTGTCCTGGCAATTGTTTCAACTCAAGAATCGGTGGTTGTTCAATGGAGGGCTTTTCGAGTTTACCTTCCTTACCTGAGTAATCCAACGGTTCAAAGTATGTACCTGATCGATTGACTAACCAATTTGCCTCTTCTCGTTGTTCCTCATAGATCGGTTTTTCATACTCTTTAGGTTCCTCTTGATCGGCAATGTAGTTGCCGAGGCAACTAAATTCCCCGTCGAAGTCAAACTCTGCAGTGGCATGAAGAAGTTGGCATTCTTCCGGATCATCGGCATGCCTTAGTGTTTCGAACACATTTAGTTTAACTTGCTGGTCATTCACACTCATTGTGAGTTCTCCTTTTTCTATATCGATCAAGGTTCTCCTTGTTGCTAGGAAGGGTCTCCCGAGAATGATAGGTGTATGCTCATCTGCTTCACAATCCAAAACAATGAAGTCAGCGGGAAAAAAATTATCAACTTTTACCAGTATGTCTTCGATTTTTCCCTCTGGATGCACATAGGATCTGTCGGCTAGCTGTAGCATAACTGTTGTAGGTCTTGCCTTCCCGATTCCTAGTTTCTGGAAAACCAATTTGGGCATCAAGTTTATGCTTGCTCTAAGGTCACATAATGCTTTCCCGACATAGTGGTTTCCGATGGAACAAGGTATTATGAAACTTCCGGGATCCTTCAACTTGGGTGGCATGCGATTGTGCAACATTGCCATGCATCCCTCTGTTGCGGAAACTGTTTCAAACTCTCCTAGCCTTGTTCTCTTGGACACAATGTCTTTCAGAAACTTGGCATAGTTCGACATTTGTTCAATTGCCTCAAGCAACGGCAAGTTGATGTGGACTTGTTTTAGGATATCAAGAAACTTCTTGAATTGATATTCTTGCTTTTGTCGCTTCAACCTCTGTGAGAATGGTGGTGGAAGTCGGATATCTCTGATCCTTTCATTGGTATGGAACCTGATTGACGACATTGCCGGGGCAACTAGAGTTTCTGAGGCATCGTCAACTGGGGTTGTCATGGCGTGCCTATCGCTGGTTGCCGAGGCATCCTTATCGCCGGTTGCCGAGGCATGCTTATCGCTGGTTGCCGCGGCAATTCTTGGTTCAGCATCTGAGGCTTTTCCGCTGAGTTCGTCTTGATCTTTTTGTGGAGTTTTGTTTGATGAGCTAGCTTGAGCCTCTTTAAGTTGTTGGCCACTTCTAGTGGTGATCGCCTTACATTGCTCATGGCCAGTTCCTCTTGCGACTTTAGTATCGCTAGGTAAACCTCCTTGTGGTCTAGTATTCATGTTTTGAGCAAATTGTCCGACTTGATTTTCCAATGATTTGATTGCCGCCTCTTGGTTTTGCAATCTCATCTCGGTCTTGTTAATAAAAGTATCAGTTCTTTTTATGAAGTTACTATTCTCAGCCTATAAGATTCAGTTTTCAACATAAAAGCATTGAGAGAATTTTCCAAAGAACTAGATGTTATCGGTTGTTGCTGCGACAACTGTTGCCGTGGCATATTCTACTAGAATCTCGATGCTTGTGCATTCTGATTGTTCTGGTTTAGAGCATTGTTGGGATTACTCCATGAAAAATTCGGGTGCTTTTTCCAAGCTAGATTGTATGTGTTGGACATCACATTGTTATTCCGGTTGTAATTCCCCATATAAAAGCTGGATTCTGGATTCTGCATACATTCAGAAGAATCATGGTTACCACCACATAACTCACAAAAGGAATCCATTACCTTGGCTTCCTGTGTGTTGTTTGGTTTATGCATGTTCTGGACCATCTTGGTTAGAGCGGCCAATTGTGCCGAAATTGAGTCCGATGATCTCAGTTCATGTATTATGGCTTGGCGTCTAACTCCTCCTCTTCTAGTAGATGGCAATTGATAATCATTCTTGGCAAGCCTGTTTAGAATTTACATTGCTTCCTCCAGCGACTTATCTAGGAGTATGCCGTTTGCCGAGGCATCTAGCATCATCCTTATTGGTGTATTCACAGCGTTGTAAAACATTGTTACTTGTGTCCACACTGGGAATCCGTGTAGGGGGCATTTATGTAGAAGTTCTCTATATCACTCCCAAGCCTCGTACATGGATTCATCATCTGCCTGCCGAAAAGAAGTAATTTCGTTACGAAGCTTATCAGTCAAATTTGTAGGATTAAATCGAGCAAGGAAATCACGACAAAGATCGGTCCAAGATCCTATTGATCCAGCAGGAATACTATTCAACCATACTTTCGTCCTATCCCTCAGTGAATAGGGGAATAATCTTAGTCGTAAAACATCGGGGTTGACTCATTGTATTTTGAATGAGTTGCAAATCTCGAGGAAAGATTTAAGATGTTGTCGTGCATCTTCAGTTGTTGAGCCGCCAAATTGACCAATTGTGTTGATCATATTGAACATCACCAGTTTCAATTCAAAGTGGTCGGGTTCAATTTCAGGTGTGAAAACTCCTGGATTAAGTCCTTCAAGATCTTCTTCAAGATAGTCACGAATAGTTTTGTTTCGTGCAAGAATCACTCCTCCTCCTGCTGGAACATCTTGATTCATATTGCCGTCTTGATTAGCCATTGCTACTATTAACCTTCGTCTGAGTCTTTGCAACATTCGTTCGATTTCTGGATCAAAGGGATATTCTAGTGAAATTGGTCTCGCCCTGGTCATATAACAATGCAAAACCAAAGTTTGTTAACCCTTTGAATCTTAAACAAGAAAAATAAAAAGTGCAAGAAAATAAAAACAAAGTTGCTATTGCCAATCCCCAGCAACAGCGCCAAAAACGTGTTGCGCGTAATAAGTGCTCCGCAATTGTGCAAGTGTACACGTCGCAAGTTATAGTATAAAAGATATTGTCTCCACAGGGATTGGTGTCACTTCAAGAATCTAATCTCTTGCACTATAAAAAGTAAAAGAACACAAGTAGAAGCTTGTAGGAGTTTAACAAACAACTAAACTAGAAAGCAATAAAGTAAAAGAAGATGTAATCAAATGAGAGAGAATAGGCCAGGTTATCGTGAGTTGAGGTGTGATAGCCAATTAGATCGTCTTGGTAAAAGAGTGCAAGGGCAACTCAGTTGTCGTGGCAACTTCCGCAGCGGGGTTGCCTTGGCAACTAATCGACGGTTGCCTAGGCGACAGGCTGGGTAACTGTTTGGGCAGCTGGGCAGCAACTTCAAGGGTGAACAACAACCAATCTTGCTCTCCTCTTAGCCGTTGAAATCCTTAACTTATTCCTAAGCCGGATTAATCTTCACCATCAATAGATTGAATAAAGACCTTACTCATTCGTTTCTTGAATCTAACTCTCCCGATATTAGATAAATAGATGAAGTTACGAGATCCTCTCCCAATTCACTCGCAAACAAGAAGAAAAACCAAGAATGAGTAAACCTTGAATTGAAAGTGAAAACTTTATTACCTAAACAAAATCCAATTTTTCTCACAACCACAAAACACAATAACCTTAGCCAAATAGATTTAGTTCATGGCTAGGTTCCAAAGAAACACAAGACAAATAATTCCTAGCATAAACCTAATTGAACAAGAAAGAAAAACATGAAGAATGGTTGAAGCCTTGTCTAAATCTCTCATTGCTCTTGTCCAAATCTCCCTCATCTCTTTGTCAAAATTTCTCTCTTCCCTCTCTCTTGGAGTTGACGGCTTGATCCTTAATTTATAGGGCTAGGTCAAAGTCATTTTTGAGGAGGAAGCTAAGTTGGAATTAAATATCTTTAAAGAATATAATTCTTTATTATAATTAAATTCCTTCTAGAACTTCTCCTATCTTCTTGGTATTTAATTTCTCTTTAACTTCTTCATAGAAATCAAACTCCTTTGGGATTTAACTTTGCTCCACGTCATCTTGGGCTTATCTAGTCATCAATTTTGACTACCATATCATCTTATCCCTTATCGAAAATTGCCCTGGCAACTAGCTCGACATTTCCTTCATGCATTGCCCTGGCAACTAGCTCGGCATCTCCTTCATGCATTGCCCTGGCAACTGGTTCTAGAGTTGCTTTGGCAAGTGATTCTGCACACACACACACAAAACACACCAAAGCAATATCTTTTTCCACAAAATTAAGCAAAATATGAAATCAAGCTTGTCCACCAAGGAAATAATGCAAACATGCATGAATGGCTAATAATGCAACTAATATGAGCCTAAGTCTAGCAATAATATGAATAAAATGGGTAATAAAAATAGTACTTTTGAACACTTAACAGTGATATCATCCACCAAACTTGCAAGAGAAACAATAAAGAGAAATCAGCTTTTCTCTTTAAAATTAGGGAAATTACTCCCTTGCCCTCCCTTCTTCCTCCCAACCCAAACCCAAGACCCAAGGAAGGAAGCCCACCAAGGCTAACTCAAAATCAAATAGGCCTCTTTCTTCGGCCCATGCACAAATCTCATGGTTCGGGTTACACCGACCCTTTAGATTCCGAAATTCGGGTCATTGCAAGTGTAATCACTAATTTTATCCAGGGTCAACCCTTTTTATAATAAGTAGCCTTGTTATTCTATTACTTTGTTTATCATTAAAAAAGGGATTATTGGTATCCTAACAATAAATACTACCTCTTGTTATCATCCATTCGAAAGAAAAAAGGAAAAAGAGAAAAAAGGAAAAAGAGAAAAAACTTGATTATCGCATTAATAGTCACACTATTATCATGTTATAGTTTTATTATTGTCACCATTGTTATTACCAATTTGAAAGAAAGAAAGAAAACTAAACACTATTAATACTACTTATTGTTATTATATGTTATTACCAAAATTGAAAACTCTAAAAGAAAAACTAAGTAAATAAGCCCAATAATTAAATAAACAACCCAAGTATCTCATTTATCAGTCAATTTACAACCAAAATATATAGTATTCGGCCCAGTAAGGCCCTAAATGTACAGAGGCCTAAACTGAAACCCTAATTATCTATTTTCCTTGCGCAACTAATCCTAAGCCGTTGGATCTAGGATGACGATTGGACGGCTGAGATCCACACAGAGTGTTCCAGAGAAATCCACGCGCCGCACGCGTGACCGCTCAGATACCCCCACGCGTGCATAAGCCTTACGTACGGCCTATTAGCTTTTCACTCGCGCGTCTGCCGCTTTATTTCTTACGCTCGGCGATCGATATTCCAATCCCATCTCTACACTGGAAAATCCGACGGCTTCTAGAGGTCCTTGATCTCCAAGTAGTTTCTCACTCTGGTCCCCTCCACTTCACAATCCGCCACGACGTTCCAGGGGACAAGCACTGCCCGCCATCTGACCGCCCTCTTCTATAGCCCAACGTCACGGCTCACGGGCAAAGAACAAGAAGAAAAACATTAGAGATAAAATTGATAGCAAATCAAAAGGACATCAGAAAACATTATATCACAGAGGCAGCCAATAAGAGTTTTTCCTTTTATTTTAAGCAATGTAACACTCAGTGTATAAAAAGAAACCCAACAGACATGTAAACCCATTCGGGATCCCAAAAAGCAATAGAGAACAACAAAACCTTGAGAGGTATATCCTTTCTTCGTTTTCATTTTAAATGCATGTATAAGCAAAGAATAGGGTTAGGCTTTTCTTACCTTTCTTTTCCGGCCTTTCAGTCGCCGAGGTGTCCTTTTGACTCCTCCTCTCTGATGATAACCCTCGTGCCTTCTCGACTTCTGAAGAGGTGAATCAGAAGTGAAAAGGAATAGCTACCATCATTTTAAAAGGGGGTGTTTTGCCTTTGTTTTTTGAAAGAGGGGGCTGATTTCAATGATTTTCGGAGATTTGGGTTTGGTTTCGATTTTTAAGGGAGAAGAAAGGGGTTTTTTGGGACGATTTTGGTCCCGTTGGCCACCGTCGTATGGTGGTCGACACGGCGAAGCGGTGACTATTTTTTGAAAATGGCGGCGGTGGACCGCCGGAATCTGGGTTCGTGATGAACCCAAATGAACACAGTGGGGGTGTTATAAGAGCTTAACAGCTCCGATTTTGCCAAAAGAAGCAAAATATCTGAAATGGGGGGGTTTATAAAACTTCCGTGTTTTAAAATTGGTTTAATACCCATATAAGGACCTCCGCCCTATTTTATTACGCCAGTAAGGGCTTCCGTTTCTTTTAATCACTCGTTTAGTCCCTTTGCGTTTTTAAGATTTTCCTCGAGGCCATTCTGTCTTTTTTATTTACACCTTGGGTCCCTCAAACTTTTCACCAATTTATGATTTCATCCCCGTTATCCTTTTGAATTTCACCTTTCTATTTTATTTCTTTCCAATTTGGTCCTTTCCAGTGTATATCTCCCTGATTCTCATGCATTTTATTTTAATTTGCCTATGTTGTTACTGTTTATATTTATGTTTAAATTTGTTGTTTTGATATGTTTGATAAATCTTCCTATTTATTGTTTATTTTAGAATATAATTGTTCTATGTAATGTTTACAAAATTTGGTTCCATGCTTAACCTTAGATGTTCAACATAAGTATTGCTTAACATATAGTCTTTATTTAACATATAATACATAGTCTTCTAAACAAATATATAATATATAATTTTTTAATACATCTAATGTATAGTTTAGGTAGATACGTAACGTGTAGTTCTTAATGTGTGGATACATTTAATACACGATTTCCATATAATATAGGATATTAGCTCTTTAATATGTTTCTTATAATACGTGCTTTTCTATAAAATATAAGTTATAATATATATAGCTTTATAAAGTTATGAGTTTTGAAACATTTATATTTTGAAGACTATAACATACACATATATATACATGGTTTCTTTGAACGCTTAATATAGTTTTTAAAATAAAATATATAGCTATGTTTTTTTTTTTAAAAAAAAAGGGGCTTGTGACATATATGTAGCTTTACAAGATATATGCGTAGTTTTCTTAAAAGTCCATAGCTTTTTTTTAAAAAAAAAATTGTAATCCCTTTTTTAAGGTATATAATTCGTAAAAACAATTTCGCAAAGTTCATATATATAGTTAATATGTTTAAGGAATGCCATATGACTTTTAAAGCTTTTTTATAATATATAATATTTATGCATGTGTTCTAGTTTTTGGGCCTTTGCCTTAGGTTTAGTTTTAGTGGGTTTAGATCGTTGGCCTAGTTGTAGTTCGTAGGCTTTGAGGCTTTAGATTAGATTAGGTAAATTAATTTGGCTAATTTGGATTGTGTGCTCGTCTTATATGGACACAATCATTAAATTAATCAAATTGATTTTGGATTTTAGTTTCTTAGAGCCTTAGTTAGATTAGGCCTTCTTAGGATACATTAGTTAATTTAATTTAATTAATTTAAATTGTGAGCTCGGCTTATAGGGCATAAGTTTTAAATTAATTAAATTAGATTTAGGGTTAGTTTTAGAAACCATAGTTAGATTAAGGTTTGAACTAGTTTAATTAATTTAAGTTTATCTTTGGCTTATTGAGATACATGTTAAATTCATTAAATTAGTTAAACATTCCTTAATTACCCTTTCAGGATAAAATTGACAATTGGGTTTAGATGGACATTTAATTTAAAGTTATGATTAATTAACTTGATTCATTTTAAATAATATCCTTGGCTCATTGGGATGCTAGTTTAAAATTGATCGAATTAATTATCATCGAGATAATCCATAATTTATTAGGACTTTCTAGCTTCTCAGGTTTAATTAATTTAGGGTTAATATTAGATTCACTTAATTAATGATTAGATCACTAATTAAATTTTCATAATCTGGGCCTTTTAGGTTAGGGCTTTATGGGTCTCTTTGCGTGTTTAATTTTCAAGCCTTTTTATGACATCTATTTTTTAATTATGATTCATGTGACCCATTTATTTTGAATTAATTAATTTAAATCATAAAAAGGAGGTATTCATTAATTTCGATATTTGTGTCGCAACGGTCCGAGCTTAAAGGATGTTGACTAAATATTTGAATTAATCCTTACCGACTCAAGGTAAAATTAAAACTTAACCAAATCATTACATTATATTTTAAAATGCTTGCATTATACATAAAGGTGACGTGTGGGATTCGAACCATGAATTAACACGGCAGTCGGGCTTGTTCGATGTCGGTTTAATCTATGGTCCGATGTATCGTCAACCTTATTAGTTAAATATCCAATTAACTTGAATCCACCATTTTGATAAAGCGCGTTCAATTAAGGTTAATTTTCAATTAAGGTCACCAAATTAAATTCCTTTCAAATTTTAACAATTTCTTTCGATTAAAAGCAACAAATATGTCGGTACCGATTTTCGGGCGTGATAGGGGTGCTAATCCTTCCCCACACGTAACCAACTCCCGAACCCTTTCAAAACGAATCTCTGGTTTTGTGGTGTCCGGCCTACCTTATCCAAGTGGCCGGTGACGACTCCAAGTTTTCATTATTTTCAAAGAAAAAGAACAAATTTTCAAAAGAAATCCTTTTAAATTAAGATTTCAAAAGTGATTTATGGGATAATTCGTATCGACGGATATTTTAAAAAAAAAACCACGGATATATTTATACAAAAAGAAAGGAAAAAATGTCACTACAGCATGGCGACTCCGATAGGATTTTATTTTTGTTTTTGAAACAAAAAGAGAGTTAGGCCAAGAAAATGTTTGTTGCTTGTTAATGATGGAAAATTGTCGCAATTTCAATTGATTTTGGTATGGTTGACCCTTTCTTGAAAATATATTACAATTGAACGGGCTTTGATAAATGGTGGCCTTTGAATTAATTTTTCATTTAATTTATAAGGAATCACCGGCATATGTTGCACCATCTCACTAAGCTCTACACCCGAGCTCCGTCCCTTAAGTGGGAGTGAAACGCCACATACCCACGTGAGTAGCCCTCTACGGGTCGATAATTCACTTTTGGAGTCTACGTCTCTTGACATGTGAGCAGCCCTCCACGTCATTAGGTCATGCTTTCCCTCAAATCGAAACCAATTCGCAAGCTTGTAATGGGCCAGAATTGGGGTTCTTGTTGCCTTAGTAGGTAATAAGATAGGTTCGGGTACCCCAATTAGAACCGAACCCATGTGTGAGAATTTAAGAGGCCCACCCCGTTAAATCCATGCAAGTAACCTTAGTGAACTAGAAATCATGTGGATAGGTTTGTCTCCCTATTTGCGTACTTGTGCGAATGTCGTTTTTCATTTACTTGTTTCTCGTTATTCGATTTATTTACCATCACTTGACTAACGATTCTTCCCTTTCCGTTTCTTTTTATCTTGCATGTTTAATCATGTCATGAAGAGCCCACTGTGTTAGAAATAGTTTGAAGTTAAAGACTGGATCAATGGGAGATTTAGTCCGCAGCAATGATGAAAAGAATTCTGATGTCCAAGTATGGTCGGAAGGGGAACAATTATATGAAGGAGATAGTATTACCGCTGGATTCAGATCAGCCACGTCAGCCACGATATTCATGAACACAGGGTTTAATGATGTATCTAATATGAAGTCAGTTTGGAACAGTTGGGACTTTGAAACAAAGAGCACTTTTAGAGAAGAGTATGGTGACATCGCGTATTTGCTAGAGGTTCCAATTGACCAAGCACTATTGCAAGCCTTAGTGGGTTTTTGGAACTCCACCTACAGCTGCTTCATGATCAGTAATTTTGATCTAACCCCGACAATCGAGGAATATCGGGACCTTATAAATTGCAAAAGGATTGACATGGATTGAGTGTATTCTAAGCTGAGTAAGAACAAGGCTTTTCGGGCTAAGCTAAAGAAGTTCTCAGACACGTTGCTAACATGGGTCGAGCAGCAGGTCACTACTTGGAACAATAGGGAGTACCTTAAGTGGGAAGGGATTTTGAGCCTAGCCTCTGTACATCCTGTGGGCCGAGTTACATTGTTGATTTACGGATTGATACTCTTTCCTCGAGCATTAGGACTCATTGATCTGTCAGTTTTAGATCTTTTTGACTATTTGAATAGTGGGACTAACCCAGTGCCTGTAATATTGGCTGAAACTTTTTGATCTTTGAGGTTTTGTCGGGAGAATGGTGGATGGCACTTTCGAGGATGCCCACAGCTTCTAACTGTTTGGTTCTACAGCCACCTTTGGACCAATCCCAGTTTCTCCAGACCCCTTTACAATGGTAAATTCTCGTGCTTAGAGGAGTTCCTACGAAAGAACGAATGGTTAACCCGAAGGCCCAAGGAGGTATAGAAAGATCTCTGGAATTTAAAAGAGGAATATATAGTTTGGAGAGCACCGTGGTTATTGGCAAAGAACATTCTCTATAGATGTCGAGAGCATCCATGGGTACCATTACTTGGCGTTTAGGGGCATACTGCATACGCGCCCTTGCTAGTTCTGCGACAGTACGGTTCAAAATAGTTCGTGCTAGCCACCAAGGGTTTGAATGAGTTCAACGTGGATTATGCAAAGGAGAAAGGCTATAAGACGATGGTATACAACGCTTCATCAGCATGGAATAATGCAAGACGAGTTAGGATTGTAAATGCCCCGTACATGGTCACTCTGAAATACGAAGCATGGCGGTTAAATCGTGTTAATGACAACATCCCTAAATTGAATTCTAATAGAGGAAGATCTATGGAAGAGAGATTGTCCACACTCCCCACTGAAGCTGAGTTAATGAGGAAGCAACTGGAGGAGGAGCAAAAGAAGTACCTCAAGCTTGAAGAAAAGGCCCACCAAGAGAAATTTGACTTCGAACTAGAGAAGACGCAGTTTGAGGGATTAATCAAGGGTCTACAAAGGAAAAAGGACGAGTTGGAACTCGAGCTCAAATTGGAGAAAAAAGATATTCAAAAACTTAAAAGGTTAAACGGTGTAAGAAAACCGCAGAAGGTGGACCAAACGAGGGGTTATAACTTCGACTTAAGGAAGAAAAGGCACGAGCTGAGAACTACAACAAAATGTATTATGAGCACAAGGACCAGGTGCTCGCTTTGACCCAAGAAATGAAGAATCTAAAAACCTCCCATTCTAGGCAGATTGAGAAGGAACAACACCAAAATGAGGCCTTGAAAGATCATGTGAAATGTTTGGAGAAGTCCATTTTCAAGCACAAGGGCTCAACTAGCAAGTTAAAGGCCAACATCTCAGAAAACCAAGTTCTAATGACGCACATCGAAGAATTAGAAGATGAGGTTCAACAGATTAAAGATCATATGACCAGCCTTAGAGGAGCAATTCAAGTACGCCCGACCCCGAGTTTAGAGCAACTGCACTTCACCGCATAAACAATCTGGAGACAGAAGCAAGAGTTGGCATGGTGGACCGCTCAGATGACAGAGGTTGCTCAGAAGATACAATTACTGGTAGAAAACGCCACCGAACTTCATGACTGTGTAGACGATGAATCTAAAGAAGGAGAAAGGATTGTGTAGATCCTAAGGGAGATTATTAACCTCGATACTACCTTAAAGCCATATGTATAGTGCGGTTTCTTTAAGTTATTGTAACCAGACTACGTTCCAATTAATACAAGTCGTTTAACGATAATATTTGCTGAACTCAGTGGTGTTTTTTGCATTCATGCATTGTTTTGCATTTTGTCTACATTTTTAGAATGCTAATAATCTTTTAGTCAGTACATTCATTTGCATCCTAACTAATTACCATCGATTAATTAAAATGGTTTTTATTTTAGAAAGATAGTATTTTGGTTCTTTACATTACAATCATTCCACTTCCCTACCGTACTCGCTTACGAACAAGGCAAATAGAAGAGGGCTTTGCCAAGTTGGAGGCTGACTTCAGAGGCCAGTTGGAATGAGCTCAACAGGAATTAAGGGATACCATCATCAAGTCCCAATAAGACATGATGAAGTAGATTTCTCAGCTAATAAAGTCTAATTTGAGAGGAAATGAGACCATCGAGAACCCAACTCAAGACTCTAGAGATCACTCATATGCCCCGATTTTTAAGAACCCTCTCTTTACCAACCCACCAAACCCTCTACAAGGAGTGTCTTCCTCTCATCAAGCTAGCGCCTTTGCCCCAGCCCAGCCGGGCATAACGATCAGAAACGTCGAAAATGTTCGGGATAGCATCCCAGATTTCGATGAGTTAGAGAAATTTAACCAAGTAAAGGTGGAGTTCTTAAAACAGTTAGAGGACACCCGGAAGGACCTCGAAGAGAAATTTCGAGTGAAGGAGGATGAAGAAGGGCCATACGGGCTAAACGCGAGAGAACTCAGCTTAGTCTCGGATGTAGAAATTCCTTACAAATTCAAGACTCCGGACTTTGAAAATTTTGATGGAACAACTTGTCTAACCACCCATCTGACCATGTTTTGCCAAAAAATGGCAAGATACACGGATATTGAAAAGCTTTTAATCCATTGTTTTCAAGACAGTTTAGTAGGATCCGCTTCGAGATGGTATAATCAGCTCACTCGCCCTCAGATCAAGTCGTGGAAAGATTTGGCCAAGGCTTTTAATGACCAGTACAATCATATAACCGATATGGTCTCTAATCCTCTTTTGTTTCAAGGAATAGAGCAAAGGCATAACGGAAGCCTCTGGGAATACGCCCGGCAATGGCGCGATATAGAAGCTCAAGTTCAGCCACCACTTTCTAAAAATGAGATCACACCAATATTCGTGGATACGCTGAAAGGGACACTCTATGATCGATTGATCAGCAACCCCATTAGCAATTTAGCAGAAATGGTAATGACCGATGAACGCATTGAGGCCGCTATTAAAAGCGGGAGAATTGACAGTGGGGAGCCGACACGAAAAAGTTACAAAAAAGGACAACGAAGTACACAACACCAACACTTATGAGGCCGTCAAGAACCTCACCATCTCTCAACTCCAGACAACAACATGAATTGCTCGAGGCTTCAACAAGAGGGAAGATAGAGGCCCCAAGAAGGAGAATGAGAATCGGTTTTTCACTCCAATACCAATGTCGTACAAAGAACTCTATTCACAGTTATATAAGGCAGATCTAGTCCGGCCTTATAACGTCACACCTTACAACCCCCTTATTCGGCATGGTACGATCCCAAGGTATACTGTGAGTACCATGCTGACGTCCCCAAACATTCAATCGAGAATTGCGTGGCCTTCAAGAAGCTTGTCCAGAATCTAATTCGGACCGGGGTCCTATAGTTGGGGAACCCAACACGGCCAATAACCATTTACCAAACCATGAGGGGCAAGGTGTAAATGTCATTGAAGAAGAATATACTCAAAACTCCAAGACAATAGTGTCTGAGGTACGATCCCCGCTGAGATGGGTCTTTTAGCAGTTGTGTATGGTCCGTCTCACTGATCGAGGAATGGAGATTGTGAAGAAGGGTTGTGGACCATACTGCGAATACCATCAATCAAGGGATCATGAGATTCAGGATTGTGAAGAGTTCTGCCGATTGGTTCAACACCTGATGAACAATAAGGAGATCGAGTTTTTTGAGAAGGAATGAGGGAAAAGGGAATATGAAGTCAGCGCATCCGAGGATCAAAATGCCAAGTACAGTGCGAAGAGACCATTTGTCCTCTGCCTCTAGCCTGGCGAGGCAAGCACGCCAAAGGTAAACCCCAAGATCATAATTGCTACCCCGAAGTCTTTCCCTTTCAAGGATACGCAGATGGTCCCGTGAAATTACACCGCAAGCGTTACGATAGTAGGATCCTCTAGTTCGCCAAAAGAGGAGGGGACAAGAGTGGAAACGAAGCCTGTTTATGGGGGCATTGTGGAGCCAAACAACGAAAAAGTAAAAGATGTGGGGCTTCTCACAAGGAGTGGTCGATGCTATGCTCCGGAAGACCAAAAGACACTAGAAGAGCAATAAGGAAAATGAAAGGAAGTCGGGGTTGAACCTGAGAAGATGTTCAGAAAAGATCCACCTTCAAGGATTAAAAAACCAGTTACGGAAACCCAAGCCCAAGAATTTTTGAGGTTTTTAAAACACAATGAATATAACGTTGTAGAAAAACTATGGAAGCAGCCGGCTCAGATCTCGGTATTGGACCTTCTGCTAAACTCAGAAAAGTACCGGGATGCATTGTTGAAAGTGTTAAATCAGGCTTTTGTCCCAAACGATATCTCGATTGAGAAGTTGGGTCGGATCGTCAGACACATCACTGCCGATAATTTCATTACTTTCAATGATGACGAAATACGAGGAGAAGGTAGAGGGTCCACCAAGGCCCTGAACATCACCACTCATTGTAAGGGCTATGTGTTACCAATAGTGCTGATTGACAACGGCTCGACCTTGAATGTCATGCTGTTGGCCACTCTACAATAGTTACCAATTGATAGTTCACACATGAAGCCTAGTCACAACACAGTGCGCGCTTTTGATGGGACCCAACGAGATGTGGTCGGGAAAATAGAAGTACTCTTGCACGTCGGTCCTACCAAATATATGGTTGACTTTGTGGTAATGGATATCCGGCCATCTTACAAGTGTCTGCTAGGAAGGCCGTGGATATATTCGACCAACGTCGTCCTGTCTTCACTATGCCAGAAGTTAAAATTCATTATCGAAGGAAAGTTGCTAACAGTGAATACCGAGCAAGACATTGTCGCTTCAGTTACCTCAGACACACCATATATTTATACCAACAAAGAGGCGATAGAATGCGCATTCAGGGCGTTGAAGTTTGTCAATGCTACTTTCGTCACTGAGGGGAACCCACTTCCTTGTCCTAAGTTGTCCAGTTGTACCAAAATGGTAGTGTTTGAGACCCTAGGAAGAGGGGCGAGGAAAGCGAAAGGTTTGGAACAAAATCTACAAGGACGCCTTCGGCCCATCAGGGTAATCCATAAGGTCGAACGATTTGGACTCGATTATAGGCCAAATTTTCTACAAAAGAGACAAGAGTGGAGGAAGAGACAAGAACAAAGGAAGGCCCGGCTCAGGGGGAGGACATCCTTTGGGCCCCTATAACCTATACCTATTTCAAAGGTATCTTCAAATCGGGCTGACTTAGGAATCCTGAATAGGATGCCCAGGAAGTAATTTGAGAAGGGGAGAAACACCTCCATGAAGAATTAGTTTCCGAAGCTTTGGAAGGAATGGACGTAAATGTGATTTGCAAAAACGACAAGGTTGTCCAGCCTTTGGCCAAGATTCGCCCATGTCTTCCAGGTGAAGAACTCACCAATTGGGCCTATGAGGATATGCATGTGGCTGTTAGACTCGGGTCAAAGTAATGTCCCGAACCATCACGTTGCTTTGGGCCTAAGAGTAACGTGCATCTTTTGTAAAAAGGCCACTATGTCATTATCTATCCGCTTTTAATAAAATGAGCCTTTTTATATCACTGTCTCAAATGGCAAACATAGCATTCATTCATTTATTTTTATTTTTTATTTATTCACTTATAAACTATTTCTTTCGATTTCCAATACACGCTTTCATAATCGTGTAAGCCTCTTAACATAAAATGTATACTTTGGAACCTAATCCCTAAGTATATTTTGAGCGACCCGCATGCTTAGCGGAGATGGACAAGGGGGATGATGAGGTCCCAGAGGAGTTATTGAGGATGATGGAAAAAGAAGAAAAACAAATCATTCCGTACCAAGAAAAGGTAGAGATCTTGAATCTGGGGACTAAAGAGGAAAAGAAAGAAGTAAGAATCGGTAGTGCATTGTCATCAGAAGTTAAGAAGGAGTGGGTGGAATTACTTTCAGAATTCAAGGATGTGTTTGCATGGACATATCAGGATATGCCGGGTTTGAACACAGATATTGTGGTTCACAAACTTCCTATCAGGCCAGAATGCAAGCATGTCCAACAAAAGCTTAGGAGGATGAGAGTAGACATGTTGCTGAAAGTTAGAGAAAAAGAACAGAAACAATTCGAGGAGGGATTCCTAAAGGTTTCCAAATACCCGTTGTGTGTAGCCAATATAGTACCGGTACCTAAAAAGGATGGGAAGGTTCGCATGTGTGTGGATTACAGGGACCTTAACAAAGCAAGCCCCAAAGACAACTTCCCTTTGCCTCACATTGACACCTTGGTTGATAACACCGTCAGAAATGCTTGGTTCTCGTTCATGGATGGCTTTTTGGGGTATAACCAAATTAAAATGTATCTTGGAGACATGGAGAAGACCACTTTTGTGACCATGTGGGGTACGTTTTGTTATAAGGTATGCCTTTTGGGTTAAAGAACGCTAGGGCGACATATCAACGAGCCATGGTGACCTTGTTTCATGATATGATGCATAAGGAAATTGAGGTATACGTAGATGGCATGATAGCCAAATTAAGAACCGAAGGGGAACATATGCAGAATCTACAAAAACTCTTTCAGAGACTAAGGAAATACCAGCTGAAGCTTAACCCTGCCAAGTGTACCTTTGTAGTTACATTCAGGAAACTATTGGGTTTTGTGGTAAGCCAGAAGGGAATCGAGATCGACCCAGACAAGGTAAGAGCAATCCAAGATCTTCCACCACCTCGAACACAAAAGGAAGTCCGGGGATTTTTGGGAAGATTGAATTACATATCTCGATTCATTTCCCAATTAACTGAGAAATGTGACCCTGTCTTTAGACTTTTTCGAAAGAATAACCTAGGAATCTAGGATGAAGATTGCCAAAAAGCGTTAGAAAAAATTAACAAGTATCTGACCAACGCTCCGGTTTTAGTAGCACCAATGCCAGATAGGTCGTTAATCCTGTATCTGACCGTGTTTGAAAATTCGATGGATTGTGTGCTAGGTCAACATGATGACTCTGGCAAGAAAGAAAATACAATTTATTATTTAAGCAAGAAGTTCACAGAATGTGAAGCCCGGTACCTCTTGATCCAAAAGCTGTGTTGTGCTTTGGTATGGGCTACGAAGTGACTCAGGCAATACATGTTGTATCACACCACCTACTTAATCTTCCAATTAGACCAATTAAAGTTTCTGATGGAGGCACCAACGCTAACTAGGAAAATGGCTCGTTGGAAAATGTTATTGTCAGAATTCGATATTATTTACATAAACTAGAAGGCGGTAAAATGGAGCATAGTGGCAGATCTGTTGGCAAGTCGCACTGCAGGCAGCTACGAGCTGTTGGACTTTGACTTCTCGGATGAAGATTTGATCACTTCTGTCCTTAAGAATGAGCCCATCACCGAAGAAAAAGCTTGGAGGCTTTACTTTGACGGGGCGTCCAACGCATTGGGACATGAAATATGGGCAATATTGATTTCTCCTGATGAGGTCTACTACCCCTTTACCAGTAGATTGGAATTCTTCTGCACCAGTAACATAGTCAAGTACGAGGCTTGCGCCATGGGGCGGCCATTGAAAGAAAAGTCAAAGTACTTCGTGTTTTCGGAGACTTGTCCTTGGTGATCTACCAGCTTCGAAAGGAGTGGGAAACTAGAGATTCGAAATTGATCATGTACTATGAATTAATTCAAGAATTGGTTGAGAATTTCGAAGAAGCTAGCTTTGTTTACTTGCCAAGGGAGGACAATCAGATGGTCGATGCCTTGGAAACTTTGGCCGTTGTTTTCAATTTGAACTCGATGGCTGAAATGAATTCAGTTGAAATGAAAACTTTCAAGGTACCAACTCATTGTTATAGTTTGGAGAATGATGAAGATGGTAAGCCATGGTACCATGATATCCTCTAATACATCAAGTTCCGGGCTTACCCGAAAGAGGCCGATGACAATGATAAAAGAACTATCCGAAGGCTAGCATCCAGATATGTCCTTGATGGGGAGATTTTGTACAAAAGAAGCAAAGATCAGGTACTATTAAGATGTATTGATACTCGAGAAGCGGAAGTTATTCTAGCCGATGTTCACGGAGGATTATGTGGGACCCATGCTAGTGGATTCTCAATGGCAAGAAAAATAATGAGATATGGCAACTTCTGGTCAACCATGGAGGGAGATTGCATTAGCTATTCCAAGAAGTGCCACAAATGTCAGGTATATGCCGATAAGATACACTCTCCCCCAATTCCACTCCACACCATGAATTCTCCATGGCCTTTCACCGCTTGAGGCATGAATGTCATTGGTCAAATACACCCGAAGGCATCCAACGGGCATAGGTTCATCTTGGTAGCCATATATTACTTCACCAAATAGGTGGAAGCCACCTCTTATCTCAACATCACTAGAGCGACATTTTGCAAGTTCTTGAAGAAAGAAATCATATGTCACTTTGGCCTACCCGAAAGAATCATCACCGAAAATGCTTCCAATCTAAATAATAAGATGATGACCGAAGTGTGTGAACAGTTCAGAATTGTGCACCATAATTCTATCGTATATCGCCCCAAGATGAATGGAGCGGTAGAAGCAACAAATAATAGTATAAAAAATATCATAGCTAAACCACGTAGACTTTCAAAGATTGGCACGTAAGGCTACCCTTTGCCCTGTTTGCCTATAGGACCTTTGTAAGAACTTCTAATGGGGCAACGCCATATTCTATAGTATACGACACAGAAGCAGTGTTACCCATCGAGGTAGAGATCCCCTCGCTTCAAATTTTGAATGAGGTCAAATTGGACGAAACCAAATGGATGCATGCTAGGATGGATCAATTGAACCTTATTGAATAAAAAAAGTTAAAGGCCATCTGTCACAGTCAAATGTATCAGAAAAGGATGATGCAGGCTTATAACAAGAAGGTTCGGCCGAGGGAGTTTCGAGTAGGGGATCTGGTGCTTAAGAGGATCATATTAAATCAAATAGATTTTTGGGGAAAATGGATGCCAAACTGGGAAGGGCCTTATGTTGTGAAAAAGGTTTTCCACGGTGGAGCGTTGATTTTAGTAGAAATTGATGAGAAAGAATTGAATAACCCGATCAACTCGGACTCTGTCAAGAAGTATTACGCATAAAAGACGAAAAAAGAAAAAAAAGAGAAAAAAAGGGAAAATAAAGAAAAAAAATAAAAAAAAAGAGGAAAAAGAAAAGAAAAGCGAGAAAAAAAGAAAAAGAAGGGTTTAGGGTGAAAACCCAAATATGGGCGCCTTAAAACCAAGAGATAATTTGGATTGAAAACCCAAATAGGGCAGTTCAGATAGGCCAAGATTCTTGGCATTAGATTGACAAGCCTGGTTCCAGAGAAAAGACTATGCTTCGGCCCCAAGTCGTCATAGGTACCAACCAAGCGTGGTCGGCAAGGAATCTACTTAGGTTGATGGGTTCTAATCATTCATACGGTTGATATCATCCATATCATCCCATGTTTGCCATATTTGTCAAAATTGTCTTAATATCCCTTTTAGTATTAATAAAGTGTTATTATAATGTTTATTGTCTATTTCACAAACACCAGGCGGATATATTAACAGAGATTGTGAAAAGCAGAGGATTTTTCGGTATTACTATGAATTGATCTATCAAGTGCAGGTTATTCCCAAATAAAAAAAGAGAGAACTCGCCAAAGAAAAAGTAGAAGATCATTAGAGATAAAGTTGTCAAGATCCACCAAGCCAAGGCCCTGGACGTTGCTCGTGCTAAAATTCAAGGAATAATAGGCAAAAACCTATAAGGGCGTTGGAAAAATGAAGACGAGAGAGAAATAGAAGAAAAGAAAAAATGATGAGGAAAAAAAGAGAAAGAGAGAAAAATAGAAAAGGAAAAACAAGAAAAAGGGGAGAAAGAAAAACGCCTTCCTAAAGTGGAAAGCCGAAAGGGAGCTTTAGAATAAAAGGATCAAGGACTTGAGAAAAAGGGGAATAATGAGCAAACTTGAGTAAGAGATTGGGCACCGGCCTCACCAAGAATAGAGAAGAACAAGGGAAGGTTGAATCTGAAGAATCCAGTGTTTAAGAAAGTTGACTTTACTCATACATCATACCTAGTTAGGAACCCCAAAGATTAGGAGCATGCTAACTCATTTCTTCATAGTCGTTCTTCTTTTACAGGTTCAAAAGGGGGATCGGATACTCTGTGAGAAGGGAGCAAGACAAAGCAAAAGCCTAAGAAAGGATTTCCAAGCAAGAAATTTAAAAACCATCATTCAATGATTTCAGAACTAAGGATACGGGAAAGAAAACAAATCCTTAGGCCCAAAAGGAACATGATCTTCACTCGAAGATTTGCCTGTGTTCATTACCACTTCGGAAGAACTTACTATTTCTGCCGCTTAGGGAAACAAGTTTTTTTACTATCTGAGGATGTTGACTTGTTCACTGTCGTTTTGGAAGAATGAGTTATGATAAGTGTTCAAAAGTACTATTTTTATTACCCTTTTTACTCATATTATTGTTAGACTTAAGCTCATATTAGTTGCATAATTAGTTATTCATGCATTAATTCATGTTTCTTTCCACTGTTGAGCTTGATTACATAACTTGGTGATTTTTGTGGAAAAAGATGCTGCTTTGGTGTGTTTTTGTGTGTGTATGTGCAGGATCACTTGCCAAAGCAATGCCGAGCTAGTTGCCAGGGCAATGCATGAAGGATATGCCGAGCTAGTTGCGGGGCAATGCATGAAGGAGACGCAGAGCCAGTTGCCATGGCATTTGTCGACAAAGACAAAAAGCAATATGGATGTCGAAATTCATGACTTTACAAGCCCAAGATGACATGGAGCAAGGCCCAAGCCCAAAGGAATTTGATTGCCATGCAGAGATTAAAGAAGAATTAAATTCCAAGAAGATAGAAGAAGTTCTAATAGGAATAAAATTATAATAAAGAATTATATTCTTTAAAGATAATTTAATTCCAACTCAAACTCCTCCTCAAAGAAGGACTTTGGCCTAGCCCTATAAATAGCAAGGAGGTTTCGACAATCCAGGGGGAGAAAAAATAGAGAAATTTCGACAAGAGAGCATTAGGGGAAATTTCGACTTCTTCTTCTTCTTTGCTTCCATTAGATTCATGGTTTGGGGATTATTCTTTGTATATCTTTTGAACCCAACCATGAACTAACTTGATCGGTTGGGGTTATTGTGTTTTGTTGTTGTGAGAAACAATTGGATTTTGTTTAGGTAATAAGAGTTTGCACTTTTCTATTCAAGGTTTACTCATTCTTGGCTTTTATTCTTGTTTGCGAGTGAATTGGGAGAAGATCTCGTAACTTCATCTATTTATCTAATATCGGGAGAGTTAGATTCAAGAAACGAATGAGTATGGTCTTTATTCAATCTATTGATGGTGAAGATTAATCCGGCTTAGGAATAAGTTAAAGATTTCAACGGCTAAGAGGAGCGCAAAGATTGGTTGTTGTTCACCCTTGATTCACGCAGGGATGTATTATCAAGGCATGCACAAGTAGCTAGAGTTTCGACTTAGGGATAAGAAGAAACCATTGAAGAACGCTCTGCCGAACCTTGAAGTTGCTGCCCAGACGCCCAAGTAGTTGCCCAGCTAGTTGCCCAGGCAACCATCGATTAGTTGCCAAGGCAACCCCACTGTAAAGTTGCCACGGCAACCGAGTTGCCCTTGCACTCTTTTACCAAGACGATCCAATCGGCTATCACACCTCAACTCACGATAACCTGGCCTATTCTCTCTTTTTCTTTCATCTATTCTTTTAGTTTATTGCTTTTACTTTTCTCATTAATTAAAACCTCTATTATCAATTGTGTTTTTATTTTCAAAGTCAAATAACTTAAGCAAAGTGGCCCAAACCAATCCCTGTGGAGACGATACTCGATACTCATATCACTTTATTACTTGCGACGTGTATACTTGCACAATTGCGTAGCACTTATCACACGCAACAAGTTATTTGAAGGTTAGGTGGCAAGTCCATTACCATTTGGAACGACACATCAGCATCACCTTTATTTTTGCCGCTTTGGGAAAATGAGCTATTTGATTTTGTTTGGTGCCGCTTCGGAGGAATGAGTCGCTTACTGTTTGTCGTCCATTGTCGCTTCAAGAGGACGTGCCATCGTTACCCTTTATTTTCACCACTTCTGGAAAACAAGTTATTTAGATTTGTTCACTGCCACTTTGGAGGGATGAGTCACTTGTCTGGTCTGCCCGTTGCCGCTTCGGAAGGACATGCCAACGCCACCTATTCGTTTTTGCCGCTTCGGGAAAACAAGATAATTGATTTTGTTCATTGCCACTTTGGACGAGCAAAATTAGCCGGCAAGGAAGTCGAATAAAATTAGTGCTTATGGTCTTTGCTTTATTCTTGTTTCACAAGGATCATAATGGTCAAATTTGAAAATCGGTGACCAAAACTATACTCGGAGAAATATAAGTGACCATTGTAGTAGTTAACCCTAATAAAAAATAAAATTAAAATGTGACTATCAGTAAATTATTATAAACTTTAAATTTTTTTATGAAATGCTTAAACAAGATAGGTTATTATTAGTCTTCATTTTTTCATTCTTTTTCACAAATACTGATTTTATATATTTTTTATTTGCCCTTCCAGTTTTCAAGGTTTCTTCTTGATTAATTTAGACCAACCAGCGTCGCACCCCTAATGTTGGTGGGTAAATTTTTCAGTAAGGATTTTCTGTATACACAACGCCTCGAACTCAAGACTTGCTTAAGTGATACCAAGCTGTTTATCACTTGGATCAGTCCCGTTAGGACAAACAATGATTTTCTTAATTCCTAATTTAAATAAAATGACAAACTTGTTTTTATAAATTATAAATAAGAACCGGAACAATATGAGAACCCAAACACTATTTTTTTACAAAATTTAAATAAAATACCTAATTTAATTAGCTAATTAACTCTGTTAAAAAAAATTAGCTAATAAACTGAAAAATTTTCTTTTATTAATTCCTTAATTACGTTTTAATAGTTTTAATTTCAGCTTTTATATTTTTCATTGATTTCAAAATAATTTTTAAAGAAGCAAAACAAACAAATAAATATAGGGTAAAGTACACAAATGCTCAATAAACTTTACCAAAAAATACAAATTGGTCATCAAATTTTCAAAAGTTACATAATGAGCTTTAAACTTTAGTTTTTGTTGCAAAATGGTTACTGAGCCGTTAATTGTTGTTAATGAATGACGTGGCAGTTACAAAAAATTGAATAATAATACATTTAATCCTTCATATTTACACATTCAATCAATTTAATCCTAATTTAACTCCTATTATTGATGTCTAAATTGATTAAACGAATAAATATTGAGGATTAAGTGTGTTGTTATACATATTTTCGTAACTGTCATGTTACTCAGTTAACAGTTCAGTGACCATTTTATAACAAAAACTAAAGTTTAATGTCTATTATGTAACTTTTAAAAGTTTGATGACCATTTTGTATTTTTTGAAATAGTTTAGTGACTGTTTGTATACTTTACCCATAAATATATAATAAAAGAGAAAATTTGTATATGAAAAAAATAAGAAAGAATAGATCCCAACAAGTGGCTCCGGTGGAAAAGATAATATGATATTCTAAGTTCTAACATACTCAAGTACTTATATGCAAAATGTGTATGTTTATTAAAAGATAAAAAAAAAAATTATGAACAAAAAGTATCATATAATCGCTCCAGTGTATTAGAAAATATAAAAGGGTATCAATTATTTATCATCACAAGATTGTAGAGCCAGAACTGGTCTGTCATCTGATCTGATGACCACCAAATTAAAACTTGGTAACCTACCAACATAAACATTAATTAAGTTTCCACTTCAATACTCCACCTTCATCATCAGTTCAAGTTGCAGCAAATTACAATCCATAACTCCAACAAACATTTCCTTTTGTGTTTACAAATCTTCACAAATGAGAGAGAAAAAGAATTCCAATTCCTATATTTTACTCAGAGGAAAAAAAAACAATACGTGTGTATTTCCTAAATGTTAAAGAAGTTGTTGAAAAGGTGTATCGATGGAGTAATAGGAGATTGCATTAAATAACTTGAGGGACTAGGCATGAAACTCCCGTACACTGGATTCAGATCATGGAAAAAACTGATTGAGTTTGGATCAGACGATGGCGATGAGAAGAAACTCGGTGGTACCGGAGGCAGCGAAGTTGGCCCTGGAGACAATATTCCTGGAAACAAGTTTGATCTTTCAACCCCAGGATTCATCATTATATCAAGCTCGAAGTTTTCTTCTCTAAATTGTTGCATTTTCCCTTGTGGGGACTTTGTCTTCTCGATGGAAGCAAACCTTGCTGCCGGAGAGATTGCACCGTTGGTCTCATTGGATAATGATGTGGAGCCCGTAAGGCGTTGAACCAGGTCCATGAAGTCGCTAGGGTTTGTATGGATCACTTTTGGTGATGCAGTGTAGATGATTACCGGAGGCCTTATTTGTAAGGGTTGTTGCTGCTGCTGCTGCTGCGATAGGGGCGGTTTTCTGATCTTGTGTGAGTCTTTACGGACCTTCAAAGGGGCAGGACGAGGACCCTGAAGTTCTTTCCTGAGCGGTCCAGGAAGATCCGATGAAGTCATGCTAAATTTTGAATGAAAAATAGGAAAAAGAAATGGGAGCGAGATGGTGAATAAAAGGACCAGAGGTACATAAAGAGAGCGAGTCAATGGATGTTAGAAGAGAACAATTTAACGCTCAAGAAAACGAGTAAAGTTTGGCGACTTGTCAAGTGATAAGTTTAGGGGGGGGGGGGGAACGGATGTTTGAAGTTGTCTCGTCTCGTTCCCCAAGTCAGAGAGAGAAGAGCGATGATTAGGACCAAAATTTTATGCACATTTTTGGTATTTTTTATGTTCAAATACTAAAATTTAAATTTTAGACAGTAACCCTTAATCTATAAAAAAATATACCTTACCTCAAATTCTCTAAACTATAATCCTAAACCCTTAACTTTAAACTTTAAACCTAAGTTTTTAGTATGGAGCATAAATAGGGGCACCAAAAGGGGCATGCCATTTCTATTTCGATGATTATATATATAGATTATTCTTTGTATGTTTCGAGTAAAAATCATATGCTCTTTTTCGACTCCTCTACTTATGCTCTAGCATTAAAAAATTAGGTTCATAGTTTAGGATTAGGGCCTAAAATTAGAGTTTAAAATATTAAAGGTAAGGTGTAAGATTTAAGATTTAAAAATTAAAAATTAAGATTAAAACTTAAAATTTGATTTTTTAGAGTTTGCGGGACAAAAAGGAGTACGAAAAAGTTACAAATGATTTTTGTCTGTATGTTTCCGTCCGAGTTTGCAAATAACATAACTTATCCACCGAAGCAATACTAGTATTCATTTACTCGATTGATAAGGTATATAGAAAGAATTTCACTAATAGTTAGAGTAGTTTAAACTAAAACATAATAAACATTGTCACGTTTAATGTATCAAATAAGTTAAATGAGCCAATTTTAAAATTATTAAGAGTCCAAACTTAAGTTTACCGTTATTCAAGTATTTATGTAATAGTATTTATTTACTCGATTGATAAGGTAAAGGGTTTCAAGGACCTTCCCTACAATTGGCTCATTTGTGTTTATGCAATTTAATAGGTTGGTGACCACCCATGCATTTTAAAAGCCTTAAAAAAATCTAAATCCTTAATTTAATGATTATTATTTATACATTGGCGGTCAAAAATTATTACATAAGTGGAGTTAATTTAGAGTTTATAGACTTAATTTATGGGTTAGGGGTTTAGGTTATTAGGTTTGAAATTTAAGGTTTATGGGTTAGAGTTTAGGGTTTATGATTTATTATTTTATGATTCGAGATTTAAATTTTAGATTTTAAAATTAAATATGTTTGTGTAAAAACAATTATACTAACAATGTAACAAATAATAACTCTTAACTTAAATATTAGATTCTCATAAATGTATAATATATATATATATTCAAGGTGTGTGAAAATTTTATTCATACTTTATTTTTTCTTATTATTGTTTCTACACGTGGATTAATGCCATATGAATATAAAAGAGAAAAAAATAATTATCTTTTATATTGCTCAAGACTTTGTTTTGACTATTTCGAATCAACCCGCGTCCCACACATTAATATAAAAGAGAAACTTTTAATGCAGAAGAAAACGAGTAGTAAAGTATGGCTACTTACAAAGTGATGCATTTTGGTTGAAGTTGTCTCGTTGCCAAGTCAGAGAGAGCATTGATGATGTAGCTTGTACATGTAAGCTTTTTTAGCCCCCGAGTTATTCCCCAATTCTCATATGGGCTCTTAAGGTTGTTTCAGTCAAAAGTGTTTTTTACAGCACACTTAATTTACAAAATGTAAAATTACTTAGTTTGTTATGAGAATATTATATGAGTTATATTTTGATATCTAAGTTGTGTAAAAAAATTATATAATCCTTCATATTTAAGCTATAAAATCTAAAACTTAAATCCCTAGCCCTAACACTCAAAAACTTAAACCTTAAACCCTAAACTCTAAATTCTAACCATAAACTTTAAATTTTACACCCTACAATCTAAACCTATAAACCCTAAACCACAACCTAAATCTCTAAACCCTAAAATTAATAGGCTTGTGTAAACTTTATATTACTAAAAATGTTATACTGTTTTATTTGTTTTACTTAGAAAGTAAGATTATAATGTGTTAAGGATAAAGATAATATGAGATAACTTTTATCTCATTCAAATCTTATCTTATCCTATCTCTATCTCAGTCTTATCTTGTATTTAAATATTTGATTAGTACTTAATATTTAATTTCCCTTATCCTTGCATATTCATTTGTAAGCCTATATATAGGTCAATTGTAAACATTATCAATTATCAAATATACAAATCCTTTATATGGTAATCAGGGCCAAGTAGAATTTCTCTACTCATTTTTCTCCTTTCTTTTATGCTCTACTTTAAATCGGATTTCCTTTCATGGCCCCGTCTTCTACTTCCAATGAACTTGTGCATCTTAGTGCACCGACCAATTTCCCAATCAAACTTATGTCTGCCAACTTTCTTGTTTGGCGTCGCCAAGTGGAGGCTACTCTCATGATTTTGGGCTACTCGGTTATATGGATGGTTCACAGCCTTCCCCATCTAATTTTACCGATGCCGCGGAAACAATTGCTAATCCTGAATATCTGCGATGGTATCGTAGGATCAAATTCTTATCAGTGCTCTTCTTGGTAGTTGTGATGATCAAGTTCAACCACTTATTTCATCCGCTATCACCGCCAAAATTGCATGGGATACTCTAGTTTCAAGTTATGTTCGAGCATCTCCCGGTCGTATCCTTGCTCTCAAGTCCAAATTGGCTCACAATCTGCGTGGTTCCAGGTCTATCTCCGACTACATGAAAGACATGCATGATATTACCTCTGATCTTGCCTTGGAAAACTGTCATATCTCCGATGCAGATCTCTTGATTTCTATTATCAATCAATTGGGTAATGATTATCATCCAATTGTTGCTGCCCTTCGTGTAAGCAACACATCGACATTCATGCTTGAGTTGTCTGAGATCTTAACTGATCATGAGAAACTTCTACAAGAGTCTGACCAAGCTACACCTTTTGCCGCGACATATTCTGCGCAGTGGGCTAATTCAAATCATGATTATTCCACCAACCATTCTCGAGGGAAGGGTGGTTGCTTTGGCCATTCATTTTCTGGTGGCGGTCGTAGTCCTGTTCCTCAATCTAGTCATTCTAGACGACAAGGTGTTGTGTGCAAGTTCTGTAATTTGCCAGGGCATGATGTTCAAGATTGCCGTAAGCTTGGTCGGTTCCTTCACAACAACAACTTTTATCAGCAACCATCGTCTGATTCACCGATTGTTAACACTACTACCGATCTTTCATCATCTGATTTGGCTCCTTGGATGTTTGATAGTGGTGCCTCACATCACACCACAATGACCACTACGTCTCTTCAGGATATCTCCCCTTATGATGGTCGTGATACAGTTTATCTGGGTAATGGTAACTCTCTACCTATATCTCATATTGGCCGATGCACAGTTCCCACGGCTACCAAGACCTTTTCTCTCGCAAATGTCTTATGTGTTACTCAGTTAAATACAAATTTGGTGCCAGTTTCTAAATTATGTCAGACTAATCATGCGTTTGTTGAATTCTTTGACTCTTATTTTCTTGTTAAGAATCGACCGACGAGAATTCCCCTTCTTCGAGGCAATAAAATTGGTGGTGTCTAATATGCTCCGCGATCCTTTTATCCCCAATTCAACTCAGTCAATTGCTTGTTCGTGCATCAGCTGCATCACAAGTTTGGTCATCTATCTGATAAAGTCTTAGACTCTATATTATGCACTTGTAATATATCTTATGACCCAACTAGTTTGGCGAACTATCATTGTACTTCCTATCTTTTAATAAGAGTCATAAACTGCCATTTGGTCAAAATACTATGTCAAGCTCTCGTCCTCTTGAATTGCTTTACTCTGATGTTTGGAGCACTAAACATGTCTCTTATGATGGATATTCATACTATGTAGTGTTTGTTGATCATTTTACCAAGTATATCTGGCTATACCCGATGAAGAAGAAATCTAATGTTGCAGTAATATTTTCTTAGTTTAAAAGGCTTGTTGAAAGTTTTTTTCATCAGACCATTGTGCCTTTATTCTCTGATAATGGAGGTGAGTTTTTTAAGCTCTTGTCCATTTTGAATTTGGGCGGTATTTCCCACTTTACTTGTAACACCCCCTACCCCGGGTTAGTAGCAAACCGGCTTGGGAGCGTTACCAAGCAAGAACATTACATGCAAGAACGAGGCAAGAATAGGTTAACTCCTCCCTATTCGGTGAGTTGATTAACTAGCAAGCAACCAAGCATTCATATTTGTTTACAAGACATTATGGGTTACTACTTTAACATTTTAATTAACATCATCATACACTAACATTCTTAACATGGAAGACCCATACAAGAGCATATATATACAAGTATTCAAAACATCAAGTAGTCATGTTCATGTATGTATACAATCCTCCCAAAACAAGCAAGATGCATGGTCTAGTTCTAGCTATATGTATATGTCTAGGTGCCACCAACTAGGAGAAATACAAAACAAGTATGAACCATACTCTAGCTATGCTTGTGTCTTGCTTCGAGCTCAAGAAATCAGGCTTCAGGATCAAGCAACGATCGAATCCTTTATCATGTAGTTGGGAATGATGAAAATAAGAGTGATAAGTAAAAGAATGTACTTAGTGAGGTAGTAACTAATTCTAACCAATTGTTATATCAAATTAAGTGTCAATTAGTCAATAATGATCCTAGCTAAGGATTTCAAGGCATTCGAATAGCATAAGAAGCAAGAGACAATGAACCATAATTCATGCTTTATCCATATCAAGTAATCAAGCTATTCATGGTCACATATCAAGTAGTCAAGCAATTCATGCTTACTGTTGCGCGTAATAAGTGCTCCGCAATTGTGCAAGTGTACACGTCGCAAGTTATAGTATAAAAGATATCGTCTCCACAGGGATTGGTGCCACTTCAAGAATCTAATCTCTTGCACTGTAAAAAGTAAAAAACACAAGTAGGTGATTGTAGGAGTTTTAACTAACAACTAAACTAGAAAGCAATAAAGTAAAAGAAGATGTAATCAAATGAGAAAGAATAGGCCAGGTTATCGTGCGTTGAGGTGTGATAGCTGATTGGATCGTCTTGGTAAAAGAGTGCAAGGGCAACTCAGTTGCCGTGGCAACTTGCACAACGGGGTTGCCTTGGCAACTAATCGATGGTTGCTTGGGCAACTAGCTGGGCAACTACTTGGGCAGCTGGGCAGCAACTTCAAGGTTCGGCGGAGCGTTCTTCAATGGTTTCTTCTTATCCCTAAGTTGAAACTCTAGCTATTTGTGCATGCCTTGACAATACATCCCTGCGTGAATCAAGGGTGAACAACAACCAATCTTGTGCTCCTCTTAGCCGTTGAAATCTTTAACTTATTCCTAAGCCGGATTAATCTTCACCATCAATAGATTGAATAAAGACCATACTCATTCGTTTCTTGAATTTAACTCTCCCTATATTAGATAAATAGATGAAATTACGAGATCCTCTCCTAATTCACTCGCAAACAAGAACAAAAACCAAGAATGAGTAAACCTTGAATTGAAAGTGCAAACTCTTATTACCTAAACAAAATCTAATTGTTTCTCACAACCACAAAACACAATAACCTTAGCCAAATAGATTTAGTTCATGGCTAGGTTCCAAAGAAACACAAGACAAAGAATTCCTAACATAAAGCTAATTGAACAAGAAAGAAAAAGATGAAGAATAGTTGAAGCGTCATCAAAATCTCTCCTTGCTCTTGTCAAAATCTCCTTCCTCTTTTTGTCAAAATTTCTCTCCTCTCTCCCTCTCTATGGAGTTGACGGCTTGGTCCTCAATTTACAGGGCTAGGTCAAAGTCTTTTTTGAAGAGGAAGTTAAGTTGGAATTAAATATCTTTAAAGAATATAATTCTTTATTATATTTAAATTCCTTCTAGAACTTCTCCTATCTTCTTGGGATTTAGTTTCTCTTTAACCTCTTCATGGAAATCAAACTCCTTTGGGATTTAACTTTGCTCCACGTCATCTTGGGCTTATCTAGTCATCAATTTCGACTACCATATCATCTTATCCCTTATCGAAAATTGCCCTGGCAACTAGCTCGGCATCTCCTTCATGCATTGCCCTGGCAACTGGTTCTAGCCTTGCTTTGGCAAGTGATTCTGCACACACACACAAAACACACCAAAGTAGTATCTTTTTCCACAAAATTAAGCAATATATGAAATCAAGCTTGTCCACCAAGGAAACAATGCAAACATGCATGAATCACTAATAATGCAACTAATATGATCCTAAGTCTAGCAATAATATGAATAAAAATGGTGAATAAAATAGTACTTTTAGACACTTAACACACCCCTAAACTCGAACTATTGCTTATCCTCAAGCAATGCAAACTAATAATTACCCGTCAAGACTTCAATTTTCACAAACTTAGCTTTGAACTTGATTTCAATTCTCAGAACCGTGGCACAAAGTATGATTGGCTTTTCATTTTTTGAAAAACATAGGAGTCACTCGGAATCAAACTATAATGCATGTGAGTGTATGCGGAGTTGTGTGCAAGTTGATTTTTCGGATTCTATGCAAACAAGAGGTTTTCAAATTACTTCATTGGGTTCTTTTAATATTTTTTAACTAGAGCCGGTTTCGGGCATCTCTAGCGATCAATTTTTAGCACATACTAGAGCCAATTTCGGGCACCTCTAGTGATCAATTTTTAGCACATACTAGAGCCAATTTTGGGCACCTCTAGCATTCATCCAATTTTTATTCTAATCCCCCGACTTTTTAACTATCAACCTAAGTTCGCTAGAATTCCTTAAATCAATCAAGCCACACAGTGTTTCATTAAGTTTAGCATCTTAGTACGATTCTAAGTGTTTCCATGTTTATCCTAGAATAAAAAGTTCTATCAATTAAGTACATTGGCAAAGTCATCATCGGATATTCATCAAATCTAGGCAATTCTTGTTCCAACTAAAGGCATGACAAGCAATTTATGTATCCTAAATGCAATACTTAAGATGAATGCAACTAAACATGGTAACTAACTAATAACAATCCCCCCCAAACTCGAGTAAGGCATTGTCCTCAATGTATGTGATAAGTGTTCAAAAGTACTATTTTTCTTACCCTTTTTGCTCATATTATTGTTAGACTTAGGCTCATATTAGTTGCATAATTAGCTATTCATGCATGAATCCATGTTTCCTTCCATCGTTGAGCTTGATTACATAACTTGGTAGTTTTTGTGGGAAAAGATGCGGCTTTGGTGTGTTTTGTGTGTATATGCAGGATCACTTGCCAAAGCAAGGCTAGAGCTAGTTGCCAGGGCAATACATGAAGGATATGCCGAACTAGTTGCCAGGGCAATGCATGAAGGAGACGCCGAGCCAGTTGCCATGGCAATTGTCGACAAGAGCAAAGGTGATATGGTAGTCGAAATTGATGACTATACAAGCCCAAGATGACGTGGAGCAAAGCCCAAACCCAAAGGAATTTGATTTCCATGCAGAGATTAAAGAAGAATTAAATTCCAAGAAGATAGGAGAAGTTCTAGTAGGAATATAATTATAATAAAGAATTATATTCTTTAAAGATAATTTAATTCCTACTTAACTTCCTCCTCAAAGAAGGACTTTGCCTAGCCCTATAAATAGGATGGAGATTTCGACAACTTTGAGAGCAAGAGAAGGGAATTTCGACAAGTCCAAGGAGGGCAAGAGGAGAGAATTTTCGACAAACATCTAGGGCAAGGAGGATTTCGACAAGCCTCCTTCTTCATCCTTTTCTTTCTTGTTCGATTGGGTTCATGCTAGGGATTGTTTATCTTGTGTTTCTTTGGAACCTAGCCATGAACTAAATCTACTTGGCTATGGTTATTGTGTTTTGTGGTTGTGAGAAACTATTGGTTTTTGTTTAGGTAATAAGAGTTTGCACTTTTCTATTCAAGGTTTATTCATTCTTGGTTCTTATTCTTGTTTGCGAGTGAATTGGGAGAGGATCTCGTGATTTCATCTATTTATCTAATATCGGGAGAGTTAGATTCAAGAAACGAATGAATATGATCTTTATTCAATCTATTGATGGTGAAGATTAATCCGGCTTAGGAATAAGTTAAGGATTTCAACGGCTAAGAGGAGCGCAAGATTGGTTGCTGTTCACCCTTGATTCACGCAGAGATGTATTATCAAGGCATGCACAAGTAGCTAGAGTTTTGACTTAGGGATAAGAAGAAACCATTGAAGAACGCTCTGCCGAACCTTGAAGGTTGCTGCCCAGACGACCAAGTAGTTGCCCAACTAGTTGCCCAGGCAACCATCGATTAGTTGCCAAGGCAACCCCGTTGTGCAAGTTGCCACGGCAACTGAGTTGCCCGTGCACTCTTTTACCAAGACGATCTAATCGGCTATCACACCTCAACTCACGATAACCTGGCCTATCTCTCTCTCATTCGATCTCATCTTTTCTTTTACTTTATTGCTTTCTAGTTTAGTTATTAGTTAAACTCCTATAATCATTTATTTGTGTTTTTACTTTTTACAGTGCAAGAGACTAGATTCTTGAAGTGGCACCAATCCCTGTGGAGACGATATCTTTTATACTATAACTTGCAACATGTATACTTGCACAATTGCGTAGCACTTATTACGCGCAACAAGTTTTTGGAGCCGTTGCTGGGGATTGGCAACAGCGACTTTGTTTTTATTTTCTTGCACTTTTTACTTTTCTTGTTTAAAATTCAAAGGGCTAACAAACTTTGGTTTTGCATTGGTATATGACCAGGGCAAGACCGACTTCACCAGAATATCCCTTTGATCCAAAAATCGAACGAACCTTACAAAGACTGAGACGAAGGATAAAAGTAGCAATGGCTAATCAAGACGGTAATATGCATCAAGATGTTCCAGCAGGAGGAGGAGTGATTCTTGCATGAAACAGAACTATTCGAGACTATCTTGAAGAAGATCTAGATGGACTTAACCCAGGAGTTGTCGCACCTGAAATTGAAGCCGACCACTTTGAGTTGAAACCGGTAATGTTTAATATGATCAACACAATAGGTCAATTTGGCGGCTCAGCAACTGAAGATGCACGGCAACATCTGAAATCTTTCCTCGAGATTTGCAACTCGTTCAAAATACACGGAGCCACCCCCGATGTCTTACGATTAAGATTATTCCCCTATTCACTGAGGGATAGGGCGAAAGCATGGTTGAATAGCATTCCTGCCGGATCAATAGCATCTTGGACTGATCTTTGTCGTGATTTCCTTGCTAGATTTAATCCTACAAATTTGACTGATAAGCTTCGTAACGATATTACTTCTTTTCGGCAGGCAGATGATGAATCCATGTACGAGGCTTGGGAGCGTTATAAAGAACTTCTACACAAATGCCCCCTACACGGATTCCCGGTGTGGACTCAAGTAACAATGTTTTACAACACCGTGAATACACCAACAAGGATGATGCTAGATGCCTCGGCAAACGGCATACTCCTAGATAAGTCACTGGAGGAAGCAATGCAAATTTTAAACAGGCTGGCCAAGAATGATTATCAATTCCCTTCTACTAGAAGAGGAGGAGTTAGACGCCAAGCCACAATACATGAACTAGGATCATCAGATTCAATTTTGGCACAATTGGCCACTTTAACCAAGATGGTCCAGAACATGCAAAAACCAAACAACACACATGAAGTCAAGAATCCAGAATCCAGTTTCTATGTGGGGAATTACAATCGGAACAACAATGTGATGTCCAATACATACAATCCAGCTTGGAAGAAGCACCCGAATTTTTCATGGAGTAATCCCAACAATGCTCTAAACCAGAACAATCAGAATGCACAAGCATCGGGATTCCAGCAGAATATGCCACGACAATAGTTGCCGCAGCAACAACCGACAACATCTAGTTCTTTGGAAAATTCTCTAAATGTTTTTATGATGAAAATTGAATCTTATATGGCTGAGAATAGTAATTTCATTAAAAGAACTGATGCTTTTATTAACAAGACCGAGATGAGATTGCAAAAGCAAGAGGCAACAATCAAATCATTGGAAAATCAAGTCGGACTGTTTGCTCAAAATCTGAACACTAGACCGCAAGGAGGTTTACTTAGTGATACTGAAGTCGCAAGAGGAACTGGCCATGAGCAATGTAAGGCAATCACCACTAGAAGTGGCCAACAACTTAGAGAAGCTTAAACCCGCTCATCAAACAAAACTCCACAAAAAGATCAAGACGAACCTAGCGGCAAAGCCTCAGATGTTGAACCAAGAATTGCCGCAGCAACCAGCAATAAGCATGCCTCGGCAACCGACGATAAAGACGCCTCGGCAACTTGCGATAAGCATGCCTTGGCAACCCCAGTTGATAACGCCTCGACAACTCCAGTTGTCCCAGCAATGCCGTCAATCAGGTTTCAAACCAATGAAAGGATCGAAGATATCTGACTTCCACCACCATTCCCACAAAGGTTGAAGCGACAAAAGCAAGAATACCAATTCAAGAAGTTTCTTGATATCCTAAAGCAAGTCCACATCAACTTGTCATTGGTGGAAGCAATTGAACAAATGCCAAACTATGCCCAGTTTCTTAAAGACATTGTGTCAAGAGAACAAGGCTAGGAGAGTTTGAAACAGTTTCCGCAACAGAGGGATGCATGGCAATGTTGAACAATCGTATGCCACCCAAGTTGAAGGATCCCGGAAGTTTCACAATACCCTGTTCCATTGGAAACCACTATGTCAGGAAAGCACTATGCGACCTTGGGGCTAGCATAAACTTGATGCCTAAATCGGTTTTCCAGAAACTAGGAATCGGGAAGGCAAGACCTACAATAGTTATGCTGCAGCTAGCCGACAGATCCTATGTGCATCCAGAGGGAAAAATCGAGGACATACTGGTAAAAGTTGATAAATTTATTTTTCCCGCTGACTTTATTGTTTTGGATTGTGAAGTAGATGAGCATGCACCCATCATTCTCGGGAGACCATTCCTAGCAACAGGGAGAACCTTGATCGATGTTGAAAAGGGAGAACTCACAATGATGCGATTATACAAGATAGAATGTATGAGCAAAAGAAGTTTTAACAAACTTATTCAATAATTTTGCCTCGGGTTTAAGCCGAAGGCGATTTACCGTACCCTTGTATTTACCGTTGTTCCAATGAGTTCCCGGTAGAGTGAGTTCTTGAAGCACCTTGTCGAGTTGCTTGGGGCTTGAGTTGATCAACAAAGGCTTGATGCTTGTCCTTCTCAATGTATAGCCTGTAAAAGGTATTGATATTTTCGGGGCTTATGAGTATAGCCTTGTCACGAACAAAAACATAAGGATTATACGGGTTAGGTGAGTGAGCATAGAATTCTCTTACCCTTGAGATGTTACCCGGTTCCGATTGATGGCAAAAGATTTGCCACTTTTGATGTGCAATCCTTTCGAAGATGAATGGTTCAAGGCTGAAATCTTGATGAGAGTTGGAGAATTCAAAGCCTTATTCTTCGCAAATCTTTCGGCTTTCAAACTTGGAGTGAAATCTTTCTTTAACCACCGGTGTAGCAAACTTCTTGTATCTTGGTTCTTTGGAGGAACTTGGATGAACCAAAAATTCAATTTTGGATGCCATGGATGATCTTGGTTGTGAGTTTGGTAAAAATAAATAAAAGAAAGCAAAAGAAACTAAAGAGTTGCAAGTTAAAAAGTAGTTATAGGTTTCTTGGAAGTTAATGGTGATGGGTTAAATAGAAAAGATAGGTAGTAAATATGGTGGGTGAGAGTAATTTTGGAAGAAAGAAAATAAGGGTTTAGATTGGGGAAAGGTGACGGCTAGGGGGTTTAGGGAAGGGGAAGGGTTTGTCCGATTATGTAGGCTTTATTTAGGGTAAATTGGAGGCTTAATATAAGCGTTAGATTCAGCCCATTAATTTCCTTGTTGAAGAAGTTTCCTTCTTGAATCAAAATTCCTCTTTATCTTGAACTCTTTTCCTACAATTCAAAAACAAATAAAATAAGGATTAAAATTAAAGATAAACTAATAAAAGAAAATAAAGAAAGATGTGCAAAGAAATTCTTAAACTTAAAATTTTAAAACAATTAGATAAATATGAAAGAAAGATGTAGTTTTAATCTTAAAGAAAATAAATAAATCTATCCTAAAAAGAAAAATAACCGAAAATAAAAAAAATAGTTCAAAAAAAATAAAAATAAAAATAATAAAAATAAAATATCGAAAGGAGAGCATGCTCATGCATCTCCTAAGCTGACCACTTCTTTGTTACGTTCCACATGGGCACCGTTGTAGTGCTTCCATCTTTGGTCATTAACATTGAATTCATGTTCGTCAGTGATGGACTTGATTATCATGGCACCATGGGAGAATGGTTTGACAACTTTGAATGGTCTCGACCATCTTGATTTCAGTTTTCCCGGGAAAAGTTTCAACCAAGAATTGAATAAGAGAACTAGTTGCCCTAGTGTGAATTGCCGCGACAATAGTTTCTTGTCATGCCATTGCTTTGTTTTCTCCTTGTAGATTCGTGCATTGTTATAGGCGAGTGCACATAATTCTTCTATCTCGTTGAGGTCCAACAAACGCTTTTGTCTAGCACTTTCCCAATCCATATTCACGGTCTTGATTGCCCAATATGCCTTGTGTTCGATTTCCATCGGTAGATGGCATGTTTTGCCATAGACAAGTCGGAAGGGAGACATACCTAAGGGTGTTTTGAATGCAGTGCGATATGCCCAAAGTGCGTCATCTTGTCTTACTGACCAATCCTTCCTAGAGGTATTTACAACTTTCTCGAGTATACCCTTCAATTTCGGTTGGAAATTTCAGCTTGCCCATTGGTTTGTGGGTGATATGCCATGGCAATTTTGTGTGATACAGCAAAGCGTTGTAACATCTTGGCGATGAGTTTGTTGTGGAAGTGCTTGCCTTCATCACTGATAATTGCTCTCGGCATCCCAAATCGTGTAAATATGTTTTTCTGCAAGAATCGTTGCACGGTCTTAGAATCGTTGGTGGGAACTGCAGCTGCCTCAACCCATTTAGACACGTAGTCGACGGCAAGTAGAATGTAGAGGTTGTCGAATGAAGATGGGAAAGGTCCAATAAAATCAATCCCCCATACATCAAACAATTCCACCTCGATGATGTTTTATAGCGTCATCTCATGTCGTCTAGAGATATTGCTTGTCCTTTGGCAACGATCATATTGCTTGTAAAACTCTTGGGCATCTTTGTACAGTGTTGGCCAATACAAACCAGATTGCAAAACTTTGGCTGTGGTACGTGTTCCTCTAAAATGTCCTCTATAGGGTGAAGAATGGCATTGCCGGAGTACATTCTACTGCTCCTCTTCAAGGACACATTAGCGTATAACCTGATCTGCACATTGTTTAAACAAAAAAAGGCTCGTCCCAAAAGTAATGCTTAGCATAATGGTGGAACCGCTTCTTCCCTTGGTGAGTAAGGCCATAAGGTAAAATACAACAAACAAGGAAATTAACTAAATCTGCGTACCAGGGTATTGCCGATGCATGTGTTGCCATGGCAACTACTTCTATGGTTGCCAAGGTGTGCGCGTCTAGAATTGTCGCGGCATGCGCGTCCATGGTTGCTGAGACATGCGCGTCAAGGGTTTCCGAGGCATGCGCGTCAAGGGTTGCTGAGGCATACGCATCAAGAGTTGCTGAGGCATCGAGGGTTGCCGAGGCATGCGCATCCATGGTTGCCGAGGCGTCAGGGGTTGTTGAGGCATACGCGTCCATGGTTGCCGAGGCAACTAACAGTTGCTCATCCGGGAATGCATCGCATATCTCTAAATCCTCGTCCTCCTCCCTATTACGTTCTAAGAGTGATAAGTGATCGGCCACTTAATTTTTTGTTCCTTTCTTATCCTTAATTTCAATATCAAACTCTTTTAAAAGCAATATCCAACGAATCAAACGAGGTTTGGCATCCTTTTTAGTAAATAGATACTTAATTGTCGAATGGTCCGTATGAACAATTACCTTTGTACCAATCAAATAGGATCGAAACTTGTCAAATGCGAAAACTACGGCTAGTAACTCTTTCTCTGTTGTTGTGTAATTCACTTAAGCACTATTAAGAGTTTTACTAGCGTAGTATATCACATGAAAGGTCTTACCTGTGCGTTGGCCTAGGACTGCTCCTACCGCGAAATCACTTGCATTACACATGAGCTCAAAAGGTAGCGTCTAATCGGGTGGAATGACAATGGGTGCCGAGGCAAGCTTTTCTTTTAGGGTTTTGAATGCTTGGGCGCAAGAATCATCAAAATTGAAGACTTTATCCTGTTCAAGTAAATTGCACAAGGGTTTAGTAATCTTAGAAAAATCATGAATGAACCTCCTGTAAAAACCTGCATGTTCAAGAAAGCTTCGGATTCCTTTAACCGAACTTGGTGGGGGTAATCTCTCGATCACGTCCACCTTGGCTTTGTCTACTTCAATTCCCTTGGATTAAATCTTGTGGCCGAGCACTATTCCTTCATCTACCATAAAATGGCACTTTTCCCAATTAAGGACTAAATCAGTTTCTTCACATCTTGCCAACATCTTCTCTAAATTGCCGAGGCAACTGTCAAAGTCATTACCAAAAATGGAAAAATCATCCATGAAGATCTCAAGGAAGTCTTCGACCATGTCTGAAAAGAGTGTCATCATGCATCTTTGCAAGGTTGTCAGGGCGTTACACAATCCGAACGGCATCATTCGGAAAGCATAAGTATTGTATGGGCATGTGAAGGTTGTCTTTTCTTGATCTTCTGGTGTTATGGAAATTTGATTGTAACCTGAATAACCATCAAGAAAATAATAAAAGGGTTTACCTGCAAGACGGTCAAGCATTTGATCAATAAAGGGTAATGAGAAGTGATATTTCCTAGTGGCTTTGTTTAGCTTTTGATAATCCATGCAAACCCTCCAACCGGTCACAGTCCTGGTTGGAATGAGTTCATTGTTTTCATTACTTTCCACCGTTATACCTCCTTTTTTCGGTACACATTGTACCAGACTTACCCATGTACTATTCGAGATAGGGTATATTATACCGGCGTCAAGCCACTTGATGATTTCTTTCATTACAACCCCTTTCATGGCATGGTTCAGTCTCCTCTGGGCCTCAATCGAAGGTTTGTGATCATCTTCCAACAAAGTCTTGTGCATGCACACTGTCGGGCTAATTCCCTTCAAGTCGGCAATTGTCCACCCTATTGCCTTCTTCTGTAGCATCAACATTTTGATCAGCTTCTTTTCCTGCTCAGGCTGTAACTTAGAGGAAATAATTACAGGCACTGTATTATCGGTTCCCAAGTAAGCATATTTTAGTTGTCCTGGCAATTGTTTCAACTCAAGAATCGGTGGTTGTTCAATGAAGGGCTTTTCGAGTTTGCCTTCCTTACCTGAGTAATCCAGTGGTTCAAAGTATGTACTTGGTCGATTGACTAACCAATTTGCCTCTTCTTGTCGTTCCTCATCGATCGGTTCTTCATACTCCTCAGGTTCCTCTTGATTGGCAATGTAGTTGTCTGAACAACTAAATTTCTCGTCGAAGTCAAACTCTGCCGTGGCATGAAGAAGTTGGCATTCTTCCGAATCATCAGCATGCCTTAGTGTTTGGAACACATTTAGTTTAACTTGCTGGTCATTCACCCTCATTGTGAGTTCTCCCTTTTCAACATCGATCAAGGTTCTCCCTATTGCTATGAAGGGTCTCCCGAGAATGATAGGAGCATGTTCATCTGCTTCACAATCCAAAACAATAAAGTCAGCGGGAAAAATAAATTTATCAACTTTTACCAGTATGTCTTCAATTTTTCCCTCAGGATGCATATAGGATTTGTCGGCTAGTTGTAGCATAACTATTGTAGGTCTTGCCTTCCTGATTCCTAGTTTCTGGAAGACCGATTTAGGCATCAAGTTTATGCTTGCTCCAAGATCACATAATGCTTTCCCAACATAGTGGTTTCCGATGGAACAAGGTATTGTGAAACTTCCGGGATCCTTCAACTTGGGTGGCATGCGATTGTGCAACATGGCCATGCATCCCTCTGTTGCGGCAACTGTTTCAAACTCTCATAGCCTTGTTCTCTTGGACACAATGTCTTTAAGAAACATGGCATAGTTCGGCATTTGTTCAATTGCTTCAACCAATGGAAAGTTGATGTGGACTTGCTTTAGGATATCAAGAAACTTCTTGAATTGACATTCTTGCTTTTGTCGCTTCAACCTTTGTGGGAATGGTGGTGGAAGTTGGATATCTTTGATCCTTTCATTGGTCTGGAACCTGATTGATGGCATTGCTGGGGCAACTGGAGTTGCCGAGGCATCGTTAACTGGGGTTGTCGTGGTGTGCCCATCGCTGGTTGCCGAGGCATGCTAATCGCTGGTTGTCGCGGCAATTCCTGGTTCAGCATCTGAGGCATTGCCGCTGAGTTCATCTTGATCTTTTTGTGGAGTTTTTTTGAAGAGCGAGCTTGAGCCTCTTTAAGTTGTTTGGCACTTCTAGTGGTGATCGCCTTACATTGCTCATGGCCAGTTCCTTTTGCGACTTCAGTGTCGCTAGGTAAACCTCCTTGCGGTCTAGTATTCAGGTTTTGAGCAAATTGTCCGAAGTGATTTTCCAATGATTTGATTGTCGCCTCTTGGTTTTGCAATATCATCTTGGTCCTGTTAATAAAAGCATCGGTTCTTTTTATGAAGTTACTATTCTCAGCCATATAAGATTCAGTTTTCAACATAAAAGCATTGAAAGAATTTTCCAAAGAACTAGATGTTGTCGGTTGTTGCTGCGGTAACTATCGCCGTGGCATATTTAGCTGGAATCTCGATGCTTGTGCATTCTGATTGTTCTGGTTTAGAGCTTTGTTGGGATTACTCCATGAAAAAATTGGGTGCTTCTTCCAAGCTGGATTGTATGTATTGGACATCACATTGTTGTTCCGGTTGTAATTCCCCACATAAAAACTGGATCCCGGATTCTGCATAAATTCAGAAGAATCATGGTTACCACCACATAACTCACAAAAGGAATCCATTACCTTGACTTCCTGTGTGTTGTTTGGTTTCTGCATGTTCTAGACCATCTTGGTTAGAGTGGCCAGTTGTGCCGAAATTGAATCTGATGATCCTAGTTCATGTATTGTGTCTTGGCGTCTAACTCCTCCTCTTCTAGCAGATGGGAATTGATAATCATTCTTGGCAAGCCTGTTTAGAATTTGCATTGCTTACTCCGGTGACTTATCTAGGAGTATGCCGTTTTCTGAGGCATCTAGCATCATCATTGTTGGTGTATTCACAGCGTTGTAAAACATTGTTACTTGTGTCCACACTGGGAATACGTGTATAGGGAATTTGTGTAGAAGTTCTCTATATCGCTTCCAAGCCTCGTACATGGATTCATCATCTGCCTGCCGAAAAGAATTAATTTTGTTACGAAGCTTATTAGTCAAATTTGTAGGATTAAATCGAGCAAGGAAATCATGACAAAGATCGATCCAAGATCCTATTGATCCGGCAAGAATACTATTCAACCATGCTTTCGCCCTATCGCTCAGTGAATAGGGGAATAATCTTAGTCGTAAAACATCAGGGGTGACTCCTTGTATTTTGAGTGAATTGCAAATCTCGAGAAAAGATTTAAGATGTTGTCGTGCATCTTCAGTTGCTGAGCCGCCAAATTGACCAATTATGTTGATCATATTAAACATCACCGGTTTTAATTCAAAGTGGTCGGCTTCAATTTCAGGCGTGACAACTCCTGAATTAAGTCCTCCAAGATCTTCTTCAAGATAGACTCAAATAGTTCTGTTTCGTGCAAGAATCACTCATCCTCCTGATGAACATCTTGATTCATATTGATGTCTTGATTAGCCATTGCTACTCTTAACCTTCGTCTGATTCTTTGCAAGGTTCGTTCGATTTCTGGATCAAAGGGATATTCTGGTGTAATCGGTCTCACCCTAGTCATATACCAATGCAAAACCAAAGTTTGTTAACCCATTGATTCTTAAACAAGAAAAATAAAAAGTGCAAGAAAATAAAAGAAAGTTGCTATTGCCAATCCCCGGCAACGGCGCCAAAAACTTGTTGCGCATAATAAGTGCTCCGCAATTGTGCAAGTGTACACGTCGCAATTTATAGTATAAAAGATATCGTCTCCACAGGGATTGGTGCCACTTCAAGAATCTAATCTCTTGCACTGTAAAAAGTAAAAAACACAAGTAGGTGATTGTAGGAGTTTTAACTAACAACTAAACTAGAAAGCAATAAGTAAAAGAAGATGTAATCAAATGAGAGAGAATAGGCCAGGTATCATGAGTTGAGGTGTGATAGCCGATTGCATCGTCTTGGTAAAAGACTGCAAGGGCAACTCAGTTGCCGTGGCAACTCGCACAGCGTGGTTGCCTTGGCAACTAATCGACGGTTGCTTGGGCAACTAGCTGGGCAACTACTTGGGCGGCTGGGCATCAACTTCAAGGTTCGGCGGAGCATTCTTCAATGGTTTCTTTTTATCCCTAAGTCGAAACTCTAGCTATTTGTGCATGCCTCGACAATACATCCCTGCGTGAATCAAGGGTGAACAACAACCAATCTTGCGCTTCTCTTAGCCGTTGAAATCCTTAACTTATTCCTAAGCCGGATTAATCTTCACCATCAATAGATTGAATAAAGACCATACTCATTCGTTTCTTGAATCTAACTCTCCTGATATTAGATAAATAGATGAAGTTACGAGATCCTCTCCCAATTCACTCGCAAACAAGAAGAAAAACCAAGAATGAGTAAACCTTGAATTGAAAGTGCAAACTCTTATTACCTAAACAAAATCCAATTGTTTCTCACAACCAAAAAACACAATAACCTTAGCCAAATAGATTTAGTTCATGGCTAGGTTCCAAAGAACACAAGACAAAGAATTCCTAGCATAAAGCTAATTGAACAAGAAAGAAAAAGATGAAGAATGGTTGAAGCCTTGTCAAAATCTCTCATTGCTCTTGTCGAAATCTCCCTCCTCTCTTTGTCGAAATTTCTCTCCTCTCTATGGAGTTGACGGCTTGGTCCTCAATTTATAGGGATAGGTCAAAGTCTTTTTTGAGGAGGAAGTTAAGTTGGAATTAAATATCTTTAAAGAATATAATTCTTTATTATATTTAAATTCCTTATAGAACTTCTCCTATCTCTTTGGGATTTAATTTCTTTTTAACCTCTTCATGGAAATCAAACTCCTTTGGGATTTAACTTTGCTCCACGTCATCTTGGGCTTATCTAGTCATCAATTTCGACTACCATATCATCTTATCCCTTATCGAAAATTGCCCTAGCAACTAGCTCGGCATCTCCTTCATGCATTGCCCTGGCAACTAGCTCGGCATCTCCTTCATGCATTGCCCTGGCAACTAGCTCGGCATCTCCTTCATGCACTGCCCTGACAACTGGTTCCAGCCTTGCTTTGGCAAGTGATTCTGCACACACACACAAAACACACCAAAGCAGTATCTTTTTTCCACAAAATTAAGCAAAATATGAAATCAAGCTTGTCCACCAAAGAAACAATGCAAACATGCATGAATGGCTAATAATGCAACTAATAAGAGCCTAAGTCTAGCAATAATATGAATAAAAAGGGTGAATAAAATAGTACTTTTAGACACTTAACACTTATATAATAAGAAATCAAGCAATTCATGCTTACATGACAAGTAATCAAGCAATTCATGCTTACATGTAACACTCCCTACCCCGGGTTAGTAGCAAATCAGCTCGGGAGCGTTACCAATGCAAGAACAAGGCAATACAAGAACAAGGCAATGATTGATAACTCATCCTTATTAGATGAGTTACTTAACTAGCAAGCAACCAAATATACTTTACTTAACATACAAGCAATCCCATATTTTGATTTCAAGACATTATAGGTTACTACTTAAACGATTTCATTAACTACATCTTAAACCATTATGAATTTGAATGACCTAAGTGTGGAAACAATCTTTCATTTCATTTCAATGTTCCTTAGTTAGATACATATAACATTTCATGCCTAGATTACTAAACATGATCATGTTAACATACAATTGCATATAACTAGCTTTCCAACATCTAGACCATTCGGCCTTAACCATTCAAACAATCAATAACACTTTCAACAAGGTATGATCACACACAAGTGACTACATAACTACCAAAGCATTCTAATGGTACATATAACTATATCAAACACTTGATCATTTCATTAATAAACTCATATATGCGCAGCAAATCTTTTCCATTACATGAAATCTAAGTTCAATACAAACTTGTTTCTCATTTGTTAATCAAGATCATAAACATAGTAGGCCCATACAAGGACAAGATATACAAGTTTCAAGTATTCCAAAATGCATGATCATGATAAACTATATACAATCTAGTGCCACCAATCTAGGAGATATACAAAACAAGTATGAAACCATACTTATGCAATGTTTGTGTCTTGCTTCGAGCTCAAGGTAACAGGCTTCAGAATCAAGCTACAAACAAATCTTTTATCCTGTTGGTTGGGAAGAATGAAAATGAGAGTGATAAGTACAAGAATGTACTTAGTGAGGTAGTATCTAGTTCTAACCATTTGTTTTATCAAGTTAAGAGTCAATTAAACAAGAATGATCCTAGCTAGGGGTTTCAAGCATTAGAATGATCCTAGCTAAGGCTTTCAAGCATTAGGATAATCCTAGCTAAGGATTTCAAGCATTCGGCTATCAAGGAACAAGAGGCAATAAATCATAATTCATGCTTACATGACAAGTAACATACAATTCATGGCTTTCATGTCAAGTAACATACCATTCATAGCTTTCATGTCAAGTAACTTTTATTATATAACTTTCAAGACAAGTAACATGTGTTTTAGGATTGTTATTTCACGTGTTAACAATTGAACAACCCCTTTGGTACTTAGTTTGTAAAGGTAATCGAGTCTCTAACCAACTGTCGCCACAAGATGCACTGTAGTGCTGGTCAAACCCCCATACTATCTCTAAAGACCACATACGAACCCTCCATCTGTCACCAAATAGGGGCCTTAGCCCTGGACCGTAGTCCACCCTGACACAATGAGCTCTAGACTCTAAGGCATGCCATTCTACCTAGTCAACTAGCTACCAAGGTTGTTCGATTTAAGGCATTTATACAAGTATTTCAAGTTCAAGATCATGTCAAGTAGCAAGTTCATTTCATGCTAGGCCCTTAGGCCAATTGAGCCATAGCTCACATATCATGTAATTCTCATATGTTCATTTCATCAAGATGAGATAATATCTCAAGCAAGTTCTTTAAGCATTCGATCACATGCAACGTGACACATACAAGCACCAATGTTACCACTTAAACATGCTTAGCAATCGAATCAAACATGTATACAAGGATGAGATCAAATTTCATGCATTACTTTAGTCATTCTTCCCTTATAGATCAAGATCATATTAAGTCAATTAGCAATTCAAGAATTTAGACATGCTTGCTATAGTTAGGACCTAGTCCTAACTCTCAAGTAAACTACGCTCACAATACTCCAAGCTTAGCTAGTCTTGGATCCACACTCCTTTGTTCTTATCTTTAGGATGTTCCACTCTTTCCTCTTCATTTGTTAATGCTACTACATGTCATCATTTGCCTTCCACAATAGAGCCAAAGACTGTTACTCAAGCTCTTAAAGACCCACTATGGAGACAAGCCATGGATGAAGAGTTTAATGCCTTGTTACGCAACCAAACATGGGATCTTTTTCCACGGTCTACACAATCTATCGTAGGGTGCAAATGGCTATTCCATGTGAAACAACATGATGATGGCTTTGTTGATCGATACAAGGCTTGACTGGTAGCGAAAGGGTATTCTCAAGAAACTGGTCATGACTACTTTGAGACTTTTAGTCCTATGATGAAACCTGTTATGATGCGTATTATTTTCACTCTTGCCATCCATCATGCATGGCCCATCAAGAAACTTGACATTAATAATGCCTTCTTAAATGGCACCTTACATGAGGAAGTCTATCTAGAACAACCTTTGGGGTATGTTGATTCTACTCACCCATATCATATTTGTCGGTTGCGTAAAGCCTTGTATGGACTCAAGCAAGCCCGAGGGCATGGTATGTTGAACTTTCTCAATTTCTCATTTACTTTGGTTTTACGAAATCAAAGGTTGATGCCTCTCTCTCCATCTATAATGTAAAGGGAGTTATTTTATACTTTCTAGTTTACGTGGATGATATTGTGCTTACTAGTAATAACACTGATTTTGTTGCTCATTTTACCATCATATTATCTATGAAGTTTACTTTGAAGGATATGGGCGTGCTCAGCCATTTTCTTGGCATTGAGGCTATTTCTACTCCTACTGGGTTGTTTTTATCTTAGGCGCAATACATCTCTAACATCTTGACTTAGTTTTAGATGGAAAATGACAAGGAAACTTCCACACCTATGTCCTCTTTCAACAAGCTACCTCCGCCGGAGCCATCCACGGCACTTGATATTTCTGGGTATTGTCGACTACTTGGCTCCTTCATTATCTCACACTTACTCGTCTGAATATATCTTTTGTCGTGAATCGTCTGTAGCGATACATGCATGGTCCTTCACTTGCACATTGGACAACAACTAAGCACATCCTACGTTATCTCAGAGGAACATTATGCCATGACATTCTTTTTCGTTCGACATCTTCCCTTCATCTCACCGCCTTTGCCGATGAGCACTAAGGAGGATCCTCTATAGATGGTCAATCCATTACTGGATATGCTATTTATCATGGATCTAATCTTATTTCTTGGAAGTCGGCTCGTCAAAAAACTATTTCTCGTTCCTCCACAGAAGCTGAATATCGTGTCGTGGCAAATGCAACTGCTGAAGTGCTTTGGACCCAACATCTTCTTCAAGAAATAATCGTGGCATTACCAAAACCACAATTTCTCTTCTGCAACAATCTCAGTGCCACATATTTTTGCACAAATCCAATTTTTTATTCTCGTATGAAGCATCTTGCCCTTGATTACTTCTTTTGTACGTGACTTAGTTGCTGCGGGTTCCCTACTTGTTCAACACATTCTCTATCTTATCCTATCTCTATCTCAATCTTATCTTGTATTTAAATATTTGATTTGTATTTAATATTTGATTTTCCTTATCCTTGTATATTCATTTGTAAGCCTATATATAGGTCAATTGTAAACATTATCAATTATCACATATATAAATCCTTTACATAATGTTGGTTGATAATATGCGATATTAATTAAAAGTACATTTTATTAAATTTATTTGTACTAGATATTTTTTAGATGGAAATGAGATTACTATCATGTGCATCGTTAAAAACATCTCTAAACCTAAGTCGAGGAAAAGAGTACACATGATAATAATAAAGGTCTAATAAACAACAAATGACAAATAACCTAGCAAAGAAAGCATAAAGCAAAAACCTAGGCAACTAAAGTAGTGTAAACCATTAATCAATCAAATCTTGCAACAACAACGATTTAACCGCATGTGGAGGCCGGGTGAATCGAACCACATCTAAATCCTCAGATGAAGCCAGCTTTGCAAGAGCATCGATTACCTTATTCACATCCCGATGAACATGTCTTACCTTTACCTCCCAATCCCGTCTACGTAAGTCCCCAACATGCAACAAGAGAGGGAATTTACGCTGCCATGGTGAACTATCCCGTAACACTCGGATAATATCCAAACTATCGACTTCCAAAAAATGCGTCTAAACTCGAGCTCCCAAGAAATTAAGAGGCCGATATACACTCCCCATAATTCAGCTTCTAAAATAGAGCATATACCAATGAACTTTGTAAATCCTCCTAACCAAGCTCCTTAATGATTTTGTAACACTCCTCCACAAGAGGCATAAGCATCAACACTCCGTCTAGCACCATCCGAGTTTAACTTGACCCAATTAATGTCCGGTACCGACCAGAACTTGGCAGTGGAACCTCTTGAAGCCGTAACCTCGCGAGAGACCAGTTTTGTCTCAATTGCTTTAAGAGTGAGTTCCCGTAAGTGACGACTCCGCCCAATAATCAAACCACCCTTCTCCATAGGCTTATCAAACGCTACTAAGTTTTGAAAGAGCCACAGATTCCATAGCACGCAACCAAACATTAAATCCCAACTATCATCATTATCTACAAACTGCATAGGCTTCGTGAGATTGATGAGTATCCAAGCATTGAAATCCATTGCAAGAAAATCTTGCAAACGGTCTGGCTTAATCAACGCATGCCAAACTGTAAGAGCCGAGGGGCAAAGTCTGAAAATATAATTAATGTCCTCCACCAAACCATTGCATATTGGACAACTACTATTTGAGCTGAAATGTCGACGTGTACATTCTGCATTCGTCATAATTCTGTGCTTACAGGCAAGCCAAAGGAAAACTTTAATCTTTTGAATCCCTTGATATTTCTGGAATTCCATATCGAATCCGCACTACTCCCAACATCTCCACGTCAAATTTCATATGCGGATCGCACCGAAAATTGAAAATCCGGATTCCCTTCCATCCCACACTCGCATCATGTAAAGACGCCAACGGACCTTTGATAGCAACTATCCTCAGTAAAACATCTAATGGCAACAACGATTGGAACTTCATCCAAATCTGTTTACCCTCCGAATTAACCATATCGGCTACAGACATATTACTTATTTGGCCAACCAGATTGGGTGGCACATGAGTAATAAGTGGACCCAAGTTACCCATCCACGGGTCATACCTGAAATCCACGTCACGTCCGTGACCCACCGTCCAATTGAGATTCCGTCGAACATCATCCCAAATGATATTGAGGCCCTTCCATAATCGCGAAGAATTACTCGACAGGAGATTAACCAAGACATCATCCATGCATTTATACTTTGCTCTACGAAACCGTATCCATAAAGCATCTTTTTGAGTCAACAATTGAAATGGCTTCATCAAAAACGCTTCATTTTGTGTGGACAACTTGAGGAAACCAAGACTGCCCTGCTCGACCGGCCGACAAACGTCATCCCATTTAACAAGATGAACCCTCCACGCTCAGACGTAATACCCCACACAAACTATCAAATCAAAGCTTCCAAAGCCTCACAAGTCTTTGTAGGTGTAAGGGCAGATTGCATCGTGTATCTAGGAATTGCTGCCAAAACTGCTTTAGCCTGGGAGATACGGCCTGCTAAAGACAAGGATTTAGCTTTCCATCCATTAAGCTTACATCTAACCATTTGTGTCAAATAATAATAAGAAGTCGACGTAACTCTCTGATGTAAAAGAGGCACGCCAAGATATTTACCAAGATCATTAACCACAGTGAAACTGAGAAAAGAGCTAACCTCGCGACGCACAGAAACTACCATGTTTTTGGAAAAAAACATAGTAGTTTTCTCATTATTAACTCTATGCCCAGACACCTGACAAAATACATCTAGAACCTTTTTCACAATTGTCATCCGCTCAACTGAAACCTCAGAAAAAAAGATCATATCATCAGCAAAGAAAATATTCAAAATTGCCAAACTCCTTTTAGAAGTACGAAATGCCTTCCACTTTCCATAATTTCTCTCACATTGAATACACTGCGCCAAGCGTTCCATACAGAGAACAAACAAATAAGGTGATAGCGGATCACCTTGACAAATTCCCGTAGAAGAATTAAATGATTCTAACATAGAACTATGCCATAGAACCTGTGTCGACATAGAGGAAACACATTTCATAATAAGCTTGCGAAGAAAATTTGAAATACCGATATCAATTAGAGTGTCTTCAATAAAGTTCCACTCTAACCTTAAATAAGCTTTTTCAAGATCAATTTTAATCTCCATCCAACCTTGCTTACCGATTGTTCATTTCATTGAGTGGATAACTTCCTGAGCAATAATAATGTTGTCGGTGATTGAACGCCCCAGGACGAAACTCTTTTGGTTCTTAGAGACTCATCTCAGTAAGGAAGGTTTAAGCATATTAACAATAATTTTAGTCACCACTTTATAAATCACAATACAAAGAGTAATAGGCCGAAATTGTGACATTCGCTCAATAACAAGAACTTTTGGAAGCAAAACAAGAAAAGTGAGATTAATAAAATTTGGGATATCACCTGTTATGAATACTTCCTCAATAAAAGAGCATACCGAATCACCCACTACACCCCAGTTCTTTTGGTAAAAACTAGCGTGTAATCCATCAACTCCCGGAGACTTCCATGGACCCATATCAAAGAATACGTTCCTTATTTCCTCCCTAGTGATCGAGCATGTTAGCAAACTGCTCTCATGAGGCGCAAGCAGTGAAAAAAAGCCTCTGATCTGAAATTGCCAACCATTCCCGCTAACCGAAGTAAACAATCTTTGACAAAATTTTAGAGCATCTTGCGCCAATGTAGGTTGGTAATCACACCACGTGCTATCCTCAAGAATCAATGTCGAGATAGTATTGGCTCTACATTTTTCCATGACGAAGGCGTGGAAAAATTTAGTGTTTCAACCACCCGCAACTGTAACACCCCTTACCCGGTCTAGGAGAAAACTGGTTTATAAAGTGTTACCGAACAAAATCCAAACCAAGCATAAGACATCTTAACAAAATTGAACTAAGCATGCAACCAGAAATCAGGGGGATTTAAAACTTTTTAGATATTTGATAGGTCTAACCTCAACCTTAAATCATGTACCAACAAATATACATATATTAAGCAATACACTTCAACCACTAGTTTGTTGCATGCCCTAATATTTTATGTATTTCAGATCCCAAAGTTTAATACATATTTCTACTATCACATAAGGTTTCTTTTGATTCATACACCTTATTAATCTTAGATCGATCAATGTTTAAGATCATTCAGGATAATAGAAAACCATTGTTTAATGATCTTTAAGCCTACATGTTGTATTATTTAAAATTCAACTTATTAACCAAGAATACCATTTAAGAATCACATATCACAACCAAACATATAACCATGGTAACAAGTATTCAAATATCATATCTAACATAGCTTAACCAACAAGAAATCATGAGGCATTATGGACCATTTACAAAAAGGTGTTAGTTACGTTCAAATACTTTGATCAATGTTATTTCAAAACTTGTACCAATCATATCCATTTACATATAACTTTCACATAGCAATACCTTACACGTATTCGTTGACATACTTGCCAATTGTTTTTTTTTAATCATCAATCTAATCATACGGACTACGCTATCTTTTTTGGGTTAGCACATGTTAATATATATATATATCAGTCCACATATACGCATGACATCAAGGTGGTCTAACAACTTAAGGCACATATATATATATATTTATACAACCATACAATCATACTAACTATTATAACTCATATAGCAAGCAACAATGAAATAATTAAAGGCCCATTACAAAGCTTTAAATACTTATAAACATGTGTAATCAAATAGGAAATTGTAATGCACAATGCATTCTTTAACAACTATGTGCCACCATCTAGGAGTTCTTAAAGAAAGCACGAACCTACACCTTGACATTCGTGATCTCGTCAAAGCTTAGAAAGTACTTGTAAGCTAGTTCATCCTGAAATGTATTGAAATGATAGAGTAAGCATAAGCTTAGTGAGGTACCTTAAAGTGACTAATAGCATGAAACAATAATCTATCCTTTCATCAAAATCCATTAATCTTATAAAATTTTAAGTTTTGGATAAGAATTTAGCCATTTTAGAACAAGCTATTCGAACCAGCATTCATTTATGTACAAGGGTATTCGTGCTGGACAATTATATATATATATATATATATATATATATATATAAAAATATATATATACAAATATACACATGGTATTTGATCAAGGCATATGCAAGCATACATAACTACTCAAACAAAACCTTTACATAAATACGCATGATATTCGATCAAGGCATATACATATATACTTGAATACTCAAACAAACATTTTATATATACACTTATTATTCGATCAAGGCATGTACATATATTTTTGAATACTCAAGCAAACATTTCACATATACGCATATCATTCGATCAAGGCATGTACATATATACTTGAATACTCAAGCAAACATTTCACATATACGCATATCATTCGATCAAGGCATGTACATATATACTTGAATACTCAAGCAAACATTTCACATATACGCATATCATTCTATCAAGACATATACACATATACTTGAATACTCAAGCAAACATTTCACATATACGCATATCATTCTATCAAGGCATATACATATATGCTTGTATACTCAAGCAAACATTTTCATATATACACATATCATTCGATCAAGGCATGTACATATATACTTGAATACTCAAACAAACATTTAATGTATACACATATCATTCGATCAAGGAATATCTATTCATCCAATTCGATACTCAATTGTCAATAGAAAGACATTACTTATTATGCAATACATTACATTAATTCATTGATTTATCATATAAACTTTCTTGGTTTCTCTTTAACTTAGCCTATCAATGCATAAGTTTCTTACCACCCAAGTCATCAATCATAGAATACCATGTAATGAGTTTCTTGGCATATAAGCCATTAAGCATAATTTGTCATATTCATGAGTTATTTGATACTTAGAATATCAAAAATAGCATATCAAAGTCATAGTTTCTTATCACACAAGTTATCCAATCATAACATATCATAGACAGTTAATACTTATTGCACAGGCTATCCAATATAACATATCATAGACAGGTGATACTTATTGCACAAGCTATCCAATATAACATATCATAAACAGGTGATACTTATTGCACAAGCTATCTAATATAACATATCATAGACATGTGATACTTATTGCACAAGCTATCCATTATAACATATCATAGATAGGTGATACTTATTGCACATGCATTCGAGCAAAACATATGTGTCAATAGGCATTCAGTCAAACATATAACTTAAACCAAGAGAATGATTAAGACTATATAGGCACATTTTTCTTGTTATGCAAGTTATTGCATGGATTCATTACTTTAGCTTATAGCTTTCGTTATTTTTCGTAATTATAGGTACAAATGGCTTACCATATGAGATATCAACATGGCATGTCATAGATACAAATGGCTTAGCATATAAGATATCAAGCTTAATCCATTAGTTCATATCATAAATTTCATTATTTTATCTTTATACAGCCTTGAGAATCACGTAGCCTAGGCATATGAATCCCCAACCAACTATCGCCAACAAAAGGTACTCAAAGTACCAGTCAATTGCTCCTCCTATCGCCAAGTGACCACAACACTTCCCTCCTACTGTCGCCAAATAAGGACCGTAGTCCACCCCAAGCATGAGCTCTATGGACTCTATAGCATGCCAACTATACCTATGACTGACCTGAAACCAAGGTTTTTCAATTATAACACATCTTATCAGATTTAGAGTTAAGCTTAGCTCCTAAATCAGATAATTGAATAACATATCATATTGCTTGACTTATCAAGCCATTATTGTAACCCCCTTGACCTGGTCTAGTCGCAAGACCGAACCAAACGAGTCACATTGGGAATATTGAAGAAAAACTTGAAAGTTTCTCTTCAATAAACGAACTTTTTTTTCTTTTATTTTCTCTAGATGAAACATTATTATCCTAAGTGTAAAAGCTCACAGCGGGTGAATTTACGACTCAATCGGGTGTCGATTCGACATCCAATTATTCTGGTTGTCAATTAGGGACCATTTTGTAAAACTTACAAATTTCAAGGACTTAATGTGGAATTAAATTTACCAATATACAGTTAGTCAGGTTCCATGCTCACACGTTAATTTTCAGCTTAACACGACCATCTAAACTCACTCAAATGCATTCACGACATTCAGGGACCAAAATGTAAGAAAACAGAAACTCAAAAGATGCCATTTTACTACCATAACGGCTGGCCGTATCGATACCCTTAGGCCCGTATCGTACGGTGCTTTTAATATTTAAAACCCCAAATTCCAGTAGCATTTAACCGTACTGATACACCCCTGCGTATCGAAACGCTTTCCTCTTTTGCCTTCAGTCGTACCGATACGATACTTAGCTTATCGATACGGTATACATGAAATGGCTATCGATACAGTAGCCCACGTACCGATACGCTTGGGCTTGTAATGTTCAATTTTGTTGTTTAATCACACAATTAAGCTACCCAAACCACTCTAACGTGCTTCAACGTCACACATAACATATTCAAGGATTGATCTTCAGCCAAAAGCACCAGAAACAACACCAAAACATGATCATATACTCAAAAGGAAATCTATAGGCATGCACCCTATCGCCAAGACAAGTCAAACACCAAAGACCATACCAAAGCTCAAACCAAACTATAAAGGCCATTTACAAGTCTTTAAAGGCAACACAAACATGTGCCAAACCTAGGAGTTCATCAAACATACTCCCAAAACATATGATACCCCCCATTGCCAAATTATTACTACCATTTAGTGCAAACATACTTGAGCTTAAAGAACCTCTTGGACTTCTACTCTTGCCTCATTGTTGCCCAATAAGCTATTTATTTGCATTGTTAAGAAAAGAGAGCGTAAGCAACAAGCTTAGTGAGGGACGCTCATTTGAAAACCACAACAATGCCTTCTTGAAAACCTTTTCTCATCAAACCATTTCTCATCAGGCTAAAATAATTTCACATGCTTTAAAACCCATCAAAGCAAAATCATTTACCTTTCTACACATGTATCATTTAACTCATGCATTAAACTCAATGCAAATCTCAATGTAAGCTTTACATGCTTGAACATTACAAACCACAATTCAAAATAAAATCTTATGTATAAATCCCATTATACAAAACCTTTTAAAACAATGATACATGTAATCTCATATATTGGCATTCAAGTGACCCGGATGGCTACGACCCCATCCTTGGATAGCACTACCCCTATCCATTAAAGTTCGGATATGTGAATACCTTGATGGCTTCGACCCCATCAAATCTCATGGTGATACTACACACCATATTGCACACTTCGGTCGGGTTGGCACTACCCTCATTGCCCGTGGTGATGGCACTACCCCTATCACTCGCAACAGAATAGAACTACCCCTATTGTGTAACCGAAGAATTTGGCTCACGTACGAATTTTGTATATATTATAGTGCACTCTCATCCTATTGGTCGACCAATTATATTCGATTATAATAAGCTCATCACTTGCTAATATACACTTTAAAACCATGTTACCTTACTGTTTTTCAATGCATAATCAAAAACCATTTCTCATCCCATCTCAAAAGCACAACCAATGCATAGCATTTTCTCAACAAGAAATAATCTCTTTAAAATCATATTACATTCTCATGGGATCTCATGAATCATCTCTCAATTTATAAAATCATGCATAACAGTAGGTAACAAATCCATCTTCAAAACATGAGCATGATTTAACAAAATAATGGGAAAACTGAAAACCGAGAGCGAAACCTTTCATACTTACTTCTGAGCTTAGATTAGTATTTCAAGCTTAATCTAAACCCCCAAACCTTGCTTTCAAACCTTTGAAAAGCTTTTAAAATTATTTCCACTCAACGAGAACGCTTTGCTTGCTTTGCCGAAGCGATCTCAAGCCTCTTCCAAAGCTTCTTGATCAATCTCCCCTACTTCCAACCAAAGCAAAACAGAGGATTAATGCACAACTTTGCATCAAAATCCCCAGCAACTCAACTCCACACTTTCTCTACTCAACAACCAACATTTCGTTACCCGAAAATAACTGAAAACATAGGCGAATCCACTCTAACCAATCTCCAGCCATTACTTGGCGAGATCAACAACAAAACATAATCAAGATACATCTAAAAATATCTCCTCAACACCAAAAAAACACCAGCCATCAATTAACCACTTAAACAAGCCACAAACTCAAAGATCTCAACCTAACAATCAAGCAATTAACCTAGTTTCGGGATTAGCACATAAAAATCCATTAAGCCTCATTGTCGAACTTCAAAATCATGTTTAATCTCATCCTAAAACCCAACATTATCAAATCAAAACTAACCTTAATTGATTTCACCCATTAAACATCAAATAAACCAATTTTCCACAATTATATCATCAAAATCCATTAGAAAATATTCATAAAAGATTAATAACTTGGGAATTTCAGTAAAGAACCTTTCATTAGAGGATAAGAACAAAACCTTACCTCTAATGATTGTTTTCCCCCCAATTGTATAGATTTACATGAGAAAACAAAGATAATAAAATAAGGTTTTGATAGGAAATCATTTAGAGTTAAAAAGTATGAATTAATTCAAGTGATTACCTTAAATATTTGAAGAGAAATTGATGTTTGGCTAGAGAGAATTTGAGAGAAAATAGTTGAGTGAAAAGTTAGTTATGTGAAATGTGTTTTAAGAAATTAATGACTAATTAATTCTCTCCAACTTATTTTATTTAATAAACCATTTTAAAATTAACCAATTAAGAGGGAAAAAGTCTGAATTAGACTTTGGGTCAAATGCTCCTTAAAGATTCTATGTTCTGATCTATTTACAAATTAGTCACAAAAACAGTTTTGCAACTTTACATTTTGGTCACTATTCCCAAAATGTCAAACCTCATAAAATCCATTTTTCAAAATTGATTCCACCAAAATAATTTATATATTAAATAAATATTTTAAAGCATTTTTCCATATTTTATTTCTTCAAAAAACCTTTCAAATTGATTTATTCCCGAAACTAGCCTAAATTGCCAAAACCGGTTCGAACGAACCGTCTAGCCAAACCCTGCTAACTCCTAGGCCCAAAATCGGGGCATTACAACTCTCCCCTACTTAAGAAATTTCGTCCTCAAAATTTTATTCAACGAAAAAGACCAAGAAAACCATTCCTTCAAGCCTTCCCATTTTCTCGTGTGACCCCCTCCACACCTTGATGCCATCACAACATTCTTATCAACCCAGTAACCTCTACACAAGGAATACCACCATAGGCATCCAAAATTTTCTCAACGGACTTTGCTATCAAACAAAGGAATTAGAAAACCACACATTTCCAGCACTGAACTTGGCCATTCCCAAATAAAACATTTTTTTTTAACTTTTGGAAACCAATCTTAAGCCCCTCTCACAAACCTCGAGACTCTTGAGCACCTCGTTGCAAAAACTAACTTACATAAGCCACCTTGCTTACACCAATTCCTTGTTGGGTGTCCAAAAAGTCATTCGTAAGTGCGAACATATGTATGCATGATCACCTACACGCCCTTATGAATGTCTATGCATATGTATGCAAACCTATAATGTCATGCCAAAATGTATACATGTTCCAACATATTTAAGTATATGCATATAAGTGTTTTTGTATTGTGCATGTCTGACTGTTCACACTTACTAATAACATCCTCAGAACCAACACACCTTCCAACACAACAACTTACACTTAGCGAAATAGAGAACAAACCCTTGCTTTATCATCAAAGCACATCAACAATCCTTAGTTCTTGATCTTGATCCCATTTAACACCACTATACATGAAAATCCACCATTCTTACTACCCATGAAACCAAATATCCCTAAAATACTCAGCCTATAGCAACATCTAACACCACTAACACGCTCATCACCAACACAACATACTATATATGCTTACCAAACCAATAATCTTGTACACCGGCATCTCAATCCCATTATCAATTTACACACTTCCTTAATATCCACCATCATAGCATGAAAAGATCTAAGGAGCCACACCAAGGTGCGTCTCAATACCGAAATCAACATAAGACGACTGTTACCATAATCAAATCTTACCAACGGCAAATGTTTCTCCCCTTAACCTTGATAATTTATGAGAAAACCCCACAACAAAACTCCCAACACTTGGATAACACATTCAAACTGACCATCTGTTTGAGGACGATATGAAGTATCGAAGTTCATCCGTGCACACACACAAACCCTAAGGAAACTCTTTCAAAACCACGCTGTAACTACAGATCCTTATCCATCACAGCCAACTTGGGCACCCTACACAAACGAAATCCCCGCAACCTACATATCCGCTATCTTACTCAACGCGTACCTCATATGCACAACCAGAAAGTGCACATTCTGCAAAGCGACCCACAACTACCCAAATCGAACTCTTCCTAATTAACACCAAAAGTAACCCCGCCACAACACCCACGATAGTCCTCTCCCATTTCCATTTCCGTTATCCCTAATGACCATAACAATCCAGAAGGAACCCGATGCTCAACCTTTACATGCTGACATACCTTGCTCTTAACAACATAATCCAATATATCCCTAACATGCAGTACCAATGAACCGTTAAACAACTACTTCCCCTTAATTAATTGCACCAAAGACAGTCTCTCTTGTAACCCTACTACTCAAAGCATAGGCCACAACATTAGCCTCACTGAGATGACACCCAATTGTCAAATCATAGTCTTTAAACAACTCCAACCATCTACGTTGCCTAAGACTCAACTCCTTCTACTACATCAAAACACTTTAAGATCTTATGATCTGTATATTCCAAACACTTCTCGCCATAAGATAATGTCTCCAAATCTTTAGCGCAAACACCATTGCGGCCAACTCAATATCATGCATATGATAATTGTGCACCCTCAACTGTCTAAAAGCATAAGCCACAACTCTATCATCTTGAATCAACACACACCCTAACCCCTCATAAGACGCGTCACTATAGACCACAAACTCTTTTCCTGACTCTGGTTGAATCAAGATCGGACCTCGCATCAAAGCTTTCTTTAACTTCTCAAAAGCTTGTTGCCCCACCTCCGTCCACTCAAACTTAACATCCTTTTGCAACAACTTCGTCAACGGAGCAGCAACCTTAGAAACACCATCCATAAAATGAAAATAATATCCCGCCAAATCTAAGAAACTTTGAACCTCCATCACCAACTTAGGTTGTTTCTAATTCACAACCGTCTATAGTGACGCGTCTTATGAGGATACCATCAATAATCACAACTACAAACTGATTATCCAACAAAACCTGTAACACAATCTGCAAATGTCTATCATGATCATTCTCAGTACGTGAACACACAAGGATACCATCGATAAACACAACTACAAACTGATCCAAGAACTCATGGAACACCCAATTCATCATATCCATGAAAGCTGAAAGTGCATTCGTCAACCCAAACGACATCTCCAAGAACTCATAATGCTCATAACGGGTGCGAAAGGCTGTCTTTGGCACATCTTTATCCTTCACCTTCAACTAATAGTATTCTGATCTCAAATCAAACTTGGAAAACAACGTTGCAACACGGAACTGATCGAATATGTCATCAATTCGCGGCAAAGGATACTTATTCTTTATCATCAACATGTTCAGTTACCGATAATCGATGCACATTCTCATAGTGCCATCCTTCTTCTTCATAAACAACACCGACGCTCCCCAAAGTGCACATTCTCATAGTGCCTTCTTCATATTTGGACTCATCACATACACCAAGTATGCTTGACATCCCACTTACAACAACTTCTTCGCTTTCGTAGCCGAAACAACATTGGACTAGAACTTAACATTCTCACCCACCACTATCACTTCATAATCATCAGCAAGCTTCAACGAAACACGCTTGGTCTCACAATCCACTACAGCCCTATGTTTCGCCAACCAAACCATACCAAGAATGACTTTAAGACCATAGAAAGGTAACTTCATCATATCAATCGCTAACACATGTCCTTGAACCATCAATGGGCACCACCAACAATTTCCTAACCTCAACCATCTCGTCAAAAGAACTCGTCACTTGCACACCCACATCTAAAAACTCAACCGATATATCAAGTAACTCTGTAATCACATCCGTGTCGTTCCTTCCCTCCCGGTGTGCATACACCCTCGCTTGTCCATCACCCTCAGGCTGAACAGCTACCTCATGAACAACATTTCCCGGACCATCACCCTTGCACTGGAAATTACCTTTGTCGTGCCCACAGCCTCTCTATGGTCCCACATCACGCACATGTGCCTACCACTCTCTAACAAATTAAGGACAATCACGCTTCGTGTGACTGGGTAAACACAACCCCAACATACACCCGAAGCTCCCCAACACTCACCCGTATATCATCTCCCACACTGACTACACCCAAGAGTGCGAGCAAAAGCATTTTGACCCGGCTGTCCACAAACAACCTTACTGGCACCACCTCACCTTTGATCCGGATAATGCCTCATATTTCGATACTTCCTATGATGATCCATTTCCGCATTTGATTCAACCATTCTCTTTCCCGAGCCAGAAACCACTCGCGCAAGAAACCAAACCCAAACTTTGCTCAATTTCCTTGGCACGAGTGACCAAGACATCAAAATTTGTATACTCTAAAGCCAACATATAGGTCTTCACTTCCTAATTAGCCCATAACGAAAACGATCACATTTCCAACGTCCGTCGGGAACCAATCTAGGAGCATACTGGCTCAACCGCACAACCCGCACCTTATACTCAAATACCGTCATACTCTCTTGCACCAAAGCCATAACCTCTCGCTTCCCTTCATCCTGATAGCGAGTACCCAAAAAGAAATTTCTATTAACATCCATGGTAGCAACCAACTTTACTACCCCATTAGTGGACCAATGCCATGTTAAACTCACGAACGAGGACAATGTCACTCAAGTTCAGAGACCACGCTCTAACAACCCCCAATCGAGGACCAAGTCAACTCAAAATCAGATTCTTCTCTAATAACATGCATATCCCTAGCACTGTTAATGCTAACTCCAATCTCTCGTCTCAATTTTGGTTTCCCAAAAACAATATAAATCTCATGCATGAAAATGAGATAATAAAAATAGTTAGGCTAGCAGAAGCAAGAATCCAGGACGCACAAGTCTTAAAACAAATCTTTTTACATCAATAGTAATAATGGCAATGGGTACCCCACTTTCTACCCCAAATCATCACATAACAATCATATAGCATGTTATCAAACACTGTACAAGTCAAACATCAAGAAATCAACCGTCTTACCTCCCAATTTTTCATAAACCTGCCTCTGATACCAACAAATGTAACCCCCTCGACCCGGTCTAGTCGTAAGACCGAACTGAACGAGTCACACAAGGAATATTGAAGAAAAACCCGAAAGTTCCTCTTCAATAAACGACCATTTTTTCTTTATATATTCTCTAGATGCAACATTATTATCCTAAGTGTACGAGCTCACAGCGGGTGAATTTACGACTCAATCGGGCGTCGTTTCGACATCCAATTATTCTGATTGTCAATTACAGACCATTTTGTAAAACTTAAAAATTTTAGGGACTTAATATGGAATTAAATTTACCAATATACAGTTAGTCAGGTTCCATGCTCACACGTTAATTTTCAGCTTAACACGACCATCCAAACTCACTCAAATGCATTCACGACATTCAGGGACCAAAATGTAAGAAAATAAAAACTCAAAAGATGTCATTTTACTACCATAACGGCTGGCCATATTGATAACCTTAGGCCTGTATCGGTACGGTGCTTTTAATTTTTAAAACACCAAATTCCAGTAGCATTTAACAGTACTAATACGCCCCCGCGTATCAAAACGCCTTCCCCTTTTGCCTTCAGCCCGTACCGATACGGTACTTAGCGTACCGACACGGTATGCCTGAAATGGCCTACCTGTATCGATACAGTAGCCCGCGTACCAATACGCATAGGCCTGTAATGTTCAATTTTGCTGTTTAATCACACAATTAAGCTACCCAAACCACTCTAACATGCTTCAAAGTCACACATAACATATTCAAGGATCGATCTTCAGCCAAAAGCAACAGAAACAACACCAAAACATGATCATATACTCAAAGGGAAATCTATAGGCATGCACCATATTGCCAAGTCAAGTCAAACACCAAAAACCATACCAAAGCTCAAACCAAACTATAAAGGCCATTTATAAGTCTTAAAAGGCAACACAAACATGTGCCAAACCTGGGAGTTCATCATACTCCCAAAACATATGATAACCCCCATTTCCAAATTATTACTACCATTTAGTTCAAACATACTTAAGCTTAAAGAACCTATTGGACTTCTACTCTTGCCTCCTTGCTACCCGATAGGCTATTTATCTGCATTGTTAAGAAAAGATAGTGTAAGCAACAAGCTTAGTGAGGGACGCTTATTTGAAAACCACAACAATGCCTTCTTGAAAACCTTTTCTCATCAAACCGTTTCTCATCATGCTCAAATACTTTCACATGCTTTAAAACCCATCAATGCAAAATCATTTACCTTTCTACACATGTATCATTTAACTCATGCATTAAACTACATGCAAATCTCAATGTAAGCTTCCCATGCTTGAACATTACAAACCACAATTAAAAATAGAATCTCATGTATAAATCCCATTATACAAAACCTTTTAAAACAATGATACATGTAATCTCATATATTGCCATTCAAGTGACCAGGATGGCTACGACCCCATCCATGGATAACACTACCCCTATCCATTAAAGTTCAGATATACGAATACCTTGATGGCTCCGACCCCATCAAGTCTCATGGTGATACTACCCACCATAATGCACACTTCGGCCAGGTTGGCACTACCCCCATTTCCCGTGGTGATGGCACTACCCCCATCACTCGCAACACAATAGAACTACTCCTATTGTGTAACCGAAGAATTTGGCTCACGTACGAATTTTGTATATATTATAGTGCACTCTCATACTATTGGTTGAACAATTATATCCGATTATAATAAGCTCATCACTTGCCAATATACACTTTAAAACCATGTTACCTTACTGTTTTTCAATGCATAATCAAAAACCATTTCTCATCCAATCTCAAAAGCACAACCAATACATAGCATTTTCTCAACATGATATAATCTCTTTAAAATCATAAAACATTCTCATGAGATCTCATGAATCATCTCACAATTCATAAAAACATGCATAATAGTAGGTAACAAATCTATCTTCAAAACATGAGCATGATTTAACAAAACAATGGGAAAACCGAAAACCGAGAGCGAAACCTTTCATACTTACTTCCAAGCTTAGATTAGCATTTCAAGCTTAATATAAACCCCCAAACCTTGCTTTCAAACCTTTGAAAAGCTTTTAAAATCATTTCCACTCACCGAAAATGATTCGCTTGCTTTGCCGAAGCGATCTCAAGCCCCTTCTAAAGCTTCTTGATCAATCTCCCCTGCTTCCAACCTAAGCAAAATAGAGGATTAATGCACAACTTTGCATCAAAATCCCCAGCAACTCAACTCCACACATTCTCTACTCAACAACCAACATTTCTTTACCTGAAAACAACCGAAAACATTGGCGAAACCACTCTAACCAATCTCCAAACATTACCCAGTGAGATCAACAACAAAACATCATCAAGATACATCTAAAAACATCTCCTCAATACCAAAACAACACCAGCCATCAATTAACCACTTAAACAAGCCACAAACTCAAAGATCTCAATCTAACGATCAAGCAAGTCACCTAGTTTCGGGATTACCACATAAAAATCCATTAAGCCTCATTGTCAAACATCAAAATCATGTTTAATCTCATCCTAAAATCAGCATTTTCAAATCAAAAACGAACATTAATTGATTTCACCCAATAAACATCAATTAAACCAATTTTCTACAATTATATCATCAAAACCCATTAGAAAATATTCATAAAAGATCAAGAACTTAGGAATTTCAGTAAAGAACCTTTCATTAGAGGAGAAGAACAAAATTTTACCTCTAATGATTGCTTTCCCCCATTTGTATAGATTTACATGAGAAAACAAAGATAAGACAATAAGATTTTGATAGGAAATCATTTAGAGTTAAAAGGATGAATTAAATCAAGTGATTACCTTAAATATTTGAAGAGAAATTGATGTTTGGCTGGAGAGAATTTGAAAGAAAATAGTTGAAAGAAAAGTTAGTTACATGAAATGTGTTTTAAGAAATCAATGAGTAATTAATCCTCTTCAATTTATTTTATTTAATAAATCATTTTAAAATTAACCAATTAAGAGGTAAAAAGTCTGAATTAAACTTTGGGTCAAATGCTCCTTAAAGATTCTAAGTTCTGATCCATTTACAAATTAGTCACTAAAACAGTTTTGCAACTTTACATTTTGGTCACTATTACCAAAATGTCAAACCTCCAAAATCCATTTTCCTAAATTGATTCCACCAAAATCATTTATATATTAAATAAAGATTTTAAAGCATTTTCCATATTTTATTTCTTCCAAAAACCTTTCAAATTGATTTATTCTCGAAACTAGCCTAAATTGCCGTAATCGGTTTGACCGAACCGTCTAGCCAAACCCGGATAACTCCTAGGCCCAAAATAGAGGCGTTACACATATATAAATATAGCTCCCAATGTGAGAATAGCTCTAAGGTCATTTAACTAAAAGAGCATATCTTGATTCTTATTAGAGGTGAGCATAGCTTCAAATTTATATACTAACATAAGCAAGGCTTATACATAACATATCAATGTTTTCAATTACACGTAGCTTTCGAATATGTAGTTCTTAGTATTTTAACATATTCAATTACATATAGCATTCTAACATGTATTCCATAGCATATTAACATATTCAAATATATATGACCTTCGAACATGCATTTCAAAACACATCAGCATATTCCATTTCATATACTTTCGAATATAGCTTGGTTAGGACCCAAGATTTTTGCATATTGTATAGTACTCTATAAATTTAGTACTTACCTTGTATTCCAAGCCAAATCTTAAGCATAACTTGACAAAATTCTAGAGGCAATGAATTTAAATCAAAGAAAAATGATCGGGAAGGCTGTAGACCTATCCCGAGACTTTAAACTATACTCACTATTTATTCCACACTAGATTTGTTCCCAGATCACGATCCCCTTTCGCTATCTACCGTTTAATCTATCTTAGCCCTTACACCTTCAATTTCTTCTTGGTCTAACATATCAAAGAATTCACTTATATATTAGAACCATTCCTAACAATATTTTACTTGCAAAGCTACTTAGTTATTCAAATATATATTTCATATCATACAAAACTGTCCATGACAACTCAAGTGTCCAAACAATCCTTGATTACATATGTACCACATACATAGATACAAAAATAGTCCATAATTGCTCATATATACACAAAACAGGGAAAATTTACTCCTATATAATTTTGTATATCAAAACAATCTACTCACTTTGCATACTCACTTGTTTACATCAAAACAGTCCACAATGTTCATGTAAATGCAAAACTATCTTGTTCTCATATATATACACAATGCATGGTCAAAACAGTCCTTAACATACATATATTCATATATATACATTCACAGAACAGTCTTTAATACACATATTTCCCCTTATATAACCACAAAACAGTCCACCAAAATTCACCTATATGCAAAACAACCCCTATTACACTCATAAACATGTATATCATCAAAACAGTTCATTATGCATTCTTCTTCATGAAGAACAATCCTTATATGCATTCATGAAGCATTTACCCCTGTTTTAATTATTCAAAACAGTTCACCATACATATATACACTTACAAAACAGTTCAGTTTACATACGATTTCATTTATGCACTCAAAACAGTTCATGTAACTTTATTCCAAGGCAAAACAGTCCCACGTTCTTTTATTTTATCAAAAACAGTCCCAAAACAGCTTAGTTATTAGTAAAACAGTCCCAACTATATTACCAATCAATTCCATATTTTAATTACTCAAAACAGCCCATATGCCTATAAAACAGTCCTCCCCTATTATTTTTACTCATTAAATCAGCCCTATAATTTTCATAAACATTCAAAAACAGTCCCTAGCATGATCACATCCATTCGAAACAGTCAAATGCTTACATTCCCACTTAAACATGTTCAAAACAGTCCATAAATATATGTATCACCACAAAGCAGCCCCTAATACTTGCACACATGTACTTATCAGCCCTTAAACCATCAATTTAATCCCTAACCATCCTCAAATTGATAAAAACAGTTTCAAGAGTTCTCTAATCACATCAAGTTAAAAAAATAAATCAAACACATCATTTGTACACATCCTAGATTCACAACATGAATTAGTTTCCAATAAATCTTCAACAATGGGTTCAAGAGCAAATATCGCGTTTAAATTCTCAATTTAAATACAAGATAAAGGTGAAAAGGGAGAGTATATCACCTTCTTCCTTAAGCAAAAAAAAAAAAAAAAAAAACTCCATGAATCATGCAAAATCAAAGCTTTAGTTCAAGCTTCCATGGCTATCTAAAGATTCTCTCTCTCTCTCTCTCTCTCTTTGATAATTCGGCTCCTTGGGGAAGATAGAGAATGATCTCTTCATCTTTCACCCCTTAGCCGAGTGTCTCAAGCATGCTCTCCTAAGGCTTGACATGTGTACATGTCCCCAAAAATTCATTATGATTACATGCTTTAAAAACTTCTTAATAGGTCCTTAATTAAATCAATTGGAAATGTAAAGGCTATCTTTATTCCAAATGAATTACAATCAAAGTAGTAACATACTCCTAGGCCAAGGTTTAGGGTATGACAACAACTATCCAATTAGAGCAAGCCTTTTGTCTCCAAAGACTCTCCTTTTGTTCAAGAATGATGTCAAGTTTTGAGCGTAATTTTTCTACTAATAAAGATAAAGAGGTAGCATATCGTGTACCAATAAGGCCTTCTCTATACCGCGCAGCCTGGCCAATATTCATTTTTTCTTCCTCCCATGTGGCCTAGTATCTCCATATTCCATGCATAAATTCCGGATTTAAAACCCAACAAGTTTTGTTATAAACTCAATCCCGGTTTCCACAGTGCGACTAAAGTATCCGAAAACTTTAGATGATCTTGCCATGCCGCAATAAAGCGAAAAGGTCTATAGCACGGTTCATGAATATCATCTGATAAACGAAGTAAAAGCGGTCGATGGTTAGAACCAATTTTATCCAAATGTAAGACATGGCTCTAAGCGAAGCGATGAAGCCAAAGAGCATTGATCAAACATATGTCAAGATGTTGACTCAGATTGCCCCTAGACCATGTAAACGGCAAACCACGAAAGCCCAAATTAGATAATCCATTGTTAAAGAGGAATTCCGCCAATAACTGACTACCCCTTACCTGATGCTCCGAGCCTTCAGACCTCTCATCGTCTGCAAGAATGACATTAAAATCTCCACCCAAAAACCAAGGATGAGCATCTCCAGGATTAAAAGCTTCCAACTGTTGCCAAAGATGTTTACGTTTAGATTCATGCAGCCTAGCATATACACGGTGGACTGAAACCCACAATCTAAATTCACAGATCTAATATAGCCATTAACAAATTGATTCGAAATATCCAAAATATCAACCACCACAAATTAATCCCATAGAAACCAAATACCACCACTAAACCCATGAGCTTCTATTCGAAAAGAATTTGGAAAACCCAGTCTCGAGATGACACGATCAACAATACCACCACTAACGCGTGGCTCAAAAAGCGCAACCAAGTTTGGTCGATTCGCCCGAATGAATGATCTAAAAATACATCAGAAAGCATGATTCGTCGCTCTCTAACAATTCTAAAACATTGTGTTAATCATCATAAATAAAATTTCAAAGATAAACGAACCTCAAAGTTCGACAACCCCAACTGGGTCTCCGTGATTCGTCCCACCAGGCAGCTCTTTACGCAACTCGATCTGAGTTTCTAGAATATCCCCCACTAGCATCACAGGCACCCCTATTTCCGCATGCATACTAGAGTTACCTTGGCCCTCCAAACCACCACCAAAGCTTTTATCCAGCTCATATAAAATTTTTTTGCGCCCAATCTATAAAAGCTGGGTTGGACACTCCTCGGGGTTCAGCTGATTTTCGAGGTTGTGGCCTCTTCTTGGTTGCATCTTTAGAATGCTTCTTAACTGCAGAATGTGATTCGGATCATATCCTGTATCATGGGTAAGCAATGTAGTACTCTGACCATCCACTAACGGCAACACACTCGACACTTGCTTTATTTACCTGGAAATTATTAGAACTCGCCTGAACCGATTTCTCCTTACATCCAACCACATCAACCACGGGCAGCACACGACTATTGTTGACCGACTGATCCCTTTCTACATTATGTAACAACGGTGTCGCCACCAATTTTTTTTAATTTATATTTTAGGTGAGATTAAATCACTTGAAAATCTGATTATTTTAATAAAATTTATTTTTTTCGTTTATATTAAAACAACGAGTTTTGGGTATGCAAAACAAAAAAAATAGGTTCGAGAGTCGGTTACGTGTGAGGAATGGTGAGCACCCTACAACGCCCAAAATTGGTACCCGATCGATTACAAATTGTTTTAATGACAGAAATTAATAATTCGAATTTAATTTAAAATTTGTAATCCCTTAAGATATTTAAAAGAATATTTGTGTGTATAAAAGAAATTTACACTCCTACCCTCGGGGCATAATTTCTATTAGATTCTCAAATGAGGAAAATCTATTTTAAAAATTATAATAAAAAATGATATTTTGTGATACAGATTAACGGAAAGCGGCACCCCTATGCTCGGGGTACGTTTTCCACAATAATCCCTAACAAAAGGGTTTTAATTTTAAAATTAATTAATCAATATATAAACATATTTTATTCAAACATGGCATACAAAATATAAAAAACATACCAATAATTAAAAGAATATTGTAAATAAGTCATACAACTTAAAATATACAAACATGGCATACCAAATATATTTATTACAAAAACATGCCAATACATATCTAAGCCAAAAATAAGTACAAAAATAAAGAATAAATTTTACCCTACTAGAAGCTCGAATGAAGAACTTCGACCGACCCTTAGCAAGATCCTCGCGTCACCTAGCCATAGTAAAAAAACGACCCGAACGAATCTCAGCAGAACTCCGATCGAATAATTGATCGAACCTTTGGGTACTAAAAATTCCCCAGTGAGAGCACTCCTCTCGAACTTAAAAAGGCACTGCCCTTGGTGCCATTTTCTTAATGGCTTATCGCCATTTTTCAATGGCTTTGTGGTGTTGCCATTTTTATGGCTTTTTTGCCTGCGTGAGGCAAAGCCTCCCCCGCCTTTTATAGGCATTTGCGAGGTGAGTGGAAAGTAAGGTGGCGTGGATGTCTTGCATGGCATCCACGATTGTTTACTTTTTTTTTTACTTTGGCCTTTTTTATTATTATTATAAATATTTTGAATCTGGGGTCCTTACATTCGATTTTATTCGGGTTTTTATAACCTATTTTTACAATATAAAACCTCCTATTTGTTATTCTGCAGGGCGGTAGAGCAGATTTTGGGCGGTGGCACGGTGTGGCTGGATAGAGGGTTAAGTTATTAGGGTTTTTAGGATTAAGGGTAGTTTAGTATTTTTTAGTGTAATCGAGTATGATGGGTTTTTTGGGTTGTAAATGGGTAATAGGTTTGGATATTGGGTAATATTATTGTAATGAGTTTATGGGTATTGTATAGGTTATTGGTTTAATAAAAATGGGCCTTAATTTTTGGACTGGTTTAGTTTGGGCTGAGGCCCGGACAAAAATAGGTTATGACAGCTGCCCCTCTTTGCTCATTGCTGTGTAACAGGAATATAGCAAAGACCAAAGAATAACCATTTTTGTCCGGTTATGTTTAGTTTCTTTCTCTGGCCACCGCTTCTTCTTAGGCTTCACTTGATCTGCTCAGCCACTCTTGTAGGCAAAATCTTCAAAAATGAGATGATCTGTTAGGGTGATATAATCTTCAAACCTAGGGTGATTCGTTGGAGGACACAAAATAAGTTCGGCTTGCTACGACTCTAACGATGATGCAATGCCTGAAGAAAATTTGACCTAGCTGCAACACTGACGAAGAGGCAATGTCTACAAAACTTGATCCAACTACAACACTGACGAAGATGCAAGATCGATGGATGATGGTTCTGACATTTGATCCGGCTGCAACACCGACGAGGAGACAAGATCGAATAAAGGCTTTGATGTTTGATCCGACTGCAACACTGACGAAGAGGCAGGATCGAATGAAGGGTAATGTTTGATCCAGCTACAGCACTGACAAAGAGACAGGACTGAATGATGACGATTTTGATATTTGATCCATCTGCAACACCGACATAGAGACCTGATCTTAACATAATTTTTCTTTTTCTTTTTTTCTCTTTTCTATTTTTTCTCTTTTCTTTTATCTTTTTTTCCTCTTTTTTTTTCTTTTCTTTTCTTTTTTTTTGGCAACATCATTTACTAGGTGAGGAAAAAAGTTAGTAAATTTTGACCCAGCTACAACACTGACGAAGAGGCAAGGTCTATAGTAAGGTTGATCCAGCTACGACACTAATGAAGAGGCAGGATCAAGAGTTAGTGAATTTGGTCTAGCTACAACACCGACGAAGAGGCAAGACCAGGAGTTGGTAAAGTTTGACCCAACTACAACACCAATGAAGATGCAAGGTCTAGAGTTAATGGGGTTGATCCAGCTACGACACTGACAAAGAGGCATGATCAGGAATAGTAACTTGGTCCAGCTCAGCACCGATGAAGAGGCAAGACCAAAATTTGACCGAGCTGCAACACCGACGAAGAGGCACGATCTAAAGATAAAAAGTTTTGATCCAACTGCAACATTGACAAAGAGGCAGAATCAGAGGATGAAAGTTTGATCTGCAACAACTCTGACGAAGTGGCAAGATCTGAATAAGAAGGTTTGATCCGCAACAACTTTGACGAAGTGGCAGGACTCAAGAAGAAGGTTCGATCTGCTACAACTCTGACGAAGTGGCACGACCTGGAGAAGAAGGTTCGATTCGCAACAACTCTGACGAAGTGGCATGATCTCGAGAAGAAGGTTCGATCTGCTACAACTCTGACGAAGTGACACGATTTGGAGAAGAATGTTCAATCTGCTACAACTCTGATGAAGTGGCACGATCTGGAGAAGAAGGTTTGATCCGCAACAACTCTGACGAAATGGCATGATCTTGAGATAAAGGTTTGATCTGCTACAACTCTGACGAAGTGGCATGATCTGGAGAAGAAGGTTCAATCTTCTACAACTTTGACGAAGTGGCACGATCTGGAGAAGAAGGTTTGATCCGCAACAACTCTGAGGAAATGGCATGATCTCGAGAAGAAAGTTTGATCTGCTACAACTCTGACGAAGTGGCATGATCTGGAGAAAGTGCTGATCAAGCTACAACTCTGACGAAGAGGCATGACCGGATGATGAAAGTTTGATCTACAACAGCACTAACGAGGAAGCAGGATCTGAGAGTTCGATTCTAATCAAGCTACAACTCTGACGAAGAGGCATGATCCAAGAATTTAATTCTAATCAAGCTACAACTCTGGAGAAGAAAATTTGATCTCCTACAACTCTAATAAAGTGGCATAATCTGGAGATTTGATTCTGATCAAGCTACAACTCAGACGAAGTGGCATGATATGGAGAAGAAAGTCTGATCTGCTACAACTCTGACGAAGTGGCATGATCGAAGTTTTGGAATTTTTTTGTTTTTAATTTTCTCTTTTTTCATTTTTTCCTTTTTTGGATTTTTTGCCAATTTTTATTTTTTTATTCTTTTTCTTTCTTTCTTTTTGGATCTTTTTGAATTTTCCTTTGATTTTTTTATTATTCTGAAGATGAGGTTCGAAGAAAATATTTGGTCTAATCGCACAGTCAACGGTGAAACTAGACTTGGACAAAAATTCGACCTGCTATACCATCGACGGCAAAGAAAGATCTGAAAAATATAGGATTTGCTATATCAAAGCGGGGAATCACGACCCTCTTGAGCTTTGATCACCTTGTCTTCTTCTAAAAGGGCATATAAATCCCTAATTGTTCTTTTATCAGTGTTTGTTCCGCTGTAATTTCAGGGAGATGAATTTGTTGTTGTACTTATTCTGATGCAATTCCAGGGAAGTGGCATAATTTGAAGATTTGATTCTGATCAAGCTACAACTCTGACGAAGTGGCATGATATGGAGAAGAAAGTCTGATATGCTACAACTCTGACGAAGTGGCATGATCGAAGTTTTAGGATTTTTTGGAATTTTTTTGTTTTTAATTTTCTCTTTTTTCATTTTTCCTTTTTTGGATTTTTTGCAAAATTTTATTTTTTATTCTTTTTCTTTCTTTCTTTTTGGATCTTTTTGAATTTTCCTTTGATTTTTTTATTATTCTGAAGATGAGGTTCGAAGAAAATATTTGGTCTAGTCGCATAGTCAACGGTGAAACTAGACTTGGACAAAAATTTGACCTGTTGCACCATCAACGGCAAAGAAAAATCTGAAAAATATGGGATCTGCTATATCAAAGCAGGGAATCACGACCCTCCTGAGCTTTGATCACATTGTCTTCTTCTAAAAGGGCATAGAAATCCCTAATTGTTCTTTTATCAGTGTTTGTTCCGCTACAATTTCAGGGAGATGAACTTGTTGTTGTACTTATTCTGATGCAATTCCAGGGAGATGAAATTGTTGTGCCAATTTGTTTCACCATTTGTTGGAGGGGCATAATCAATATCGGGGAAGTAGAATCTGCAAATTTAAGTGATCTGTTCCACCATCGACGTGGAGGCATAATATAGAAAGATTGATCCGCTACAACACTGGAGAAGAGGCAGGATCTGATCAAACTACGACTCTGACAAGGAGGCATGATCTGGGAGTTTGATTCGCTACACCACTGACGGAGAGGCAGGATCTGATCAAGCTACGACTCTGACGGAGAGGCATGATCTGGGAGTTTGATTTTGCTAATACATTGACGAAGAAGCAGGATCTGAGAGTTCAATTTCGGTCGAGCTACAACTCTGACGAAGAGACACGATCTACGAGGTTGATTTTGATCAAGCTATGACTCTGGCAAAGAAGCGTGATCTGTAGATTTTGTTGTTCAAGTTGTGACTCTGATGAAGATGCATGATCCAAGAGTTTGATTTTGATCAAGCATGATCTTGAGAAGAAAGTTTGTTGATCCATTGTACCATGTTACGGGTAAGATAGGATGAGTATAAGTTGGTTGATCCGTTGAGGGTTTTAACATTGCTTTCGAGGGTGATATCTCGAGGGTCCTAGCATTACTCTTGAAGGTAACGGCCCGAGGATCTCTTTTTTTGACTCTGCTTTCTTTGGTAGCTGGTTCTCTCTTTGGTTAATCTTCTTCTCTTCTCTTCTTTAGGGAAAAAACTTGATCGATCAATCTACTTTTCACCATTGGGAAGATAATACATGCCAAAGTTAAAAAAGTGTTTGGCTAGAGTGTGTGATAAACTGTCAGCTCTATAATAAAATTGAAAGGTTTGATCTGAATATTTGGTTTGACTGATTCTTTTTGTCAAGGATGTTGGATCTTGTTAATGGTTTTTTCATTCTTGGTTGAAGGCACCACACAATATTTGCCTCTTTTCTTCATGTCAAGGATACTAGAATTTGTCGACAGCTATCTGCTCCTTCCTGTTTGAAGATGCCAAACCTTTGTTCAAAATTTGCCCTAGTGAAGGTTTGCCCCCAAATTTCATTGTCCCCACTCTTTTCTAAGTTTGAACTTCTAAGATGAATGACCTTGAAGTCATCTCTTTTCTTTTTCTCAAGGGAAATTATCTTGCGACACCACCGTCTGAGATGCAAAATTTTGATTAAACTGGCCCACCACCACTGGCGAACGTGAGATCAGGAAAAAGTCGATTCTTCTATTTCATGGAGAGGAGTCATGATCCTGAATACTTGAGCTTTTTGAGCATTCAGCCTTCTTCAGGGCTAAAGATTGATCATCAATTGTTGCCCCTATCGCTGAGGTTCTTCAGTCTCTTCCTTGAACATATTTATACATTCAACCCAAAAATAAATGTGTTATAGATGCACCTAAATTTGTGCCTAATACATGTGCATGATAACTTTAGGTGTGTGTACCTAATCTAAATGCATGATGAATTTTCCTGCATGCAATTAAATGTATGAACGTGGCATGATCTTTCTTGGCCCTTAAAGAGATGCCCCTGACCCTTTGCTAGTCAGATCTTTGCTTCTAATCGAATAGTGTTCAGTGTTTTGTACATGAGGATGCCCCAACCTTCCCTGGGTTTGATCATCTTAGGGATTACTTCCTGAGATGAACCCTTGCATCCAACCACATCAACCACGGGCAGCACACGACTATTGTTGTCCGACAGATCCCCTTCTACATTATGTAACAACGAGGAGTCGCCACCAATCTTTTTTAATTTATATTTTAGGTGAGATTAAATCACCTAAAAACACGGTTATTTTAGTAAAACTTGTTTTTGTCATTTTTATTAAAACAATGAGTTTTGGGTCTGCAAAACCAAAAAATAGGTTCGGGAGTCGGTTATGTGTGAGGAAAGGTGAGCACCCCCACAACGCCCAAAATTGGTACTCGGTCGATTACAAATTGTTTTAATGATAGAAATTAATAATTTGAATTTAATTTAAAAATTTGCAATCCCTTAAGAAATTTAAAAGAATATTTGTGTGTATGAAAGAAATTTACACCCCTACACTCGGGGCATAATTTCTATTAGATTCTCAAATGAGGAAAATCTATTTTAAAAAATATAATAAAAACGATATTTTGTGATAGAGATTAACGAAAAGCGACACCCCTATGCTCGGGGTACGTTTTTCACAATAATCCCTAATAAAAAAGGGTTTTAATTTTAAAATTAATTAATCAATATATAAACATATTTTATTCAAACATGCCATACAAAATATAAAAAACATCCAATAATTAAAAGAATATTGTAAATAAGTCATACAACTTAAAATATGGAAACATGACATACCAAATATATTTATTACAAAAACATGCCAATACATATCTAAGCCAAAAATAAGTACAAAAATAAAGAACAAAATTTACCCTACTAGAAGCTCGAATGAAGAACTTTGACCGACCCCTAGTAAGATCCTCGCGTCACCTAACCATAGTAAAAAAAATGATCCGAGCGAATCTCAGCAAAAATCTGATCGAATAATTGATCGAACCTTTGGGTACTAAAAATTCCCGGGTGAGAACATTGCTCTCGAACTTAAAAAAAGGCACTGCCCTGGTGCCATTTTCTCAATGGCTTATCGCCATTTTTCAATGGCTTTGTGGTGTTGCCATTTTATGGCTTTTTTTGCCTGTGTGAGGCAAAGCCTCCCCCGCCTTTTATAGGCATTTGGGAGGTGAGGTGAGGTGAGTGGAAAGTAAGGTGGCGTGGATGCCTTGCATGGCATCCACTATTGTTTACTTTTTTTTTACTTTTGTCTTTTTTTTATTATTATAACTATTTTGAATCTGGAGTCCTTACATCCGATTTTATTCGGGTTTTTATAACTTATTTTTACAATATAAAAATCTAAAATCTCCTATTTGTTCTTCTGCAGGGCGGTAGAGCAGATTTTGGGCGGTGGCACGGTGTGGCTGGATAAAGGGTTAAGTTATTAGGGTTTTTAGGATTAAGGGTAGTTTAGTCTTTTTGAGTGTAATCGGGTCTGAAGGGTTTTTTGGGTTGTAAATGGGTAATAAGTTTGGATATTGGGTAATATTATTGTAATGAGTTTATGGGTATGTATGGGTTATTAGTTTAATAAAAATGGGCCTTAATTTTTGGACTGGGTTTAGTTTGGGCTTAGGCCCAGACAAAAATAGGTTATGACACATTACTTACCACATCTTTAGCCAGAGTTTGAAATCGCGAGCCATGCACCTTGTCTTTACCATTATTATTCATTGGATTATGGCTAGCCGAAACCCCACGTCTGCGATTTTCAACTATTATTCAGGGACCGTAAAGTTCCGAGTTTGGATTCGGTAATTTCTCCAACTGAGACCCCAAAGCCTCCATGAAATTATTCCTTGTTCAGCACCTTCCTGAACCTTATCTTAACCACAGGAATCCTTCGAATGCCCATACACACCACAAGCAAAACAAATCTGTTGCAAACCTTCATATTCCAAGTGCCGAACTCTACCATCAATACAGATCGTTGATAGAAGCGGTTTATCAAGTTCTACCAACACCGCCATACGAGCAAATTTTCCTCTATCTTTAGCCTGTGTGCTATAATCAACCTTAGCCACTCGACCAATCACAGATGCTATATAGCAAAACAACGTCTTTCGAATAATACTGGAATGTAAACGAACCCACGCCATAACATGTGAGGGGTGTTTTTCTAAGGTAGTGAAGGAACGACTCCAAGGCTGAACAGTCAAATAACTCCCATATATCATCTAGAGACCATCCGTGAGAACCTTTGTGTAATCATGCTCATTCGAGAATCTCACAATGAAATAGTTGTTATCCATATCAATAAGTTGAATTTTTCCCAGTGGTTTCCAAAGAACCTGAATTTGATTCAATAAAACTTTATAGCCTATAACACGACCTAAAAGTCTGAAGATAATCGCATTTCGCATGTTCCGGTCTATTTGATCATATACTTTGTCGAAAAACTGAATTGATGGAATCTGAGCACTCCTATCAATCCTGACATCTTCATCCAAAATTATAACCTCGTCTGTAGCAAAGGATTTCCTCATACCACCATCTGCAGCAGCCTTGTTAGCATAGGTCAGTTTTCGGCAGCAGTTGACTCTTGTTCTGAAGGCTTTGGATTATCACCATCCCCTACCTCAATAGGAGTTTCCTCCTCCAGGGACGCAACACCATCTACAACATCAATGAGCAACTCCTGACCTAGGGTTTCATCATCCATATTGTTCCTACCCTTCTTAGGCGTTCGTGCATTATCCAGGGGTATTGGCGAAGCCGGATGTTCCGGCGTTGTCGGCAACGTGATCTGAGGGATATTATCCGGTGGCCGGCCACTAGAGTTTCCATGCAAATTCGGTTGAGGGGCGCGGGAGTTAGTCCGGTTGAGAGCATTAGGGTTTCAAAAGTAAAATATATTACTTGTAATAGATATTTTAACAAGTTTAAACTATAATATTAAATTTAAAAAATAATATTACAAAATTCATAAAACTTTTCCCACTATTATAGAGTCTTCCAAGTACTCGTAGCGAAGTGATTAATCATTATTATAGACTATGGATGGTCATTTGACCCCAACCCAAAATAATAATTTTTTTTTAAGATAAACTATACCAGTGACCACCGAACTATTTGTGGATACCTATTTTGACCATCGAACTCGGCAACTCGTCAATCAGATCACCAAACTTATTAAATTGAACTATTTTGATCACCACTGTTAAAAAACTAACGGATGGATGATGGAGGGGGATGTGGCAGTTAACGAAAATTTATAAAATTATACATTTGGTCCTAATTTTAATTTAGTTAATTTAAATTAACCAACCAATCGGAGGATGACACGTGTCCCCATCTCTTTTTAATTTTAATTTATTTAGTTTAACAGATTTAATTAACCAACCAGATGGTGACTGTGTATAAAATATGTTATCATCTCATATCACCACTGTTAAAAAACTAAATGACACGTATCGTCCTCTGATTGGTTGGTTAATTTTAATGTATTAAATTAAAATTAGGACTAAATCGATACAATATGTAAATAACATGGACCAAATGTGTAATTTTACAAATTTCCGTTAACTACCACGTCACACCTCTGTCACTCATCCATAAGTTTATTAACAGCGGTGGTCAAAATAGGCCAATTTGATAAGTTTGGTGGTCACCGATGTAGTTTACCCTTTATTTTATTATAAATATTTAAGTATAATTGCTATAATTCCATTCTCTTTATATATTTTTTCAATTATCTCCTTATTTTGTCTAATAAAAATAAATAAGTATTATGATGTCCCTCTCTATTTGTAATTTTCAATTAACTCCATATTTTATCGAATAAAAATAGAAAAAATATTTTTTAAAGTCAAGCCAGGCCAGGTTCGAAGTTTTACTCTAAAATTTGGGTCAGGTTTCGAGTGGGTGGAACAACATAAAATGTTGACTTGGGTCGAATTCAAATGAAGGTGTTAAATTTTCAGATCGAGTGTGGGTCGACTAAAAGCTCGACCCATAACCATCCCAATTATAAACCATAAATATTTTAGTTTAAAAAAGCTATAGGATATTTACCATTTCCCCTGATACGTCATCTAATCTCTTAGGGGTTGCTTTGAAAGAATCTTATTGATTTCACAATTGGAATTTTGTGATTGTAAAGTTGGAGAGGGCCGTAATTAAGAACTCACCGAGTGATCTTAGTAGTAAAGGATAATATTGTTTTTTAAAATGATCTAAATTTGAGCAGTATAGTCTGTAAATATACATGAATTTATTTAAATTTAAAACTGAAGTAATATAATACCTTATAATTGAATTAAAATACTAAAAAAATTAAAATTAAACACAAGTTCATGGAAGAGCCGTCATACATGCATTATCATAGAAAATAAAATTTGGAGGGGGTCCTCGAAGAGGTTTCTAAATTAATTCTATTTGTTTGTAAAAAAATAATATATTTTTTTATTTTGAAAGGAATTGACATTTTCTCACTAATTCTCATCTCATCCATTTATGAAAAAAATTCATTTTGGTAACTCAAATTCAAAAACTTGTAAAATGGTCACTAAAATTATATTATGTTAGATTTTATGGGTAACACATGTCAAAACTTATATTATGATACCAACTAGTGTTGGGTGCATTAGTAAGGCACATTGTACTCCCAAGGAGAGGGCGTGTGTTCGAACCTTAGAGACGACATTGTTGGGAGGGGCAGCCTTGCACCCCGAACATGAACAGTAAGACGGACATGCATATTACCAAAAAAAATTATATTATGATCAAATGTGTCACCACATGATTAGTTTAATGACGAGTGAGAATAAAACTAAAGTGTCAGACCTGGGAATCGAACCCAGGTCCTTTATGGAATGCCAACCAATCCATGTATAATTCTCAATCATGTATCATGTAACTGAACTAATAAATTAGAACAATACAAAATACACACAATTTATAAACACGTCGCTTATTAAAAAACAATGGGGTTCAAGTTTGGTTTTCAGTCATATATCATGTAACCCATGTATAATTCTCAACCATTTATCATGGAACCCATGGATGCTGGAAATGGGCAAATATGATGATGTTAGGGTGCTGGTTTTTTAGAGTTGGTTTTCAGTTTGATTGTTTTAAGTATTATTGGTGTACTATTTTCCTCCGACTAGGTTTAGGGGGCTTTTTAATGAGGCACTAATAGTACCATAGGTATACTTCCCCTTTTTATCTAAAAAACAATGGGGGTTCAAGTTTCTTCCCCAGCCAACGTTGAGTTTGCATAATCTGGTGCAACAAGATATAGGCGAAGCTCAAGTAGTCGCTCCAAGTTAATTTCTCACATCCTTTGTAGCTGTTTTGTAACAAAAAATAAGGTTTTTATATATAATTGATGTAATTAATTTTGTTATACCTCTGGACCCAAAGCCTCCGAAAATTTTATACCCCCAACATCTGTCTCCAAAATTTGCAAGCCGCCACTAAAATTCCTTTGGAGCTCTTATTATCCACACTACCCAGCATGTGAGGCATCATAGCCTCCGGAGCTCTCATTCTCCGGACCGTTCTTCATACTCAGTTGTCATGCCTTAACATGACAACTGTCAAGTCCACTTAACCCAAAAACTCAACCTATTGTTCAGCAACAGAAACTACTATCAGCCCATCAATAGCCATCATGGCACTAGACCTGACACCTCCATTGAACAAAGTCCACTGCCCATTATAAATTCCCTCACATCAATAACAACAAAGGCTGGAACAAGAAGAAGGACAACTAGGGAAAGCTCCCCCTCTCCCATCTCTCTTATCTTTTCACTCGACCTACAACCATCATACTATCTACAGCTCTCCGCCTCAAGTCAACAGGGATGAACTGTCTGAAACTACCTCCAACCACCTTGGTCTTCCTCTCTACCTCCCTTGTTTCGTGTTTGATCATTTAGGCATAAACAATTGGGAAGTGAGCGTGAAGATCTTCCCAACCAAGATAATTAGTCACAATAGTTCTCATGGTGACGCTCCCAACACGTTTGACTTTTGTAACCAATAACGCTGGTCCCGAGACCAATGATAATGATGAACAATGGAGACACCACAATCGCCATGCAAAGCTCCCATCTTGGAGCTGACTCAGATGCATCCTCAAATATAACCATCCCAAAATAATCAACTCATCTACAAATCCATATGTTATGTTTGGTTTTTCTAGCCGGTAACGGTGGGGACAAACGCTTGAAACTCTTTGAGCAATTTGAAGTTTCTTTAGGTGTTGGAAGAAGAAACACCTAGTGCCTACCGTCGACGTCTTCGAAGCACCTTCCTTGTGACTAGTGGCCTCGAGTTTGTTGGCTCAACTCTTTTCTTGGAGATCATGCGCAGAGGTGCTCACCATGTTTGAGTCTTTTGCCTTCGACACCATTTCCCTTGGTCAGGCCAACTCACCAACCATGGCATCCGCTGCATCCAAGGTTTCCCAAGCATTGTAGGTTTATGAGATCTTCAAAGGTATATGACGCTTTTGCTTTAGTATTTTATAAATGAGTATTACAGCCTCTACACCTCAAAATAATTTATCTTCCATAAGATATGCATAGAATGCTATAAGTTTATGATATCGTCAAAAGTATTTGATGCTTTTGCTTGAGTGTTTCAAGGAGGAACACTACGTGCCATGTACTCTAGAATCTTTAGGCACACATACTTCGTCAAATGATGTAAGTTCAAATAGTTGCTAGGTAGCATAGAAACGAAAGCCTTTAGGCTAAGATACTTAAGCTGCTACTAAAAACAAAGGCGTTGATACTCTGTCATGCTTATAAGCTTAGAAATGATTGTGCTCATTAGCTAGAGCTTCTAAGAATATTTTTATGGACTCTTCCACTCTTAATAGGCTTTAAGACGGACTAGATTAAAGGCCATACACCCAGTCATAGAGGTGTAGAGATAGGTTAGCTCATAGACTTTTCTCTACCGTGAGAGGCGTAGAGAGAAACTTGCACATAGCTTCACACCCATCTTCAATAAATTGCGATATATTTGCAAAATCATCAAGATACCTCCGTCCAATATTCATAAATATTTTATAATTTGCTTCATGGATGATTGAATGTATCGAATTTGTAAATGTTTGTGTCTCTCCATGATTTAAAATTCTTACTCTTACATTCTTCAATGAATATTGTTAGATCGTCATCCCTTATTCAATGTCTCTAGCATTATGTTTTTCTCCAAAGACATTGAGATGTCAACACTCTTGTGTCCTGAGTGACACCTGATATGCAAGAGTGTGGATGTCTGCCCCAATAGAGGTTTGCCTCCGCCCATTCAATGCCTATTGCATTGTGTTTTTCTCCCACGGGCGCGAAGATGCATGTGTTCATTTGTGTCTACTAATGGTACTGGCTCTACAAGAACACGGAGAACGCCTCCATTTGTGCAATAGCGCTCAGCATTGTTGATTTTAAATAAAAAGAAAAGCCCTTTATCCATTTTTGTTATGACAATAGCGGCTTTACAAGGGTTTAAATGTTTTCCCTAGTAAAGGATTGTCACCGACTCACTCAATGGTATTCGCATTTTTTTTGACAAGAACGAAGATGCATGTACTGATTTGTGCTATGGTAGAACCGACTCTACAAGGGTACATATGATTGTCTGCTTTCAATGGCCCTCACATCTCGAACCACATGAGAAACATATTCACTCCTCCGACGATTTCTCGGATTCAAGTCATTTGCTGATATATTTAATCCTCTGATGATTTCCTAGAGATGAGTCATTCTCTTATATACTCACTCCTTCGATGATTTCATGAAGTCAAGTTATTTGCTAATATATTCACCCTTCTAATGATTTTCCAGTGTTAAGTAATTTGCTGATATATTCACTCCTCTGATGATTTTCCAAAGTTGAGTAATTTACTTATATATTCACTCTTTCGATGATTTTGTTGAGATATTTGATTTTGGTATAACTTATATGAAAAATGTTTTTTGGACTTAAACTAATTTGCGAAAATATTTCAAAAATCCATTAACTTGAAAAATATGTTTGAAAGGTTTTCAAAAGGTTTTTGACTTGTCAAAATAACCCAAAAGTCAAAAACAAGCCATGTATACTAATACACTTGTTAGTGTACCAATACCCAGAAGAGCATGTACCGGTATGGTTGCTCGTGTACCGATACACCTCTGTCCCCAAGTTTTGACAAATTCTAGAAGCCCAAGTAAGTATCGATATGGATGGGTCTGTACTAATACACATGTATCGTGTACCGATACCCAGTGCATTTATTGCTTAACAACTCTTTCTTCTTTAAGGCAAGTACTGATATGCTGACCCGTGTGCTGATACACCCTACACCAAAAGTGTATTTAATGCTAGAAATAAAGTCCCCAACAGATCCAAATCAACCCCAATGGCTAGTAACGCCACAAACTCATTAAAAGGGTTTAAAAGAACTCTTCATGCAGCCATGGAACAACAAGAAACAACTAGTCGACATTCATGTATTGAGAAATCAAGTTTTATGCTTAAATTTTCATGTTTCTTGTAGAGAACACTAGTGATACAAATTCTCACATTTGCTCAAGTGTTTAGGATTTTAGGTGTAAGCTTAAATTGCAAACACATTTGCCTAGTAAGGGTTTTCATTGTTTGTTTTTTTTTTTCTCTTTGTAAAATAGTGTTTTTAAGACTTTAGGGGTATAAGTCTTGGTTGTAAGGGCTATCTCCTTGAGCCTAGAAAAAGAAAAGACAAATTAGTGAATTTGTGGAAAATCCTTAGTGTGGATAGCTAAGGTAGTGGAGGTAGACTTCGGTTAGAAAGTAAAACCACTATAAATCATCGTCTCACATTTTTTATTTCTTAGGTTTTCATGCACCAAAGCAAAAATCCAATTCATCCCTCTTGGCATATTCGATTGATCATTTGAGCTCTCAACAATTGGTATCAAAGCTTTGTTCCTATGCTAGATTAACATTCTAGAGTCGATCCTTGGAGTGCTCAATCTTTCTACATCAATCGGAGATCATGGTGTAATCCATTGACAAGCCTCCTTACTTCAACGATGTCAATTGCTCTTATTGGAAAAATATGATGATGTTTTTCATCAAAGCCAATTGATAGCTTTTTAAAGAGCACAGTTTTTCACTCAATTTATAGGTTTTATTGTCCCCACATTGGCATCCATTGCATCCATTTTCATGTCTATTTCTACATAATTTTTAACTTAGTTCTAATGGCTTATGTTTTGTATATTTCTGCCTATTTTTCCTTGTTGTCACTACAATACTAATGTCCCTATAGAAGAAGTTTTCACTACTGTAGCCAGTTTGACACTTCATCTGCCAGTTGTCTAGTCTGCTTGAGGATAAGAACGGATATGCCAGCTGTCCATTCTGTTACAACAAATCTGTACGACACTGAGAATGTAAATAACCTGCAGGACAGGTGTCCCTCCTTAGGTGGCCTATATAAGGACTATTTTGGATGAAAGAGAAGGTCACGCTATTCCTATTTTCACATCATCTTCAACCTCTGAAGCTTTTATCCTCCTTTCATGGCAGCTTAAGCTTATTTTCTAGAGATTCGAGGTGAAGTAAGGTAGATCCATCTAAGGAAATAAGGAGTCGAGTGCTAAATCAAGGAAATATCTTGTTATCTTCTTAAACTTTTCTTTATTTTGATGTCATTTTGAAGATTTACTTGTATTTATGCTCGTATTGACTATGGTTTAATTTTCTAGAGCTTGTTGAACTTGTTTAAACTATTTTCTTAGTTTAATATATCTCAGTGTTCATTTTTTCTTAAGCTTTAATTGTTAGATTTGATTTATGTTTTGTATGATAGCATTAAAACAAGTCACTGATATTGACAGATGCAGTGACGAGTTAGATTAACGAGTTCTTGCAACAAAAGTTGTTTAGATGTAACAAAAGTTGGTCTACTCGTTCAAGGGGCCTTAGACTCGACTTACGATGAAAGTTGAAGCCGATCTTCGTACCTGAGTCGATATTTGAAGGTTAAATGGAAGTTAACACTCAAGCTGACCACTACATCGCTGATTAAACCAATCCTTAATGCTCGAAGTGCACTTGATCTTTCTGCCCTGTTGAGCCAAGGAGATCCATGCTTTATTCTCATTATTCTCTATCTTTTATTACTTTTTTGTTATTGCTACCACATTAAATCATTTACTATTCTTTTTATATAACTATTGCAACCACCATTGCACCTACAACTACTACTTTTATAGTACTGTATTGTAGTCACATAAGTATAAACGTAATACACTATCCTTGTGGGATCGATATTCAAACAAGATTTCCTTGTTTCTATTCTTGCTTTGATAGTGTAGCTTGCACTAAAAAGTGTGGCGTTTTTACACCGATCACCAATGACTATTGTATTTGGGATGTAGTTCTTGATGACTCGTTCATCCCACAAAGAAACAATGCAGAAGATCAGAAGAAGATGCAACTTAATGATAAAGCTATGCACATCTTGTTTTGTGCTCTTAGACCCGATAAGTATGCAAAGACATCTTCTTGATCAAGTGCCAAGGAGATTTGGGACAAGCTTGAAGTTACTCATGAAGGAAAAAATGAAGTAAAAGAGACCAAGATTGGTCTTCTCAACCTTGAGTACGAGAACTTCAAGATAACCTAATAGAAGACATCAAAGTTATGTCTGATCGAGTCTCCATCATTGTGAATAGACTTAAAAGGCTATAGAGAAGTGATTCTAAAGAACAAGTTTGTGAAGAAGTTGATTTATTATCTTCCCGGTTCATGAGATTCTAAGAAGACCGCAATCATTGAAGCAAAGAACTTGAAGGAGCTCAAGCTTGACGGGCTTATGGGATTTTTGCTAACCCATGAAATGATGATGTCAAAGGGGAAGAAGAAAGAAGAGCAAGGTATTGAGGAATTGAATGTTTCTCTTAAATCCTCCACAAGCCAACATGAAGATTCAAGTGGAGAGGATAGGGAAGAAGAAGAGATGATCAAGCTCTTCAAGAAGTTCACCCAATTAATGAAGCAAGAAAATGAAGAATTAAGACATGAATCAAGAATGAAGAGGATGAATCCCATTATTTGCTATGAATGCAAAAAGCCGGGGCACACCAAGTATGGTTTCCCTCGACTCAACAATAAGGGATCAAGCCATAAGAAGAAGGCATTTGTGGCTGTATGGAGTGATGAAGAGGACTCCACCGATGATAAGGTAGCCAACCTTTGTCTCATGGCCATCGAAGAAGATTCAAGGGTAAATTCTAATTCATCTACTTTAACTTCATATACTTTTGATGAATTACAAGATGCCTATGATAATTTGATTTTAGAGTTTAAAAATCACATTTTGAAAAACAAGAAATTGGTTTCAAATTTAAAAGTTCAAAATGATTTGATTTCTAAAACCAAAGATGAACTTGAAGCAAAGCTCAAGGACTTTGAGAAAAAGAATTTTGATTTACAAAAATTGCTTCAAAAAGTTGATGAATATCATCAAAGAGAGTTAGATGATCTTAAAAGAGAAAAGGATTTGATTTACAAAAGAATTGAAAAGAAAAATAGAGATTGCTCCAAAAATAATTTTGTAAAATCAAATTTTTATGTTAGACAATCTAGTTCCCCTAGATTTTTAAATGGTAAAATGGTGAAGAATTTTTGGGTCCCTACGAGACTCATTTCTTCAAACCAAGGGAAAAACATTGAAAAGTGAATTATAAAGGGAACTAAGTTATTTGGGACTAATGCCATTGGATCTAAAGCAATTTGGATACCAAAAATTACTTTTTTGTCTACTTGCAAGTGTGCTTGAGCATTAATGAGCAAAGTCAAATTTTGGAAGCTCGTGACACACACGGGAGAAGGAAACTTGAAGAAGGAGAGGCTTAACATCCTGCCTTGGTTCAAGTGGTAAAATTAAGTTTCATGCAATTTGCTTGATCATGTCTATATTGTTTGATTTTAATGATAATCTAAGCATGTTTGTATGACTCCATGTTGTGCCTAATTGCATATAGTTAGGGGGAGTCTCAATTGCACGAGTTACATGTTTTTGGCCTAGTATGCTTATATCTATGTTTTTGGCCTTAAACTTGTAATGTTTGGTTGAATCTTGGTGAAACCATGCTTTGTATATTTTAATGTTATGTTTTGAGAAGCATGTTGTTATTTTGTGGCAAAAATGATCAAAATGTGTATCTAGGACTTAATAGAACCTTTATATGAACTTAAAATTAAATTATAAGACCTTTTAAGTTGATTTTGTTGCATTTTCACCAGTTCATACCTTCGGTATCGGTACAACCCATACTGTATTGATATGACCTTTCAACCAATACCGATACGATCGACACAATACCGATACACACAATAAAAAGGAACTGTTTTGTCTCTTTTTCCATGCTTTGTGTGCATAATGATACATCTTGATAAATAGCATGTTTCATTGAAATTCTTGTATTTATTTGAAATTCAATATATTTCTCTTGAATTGTTGGACTAACAAATTTATTGATGCTTGATTAAGGGGAGTCACATTTTAAAAAAATATTCTTTTATGTAATTTTTTTGCCTCATTCTCCATTGTTATTTTACACCAACAATTGGTATTTTCTATCAATTGTTACTATATTTCCAAGGATTAGTATCAACTTTCAACATGTTGTGTCTTAAGCTTTAATGTGCTTTCAAACTTAGTTTGAAATTATTTTTGATATAACAAAAATGGGAGAGATAAATTTGAAAAATTAAATTTCAAAACAAGAAAAGCATGGGATTTAAATATTTTATAAATATATTATCCTTTTCTAAAATTATTTTTCTAAGGGGGAAAAATTTCAAAAACAAATTTTCAAGTGGTTTCGTAATATCAAAAAGGAGAAGATTGTTGAGATATTTGATTTTAATATAACTTAAATGAAACATATATTTTGGAATTAAAATAATTTGCAAAAATATTACAAAAGTCCATTAACTTGAAATTTATGTTTGAAAGGTTTTTCAAAGGGTTTTTAACTTGTTTAAATGATTTCAAAATAACCCAAAAGTAAAAAGCAGGCCATGTGTACCGATACACTTGTTAGTGTACCAGTACCTAGAAGAGCCCATGCCGGTACAGTTTCTCGTGTATCAATACACCTCTTTGTCCCCAAGTTTTGACAAATTCCAATAGCCAAAGTGAGTATCGATACAGATTAGCCCATATCGATACAAATGGGTATGTGCCGATACATATGTATCGTGTATTGATACCTAGTGCATTTATTGCCCAACAACTCTTTCTTCTTTGTGGTAGGTTCCAATACACTGACTTGTGTACCGATACACCTTGCACCAAAAGTGCATTTAATGCTAGAAATAAAGTCCCCAATGGCTCCAAATCAACCCCAACGACTAGTAACGGCCACAAACTCCTTAGAGGGTTTAAAAGGCCTCTTCAAGCAGCCATGGAACAACAAGAAACAACTTGCCAACATTCATGTATTGAGAAATCAAGTTTTGTTCTTAAATTGTCATATTTCTTATAGATAAAATTAGTGAGCCAAATTGTCACATTTGCTCAAGTGTTTAGGATTTTGGGTGTGAGCTTAAATTGCAAACACATTTGCTTTGTAAGGGTTTTCATTATTTGCTCATTTGTTTTCTCTTTGTAAGAGAGTGTTTTCAAGACTTTGTAGTATACGTCTTGGTTGTAAGGGCTATCTCCTTGAGCTTGGAAAAAGAAAAGACAAATTAGTGAATGTGTGGAAAATCCTTAGTGTGGATAACTAAGGTAGTGGAGGTAGACTTTGGTTAGAAAGTCAAACCAATATAATCATTGTGTCACATTTTTTATTTATTAGCTTTTCATCCACCAAAGAAAAATTCAATTCATCTCCTTTTTGCACATTCGGTTGATCGTTCGAGCTCTTAACAGATTTCTCGGAGTCAAGTCATTTGCTTATGTATTCACTCATCCGATATTTTCCTAAAGTCGAGTCATTTGCTCATATATTCGTTCCCTCAATGACTTTCTTGGGTCTAGTCATTTTCTCATATTTGCACCCAGATGATTTCCCAAGGTTGAGTCATTTGCTCATATTCACCCCTCGATGACTTTCCTGGTCGAGTCATTTGCTCATATCCATTCTCATTTGCTTACATAAACCCTCCAACTGTTTTCCTTGTCACCCTTTGCTCACTCTCCAACCCAACTAAACCATTCTCAAGCCCAAAAATACTTCCCATTTCCCCAAGTCAATGCTAAAACGTTGACCTAATATTATAGGTCTTTACACAAACTATACACAATAGATAAATAAATAAATATAACAACTATATGCATAAAAAATAAATATATCTTACCTAAAAAAGTGTAAATATATGATGCGTAAAATATAGTATGCTCAATTAGAGCAAGTATACTCGTCGCACAAGTAATAAAGTAATAAGTAGAGTGTCGAACCCACATGGATTTGGAGTGATAAAATCAAAGCAATCACACTTAAGTGTTAGTGAAATAATGATAAGATGATATGGTGGTAAAAAATATAAACTAAATGTGATAAAAAGTAAAGATAAAGCAATGTAAAAAAGATAAACAAATGATGTAGCAAAGATTCAGATAATTATGGATGATGGGTTTATTGCTTAGGAACTATGCTAATTACCATTCGATTGTTATAATATTTGGCAATACATGTTTGCGTATACCAATTAGATTTTCCTCTACCGGACAAAGTTTTCTAATAACTCCTAGACTCTTTCAATACCTAGAAGTAACAACATGTCTGTGTGAACCCTAACAACTTATTGTTTATTCAAGTTCCCCTTATTAGTTGTTGAAATCCTAAACTTATGTATAAGCCGGATTAGAACCTAAGCTAACATCTTAAGCTCCATTGTTCATGTTTTTCTAACTTAACTCTCTCGATATTAAGCCACATATCAATAATTAAAAGGCATCTCTCGATAGCTCTTACAATAATTATGCATGAAGAACAATGAGCATGATAGATAAAGGAAAAAAGCTATAATATTGAATAAGTGATTAATACATAGAATCCTATAACAATAAAACCCAACAAAAAGTATTTAGCTCATGTTTGAGAAAATAACATCCATACTAAAAAAATTAAAAGCATGGCAGACAATAAAGCAAGAGAGAAAGAGAATCGAAGTGTCTTGAGATTTATTCTTTGTGCCCTCGAACTATTGTTGCAGCGCTCCAAACTCCTAAGGCCTCTCTCGATAGCTTTCCTTCGTTTGAAGACTCCTCTTAACCTTCAACAATAGTGGTTCTCCGATGAAGAAGACAGAGGGCTATTCTTCCTTGAATAAAAGTTTCTCTGCGTATTTGTGCGTTAAGTGCAGCCTTCATTAATTGTTGCCCATCAGTCTTTATATAAATATGGTTCTCCTAGGGTTTTAAAAGCCCTAACGTGCAAGTAATATTTTAATGAGGATCTTACTTTTCTACGTCATTAATTGCTCAATAAAAGAATATCTTGTCACATGCTTTTAATAAATTTCCATGTGATCCATCAAAGAGGATCTTTGCTTTCCACATCATTAATGGATCAATAAAGGGGAGGGGGTCACGCATTAAATTACATTAAGGGATCCAAGATTTGTCTCCACCGTCACAATGAATGTTGTAGCATCCAGTCCAGCATGAGAGAATTCTGCTCCAATATTTCAATGCTCCACTGCTCCGTTACCTCCTGCGCAAGCAACACTAAAATTCACTTCCTTTCCATGAATAGCATTAATATAGATAAACATTAAGCTCAAAAATCATAACTCCATAACTATATGCGAAATAGTCCTAAATTCAACTAAATGAGTCTAAACACATGCAAAAGTTAAGCTAAAAGGGTATGCAAAATAGGTTGTTTACACAGTTATCAATATACCTTTAAATAAATAAATATTAGCAACTATATGCATAAAAATAAATGCATAAAATTAAATATAGCCCCCAACGTTTGACTTTTGGCCACTTTAGCTCATTTTCTTTTTTGGTACAAACAACTCCTTAATATTTAATTTTCGTGCTATTTTCACCCTCGATGGATGGAAACCGTCAATTAACAAACGGTCACTGTATAAGGCTAACATGGCATGAGAAGATGATGTGGCACTAATGACATGTAAGAAAAATATTTTTATTTATTTTTTAAAAAGTGACTACCACTAAAAAGAGGACACATGGTAGCTTCCTATGGGAAGAATTTTGAACAAACCAAAATTATGATTTTCAACAAACCAAAATTATGATGTTATGGAGACTCAAACCCAAGTTGCTGGTATAAAAAGCTCTCCTCCAAACCACCAAGCCAACTCACTCTGTCCGTGTATGTTATGGCAGAAATATTATTTAATCTCGTTGTAAACTCGCCCCTACTCTCAGAAAGCTCAGTCTTTTGTTAGATTCAGACACCAAATCAACGATTTTATTTTTATTTTTGTTTCCTTTTGTCCCAGAATCAAATCAAATTTAACATCTGGAGTGGAAAATCAAAGAAAAAGAAGAAATAATGAAGAGTATGAAAGGGATGCTCTTGATGAAGCTTAAATCAACAAAACCAGTTGGATACTTAAAGCCAGATCGAGTTTTCCAATTATTTGCCATAGACAGGTTTATGGATTCTTGTCCCAAGGCACCAATTCCTGATGACGAACACAAGTATATGCTTCACGTGTTTCTACTAAGATCTCTTGGAACCTAATAACCGGCAAAGGTTTCTTGGATTCTTCACTGAAATCTATTATTTTCTCTCTCGGTATAGCTTAAAACCCAGAACTGAAAATGGTGAAAATCAGCTCAAAAAAGTGATTTGCTTGATGATTCGATCGTAGCTCGGTATATGACTCTTGAAACTAGAGAATTTTGGTTCCCAGCTCAAAGTAATCGAGAGGTAATTTTAAGATTGTTTAATGTTGCTGGTGAAACATTATTTGGTTGAACTTATGGCGTTCGTGCTTTTGTTTTGCATAATAGACATGTTGGGTTTATATTATCATGTTATGGTGTTTATGTTGGGTTTATGCGATTTTTCAACGACATTAAATAATATTTATGCAATAGTATACATTAACCGTGTGATTTGGCCTGGTGGTTTGGGTGAGGGTTTTCAATCCTAGCAACTTGGGTTCAAGTCCCATGGCACTAAAATTTTAGTTTGTTCAAAATTCTTCGATTAGGAAGTTGCCACGTGTCATGTCTTTTTAGTGGTAGTTACTTTTTAAAAATAAATAAAAAATATTTTTTTACGTGTCACTGGTGACACATCATCATCTCATGCCACATAAGAACGATATGTCATCCTTAAATGGGCAACGTTTGTTGGCTGACGGTTTTCATCCATTAATGGTGAAAATTGTACGAAAATGAAACGTTAAGGCTGTTTGCACAAAAAACAAGAATAGAAGCTAAAATGTAAAATGTTGGGGGCTATTTTTGACTTTATACTTTACCTAAAAAGTGTATTATACCTTTTAAAAAATAAATATTATAAGTGGCTATTTTTTGACAAATTTTAATTCTAACCCTAATCCTACTTAGAGGGGAAGGGAAAGGGGGGCCCTAAGGGAAATTAGAGAATGTCCTTAGTAAGTCTAAAACCCGTGACTTAAATAAAATAAGGGAATAAAGATGACCAACTTGGCCAACCAACATGTGAGTAAATATATTGGCATAGATAAATCAACACGTGAGTGGTTGCGCCAATCAAAGCCTATAAATACAACATTGCAAACTATGTAAGTTGAGATCTAAATCAATGTGTAAGTAAATATATTGGCATAGATAAATCGAACCGTCCAATATGAAGCGATTATTTAAATGCCATGTTTATTTATTTGTCTTTACATATTTTTCTCTCCCGAATTGATCTTTGAATGATAGTTTTTAATTCGTTTTATAAGATTAGAACCAATATGTGGTTCAAGTGGAAAAGAAGATGATGTTCATTATAGGAGACTCAGGTTTAAATCGCTTTGTCTACAAGGTGTGTGTGCACAATGGCGGATCAAAAAATATATTTGAGGTAGACACACCTAAAATATTAAAACTTCAGAGTGGGTGCAAGTCATAAATATTAAAAAATATAAGGACTAATTCATAAAGGTTGAGAAAATTGAAGGTAAATGTGTGAACTTTGAAAAATTCATGGTGGGGACGAGCACACCCCACATTGTAGCGACTATTTTTTGTGAAAAGTCATTTCCTGTATAGATTTGGAGTCGCCACCGACCACTTGGGTAAGGTACACCATACACCAGAAAATAAAACCAGAAAAAATTTTGGGTTCGGGAGTTGGTTATGCGTGGGGAAGGATTAGCACCCCACAACGCCCAAAAATTAGTATCTGCATGTTCGCATTGTATTTATTAAGAAAAAGTAAAAATTCAAGCTAATTTAGTTTTAATCTCTAAAATGCATGACAATATAAAAATTACCCTAATATTCACGACAGTCAAAAGAGATGACACCTGGAGACCGGGATGTCACTCCCAATAGAATACCGGAACAATAGGGCCAACAATAGACACCTGGAGACCGGGATGTCACTCCCAATAGAATACCAGAACAATAGGGCCTACAATAGATGTAATAATTATATGCATGGTCAATTAATTTGAAATAAAACTACAACAACATATTGATGAATCATAAAACAATATTAAGGTATGAACATATATAAACATTATGGTATAATAATAATAATAATAATAATAATAATAAGGGACTAACAAAAGAAACCGAATAAAGAACCAAAATCGAAAGCAATTAAAGGACTGAATTGTAAAGCTATTTAAAACACGAAAGATCGATGACGTAATTATACCATGCGGAGGGGCAGGACTGCAAACTATTTTAGGGTGGAAGGACTCATACTGTAATTATACCATTTTTATTTGATTATCGAACCAAATTAGAACAAAAAGGACCAAATTAAAAAAACAGAAAAAACAAGAGGGACCAGTGGCATGATTAGACCAAGGGGCAGGCCATTAATGCAAGAGATTTTGGGGCGGAGGGACTAAGTGTGTAATTTGCCCATTTTATTAAGGTTTAGAACCTAAAAACCACGTTCCAGATTCAATCTTCCTTTTTTTTACTTGAGCCGGGTGCCCCCTCCAAATCTTTGTTTTTTAATATTAAACAAACCCTAAGATAAACAAAATCCCTCTTTTTACCCAAAAATCTTTAGATCCGATTGCAGAACGGAGGGGAAGACTACTATTCGAACCATTCCTCAGTGGCTCAAGCCTCGGCCGTGGGCAACGGCGGCGACACCGGTTCAAAAACGAATTGAGGTAAAAGCAACCCTCTTTTTTTTTTTTTTTGTGCTTACATTCGAATATAAAGAAAAAATATATCTATACTCGTTCTTACCCTTGAAAATTTTGGATATGAAGATGTTCTTTTTTTTTATTTCGAAGACCTTTTTTTTTCCTCTTCCCGATCTGATTACATGCGTGGAAGGTGAAGGGGCAAGGGTGACAGATGAAGAGTTGCTAGGGTTTAGGTTATTTTTTTAGGGTTAAGGGTACTACGATAATTAGTTTTTTATTAGGTTTAAATATTAGAGTTTTATTTTTAATTATCTGGGTCTGATATGGGTTTCTTAACTGGGTAAGCAAATTTGGGTTATTTGAACTTGGGCCAGTTTACAAAGATTATTAAGTTGTGGGTTTGCTTTGTAATTTGAACTGAAATAATAAATGTGGATTTGGGTTTTAATTGGATCTGTATTTTAATTTTGGATTTGGTTTGAGGTTTGGGTATGGACAAAAATGGATGATTACAGCTGCCCCTCTTTGCTCATTGTTGTGTAAATAGGAATAGAGCAAAGATAAGAACAACCATTTTTGTCTAGGTAGGTTTAAGATTTCTTTTCTCTGATCACCGCTTGTTCAATGGGCTTTAGTTGGTCCATTCGACTGCTCCTAGAGGCAAAATCCTCAAGATTGAGTAATTTGTAATCTGTTGAGGGGTCAAAGTCTTCAAACTAGAAACTCGAGGTCGCAAGTTCTTCTTATATAGAACTGTTCACTCTCCTTCTGTTTAGAGCCTTGGAGAAGAGAATTCTTCATGTATAGAATTCAGTTCTTCTTTGGCAAAGTCTTTGGGCTGCAAGTCCTTCCTATATAGAACTTTTCGCCTTTAATTGTCAACGCTGTAGGATCTCCTTATATAGAACCTTCTGCGTCATGGGTGGATTCTTCAAACTGAGAGTTCTCCCTATATAGAACTTTTCATCTCAGAATCCTGAAGTAGATGTTTTTCCTATATAAAACTCTCTACTTCAAAATCTTCTGAGTTATAGATTCTTCATGTATAGAACCATTCGTTCTCTGGATTCTTCAAGCTGCAAGTTCTTCCTATATGAAACTTTTTTGCCTTGGAGTATCCGATTCATGAGTTCTCCATGTATAGAACTTCTTACTCTGAAATCTTAAGACTACTAGTTCTTTCTATATAGAACTTTCATCTTGCAGTCACGAGTTCTTCCTATATAGAATCGTTTTCAACAGTAGCATTTCGTTCTCTGATGTCACAAGTATCAGGAAATTCTACTGTTTTTCGTAGGCTAAAGAACATAAATATTTGAAATGATGCCCCGATTTTTGATCATCTTGGCGTCATTAATCGAATATCCTGGTCAAGTTTGACTCTTGCTTCTTTGTTAAGATTTGCTTCCCTAATTGTGCAAATCTCGTCTTCGTCTGATTCTTGAGTACCTGCCATAAAAAGAGCCAAGATAATTGAATAATATGAGTTAGCATGCTCCTAATCTTAGGGAGGCCTGTCTTATATGATGCATGGATAATGGTATCTTGATATTGTTCCAACATTTTTGCTTTGACCGGACGATGTTAATTTTCTTGCTATTTCATTCTCCTTCTTCATGTGATAGCGACACCCCATCTCATATACGAGTCCAACTTTTTGATCCTTTCTTCTGAGTTTGAGAGTCAATTCTAAAATGCCTTTTCATGTTTTCACTTTAGACTTATTTTAGTGAAGTGCCTCTATTTGAGTATTCCTCTTCGTCTTTTTTCTTCTTTCCTTTTTCTTTTTCTTTCTTTTTATTTTTTCTTTTCTCTTTTTTTCTCTTTATTTTTTCTCTTTTTCTTCTTTTTTCTTCTATCTTCTTTTTTCTTTTTCTCTTTTTTTTTCCCAGGTTTTCGCCTTGAAATCTTTATGTCCTTGTAGTTGCCATCTTCTTTCTTTTTCTTGGACAAGTTTGCGTTTAGATGACACTCGTTGCCTCATTTTTTTGTGTATTCTGAAAACTTGGTGATTGAGATCCTCTTGTAAGTGTTCTTTGGCATGTAGGATCCTTTGTACCGAGGTCGATTCTTCCCTTGAATCACCTGCACTTTGTAGGCTAGAACTAGAGCATAGTATTGCCAAGAATCTTTTACTTATCATGAATATATGTTAACTCACTTGCAGGATGTTCGAGAAAACAATAAAAGAGGATAAAAATTGTTTTTTATTAGTAAATATGATATAGTTCAAAATGTCATGGAAAACATGAGGCAAAAGAAAACAAAAGGTGATACAAAGTCCTAGGTATTCACTGTATGAATGATGCGTGAGCCCATCGTCAGAGGTAGAATCTTTGCCTCAAGATCTTCTACAAAGCACTGCTATTTTTCAAGAGGGTTTGCCTGTTGGATGCCCCATCTCAAAATTCATTTGAGCCACCCTTTTATGGGTTTTCAACTCAAATCCCTTATTGGTTTCAAGAATCCCTTTTTGGGTTTTCATTCTTGAACCTCCCCATTTTCTTTTCTTTTCTTTTTTTTTCTTTTTCTTTTTTTTTTTTTTTTTTTTTTTTTTTTCTTCTTTTTTCCATTTTTATTTTTCTTCAAGCATAATGCTTTTTGACCGAGTCTGAGTTTCATGGATTGCTCAGCTCGCCCCCATCCATCTTTGTTAGGATTAACGTCCCTCTGGAAAAGGCCTTCTTAACGACGTATGACCCTTCCCAATTTGGCATCCATTTCTCACAGAAGTACCTCTAAATTGGCTGAATCTTCTTAAGCACTAAATTCCCCTCTCAAAATTCCCTTGGGTTAAACTTTCTTGTCACGTGCCTGCATCATCCTCTTTTGATACATTTGACCATGACAGCTAACTCTCAATCTCTTTTCTTCAATTTGATTCAGTTGATCATATCTAGCATGTATCCATTCGGCTTCATCCAACTTTACTTCACTCAAAATTCGAAGCAACTGGATCTCTACTTCAATGGGTAATACTGCCTCGGTCTCATAGACCAAAGAATAGGGTGTTGCCCCTGTCTATGTACTCATAGACGTTTGATAGGAGAACAACGTGAATGGTAGCTTCTCATGCCAGTCTTTGAAGGTTTCTGTCGTTTTTGCTATGATCTTCTTGAAGTTCTTATTTGTTGCTTCCACTGCCCCATTCATCTTAGGGCGATAAGTGGTGGAATTGTGGTGCATTATTTCAAACTGCTTGCACACTTCAGTCATCATTTTATTATTCAAATTGGAAGCATTGCCAGTGATGATCCTTTCTGGCAAGCCATACCGACAAATGATCTCTTTCTTTATGAACTTGCAAACTGTTGCCCTAGTGATATTGGCCTAGGAGGCTGCTTCTAACCACTTAGTGAAATAATTAATAACCACCATGATGAAACGACGTCTATTGGAAGCCTTTGGATGAATTTGTCCTATAACATCCATACCTCACATTGCAAAAGGCCATGGTGAGTTCATGGTATGCAAAGGTAGTGGCAAAGAATGAATCTTGTCAGCATATATTTGGCATTTGTGACACTTCTTGGCATAGTCAATGCAACCTCCTTCCATGGTTGACCAATAATATCCGTATCTCATGATCTTTTGGGGCATCAAAAAGCCATTAGCGTGTGTCCCGCACAAACCATCATGCACTTCTGCGAGAATATTCTTGGCTTCCCAAGAATCAACGCATCTTAACAGTATCTGATCTTTGCCTTTCTTGTACAAGACTTCACCGGTTTTTTAGGGTAAGCTTGGAATTTGAATACTACAAGATATCATGGTACCCCGGTTTGCCATCCATTTCTTCTTCCAGGCTACAACAGTAAGCAGGCATTTCAAAAGTTTGCATTCATATTGGTCTTATTTTTGCCCTTGTACTTGCCTTAAACATAGCGGCTAAGGTCGCTAGGGCGTCTGCCATTTGGTTGTCTTCTCTTATAAGGTAGGTAAAACTAACCTTCTCGAATCCTTTAATCAGCTCTTAGATTAAATTGTGATATTTAGCTAACTTTGGGTCTCTTGTTTCCCATTCTCCACAAAGCTGATAAATCACCAAAGACGAATCTCCAAAAGCTTGGAGTATCTTAACCTTCCTTTCGATGGCCCCATGCAATCCCATAATACAAGCCTCATACTCGTCAATGTTATTTGTGCAGAAGAATTCTAATATACTCATGAAAGGATAGTAGACATTGTTCGGGGAAATCAGTATTGCACCTATTCCATGACCAAGGGCATTAGATGCCCCATTGAAATACAGTTTCCATGATTCCTCCTCCAGGGCAGTCTCTTTTTCAGTCGTGATACACATCATGTCCTCATCAGGAAAAATTAAAGTTCAAGGAATGATAATCATCAGAGGCACAACTTGCTAAAAAATCAGCTATAGCGCTCTCTTTTACTGCTTTTTGGCTTACATAGATAATGTCAAACTCGGATAGCAACATTTGCCAGTGGGCCATCTTCTCATTCAATGGCGGTGCTTCCATCATGAACTTTAACGGGTCTAACTTGGATATCGACCAAGTGGGGTGATACAACATATATTGCCTGAGCCTTTTAGTGGCCCACACTAAAGCACAACATAGTTTTTGAATTGGTGGATACCGTGTTTCATAGTCGGTGAACTTCTTGCTCAAGTAGTATATGGCTCTTTCTTTCTCTCCAGACTCATCATGTTGCCCCAATACACATCTCATTGAATTCTCATAAACTGTCAGGTATAAGATCAATGGCCTACACGGTACTAGTGCCACCAGAATTGGGGGAATCGTCAAATACTTTTTGATCTTTTTTAGAGCTTCTTGGCATTCATTATCCCATACTCCTGGGTTATTCTTTCGAAGTAATCTAAAAATAGGATCACACTTGTTAGTTAATTGAGAAATGAACCGAGATATATAATTTAATCTTCCCAAAAAGCCTCAAACTTCTTTTTGTGTCTGAGGTGGCGGAGGATTTTGAATAGCTTTCACTTTGTCAAGGTCAATCTCGATTCCCCTTCTACTAACCACAAATCCCAAGAGTTTTTCGGACGTCACTACAAAGGTGTATTTGGTAAGGTTGAGCTTCAACTGATACTTTTTTAATCTTTAGAATAGCTTTCTCAGGTTCTGAATGTGTTCTTCTTTAGTTCGGGATTTGGAAATCATATCATCCACATACACCTTAATTTCTCTATGCATCATATCATGGAAGAGAGTCACCATGGCCCTTTGATAAGTTACCCCAGTATTTTTAAGCCCGAAGGGCATTACTTTGTAACAGAATATGCCATATTCGGTTACGAATGTAGTTTTCTCTATGTCTTCTGTGTGCATCTTTATTTGGTTGTACCCCAAAAAGCCATCCATGAAAGAAAACCATGAATACCCCACCGTATTGTCAACCAAAGTGTCAATATGAGGCAAAGGAAAATTATCCTTCGGACTTGCTTTATTAAGATTTCTATAATCAATACACATGTGCACATTCCTATCTTTCTTTGGTACCGAAACTATGTTCGCGACCCATTCTGGGTACTTTGCAACTTTTAGAAAACCAACATCAAATTGTTTCCTTACTTATTCTCTGATTTTCAGTAGCATATCAGTCCTCATCCTCCTAAGCTTCTGCTGAACTGGTTTACATCCAGGCCTTGTTGGTAACTTATGTACCACAATATCTGTATCCAAACCTGGCATATCTTGATAAGTCCAAGTGAATACGTCTTTGAATTCTTAAAGTAGAGTTATCAAATCATGTTTGGTCGTTGAAGAGAGGGTGGTGCCAATCTTCACTTCCCTCTTGTCTTCATCAGTCCCTAAATTGAGAGTCTCTACCTTCTCCTGGTGAGGCAGGATTTGTTTTTCCTTGCTTGCCATCAAGCTTGCCATAAAGCTTGCTAACTCATTAGGGACTTCATATTCCACATCCTCCTCCTCTTCATCCATTTATACCGAACACATAGGCTGTTCGAAATCTATATCAGGATCAAACTCAGAATCATTCATACAGTCAAACGTAAGGACCCTGTAAAAAAGGCATATATGTATTTGGACAAAGAATGAATGTTATTTGTATAAAATATAGAGTATATGTAAAAAAATAGATGTTGGGAATGTTTGCCATTTGGTAAACATAGAAAACATTCTTTTTATTACACATGTAGGTTAACAAAATAGCCCTTTTACAAAAGATCCCTAATACTCGCGGGCAAAAGCAAAAGGGTTGGTTCGGGGAATTACTCTAATTTAGTCCTAAAAGCTACAGGCAGATCGACACTGCTCCAATTATCGAGTGACTCTCCCAGAAAGCAAGGGCGGATCCCAGTTAAAAACTTGTCCTCAGATATCATGTTAACAACCATCCCTTCCAAGGATTCGCTGAACATCTCTTCATTATTAAGCTTGTCACTCTCTTGGTTAGCTTCATGTACCTTCTGCTTGGCATTGACAATCCCACCGAACACAAAGTTTTCTCGAAGGTGAGGAAAAGTCATAAGCTTTCATGAGATGTCTTCTCCCTTAAACCTGGCTCTCCTTCTTTTCTCCCTCTTTTTGTATTCCTCTTTTCTTTGTTGCATGCTAGGCTTATGACCAAGCACGTATCGATCTTTCTTGAAAATAACATTTTTTGCACGTAGGCTTCCCTATAAGTTCTTTCCAAGACCTTTTCCAGTCTTAGCCCCTCATCCCAAGGTCTCTCGAACAGTCATCTTGGTACAATTGGATAACTTGGGGTGTGAGATCCTACTTCGTTCTGCAAAAAAAGTTGCATTTACAAATTCCAGAGCACGTAAAAATAATTCCATAGCGTCTTCATCAGGTGGGATATAAGGGGTATCGGTCGTCACTGAAGCAATATTGTCTTGCTCCGCTCTAACACTGACCAATTTCCCTCAAGTTACAAACTTCAGCTTTTGATGTAGTGATTATAAGGGGCATCGGTCATCACTGAAGCAATTTTGTCTTGCTCCGCTCCAACACTGACCAATTTCCCTTCAGTTACAAACTTCAGCTTTTGATGTAGTGATGAAGGCACAGCACCAGCAGAATGGATCCAAGGTCTCCCTAGTAAGTAGTTGTACATTGGCTTAATGTCCATCACCATAAATTCAATGACATACTATGTTGGTCCAATCAGTAAGGGTATCTCAATCTTCTTTACTACCTCCCTTTACGTTCCATCAAAGGCCCTCACTGAATTATGGCACGGTTTCATGTGGGAGTTGTCCACTGGTAACATTTGGAGAGTGGCTAGCGGCAACACATTCAGTGAAGAACCATTATCAATAAGCACTCCAGGAAAAACGTACCCTTTGCAGTGGTTAGTGATATTTAGTGCCTTGGTGGACCCTATTCCTCCTTCTAGGATTTCATTATCACTGAACGTGATATAATTGTTCGCATCGATATAGCCCACAATCCTGTCTAACTTGGCCATAGAAATTTCATCCGGAACAAATGTCTGATTTAACACCTTCATAAGTGCATTACGGTGTTTTTCTGAGCTTAAAAGCAACTCAAGTATTATGATTCTAGCTTTTTGTTTGCGAAGTTGCTCAACAACATTGTACTCGTTGTGTCTCAAAAACTTCAAGAATTCTTGCGCTTGTGCTTCAGTCACTGGTGCATTTATTATTGGGGGTGGCTCCTCACCAAATATTTTTCAGGCCCGATATTCACATCCTTGTCCATCCGGGTCTATACGGCCTTCGAAGTCCCTGGCAAGTGACATCGACCACTTCTAGTAAAATGGCATACCTCATTTATAACTTCAGCTCTTGACTCCACCATTTCCCTCTTCTGTGTGGATTCTTTTTTTACTTGCATTTCTTTTTGTGGTCCCGACATAGAAACATGAGCGGCATAATCCCAAGGAGCTTTTTGTGTGTTTTTGAATAGGAAAGGGGCTAGAGCTGAGATAGTAAGCTTGGGAATTACTTTTGATTTTCCACTTGGGGTGAACTATTCTTCTTTGGCTTAGATGAAATGACAAAAGGTAGGTCAGCGTTGTATTTGATGTTGGGGTTGTCTGAAGCGCATACGTTCATCTGTTTCTTTCCTTCAACTTTTTCAAAGAACTCAATTTCTTTATTGTCCATCATCTTTTGAACCAACTGTCTGAACTATTCACAAATTTGGATCTCATGCCCTTATTCTTGGTGATACTCGCAGTAGGGCCCACATCCTTTCTATACTATTTCCATACCCATTTCTATTAGATGTGCCCTGCATAATTGCTGGAACACCCATCTAAGAGGGGATTTAACCTCAGATACACTCTTTTTAGCCTTCCTGTCACTTCCATCTTCAATAGTATTCACGTTGCGCCTTCCATGGTTTGGTAGGGGATTAGCAGCCACGTTTGGGTCATCAAATTTTAAAATTCCCGTATTTATCAGATTTTGGAAAAATTTCTTAAAAGCAATGCAGTTGTCCGTCGTGTGTCCTGGGGCGCCAGCGTGATAGTCACAATGAGCTTTTTCATCATACCATGTAGGAAATGTAGGCTTGAATGGCGTAACAGGGTAGGGCTGAACCAAGTTATCTTTATGCAACTGAGAATACAACTCAGTGTACGATATCGACAATGGGGTAAAAGATATCTTCTCCTTTTCTTTCCTATGGACTCTATCTTCTTTCTTATTTGAGCCTTGTGTGTTCCCAGCAGAAGCCTGGGGTTGAGAAATAGTGAAGTTTGCAGAGGCATTGTAGGTGCTGGCGACATTCATCTCATTATCCTTCTTCTTCTAATGTTTCCAAGAACCTTCCTTGGTATCAATCCTCCCATTTTTTATAGCTACTTCAACTGACCCCCCAGTTCTTATTAAATTAGCAAAGTTCTAAGCGGTGTTGTTTATTGGACGATCAAACAATGCCCCCTTCAGAGTATTTACAAACATCGAAGTGATCTCATGCTTAGGAATATGCGAATGAATCTGTGCTGCTACATCATGCCATCTTTGAGCATATTGGCGCAAACTTTCGTTTGGTCGTTGTTCTATTCCTTCCAAAATAGCTCGACTCGGGGTCATGTTGGAAACATGTTTGCAGTGTTGCTTTTGTGGCAACTGTAAATTTGAAAATTAGAGTTTTTTTAGGAGAAAACTTTAACGTTTCACGTCATTATTTCTTAACGAAAGCTAGTGATAGTGACCATAATAAAATTAAATTAAAAATACAGTGATCAAAGTGAATGTTCACTAAAAGTTCAATGACTATCATCATAGTTAACCCTTATTAATTTTATTTTGTTTTAAGGTGTGTAATTGAATTTAATGTCATTAGTCCTACATCAATTTTATTGATAAATTTATTATTAAAACCTTATATATATATATTCATAATATGAGTAATAAAATAATTTTTATTCGGAACCAAATGAGTGGTCCTAATAAAAAAGAAGATGTTATTCATTCTAGGAGACCCGAGTTCAATTCAGGGTGTCTTGCTCTTGAAGCGGCGTAGGGTGTCTTGCGCCTATGGTCTCTTCTATAAAATGGAATGTTTCTTAAATCTTGCTCAGCTCATTCTATTTGAGTTCTGCCTTCTAAGAAGTCAACTCAATCTTCATGTACCAACAAGTTATTGCCCCAAAAATTTGAACCTTCCAAGCTTTTCATTGCTCAAGTTGCTTTCTACTTCACATCTTGTCTGTTCATGTATGAACTCATCTTCTCATTGCATGGTTAATGATGCCCCACTACTAAAGGCTCTAGGAGGAACCCCTTCTGACCCTTTCAATCTGGCTGGAGTTAGGCATCCTATCATGGCTTGCTCATGGAGGAAATCTCTGCCCTGCTCTTGTATTTTTGAGATCTTTCAAACATGAGGTTTTCTTCTAACACTCGCACCCCTTATGCGAGGTAATGCCTCATTCAACCTTGGGCTCAACTATCTTCAATGAGATCGATTTGTCTCTTGATTTAGTTCATGATGGCTACACCATTTCTTGATCTCCATTTTTAATAGCAAATGAATTCCTTCTTTTTCAGCAATGCCTCCTTCACGTGAGTGTGAACATTTACTTCTGGATCCCTACAATTGGAAGTCATGTCAAGAAATCTTTAATTTTTTCATGAATCCATGTTAATTTACTTTTAAGATGCTTGTGAATAAAAAAGATAAAAACTTGATATGAGAATTTAAAGGAAATTTAAAAAGTCATGGCAAACATGGAAAAGGTAAAATCAAGAAATAAAGTTAGATGCCACTGAATTCATAGCATGAATGATTCATGAGCCCATCGAGCGGATAGCATCCCTAATTTCTACCCATTTAGGTGGCTCTCTTTGACTCACCACTCCCCCAAATTAGGCGTAATGTGTTCTTAAAACAAACTCTTCTTCTCAGATATCCTTACACGATCGAAATGTCTTTCAAAGCTTGTAATGTGGCTAAGGTTCATGGTTATAAAAGAAAGGACATATAGGTCCAAATACGTATTTGAGGGTGATTAAACCAATGATCAATTCTTCTTGATGAAGTTCCTGCTTTGTATTGCTTCATTAACTTCATCTTTTTTTTTCCTTTCTGGGTCACTCTAGACTGCTCGTTTTTGGGTTTTAACCCTAGAGTTCTTCTCCTTTTTGTTTCGAGAATCTTCAACTAACACATGGTTCATGAAATTCTTTCTTGAAAACTTGTACTTTTCCACTAGTGCTTCCTCCAATAGAGATATTTTAAACATTTTTCTTTCACAATTTTTTTTTGTTTTCTTTTTTTGGATGCTCATGTTGGTGTGTATGTTGTTTTGCTCATGTTGTTCCTTGCATCCAATGCACTCATTCTTGTTATCTTCATAGCATGGTCAGAACCAATCATCTTTCTCATGAAAATAGGATTCATCACTTTTGCCCCCTAGTGTTGGGAGTGATCCTTGGTTAGGGTTCAAACGAAAGAAAATATCATGCTCAAAAGGGGCAACAAGGGATATTTTTTCCTCTTTTGCGAAGGGAAATGAAGGAATACCAAATCTCTTCTCGTACATGGATATCATTTAAGAAAATATGTCCTCAGTTGGTAGATGTTTTAGAGTTATCACTTAATCCAAAGACCTTAGACAACAAAGTTTGAGAGGAAAATTCTCTCAAAATTTGTATGTGGGATCTTTCCTATTAATCCTGAGAACATTTTTGTTTCCATTCTATTGCGGGATCAGATTCAAGAATCATTCATGCAATCAATAATAGGGGACCTGCAAAAAAGATGTGTTTTGAAAGAGAAATAGATGTAATGAATGAAAAAAAAAAGAAATGTTTGCCACTTGAGAAAATAAAGGAAATGCATTTTTAAAACAAGTAAAATAACATAGAAGCCCTTACAAAAGATTCGTAATGCTCGCGGGCAAAAGCAAAAGGGTTGGTTGTTCGTATGATTTCGCTCTTGGAAGTCATGAGTGAATTCTAGCCAAGCTTGTCCCCATGTCTGCGAAGCGCTCAGTGGCATGGTTTAATATACGGTCATAGAAAGAACCATTTAAATTCTCCACGAACATTGGGTAATCTCACTTTCCAACAGTCAGGTTGGACCTGGGCTGCCACATCTCGCCACCTCTGGGCATACTTGCAAAGGCTTTTATTGGCCCTTTGCTCCATCCCTTGCAACACAAGCCGGTTTGGGACTATATCGGTCACATGCTTATACTGTTTGATAAAAGCCCTTGATAGATCCATCCATGCTTTATATTGGCCTGGCTCAATTGAGTGTACCAATGGACGGCAGACCCAGACAAGCTATCTTGAAAACAATGTATAAGCAACTTCTCGTTGTCAAGGTAGTAGGACATCTTCCTACAGTACATAGTCAAATATGCTGAAGGGCAGGTAGTTCCTTCCTACTTCTCAAAATCTGGTGTCTTGAACTTTGGGGGAATGACTAGATCTGTCACCAAGCTGAGGTCTCTTGCGTCTATGCTGCGGCGAATGCTGACTCTTTGCAGGGCTTTGACAATTCCCTCCACTTTGTCACAATGATCTTCTAATTTCTTATCTGCCTTGATCTTATCGGCCATCTCATCAATTTCTAGAACTTCAATGTTTTGATCGTCGCCTCAACTTGCCCTGACTCCACTAGAGTAATGGTCGAGGTTACTAGAAGATGGGTTTGAACCTTCCCTTTGAGTGCTTCACTTCTTGCGGGGCTATCATCGTCTTCACGTTCTTAATGGCTATGACAACTTCAGGGTTTTGTAGCCAAGCATGGCCACTATCTGGAGTACAATGTTCTCTTGGGCATTGGTGATTTCTTCCTTTAGATCCTTTTCGATCTTTGCAAGCTGGTCTTAAGCTCCCTTCAAGCTGACTTCTATTGCTGCCATTCTGTTTTCCATGTCCATTTTCTGAGTCTGAGAATGGGCACCGTACTTGTGCATAATCTTGTTGTGATTTGTTGTGATTAAACTTCCCGTAGTTAATTATGTGATGTAAAAAATGCAAATCCAATTGCAAATGATGCAAACCAGTGATATTCCAAAATCAAGAGTACACTTCATAGATCATAAGGTTCGAGTATACATTATTCTCAAAAATAAATAAAATGGTCTTCTACTCCGATTGCTCTTATCCCTTGATGTCCTTTAGTGCCGGTTGCTTGAATCCTCTGGCTAGTGCGGCCTCTCTCTGAATATGGCCAAAAAATTGGCTAACCTGCTGGTACTGGCCCACTACCTCATTAAGAAAGTCTAACAGGTGCTACCCGTCCTCCCCAGTTGGGAGGAATCTCTGTAACATCCTTGATCAAGGCTTAGGGGATATTAAAAGTAGTACCTTATGACAAATATTAAATTGTAATAAGTCATTGATTGAAATGGAGCTAAATTAAGGACCATTCATGAATCAATGAAAAATGTAGGTGACTTCTAAGAGAGGACCAATTTGTTTAAAATAAATCCTTGAGTTTTTGCATGTAAAACCAAAGGAAATCTAAGGACTAGTACAAGTGTCTAGTGTGGGAGGAGACATTTGCTAAGGGGTGACGGCTTTTGGAGGGAGGATATCCAACATTTCATCTTTCTCCCCCCAAAACCGAAACCCCATAGTGATAGAGAGCTAATATTTCAGCCATGCAGGTGAATGATAATAAGGATGCAAGCTTGGTTAATTCGAGGTTTTTACATCCTTGATCATGTAATTTAAGGAAGAAAGGTATGTATTCTCTTGTTTGTTCGAAATTAGATATCAAGATTTGGGTTTTGACTGTGAATTTCTCGTGAGTCTTGTGTTAATAGCTGTTAGAAAAACAAAACTTATAATAACAATCTTTGCTAGAACCTTTGAATAACTCATACATTAAGGCTAAGTCGTGAGTGGAGCTTGCTTGAATGTTTGCACAATCCTTTGTAAATTTTTGAGTATGTATCCCTAGTGTGATAATGTTTCAGATGATATACATGATATATGGTCTTGGTTTGATAATTTTGTAGCATGGCTAAGATAATAGTTACTTGTTTGAGTCTTAAAGACTTACTAGGAAATTAGACTGTTTGATTGAATCATGTGTATGTATGTAATTGATACTCGAGTTTAATTTCAGTAAAATTATTTGCTAGTATTCAAATGAAGACTATTTTGAAACACTAAAACAGGGGAGGGCTGTTATATAGGTTTTGACACTATTTTATACATTCTTATGAGGCTGATTTGTGAATTCTTAAACTAGGACAAGAACTAAATTGTAGTAATAGTCGTCTGTTAAAGAGTCCAATACACTGTTTTGGTAAACTGGTATTTAGGGGCTGCTTACAAATCAACAGGGGTTGTTTTGCAAGAATTGTGGACTGTTCAAGTATATAAATGAATGTATACGATTGGAGAGGGGTTTACCTTGCACATGTATAGACAATAGTAGACTGTCTTGTTAATCTAAGTGCATACATACTTTAGGGACTGTTAAAAACATACATAAGCATGTTTGAGACAGATTTAAGCTTATAAATATGGATACAAACACTAAGAATGGTTTTACATTGATATAGATGTTAATGGATTACTTATAGGCATAAATGTGGAAATTTTGAAGCTGTTTTGGTGGTGAACAGTGAGTGTTGTAAGATGCATTATGTGCAGATTGGAGTGTAAAACTAATGCAGATTTAGTGTAAAACCAGTGCAGATTTGAGTGTAAACCAGTGCAGAATTAAGTTTAAAACAGTGCAGAATGTTGTCCTAAAACTGTGCAGAAAAACAGTTTTGAATTGTGATAAAATACTGCAGTTTTGAATAGGTATAGACTGTGCAGAATTGTTAATTAATCAGTGCAGTTTGGTGATTCTAAATGCAGATTCGAAGGATAAAAACAAGTTCATTTTTAGGACCGTTTTATCAAATATAGGAGTATACATGTGTATCTTGGGCAGATTTGAATAGATATGAAATTATGAGACTGTTTTTGCTTGAATCTAAGTTCTATGGGACTGTTCTAGTATGTTAGTTTAGTATGTGTATATTTATATCTATAATAGTGTTTGTTTGATAAAGATATGAAAGATAATGAACTGATTGTAAAATCAAACAAATTGATTTGACCCTAACGATTGGCTAATTGATTGAGGTACATGATTCTATAGGTGATTAGAAGAGAGTTGTTGGAAGCTAGGAGGAATTGTGGATCAGGTACCCCATAATGTTGGGGTAACAGGTGAGTGTAGCTATGCAATTGGGTTTGACAAGGTGTCATCCTAATTTTGTTTGATGGTAAGTCTTAAGTGTACACATGTTGCATCAAGCTCAAGTAGAGCATATTGGGAATGGGGTTTAAGCATGGCATTCGAGAAAGACTTGTAATAATGTCGCATTTCATATGCATTACATGCCATGTTATGTATGCTTTTATTCCTATCTTGAATGTATTATGTTGTGGTGGTAATACATGAGATAATTTATAAATACTTTGATCATAAAACTCCTTGTTAATAAGAAAAAACTTAAAGTACGGTGAGTTAAGACTCTTTAAGCCTACTAGAGCTTTGAGCTTGTCATAAGACACTAATTTAAGCAATAAAGTAAAATTACTTGTACAATAAGATACTTTCCAAATATCAAGAATAAGAAAAGAGATAGGTTACTTGTAACCTAAGAAATCTTTGTTAGCTTTAAAAGTAAAGCTACTCGTACAACAAGCAACTTCCTCAATCTCAAATTGCTCGGTTTCTCTTTATGCCTTGTTCTTTATTGCTAATTACTTGTCATTGCTACCTCACTTAGGCTAAATAAGCCTAATGCATTCATTCTCTTGCATTGCAGGTTAATCAAGTATGATTGTCTCTATTATGGATGAGAAATTACAAGTCTTAATTCGTAATTCCTTTAGAGCTTGAAACTATCTTAGATAGTTTACTCCTAGGATGGTGGCACACTACTTAATTGTTAAAAGATACTGTAGTATATGATTTGTATAATCTTTATTGTCACTTGGCTTTCTAATGTAAGTAGAATAGTGTTCATGTTATTCAAAGAAATAATTACATAACCATTAGATGGTCTAGAGTTTGACATGTTCGAATTAAGACTTGGCTAAATGATATGTGTTATTAAGTATTTATTTCTTGATTGAATGCATAATGTGAAGACTTAAGCTTAAAGTTTTGAATAAGTGTAAATACTTGATATTAGGGTAAATAAGTTCTTGTTCGCTCTAAACAAGAAATTTACATGTTTCTAACCATAGTATTCAAATATGATACATTGATGATCAAGTATTCATGTATGCATTGTAATAGAATATTAGTATGAGTCCTAATTGTAGTTTGGATGGTTACTTAGAGTTAAAGATTTCCAGATAAAACATTCGTATAAATGGGTTATAACTGGTTAAAATCATGCTACCAACGAATCGATTAGTAAGACAAGTTCTATAAAGGGCATATGGTTTGTTTCTTATTGGTCCAATCATGTTAAAATGAATCTCTATCAAGGGTTGTGGTTTAAACTAATTGAATGGTGGCATAAGGTTTCAAAGGTTGCTTATAATGAATTGATGCTATTAATATGGCTAGATTGAACGATAAGTTAAATGATCAATTCATAATTCCTCTGGCTCTTAAGGTTAATATGTTTAGACGTGAATTTCAAATGGTGTTTTGAATATGAATCGGTTGTTGTAATGTGGTGTGGGTCTTGAACTGATTCATTCTATTAATTCCACTTTTCCTGGCTGCTTCTGAACCTTTAAAGTATAATTTAAAGTTTGAAATACTTTTCGTTTAGGTGTCATGAATAGTCTTGGGAGTTTGAGTGTCAATATGGAAAATTGATAATAAGCTATCATGTGCTATGTAATACAATGATAGTATGGCTTTAAAGTTTGATAAACGAGTATGCTTTAAGGGAAATGTTCAATCAAGGAAAATATGACTATAGCTTATTGAAATTTATTTTGTTTTGACTGACCAAATTGTTGTAATGTTCAACGGAAACTCTGATTTATAAGTTAGTCCTTCTTTATCATTGTTGTAATACAATGATAGTATCGAAGATCGATTTTTGAGAACTCTGAAGCATCCTTGAGTTGATCGAAGAGATCTTCAATCCTAGGGAGAGGATATCGATTCTTGATAGTAAGCTTGTTCAATTGTCTGTAGTCAATATAGAGTCTTATAGTCTCGTCTTTCTTCTTCACGAACAAGACTAGAGCACCCTAGGGAGACGAGCTAGGCCGAATAAAGCCTTTGTCTTGTAGCTCTTGGAGTTGCACTTTGAGTTCTTTCAACTCAACAGGTGCCATTCGATAAGGTGTGATGGACACCGGATTTGTTCCAGGTTGGACATCGATCCCAAACTCTACTTCTCTGGTTGGAAGGAGACCAAGGAGTTTCTTGGGAAAAATATCGAGTTATTTAGATACAATAGGCCACTAGGTAAGCCAAATTTAAGTTCATCTTGTAAGACCATAGTAGCAAAGATTGAGGTCGGTTTCCTATCAATTAGGAGAATGAATTCCTTTCCTAAACCCCGAAGATAATGTCTCATATTTTGGAAATCTACCTAGGCTTCATTCTTGGTTAACCAATCTAGTCCTAGCACTAGATCGAACTCACAAGTTGGTAGTACATATAGATCAACAAGAAAGGGTACATTTCGAATGAATAGGGGATAATTTCTACAGATAAGGCTTATGTTTGTAATCCCCCCTATTGGGTTCAAAACTACAAGGCTTTGTTTTACAATTTTAGGCTTTCACTTCAATTTTATAATCAAAGATAAGCATACAAATGAATGTGTGGATCCTGAATCTATTAAAGCATAAACAGAAGTTGAATTCAGCTCAATGGTACCTGCTATGACATCGAGTGATTCTTCATCTTCTTTCACCCCGGATATGATAGATTCGAGCAGGAGCCTGAGATTCCTGATGAGTAGGGGTGTTCGAATGTTGTCCTTTGCCCTTCCCCTAATTTCCTGACTGAGCTTATCTGGGACCTTTGTTTCCAATGAAAGTAGCTGAGCTAACATTTGCAGGAGCTCGATTCGGAACCTTGTTAGGATTCTAAGGACAATCTCTAATATAGTGATCGGAGGCTCCACCTAAGAAACATAGATTCTGTTGAGTTCTACATTGACCAATGTGGTGCTTTTGGCAGAACTTGCAAGTAGGATATTAAGCAGTTTTACCAGAATTCCCCGTACTATCAACAGAGACGATCGAGGCTGAAGGCTCGGTATGTAGTTGCTCTTCTGAATAGGAGTGTAATTCGAAGAGTGTTCTTGGGAGTTTTTAGACTTCTTTAACTGCCAGTGAGGCTTGTCATCATTCCTATATAGTTTGTCTTTCCAGGAGTTACCACTTTTGCGTTTCTTAGAGGCTTTCATCTTTGCCTCTATTGCAATAGCCCGATTCACCAAATTCTGGAAGTCAGTGATACCTAGAGCAGTGAATATTGGACTTAATTCATCATTCAGTCCATCGATAAACATCTTACACTTGTCAGCATCAGTCTTGATGTATTCCGACCCGTATTTGTAATATTTGCAAAAGTCACTCACGTACTGTTTGATAGGTCGGCCACCTTACTTGAGGTACAAGAAATGCTTCCGACGCTCAGCCAAGTATTGTTCACTGATGTATTTCTTCCTGAACTCCTCGAGGAAGAATTTCTGAGTTACAAGATTAGTAGGAGTAGTCAGGGCAGTGGTTTCCCACTAACTTAGAGCTTCGTCTACCAATAGGGCTATAACACATTCGAGTTTGTGTTCATCAAAATAGGGCAGTTGTTTGGTCAGGATTAAAGTAGTGGCCTCTAACCAATACTCAGCTACTTCGGGATTGGCTTCATCAATACCAGTGAAGGTATAGGCCCGATGTTGAGCCAACTTGTCAATCGGGGCTCTATTAGGAGTAACATTAGGAGGAGGAATAGGATGGTCTCATTTCAAAGTAGTTACAAGATGATCGAACATCTCCTTCATGCTTAGGAGACATTCCTGCTGCACATGATTTATAGCAGGAGCTTCCTATTGAGGAGCAGCTTGGGCTCGAGGTTGAGCTTGTTGTTGTGGAGGATTCTGCTCCTTCCTTACACTATCTCCTTCATTTGAGGGGCCTACGGGACTTTCATCATCCCGAGCGCATCTTGTTTCAGACATTCTACGTTCAAATATAACAATTAGGAATTCAGTTTAGTTAAGTAAAGACACAAGAAATACAATACAAGTCTCCTAGGTGGCACAAGTATCCTATATGATGCAAGAGAGCCCGGTTTAGTCCTAGAACCGACTAAAAAGCTCTGATTACCAATAAATGTAACACCCCCTACCCCGGGTTAGTAGCAAACCGGTTCGGGAGCGTTACCAAGCAAGGACGAGGCAAGGAAAGGTTAACCTCTCCCTATTAGATGAGTTACTTAACTAACAAGCAATCAAGCATTCATAACTTAACATGCAAGCAATCTCATATTTTGTTTACAAGACATTATAGGTTACTACTTCAACATTTCAATTATCATCATCATACAACTAGCATTCGAATGGCCTAAGTGAGCAAACATGCTTCCATTTCATTTCATTGTTCTTTAGATTGATACATGTAACATTTCATACCTAAATTTACTAAACATGATCATTTGAACATACAATTGCATGTATCTTGTCTCCAAACAAGCCATGTGCCAAGCCTTACCATTCAGCATTTACCATACAAACATATAAAACACTTACAACATGGTATGTTCACATAAGTGACTATATAATCTCATAAAGCATTCGGATTACACAATAAGCTAGATCAATTACTTCAAAACATTCAATATATACCCATATGCGCAGCAAAATACTTTTCCATTAACATAGAATTTGAGTTCATTACTTGTTTCACATTATCAACCAAGTTCACAACATGGTAAGCCCACTCAAGAACATATATATATACAAGTTTCAAGTATTCAAAATGCATGCACAAGTTCACTAGATACAATCTAAGTGCCACCAACTAAGGGAGTATAGAACAACTATGAACTATACTTTAGCTATGCTTGTGTCTTGCTTCGAGCTCAAGAAATCAGGCTTCAGGATCAAGCAACGATCGAATCCTTTATCTTGTGGTTGGGAAGGATGAAAACAAGAGTGATAAGTACAAGAATGTACTTAGTGAGGTAGTAACTAGTTCTAACCAATTATTATATCAAATTAAGTGTCAATTAGTCAAGAATGATCCTAGCTAAGGAAGGCATTCAAATAGCATAAGAAGCAAGAGACAATGAATCATAATACATGCTTTATCCATTTCAATTAATCAAGCTATTTATGGTCACATATCAAGTAGTCAAGTAATTCATGCTTACATGACAAGAAATCAAGCAATTCATGCTTATTAGCTCATTTATTATCTTTTTAACACAATTCTTGGTTAATAGTTTATCTAGGTATTCGAGTCTCCAACCAACTGTCACCACAAGATGTACCGTAGTACTGGTCAACCCTCTAACTATCGCCAAAGACCACATACGTACCCTCCCTTTATCTCCAATTAGGGGCCTTAGCCCTAGACCGTAGTCCACCCTGACACAATGAGCTCTAGACTCTAAGGCATGCCTTTCTACCTATTCAACTAGCAACCAAGGTTGTTTGATTATAATTCATTTATTCAAGGATTTCAAGCTTTTCAAGTTCAAGATCATGTATCATTCAAGTGTACAAGTTCATGTCAAGCATTATCTTTTTCAAGAGTCATTTCGAGTATTGTATGGAAAGTGTATACATGCATTAAGAACTTAGGCCAATAGAGCCATAACTCATCATTTCAAGTATTCATTGCATCATCTAAGTTAGCACTTCAAGCATTCGATTTAAGCAATTGGTCACAATACCATGTCATACATACAAGCATCGCTGTTACCACATATACATGCTAGCATTCAATTTATACAACAATTCAAGGATGTATTCAAGTTTCATGTATTATCTTAATTCATTCTTCCCTTATTAGGTCAAGATCATATTAAGTCCAATTTAACAATACAAGAATTTAGACATGTATGCTTTGGTTAGGACCTAGTCCTAACCCTAGAATAAACTACACTTACAAAACTCCCCAAGCTAGCTAGTCTCGAAAGACTATTCCCTTTTGCTTGTCCCTTGAATGCTCGACTTTAGATCCTTCTCCAAAGTCCTCTCATTGCTCTAATAAATCACATAGATAGAACAAGGTCAAAACATGTAATCACAAAGTCATTCAACATGGCAGCAAGGTTAATACATTATATATATGCAAAACAGATAGCATATTCATATACATACCTTAATGCACGTTACCAAACTACCTACATTCCATATTAAGGCAAAACAGGGCAGCAATTAAACTGTCCCAAAACCGTTTGCAAAACAGTTTACAAAACTGCCACAATACCTAAACTGCTGCTACCAGGCAATATGTACTCTACTCACTTAAACATGCATAACTTTCATTCTGTACGTCAGAATTTCAATTAGTTTACACTGTTGGAAAGCTAACTTAATTTTCTTTCTAACCATATATGCCTTTCTTTTTAATCCTTTTCCAATTAATACAGTTTTTAGCTTAAAGACAGGGAAATTTACAACACTGGACAGTTTGCACTGTCTCTAGTGTTTCTTTTCTACAATTCATTCTACAATCCAGAATTCAGTTCCGTTTACTCCTAATGAATTTAGACATGTTAAGGCACTGTCCATAAAATTTTCAGCCTTAAATTCCATTTATACAATTTATGGTGATTTTTCAAAGTTACTGCCCAAAACAGAGTATTCTGGGCAGATTACACTAGGTTAAGCTTCTAGCTTCATAATTCATTTAAACAAGATTCTAACATTATAATTCAACTTATTTTCATATTCCTACATGTCTAGGTCAGTCCAATTCACCTAGAAATGTGATCAAAACAAGGCAGCATATACAATTAAGCATGTTTACACATTTTCTAGCAAAACAGTCCCTAATCGAAACTAGTTTCAACCATGATCCCTATTCTCAATTTCCAGCAACCCATACACATCTCTTTAGCAATTTGATTAATAACACTCACAATTTCAAGGACCTTTAGAAGCTAACATCATTTTAATATGCATAACAATCATCCTATTCGAATTAGGCAACAAGCATATTACTAATTCAAGATTCAAGCATGTAATTGAAGTGAGGAATCAAGCATTTCACCTTCTCCTAAGCTAATTTGATCAAAGCTCAACAAGAAACATGAATTGAAGATAATCTAAGAAGCTTTTTCTCCTTCTTTCTCTCTCAATCATTCGGTTAATAGGATGAAGAAGATGACATAATTTTGTTCATCTTTCTCATCTAGTTTGCCGTGAGTCATCTCTCACAAGGCACATGTTTTCATCAAATGAGAACGTGTCTAGGCCTTCAACTTTAATTCAATTTACATGCAAACTCTAGAGTTTCCATGTTCACATTTCTATCCTTCCATTTAAACCTTCTAGTTTTAATTTCAATTCGATTTGGTTCTAATTTCACCTATTTGATCTAAAAGATAGCAAATAGATTTCAAAAACTATTGAGCAGGTTAAGGTATACTTTTAATCTAGGATTTGGGGTATTACACAACTGGATGCAACGCGATGTATACTCTAAAAGGCAAGAAAAGTGTCAGTACATAATAATAATGAAATAAAATACAAGGATAATATACAAAATAAAACAATAAATAATACAGAAAATAAAACCTATGGATTTTCACATGGCTCTAATGGGGTGGGCTTTCTAAGACTTACATTCATGCGGGTTTGGATCTAGAAAAAGTTCTCGAACCGTTCTTATCCCCTACTCGAAGGTAGATAAGACATTTGATATTGGCCCATCACAGGCTTGCGGATCAAACACGACTCGAGAGGATGCATTTCCTTTATGCCCGTGCGAAGGGTTATTCATGAAAGCATAAGTACTCTGGATCCCGAAAGACTTTCACTAGCCCATACGGAGGGTTACTCACGAAAGCATAGCTATTTTCTTCCACTTAAGTTTAATAAAGCACGGGTAGAAGGCTAATTTTATGATGCAATTACAGTTTAAAGCACCAAAAATGCACACACACAAAATGCAACGAACTACTAAAAAATAACTCGTGATCAAGTAAAAGTTGTGCCCTTTTAAAAAATATCCCTAGCGGAGTCACCAAGCTGTAACAATGGAGATGTCGTCGTTCTCTTTTATTATGTTAGGCAGACCATAAACCTAAAACCAAACCAGATCGAGGGTTTGGTTGTAACACCCCCTACCCGGGCTAGTAGCAACCCAGCTCGGGAGCGTTACTTAACAAGCAAGTACAAGGACAAGGACAATGGACTTGGCAAGCAATACAATACAATGAACAAGGCAATACAAGATCAAGCAAGTATACATACTTATCATCCTTACTTAGCTAACAAGTAAGCTCTCATTTGTTTCAAATCATCCAAAGCATTCGAACTAAGCCAAGGCAAACAATCATACATTACTTATCATGCAAGTAACTTACATTTCAAATCTTACATCAATCTAAGACATTCGAATAGGTCACTAATTTATTTCTTTTTATATACTTACATTATAGGTTACAACATTACCAATTCAAATCATTTCATTGTTCCCTAGCTTAGGTTCAAATATCTCTAGATGTAACATGCTTCCATTTCATTTCAAGGTTCCTTATTTTGTATACATTTAGTCATTTCATTCCTACACTTACTAAGCATAATTAGCTAACATTCAATAGCATGTAACTAGTTTCATTCAATCTTATTTCTATACCTAACCATTCGGCCATTTATACAAAACATACATAACATATACATCAAGGCATATACACAGACACACCATTCGGAAATCTCCTAAACACACACTAGGCTATTCGAATAGAAGGCAAGCAATGTGGTTTGGATATCCTATGTTCAATTCAGGCAAGACATGTACTCAATCAAAGCATTCAAATGGTACCTATAACTAGATCAAACATTAGATCATTCCATTCTAACATCAAATGTGCAACAATCATCATCCATTACATGTAATTGAAGTTCATTACATACTTAACCATAGTTAATAACATAGTAGGCCCATCAAGACATTATATACAAGCTTCAAAATGCATGATCAAGCCATCTATATACATCTAGTGTCACCATTCTAGGAGATATACAAAACAAGTATGAAACCATACTTTAACTATGCTTGTCTGAGTTGCTTCTTGCTCAAGGTAACAGGCTTCAAGATCAAGCAAACTCGTATCCTTTATCCTGTAGTTGGGAAGAACGAAAATGAGACTGATGAGTACAAGAATGTACTTATTGAGGTAGTACTAAGTCTAGCCAATTGTTATGTCAAGCTTCAAGTGTCATTAAATCAATTATAGACTTAGCTAAGGCTTTCAAGCATTAAGGTGAATCTTAGCTAGGCTTTCAAACATTAGAGTGATCTTAGCTAGGCTTTCAAACATCAAGATTATCCTATCTAAGGATATCAAGCATTCGGCCAACAAGGTACAAGCAACAAGAAGTCATACTTCATGAATCAAGCATACATGCTTGCAAAACAAGAAATCAAGGAGTCATGCTTTCAAGTCAAGTAACATACAATTTCATGGCATTCAAGACAAGTAACATATGATGTAGGATTGTTATTTCAATTGTTATTCATTAAACAACCCCCTTGGTACTTAGTTTGTATAGGTAATCGAGTCTCCAACCAACTGTCGCCACAAGATGCACCGTAGTGCTAGTCAACCCTCCTACTGTCGCCAAAGACCACATACGTACCCTCCGTCTGTCGCCAAATAGGGGCCTTAGCTCTAGACCGTAGTCCACCCTTACACAATGAGATCTAGACTCTAAGGCATGCCCTTCTATCTAGTCTAACTAGCTACCAAGGTTGTTCGATTTACCATTTATTCAAGTGTTTCAAGATCAAGATCATGTCAAGCAAGTTCATTTCATATTAGGCCCTTAGGCCATTGATCCATAGCTCACATATCAAGTAATTTCATGTTTTATTTCATCAAGATGAGATGATATGATATCTCAAACAAGTCTTTAGCATTTGGTCTCATTGCATCATAACACATACAAGCATTCATGTTATCACTTAATCATGCATAAGCATTCGAAATAGACATGTATTCAAGGCTAGGATCAAGTTTCATGTATTACTTTAATCATCCTTCCCTTATTAGGTCATGTTCATGATTAGATTCATTTAACATGTTAGGAATGTAACAAGAATACATTGGTTAGGAGCTAGTCCTAACCCTAGAGGTAACTACACTCACAATACTCCAAGCTAGCTAGTCTTGGATCCACACTCCTTTGTTCTTGGCTTTAGGATGACCCACTCTATCCTCTTCCATCAAGTTTACTCTTGGTTCTATAACATTACAAGTATAAGCATGTCAAAACAAGATCACAAGGTCATTCAATTCAAGACAAGAGCATTAAATCAAGCAATGCTACAAGCATATAACATTCACATATTGGGCAGCATGCTCATGTGCATTTTCCATTACACTTATCTACACTTTTCTACATTCTAGTTCATGTAAAACAAGTCATATTCAAAGGCCTAAAACTGTTTACAAGACAGTTATAAAATGCCACAAAACAATGTGCATTTGCCTATACAGCTGCTGCCAGGCAGCTTGCACTCTAGTCACTTAATCAAGCATAACTTTCATTCCGTACGTCGGAATTTCAATTGGTTTACACCGTTGGAAAGATAACAAAATTTCTTTATGAACATATAAGGCTTTCATTTTATTTCTTTTCCAATTAATACAGTTTTTAACTTAAAGACAGAGCATCTTGCTACACTGGACAGTTTGCACTGTCCCTAGTGTTTCTTCTCTAAAATTCAGCATATAACCAAGAGTTCAGTTATGTTTTCTCATAATGAATTTAGACATACCAAGGTGTTGTCCATAAAAATTTCAGCCTTAAATTCATTATATACAATTTACAATGATTTTTCAATGTTACTGCCCAGAACTGAGCATTCTGAGCAGATTACACTAGGTTGGATTTCTAGCTTCTTAACTTATTTTAGCAAGGTTCTAACATGGCAATTCCATTCATGTTCATGTTCTTAAATGTCTAGGTCATCATAATTCACATAGAAATTTTCTTAAAACAGGGCATAATCATGTTGAATCTAGTTTGATCTATTTGATCACATTTGCACATTCATTTCATCAACTAGGCAGTCCATTATCTAATTTAACTAGTTCAATTAGGTGTAGTCACATTTACAGCAATATGTGTATTCAATTCAATCTTATTTTTACCTAGTAACATGATCAAAATAGGGTCCTATGTTCATTTAACATGTTTACACAATTTCTCAATCAAAACAGTCCCTAATCAAGACTGTTTTCAATCATATTCATAATTCTTAAATTTCCAGCAACTACACATATATCCTATATCAATTTGGTTACTAGAAATCAAGATTTCAAGTTTACATTGAAGCTATCATGTCCCTAACATGTATAAAATTCATCTAATTTCATCAAGACAACAAGAACATCATCAATAACTCATTCAATCAAGTTGCTAGGGAGAAAGGATTTAGAATCTACTTACAATCTTCCTAGCTATTCAATTTTCATGCAATTGTGATCTCATGCAAGCTTTCTTCCTCTCAACAATGGTGATTTTTCTCCCTAGATGGATGAAGAGGAGAATTCGGCCAAGGTGGAGAAGATGATAGCAAGATGGCCACTTGGCCATGGTGATATCACATGGCTTAGCTATTTGCCTCCACTTGGCAATTTTTGGTCTAATTGCTTCATAAATCCTTAATTACTCATCTTAATTGCATGCAATTTCATATTTACAATTTGTTACTATTTGATCCTCCATGATTAGGCTACTTCTTTAGCAATCTATCTAATTTAGTCACTAGGTTTAATCAATTCTTCTAATTTGTAGATTGTTTGTACAATTAAACTCTAATTAGTTTAGAACAAGTTACTAAGCCGTGATTTGGGGTATTATAATTCTCCCCCCTTAAGATAAATTCATCCTCGAATTTACCTGAATCAAATAGGTGAGGATATTGCTTCTTCATGACTTCTTCAGATTCCCATGTTGCCTCTTCAACCTTGTGATTTCTCCACAAGACTTTGACAAGAGGAACATTCTTGTTTCGAAGTCTTCTGACTTCCTTGTCAAGTATTTGAATAGGTTCTTCTTCATATGATAGATCGAAATTCAATTTCACCTCTTCGGGTTCAAGAACATGAGATGGATCAGACCTATATCTTCTGAGCATGGAAGAGATTGTGGATCTTATTGAATTCACTAGGGAGTTCCAATCGATAAGCCACTGGACCAATTATTTCAATGATTTCAAAAGGTCCGATAAACCGAGGGTTGAGCTTTCCTTTTCTTCAGAATCTGAAGACTTTCTTCCAAGGAGATACTTTGAGGAAGACCTTGTCTCCAACATTGTATTGGATGTCTCTCATTTTCAAGTCAACATAAGCTTTTTGCCTATCGAAAGCTGCCTTTAATCGATCATGAATGATCTTCACTTGTTCTTCGGTTTCTCTGAGCAATTGAGGTCCTAAAACCTTGCTTTCTCCCAATTCAGACCAGCGCAAGGGAGTTCTACATCTTCTTCCATATAGAGCTTCGAAGGGAGCCATCTGATGTCTGGTAGTTATTATTGTAAGCAAACTCTACTAGGGGTAGAAATTTCTTCCAATTCTTTCTGAAGTCTATAACACAAGCACGTAACATATCTTCTTGTACTTGAATGATTTTTTCAGATTGTCCCTCTGATTGAGGATGAAAGGCTGTACTAAGATGCACTTTAGCTCCTAGAGCCTTCTACAAGGAATTCCAAAATCGAGAATCAAATCTGGGGTCACGGTCTGAGATTATAGCTGTAGGTACACCGTGTAATCGAATCATTTCACGGATGTATAGCTTGGCTAAGGTTTCCAAGCTCATGTTCATTCAAACAGGGATGAAGTGAGTAGACTTTGTGAATCTATCAACAATCATCCATACAACATCATTCTTTCTTGGATTGGATGGAAGACCAGTAACGAAACCCATTGTAATCCGATCCCATTTCCACTGAGGGAATTCGATAGGTTGGAGCAATCCAGTAGGAACTCGATGCTCGGTTTTAACTCTTTGACAAGTTAGACACTTCGTTACAAAGTCTGTGATAGCTGATTTCATGCCCAACCACCAGTATAGTGGCTTTAGATCTTTGTACATCTTAACAGATCCCGGGTGAATTAAGAAAGAGCTTTGATGAGCTTCTTGTAACATTTCTTGTTTTAGTTCTTCATTGTTAGGAACACATACTCTATCTTTGAAATAGAGGAGTCCATTCGAATTGAGGGAGAAGTCAGTATTAGACTCAGAGTCTAGCTTGGATACGATCTTCTGAAGATCTGGATCAATTTGCTGGAGTTTTTTAATTCTCGAGATTAAGCTAGATTGAACTTGAAGTTCAGACAAGAATTTTCATTCTTTGGATAAACGAAAATGAGCATTGATAGCCCAGAAAGCTACAAATGAAAGAACAAGATCATTAAGGTAAATTTTTTGAGTAGTTACTTGCAAGACAAGTAAGGTATTCGAATGGCTTACTTGTGACCCAAGTAAGTTCAAATTTTGATTGAATTATTCTAGGATTTAGATTTATGGGTTTAACAGAGTATGGTCTACGACTAAGGGCATCAGGAACCACGTTTGCTTTCCCCGAATGGAAGTCGATAACCAAATCGTAGTCTTTAAGCAATTCTAGCCATCTTCTTTGTCTCAGATTCAAATCTTTCTGAGTCAGGAGGTATTTGAGACTCTTGTGGTCTGTGAATAGGTTACATTTCTCCCCGTACAAGTAATGTCTCCATATTTTGAGAGCAAACACGATAGTTGCCAATTCTAGATCGTGTGTAGGGTAGTTTGACTCGTGTGGTTTTAGTTGCCTTGAAGCGTAATCTACCACTTTTCCATCTTGCATTAGGACACATCCTAGTCCTAAATGAGATGCATCACTACAGACAGTGAATTCTTTGCCCGATTCTGGTTGGATAAGAACCGGAGCATGAGTCAGAGCTTGTTTAAGTTGATCGAAGCTTTATTGTTGGTTCTCTAGCCAAACAAAGGGCGTATCTTTGCGAGTTAGCTTAGTCAAGCTTGCGGCAATGGATGAGAAACCTTTGACAAATCACCGATAGTACCCGGCTAAACCAAGAAAACTTCTGACCTCACCAACATTCCTCAGAGGTCTTCAATCCATGATGGATCGAATTTTGCTCGGGTCTACTTTAATCCCTTCTGCCGAGATGACATGGCCAAGGAACGAGACTTCCGATAGGCAAAATTCACACTTAGAGAATTGAATTTTGCTCGGGTCTACTTTAATCCCTTATGCCGAGATGACTGGCCAAGGAACGAGACTTCTGATAGGCAAAATTCACACTTAGAGAACTTTGCAAACAATTGACGTTCTCGGAGAGTTTGCAATACAACTCAAAGGTGTTCAGAGTGTTCTTCCTTACTCCGATAATACACCAAGATGTCATCGATGAAGACGACCACAAACTTGTCAAGATATGGCTTGAATACACGGTTCATGAGGTCCATAAAAGCAGCCAGAGCATTCGTTAACCCGAATGGCATTACAAGGAATTCAAAGTGGCCATATAGAGTACGAAAGGTTGTCTTGGGTACATCTTCTTATTTTACCCTCATTTGATAGTATCCCGATTGAAGATCAATCTTTGAGAACACCAAAGCATCCTTGAGTTGATCGAAGAGATATTTTATTCTTGGGAGAGGATAATGATTCTTGATAGTAAGCTTGTTCAATTGTCTAAAATCAATACAAAGTCTCATAGTCCCATCTTTCTTCTTCACGAACAAGACTGGAGCACCCCAAGGAGATGAGCTAGGCTGAATAAAGCCTTTATCTGTAACTCTTGGAGTTGCTTCTTGAGTTCTTTCAATTCAACAAGTGTCATTCGATAGGGTATGATGGACACCGGAGTTGTTCCAGGTTAAACTTCAATCCCCAACTTTACTTCTCTAGTTGGATAGAGACCAGGGAGTTCCTCGGGAAAACATCAATCAATTCAGATACAATTGGCATACTAGGTAAGCCAAATTCAAATTCATCTTGCAAGACCATAGTAGCAAAGATTGAGATCGATTTTCTATCAATTAGGAGGATGGATTCTTTTTCTAAACCCTGGAGATACAGTCTCCTATTTTGGCAATCTATCCAGGCTTCATGTTTTCCTAACCAATCTAGTCCTAACACTAGATCGAATTCACAAGAAAGCAAGACATAAAGATCCATGGGAAAAGGTACATTTTGAATACTTATAGGACATTGCTTGCAAAAGAAGTTCATAGGCATATTTCCTCCTATAGGGTTCGAAACTACAAGGCTAGTCTTAACAAGTTCTGGTTTTTAAGTTTAACTTAGCAATCAAGGATGAACATATAAAGGAGTGGGTAGATTCCGAATCAATCAAAGCATATGCAGGACTTGAATTTAATTCAACAGTACCTACGATAACATCGGGTGCTTCTTTTTCCTCTTTCCCACGAATATGGTAGATTCAAGCAGAGGCTCGGGATTCTTGGTGTGTAAGTGTCGAATGTTGGCCTCTACCCTTTCTTTGATTCCCGGAATGAGCTTGTCTCGGGCCCTTGTTTCGATTAGATTGAGCTCAACTAGCATTTGCAGGAGTTCGAGTTGGAACCTTGTTAGGATTCTGAGGACAATCCCGGATATAATGATCGAAGGCTCCACATAAGAAACACAAATTCTGTTGAGTTCTGCATTGCCCGGCGTGGTGCTTTTGACAGAACTTAAAGTAGGATATTGAGTAGCTTTGCCAGAATTCCCTGTACTATCAACAGAGATGATCGAGGCTGAAGACTTGATTACCGTTTGAGGTTTCAGTATGTAATTGCTTTTCTGAGCATGAGTGTAATTCGATGAGTGATCTTTGGAGTGTTTAGCTTTCTTTGACTGCTAGTGAGGCTTGTCTTCATTCCTGGATCGTTTGTTCTTCCAAGAGTTACCACTCTTGCGTTTTTCAGAGGCCTTCCTCTTTGCCTCAGTTGCAATAACCCGGTTCACTAAATTCTAAAAGTCAGTGATACCCAGGTTAGTGAAGACAGGACTTAGTTTATCATTTAGTCCATCGATGAACATCCAACATTTATCAACTTCGGTCTTGATGTATTCTGACCCTTATTTGCAATACTTGCAGAAGTCACTCACGTATTGTTCAATGGACTGGCCACCTTGCTTAAGATACAAGAAAAGTTTTTGGCGCTCGGCCAGGTACTGTTCACTGATGTACTTCTTCCTGAATTCATCAAGGAAGAATTTCCATGTTACGGCTTCAGTAGGAGCATTAGGGTAGTGGTTTCCCACCAGCTTAAAGCTTCATCTGCCAACAAAGCTATGGCACATTCTAGCTTGTGTTCATCGGGACAAGGTAGTTACTTGGTCAAGATTCGAGTAGTGGCCTCTAACCAGTACTCAGCTACTTCGGGATTGGCTTCATCAGTGCCAGTGAAAGTATAGGCCCGGTGTTGAGCCAGCTTGTCAATTGGAGCTCTAGTTGGCACAGCAATAGGAGGAGCAGTAGTATGATCTTGTTTTAAAGAAGATACTAAATGATTGAACATCTCCTTCATACTTAGAAGACATTCTTGCTGCACAGGATTGATAGCAGGAGCTTTCTGTTGAGCAGCATCTTGGGCTCGGGTTTGAGTTTGTTGTTGTGGAGGGTTCTGTTCCATCCTCACACTGTCTCCTTCGTTCGAGGAGCCTTTAGGACTTTCATTGTCCTGGCCTAGTCTTGTTTTAGACATTCCATGTTCAAATAGAACAATTAGGGGTTCAGTTTAATAAGGAAGACACAAGCTATTCAATACAAGTCTCATAGGTGACACAAGTATCCTATATGATGCATGATAGCTCGGTTTAGTCCTAGAATCGACTAAACCTAAAGCTCTGATACCAATTAAATTGTAACACCCCCTACCCGGGCTAGTAGCAACCTGGCTCGGGAGCGTTACTTAACAAGCAAGTACAAGCACAAGGACAATGGACTTGGCAAGCAATACAATACAATGAACAAGGCAATTCAAGATCAAGCAAGCATACATACTTATCATCCTTACTTAGCTAACAAGTAAGCTCTCATTTGTTTCAAATCATCCAAAGCATTCGAACTAGGCCAAGGTAATCAATCATACATTATTTATCATGCAAGTAACTTACATTTCAAATCTAACATCAATCTAAGACATTCGAATAGGTTAATAATTTGTTTCCTTTTATATACTTACATTATAGGTTACAACATTACCAATTCAAATCATTTCATTGTTCCCTAACTTAGGTTCGAATATCTCTAGATGTAACATGCTTCCATTTCATTTCAAGGTTCCTTATTTTGTATACATTTAGTCATTTCATTCCTACACTTACTAAGCATAATTAGCTAACATTCAATAACATGTAACTAGTTTCATTCAAGCTTATTTCCATACCTAACCATTCGGCCATTTATACAAAACATACATAACATATACATTAAGGCATATACACACACACACCATTCGGCGATCTCTTAAACACACACTAGGCTATTCGAATAGAAGGAAGGCAATGTGGTTTGACTATCCTATGTTCAATTCAGGCAAGACATGTACTCAATCAAAGCATTCAAATGGTACTTATAACTAGATCAAACATTAGATCATTCCATTCTAACATCAAATGCGCAGCAATCATCATCCATTACATGTAATTTAAGTTCATTACATACATAACCATAGTTTCATAATATAGTAGGCCTATCAAGACATTATATACAAGCTTCAAAATGCATGATCAAGCCATCTATATACATCTAGTGCCACCATTCTAGGAGATATACAAAACAAGTATGAAACCATACTTTAACTATGCTTGTGTGAGTTGCTTCTTGCTCAAGGTAACAGGCTTCAAGATCAAGCAAACTCGTATCCTTTATCCTGTAGTTGGGAAGAATGAAAATGAGACTGATGAGTACAAGAATATACTTAGTGAGGTAGTCCTAAGTCTAACCAACTGTTATGTCAAGTTTCAAGTGTCATTAAATCAAGTATAGACTTAGCTAAGGCTTTCAAGAATTGAGGTGAATCTTAGCTAGGCTTTCAAGCATTAGATTAATCTTAGCTAGGCTTTCAAACATCAAGATTATCCTATCTAAGGATATCAAGCATTCGACCAACAAGGTACAAGCAACAAGAAGTCATACTTCATGAATCAAGCACACATGATTGCAAAACATGAAATCAATGAGTCATGCTTTCAAGTCAAGTAACATACAATTTCATGGCATTCAAGACAAGTAACATATGATGTAGGATTCTTATTTCAATTGTTATTCATTAAACAACCCCTTTGGTACTTAGTTTGTATAGGTAATCGAGTCTCCAACCAACTGCCGCCACAAGATGCACCGTAGTGCTGGTCAACCCTCCTACTATCGCCAAAGACCATATACGTACCCTCTGTCTGTCGCCAAATAGGGGCCTTAGCTCTGGATCGTGGTCCAACCTTACACAATGAGCTCTAGACTCTAAGGCATGCCCTTCTACCTAGTCCAACTAGCTACCAAGGTTGTTCAATTTACCATTTATTCAAGTGTTTCAAGATCAAGATCATGTCAAGGAAGTTCATTTCATATTAGGCCCTTAGGCTATTGATCCATAGCTCACATATCAAGTAATTTCATGTTTCATTTCATCAAGATGAGATGATATGATATCTCAAACAAGTCTTTAGCATTTGGTCTCATTGCATCATAACACATACAAGCATTCATGCTATCACTTAATCATGCATAAGCATTCGAAATAGAAATGTATTCAAGGTTAGGATCAAGTTTCATGTCTTACTTTAATCATCCTTCCCTTATTAGGACAAGTTCATGATTAGATTCATTTAACATGTCAAGAATGTAACAAGAATACATTGGTTAGGACCTAGTCCTAACCCTAGACTTAACTACAATCACAATACTCCAAGCTAGCTAGTCTTGGATCTACACTCCTTTGTTCTTGGCTTTAGGATAATCCACTCTATCCTCCTCCACCAAGTTTACTCCTGGTTCTATCACATTACAAGTATAAGCATGTCAAAACAACATCACAAGGTCATTCATTTCAAGACAAAATCATTAAATCAAGCAATGCTACAAGCATATAACATTCACATATTGGGCAACATGCTCATGTGCATTTTCCATTACACTTATCTAAACTTTTCTACATTCTAGTTCATGTAAAACAAGGAATATTCAAAGACCTAAAAATGTTTACAAGACAGTTATAAAATGCCACAAAACAATGTGCATTTGCCTATACAGCTGCTGCCAGGCAGCTTGCACTCTAGTCACTTAATCAAGCATAACTTTCATTCGGTACGTCGGAATTTCAATTGGTTTACACCGTTGGAAAGCTAACAAAATTTTATTTATGAACATATAAGTCTTGAATTTTAGTTCTTTTCCAATTAATATATTTTTTAACTTAAAGACAGGGCATCTTGCTATACTGGACAGTTTGCACTATCCCTAGTGTTTCTTCTCTAAAATTCATCATATAACCCAGAGTTCAGTTCTGTTTTCTCCTAATGCATTTAGACATACCAAAGTGTTTTCCATAAAAATTTCAGCCTTAAATTCATTATACACAATTTATAGTGATTTTTCAAAGTTACTTCCCAAAACAGAGCATTCTGGGCAGATTACACTAGGTTGGATTTCTAGCTTCTTAACTTATTTTAGCAAGGTCCTAACATGGAAATTCCATTCATGTTAATGTTCTTACATGTATAGGTCATCATAATTCACCTATAAATGTTCTTAAAATAGGGCATAATCATGTTGAATATAGTTTGATCTATTTGATCACATTTGCACATTCATTTCATCAACTAGGCAGTCCATTACCTAATTTAACTAGTTCAATTAGGTGTAGTCACATTTCCAGAAACATATGTATTCAATTCAATCTTCTTTTTACCTAGAAACATTATCAAAACAGGGTCCTATGTTCATTTAACATTTTTACACAATTTCTCAATCAAAACAGTCCCTAATCATGACGGTTTTCAATCATGTTCATAATTCTCAAATTTCTAGCAACTACACATATATCCTATATCAAATTGGTTACTATAAATCAAGATTTCAAGTTTACATTGAAGATATCATGTCCCTAACATGTATAACATTCATCCAGTTTCATCAAGACAACAAGAACATCATCAATAACTCATTCAATCAAGTTGCTAGGGAGAAAGGATTTAGAATCTACTTACAATCTTCCTAGCTATTCAATTTTATGCAATTGTTATCTCATGCAAGCTTTCTTCCTCTCAACAATGGTGATTTTTCTCCCTAGATGGATGGAGAGGAGAATTCGGCCAAGGTGGAGAAGATGATAGCACGATGGCCACTTGGTCATGGTGTTATCGCATGGCTTAGCTATTTGCCTCCACTTGGCAATTTTTGGTCTAATTGCTTCATAAATCCTTAATTACTCATCTTAATTGCATACAATTTCATATTTACAATTTGTTACTCTTTGATCCTCCATGATTAGGCTACTTCTTTAGCAATCTGTCTAATTTAGTCACTAGGTTTAATCAATTCTTCTAATTTGCATATTGTTTGTACAATTAAACTCTAATTAGTTTATAACAAGTTACTAAGCCATGATTTAGAGTATTACATCGGGAGCAAGGTTATGTGTGGGGAATGATTAACACCCCATCAGGCCCGTAGAACGACACTTACTTGATCACTAATATTTTCCTTCTAACCCGGATGAATGCATGCAAAGATAATCTCTTTTTAAATGATGTTCTATGATCTTTTTAATTTTTATGGGTGGTTTTAATGTTCAAAGTTTATTACTATTCTTAAAAGTATGTGTTTAAAGACACTAATCCTAAAAAGCTATATCTAATTATTTACATATAATGAAGATGAATTATTTACCCATTTTCCTAAAAAATTACCAAGTTAGTTTTTATTTAGCATTATTTGCAATTAATAGATTACATACCTTTTTAAAAGATTTACCTAAGTGTTTTATTTAACTATTTACAATTAAGGTAACCTGTAGAATATTTAAGTTATCTATTAATATGTACATTATAATATAAGCCATTTATCAAAGAAATTAATCTAAAAAGTATTCATGTTAAATTATTTAATAGCTTTTCCTTTTTTAAAAAACATTAATTATTAAGAGGTTCATTTAACTTAATATCTTACCGGATTAAAATACATGAAGATGAACAAAACATAAGACATGGTGAATATGCATGAATCAAATGATGAACTAAGAAGCATAAAAAAAAACTGAAATACAAGATTAAGGTAAAGAAATTGCAAACAGTGGGGTCAAAGCTCGAGCTCATTGACACAGGGTACGAGCTAATGACGCCACTGTTATTGTTTTCTCTGCTGATCGCTGGGTGTTGTTGCTGCTACACGGCACTAACCACTGCATGCCAGCAGCATCCACGGCGGTGGTGATGCCAGCTCTCCCTTTGGCCGACGAGGAACTCTCCAGTGGTTATTCGGGACCGAATGACCAAGAAAACAAAGAAAATAAAATATATGGAGACAATATTTGGGTAAAAATACCTCAAAGAAATCACTTGTATTGCTCTTCAATTTCTATGTTACAAAGAATGAATCTTTCTTGTGAGTGTGTTTACAATGGGTGAATGCTTAGCCTTTTCATAGCCAATTACAAGGGTATAACTCAAAAAAGAAAAATAAAACCCTAATTATAAGCTCTAATTTTTATTCGAGTGTTACTATTATATATTTTATTATTATTATTATTACAAAAAAATCAAATATGTATATATAATATAAATCATATAAAAAAGAGATACAAAATGGGGTTGTAATCCATGCCTCTAACACCTACACCCATACCTTATGCATGCCACCACCATACTCTTATATTGTCAACCCCATGCCCTATGCATGCCACAACCATGCTCCTATATTGTCAACCGCATGCCCTAAGCATGCCACAACCATGCTCCTATATTGTCAACCCCATGCCCTAAGCATGCCACTACCATGCTCCTAGTTGTCATTACCCTATCCCCTACCACCAAAATCTCCTTAATCATCTTTAAACCCAAGCCATCTTCACCATTTAAAAAGGACTCACTGCCCTATTTTTTTGGATCCTTTCGGAGCCACTCCTCACTCACCCGGCATCCTAAAGCTACACCCAAAAACCTTGTTTCTTCAAGACACAATTCCACCACCTATAGCCACTGTCATCGCACCCCATCGTGTAATCTCCTACCCCGAGAGTTGCAACACCCACCTTTTCACCCATCGTGTAATCTCCTAGCTTGCATCTAAATCACCGATCCATACCACAAAAACAACCTTGCCCAAATCAAGAACCAAGCAGCCATTATCGAACCAGTAATCCTCCAATATTTTCCCCAATAACAACCCATGGAAATTAGTTGATTGAGCACAAATACTTGGGTTTTGAGTATATTCTTCTTCTTTTTATTTGTTGTGTAATCCATTATTTTGGTTTTATGGAAATATTGATGAGTTCATTGGTAACCATTTTTTTTATTTAAGTTTCATTCTTGTATGTTATTTTATTTTATTTATTTGTTAGTGTTTTGTGTCTTTTTATTCGATATGTGGTTTAATTTCATGTTTTCTTGCATGCTTTTAGGATAGTTTTAGTTCTTTAGAATTTAATTTAGTTAATTTAAAACATGCAATTGGCTTAATGGGGTGTGTGTTTAATTAATTAAAGTAAATTTAGGTTTTTTAGATTAGTTGAAACCCTAGTTAGAATTTAGTGCTTGATTAAATTTAACTAAATTAAAAATTATCCTTGGCTTAATGGGACATATTTTAAAGTAGTTAAGTTTATTCTAATTTTCTTAATTATTTTAGGATATAAAAGTAACATTTAATTTAGTTTAAATTCTAAAAATCATAATTATTAATTTGATCTATTTTAAATAATATTCTTGGCTTAATGGGATGTGATTTAGAATAAATTAAAATAATCATTTTGGTTAAAGACAATTCCATAAAACATTAGGTTTCAGATTTTTAGGTTTTAATCAATCTAGGGTTAATATTAGAGGAGCTTAGATAATAATAGATCATTAATTACATTTTCCATAATTTGGACCTTTTAGGTTTGAACTTTAGGGGGTCTCTTGTGTGTTTAATTTAAGCCTTAATGTGACATGCATTTAATTGTCATTCATTTAACCTTTTAATCCAACGGACACCTTGATAATTAATTGATCTTAACTATAAAATTGAAGTATTTATTAGTTCGAGTATTTGTGTCGTAATATCTTAACTTAATGGATATTGACCAAATATTTGGATTAATTTATATTGTCTAAAGGTAAACTTTAACACGAATAAAATTTGATAAGTCATAACATCATACTTAATTGTTTGCATCATGCATAAAGGTGATGTACTTAATTCAAGCCATAGATTAACACGGCAGTCGGTCTTATTCGATGCCGGTTTAATCTATCGTCCGAATGTATAGTCACCCTTATTAATTAAAGGACTAATTAGTTCAAACTCACCAAGTGTTAAAGTCCACTCAATTAAAAAATTTACTCTTTTAAGAACACTTAATAAAATTCAATTTAAATTTCAATAATTTCTATCGATGAAAGCAACAAATGATTTGGTACCGATTTTGAGCGTGATGGGGATGCTAACGCTTCCCCACACGTACCAACTCTCGAAACCATTTTCAACGAATCTATGGTTTTATGATGTCCGGTATACCTTATCTAAGTGATCGTTGGTGACTCCAATTCTTATTTTAAAGAAAAACAATTTTAATAGGAATCCCCCAAAATTTAATTTCCAAAATGTAGGGATATCTCATATCGATTCTAAAAAAAAGTCGCTACAGCATGGCGACTCCGCTGGGATTATTTTTTAGAGTTAAGCCAAAAATCATATGTTACTTTTATAGATGGAGAATTTTGAAATTCAAGTTGACTTTAACTAATTTGTTCTTTCTTGAAGATAATACTTTAATTAAGTGGGCTTTGATAATTGATGGTTTTGCATTAATTGTTCATTTAATTAGTAAGGGATCACCGACATGTATTGCATCATGATCGTCGAGCTTTCTACCCAAGCTCTGTCCTTTGAGTGGGAGTGAAACGCCACATATCCGTGTGAATAGCCCTCTACGGGTCAGTAATTCAATTTCAGAATTCACTCCTTTTGACATGTGAGCAACCCTCCACATCACTAGATCATGCTTTCCCTCAAATCGAATCCAATTTGCAAGCTTGCAATGGGCCAGAATTGAGGTTCTTGTTACCTTAGTAGGTAATAAGATAGGTTCAGGTACCCTTGTCTAAAACCAAACCCACATGCGTGAGAATTTAAGAAACCCGCCCGATTAGAGCCATGCGGATAACCATAGCAAGCTAGAATGCATGTCGTTGGGCCATTTTGTTGTTAATCCGCTTTGGTGTGTTATCTAGTTGTTTTATATTCATTATATATGTTACCAACTCATTTGTTTTTCTTTTCTTTTTTTGTTTGTTTAATTATTTTTTGTGCACATTCATGGCATTTTCATAATGAAGTTTTGATTTGAGAACAGTCAAAAAATTGAAGACTTTTGTAATGGGAGAAAAGAGTCCATAATAACGGGGTGAAGAATCTCGAAGTTCAAGATTTATCAAGAAGATGAGCAAAGGCTAGCCTAGTTATCGGTGGAAAAGAATCTAGGTTTTAAGTTGTTTTCTCGTTGTAATGGGACTTGATCTTCGTTATGGAAAGTTGTTTAATAAGAATGTTCGTCGAATCAACGCTTCTTTGCATTCAATCGTGCATTTTTAATTATTTGCCTTCAATTGTTCATTTCTGTTATGCATACGATGCATTGCATACATTAATTCATAAAACAAATAAAATTAATTGTTAGGGGATTCGTGGTAGTTTTCTTAGCAATCAAAGATTCTGCATCCACAGTTTACCTGACACGAAAAGAAATAAATAAAGAGGAAAGTTTTGCTAAGTTGGAAGCTCATTTGAGGGGACAGTTGGAACATGCTCAACAAGATTTGAGAAACATCATAGTTAAATCCCAACAAAACATGATGAAGGAATTATCTGAGTTAATCGGACTCAAGAAAGTGGAAGACCTAAGAGGGAAAGGATCCATTAAAAACCCTAGTCAAAGCACGGGGGACCCCTCGTGTTCCCTTGATTTTGTCGCTAGCACCCCTAAGCCCCCACAAGGAGTGGCTACTCAAGAAGGTGGGATAACATCGCATCAGGCAAGTGCCTCTACCCATGCTCTATCAAGGTTGGTTTTTAATCTAGTGGAAAATGTAAGGGATAGTGTCCCATATTTAGATGGGATAGATAAATTGAACAAGGTCAAGGCGGAGTTCTCGAAGCAACTTGAAGAGACACGGAAGGACCTTGAAGAGAAGTTTCAAACAAAAGATGAAGAAGATGGGCCATTTGGAATGAACGCTAGTGTAATATCCTAAATATTGATCTAGGAGTATTCTATTTTGGACCATAAGTTAAATTACTATAGAATTATAATCCAATAGACTTCTTGAGTGAATTAGGATTAAATTTGAAATAAAGAAAACTTGGGTAGCCTTTTCAAAAGGGACTAGAATGAATATTACGTGAAAGATGGTGATTGCATGATAAAGAAAATTTTATGGTTGGCTTGTACACATGGCAATCAAATTGGAAGACATGATGCAAGAGGGGTTCGGCCATATGGATGATAATTCCAAATGATCATCTTCTTCTCCATAGTAGCCGTGAACCAAGATTTGAGAGATAGAGTGAGAAAACTTCATGGATGTGTGAAGAATTAAACTAGTTGATTCAATTTTTAGGAGCACTTGTTCGATTAGCTTTAGGAAGAAGGTAATATACTCTTCCTTTTCTTTTAATTCAAGTTGAATGGCTGAAGTGTTCTATGAAGTTATTGGTTTGTTTGAATAATGCATGTGATGAATTTACATACCTTATGATCTTGTAATATAGTTGGACTAGTTATTTGGTTGGACAGTGAACAAATAGAATCATTTGAGTTTATAGTAATAGGATGGTATTCAACGGATGAGAAATTTTTGTTGAAACCGTAGGGTGATCATGTTGCTTAATAAGAATTTATGGACTGCCTGTAAATTCATATATAAGGTTATTTTAAAATCACGAGACTGTTTTGATTTGTAAAGAAAAAATGTATATATAAGTGTTTTAGGACTGTTTTGAGCATGTATTTGTGCATATATGAAAATAGGGCAGAATTGCATTTATATGAACCTTAGAGGACTGTTTTGAGCATGTATTTGTGCATATATGAAAACAGGGCAGAATTGCATTTATATGAACCTCAGAGGACTGTTTTGGAGTATGTATTTGTGCATATATGAAAACAGGGCCGAAATGCATTTATATGAACCTTAGAGGACTGTTTTGGAGCATGTATTTGTGCATACATGAAAATAGGGCAGAATTGCATGTATATGAACCTTAGAGGACTGTTTTGAGCATGTATATGTGTGATTATGAGTAAAGGACTGTTTTGCATCCATGTAAATGTATTAGGGACTGTTTTGGATATTTGAAAATGTCATGGACTGTTTGTGATTATATAATTATATACATATGTATTGGGTACTGTTATATATATATATGAAGGTGAACTGGGCTGTTTTGAGTATGTATAAGTGAATATAAGAAATTGGACTGTTTTGTATATTTAAGAATATTAGTGGACTTTTTTTAATAAAATTATATGTACACATGAATGATTAAGTAGTTTTTCAAGTGAATGATTGATAGGAAATTTTTCTAATATATGAGTGTAGTCCTTGTTACAATTAGACCAAGAGGGAATTGAAGGAAGAAAGACCAATTTAGATCAAATAGTGGACAAACAAAAGGGGATCATGATTCTGGGGCAAAACTAGCTCGGAACGAACTATGAGTGTAGTTTAAAGTCTCGGGATAGGCTAGTAACCTTCCCGAGCATTTCTTGCTGATTTTTTTATTTCATAGTTTTATCTTGGATTATATTATGCATAAGCAAGCTTGGACTTGAGGTAAGCCCCTAAATGATAAGTATGATGATATGTAACACTTGATCATGATATGTTTCATGTAAACTTGTTGATATGTTTACAATGGAAACTATAAATGGTACATGTTTGATAGAAATCTTGCTATACTAATATACGAATAAGAGGAATGATTCATTGTGGAATTCATGAATTGAATACATGTCTGATATGTAAAGAACAATAAGCTTGTTCATGTGATATTCTGATTAAGGAGCTATGTTCATTTTGTCCTTGATATGATAAGATTAAATTGAAAGCCTTATTTTCGAGTCAGTCTTGGGTATAGTTGGCATGCCATAGAGTCCATAGAGCTCGTGTTTGTGCTGGACTACGATCCTTATGAGGCGACAATAGGAGGGATGTGTTTTGGTCACTTGGACACAATAGGAGGGATTGATTGATACTTCGAGTATCATTTTATTTGGAGATAGTTGGTTGGAGATTCGTGTAATGCCACGATTTTGGGCCTAGAAGTTATCCAATTAGTTCGGACGGTTCTGGTGAACTGGTGTAGCGGTCTAGACTAGTTTCGGGACTTAATTAAAAAGAAATAGATTTTGGCCAGAATAAAATATGGAAAATCATCTAAAATATTCAAATATGTTTTGAAAATAATGGTGAACTCAATTTGGAAAAATAAATTGAGTAAGGGTAACATTTTGAAAATGGTGACAATTTTGTAAAGAAATCAAAATTGTTTTAGTGACCGTTTTGTAAAAATATGAGAACTTAGAATATTTAAGGATCTAATAACCCTTAAAGTCTAATATCAGACTTTATCTCTTAATTGGCTTATTTTAAAGTGTTTTAATTAACTAAAATTGGTTAGGAGAGTTAATTGGGAGTTATTTCCTCTAAAACAAATTTCACGTAACTTTTCTTCTCTAAAAAATTCTCTCAACTTTCTCTCCAGCCAAACACCATTCTTCTCTTCAAAATCTTTAGCTAAACTCATATTTTAGTTGATCTTTGATTTCTAAATAACTTTCTAATGATTTCCTACAAAAATCGTATTGTTTAAACTTTGTTATCTCATGTAAATCAATCAATTAAGGGAAAAACAATCATTAGAGGTAAGGTTTCGTTCTTATCCTCTAATGAAAGGTTCTTTACTGAAACTCACAAGTTCTTGATCCTTTATCAATGTTTTCTAATGAGTTTTGTTGTGATGAATAAGGAAAATTGGTGTAATTGAGGTTTTTGAGTTAATAAGTGAAGAGGTTGGTTTAGATTCATATGGATCAGAAAATTTTGAGTATTATGATGATTTTAATCATTAAGATGACGTTAAAGAATGCAAATAAGTGTTATTAATCAATGTAAACCCAAAACTAGTTAGATTGCTATGGATCTAGGTTGTTATCTTCGGTTTTTGGCTTGATGAATGGGTTTAATGGTTGCTAGAAGTTAAAAGATGTTGGGAAGTGTTTAATTGATGTATATTGATGTTGATTAAGTGTGATTTCATTGGGCAAGGGCTGGAGATCATTTAGGATGATTTCGCCTTTGTTTTCGATAGTTTTTGGTTGGGTTGTGTTGTTAATTGTGCTAGAATGTTGAGTAGGTTGTGGGCTGCGTGTTTAGATGTTGAATGGAGCTTTAATTCTCTGTTTTGGTTGGGTAAAAACAGGGAAGGTCAATCCATAGTTGTTTGAAGGTGCTACGATTGCATCGGATGCTTGATTAACACTTCGACTTGCAAGCGAAGCGAAGTCGGTGAGTGGAAACATGGTTTATAAATTTAAAAAGGTTTGAAAGCGATTTATGGGAGTTTGGATTGAGCTTGAAACGCCAATCTAGGCTCGGAAGTAAGTATGGTGACATTTGCTCTTGGATTTCGGTTTCCCATGGTTTTAATGATATCATGCTCATGTTTTGATTATGGTTTGGTTACCTATTGTTTAATGCATGTTTTCATATGTGAAATATGATGAGATTTATCCCATGAGATAGAATTGCTATGGCAATGAGATGTATTATGCTCTTGAAAAGCTTTGCATGGTTTAATGCATGAGATTTGGGATATAGAAATGGTTTTGATGACGCATTGGTAAAAATAATAGGTTAACAAGGTTTTAAGTTGCATATTGGCAAGTGATGATGCTTATAAACTAAGTCGGATATAATTGGTCGACCAATAGGATGAGAGTGCACTATAATATACAAAATTCACGCGTGTTGCAAATTCTTTGGTTACACAATAAGGGTAGTGCTATTGTGTTGCGAGTGATAGGGGTAGTGCTATCACCAACGGGCAATGCGGGTAGTGGCAACCTAACCGATGTGAGATTATGGTGAGGGTAGTTTCACCATGAGACTTGATGGGGGTAGTGGCATCAAGGTTTCTGCATATCCGAACATGAAAGGATGGGGGTAGTGCCATCCAAAGGATAAGGGTAGTTCTATCCGGATCACTTGTATTGCCAATATATGCACTAAACATGCATCATGTTCTTAAATGATGATTTGTATAATGTGATTTATACATGAGAAAGATTTGTATAATGTGATTTATACATGTGAAAGATTTGTATAATGAGATTTATACATGAGAAAGATTTGTATAATGTGATTTATACATGAAAATGATTTGTATAATGTGGTTTATACAAGAAACTTTGCATAAGGTGAGATTATGCATGGGATTTAAAGTGGAAGCATTGCTTGTTGGCTAAGCATGTAAGACTTGAGATTTCGCATTGAGATGCATGAGACTAATGATACACGTTGAGAAATGAAATGTGTTTTGCTTTGAAAAGTGGCTTCAAGCATGAAATTTGATTTGAGCATGATATTGGAGATTTATGGACTAAAATGGTTTTAAATGCATTGTTATAGTGTTTTGTTTTGAGCGACCCTCACTAGGCATTTTAAGTTTACGTTCTCTTTTACAACAATGATATCAATAGAGTGTTGGTGGTAGAAAGGAAGCAAAGATTCGATCCAAGTTGCGATTGTAAGCTCAAGTATGGTTTGATAGTTTAAAACATAGCTAATAATGAAAACGAGGTTAGCCAAGTGTTTTGGGAGAGGATGTTTTTGAACTCCCTTATTTTGCTGCAATTTTCTATATTGGTTTTGGACTTGTAAATGGCCTTTAATTGCTGGTGTTTGGTTTGGTTTTCATTTTGGTGCTTGAATGGTTACTTTGCATAGGAAGCATGCCTATAGATTGATAATCATATCGTATTGATGTTGAAAGCATGCTTTGGTGTTTAATGTTTATGGTTTTATGCTCTAAGTGGATGTATATGTCTTAGTAACATGTTGGAATGTTTTCGGATGAATTTAAGCTTGAAAAATCAGCAATTTGTGACATTATAGGCCAAGGCATATCGATACGTGGGCTACCGTATTAGTATAGTAAAGCCAAATCAGAGGGCAAATTAGAGAACTGTATCGGTACACGGGATCGTATCGATACTCTTTGTGTTAATGGAAATCTAAGATTTTGACAAGATATTGGTGTATCGGTATGGGCACAAGTGTATCAGTACACTTGACCGTTAATTTGGTTAATTGAAGTTTTCTGAAGTTCTATTTTCTTATGTTTTGGTCACTAGATATTTAAAGGTTCAATTAAATGAGTTTGGGTGATCGAAATGAGTAGAAATTTGATATGAAAGCATGAAACTTGACTAATTGACTATTGGTAACTTTAATTTCACAATTAGTCCCTGAATTTTATAATTTTTACAAAATGGTCATTAAATCACGTAAAGGCTCAATAAGATGTCCAAATGACGCCCGATTCGAGTGTGGTTTAATATGCATCTATACAAGATAAAAAAATATAGGTCATTAATCGAAGGGAATCTTCATGGATTCTCTTTAGTTTTCCCCGTGTGACTCGCTCGGCTTGGTCTTGTGACTAGACCAGGTTAAGGGGGTTACATTTTTGGTATCAGAGCCAGGTTTACAAAAATTTTGGGAGGTAAGTTTGTTGGGTGTTTGAATATCTGTTGTCTGCAAGGTGTTGAGGTTATGTTTCGAGCATGTTGTGATTGTTTAAAGATTGATTGTTATGCACGGTGATTGATAGTATGCTATGTGGTTAATGCTTGTTGTTGGGATGGAGAATTGGGTAACCTATTGCCATATTATTATTGAAAGAGATAATGTTTTAAAGCTTGATCAACTTGGAATCTTACTTCACGCTAGCCTGACTATTTTGATATGCTATTTTTAAATGATAAATTCATATTATTTGCATTATGGGACCAAGAAGAGAGCTAAGAGTTGATACTTGTGAAGTTGAGGAGGAACACGTTGTGCGTAATGAGGATTTTCTGCCCCCTCCGCCTCTACCGGGTGGTGGTACTAGGGTAGAAGGTGATAGACCCTGGGTAGTTCAGGGGCAGGCGGTGGGTGATATGACGTCTTTGGTTTAGGTTATCACGGGAGCCTTTTGGCTGCAATAGCGGGTATGCATGCAGTTGCACCACCGCCAGTTGTTGTTAATCCTGGTTTACCTTTGGAGCGTTTGCGCAGTCTGGGTGGTACCGAGTTTCGAGGGTTGTCTCTAGAGGATTATGAGGCATGGTTTGAGAGTACCCAAAGGATTTTGGGACAGTTGGGGTTCACAGATGTGCATAAGCTTGGTTGCAATGTTTCTCTGTTGCATGGTGATGCTTATACGTGGTGGACGACCACTATTGCGGGGATGGAAACTACTAAGGTGACCTGGAATTTCTTTAGGACTGCCTTCAGTCGTAAGTATCTTGGTACGAGGTATCAGGATGAGAAGAAGAAGGAGTTTATGTCTTTGGTTCAGGGTAACATGTTTGTTGCAGATTATGATATTCAGTTTGTTCGTTTGAGCCAGTATGCTCCTAAGTTGGTTCCCAATAAGAGAGCTAGATGTGACCATTTTTGGTATGGCTTGGTAAAGGAAGTAAAGACGTATATGTTAGCTTCCGATTATATCGACTTTGATGTCATGTTTACGCAAGAAAAGGACATTGAGCATAATCTAGGTTTGTCCTTTCGCGTAGGGAATTCTAGCTCCAGGAAGAGGGCTGGTGAGTTTAATGCTGAGAAGGATCGTCATAAGAGGCAGCGTGATGGGAGGAGGTCATGCTAGGGTGTATGCGCACCGAGAGGGGAGGAATGACACCAATGTGGTTACAGGTACTTTGCAATCTTTGTCATTACATTCCTTGATAGATTCTGGATTTACACATTCGTATATTTTGTGTGAGCATGATGTTTTGCTTGATATATCTGTTGAGATGTTGGATGGGGTATGCATGTGACGAATTCTTTTAGAGAGACTGTTGTTGTTAGAAAGATGTATAGGAGGTGTCCTTCGATGGTTCAGGGTCATGTTTTTGTTGTTGATATGATGGAGTTGTCTTTCTATGGTTTTGATGTTATCTTGGGTATGGATTGGTTGGCTGAGCATAAGGTTGTAGTAGATTTTGAGATGAAGCGGGCTACGTTGTGATGTTCTGATGGCTCAGAGGTTGTGGTGGTGGGCGAGAATGTTAAGTTCTTATACAATGTTGTTTCAGCGATGGAAGCCCAGAAGTTGTTGGGGTGTGGATGTCATGCATACCTAGCGTATGTCATGAATTCGAATACGAAAAAGGCACGCCCACAAGATATTTAGACTATTTTTGATTATCCTAGAGTGTTTCTGGAGAAGTTGCCTGGTTTGCCGCCGGATAGAGATGTTGAATTTTGCATGGAGACATACGTGGATACGACACCAGTCTCCATTGCACCATATCAGATGGCACCTAAGGAGTTGAAAGATTTGAAGGTGCAGTTGCAAGAGTTGCTAGATCGAGGGTTTTTTCATCCTAGTGTTTCACCTTGGGGAGCTCCGGGTTGTTTGTTAAGAAGAAGGATGGCACGATGAGGATGTGCATTGATTATCGGTAGTTGAACAAGTTGACAATAAAGAATAAGTATACCTAGCTGCGAATTGATGACCTTTTTGATCAATTTCATGGTGCGACGGTGTTTTCTAAGATCAATTTGAGATCAGGATACTACCAATTTAAGGTGAAGGACAAGAATGTGCCGAAGACAACTTTTTGCACTCGATACGGGCATTACAAGTTCTTGGTGATGTCGTTCGGGTTAACGAATGCTCTAGCTGCTTTCATAGATATGATGAATTGGGTGTTCCATGAGTTCTTGGATCAGTTGTGGGTTTTTTATCGATGATATCCTTGTGTATTCGCGTACTGAGGAGGATCACGATAGGCATCTACGGATTGTTTTGCAGACCTTGTTGGATAACTAGTTGTATGCTAAGTTAAGCAAATGTGAGTTTTGGATTAGAGAGGTGGTGTTTCTTGGCCATGTTGTATCAGCGAAAGGCATCTATATGGATCCGCAGAAGGTGGAAGCGGTTGTGAATAGGAAATAACCTAAATCGATAACGGAGGTCCGTAGTTTCTTGGGCTTAGCTAGGTATTATTGTCGTTTTTTGGATGGATTCTCTAAGATTGTTTCTCCTTTGATGAAGTTGTTGCAGAAGGATGTTCATTTTGAGTGGACCGGGGCAAGGCAGCAAGCTTTTGAGAAGCTGAAGGAAGCTTTGACACAAGCTCCGATATTAGTTCAACCTAAATCGGGAAAAGAGTTTGTGATCTATAGTGATGCGTCTTATGTTGGTTTGGGGTGTGTGTTGATACAAGAAGGTAAGGTTGTAGCTTATGCATCTAGGCGGTTGTAGCTTATGCCACCGTGGTGTTTGTTTTAAAGATTTGGAGGCATTACCTTTGTGGAGAGAAATGTGTAGTTTTTACCGATCATAAGAGTCTGAAGTATTTGATGTCGTAGAAGGAGTTTAATCTTAGGCAGCGAAGATGGTTGGAATTTCTTAAGGATTATGATTTGACAATAGAGTATCATTCGGGTAAGGCTAATGTGGTGGCCAACGCTTTGAGCAGAAAAGTAGCTATGGAGTTGCGAGCGATGTTTGCTCGGTTGATTTTGTCTCGAGATGGCGGTTTGATAGCAGAATTGCAAGTGAAACCTTCATTGTTCAGTTGATCAAAGAAAAGCAGTTGCTAGATGGTTCATTGGTATCGCATGTTACGGACATTGCGGAAGGTAATCCAATGGAGTTTTGCTTTAATGATGATGGTGTTTTATGCTTTAAGGGTCGAATAGTTGTGCCAGAAGATGTTGAGTTAATACGCACTATTTAGACGGAGACTCATAGTAGTCCTTTTTCTATGCATCCCGATAGTGCCAAGATGTACCGTGGGTTGAAGGATGAGTACTATTAGGTTGGGCTAAAAAGGGATGTTACAGAGTTTGTGAGTAAGTGTATGGTTTGTCAAAGGGTGAAAGCTGAGCATCAGTTCCCATCCAGTTTGTTGCAACCATTGAGGATACCGAAGTGGAAATGAGAGAGAATCACCATGGATTTTGTGTCCAGTTTGCCTTTGACCCCGTCAAAGAAGAACTCTATTTGGGTAATTGTAGATCGCTTGACGAAAAGTTCACATTTTGTACTGGTGCATATGGCGTATACCTTGGATAGGTTGGCGGATTTGTATATAGCTGAGATTGTGCGTTTGCATGGCGTGCCTAAGTCTATAGTGTCAGATAGGGATCCGAGGTTTACGGTGAGGTTTTGGGAATGTTTGCATCGAGCCTTGGGTACGCAGTTGAGGTTTAGTATATCTTATCATCCGCAGATAGATGGATAGTCTAAGTGTGTTATCCAGGTGTTGGAAGATATGTTGCGTTGTTGTGTTATCGAGTTCCAAGGTTCTTGGGAGAAACAGTTGCCTTTGGTGGAGTTTGCTTATAATAACAGTTATCAGGCGAGTACCCAAATGGCTCCATACGGGGCTTTGTATGGTCGAAAGTGTAAGACGCCTCTTTGTTGGACAGAAGCAGAAGAAAACTTGTTTCTTCGCCAAGTGTGCTTAAGGGCACTATCGAGAAGGTAAAGCTTATTCGAGATCGGCTTAAAGCAGCTTTGGATAGACAGAAATCCTACGCGGATTTGAAGCGTAGGTAGATCGAGTAAGCGGTTGGTGAGAAAGTGTTTCTTAAGGTTTTGCCTTGGAAGAAGGTGATGAGATTTGGCCGGAAGGGTAAGTTGAGCCCTAGGTTCATAGGACCATATGAGGTGCTAGAACGTGTTGGTCCTGCTGCTTATAGATAGAAGTTTCCACCTGAGTTGGAGGAGATACATGATGTTTTCCATGTATCCATGTTGCGGAGGTATAGGTTGGATCATTCACATGTTATGCATGTTGAAGAGATTGACCTGAATTCGGATTTAACCTATGATGAGGAACTGGTTGAGAACCTAGATTCATTATATAAGGTGTTGCGTGGTAAAACCGTAGAGTTGGTCAAGGTGTTGTGGCGACATCGAGGTGTTGATGAGGCCACTTGGGAAAGGAATGATGAGATGCTGGATCAGTTTCCCTATCTTTTTCCGCCAGGTAAATTTCAAGAACGAAATTTCTTAAGTGGGGGAGAGTTGTAACGCCATGATTTTGGGCCTAGAATTTATCTGATTAGTTCGGTCAGTTCCGGTGAACCGCTGTAGCGGTCTAAACTAGTTTCAGGACTTAATTAAAAAGAAATAGAATTTGTCTGGAATAAAATATGGAAAAATTATCTAAAATATTTAAATATGTTTTGAAAATAATGGTGAACTCAATTTGGCAAAATAAATTGAGTAAGGGCGACATTTTGAAAATGGTGACTGTTTTGTAAAGAAATCAAAACTGTTTTAGTGACCGTTTTGTAAAAGGATGAGAACTTAGAATCTTTAAGGAGCTAATAACCCTTAAAGTCTAATATCAGACTTTATCCCTTAATTGGCTTATTTTAAAGTGTTTTAATTAACTAAAATTGGTTAGGAGAGTTAATTGGGAGTTATTTCCTCTAAAACAAATTTCACGTAACTTTTCTTCTCTCAAAAATTCTCTCAACTTTCTCTCCAGCCAAACACCACTCTTCTCTTCAAAATCATAAGGTAAACTCGTATTTTAGTTGATCTTTGATTTCTAAATGACTTTCTAATGATTTCCTACCAAAATCAACCAATAAAGGGGAAAGCAATCATTAGAGGTAAGATTTCGTTCTTCTCCTCTAATGAAAGGTTCTTTATTGAAATTCACAAGTTCTTGATCCTTTATCAATGTTTTCTAATGAGTTTTGTTGTGAAGATTAAGGAAAATTGGTGTTATTGAGGTTTTTGAGTTAATAAGTGAAGAGATTGGTTTAAATTCGTATGGATCTTAAAATGCTGAGTATTATGATTATTTTAATCATTAAGTTGATGTTAAAGAATGTGGATAAGTGTTATTGATCAATGTAAACCCAAAACTAGTTAGATTGCTATGGATCTAGGTTGTTATCTTTGTTTTTTGGCTTGATGAATGGGTTTAATGGTTGCTGGAAGTTAAAAGATGTTGGGAAGTGTTTAATTGATGTATATTGATGTTGATTAAGTGTTGATTTCATTGGGCAAGGGCTGGAGATCATTTAGGATGATTTCGCCTCTGTTTTCGATAGTTTTCGGTTGGGTTGTGTTGTTAATTGTGCTAGAATGTTGAGGATGTTGTGGGCTGCGAGTTTAGATGTTGAATGGAGCTTTAATTATCTGTTTTGGTTGGGTAAAAACATGGGATATCAATCCAGAGTTGTTTCAAGGTGCTACGATTGCATCGGATGCTTGATTGACTCTTCGACTTGCAAGCGAAGCGAAGTCGGTGATTGGAAACGTGGTTCATAGCTTTAAAAAGGTTTGAAAGTGGTTTATGGGAGTTTGTATTGAGCTTGAAACACAAATCTAGGCTCGGAAGTAAATATGGTGTCATTTGCTTTTGGATTTCGATTTCCCATGGTTTTAATGATATCATGCTCATTTTTTATTATGGTTTTGTTACCTAATGTTTAATGTCTGTTTTCATATGTGAAATATGATGAGATTTATCCCATGAGATAAAATCGCTACAACAATGAGATATATTATGCTCTTGAAAAGCTTTGCATGGTTTAATGCATGAGATTTGGGATATGGAAATGGTTTTGATGATGCATTGGTAAAAACAGTAGGTTAACATGGATTTAAATTGTATATTGGCAAATGAGGATACTTATAAACTATGTCGGATATAACTGGTCGACCAATAGGATGAGAGTGCACTATAATATACAAAAATTTGTACGTGTTGCAAATTCTTCAGTTACACAATAGGGGTAGTTCTATTCTGTTGCGAGTGATAGGGGTAGTTCTATCACCAACGGGCAATGCGGGTAGTGGCAACCCGGCCGAAGGGAGATTATGATGAGGGTAGTTTCACCATGAGACTTGATGGGGGTAGTGCCATCAAGGTGTCCGCATATCTGAACATGAAAGGATGGGGGTTGTGCCATCCAAAGGATGGGGGTAGTTCTATCCGGATCACTTGTATTGCCAATATCATTCTTTTAAATGATGATTTGTATAATGTGATTTATACATGAGAAAGATTTGTATAATGTGATTTATACATGAGAAAGATTTGTATAATTAGATTTATACAGCAGAAAGATTTGTATAATATGATTTATACATGAGAAAGATTTGTATAATGTGGTTTATACATGAAACTTTGCATAAGGTGAGATTATGCATAGATTTAAAGTGGAAGCATTGCTTGTTGGCTAAGCATGTAAGACTTGAGATTTTGCAATGAGATGCATGAGACTAATGATACACGTTGAGAAATGATATGTGTTTTGCTTTGAAAAGTGGTTTCAAGCATGAGATTTGATTTGAGCATGATATTGGAGATTTATGGACTAAAATGGTTTTAAATGCATTGTTGTTGTGTTTTGTTTTGAGCCATCCTCACTAGGCATTTTATGCTTACGCTCACTTTTACAACAATGCAGATCAATAGAGTGTTGGTGGCAGCACGGAAGCAAAGATTCGATCCAAGTTGCGATTGTAAGCTCAAGTATGGTTTAATAGTTTAAAACAAAGCTAATAATGGCAATGGGGTTAGCCAAGTGTTTTGGGAGAGGATGTTTTTGAACTTGATTGTTTTGCTACAATTTTCTATATTGGTTTTGGACTTGTAAATGGCCTTTAATTGCTGGTATTTGGTTTGGTTTGCATTTTGGTGCTTGAATGGTTACTTTGCATAGGAAGAATGCCTATAGATCGATAATCATAATGTGTTGATGTTGAAAGCATGCTTTGGTGTTTAATGCTTATGGTTTTATTCTTTAAGTGGATGTATATATCTTAGTAACATGTTGGAATGTTTTCGGATGAGTTTAAGCTTTAAAAACCAGCAATTTGTGACATTACAAGCCCAGGCGTATTGATACGCGACCGTATCGGTACAGTAAAGCCAAACCAGGCATACCGTATCGGTATAGGGTAGACCATATCGATACAATCAGAGGGCAAATTGGAGAACCGTATCGATACACGAGACCGTATCGATACCCTTTTGTGTTATTGGAAATCTGATATCTTGACGAGATATTGGTGTATCGGTACGGACACAAGTGTATCAATACGCTTGACCGTTAAGTATGTTAATTAAAGTTTTCTGAAGTTTTGTTTTCTTACGTTTTGGTCACTGGATATTTGAAGGTTCAATTAAATGAGTTTGGGTGATCGAAATGAGCAGAAATTTTATATAAAAGTATGAAACCTGACTAATTGACTATCGGTAACTTTAATTTAACAATTGGTCCCTTAATTTTATAACTTTTACAAAATGGTCCCTAAATCGCGTAAAGGCCCAATCGGATGTCAAAATGACACCCGATTCGAGTCTGGTTTCCGCTGTTGCTTCTGTAATCACATAGGAGGTTTAATATGCATCTAGACACGATAAAAATAAAACAAATGGGTTGTTAATCGAAGTGAATCTTCGCATATTTGCTCCAGTTTTCCCCGTGTGACTCACTCGGCTCGGTCTTGCGACTAGACCGGGTTAAGGGGGTTACAATTCCTGTACCTAGGTTGCTTTATTCTCAAGGCTAAGTTAAAGTGAAATAATGAAAGCTATAAGATAATAATGAACTAATGTAATAACTTGCGTAACAAGTAGTATGTCCCTATTGAAACTTGAGTATCCTTTTCTAGGGAAGATATATGTTTTTGGTTGAATGCTTATATACTTGTGTCACGACCGTTTTTGCGACCGGAAAAAGAATTGTGTAGGAAAATAGCACGGCGATTGATTCTTTTAAAAATTGGGATTTTTGTTTATTTAAATTCACTTAATCTTGAAATTAGGTTTTTTTCATATTAAAACCTTTATTTAATTTTAAAAAATAATTTGGAGTCGCCACTGGTCACTTCGGTAGACCGGACACCATAAAAACAACCAGAGATTCATTTTAAAACAATTTCGGTTCGGGAGTCAATTACGTGTGGGGAAGGATTAGCACCCCCACAGATGCCCATTATCGATACCTTTTAATTCTATGTGGCATTTTGGCATTTTCGAGTAATAAAATGAATTTAATTTGGTTATTAATTGCAAATTGAATTTCTTTCCGAATAAGGATATCTTTTTGTAATAAAATACATTTTTAAACAAACATGAATTTTCGGAGTGTCCAGTTACATTAGGAAACTTCGATTCATACTCAAAAATGTATCTCAACACAAAAGGTTTAAATGCATGACAAATTATTTTGTGGTCAATTTTAAGTAAAAACCTAATTAAGGCTTCAATTCATTAATTGATTAGAATTCTATGAATATCATTAATTTTTGGGCGTGTGTGATAACACCCAAATAATTGGGCACTACCCATATTAGGCACAAAAATAACAATATTCCTAATATCAATGATGCTAATTATTTAATCCTAATTTGAATTTTATTGAAACAATTATCTAATTATATGTAATTACCATAATCAAGGTTTAATGAAATATTAAATATTTCACTAAAACACCCCCTTTGAATAACATCACAATACAATGTGATACTAGTCAACTTAGGGCATTAAAGTAATCATTTAATATTCATTCATTTTCTACAATGATCTTCCTTTTTAATTTCAATTCATTCAAATTAGAGAATCTAATTCTATGAGCTCTAATTATGTTAAGGGTATTTGAGGTTCTCTAAACAATTATACTACATGACTATTTAGAAGCATGCATCATACAAACAATTAAACAAATTAAATAAGAGATGGCAAAATAAAGGAATTAAACTACTCATGGCCAAATTGAATTAAATTGAAAACTGAAAGGATTCATTACAAGGAATTAAGTGACCAATTTGTAAAACATAACAAACTGAGGAGCCCAAACCTAAGCATATTAAAATCCGGTTCACAAACTAGTCTAAAACAAATCAAATCGGCCGGTTTAAACCCCAAACGACCCAAACCGTTATAACTGGGTCCTGAGTCAGACCGCAGCCCTGTGCGCAGACCCATTTCAGAAATACGCGGATCTTTTTGACCCGACACCAAAATGGTGTCGTGTCGACTCACCCTTAAAAGGCCTATAACGGGCCAACTCGGCCATTTCTGTCGTTCCTCTCTCTCTCGTCATTCTTCTCTCTCACTAAATCCTCTCAACTATAGCAAGCCAAGGCCAGAAATCCATATAATTTTCTATCAAAACCCCTTTTTCATCCTTGTTCTTCGTCAGTTCTTCGTCTTTTCTTTCGTTTAATCCATCAGCAACTCAAAAACACTTCCCTTTTCCTGTTTCTCCAAGATCAAACACATTATTTCCTTAAGAACTCAACCCCAATTCTTCCAACTTTTATAACTTCGATCCTCAACCACCACCAAACCCTAACTCTGGTCTATTTCTCAGCCACCGGAGGTGATGTCGGCCACTAGTCGTCGTCTTCGGTTATCCCTTTCGACGAGCCTTAACCCTCTAACCACCGTCTGAACATTCCAGTCATCCCTAACCTATTTTCGGTGACCGGTCGCCACCGTAGGATGATTTCCGGCCATCGTCCTCTGCCGCCAAAAAATCCAAAAGAAATCTATTTTTTCTCATGTTTTGAACCTAAACCCTAATCTAACCCCATATTCATCAGAATCGGCCCCCTTTTCCCATGCTAAACTATCTACCCAAAACCATAGGCCTTCCTCTATCATTTTCAACTCCCCCTTGAAACCTAACTCTCTTCTGACTTCAATCTCAACTCCAGCGGCGTACATAGTGGCAAAAATTTCAGATAAGTGATCAGAACCTTCTTTTAATTTCAAACCTAACCTCTGTTTTAGATCTAGAATTTTTAGGTTACTGACTTTTAAATTTAGGATATACTTAGGTTTTAGACACTGTTATCATTGGTTTTAAATGCTTGAGGCCTGGATTTTGGTGTTTTTTTACTTGTTTTAGTACAGGAAAAGAAAGAATAGAGATGGAGGTATACCTCAAGATCCATATCTACAAATTCGGAGAGCTTTCGGTAGTTTTCTCTAGCCTCCAGTGATGGTCCAAGCTTCCCAGGTGACTCATCGTCTCTTCTTTCCTCTCCCCTAATTATTACTGTTTTTAATGATGAGTTAATAATGGGCCATTATTTATGTTTTTTTCTCTCCTTGTAGGTATTTATACCCGGTCAACAAAGGTGATGTCAACAGAGGATGAATCCTGGTGAATGGCTTTTTGACCAGTGTCATTTTGACACATGGCACAACTGGGGGAAAAAGAAACACAACCGGGCCTTTTGTGTTTCTTTGTCTGGCTTTGTCTTGTAAATGGGATTTGGTGTATATGAATGGGCATTTGACTGATTGTAAATGTTTTTCAGAATTGAAATTGTAATATGTAATGCAGAAGGTTTTGGATATTTAATTTGGGCATGTAATAGAGATGAATTGTATGTAATTTGGACATTTAGTATCATTTTATTAAAGGTATTATTTCTACATATACTTATACTTATTATTTTGGTTATATTTATAGAGAATTATATATATATTTAAACCCGAACAAAATTTGGGTATTACAGCTGCCCCTCTTTGCTCATTGCTGTGGAACAAGAATAAGGCAAAGACTGAAAAGACACGAATTTTGTATGCCCATGTCAGCTATTGCTCTGAGCTACAAGGCTTTATTCAAACCTTCTTTTTTCTCCCTCTTTGAGAGCTTAACAAGTTCTTCTCACTTAGAACTTTATCTTCACTTATCGAATTCTTCTTATTACGAATTCTTTCTTCGTTGGGGATGAAGTCTTCTCATTTGGAATTTTGTCTTTGCTAACAAGCTTCCCACATTAGGGACTTTATCTTCACTGGGTGTACCCCTTACATTGGGAGCTCTATCTTTGTTAGGTTGTAACATCCCCTACCCCGGGTTAGTAGCAAACCGGCTCGGGAGTGTTACCAAGCAAGAACATTACATGCAAGAACGAGGCAAGAATAGGTTAACTCCCCTATTCAGTGAGTTACTTAACTAGAAAGAAACCAAGCATTCATATTTGTTTACAGGACATTACGGGTTACTACTTCAACATTTTAATTAACATCATCATACACTAACATTCGAATAGCCTAAGTGAGCAAACATACTTCCATTTCATTTCATTGTTCCTTAGATTGATACATGTAATATTACATACCTAAATTTACTAAACATGGTCATTTGAACATACAATTGCATGTATCTTATCTCCAAACAAGCCATACCATTCGGCATTTACCATACACACACATAAAAACACCTACAACATGGTATATTCACACAAGTGACTATATAATTTCACAAGGCATTCGAATGGCACAATAGGCTAGATCAATTACTTTGAAACATTCAAAGTATACACATATGCGCAGCAAACTACCTTTCCATTATATATAATTTGAGTTCATTACATACTTTAGTATTAACATATATATTCTTAACATGGAAGGCCCATACAAGAGCATATATATACAAGTATTCAAAACATCAAGTAGCCATGTTCATGCATGTATACAATCCTCCCAAAACAAACAAGATGCATGGTCTAGTCCTAGCTATATGTATATGTCTCGGTGCCACCAACTAGGAGAAATACAAAACAAGTATGAACCATACTCTAGCTATGCTTGTGTCTTACTTCGAGCTCAAGAAATCAAGCTTCAGGATCAAGCAACGATCGAATCCTTTATCCCGTAGTTGGGAAGGATGAAAACAAGAGTGATAAGTACAAGAATGTACTTAGTGAGGTAGTAACTAATTCTAATCAATTGTAATATCAAATTAAGTGTCAATTAGTCAAGAATGATCCTAGCTAAGGATTTCAAGGCATTCGAATAGCATAAGAAGCAAGAGACAATGAATCATAATTCATGCTTTATCTATTTCAAGTAATCAAGCTATTCATGGTCACATATCAAGTAGTCAAGCAATTCATGCTTACATAACAAGAAATCAAGCAATTCATGCTTACATGACAAGTAATCTAGCAATTCATGCTTACATGACAAGAAGTCAAGCAATTCATGCTTACATGACAAGAAATCAAGCAATTCATGCTTACATGACAAGAAATCGAGCAATTCATGCTTACATGACAAGAAATCAAGCTATTCATGCTTATTAGCTAATTTATTGTCTTTTTAACATAATCATTGGTTCATTATTTGTCTAGGTAATTGAGTCTCCAACCAACTATTGCCACAAGATGTACCGTAGTACTGGTCAACCCTCCTACTATCACCAAAGACCACATATGTACCCTCCGTCTGTCACCAATTAGGGGCCTTAGGCTTGGACCATAGTCCACTCTGACACACTGAGCTCTAGACTCTAAGGCATGTCTTTCTACCTATTCAACTAGCAACCAAGGTTGTTTGATTATAATTCATTTATTCAAGGATTTCAAGCTTTTCAAGTTCAAGGTCATGTATCATTCAAGTGTTCAAGTTCTTGTCAAGTATTATCTTTTTCAAGAGTCATTTAGAGTATTACATGGAAAGTGTATACATGTATTAAGCCCTTAGGCCAATAGAGCCATAACTCAACATTTCAAGTGTTCATTGCATCATCTAAGCTAGCACATCAAGCATTCGGTTTAAGCAATTGGTCACAATACCATGTCATACATACAAATATCAATGTTACCACATATACATGCTAGCATTCTATTTATACAACAATTCAATGATGTAGTCAAGTTTCATGTATTATCTTATTTCATACTTCCCTTATTAGGTCAAGATCATATTAAGTCCAATTTAACAATTCAAGAATTTAGACATGCTTTCTTTAGTTAGGACCTAGTCCTAACTCTAAAATAAACTACACTCACAAAACTCCCCAAGCTAGCTAGTCTCGAAAGACTATTCCCTTTTGCTTGTCCCTTGAATGCTCGACTTTAGATCCTTCTCCAAAGTCCTCTCCTTGCTCTAGTAGATCACATAGATAGAATAAGGTCAAAACATGTAATCACAAAGTCATTCAACATGGCAGCAAGGTTAATACATTATATATACAAAACATATAGCATATTCATATAAACACCTTAATGCACATTACCAAACCGCCTACATTCCAAATTAAGGCAAAACAGGGCAGCAATTAAACTGTCCCAAAACTGTTTGCAAAACAGTTTACAAAACTGCCACAATACCTAAACTGTTGCTACCAGGCAGCATGTACTCTGCTCACTTAAACATGCATAACTTTCATCCTATTCAAATTAGGCAACAAGAATATCACTAATTCAAGATTCAAGCATGTAATTGAAGTTAGGAATCAAGCAATTTACCTTCTCCTAAGCTAATTTGATCAAAGCTCAACAAGAAACATGAATTGAAGGTAATCTAAGAAGCTTTTTCTGTTTCTTTCTCTCTCAAACATTTGGCTATGGTGGATGAAGAAGATGACATAATTTTGTTCATCTTTCCCTTCTAGTTTGCCATGAGTCATCTCTCAAAAGGCACATGCTTTCATCAAATGAGAACATGTGTCTAGGCCTCCAACTTTAATTCAATTTACATGCAAACTCTAGAGCTTTGCATGTTCACATTTCCATCCTTCCATTTAAGCCTTCTAGTTTTAATTTCAATTCGATTTGGTTCTAATTTCACCTATTTGATCTAAAAGATATCAAATAGATTTCAAAACCTATTAAGCAGGTTAAGGTATACTATTAAGCTAGGATTTTGGGTATTACATGGGTGAATTTCTTCATATTAGGAGTTCTATCTTTGCTGGGTGAACTATTCACATTAGGAGTTCTATTTTCGCTGGGCGAACTCTTCACATTAGGAGTTCTATTTTTGCTGGGTGAACTCTTCACATTATGAGTTATGTCTTTGTTTCCTGTTAAGACAAACTAAAATGCATGTATGAGGGTTATTATGGTCCTAGTTTCTATATGATGCATGAATTATATCTCAGTGAGATCAATCAATCAGCTGTCACTCCCTGGGGAATTATCTTGATGCTTCATTTTCTTCTTTAATATTTCATCTCATGTTTGGGATTAACCATCAAAAACTCCCTTCTGCATTTTTTTTCTCTAAAGCGCCCTTTCGGGTTTTCACTTTAGATTGCTTTTCTCAAAGCACCCTTTCGGGTTTTCACTTTAGTTTTTTCTTTTTCTTTTTTTTTCCTCAATGCGCCCTTTCGGGTTTTCACCTTAATTTTCTCTTTTCTTTTTTTCTTTTTTCCTTTTCTTTTTTTGAACACACTGCGGGGAAAACAGAACAAACCCTCAACTAATTAGCATTTACAGTTTTGCCAATTCCAAAAGCCTATACAAAATAATGAATCGAATTTTCATTCTCAACAGAAGAACATAAAGCCATGCATATTTTGACTCAGCCTGGGAAGTTGAAGGAAGGCAAAGGCTCCGGGTGAAAAGACGTCAATAATGCTCATTTGGTTCTCATACCAATCATGTTGCCATGAGCGCCTCAAAACCGATGCTTCATCCTTCACTTTCCTTCTTATCTCTAAGGTCCAATGGTACCTTTTACTTTATACACTCTCCTTCAATAACCCAGAGTGTTAAAGTTCACCTGTATCTTTCAAAACATAGTAATACCAAGAAATTATCTGCTTTATTAACTACGTCAATCATTTAATGATGCTTTGGATTAAAAGAAAGGCTCAGAAGAGAATACATGATCTTTATTGAAGCTTATTAGTACAAATTTAAATGGGATTTTAACAAACAAGTCATGGAAAACCAAAACAAAAAAATCAAGAAACCACATTAGGTTTTCAAGCATTCATAGCATGAAGGATACATTTACCCCATCGACCAGAAATAATCTTGAGCTCAACCTTTGTCCAATAGACTTCAAATGTTGTCTGGATGGTTACAGGTGTGAAATCCCTTCTTAAAATACTAGGTGGTGTATGAGAGGTTTAAACCGACGGATGCCTATTCTTAAATCGTCTAGGCCACCCTTTACGGGTTTTCAACCTAGATCCTCCTTTGGTTTCAAGATGCCCTTTGCAGATTTTCATCTTGAACCCCATTTCTTTCTTTATTTTTCTTCTCTTTTTTTTTTAATATTTATAGTGCCCTTTTGGGTTTTCACCATAGATATTTATTTTGCAAAGCGCCTGTTGCGCGTAATAAGTGCTACGCAATTCTGCAAGTATAAACGTTGCAAGTTATAGTATAAAAGATATCGTCTCCACAGGGATTGGTGCCACTTCAAGAATCTAGTCTCTTGCACTGTAAAAAGTAAAAACACAAATAAAGGATTATAGGAGTTTAACTAATAACTAAACTAGAAGGCAATAAAGTAAAAGAATGAATGAGATGAAATGAGAGAGATAGGCCAGGTTATCGTGAGTTGAGGTGTGATAGCCGATTGGATCGTCTTGGTAAAAGAGTGCACGGGCAACTCAGTTGCCGTGGCAACTTGCACAACGGGGTTGCCTTGGCAACTAATCGATGGTTGCCTGGGCGACTAGTTGGGCCACTACTTGGGCGTCTGGGTAGCAACCTTCAAGGTTCGGCAGAGCGTTCTTCAATGGTTTCTTCTTATCCCTAAGTCAAAACTCTAGCTACTTGTGCATGCCTTGATAATACATCCCTGCGTGAATCAAGGGTGAACAACAACCAATCTTGCGCTCCTCTTAGCCGTTGAAATCCTTGACTTATTCCTAAGCCGGATTAATCTTCACCATCAATAGATTGAATAAAGATCATATTCATTCGTTTCTTGAATCTAACTCTCCCGATATTAGATAAATAGATGAAGTTACGAGATCCTCTCCCAATTCACTCGCAAACAAGAATAAGAACCAAGAATGAATAAACCTTGAATAGAAAAGTGCAAACTCTTATTACCTAAACAAAAACCAATAGTTTCTCACAACCACAAAACACAATAACCATAGCCAAATAGATTTAGTTCATGGCTAGGTTCCAAAGAAACACAAGATAAATAATCCCTAGTATGAACCCAATCGAACAAGAAAGAAAAGATGAAGAATGAGGCTTGTCGGAATCCTCCATGCTCTAGATGCTTGTCGAAAATTCTCTCATCTTGCCTTCCTTAGAGTTGTCGAAATTCCCCTCTCTTCCTCTCTCCAAAGTTGACGATATGGCCTCTTATTTATAAGGCTAGGTCAAAGTCCTTCTTTGAGGAGGAAGTTAAGTTGGAATTAAATTATCTTTAAAGAATATAATTCTTTATTATAATTATATTCCTACTAGAACTTCTCATATCTTCTTGGAATTTAATTCTTCTTTAATCTCTTCATGGAAATCAAATTCCTTTGGGATTGGGCTTTGCTCCATGACATCTTGGGCTTGTCTAGTCATCAATTTCGACTACCATATCACCTTTGCTCTTGTCGACAATTGCCCTGGCAACTAGCTCGGCATCTCCTTCATGCATTGCCTTGGCAACTAGCTCGACATCTCCTTCATGCATTGCCCTGGCAACTAGCTCGGCATCTCCTTCATGTATTGCCCTGGCAACTAGCTCTACCCTTGCTTTGGCAAGTGATCCTGCACATACACACAAAACACACCAAAGCAGCATCTTTTCCCACAAAAACTACCAAGTTATGTAATCAAGCTCAACGATGGAAGGAAACATGGATTAATGCATGAATGGCTAATTATGCAACTAATATGAGCCTAAGTCTAACAATAATATGAGTAAAAAGGGTAAGAAAAATAATACTTTTGAACACTTATCAGCGCCCTTTTGGGGTTTTCACTCCGCTTTTTCTTTTCTTTTCTTTTTTCTTTCTCTTTTTTTTATTCTTCAGGCATAATACTTTTTGACTGAATCAGAGTTTACTGGTTTTTGTAATTTTTTACCATCCATCTCGGTCAAAATTAGTGTTCCTCTAGAGAAGGCCTTTTTAACAACATAAGGTCCCTCCCAATTAGGCATCCATTTTCCACGATCATCACAGTGTATTTGTAAGATCTTTTTCAACACAAGATCTCGTTCTCGGAATTCCCTGGGTCGTACCTACTTATCATAGGCCCGCATCAATCTTTTCTGGTACATTTGACTGTGACAAATAACCATCAACCTCTTTTCTTCAATCAAGTTCAACTGATCAATCAAAGCTTGTATCCATTCCGTATTGTCCAACTTTTGCTTCTGATAAAACTCGAAGGGATGGAATTTCAACCTCAATGGGGAGTACTGCTTTTGTCCCATAAATTAGAGAGTAAAAAGTTGCCCCAGTTGAAGTTCGTATCGAGGTTCGATATGCAAACAATGCAAAGGAAAGCTTATCATGCCAGTCTTTGTACGTCTATGTTGCCTTCGATATGATTTTCTTGATGTTTTTATTTGCTGCCTGAATTGCCTCATTCATCTTTGGGCGATAAGTTACAGAATTGTGATGTATGATTTTGAACTGCTCGTACACTTCTGCTATTATCTTATTGTTGAAATTGGTAACATTATCAGTAATGATTCTTTATGGTAATCCATATCGACAAATGATCTCTTTCTTCAAGAACTTGCACACTATTGTTCTTGTGACATTAGCATAAGAAGCTGCTTCCACCCATTTAGTGAAGTAATCAATGACCACCATAATGAAAAAATGACCATTAGAAGCCTTGGGATGAATCTGCCCAATAACGTCCATGCCCCAGACAACGAAAGGCTATGGTGAATTCATCATATGGAGTGGTACTGGTGGATAATTGATTCTATCAACGAATATCTGGCATTTGTGACATTTCTTTGCATATTCAATGCAATCTCCTTCCATGGTTGCCCAGTAATAACCATATCTCATAATTTTCCTGGCTATTGCATAACCATTTGCTTGTGTTCCACATATTCCATCATGTACCTCTGCCATAATGCTTCTTACTTAATTAACATTAACACACCTTAGCAAGATCTGATCCTTACCCTTCTATACAGGGTTTCTCCATCAAGCACATATCCTAAAGCCATTCTTCTGATAGTTCTTTTATCATTATCATTTGCCTCTAGAGGATAGCTGTGAAACTTAATGTATTGCATGATATCGTAATACCAAGGGTTTCCATCTATTTCTTCTTCTATGCTACAACAGTGAGCATAAGCATTGTAACTCTGTATTTGGATTGTCATCATGTCCTCGAGTCTGTTAGCTAAGAAAACTGAAGCCGATGTAGCTAAAGCATCTGCCATCTAATTATCCTCTCTGGGGACGTATGTTAAAGTAATTTCTTTGAAATCTTTTATCATTTCAAGGATCAGTTTTCGATACTCAATCAACTTGGCATATTTTGTTTCCCACTCTACACGAAGCTGGTAAATAACCAATGTGGAATCTCCATATACTTTTAGACTCTCTATTTTCCTTTCAATGGCAGCTTGTATCCCCATAACACAAGCTTCATACTCCGCCATGTTTTTGGTACAAAGGAAATCCAGTCTACTCGTAAAGGGATGATGCTCATTGTTTGGAGAGATCAACACCGCCCCAATTCCATGTGCTAGGGTGTTTACAGCCCCATCGAAATATAACTTTCACGTTTCATCCCCATAGGTTCTATTTTCTTCCGTGGAGATATTCATCACATGTTCATAGGGGAAATCAAAGTTCAACGGCTCATAATCCTCTGAAGCAAGACTTTCCAGGAAATCGGCTATAGCGCTCCCTTTTATTGCCTTTTGACTTACATAAACAATGTCAAATTCTGACAAAAGCATCTACCAACGAGCCAATCTTCCAGTCAAGGTTGGTATTTCCATCATAAACTTTAATGGGTCAAGGCAGGAAATCAGCCAAGTTGTGATACAACATGTATTGTCGAAACCTGCGAGTTACCCATACCAGAGCGCAGCACAACTGTTGAATAGGTTGATATCGCACTTCACACTCTGTAAAAATTTTGCTTAAGTAATAAATGGCTCTTTCTTTCCTCCTCGTGTCATCATGCTGCCCCAACACACATCACATTGAATTTTCATGAACTGTTAAGTAGAGGATGAGTGGTCTGTTTGGAATCGAAGCAGCCAGTATCAGAGCATTCATCAAGTACTTCTTAATTTTATCAAACGTTTCTTGGCTCTCTTTATCCCATTCTCCTAGATTTTTCTTTTTAAGCAATCTAAAGATTGGATCACATTTGTCAATTAATTAGGAAATGAATCGAGAGACGTAATTTAACCTCCCGAGGAACCCTCGAACTTTCTTTTGTGTTTTTGGCGATGGTAAGTTCTGGATTGCTTTTACTTTATCCGGATCTATTTCGATCCATCTTCTACTGATGACAAAACCCATGAGTTTTCTCGATGTGACTCCAAAAGTACACTTATTTGGATTGAGCTTTAACTAGTATTTTCTCAACCTCAAGAACAATTTTCTTAAATTCTGAATATGGTCTTCTTCGGTCTGGGATTTGGCAATCATGTCATCAACATATACTTCGATCTCTTTGTGCATCATATCATGAAACAAAGTCACCATCGCCCACTGATAAGTTGCCCTGGCATTCTTTAAACCAAAGGGCATCACCTTGTAATAGTACGTTCCCCATAAGGTTATAAATGTCGTTTTATCCATGTCCTCTGGGCTCATCTTTATATGATTATACCCTGAGAATCCATCCATGAAGGAGAACCAAGAATGACCTAATGTATTATCCACTAAGATGTCTATATGGGGCAAAGGGAAATTGTCCTTTGGACTAGTCCTATTTAGATCTCTATAATCCACACACAAACGTACTTTCCCATCTTTCTTTGGCACAGGAACTATGTTGGCCACCCATTCTAGATACCTGGATACCTCAAGAAAACCAGCATCGATTTGCTTTTGCACTTCTTCCTTTATCTTCAGTACCATTTCTAGCCTCAGCCTTCTAAGCTTTTGATGCATTGGTTTACACTCTAGCTTTATGGGCAATTTATGTACCACTATGTCGGTATTTAGTCCAGGCATGTTTTGGCACGACTAGGCGAAGACATCCTTAAATTCTCGCAACAAATTAATCATCCCTTGTCTAGCTTTTGGCAAGAAGGTTGTTCCTATTTTCACATCCCTCCTAATTTCATCAGTTCCCAAATTAAGAATCTCCAATTCTTCTTTATGGGGTAGGATATGCTTGTCTTCTTTTTCCACCAACCTCAGTAATTCTTCAAGGATTTCACATTCTATTTTATCTTCCACCTCATTGATTTCCATTAGACACACTGGCTGCTCAGGACCTACTCTAGGATTAGGTTCAGGATCATTCATGCTATCAACAATTTAAAACCTGCAAAAGAAATTATAGTATATAATCGAAAGTAATGTGAAAAAGAAAGCAAGAAACATGTTTTCCATTTGTGAATCAGCATTGAAAGCATCTTTATTTAAATGAACTAACATAGTGGCCCTTTATAGATAACGCTCTATACCCGCAGGCAAAGGTATAGAGTTGGTTACTGGTAATTACTTTGTTTTATTGGATACAACATCAAGCTCCTAAGCTGACCAATTACTGAGTTTTTCACCAGGGAGACACGGACGAATTTTCTCCAGGAACCTCCTAGGTTGAGCTCCCTCAAAAATTCCTCCAACAAGAAGCTCTTCCAGCTTATTGCCAAAGATTTCTTCTTCGTGCATTCTCGCGGTCCCTAGGTTGACCTCCACGATTTGTTCCTCAACATTCTCAAACCCTCTTGACTTAAAGATACATTTCAGATCCACCAAGGGCATAGATTCAGAGGAAGTTTCAGATCCCAGAAGACGTGTTTTCCTTTGTTCTCCCATTTTCTTGAAATCTTTCAACCTATCTTTGACATTGGGCTTGAATCCTAGCCCGAAACGATCCTTCTTCATAACCACTAATTTTAGACGCAAACACCCATGGAGTCACTTGTCTAAGCCTTTTCTCGTTCTTGCACCTCTTCCCAGCGTTTCTCGTATAGTCATCCGGGAAAGGCTCGCCTTCATCAACGAAAGTAGCATTTACAAACTCCAGGGCCCTGAAAGAACATTCAAGAGCATTCTCGTTGGCCTCAATATAAGATGCATCGGTGGTTACTGAGGCTATGATATCTTCTTCTGCTCCCACACTAACCAGCTTTCCTTCAATCACGAATTTCAACCTCTGATGTAGGGACAACGGTACTGCTCCAGCTAAATGAATCCACGGCCTTCCCAGCAAGCAATTATACGTGGGTCTTATATCCATCACCACAAAATCCACATTGTAGACTGCCAGTCCAATCAATAATAGCACTTCAATTTTTCTGAGCACCTCTCGAGTAGTCCCATCGAAAGCCCTTACTATATTCTTATACACCTTCATGTGTGGTTCATCAATGGGTAACCTTTGTAGCGTTACCATTGGCAAAACATTCAAGCCATAACCATTGTCTATTAGCACTCTTGGTTGTACATATCCTTTACAATGCGTGGTGATATTCAAAGCCTTTACTGATCCCATTCCTCCCTCAGGAATTTCATCATCGGTGAAAGTGATATAATTGTCATCAGTTATGTGATCCACTATCCTGTCCAATTTGCATAAGAATATGTCATTTGGTACAAATGTCTGATTAAGCACCTTCATTAATGCATTGCGATGCCCTTCTAAACTTCACAACAATTCTAGAACAAAGATCCTCGCTTGATGTTTCTTTAACTGATCAACAATATTATACTCATTATGTTTCAAAACTTCAAGAATTCTTGAGCTTGCTCTTCCATCATCGGCTCATTTATCTTGGGTGTTGGCTCTTCCCCAAAAATTCTTTCTAGTATAGACATGGCTTTCCCTTTGACCTTTTCCGCTTCTTTGGGGACTTCTGGAGAATAGCACCTGCCACTTCGAGTGAAGTACCCCACCTCATTTACTGCTTCAGAACCTGTCTGATCACTGTTACTCTCTTCTGGCATCAACTTCGTTTCTTCCAGTGGTTTTTTCTCTTCCTGCAATCTGCCCCATTTAGGTATGGTTACCATGGCAGCATAATTCCAGGGCACCTTATGAGTGCTTTTGTAGGCAAATGGTCCAGGAGATAAGATCACAACCCTGGAAACCATGACAGGTTTCGCGTCTGTAGGGCCCTCGGCTTTGGGTCTAACAACAACTACCAAAGGTTTATGAATCCCATATCTGACGCCTGACGACTCAGAGGTACAGACTTCCACTGCCTTCTTTTCACCTGTTCTTGCAAAAAACTCGATCTCTTTATTGTCCATTATCTTTTGTATCAAGCTTCAAAACTCTAGATAGTGTTGAATCTCATGATCATGCTCCTGATGATACTCATAATATACATCAGATTGTATCTCATTTTCCACTTTCATGCCTATTTCAATCATTCTGGCATTATACAACTGTTCAAATACCCACTTCAAAGGAGATTTAATTTCTGACACATCAGTCTCCAACTGCTTCGCTTCATCATCATCCTCTATGGTATTTACCCCCCGCCCTCTGTGACTCGACAGTGGATTTGCTGCAATGTTAGGTTCATCAAACTTCAGAATCTTATTGTTGATTAGATTTTGTACCACCTTTTTGAATGTTGTACAAGTCTCAATCGCATGTCCTAGAATCCCAGCATGAAATTCACAATGAGCATCGGGCTTATACCACTGTGGATAGGGAGGCTGTAGAGGAGTTAAGTAGTACGGCCTCACAAAATCCGCTTCGTACAACTATGGATACAACTCAGCATAGGACATGGGTATTGGTGTAAAATTCATTATATCATTCCTCGGGCCACGAGTATCATTCTTATTTGAACTCTGCACACTTCTTGACGCCGCTTCTGGTGAAGTAATGGTCACATTCTTGGGAGCCTCATACGCATTTGTATTATTCACCTCGTTGTCCTTTCTCTTGTAATTCTTCCGAGAGTTTTCTCCACTCTCGATCCTTCCACTTTTGATCGCTGCTTCAATCAACTCTCTTTTCATTACTATATCAGCAAAATTCAGGGTAGCATTATTGATCAATCTTTCAAATAGCGATCCCTTCAGAGTCTATACAAACATATGGACAACCTCACTTTCTATCAACAGAGGTTGGACCTGTGTCCCTACATCCCTCCATCTTTGAGCATACTGTCGAAGCATCTCATTACTTCTTTGTTCCATACTCTACAACATTAGACGGCTAGGAACCATCTCCGTAACATGCTTATAATGTTCCCCGAAAGCGCTAGAAAGATCCTTCCATGAAAGAATATTTACACGGCTTAGCTGTGTGTACCATCGAGTAGTCAAACAGGTCAAACTATCCTAGAAACAATGTATCAGCATCTTTTCATCCTTCAAGTGAGCAGCCATCTTTCGACAGTATATTGTGAGATGAGCTCTCAGGCATGTAGTCCTATCATTCTTTTCAAAATCTAGCATTTTAAACTTCGGTGGGAGTATTAGGTCAGCCACCAAACTCATCTCAACTGCACCAGGTCATGTTTCATTTACCTTCTGTAATTCCAACAAACGATCTTCCAGTGCCTTACAACGTTCCTCATATTTCTTCTCAATCTCAACACGAATTTTCTCTATCTCATTCAAGGTACTCAGACAGGGACATCATCATTGCTCCTAAAATTTGCCCCAATGTTCACCAGATTGTTTGGTGTTGCTCCCATCAGATAATTTGGACCTTCTTCGCAGGCGGAGGTCTTTCAAGCGGCACCCTTATGTGAGATATGGATTCTAATTTGGACCTTCAAGTACTTTAGCCTTTCCTGACTCCTTTGGCCCCAACAGAGCGGTCAGCTGATTGATTACCTCTCTTTGGGTCTAAGCAAAATAATCTTTCATGGATTGCTCTATTCTGTCGAAATGGTTTTGTGTTTCTGCTCGATCTTCAACAGCTATAGTCTTTAAACGTAAACGGGTTCCATAAGAATGCGGAATGATTACGGTCTATGAAACAAACTGTCATAAAACTTTTCTTAATTAAACCAAAAACTTTGTAAATAACTTCGAAAGGTGAATGCATAAATGCATGATTATGTAAATGCATGAATGCATGTATGCAAACAAGACATCAAGTTTTAAGAAATAGCCTTTAGAAACATCCATTCATTAGAAGGTTCAAATACAGGAAATAAAACAACTCCTTCTACAGGAAGCTACTAGCCCTAATTCCTAAGTTGGTCAACTCATGTAGCAGACGCGCAATGGCCTCTCCATACTTCAGCTCAACGTTTGGTTGCTTCAGCAGAGTCGTAAACTGCCTCGAGAGTATTTACACATATGAAGATATACTCCTAACATGCTCCTTGAAATTCACCAGCTCATTATTCTAATTCTGGAAGTGCGTTGCGCAGCTTCATATTTGGTCTTTCATGCCCCATTGTCCTGACATAGCGCTCCTTCATAACTTGCAAGTTTTTTCTTCAATGACTGCACTTCATTTTCCAATTCCGATATCATTTTATGTAATTCTTCCTTCTCTTGCTCCATCTGAACCTTGTCTTCATTATGATACTTCAACACCAGTTCCTCTAACTGTGACACTTATCTTGTCAGATCAAAGTTTCTGGCTTGTTCCTCTTCTGCCTTCTTCTTTGCGTTGTTACTTACTTCCTTGCTTTCTCGATATTTATTTTTATACAGCTTTTCATAATCATTATGTTCCTTCGTCATGCTTTCCAACTTCTCTTATAAGTCTCGTATTGTCTTGCTTGTTCCTCCCTTTTGTTTAGCTTTATTATCATTATGAATCTCTTGTAACTCTTTTAAATCTTGGCTAATCTTCTTTTTTGTGCAATCAGCTCTTTCTCTTGCCCTTCATGAATAGTCACTTGATACTTTGCCATTGTTAGCTCCTCTGTAAGGTCACTGATCCCCTTCTCATATTTCTTTAAATCTAACTCCTGATCATGCTTGAGTTTCTCTAGTGCTGATGGTGCTTCTGTAACTGATCGAGCAGACGGTCCTATGTTCTCTAGCATTTTCTGAAATGTTGTATCATTCACCATTTGCGCTCTCTACTCCTCATATCCCATCATCATTTCTAGCTCTTGACACGGCTGAACTCTTTTTGGCTTTTCCCATGCCTTTCCCGTTTGCACTACAATTCCTTTGTAATCATTGGTCTTGTGAGCATACTCGAATTTCGCCATTCCCGCTGTAGCCGGTATAAATTGCCTCGAACCAAATTGTCTTAATACAAGCAAGGGACAATAGGTTGTTCCTCCCCAAATTCCAGGTAATGGGACCCAATCCCTATCCCCACATCTGTACAAGAATGTCATCCCTTTGTGCAACCAAGGTGCCCTACATACAATATCAGTATCTTTTAAATTTTTGAAACATTCCTCCCACTGTTTCTCATCCTTTCTCTCTAAAGGACAACCCATCATATATTCTTCTATCGGTGAATAAGAGGTAAGATACCTTGCAGCTCTATACGGTGTGTCCCACCTGTGACCTTTGAACCAGATCTCCAGCAACTGTACGCATCCCTAAAACCTTCATTCTCCCGATTTTTTGCACGCAGTCAATAACCTATATGTCTCGGTTAGAATAGCAGGAACCGGGTTCACACTTTTTTTCAGTCGCTCAAATAATCCCACAGTTGATGGATCTATGTGCTCTAGAGTTCTCGGGAATATAACTAACCATATATGCACAAAGCATATAAACTTCTTGCTCTGGCTGGTTCATCTCCACTTGCAACTATCAATTCTTTTAGGACCTTCCAATTCACTCATTGTTTATCCTCATTGTGATCTGTGTTGTCACTGTTAGCAATTTTTGTATCCCACCACTCCTTTGTATTTCCAGTTATTATTGTATCCCACCACTCCTTTGTCTTTCCAGCTATTAGTGCTAACTTCTTCTTAAAACCCGAACTGTTTCCAAGTCTTGTGTATATCTTGTCACTATAAATAGTTGGACAATTTACCAGTACCTCATATTCTTCAAGAGTGGGTGTCATATCAACTTGGACGAAAGTGAAACAACTGTATGCGGGATTCCAGAATTGTGACATGGCCCTGAGCAATTGTTGGTCCACTTTAACACTTAGCAACAAAGCTATGTCTCCAAATTCTTTCCTAAATGCCTCTTTCGTTTCCCTTCCCCATTGGTCCCATATTTCCTTTGCTTCTTGCAGACAAGCATTATATTTGGTGTTTAGCTTACACTGACCTTTCATCCGTGACACATCACCCATGCGCAGACTGTCTCCCTTCTCATGTCGAGTCTATTCTGACCATGTCCAGACCGCAGTATTGTCTTCCCTAATCTTGACCCCTCTAGACATTCTAAATATTTCTAATTAAATGTTCCTTAAACAGATGCCAAAATAAATGCAACAATGACATGGTTTATCAAGAACAAAAGTCAAAAAGAAATACGTGTCAGTAATTGCGAATTAATACAAAAAGCAAGTAAGCAAGCGTTATCATAGCACAAAAATATTTAGCAAGGAAAAATAACCAAATGAATGTATTTAAACTGGCAGCACCTATCCTAGGTTCCTGTCTGGCTCTAGTAGGATAGGTTTCTAGAACAAAATGTGGGCTTGGTTCTAGACTTTGGGTTCCCGAACTATCGTTACAGTCTACTGCTGCAGTAAGACATCGATTCGGTAGTATAGGTCCCTTACAACAGAGGCGTGGGCCCCACAACGCATAAGGTTAGTATAATGGAAGAAGACAAAAATCCGAACTCAGAGATAGAGAGCATCACGTCGAATAATGTATTTCTCCCACTTGAGGGTGAAAAGCCCGGGTCGAGAGCTTATGCATGAATGACAGATATATCATACACAAAACTACCCCCATTTTTCCTAAAAATTCATCCAACAATTCTCTAGAAGAAATTAAATTCAAGTTATTGCCCATAATGCCAAATGCCACTTGGAATTAGTCAATTAGGCATGACTCTCTATTTAGTCCCCAGCGGAGTTGCCAAGCTGTTGCGACCATTTTTGTGACCGAAAAAAGAATGGTGTAGGAAAATAGCACGGTGATCGATTCTTTTGAAAATCAGGATTTTTGTTCATTTAAATTCACTTAATCTTGAAATTAGGTTTTTTTCACATTAAAACCTTTATTTAATTTGGAGTCGCCACCGGTCACTTTGGTAGACCGGACACCATAAAAACAACTAGAGATTCATTTTAAAATGATTTGGGTTTGGGAGTCGATTACGTGTGGGGAAGGATTAGCACCCCCACAGACGCCCGTTATCGGTACCTTTTAATTCCATGTGGCATTTTGGCATTTTCGAGTAATAAAATGAATTTAATTTGGTCATTAATTTCTAATTAAATTTCTTTCCGAATAAGGATATCCTTTTGTAAGAAAATACATTTTTAAATGAACATGAATTTTCGAAGTGTCCAGTTACATTAGGAAACTTCGATTCATACTCAAAAATGTATCTCAACACAAAAGGTTTAAATGCATGACAAATTATTTTGTGGTCAATTTTAAGTAAAACCTAATTAAGGCTTCAATTCATTAATTGATTAGAATTCTATGAATATCATTAATTTTTGGGCCTGTGTGATAACACCCAAATAATTGGGCACTACTCGTATTAGGCCCAAAAATAACAATATTCCTAATATCAATGATGCTAATTATTTAATCATAATTTGAATTTTATTGAACTAATTATCTAATTATATGTAATTACCATATTCTAGGGTTAAATGAGATATTAAATATTTCACTAAAACACCCCATTTGAATAACATCACAATACAATGTGATACTAGTCAAGTTAGGGCATTAAAGTAATTATTTAATTTTCATTCATTTTCTATAATGATCTTCCTTTTCAATTTCAATTCATTCAAATTAGAGAACCTAATTCTAAGGGCTCTAATTATGTTAAAGGTATTTAAGGTTCGCTAAACAATTATACTACAAGACTATTTAGAAGCATGCATCTTACAAACAATTAAACAAATTAAATAAGAGGCAATAAAATAAAGGAATTAAACTACTCAGGGCCAAATTCAATTAAACTAAAAACTGAAAGGCTTAATTACAAGGAAATAAGTGACCAATTTGTAAAACGGAACGAATTGAGGAGCCCAAACCTAAGCATATTAAAATTCGATTCACAAACTGGTCTAAAACAAATCGAATCGGCCGATTTAAACCTCAAACAACCCAAACCGTTATAACCGGATCCTGAGTCGGACTGCAGCCCCATGCCTAGACCCGTTCAGAAACGCACGAATCTTTTTGACCCGGCACCAAAACGGTGCCGTGTCGACTCGCCCTTAAAAGGGCTATAATCGGGCCAACTCGGCCATTTCTACCGTTCCTTTCTCTCTCTCCTCATTCTTTTCTCTCACTAAATCCTCTCAACTACAACAAGCCAAACATAGAAATCCATCTAATTTTTGATCAAAACCCCTTGTTCATCCTTGTTCTTCATCCGTTCTTCGTCTTTTCTTTCGTTTAATCCATCAGCAACACAAAAACACTTCCCTTTTCCTATTTCTCCAAGATCAAACCCATTATTTCCTTAATAACTCAACCCCGGTTCTTCCAACTTTTATAACTTTGATCCTCAACCACCACCAAACCCTAACCCTAGTCTATTTCTCGACCATCGGAGGTGACGCCGGCCACTACTCGTCGTCTTCGGTTATGACTTCTGACGAGCCTTAACCCTTCGACCACCGTCTGAGCATTCTGGTCATCCCTAACCTATTTTCAATGATCGGTTGTCGCCGCAGGGCAATTTCTGGCCACTGTCCTCTACCGCTGAAAAATCCCAAAAAAATCTATTTTTATCCTTTTTCGAACCTAAACCCTAATCTAACCCCAGATTCATCAGAATCGGCCCCCTTCCCCCATTGCTAAACTATCTACCCAAAACCAGAGGCATTTTCTGTATCATTTTCGACTCCACCTTGAAACCTAACTCTCTTCTGACTTCAATCTCAACTCCAGCGGCGTACACAGCGGCAGAAATTTTAGATAAGTGATCGGAACCTTCTTTTAATTTCAAACCTAATCTCTGTTTTAGATCTAGAATTTTTAGGTTACTGGCTTTTAAATTTAGGATATACTTTGGTGTTAGACACTGTTATCATTGGTTTTAAATGCTTGAGGCCTAGATTTAGGTGTTTTTTACTTGTTTTAGTGCAGGAAAATAAAGAATAGAGATGAAGGTATACCTCAAGATCTGTATCTACAAGTCCAGTGAGCTTCTGTTAGTTTTCTCCAACCTCCAGTGACAGTCCAAGCTTCCCAGGTGACTCCTCGTCTTCTTCTTTCCTATCTCCTAATTATTACTATTTTTAATGATGAGTTAATAATGGGTCGTTATTCATGTTTTTCTCTCTCCTTGCAGGTATTTATACCCGGTCAACAAAGGTGATGTCAGCAGAGGATGAATCCTAGTGAATGGCTTTCTGCCCAGTGTCATTTTGACACGTGGCATAGCTGGGCGGGAAAAAGAAACACAACCAAGCCTTTTGTGTTTCTTTGTTCGGCTTTGTCTTGTAAATGGGCTTTGGTGTATATGAATGGGCATTTGATTGATTGTAAATGTTTTTTAGAATTGAAATTGTAATATGTAATGCAAAAGGCTTTGGATATTTAATTTGGGCATGAAATAGAGAGGAACTGTATGTAATTTGGACATTTAGTATTATTTTATTAAAGGAATTATTTCTACATATACTTGTTATTTACATTTATACTTATACTTATTATTTTGGTTATATTTATAGAGAATTATATATATATTCAAACCCAGACAAAATTTGGGTATTACAACTTGTTCTTGTTCGAATACCCATGTTCATTGATAAACTTTGTTCGAATGGCTTACCTCAATATAACTAGTATCTTGTACAAGCTTAGAATTCATGAATTATAGATTTGTAGTGAAAGGATAACTTGTTTGTTTTATGCTATTAGATTCTTTAAACTACCTCGCTAAGTATATATTTATTCTATCCTTTCACTGAATTTCAGGTTAAGTCTTGCGAGTATCAATTCTTGAGCTTGGACAAGATCACAAGTACTGAAAAGTACGTTTTGTAATCTTCCTTTGAAAACTCCTAGTTGGTGGCCCCTAGTTTGTAAATACATGCATAGTGCATTTAGAACATCATTTTGCCTTATATGTATGTAAGTTATATAAGTATCTAATACTTTTAATGGGCCTATATATTGAATGTGTATGTTCATATGGTTAGTTTGATAATTAAGTGTGTGGTTAGAGGTAGAATGTGATCTTGGTTACTTATAAAGGTATAAATATTGATTTTATGCTTTAAGTATTATGAATATGCTTTGGATTTCTGTGTTAACCTTAAATTCGAAATTTGGTTCATAGTAAACATGTTAGATTTATATCCTTGAAAAAATTGGGTTCAAGTGATGGCTTATACAAATGGTAAACCTTAGTAATTCTCATTTCCTACACTTTAAGTCCTTGGCCAAATTATAGACCTCTTAATCCATTCGAATTCCATGCTCTCCTTTGACCTCAAGTTGTTTTCAATACTATGATAATGAATCTGAATTTCTTTTATATAGTGGTTATGAATCCTATTAATGAAATAAGTAAACTTAAAATGAAACCTACTCTTGTTTATAAATAAATGGAACTATACGTTTTATTTATTTTCCTTTGTGAACATTGTTGGTTAGTAACATAGTTCAGCTTAAGGTTATCTTATGAGTTTTAGATGTCCTATCTAACCTTAATATTCGAACTAAGGGTTTTCATGTGTTAACACATTTCTTGTTTGCTAAGTAATACTTCATAGTCCAGTCTGCTTCTAAATCGGATATAGGGTGTTACAGCTAGAGATCTCAGTTTGGTTTCGGATTTGGAAATTCCACCAAAGTTCAAGACACAAGAATTTGAAAAGTTTGACCAAACTACTTGCCCAACGGCCCACATAACCATGTTTTGTAGAAAGATGACAGTTTCATCGACAATAAGAAGTTGTTAATTCACTACTTTCAAGATAGCCTAGCGGGGCCCGCGATGAGGTGGTACAATCAGTTAACTCGTGCTCAGATCAGGTCATGGAAAGATTTGGCCAAGGAGTTCACAGATCAGTATAGGCACATAACGGATATGGTCCCGAATCGGCTCATGCTACAAGGATTGGAGCAGAGGCACAATGAGAGCCTCTGTGAATACGCCCAGCGTTGGCAGGATGTGGCGGCACAAGTACAACCTTCACTTTGTGAAAGTGAGATTTCTCCCATCATCGTGGATACTTCAAATGAGACCCTCTATGGCTGCATGATAAGTAACCCTATCGGTAATTTCTTATATATGGTTATGACCAGTGAACGTATCGAAGCGATTGTCAAGAGTGGTAGAATTGATGGAGGAGAAAATGCTCAGAAACAATTCAAGAAAAGGGATCATCTACGAGGCCTCTAAAAGAATTACAATCTCACCGCCTCAAGCCATGGCCGAAAATGTGCAAAGCTCGAATAGAAGAGAGGCTAGGGCCCCCAAGAAGGAGAATGCGAAGATGTCTTTTACCCCTCTACCATTTTCATACAATGAGTTCTACTCACAACTACACGAGGCTGATTTGGTCCGACCATATTATGTTACTCCCTTTCAGCCACCTTATCCTCCATGGTATGATGAGAAGGCACACTGCGAGTACCACGCTTATGTCCCGGGGTAGACAATAGAGAATTGCACGGCATTCAAAAAGGTCGTGCAAAACGTGACAGCTAACCTACTCCCAAATCACAGAGGTCGAGGAGTGAATGCTCTTAAAGAGGTAGATGCGAAAAGAGTAAAGGTGGAGGTGTCAGAAATCAAGTCCCCTCTAAGTTGGGTGTTTAAACATCTATGTATAGCGGGTCTGATCAAGCACAGCATGGAGAGTGTGCATGAAGACCATGGGGCATATTGTGAGTATCATTAGAAGGAGGGACATGAGATTCAGTGTTGTTTGGAGTTTAAGAAGTTGGTCCAAGAAATGATAGACAATAAGGAGATTGAGTTCTTCGAGGATGGATGAAGAGTCATGGTGAACGACCAATTTCACAATGGTCGAGAGTTTTAATGCATCCATGTTTTTTTCTTTTATGTTTCTGTTAAGTGGTGAAGTAATGCGTTGAATCAACTTTGCTACTATTTGCCCGAAAGTAGCAAAGATCTTTTTGTAAGGGCCTATGTTGTTTGCGGATTATTATTTCAATGAAAGGATGCATCTTTTTTTTTTAAAAATGACCTTAAAATCAAGAACACATATATGTATATCCCTTCTTATCCCCGCAGGTCCTCGGATATCACGTGCATGATATGATCAATCGAATGTTGTGATAATGATGAGGTGTGATTTCTTACTCAGCCTACTCTGGTCAGTAAAGCATGAAAAGCAAAACTATGAATCCTTTGATGATGTTCGGTGATGAAAAAAATCTCCAAAACTCATAAAAAGTAAAGTGAACTAGGCAAGTTTTAACTAAGTGGAGTTGCTTGAAATTGATGTTCTAAGCGTAGTCTTCTATGCCCTAATAAGAACACTTGGAGTGTAACTAACGCCCAAAATATAAATGAATATAAAATCTGAAAAATGAAAAAATGAAAAATGATGAATGAATTAATTAATTAGTGAGTGAACAATCGAATAAGTCTCGGAGCACTCTGATGGAGCTGTACGGGTGACAAATCTAGTAAGGAGCTATGCTCCACCTGTCTACCCTGGCGTCAGAGATATATCTTTGAAGACATGTGTATAATAACAATATAATAATGGCCAGTTGCAATCAAAAGCGCACACACACACTTAGAATTTTATTTTTAGAATGATATTTTTGCACTCAACTGGTTAAGCAAGTCCGGAAACTTGAACACATTTATGAATGGAAAAAATAATGAGAACTAAAAGGAGTAGTTTTCGAACTGATCAAGCAATACGATAATATTGAGGATGAACCGAGCGATCTGGGAAGAATTTTACAACTCCTAAATATTGCCACAACATTCAGTGCCTTGATAGATACAAGCTATGTTTGAAATGAACACCGGGGGATTGAATCCGAGACACTCTTGTGCTTGATATCCGGGACATCCTATTTTGTTTTCTTTCTTTTTATTTGATTTTGGTTTGCTAGGACTTGTATACTAATCCAAAAGCATCGTTATTGAAATGTTTGTCAACAACTAACAATTAGAAACAAAAGGATTTTTTTGCATTGCTTCAAGGATGAATTTTGGAATGCAAGGTCGTGGAAGCAAATGATCAACCTAACTCAAGGGAATAACCCATCAGTGATTATGGTGAAGAATAATAGCAAGATTTCATATTCTAGACAACTCAAGGAATTAAAGAGAACTTCTACCGTAATACTTCAATTGGTTCAAAAAGATGAAGAATAAACTTAAGAGAAAAGTTTAGGGACTTGGGGGCATGTCCTAATGTTGAGTTAGAGAAAAAATATCATGATAAGTCAACTACAAGGGAGAGCCATTTTTGAAAAAATTCTTTTATGTAAACTTATTTTAAAAAAGAAAAAGTGAGAGCCTTAAATATTTTCTAAAAATATTCTTTTTTTCTAAAAATTATTTTTCTAAGAGAGAGAAATTTCAAAAACAATCTTTCAAGTGGTTTCGTTATATCATAAAGGGGGAGATTGTTGAAATACTTGATTTTGATATAACTTAAATGAAAAATGTTTTGGGACTTAAACTAATTTGTAAAAATATTTCAAAAGTCCATTAACTTGAAAAATATGTTTGAAAGGTTTTCAAAGGGTTTTTGACTTGTTTAAATAATTTCAAAATAACGCAAAAGTCAAAAACAAGACATGTGTACCAACACACTTATTAGTGTACCGATACCTAAAAGAGCTTGTATCGGTATGGTTGCCCGTGTACCGATACGCCAATTTGTCCCCAAGTTTTGACAAATCCTAGTAACCAAACTAAATATCGATACAGCTTAGACTGTACCGATATGGATGGGTATGTACCGATACACATGTATCGTGTATCGATACCCAGTGTATTTATTGCCCAACGGATCTTTCCTTTTTAAGGCAGGTACCGATACGATGACCCGTGTACCGATACACCCTGCACCAAAAGTACATTTAATGATAGAAATAAAGTCACCAATGGCTCCAAATCAACCCCAACGACTAGTAATAGCCAAAAATTCCTTAGAGGGTTTAAAAGACCTCTCCAAGCCACAATGGAACAACAAGAAATAACTTGCCAACATTCATGTATTGAGAAATCAAGTTTTGTACTTAAATTGTCATATTTCTTGTAGAGAACACTAGCAAGCCAAATTGTCACATTTGCTCAAGTGTTTTGGATTTTAGGTGTGAGCTTAAATTGCAAACACATTTCCTTGTAAGAGTTTTCATTGTTTTCTTGTTTGTTTTCTCTTTGTAAGAGATTGTTTTCAAGACTTTAGTGTATAAGTCTTGGTTGTAAGGGTTATCTCCTTAAGCCCGGAGAAAGGAAAGACAAATTAGTGAATTTGTAGAAAATCTTTAGTGTGAATAGCTAAGGTAGTGGACGTAGACTTTGGTTAGAAAGTCAAACCACTATAAATCATTATGTCACATTTTTTATAGTTTTTCATCCACCAAAGCAAAAATCCTATTCATCCCCCTCTTGGCACATCCGGTTGATTGTTCGAGCAGATTTCTTGGAGTCAAATCATTTGCTTATATATTCTCTCATCTGATATTTTCCTAAAGTCGAGTCATTTTCTCATATATGCGTTCCCTCGATGACTTTCCTGAGTTGAGTCATTTTCTCATATTCACACCCTGATAATTTCCCAAGGTTTAGTCATTTGCTCATATTCACCCCCCCCGATGACTTTCTTGGTCGAGTCATTTACTCGCATCCATTCTCATTTGCACATATAAGCTCTCTTACTATTTTCCTTGTCACCCTTTGCTCACTCCCCAAGACCAACTAGACCATTCTCAAGTCCAAAAATACTTGTCTTGGCCCAAATCCTCAAATTATCCATAACAACTATGGAGCCCATTTTCCCAAGTCAACGCTAAACTGTTGACCTAATATTTCAGGTCGTTACACAAAATATACACAATAGATAAATAAATATATCAACTATATGCATAAAAATAAATATATCTTACCTGAAAAATGTAAATATACCTTTAAATAAATAAATATTAGCAAATAAATGCATAAAAATAAAGGCATAAAGTCAAAAATAACCTTCAACGTTTGACATTTTAGCCACTTTAGCTGATATTCTTCTTTTGGTGAAAACAGCCCTTAATGTTTTATTTTTGGGTACTTTTCACCCTCGGAGGATGAAAACTGTCAATCAACAGACGTTGACCGTCTAAGGCTAACATGACATGAGAAGATGATGTGGCACTAGTAACACGTATAAAAAAATATTTTTTATTTATTTTTAAGAAGTGACTACCACTACAAATATGACACATGGCAGCTTCCTATTAGAAGAATTTAGAACAAACCAAAATTATGATGTTATGGAGACTAAATAACCCAGGTTGCTGTGATAAAAAGCTCTCTCCCAAACCACCAGGTCAAGTCACTCTGTCAATGTATGTTATTGTAGAAATATTATTTAATTTCGTTGTAAACTCGCCGTCACTCTCAAAAAGCTCAATCTTTTGTTAGATTCGGACACCAAATCATTGATTTTATTTTTATTTTTGTTGCCTTTTGTCCCAGAATCAAATCAAATTTAACATCCGGAGTGGAAAATCAAATAAAAGGGAGAAAGAATAAAGAGTATGAAAGGGAAGCTCTTGAAGAAGCTTAAATCAACAAAACCAGTTGGTTACTTAAAGCCGGATCGAGTTCTTCAAGTATTTGCCATAGATGGTTTATGGATTCTTGTCCCAAGGCACCAATTCCCGCTGAAGAACAGAAGTATATGCTTCATGTGTTTCTACTAAGATCTCTTGGAACCTAATAACCAGCAAAGGTTTCTTGGATCATTAAAATCTACTATTTTCTCTCTCGGTTTAGCTTAAAACCCAAAACTGAAAATGGTGAAAATCAGCTCAAAAAACTATTTTCTTGTTGATTCGATCATGGCTCGGTATATGTCTCTTGAAATTGGAGAATTTTGGTTCCCAGCTCAAGTAATCGAGAGGTAATTTTAAGATTGTTTAATGTTGTTGGTGAAACATTATTTGGGTGAACTTATGGGATTTGTGCTTTTGTTTTGCATAATGGACATGTTGGGTTTATGTTATCAAGTTATGGTGTTTATGTTGGGTTTATGTGATTTTTCAACGATATTAAATACTCTTTATGCAATAAAATATATTAACTGAGTGACTTGGCTTGGTGGTTTGGGGGATGGAATTTCAATCCTAGCAACCTAGGTTCAAGTCTTCATAGTAACAAAATTTCCGTTTGTTCAAAATTCTTTTAATAGAAAGTTTTTAGTGGTAGTCACTTCTTAAAAATAAATAAATAAATATTTTTTCTTACGTGTCATCATTGCCACACCATCTTCTCATGCCACGTAAGAACGTCATGTCAGCCTTAAACGGTCAACGTCTGTTGACTGACAGTTTTCATCCATCGAGGGTGAAAATTGTGCGAAAATGAAACGTTAAGGGGTTGTTTGCATAAAAAATATGAGCTAAAGTGACCAAAAGTTCAAACGTTAGGGGGCTATTTTTGACTTTATACCTTACCTAAAAAGTATAAATATACCTTTTAAAAAATAAATATTAAGTGACTATTTTTTCAACAAATCTTAATTTTAATTGTAATCCTACCTATAGGGGAGGAGAAGGGGGACTCTAGGGAAAGGAAATGAGTGTTCCTAGTGGGTCTAGAACCCATGACCTTTGTAATACCCTAATTTTACCCGAGTATGGGTATATATTATATTCACTATAAATAAAACCATAAATAAGTAAATAAATAAACCATAAATAAATAATACAGTCTGAATAGTCCACAAATGTCCATTTTCATAATACAAAGCTCATATTTCATTCCAAAGCCCAAATTACAATTAGATATAGCATTCCTGCCTATTCTGATATCCAACAAAACCAAATTTTGCATTTTCCCGCTCAGAGCTGCCACATGGCAGACGCGGATAGGTCCAAATTTAAAGCCATGGATTATGGTTTTCTCTCCTCTTAGTTGTCACCAACCAGTTAATGACATCACCCTCATGACATTAGAATCCACTCACCTATAAATAGGAGAGAGGAAATTTTGTCAGGTAATTAACTACTAACTATCATCATTAATAAAAATAATAATAAAATAATAGATAATGAGGAGGAGAGAAGCAAACCTCGGGGAGCTGAACCGCCTGGGGAATCCGATCGGCCGCCATGAATACGAACAGTCACCGAGAAGCTGAACAGTCACCAGGAAGCACATCCAGAGAAGAAAACCGAAATCTTGTCATTGAAGCCGCGAAGGTAAAATCTCTTTCCCTTTTCGATGACCTGCAAAATGAATCCGAAATAGGTTAGTTCGAAATAAAAAACGAAAAAGTAAATAAAATAAGATTGGAGCTCATCTTTTGCGGTGGTCAAAGTTTGTTTTAACGGTGGAGTTAAAGAGGGCTTGGAACGGGTTGACTAGGATCTAGATGGTCAGATATGAGAGGTTCAATCAAGCTGGGTTTTAGTTTAGAGTTTTAGGGTTCAAAAATGGAAAATTTTGGGTATTTAGGGTTCTGGTATGGCGGTATACGGCAGGTAAAAATTGTTGGAGTGGCGGTCGGTGTCACCTGCGGCGCCCGGGTTTGAACCCTGGTTGCCAGTGAACGACTGATGGTTGATCGAAAGTGGCGGAGTTCGATCAAGCGGCAGAGACTACGGCGGTTTGTTGTCGTAATCTAGGTTGTTCATTGTGTTCTTGGAAGAACACGTTGGATATTCATCCAAAAATGGGGTTTTTGATCTAAAATGGGCATGGTTTCTGGGTTGGAATGTGTTTGGGTAGAGAGGATTCTGAGGAGTGAGAAGGGTAGAGAGAGGGGCTTGGGGAAGAATGGCCGAGTTGGCCCGAGTTGGACCATTTGTACTCGGCCCGAAACGGTGCCGTTTTGGCACCGGGTTTGAGAGAGTTCGTGCGGGCCGGGTCGGGTCAAGAAGAGATTTGCGCCCTACTTTTTGTTTTTCATGGTTTTGGCCCTTCTTTTGTATTTCTTTGCAATTTAGTCATTAAATCCTTGTAATTTGGCCATATAGTTTACAATTTAATACAATTTGGTCCCTGATCTCAATTGCCTTTGATCTAATTATTTGTTTAATTTACATATGTTTGCATATTTAAAAGGGCATGTAGTATATTTGCTAGGTTATTTAAATCACTTAATTAAGATAATTAGAGCCTTTGAACTTAGGTTCTTTAATTAATTTAAATAAAGAGATAATTTTAGAAAATAAATGATTATTAAATGGAAATGTCCTAAGTTGATTAGTGTCTCATTGTAATGAGATGTTAATCAAGGGGGCATTTTAGTGGAACATATAATATTTCATTTGAATTTAGTAGGTTGTAATCACACATAGTTAATTTAATTAAAATTAAACTAGGATTAGGTTTAAACAGTTAGAGTCATTAAATAATTAGGATATTATTGATTTAGGGCTTAATATGGATAGTGCCCAAATATTTGGGTGTTAGCACATAAACCCTAAATTCGACAATATTCATAGATTCTTTAATTAATTCAATCAATTGAAGCCCTAATTAGGTTTGAACTTAAAATTGACAAGAAAATAAACAGACATGCATTAAAAGCCTTTTGTGTTGAGATACATTTTTGAATATAAATTGAAATGTCTTAAAGTAATTGGATGTTTCAAAACTTATATTCGCTAAAAATGTATTTTCTTACAAAAGGATATCTTCATTCGAAAAGAAATTCAGTTAACAATTAAGGATTTAATTAAATTAAAATTATTGTTAGAAATGCCAAAATGCCCCGTGAAATTAAAAAGGTACTAATAACGGGCGTTTGTCGTGGTGCTAATCCTTCCCCACACGTAATCGACTCCTGAACCCAAATTTAGAAAAACGAATCTTTGATTGTTTTAATGGTGTCTGGTCTACCAAAGTGATCGATGGAAACTCCAAATTGAATTTCAAAAATAAGTAAAAGGGTCATCCAATTTAAAATGAAAACCCTAATTTCAAGACTAAATAAACTAAAATGGACAAAAACCCTATTTACAAAAAGAATCAATCGTCAGGCTATTTTCCACACTCGGTTTTAAAAATAGTCACGACAGCTTGGCGACTTCGCTGGAGATTTTAAAAAAGAGAGTCATGCCTAATTAATTAATTTCACGTGGCATTTCGAGCAAAAATTTGAATTTAATTTTTCCAAGAATTGTGGGTTGAATTATTAGGAAAATGGGGTAGCTTTTGTGTATGATATATCTGTCATTCATGCATAAGGCCTCGACCCGGGCTTTTCACCCTTAAGTGGGAGAAAGACATTATCCGACGTGACGTTCTCTACCTCCGAGTTTGAAGTTTTGTCTTCTTCTGTATACTAACCTTATGCACCATGGGGCCCACACCTTCGTTCTAAAGGACATATACTACAGAGTCGATGTCTTGTTGGCGTAGTATACAGTAACGATAGTTCGGGAACTAGAGTCTAGAACACAACCCACATTCTATTATCTAGAAACCCACCCCACTAGAGCCAGACAGTGACCTAGGACAGGTGTTGTCGGTTTAAATACATTTCTCTAGTTATTTTCTTTGCTAAAAACTACATGTTTTTCTGTGTTAGTATCTTGTTTATTTGCTTTCCATATTAATTCACAATACTGACACGAGTTTTTTTGTTTTTGTTTTTGTTGTTGTTTAATTTTATTTCTTTAAATGAATCATGTCATATTGCATTGTTTTTGCATCGGCTCGGGGATGAGTTGATTAGGAAGTATTCAATATGACTGAAAGGTCCAAAAAATTAGGAGAAGATAATACCGTAGTTTGGACATGGTCAGAGTGACCTTAGCACGAGAAAGGAGACAGCCTTCGTAAGGGTGATGTACAAATGAAGGATCATGCCAAGTCAAATACAAATCAGAATGGTTACTTGTCGGAAGTCAGAGCTATATGGGATCAATGGAAAATGATACGAAAGAATCTTTTCAAAAAGAATTTGGGGACATAGCCTTATTGTTGAGAGTTCAGATAGATCAAGAGTTTCTTAGGGCAATGACATTGTTTTACCTTTGGCCAAGTGGATATGACATTTATGCTCGAGGAGTACGAAGCCCTGAAACACTATCCCAGAATTTAGAGTTATAAGATTTACGCCAGGCCTAATAATAACTCAGGTTTCAAAAAGAAAAGACTAAAGAATAGTTGGATAAGAAGATAGACAACAATGATAGTACTGATCGAAATAAGGAAAAACAACGCATAAATTGGAGAGTCCTTAAAGAGTTAATATTGACGAGTGACGAGCCAGAGGGAAGCTTATATGCTCTGTGCATATATGGACTGGTGTTGTTCCCAAGGACTCTAGAACATATAAATCCGTCAACAGTGGGGCTGTTTGAGCAACTAGGGAAAGGTGTGAATCTGGTACCTGCAATCTTGGCCGAAACATATAGATTGTTGACTGCCTGCAAGAAGTCAGGAGATGGAAGGTTCTGGGGCTGTGCACAGTTGCTCGAAATTTGGTTTAGAGGTTACAGGTGGAATAATCCTTATAGAGGCATCAAATATCTTGACACATACTCACCAATAGAAGAACATCTAACTAATTGCTCGATAGAGAAAAACAGAGAGGATCAATGGAAAGAATATTTCGAAGATATGAAAGATGTCGATGTCGTGTGGATGGCTCCCTAGTTGAATAAGGGGACAACCTTTCTGTATCGGTGTGGAGACAAAGATTGGGTCCCATTACCCAGAATTTGGGGAGGAATAGCCTATTGCTCCCTATTGGTGTCCGGATAATTCGGCTCAAGCTAATTTGTACCAACTACTGCAGGCATGGCACAATTCGAACATGCATACAAAATAAATGATTACAAGGGGAATATACTTCAAAATGAAAAAACATGGAAGAGTCGAGAAGGGTGAACCCATATTAGGAATCAAGAATTATGCCGGGGTATGAAAAATGGAAGGCCTAGAGAGTTAATGACAATGTACTTCTGAGAGAAGTCAGGAAAATGTTGACTCATCTACTCAACCTGCTAGGAGTACACCATCAGCAATGGAAAAGCTCAAGCATGATCGAGAGTTGGACTTGAAGAAATACGAGAAAGGAATTAGTAACCTCACTGATGAATTAACCATAAGGAAGTTGCAAGTGAATATTCATGAAGGACTATAGAAAATGGTGTTAGAACTGGAAAGTGTGATTCAAGGTTTGTAAGATTAGCCCGCGGGTTATGATGGAGCACTGCACCAGGGAGATAAAACATTGAAAGGAAAGCTTGAAGCAGTTGAGTACACAATCCAGAAACAAAGCCATGAGATGATTAGCTTCAAAAACCAAGTATAAGGGATCGCCTAGTATGTGTGGATCTTGTTTGATAAAGTCGTAGGATTACTACAAACGTTTGGATGCCAGCGTTGACATTGAGTTGGGACAAGCATTGATCAAGATACTGAATGAAGTAATCAACTTAAGAGGTAGGGCTAGCTATTTTCTGTAGGGGAAATTATCTTTTCTTTATGTTTGGACCTTTTGGCTGATGAATGTTTCCTAAAGACTAGATCCTAAACTCGACACCTCTTGCATTTTTACATTCATACATTTTGCATTTCAACATATTTCATATTTCATATTCATCATACATGTTGCTGATGGAGAAGAATTTACATCCTTGAAGGAAGAATTTAGTTCAAATCCAAGAAAATGATTTCTTGTCAGTATAGCTTTAGAAACATGAATGATTTGGTGTCTAGAGTGGACAAACTTGAAGGATTTTAAGAATAGCTAGTTCAAATTCAGAAAGAAATGATGGAGTATGTCAAGAAGTTTCAAGATGAAACAGGGGGCAGATTAATGAGCTGATGGGTATGATAATTACCATAACCAGAGAAAAGGGTTTGGCAGAAGATTCTTTCATGCAAAAAGACATTGGAAATACAAGTGATAATTGGAACGGTGACTTTGTAGCTGAAAAGAATTGTCTGATGAAGACCAAGCTATCCTCGACCAATATGAGATAGTTTGCACTGCCTCAGAATGTCCCACTGAACTAATATTGGATAAAATTGAAAACTCTCTTTTGAAAATATTATCTTCTCATGTGAATAGAGGCTAAAAAATGGAGCTGCAAGTTGAGGAAAATGAAAAATGCATCAAGAAGATGAAGATGTCAGTTACTTTGAAGTCTAAATCGTCACCTCATTCAGCACAAGATCAACCTTTGGCTTCAACAATTTCAAAATCTCATCAGTTACCAATAGATCAAGCTTCTAGTTCTTTGAAGAAGAAAGAGAAATTGAAGGATTTCCAATTTAGTCCTACTCCCTTCACATACCAAGAATTGTTTTCTAAGTTGCTACAAGCTCGACTGGTTGCACCATGTTTCGTCAAACCACCATTACCTCTGTATCCAAAATGGTTCAAGGAAGAAGATCGTTGTGATTTCCATGCTGATATTCAGGGCCATTCCATCGAGAAATGTATAAGTTTTAAGCGTAAAATTCAGCATCTCTTGGATCTTAAGGTATTGGAGTTTGAGCATCGGGTCAAAGAGAGATTCGTGCCCTACTTTTTATTCTTCATTGTTTTGGCCCTTCTTTTGTATTTCTTATTTGTCAACAGATGAGGGACACACTTCTATGCATATTGTTGCCTTAGTACACTAGGTGAGTTGTGCTTGCTCCATTTAACTTTCCCTGGTAGGAATGGTAGTACAGGCATAAGAGTGAATGAAAGCCTTCACATGTTGACTCTGCTCATAGGGCTCGGGGATGGGCTATTTGATCTACTCCATCTTCATGTCTAAGTTTATGATAAGCTGAATCCCTAGTGCTACAATTTTTAAACTTAAAAATAATGAAGGGGAGTACAACATTGTGCTTAAAAAGAAAAGGAAAATTCAGAGGCAATAATAGAGAGCAATCCTTAAAATTTTTCTAAGGCCATTAAGTGATAAATGCATGTGACATAAAACTTATTGTACCTACAGTAGAATCAATCATTGGAACAAAATTGATAGTAGAATCGATCATTGGAATAGAATTGTAAGCTCTAATGCATTGCATCTCATTAAAATAGCTGAGGAATGAATTACTATTGCAGCATGTCCTAGAATCCTTGTAACCATAGCTTAGTTGGAACCTTGGGAACTATGGGTTGTTTACTATTTTTGTTTTTTTCATATTTAGATAGCATTGCTTGAGGACAAGCAAGAGTTCAAGTTTGGGTGTATTTGATGAATTACTTTTTATTTTTCATTGTTTTGCCCTACTTTGTGTTGAGATACATTTCTGAATATAAATTGAAATGTCTTAAAGTAATTGGATGTTTCAAAACTTATATTCGCTAAAAATGTATTTTCTTACAAAAGGATATCTCCATTCGAAAAGAAATTCAGTTAACAATTAAGGATTTAATTAAATTTAAATTACTGTTAGAAATGCCAAAATGCCCCGTGAAATTAAAAAGGTACTGATAACGGGCATTTGTGGGGGTGCTAATCCTTCCCCACACGTAATCGACTCCTGAACCCAAATTTAGAAAAATGAATCTTTGATTTTTTTTATGGTGTCTGGTCTACAAAAGTGATCGACGGCGACTCCAAATTGAATTTCAAAAATGAGTAAAAGGGTCATCCGATTTAAAATGAAAACCCTAATTTCAAGACTAAATAAACTAAAATAGCCAAAAACCCTATTTACCAAAAGAATCAATCGTCAGGCTATTTTCCACACTCGGTTTTAAAAATAATCGCGACAACTTGGTGACTTCGCTGGAGATTTTAAAAAAGAGAGTCCTGCCTAATTAATTAATTTCACATGGCATTTTGGCATTTCGAGCAAAAATTTGAATTTAATTTTTTCCAAGAATTGTGGGTTGAATTATTATGAAAATGGGGGTAGCTTTTGTGTATTATATATCTGTCATTCATGCATAAACCCTTGACCCGAGCTTTTCACCCTTACATGGGAGAAAGACATTATCCGACGTGACGCTCTCCACCTCCGAGTTTGAAGTTTTGTCTTCTTCTGGTATACTAACCTTATGCACCATGGGGCCCACGCCTTCGTTATAAAGGACCTATACTACCGAGTCGATGTCTTGTTGTCGTAGTATACAGTAACGATAGTTTGGGAACTAGAGTCTAGAACACAACCCACATTATGTTATCTAGAAACCCACCCCACTAGAGCAAGACATGGACCTAGGACAGGTGTTGTCGGTTTAAATACATTTCTCTAGTTATTTTCTTTGCTAAAAACTACATGTTTTTCTATGTTAGTATCTTGTTTATTTGCTTTCCATATTAATTCATAATACTAACACGAGTTTTTTGTTTTGTTTTTGTTGTTGTTTAATTTTATTTCTTTAAATGGATCATGTTATATTGCATTGTTTTTGCATCGGCTCGGGGATTAGTTGATTAGGAAGTATTTAATGTGACTGAAAGGTCCAAGAAATTAGGAGAAGATAATACCGTAGTTTGGACATGGTCAGAGTGAACTTAGCACGAGAAAAGAAACAGTCTTCGTAGGGGTGATGTACAAATGAAGGATCATGCCAAGTTAAATACAAATCAGAATGTTTACTTGTCGGAAGTCGGAGCTATATGGGATCAATGGAAAATGATACGAAAGAATCTTTTCAAAAAGAATTTGGGGACATAGCCTTATTGTTGAGAGTTCAGATAGATCAAGAGTTTCTTAGGGCAATGACATTGTTTTACCTTCGGCCAAGTGGATATGACATTTATGCTCGAGGAGTACGAAGCCCTAATACACTATCCCAGAATTTAGAGTTATAAGATTTACGCCAGGCCTAACAATAATCAGGTTTCAAAAAGAAATTGGTGTTAATCACAAGAAAAACTAAAGAATGGTTGGATAAGAAGATAGACAACAATGACAGTACTGATCGAAATAAGGAAAAACAACTCATAAATTGAAGAGTCCTTAAAGAGTTAATATTGATTAGTGACGAGCTAGAGGGAAGCTTATATGCTCTGTGCATATATGGACGGGTGTTGTTCCCAAGGACTTTAGAACATATAGATTCGTCAACAGTGGGGCTGTTTGAGCAACTAGTGAAAGGTGTGAATATGGTACCTGCAATCTTTGCCGAAACATATAGACTGTTGATTGCCTGCATGAAGTCAGGAGATGGAAGGTTCTAGGGTTGTGCATAGTTGCTCGAAATTTGGTTTAGAGGTTACAGGTGGAATACTCCTTATAAAGGCATCAAATATCTTGACACATACTCACAAATAGAAGAACATCTAACTAATTGCTCGATAGAGAAAACAAAGAGGATCAATGGAAAGAATATTTCAAAGATATAAAAGATGTCGATGCCGTGTGGATGGCTCCCTGGTTGAATAAGGGGACAACCTTTTTGTATCGATGTGGAGACAGAGATTGGGTCTCGTTTCCATGAATTTGGGGAGGAATAGCCTATTGCTCTCTATTGGTGTCTAGACAATTCGGCTCAAGATAATTTGTACCAGCTATTGCAGGCATGGCACAATTCGAACATGCATACAAAACAAATGATTACCAGGGGAAAGTATTTCAAACTGAAAAGGCATGGAAGAGTCGAGGAGGGTGAACCCATATTAGGAATCAAGAATTATGCCGGGGTATGAAAAATGGAAGGCCCAGAGAGTTAATGACAATGTACTTCAGAGAGAACTCAAGAAAATGTTGACTCATCTACTCAACCTGCTAGGAGTGCACCATCAGCATTGGAAAAGCTCAAGCATGATCGAGAGTTGGACTTGAAGAAATACGAGAAAGAAGTTAGTGACCTCACTGATGAATTAACCATAGCGAAGCTGCAAGTGAATATTCATGAAGGATATAGAAAAAGGGTGTTAGAACTGGAAAGTGTGATTCAAGGTTTGAATGATTAGCCCGCAGGTTATGAGGGAGCACTGCACCAGGGAGATAAAACATTGAAAGGCAAGCTTGACGCAGTTGAGTACACAATTCAGAAACAAAGCCATAAGATGATTAGCTTCAAAAACCAAGTATAAGGGATCGCCCAGTATGTGTGGATCTTGTTTGATGAAGTCGTAGGATTACTACAAACGTCTGGACGCCAGCGTTGACATTGAGTTGGGACAAGCATTGATCAAGATACTGAATGAAGTGATCAACTTAAGAGGTAGGGCTAGCTATTTTCTGTAGGGGAAATTATCTTTTCTTTATGTTTGGACCGTTTGGCTGACGGATGTTTCCTAAAGACTAGTTCCTAAACTCGACACCTCTTGCATTTTTACATTCATACATTTTGCATTTCAACATATTTCATATTCATCATACATGTTGCTGATGAAGAAGAATTTACATCTTGAAGGAAGAATTTAGTTCAAATCCAAGAAAATGATTTCTCGTCAGTATAGCTTTGGAAATATGAATGATTTGGTGTCTAGAGTGGACGAGCTTGAAGGATTTTAAGAATAGCTAGTTCAAATTTAGAAAGAAATGATGGAGTATGTCAAGAAGTTTCAAGATGAAACAAGGGGGCTGATTAATGAGCTGATGGGTATGATAATTACCACAACCAGAGAAAAGGGTTTGGCAGAAGATTCTTTCATGCAAAAAGACATTGGAAATACAAGTGATAATTGGAACGGCGACTTTGTAGCTAAAAAGAATCCGTCTGATAAAGACCAATCTATCTTCAACCAATATGAGATAGTTTGCACTGCCTCGGAATGTCCCACTAAACTGATATTGGATAAAATTGAAAAATCTCTTTTGAAAATATTATTTTCTCATGTGAATAGAGGCTCAAAAAATGGAGCTGCAAGTTGGGGGAAATGAAAAATGCAACAAGAAGATGAAGATGTCAGTTACTTTGAAGTCTAAATCGTCACCTCATTCAGCACAAGATCAACCTTTGGCTTCAACAATTTCAAAATCTCATCAGTTACCAGTGGATCAAGCTCCTAGTTCTTTGAAGAAGAAAGAGAAATTGAAGGATTTATAATTTAGTCCTACTCCCTTCACATACCAAGAATTGTTTTCTAAGCTGCTACAAGCTTGACTGGTTGCACCATGTTTCGTCAAACCACCATTACCTCCGTATCCAAAATTATTCAAGGAAGAAGATCATTGTGATTTCCACGCTGGTATTCAGGGTCATTCCATCGAGAAATGTATAAGTTTTAAGCGCAAAATTCAGCATCTCTTGGATCTCAAGGTATTGGAGTTTGAGCATCGGGTCAAAGGGAGATCCGCGCCCTACTTTTTATTTTTCATTGTTTTTGCCCTTCTTTTGTATTTATTTGCAATTTAGTCATTAAATCTTTGTAATTTGGCCCTATAGTTTACAATTTAATGCAATTTGGTTCCTGATCTCGATTGCCTTTGATCTAATTATTTGTTTAATTTACATATATTTGCATATTTAAAAGGGCATGTAGTATATTTGCTAGGTGAATTAAATCACTTAATTAAGATAATTAGAGCCTTTGAACTTAGGTTCTTTAATTAATTTAAATAAGGAGATAATTTTAGAAAATAAATGATTATTGAATGGAAACTTCAATGTCCTAAGTTGATTAGTGTCTCATTGTAATGAGATGTTAATCAAGGGGACATTTTAGTGGAACATTTAATATTTCATTTGAATTTAGAATATTGTAATCGCACATAGTTAATTTAATTAAAATTAAAGTAGGATTAGGTTTAAACAGTTAGAGTCATTAAATAATTAGGAATATTATTGATTTAGGGCTTAATATGGATGGTGCCCAAATATTTGGGTGTTATCACATAAACCCTTAAATTCGATAATATTCATAGATTCTTTAATTAATTCAATCAATTGGAGCCCTAATTAGGTTTAAACTTAAAATTGACATGAAAATAAATGGACGTGCATTAAAAACCTTTTGTGTTGAGATACAATTTTGAATATAAATTGAAATGTCCTAAAGTAACTGGATGTTTCAAAACTTATATTCGCTAAACATGTATTTTCTTACAAAAGGATATCTCTATTCGGAATGAAATTCAGTTAACAATTAAGGATTTAATTAAATTTAAATTATTGTTCGAAATGCCAAAATGCCACGTGAAATTAAAAAGGTACCGATAACGGGCGTTTGTGGGGTGTTAATCCTTCCCAACACATAATTGACTCCCGAACCCAAATTTAAGAAAATGAATCTCTGGTTGTTTTTATGGTGTCGGTCTACCAAAGTGACCGGTGGCGACTCCAAATTGATTTTCAAAAATGAATAAAAGAGTAATTCGATTTAAAATGAAAACCCTAATTTCAAGACTAAATAAATTAAAATGGATAAAAATCCTATTTTCTAAAAGAATCGTCAGGCTATTTTCTATACTCGGTTTTAAAAATGGTCACGACAACCTTAAAAAAATGAGGAAATAAAAATAAATAGTTTGGTCAACCATGTGAGTAAATATATTGGCATAGATAGATCAACATGTGAGTGGTTGCACCAATCAAACCCTATAAATACAACATTGAAAACTATGTACGTGGAGAGCTAAATAAATGTGTAAGCAAATATATTAGCATAGATAAATCGAACCGTCCAGTATGAAGCGATTATTTAAATGTCATGTTTATTTATTTGTCTTTAAATATTTTTCTCTCACGAATTGATCTTAGAATGATAGTTTCTAATTCGTTTTATAGGATTAGAACCAACAAGTAGTTCAAGTGGAAAAGAGGATAATGTTTATCATAATAGACTCAGGTTTAAATAGTTTTGTCCGCAAGGTGTGTGTCTGTGCATTTTCAAAGTGTTAATAATATGTATGAACAGAAACTAGTTTGCAATCACCTTAAGACTATTCAAAAAAATATTAACATAACCAACTAAATTGTACAATTAATCATACAATCATCGATCCAATTGAATTAGTTTTTGGATAATTATACCATGCACTAGCGGTGGAAACATTTTGTTTCAACAAGTGTCTTAATTTTAGAGGTTAGGGTTTATAGTTTAGGGTTTTAGGTTTATGTGCTTAGAATTTAGGGATTGTGGTTTGAATTTAGAGTTTAGGGATAGAATTTAGGGTTATAGGTAAAAACTTAAATCCCTATCATATTACCCTAAAACCTAAACTCTAACCTCTAAACCCTAACACTAAACCCTAAATTCTAACCACGGACTCTAAATTCTAAACCCCTAAATATAAACCCCTAAACTAAAAACCCTAAACTAGATCTCTAACCCCTGAAACTATGCGCTTGTGGAAACAAAATGTTTCGACCGCCGGTGCATCATATATTTTCCCTTAGTTTATGATCAATTGCGAGGATATTTTGTGTATAAGTGTATCTATAATTACAAACATAAACGAATTATACAAATAAACATACATCTGTTGACCAATTAATTTGGCCTACGACCAAATATATATTATTTTTTTCTTTAAATCAATTGAGATACAAATAATTTTCAAGTTCGAATTATATTATATATAGATTGTTATTTTTTTTCTTTAAATCAATTTAAATTAGAGTGAATGAATTCTATTTTCATGAATTCAAATAAATTGTCAAAAACTTGTCTTGATAATATTGGAATGAAAATGTTACTTTATATTCATATTTTTGTTTCTTTATTAAAGTTCGGAGCATCCTTCGTATCATATTAGAAGAACAAGATTAACCCTTTCTTCACCATTTTGTTCATCTCGTGTGATTGCTAGAAGAAGCCTGGTAAGCTCGATTCATGAGATCCTATTCAGACAATGGGATTTAAAATAAAACAGATTCGTAGAAATACCAATACTGTAGCGGATAAGTTGGCTGCATTAGCCAAAAATCTACCAGTGAATAAGAGACTTTATACTGCGGCTCCTCAGGAGGTGATAGAGTTGCTTGATCAAGACAAGCTCCTCCCGATCTAGTTTATGTTTCTCTGAATCATCAAAAAAACATGACGAATTTTCATACTAGGGAACTTCCTGAGATATAAAAATAATTAATTGTTATCCACATCGTCTATTTACTTCTAAATAGTAAAGTATATATACGTTGCAATTACATGACTTGCTTGCCCGAGCTCGGTAGAGGGAGCTTGTAACCCCAGCTGAGAATCCGTCTTCCGTTGGGGCGCAGCACTGTGACTCAGAGTCACCAGGGGGCGCATTGGCCTACTTTCATACAATGTGTTGCTTCTCTCACAAACCGACAGGCTTCTGCTTCTTGTTTGATCGTATAAGTCTATTAGTAATTTGTTAGGTTTCGGAGTTCGAATTTACCTATAAATAGGTTCTTTTTTACCTATCATTGAAAGAAAGGAGAGAACGAATTTTATGTTCACAAATTCCTTTGTGCATTTTTGAAAATTAAGAGCCATTTTCTTTCCTGCTTTGTTTAGAGTTTAATTATTGTTTAAATTCGACATAATGGCTAAATTGTTATTTTGGTCTTTATTTTTTAAGTAATTAAACCTTCAACGTTTTATTTTGGGTCAAAATGGCCTATCTACGGATAAAAACTGTTAGTCAACTAACGCTAAATGACTTGAAATGACGTGACAAACTTACATTGCAGTGCACGCCGTGATAATAGTGCCATATAAGCAGATATGTTGACTTTACATAATGATACATCGGTCAAAAAATAATTTCATAAAATTGTATAAAATATAAAATATTTTTTCTTCTGACGTGTCATTTTGTCAATTCATTTCAAGTTTTCTGGCGTCAGTTGAGTAACAGTTTTTATTCACATAGGGGCATTTTGATCCAAAATGAAACGTTGAGGATTAAAATGCTTCAAAAAAAGAATAGGGGCCAAAGTGACTATTCAATCAAACGTTAGGGATATTTGTTTGGCATTATGCCTTAGATTCTGAGCAAACACATTTGGTTGGTTGGTCAAGATGTTCATCTTTGTTCCTTTATATTCCCTTAGGCTATTAGGAACATCATCTTACTTCTTTTATAGTCTCACCTCTCCTCTCCTCTAAGTGGGATTAATATTAGAATTAGGATTTTTCAAAAAAAAATTATTGTTTAAATTCTTAGGAGTTGCAAAATCTCCAAAGTTCCCAGTATTTTAATCAATGTTTCTAGTTGTTAAGAAGTAGTGGTTTGGTAGGGGAATCTGCTCATTAAAAAATAGGTGTTCTTTAAGTTATATGGTTGAAGTTTTCTAGTCCTGACCGATTGGGATGATAATGGATCGAATTGTATAAAGTTCGAGTTTAAGTTCGGTTATAATCAGACTCAAACCGTTTTTTGGATTTGGTTCGGAATTTTGCAATCGAATTTGGATTGAATTTTTTCTTCGAATCAAATTGGATTAAGTTGTCATTTTTAGTGTTGACCCGAGTTTGAGGGGTAGATTCGTGAATTTTAATGTCTTTAAGGTATTTTGTGTTTCGGCCCTCTGATATTTTTATTTTAAAACAAACTAGTCCATAATTTTGTGTTTTTAACTTATGTCATTTAATTCTGTATTTTTTCATTTTCGTCCCTTGTTTGTTTGCTACATTTAAACTTTTTTATTTATTATTCATGATTTTAATTTCCTTCCTATTTTAATTCATAATATTAGCCTAATATTTCTTAACTTTATCTTGTACTTTTACATCATTTACTATTTTATTCAGTAATTTCCTTAATTTTTGATAATATATATTTATGTATATATGCATATCGTATATGTAGATGTATTATATTAAGTTTAGTTATTAAATATAAATCATAGTAAATATTATTATTTAACTAGCTATTTCAATACATTTATATTTTTATTATCACTTTTAGATGATCTTAAAAGAGAAAAGGATTTGATTAACAAATGCTTTGAAAAGAAAAATGGAGATTGCTCTAAAAATAATTTTGAAAACCAAATTTTTATGTTAGACAATCTAGTTCCCCTAGATTTTTAAATGGTAAAATGGTAAAGAATGTTTAGGTCCCTAAGGGACTTATTTCTTAAAAAAAAAAAGAAGACATTTAAAAATAGATTACTAAGGGGACTAATTTGTTTGGGACTAATTCCATTGGATCCAAAGCAATTTGGATACCAAAAATCACTTGATTGTTTACTTGCAGGCGTGCTTGAGAATTGATGAGCAAAGTCAAATTTTGGAAGCTCTTGACACACAAGGGAGAAGGACACTTTAAGAAGCAGAGACTTAACATCCTACCTTGGCTCAAGCGGTAAAATTAAGTTTCATGCAATTTGCTTGATCATGTCTATATTGTTTGATTTTGAAGATGATCTAAGCATGTTTGTTTGACTCCATATTGTGCCTAATTGCATATAGTTAGGGGGCTCAAATGCATGAGTTACATGTTTTTGTCCTGGTGTGCTTATATGTATATTTTTTGCCTTAAACTTGTAATGTTTGGTTGAATTTTGGTGAAACCATGCTTTGTATGTTTAAATGTTATGTTTTGAGAAGCATGTTGTTATTTTGTGACAAAAATGATCAAAATGAACTCCAAACTAAGTTTTAAGGCCTTTTAAAGTTTATTTTGTTGTATTTTTCACTAGTTCGTGCCTTCGATACTGGTACAGTCCGTACCGTACCGATACGACCTTTCAACCAGTATTGATACGGTTGACACCATAACGGTACGCACAATCAAAAAGGGATTGTTTTGTCTCTTTTTTCCATGCTTTGTGTGCATAATGATACATCTTGATAAATAGCATGTTTCATTGAATTTCTTGTATTTATTTGATTTATTCACTTATTTAAAATTTAATTTATTTCCCTTGAATTGTTAGACTAACAAATTTATTGATGCTTGATTAAGGGGGAGCCATTTTTTAAAAAAAAAATCTTTTATGTCAACTTTTTTTGTCTCATTTTCCATTGTTATTTTACACCAACAACTGGTATTTTCTATCAATTGGTACTATACTTCCAAGGATTAATATCAACCTTTCAACATTTGGTGTCTTAAGCTTTAATCTGCTTTCAAACTTAGTTTTGAATATATATTTTATATAACAAAAAGTGGGAGAGATAGGTTTGAAAAATTAAATTTGAAAAAGAAAAAAGAAAAAGTGGGAGCTTTAAATATTTTCTAAAAATATTCTCTTTTTCTAAAATTAATTTTCTAAGGCGGAGAAATTTCAAAAACAATTTTTCAATTGGTTTCGTTATATCAAAAAGGGAGAGATTATTGAGATATTCGATTTTGATATAATTTAAATGAAAAAAATAGACTTAAACTAATTTGCAAAAATATTTCAAAAGTCTATTAACTTGAAAAATATGTTTGAAAGGTTTTCAAGGGGTTTTAACTTGTTTAAATAATTTCAAAATAACTCGTCAAAATCATGCCATGTGTACCAATACACTTGTTAGTGTATTGATACCTAGAAGAGCTCATACCAGTATAGTTGCCCATGTACTGACACGCCCATTTGTCCCCAAGTTTTGACAAATTCCAGTATCCAAAGTGAGTATCGATACGGCTTAGACCTTACTGATATGGATGGGTCTGTACCGATACACATGTATCGTGTACTGATACCCAGTGTATTTATTTCCCAACGGCTCTTTCTTCTTTAAGGTAGGTACCGATACACTGACCCATGTACCGATAAACCTTGCACCAAAAGTGCATTTAATGATAGAAATAAAGTCCCCAGTGGCTCCAAATCAACCCAAAGTCTAGTAACCGCCACAAACTCCTTAGAGGGTTTAAAAGACATCTTCAAGCCGCCATAGAACAATAAGAAACAACTTGCCAACATTCATGTTTTGAGAAATCAAGTTTTGTGCTTAAATTGTCATATTTCTTGTAGAAGACACTAGCGAGCGATATTGTCACATTTGCTCAAGTGTTTAGGATTTTGAGTGTGAGCTTAAATTGCAAACACATTTGCCTTGTAAGGATTTTCATTGTTTGCTTATTTGTTTTCTCTTTGTAAAAGAGTGTTTTCAACACTTTAGAGTATAAGTCTTGGTTGTAAAGGATATCTGCTTGAGCCCGAAAAAAGGAAAGACAAATTAGTGAATTTGTAAAAAATCCTTAGTGTGGATAGCTAAGGTAGTGGAGGTAGACTTTGGTTAGAAAGTTGAGCCATTATAAATCATTGTCACATTTTTTATTTCTTAGCTTTTTATCCACCAAAGCAAAAATCCTATTCACCCCCATCTTGGCACATTCAGTTGATCATTCAAGCTCTCAACAGATTTCTTGGAGTCAAGTCATTTTCTTATATATTCACTCATCCGATATTTTCCTAAAGTTGAGTCATTTGCTCATATATTCGTTCCCTCGATGACTTTTCTGGGTCGAGTCATTTTCTCATATTCGCACCCAGATGATTTCCCACAGCTGAGTCATTTGCTCATATTCACCCCCCCCAATAATCTTTCTGGTCGAGTCATTTGCTCATATCGATTCTTATTTGCTCATATAAACCCTCCAACTATTTTCCTTGCCACCCTTTGCTCACTCCCCAAGCTCAACTAGACTATCTCAAGCCCAAAAATACTTGTCTTGGCCAAAATACTCAAACTATCCGTAACAACTGTAGAGCCCATTTCCCCAAGTCAACACTAAACTGTTGACCTAATATTTCAGGTCGTTACACAAACTATACACAATAGATAAATAAATATATCAACTATATGCATAAAAAATAAATATATCTTACCTAAAAGAGTGTAAATATACCTTTAAATAAACAAATATTAGCAACTATATGCATAAAAAAATAAAGGCATAAAGTCAAAAATAGCCCCCCAATATTTGACATTTTGGTCACTTTAGCTCATATTCTTTTTTTGGTGCAAACAACCCCTTAATGTTTTATTTTCGTGTAATTTTCACCATCGATGGAGGGAAGTCGTCAATCAATAGACGTTGATCGTCTAAGACTGACATGGAATGAGAAAATAATGTGGCACTGATGACACGTAAGAAAAAATATTTTTTATTTATTTTTAAAAAGTAACTACCACTTAAAAGATGACACATGACAGCTTCCTATTGGAAGAATTTTTAACAAACCAAAATTATGATATTATGGAGACTCAATCCCAGGTCTCTGTGATAAAAAGCTTCCCAAGCCACCAGGTCAAGTCACTCTTTCAATGTGTGTTATTGCAAAAATATTATTTAATTTCATTGTAAACCCGCCCTCACTCTAAAAAAAGCTCAGTCTTTTGTTAGATTCGGTCACCAAATCATCGATTTTATTTTTATTTTTGCTGCCTTTTGTCCAAGAGTCAAATCAAATTTAACATCTGGAGTGAAAAATCAGAGAAAAGGAATAAAGAATGAAGAGTATGAAAGAGAAGCTCTTAAAGAAGCATTAATCAACAAAACCAGTTGATTACTTAAAGCCCAGAACTGAAAATGGTGAAAATCAGCTCAAAAAAGTGATTCGCGTATTGATTCATCATGGTTCGGTATATGTCTCTTAAAACTGGAGAATTTTGGTTCCCAGCTCAAGTAATCGAGAGGTAATTTTAAGATTGTTTAATGTTGCTGGTGAAACATTATTTGGGTGAATTTATGGTGTTTGTGCTTTTGTTTTGCATAATGGATATGTAGGTTTTATGTTATCATGTTATGGTGTTTATGTTGGGTTTATGCGATTTTTCAACGGCATTAAATAATATTTATGCAATAACATACATTAATCGAGTGACTTGTCTTGCTGGTTTCTGGGAGGTTTTTCAATCCTAGTAACCTGCCAAGTCCTCATAACAGCAAAATTTTGGTTTGTTCAAATTCCTCTATATGAAGTTGCCACGTGTCATCTTTTTAGTGGTAGTCACTTTTCAAAATAAATTAAAAAAAATTTGTGTCACTGGTGCCACATCATTTTCTCATGCCACGTAAGAACCGTCCAATATGAAGCGGTTATTTAAATGCCATGTTTATTTGTTTGTCTTTACATATTTTTCGTCACGAACTGATCTTAGAATGATAGTTTTTAATTCGTTTTATAAGATTAGAACCAACAAGTGGTTCAAGTGGAAAAGATGATGATGTTCATCTTATGAAACTCAGGTTTAAATGCAAGGTGTATGTGCACAATGGCAGATCCAGAAATATATTTGAGGGTGGGCACACATAAAATTTCAAAATTTCAAGGTGGGTACAAATCATAAATATTACAAAAATATAAGGAATAATTTATAAAAGTTGAGAAAATTGAAAGCAAATGTGTGAATTTTGAAAAATTTAGGGCGGGCAGGGCCACCCCATATGACATTTGGATCTGTCATTGCGTGAACAATTTCAAAGTGTTAAGAATATGTATGAGCATAAACTAGTTTGCAATCACCTTAGGACTGTTCAAAAAAATGCTAACATAACGAACTAAATTGTACGGTTAATCATAAAATCATCGATCCAATTGAATTGGTTTATGATCAATTGCGAGGATATTTTATGTATACGTGTATCTATAATTACAAACATAAACGAATTATACAAATAAGCATACAACTGTTGACCAATTAATTCGGCCTACGACCAAATATATATTACTTTTTTTTCTTTAAATCAATTGAGATACAAATAATTTTTAAGTTCGAATTACATTATATATAGATTGTTATTTTTTTCTTTAAATCAAATTTAAATTAGAGTGAATGAATTCTATTTTCATGAATTCAAATAAATTGTCAAAAACTTGTCTTGATAATATTAGAATGAAAATGTTACTTTATATTCATATTTTTGTTTCTTTATTAAAGTTCGGAGCATCCTTCGTATCATATTAGAAGAACAAGATTAACCCTTTCTTCACAATTTTTTTCATCTCGTGTGCTTGCTAGAAGAAGCCTGGTAAGCTCGATTCATGAGATCCTATTCAGACAATGGGATTTAAAATAAAACAGATTCGTAGAAATACCAATACTGTAGCGGATAAGTTGGCTGCATTAGCCAAAAATCTACCAGTGAATAAGAGACTTTACACTGCGGCTCCTCAGGAGGTGATAGAGTTGCTTGATCAAGACAAGCTCCTCCCGATCTAGTTTATGTTTCTCCGAATCATCAAAAAAACATGACAAATTTTCATACTAGGGAACTTCCTTAGATATAAAAATAATTAATTGTTATCCACATCGTCTATTTACTTCTAAATATTACAGTATATATACGTTGCAATTACCTGACTTGCTTGCCCGAGCTCGGTAGCGGGAGCTTGTAACCCCAGCTGAGAATCCGTCTTCCGTTGGGGCGCAGCACTGTGACTCAGAGTCACCAGGGGGGCGCATTGGCCTACTTTCATACAATGTGTTGCTTCTCTCACAAACCGACAGGCTTCTGCTTCTTGTTTGATCGTACAAGACTATTAGTAATTGGTTAGGTTTCGGAGTTCGAATTTACCTATAAATAGGTTCTTTTTTACCTATCATTGAAAGAAAGAAGAGAACGAATTTTATGTTCACAAATTCCTTTGTGCATTTTTGAAAATTAAGAGCCATTTTCTTTCCTGCTTTGTTTAGAGTTTAATTATTGTTTAAATTCGACATAATGGCTAAATTGTTATTTTGGTCTCTATTTTTTAAGTAATTAAACCTTCAACGTTTTATTTTGGGTCAAAATGGCTCATCTACCGATAAAAATTGTTAGTCAACTAACGCTAAATGACGTGACAAACTTACATGACAGTGCACGCCGCGATAACGATGCCATATAAGCAGATATGTTGACTTTACAGAATGATACATCGGTCCAAAAATAATTTTATAAAATTGTATAAAATATAAAATATTTTTTCTTCTGACATGTCATTTTGTCAATTCATTTCAAGTTGTCTGGCGTCAGTTGAGTAACAGTTTCCATTCACAGAGGTGCATTTTGATCCAAAATGAAACTTTGAGGATTAAAATACTTCAAAAAAAGAATAGGGGCCAAAGTGACTATTCAATCAAACGTTAGGGATATTTGTTTGGCATTATGCCTTAGATTCTGAGCAAACACATTTGGTTGGTTGGTCAAGATGTTCATCTTTGTTCCTTTATATTCCCTTAGACTATTAGGAATATCATCTTACTTCTTTTATAGTCTCACCTCTCCTCTCCTCTCCTCTAAGTGGGATTAATATTAGAATTAGGATTTTTCAAAAAAAAATTATTTTTTAAATTCTTAGGAGTTGCAAAATCTCCAAACTTCCAAGTATTTTAATCAATGTTTCTAGTTGTTAAGAAGTAGTGGTTTGGTAGGGGAATCTGCTCATTAAAAAATAGGTGTTCTTTAAGTTATATGGTTGAAGTTTTCTAGTCCTGACCGATTGGGATGATAATGGATCGAATTGTATAAAGTTCAAGTTTAAGTTCGGTTATAATCAGACTCAAACCAGTTTTTTGGATTTGATTCTGAATTTTGCAATCGAATTTGAATTGAATTTTTTCTTCAAATCAAATTGGATTAAGTTGTTATTTTTAGTGTTGACCCGAGTTTGAGGGGTAGATTCGTGAATTTTAATGTCTTTAAGTTATTTTGTGTTTCGGCCCTCTGATATTTTTATTTTAAAACAAACTAGTCCATAATTTTGTGTTTTTAATTTATGTCATTTAATTCTATATTTTTTCATTTTTGTCCCTCGTTTGTTTACTACATTTAAACTTTTGTATTTATTATTCATGCTTTTAATTTCCTTCCTATTTTAATTCATAATATTAGCCTAATATTTCTTAACTTTATCTTGTAATTTTACATCATTTACTATTTTATTCAATAATTTCCTTAATTTTTGATAATATATATTTATGTATATATGCATATCGTATACGTAGATGTATTATATTAAGTTTAGTTATTAAATATAAATCAGAGTAAATATTATTATTTAACTTGCTATTTCAATACATTTATATTTTTATTATCACTTTTAGTATATATATATAAGTTAATTTTATTTTTACCATTATTCCCATATTCCTCATATATATTTATGTCTTTTTTACTTTATATATGTTGTCTTATTTTTTAAGGTATATATTATAAATGATATTTTGTAAATATAATCAATGGTATTTTGATTTAAAGAATTAAAAGTCATAAATATTTTAATTTGAACTAGGATATAAATCGGGGTCGGATTGAATTTGGATCGGATATAGATTACGGTCGGATTCTGATTGAATCTTAGAATGATAGATATTCAATCCGCCTTATATTAAGACTCAGACATTTTTTCAGATTCAGACTTTTTCCAATCAAATTTGGATCAGATTTTTTCTTCGAATTGAATTGGCATCCTACTGATCGACCTATCTAAAGGATCAGAAGGTTAATTTGAATTGACACCCACACCTTTAGAGATTGTTGACTAAAAAAGGCGAGAGGATCCCTCTTTAAGAGCTCGGGTTGCGAACCATACATCTTTCCAGAAAAAAGGCATAAAGCCAAAAAATGCCCCAACATTTGACTGAATAGTCACATTGGTCTCTATTCTTTTTTATAGCAATTCAACCCTCAACGTTTTATTTTGGGTCAAAATAGCCCCTCTACAGATGAAAACTGTCAATCAACTGACGATAAATGGCATAAAATGACATCACAAATCTATATGGTAGTGCACGTTGACATGGCAGTATCATATAGACATATGTGTTGACTTGAAAAAACATTACATCAGTTAAAAAATAATTTTATAAAATTAAAAATAATTTTTTCTGCTAACTTATCATTCTGTCAAGTCATTTCAAATTGTTTACCGTTAGTTTTCTTACAATTTTCATCTACAGAATGACTATTTTTACTCAAAACGGAATGTTAAGGGTTGAATTGCTTCAAAAAAGGAACAAAAATGAATATGCAGTCAAACGTTGGGGATATTTTTTACTGTATAACGAGAAAAAAAATATTTTGCATTTACTTAGCAGCCATTTGAAGGATTCATTTCTCATCCAGTTGTGTACCTCAACATCCTTAGATTTCTTAACTCTTCCCTAAAGGATTATGCAAAGCTATCTTGGGATTTAGAGAGGGTTTAAGCAGTGTGAGCTTTTTCAAGTTGATTCTCTCTCATTTTTGTACTTTGGATTTGTACCCTTATTTTCTTTAAGTTTTTATTTTCATTAATAATTTGTTTTGCTCTTGTTTGATTTTGTCTCGTCTTTGTATATACTCCAACACACAAAAATTAAACCTTAAATTCTAAATCTAAAAAACTAAATCATATACCTTAAACTCAAATTTTTAATGTCAGTAAAAGGTAGAAGATTTCTATTCAAAGTTGGGATGTTTTCTATTGCAAGAGGGAAGGAGATGAGGGGGAGATAAAGGGGAAAAAACTTACTTTCAAGTTTATCATTGAAGTATTATATATTTAAACTTCAAAATGTTTCTTGTTTTCATAAAATTAATATATTATTCGTTCGTATTGTGCATGTTCTTCTTTATAAAGTTTCAATAAGATATAAATGGAGTCGACGTGGGATTTAAACATTTAAATTCTATTGCGACGTTTGTTAAACAAACACCACTAAAGTACGTGTATGTTTCGACATTTCTTCAAAAAAAAACGCCACCATATATCAGTCTATCATGATGTTTATTCAAAAAAAAACGCCACTAAATGAACAAAATTGGTAGCGTTTACTAAAAAACGCCACTAAAAATGCCGCTAAAACCTTTTATGTTGTAGTGGTTATTACGTGACGCATAAAACATCATCTATGTGGTATAAAAATCAAGCCTATAATGAAAAGGCATGAATTTATCAAATATGGATAGACTACTGATTTTGGAATATGAGAGGACTTAAGAAAACCTAACTAATTCACTAACCAAGGGGCTAAGGAGTTGGCTCTTGGTTCATTGAGGGGATGAATCTAAAGCTCATTGGTTGAGGAATTCATGGTGGATACCCAACTTAGTTTCTAACTTCAATGTGATCAAACGAAGCTATGAAAAGACTCTTAGTGTACATTCCTACCTACCCATATGATGAAAAATATACATGCATAAGGTTAAGCTTTTTTGCTCTTAAATAATTTATAACCCGAGTTTTGGATAGTCTTAGTGAGAAAGACTTGATAAAATTATCGATGTGGTTGAATATCTACTCCTAATAAGTTCATATCCTAAAGTTTAGGTGGTCTTATTGAGAAAGACTTGATGAACCCATTGCTAGAAAATATGAGTTTTTATTCTTAATGAATTTCTATCCTAGAGTTTGGGTGATACACTTCAAGATGAACTTAAAGAATTCATCCAATTCATTTTTAAAGGATGAACTTACTAAAAAGCTTTTAATGTTTGCATAACCCTAATTTAAGTGGTGTATGTTGAGATAGAGTTGATGAAATCACCTACATAAGTGTGATTTTGCTAAACTATCTTTTATAAAAGACATTAAGGTCGTCTTTCTAAATCACTTATTAGATTCCTTGTGTTTTGGTTATATATATTGTTGATTTTTCGAGGATTTTCAGGGGATGAATGATGTTAGCCTTGTGTTATGAATTCACTCTTATTTTAATAAGTTCAAGATTTTTTTACTTGTTAAGAGAAAAATTTCTCATTTCCACTATATACTAGTTCTAGAACTAGTACTTAAATGGTTAATTTCTCTATTTTTCTTCTCATATTTTACTTTAAACTTCATGCTAGATGTTTAAATAAATAAATAAAAAATCTTGCACATTAGTGTAAGAATGTTGGTAATGCGTAGAGTTTTAATAGTGTATTCCTCATTGGGTGGGAGAAGATTTCTAGTTGGGTTTATGAAGAGCCTTTTCCTTTCTTTCTTGTTGAGTAGTTGAGAAATAAGGCCCTTGCATGTGTGTGTCACCACCATCGTCAGCCGGCTCGGTTCGTGTTAATGTTAACATGTGTCTTCCATAACTACTTTCACCTCTTGTTATAGTATGTATATTTATATAAATGCGCGTGAGACTTGCAATATTTAAATATAATATGCTATTTTAAGTTGACTGGGTTTAATATACCTTGCAAATTCAATTCGAACTTGATTATTTGAACATCTTCTCACGACCTAACTAATAGGTAGCCAATATTGTATCGTATCAATTTTAGTTTTAGATCGATACATTTTGATATGTCGTTTTAAATGTATTGATAATTTTATCGTTTTTCATATATACTATATATACATACAAATACATTTTAATTACTTACATATAAATTAATTTATTTATTTTTGAAGTGAAATTTAGACTTCATTGAACAAAACAAAGATACAAAAAGACAGGAGATAGGAGATAGGGTTTCAAAATAAAACCTAGAAAAAACATACACAACAACAGAGCAAGAAAGAACAAATTTACAGATACAAAAAACAAACACAAAGCTATAAAAAATTTCAACAAGTCTTCAAAAACAGTAAGAAAATCGAAGGAAAAACAGAGCCAATAACATCATTATTCATTTGCATGACTTCAGGGGTCATCGAAGGATAAAACAAGTAGAAAAAATGTAGCAAGAACAACCATCAAACGATTATTGTGTCAAGATACTTGAAATTGCCGAAGCCTGATAGGGTAAGAAAATGTGTAGTCAAAGAACCAAGCCAAAAGGCATCTACTGAAAATAACACACATGCAAAAGAAAAATAAGTAACCAAACACAAAACAACAATAACAACAACAAAACAAAAAAAGAAAAAAAAAAGGAAGCCTTTCGCCCTTACCTTCAACACAAAACGAGGAAACCCTCTACTCCACCGTTAGTCTAGGGTCGCAAAAGAGCTTTAGGCATCGAGAAAAAATTTCAATAAACGGATCAATATGAATCTTCAAAATAACGTAAAACAAAAAAACAAAAAAATTAAAAGAGAAAAGAAAAAAAATAAAAATCAGACAATCTCATAAAATTAAAACCGTCTAAAAAAGCAAGATTTAAAAAAAATGAAAAAATAGTTAAGATTGTAATGTTGAGAAAAAAAAAGAAGAAAGAAGGCTATAAATAAATAAGTTTAATAATTCAATTAAATGATTATATTATATAAATTATTACTTTAAAAAATGATTGAACTCGAACCAAATAAATATTATAATTTTTTTACCGAAACTATTTGTTGGTTCCTATATACCAGGTAATATAAAGAAGTTTAAACAAAAATATAGATTATAAAGATTTGTCGTTCCACGAGTTAAATGGATCCCCCTACCATAGTTTCCTAGTTGCAGGCCTCCTCCGATCCAAAATATCTGCACGCGGCAGGCAATCACACCACCATTTATTATTGTTTTCATTTCTCAACAAATCAAATCAAATTATAATAATATTTCTTTTTCCAGAAACAAAAAACAAATTTTGCTTCCCTTTTCTATTCTACTCAATAATATATTACAATTTGAACAGTTGCTGTTAAAACAATGAAACGCAACTCAGGCAATGGCAATGGCAATGGCCGATGCCTGCCCCTCGGGACTATAAATACAATAGTAACTCCGCACAATATCTACCCCCATACCAATATCCGTTTCCTCCTATCTTTTCCATATCTGTTATCAATCCAGAAGCTTCCAATCCTTCTCGTTGCGTTTCCACTTCCATTATTTCGGGATTTGCTTTTTGTGATCTAAGCAAGGATTCATGGCTGGGGACGCTGAGATCAAGGCTGCTGCGGCGCCTAACGTGAACGGGAAGGCTGAGATCTGTAATGGTAACTTTGATCCTACGGCTATTCAATTGGAGCCGTTGCCTCCCGTTGTTTCGGAGCATCTCGCGGAGAAGAAAAGCAGGGAGATTGTGTTGGGAAGGAACGTGCACACCACGTGCCACTCCATAACTGAGCCTGACGTTAATGATGAGCAGACCGGTGACAGGGAAGCTCAAATGGCTGGCGTCTTGGCTCGATATCGCAAGAACCTCGTGGAGCGGACCAAGCACCATTTAGGTACCGTGTATTTCATATTTACTGCAATCTGTTCATTTTGTTTTGTATAATTTGTTAATACTTTTGATGGCTTGAATAAATAGTGAATCAAAGTGAATTAAACGGTGCTTTTGTTAACCCTTGTGGATTGTAAGATCTTTTGTAAGCAGAAACGGGGAACTAAGCAAAACTTGTAGTATTTAACTAAAAAAGAAGAACTGTGGCCTCGATTTAATGTAGTATTCTGTATTATTCTAAAATTTAAACATACTTTTAACTGTAAGTTTTTGGAAATTATATTTGGTTTTGTATCAGTATGCAATTTTGGCTTATGTCTTTAAACATATGGTAGGCCTTTTTGTGTGCCTCTCTGTGTGTGACTTTTGCGCCTGTGCACTTCCATTGGAATCTTGAAATTTATGTTCTATTAATTGAGTGCTGCTTTCCAGGCTATCCTTATAATCTAGACTTCGATTACGGTGCACTAGCCCAATTACAGCATTTCTCAATCAACAATCTTGGAGATCCGTTTATTAAGAGTAACTATGGAGTTCATTCAAGGCAGTTTGAAGTTGGTGTGCTAGATTGGTTTGCCCGTTTATGGGAAATCGAGGAGAATAAATACTGGGGTTATATTACAAATTGTGGCACAGAAGGCAATCTTCATGGAATTTTAGTTGGGTTAGTGTTTTTTTATGATTTGGTTATGTGCATTTCGAACATTATAATCTTGTTTTGACTGATGAGAATAAATCATTGATAACTGAATTTTGCATGAGGGAAGTATTTCCAGATGGGATTCTGTATGCATCACGAGAGTCGCACTACTCTGTCTTTAAAGCAGCACGAATGTATCGAATGGAGTGTGAGAAGGTTGATACTCTGATCTCTGGTGAGATTGATTGCAGTGATCTCAGAGTGAAGTTGCTTGCCAACAAGGACAAACCAGCTATACTCAATGTTAACATAGGTCGGTCTCAGATGCATCCTCTCACTGTCACCGGTTCATGCAAATAGAAAGTCATCCTATTGGTTCAAATGAGATGCATAACTTGGTTAATGATGTTTATTGTAGGAACAACCGTCAAAGGAGCAGTAGATGACCTTGATCATGTGATACAAACCCTTGAAGAATGTGGATTTTCACATGATAGGTTCTACATTCGTTGTGATGGAGCTTTGTTTGGACTGATGATGCCTTTTGTCAAACGGGTAAGTTATCACGTGTATAGCTTCTATTGAATTTTGGGTTTAACTTTTGAGGGAAGATATCAAAGCTCCCTCATTACATTTGAGGCATGAGCATGCTGCCTGTTGTTCTTCCAACTTATAGTTCTTTTCTTGCGGATTGTATAATGTGGAAAATGTATGGATTTACTCTGGATTTGACTTTATAAAGTGCGTCACGATTGGTCTAAAGAGCTGATGCAAAGTAACATGAGAGTACTATCTGTCTGTATATAGGTCATTCGAATACTAGGCCTACCTTTTGTAATAGGTGAGCAGGACAATTTATTTGATTCCTGTTCTTCTTTGAGAGAAACATGCTAACCTTCTAATAAGTTTGATGATGTTTGTTGACATGCTTAAAAGATGTGAAAGGAATGAACGTTGTTATTAAGCATGTATCCTGTCCGCAAGTAGATGACGAGTTCGTGCAAATTCCTATAGCTTTATTTCTCCAACTCTTCTCTTACCAAGTTTACCTTTATCCTATCTTGTTTGTTTCATTGCCTCTTAAGATTGATGGCATTTATGGTGGTGAACAGGCACCGAAGGTTAGTTTCAAAAGAAGCCCATTGGAAGTGTGAGTGTTTCCGGCCACAAGTTTGTGGGATGTCCAATGTCTTGTGGTGTCCAGATCACAAGAATGGAGCACGTCAATGTGCTCTCGAGCAACCTTGAATACCTTGCATCAAGGGATGCTACGATCATGGGAAGTCGGAATGGTCATGCTCCTATTTTCCTTTGGTATACTCTCAACAGAAAAGGTTATAAAGGATTTCAAAAGGATGTTCAGAAGTGCCTCAGAAATGCTCACTACTTGAAGGACCAGCTGCATGAGGTCGGGATCAGTGCTATGCTAAATGAACTCAGCAGCACTGTTGTATTTGAGCGGCCCAGGGACGAGGAGTTTACTCGTAGGTGGCAGCTTGCTTGTCAAGGGAATATAGCACATGTGGTGGTGATGCCTAACGTGACCATCAATAAGCTGGATTTCTTCCTGAATGAATTAGTCGAGAAATTATCAATTTGGTATCAAGGGGATGTTCAGCTTCCTTGTATTGCAGCAGAGATAGGGAAAGATAATTGCTATTGTGCTATGCACAAGTCAAAAAAATGATTATGCGTCGTGGTTTAGAATTATTGCCCTGTTTTCGTGTAGCTTGACATTTGATTTTAATGGAATATGGATTAGATTCAGAGTTTGATTTATATATTGCAATGTATATGCGGAGCAGCTGATGGATTTCATTCCGGGGAACATAGGCGGTCGACTGCCAATTGCCAAAGCCCCGAAAGCTGAATGTTTGATCACTGAGTTTATCTTCGCCTTCTCCTGATTGCTACTACCAAGCCTATCATGGCAAACATCCTAATCGAGCTTGATAAAATATAAAGCTAAGGTTTCGTTTGGTTTGATGAAATGATTTCTATTCTCATTTAAAAATAATAATAATTCCCACCCTTTCATTTTTGATAATTGAAAAATACCTTTATCAAATGAAGATAAAACATTAATTAAACTAATTGACCGAGTGATTAAGAATATTTATGTTGTCTCCTTGCATGGGTTCAAATCTCAACATTTACCTTACGAATGTAATATCTCTATTTAATTAAAAAATAAAAATATAATAACTCTTTAATACTTATTTTCTCATAATAGAAGAGAAATTATAAAAAAAAAACTTTTGAATTTAACCAAGATTAACGAGGATGTGATTAGGGAAGATAAAAATTAAAATTCGATGGATTTCGACTCGATCTGATGTGATAAGCTTTCATTTATTTTATATAATTCGGGTTGAATTGTTCTTAAGATTAATCGGATTAGGTTCAGTCAAAAATTCGTCCGTTATCATTCTAGATGTGATATTAATTAAAAACCTCAAAGCATTTTTAATGAAAATAAATTTGTAAAGCTATTAATTTTCACATATGTTATTCCTACCGCTCAACAATCAACTATGAAATAAGCCAACGAAGTGTGTTAGTAAGGTGAACCCTAGCTGTTTTTGTCTTTCTTTTTTCTTTGTCAATCATCAGTGTCGTTAATTTTAATGTTGGTTGTCGACTGTCGGTAATTTATATTTTTTATTTTTTGTATTTTTTTCGTATATTTTGTTGTGTTTTCCTCTGTTTTGGTGACACGTTTTCTCTACTTTTATGGCATGTGCTTGCCTTATAATACATTTCTATAATTATTTTTGCTGGTTTTTAGTGTTCGTATGATGATTCTCACTATGCTTGTTTCTGATTCGTATCTGTCGGTGGTCACATAAAATTTGATCTCATTTTAAGTTGTTTGTCGATGTAATCTCTAGCATATCGTCAATTTTAAGAATATGCATGAAAGGTGATTGTCGATTTTAGGAATTTCATCTAGTTCATGTTTTGACACCTCCCCAAGGATTCTTTGTACAGTGAATTGTAAAAACTTTTTTTTTTGTCTTTTTATATTTTAAAATTTTTGTTAAATTATATTTTATTTTTATTTTTATTTATTAATAAAGTTATATGGTTGGTGTGTAAAAAGACAATCAACCATGAAATTAAGTTTTTATATTTTCCAATTTCCAATTGCCACAGTTAAGGATGAGTCTATTTATAATCTTAGCAAAATATTTTCTCTTTACAATATAAAGATGGTCCTGGGATTTTGAAAGGCAAGGAAGCATGATTGTTTCCATTCATAGCTGACATGGGCAACAGCCATCTGCCAGAAAAAATTCCTCTAAACCCAGTTAAAGTCATGATCATTCTAAATTAAATTGGACAGACAGATCGCATGAAATGTGTAAATATTGGTGTTCTTTTAGATGGTGTACGAGTGTCCACTTTCTTGAAAGGTGTAAATAAACAAAAACATTAGTTGAACTGTTTTTATAATGTTTGTTTATTAAATTAAATAAATAAATATAAATATTTTTATTTTTATATAATAAACAAACAAAAATGGAGGTGTATACATTTATATTCACGAATAAATTTGTTTAAAAAAATTTATGAATAGTTTATTTATTAATAACATTTTCTTATAAAAATATTAAAATAATATCTCCCTCTACTTTTGTATTTGAATTTCAACTCATTAATCAATGAAATATATATTATATGGGTAAAGTACTGATATGGTCACTTACGCTTAGTAAGTGTACACTTTTGGTCACTAATTTTAAAAAATAAACGTTATGGTCACTTACGTTTCCCATGTGTAAACTTATAGTTACTTGAATGTTTCTTGTTGTTAAACGTTAACGGGAACCTGGTCTGGCCAGGGTAAAAAATGGGTAAACACTTAAATGGTCACTTAGGATTAGTAAGTGTATAATTTTGGTCACCAATTTCAAAAAAAAATGAAGGTCATAGTCACTTACATTTTCATTGTGTAAACTTATGGTCAATCAAACGTTTCTTGCTGTTAAATTTTAACATCGTCTTCATGAGCCACGTCTGCTGCCATAATGCTATAGTCACCTTCTCCGAAAAACGTCGGTCTCAAACAAATACCGTATAACCATTGTATTTAAGTCACCATGTGCATTGTAGTGGCTTTAGGTTTTGGCTAAGGGTGAGCAATGGAGTGTTAGGGCTTCGAGTGTTAGGGATTCGAGTATGGTAAGGCTCGGACGCATAGACAATGGCTTAGGAATTGATCTTGGAGTTCGTGGAGGTGACTTAGAGGACTAGTGTATGCGGCGCTATGGCTGAGAGGCCATAACTTTTTTTTCTACTCTTTTTCTTTCAACCATACCTTCCCCTCAATTCATAGTCACCCCCATGTGGTCGTAGCTAACCCTTGACTAAGAGGTCATTTTTCTTTTGGGGTTTCCCTCTGTTAATCGTGACTTCTCCGTTAGTTCTCATAACCACACTACTCACCCTTACCCAAAACCTAAACCCACTACAACGCACAATTCATGGCTCACACATGTTGCCATATTCTCTTTAACAATATCCCACCTCGATACACCATCTACTGCACTAAACCTATCACCCCTCCACTCGAGCCTCAACAACCCTTAAACCAATTTATAGTTTACCATTCATAAACCATTATTCATACCCACACTAAACTCAAGGCCTCCACACACCACACTAAACTCAAGGCCTCCACACACCACACTATCTATCACCTTACCATCACAAGTAACAGCTTCTGAAGCTCAACACCCATGATCCCCTTGTGCACTTGAGCCACAAGACCAGAGCCCTCTCGCACCTAGCGATTATCGACAAGTCCACTTTCGAGCCATCTCACACACGCACCTATTGCATGCCTCGGCTCATTGTCGCAAGACCATCACCCATGATTCGACCAACAACTCCGTAAATCATCACCCGATTCAACCCAATATTGGCGTGGGTGTTGAGCTTTGATTCAACACCAATATTGACGTGAATGGAAACTGAAATACAATGGTTATACGATGGCGCAAGAGCTTTGGTTTGTTTGGGTAGATTCAACCCAACAAAGAATATGAATATGATAAAAGGGTCTGTTTGGGACCGACGTTTCTCAGAGAAGGAGACCAGGGCACTATGGCAGAAGAAGTGGCTCATAAAAACAGGGTTCAAGGCTTTAAGAGTGTTTTATCGATAGGTTCGGACCGATACAGTGGTTACACGTGGCTCATGAAGACAAGGTTAACGCTTAATGGCAAGGAACGTTCGAGTGACCAAAGTTTACACAACGAAAATATAAGTGACCATAACATTTATTTTTTGAAATCAGTGACCAAAAGTGTACACTTACTAAACAAAAGTGACCATTTCAGTAGTTTGTCCTATTTTTTATCCCTGACAGATCAACCTCCCATTAACATTTAACGAGCAAGAAACGTTCGAGTGACCATATGTTTACACAACGAAAACGTAAGTGACTATAACGTTTATTTTTTTGAAATCGGTGACAAAAAGTGTGCACTCACTAAACGTAAGCGACCATTTCATTAGTTTACCCAGATTGTATTCACAATCACCATTGATAATTTGATAAAATTAGTCACTAACGCTAATATTCAATAAAACATATTGTGATAAATAAAAGTAAAAAATATATATTTTAAATACATTGATACTTATTTACATCGTTGTAATAAAGTATTGATCACTTATTTACATAGTTGTAAACAAGCATTATTCGCTTATTTACACCGTTATAAATAAGCATTGTCAACTTTTTTACACTTATTCACTATTATTCACAAATATATATATGAACACGTTCATGAATACTTAATGTACCGAGCTCAAACACATCGCATAATAAATAAACCGGGTTTAGACACACCAAATAATAAATTAATTAAGTTTGAACATAACATTAAAAAGTGATACGAACAAAAATCAAATAAGCGAACAAAAAATAAAGTTGAACTAAAATCTTGTACAGCTATAATGCTGATGCAAATAGAACAAAAGTGTGCGCGCGTATAATGCTAATATGGTACTGATTTTCTTTGAAATGAACAAGCAGCACAATGAAAAACTTCTCTCTTTCTCAGTGCTACGCAAGAGATAAGTTATGGTGCAGTTGACATGATGAAAACTTGGAAAAGACAATGAAAAAACCCAGAAAACAAACGCTTAAAAATTACCATTTCTCACATTTACACCACCAACATGAAGAAAAAAATTACCGCACTAGTCTCTTGTTTATTACCATGCGGAATGAGAATCTCAATTTATTTATTTATCTTGAAAAAAATAAATAATAATGAAACATAAACATATAAATGGACTATATGCTACAATCCCACCAATGTGTGCTCAGTTCACTCACCTCTAAATTCATTTCACCATAGCGGGATCCTTGTCCCACTTGACTGCTCATGACGTGGCCAGTAGAACTTTGGTTTCAGTGGTTTGTTTCCGATATGCATCACTCATCTGTGCTCATTGAACCTGGTTTGCTGGCAACAATCTCAAAGCTACCCGCTTCATCTTCATCCTCGTTTTCGTCTGGATTCTGATCACTTTCCATGTCTTCCATTACATGATCGTGTTGGGGCTGGGGAGGAGGGGGCCATTGCTGCTCCGGGCGTACCATCAATGGCGTCGAGGATTCGTTGTGCTTAGAGCTGTCATGTTTGTTCTTTTCTCTGTATAAAGCATCAAGTTGGTGGAAGTAGGGACATGTTTTTGAGTCCTCGGGCCTCTTCTTATTGCTCTCTTTCACCTTCTTGAAGTACTTATTTATGTTCTCCCATTTCTCTTTGCATCTTTTGGCGTTTCGATTGTAACCCAGACTTTTCATTGCGGCCGATATCTCCTCCCACAATGGTCCTTTAGGACCATTGTCTTGGTATTTAGCGTCCAGCTCGGTTCTGAGCTTAATCAATGCTTCGATCTCAACTTTAGGCCACCTTGAAGAGCTCGGTCTGTAGCTTCGGTTCCCGTTGTCCTCGGTGTGTAGCGGCACCGGTGGTGGAAGAGCTGGCGCGGGCACTGGTGGCGGTGGCGGGTCTGCCAATGCCACTGCCGACACTTGCTGTGGAGGAGCTTGCTGCTGCTGCTGTTTCTGTGGATTGTTTTCTGGATTTGGCTGCTGATGCTCCTGCTTGGTTAACTTTTGCAAAAACGCCATTACAGCTGCATCCTTTGCTGCTGCTATGGATCTTTCTTGGGCTAATATCTCTCTTTCTCTATTTAACGTAGACACTTCTTGCATCCTCCAAGCTTCTTCGCGCACCATTCTTTCGCGATCGCGTTTCTCGATTGCTTCCAAGAACTTCTTCTGTATCTCCTCCTGCTTCTCGATCACCTCCTTCATTAGCCTCTCGAAAAACTCCTTCCAGTTCCGTTTCCTCTTCCTCTGACCCTCTAATCCTAAATCGGAGGAGGTGGACGAAGAGGTCGAATTCGACATCAGATCCGCCGAAGAGAAGTTCGGGAAAGACGGGATTGTAGGGCTTGTTGGCGGTGGTGGGGAAATGGACTGACTCGTAGGGTTCGGAGGGACTGCAAGGTTTATATTCTGAAGTAGAATATTTTGCTGCAAACCGGGGAGCGTTGTTGATGGAACATTGACTTGGGGCGCACTTGGAGGATTAGTCACTGCTGCCACCATTGTAGTCTTTAGCGGCGGCGATTGAATGGAAGGCTGGCTTTGGAATGCTTCTAATTGTTCGAAAAACCGATATGTCTTGCCATCAACTTTGCCACTTCGTCCATCTTTGGTTCTCTTGTGGTACTTGTAAACGTTCTCGAATTTCTCCTTGCATTTCTTGGCACTTCGGTGATAACCAAGCTCTGCTAGTTTCCTGAAATCACACCACAACAACAATATTTCTGTTTCTATTCCATCTTTAATTCATCAATAGAACAAAGCCTAACATAAAATAAACTACAATTGAATTCCACGAATAATTCAGCAAAAAACTATGATAGAATTGAAGGCAAACCCAGAATCGGATTTTATAAATTTTAACTTCTAATTATATAATTTTTCATATAATATCAAACACAAAGAAAAATATATTTCTTGCACTCTAATGCTTTCCCCATTAAACCATTCGAAAACTCAGATCTCCACTCATCAAACTTACAGAACCCGAATCTTTCATTGAATGATAAAAAGAAAAGAAAGATAAGCAATCACCTTGAAACCTCTTCCCATAGTGGACCCTTAACGCTAGCTTCACGAAAGGTAACATCCATGTCGGACCTTATTTTCAAGAGTGCCACAGTCTCCTGCCTCGGCCATCGGTTGCCTCCAAAAGATCGCTCACCTTCATCGACCCGGCCTCTATCATCTTCACCTGAATAATTGTTACCATTATTGCCATTGGAATCAAACACGTTGTTCGCACCTGCAACATCAGCTTCATTGCTTCCATTAAGCCTTCCGCTGCTGCTAATCGTGCCTGCAGCAACAGAAGCGGCGACGGAGGCATCTATACCGGTGCCCCCGCCGCTTCTGCTTCCGAGAACACTAGCACTAGTGTCGCCACCACCACCCAGCATATAAGACCACTTTTTTGGATGCGGCAACTCCTCCTTTCTTTGGCCCCCCTCCTTGGCAAGGGCTTGCTATTTACTTGCAGCTTTCAATGGCAAAAGAATAAGAAAATAAAAACTTGGGTGAATTTTATTTATTTTCATTGAAAAAGGGTTTCCATGGGAAGAGGGTTTGTATGTAGGTGAATTTATTAAATTATTATGGCGTGTGGGATCTGATTGTCAAATGTCAATCTCAACAAGTAGTTTTCATTTACTTTAAAACTTGTATATTTGCAGTGGAATCTTCAGACTTCATTATTTATCTTTTAAAATATATGGGTTGGTTGGTTGGTTGGTTAAAATGAACAGCAAAGAGGAGCTGGGGGAGGGGGAACTTTTTTATTTATTTATTTCTGAATAGTGATGGCACAAAAAGATATAAACAAATAATTCAGAATTTTAGCTACAGTTGTTGCCGATCATTTTGCCTTTTCATTTATCTAAAAGCCCTCCTCCCTCCTTAGCTTTACTACAACTTTTCTCTTTCTTTTCTTTTTAAGGAGAAAAGTCCTTTTTATTAAAGAAATGTTAGGGGTAATTTGAATAACGGAGATAAAAATATATATAAAATATTGAGAAAATAGTAAATATTAAAGGACAAAAAGTATATTAAATCTTTTTATTTAACTGAAAGCGTCCTCTTTAGCTTTACTAAAACACTTCTTTTTCCCATCTTTAAAGGGAAAATTATTTGTTGTTTTATAAAAGAAATTATTAATACAACCAATATATTAGTCTAAGTGGTAAGCAGTTTGACATTATTTAAATAGATCTTGAATTTGAGATATTGTATCTACAGAAAATTTTCGTTGAAATATTCAAACACATAAGACAAACACTTCTCGTGAAACACACTTTAGAAAGCGCTGCTGACTGAATACGATTTTCATGTATATTTAATTTTATATACATAAAATAAAGATATAATATTGATGTAAGTCGCGTCCGGACAATAACGCTTTCTAATACGGGTTTGACGTGGCGTGTTTTAATCTTACGTGTCTAGAATTAGGATATTTTACTAATAATTTTTAGAGTGTGTATTTCAATAATTAATGTAAAAGTATATTGGGTGTGAAATTGCCGAATATCAACTTGGATTTTGAGTTTTTATTTTAGCATCCAACTTTACTGACAGTTGGCATCATTTTTATAAAACAACCAAAATACCCCTTAACATGGATCCCCATCAAATACACTAGTACTTTAATCATTGAGGCCAACTATTTTCAAAATAACTTTTTTATTATTCAACTAAAAATTTTTGCGGAAAATATAAGAATAGTCATTATGTTATATTGAAATAATCTTTTTAGCTATTGAATTTTTGAAAGTTACAAAATACTTATTAAATTTTTTATTCGATTACAAAACGATCCTTATTAGTGATAAGTTTTTGATAAATTTCGATAAGAGAAAAAAATTTAATGACACTCTCTTTATTAAAAACATTATTTTATTAAAAATAACCCTTTCTCTATCCATTTTTTATGATTTTAATTCAAATATATATTAACTTCGGGATGATTATATTAAATTATTTATTAAAAATAAATTAATTAATATTGTTGACACACAATATAAATGGTGAAGGTTGATGACGGTTCATAGAAGATATCGAGAATATGGAATCGTTCTAAGGGTAAGGGCGGATCTTGACAAAACAAATTGAGCGGGTTTATTTGAAATTTTCAAAAATTTTAGAAGTATAAACTACAATTTTAAATTTTTTGAAAGATTTAATTTAAAATTTTGGAAGTCTAACTTTTTAAAAAAAAATGAGACTTAAAGAGAATTTTTTAAAAAAAGTAAAGGTCTTAATTAAAAATATTTTTTAAAAATTAAAATTTAAAGAGATTTAAAAATTTTGAAAGGGATACATTATAAAAAAATTATAATTAAAGGGTCAAATGTAAATAATCTAAAATTTTGGGGTGCCTGAGTCCCCACAGGCTCCCACCAACATCCGCCTTTGTCTAAGGGTTTCAGAGAAGAAGGAAAGATTTTAATATTAGTTTGATATAATTTCAAAGTCTTCAAAGTATCTTGAAAAATAATATAAATATTCTATTATTTTTAGTGTTTTTATTTATGTTCTCGCAATAAAAAAATTATAATTTATGATTAGGTTTAGTATTAGGGTTTTGGGAATTGTGGCAGAACATATTTTTAGGGTTTAGAATTTAAAGTTTAAAATTAACATTAAAATTTAATTTTTTAATATTAGAGTATAAAAAATAACACCAAAAAGAAACAAAAAAAATGTTTTTCGAAAGAATATAATCAATAGAGAGGGTTTATATGGTCCAATATGGTCTCAAGTACCTTGCCAAGAGAATTAAATAATTGAGTTATAATGAGCCTACCACACATCTACTCTAATGAGATTGGAAGGCTTGTCGTCTTACTAAAAGGTTTACATGCGAGACTAATGTGAATTGTACCATTGTCCAAATGTGGTACATGTAAGAAGAAAAGTGGTGATGAAGAAAATATCTTGAATTTTATAAACGTTGTGGTCAGTGACGGATTTACATATACGTTTTGGTAGTGTAGCGATGTCTCTCTCGCTAAAAAAGTGGGTTTTTTTTGTTTTGAAAATATTGAAAATGGTGCCTTCCGCTTGGGATTTTAGAAGAACCCGTGTTTTATTTTGAAAATAGAGTCGTCACCGGCCACTTAGGTAGGCCGGACACCGTAAAAACCAGAGATTTAAAATGGATGGGTTCGGGAGTCGATTACGGATGGGGAAGGATTAGCACCCCGCACCGCCCAAAAATTGGTACTTTAATAATTACCGCTTTATTAATATTATACTTTCCGGATTAAAGTGACGATTAAATTAAAATTTGATTATAAGTGTGAGTAGATTTTAAAGACCCCATTATTCGAGAGTAAACGCCCAACCACTATTACTACGCTTGATACTGGCCCCGTTTACGCTCGAATAAAAGGGCACCGCATTGACAAAATATATGTCTGTTATGCAAACTTAAAAGACATGGAAAATATAAATAAATACATAATATACGTATTAAATACCTATATATAAAAAAATTAAAATATAGAAAACTATATATATTATAATGTATATACACATTTAAAACTAAAAAACATATATTAATTTATAACATATAGAAAGAAACATGTGAAGAAAAATATATGTTATACATATTACACTTTAATGTTACAATAACTCTACAATATACTAATGCTATAATATACTACATAATACGATAAAAATATATATAGTATAAAAACAAGTAAAAAATATAATATGATATATAATACACAAAACTTATCGAATACTTACATATACATAGTTTTTTTCAAATATATAAACATAGTATATATATATAAAAGGGAGCATAGTATATACATATATTACTTAATATATGTATATATATATATAACGTAATATACATACTTACATACTAAAACACGCATATATATACGCACATATACACAAAGAAACAATTATACAAGAACAAATAAAAGAGATATTACGACAAAACCACATATTAAGCATGTCACAAACAAAGACATACATACATACATACATACATACATACATACATACATACATACATACATACATACATGTAGAAACAAATAAGAAAATAAAACCAATATGATAAAAAAAAACACATATTTATAGATGAGAAAATAAAAAATGTTAAACAACCACCGAAAATTAATTTAAACATAATCAAACAAGACATAGAAACATATGATCATAAAAATATATAAAAACATAAGAACTAAAATAAAGAAAAGATTACTAATAAAACATTATTTCTATTAGATTATAAAAGATTATACCACAAAACATACATAAAAAAATGATACCCAAACTTAAATGTAATAGAGAGCTCTCCCTTTCAATTTTTTTCTTCTGTCGTCCACCCCTTTTGCTTCCAATTTGTTCTTTCTCCTCCCAATTGAGAATGAAATGGCCGGCTGCCCCCTATTTCAATTTGTTGTGCTTTTTTTAATGGATGATGGGAGGGGAATTGAAATATGAAGGGGGAAGGATTAAGTGGCGTGTAGTGTGGATGAAGCAAGGTAGGGGTATGGGGCAAAGCATGGGGTACAAGTATGTGGGGTATGGTGAGCCTTGCATAGGCATGGGGTAGGGCATGGGGCAACATGCCCATTTTTGCTATTTTAATTATTTTTTGATTCGAATATAGTAAATGGTTCGGATATAATTTGGGGTTCGGACAAAAATGGGTATTACAGGTAGACTTGTATTTACTTTCAACTTTTTAAAGTTCATACATTTAATTTTAATTTTTTAATTTTTATAAATCAATCTTTTAATTTTATAATTTATGTTTATTTTAAAATTTTAAAACTTTTATAACTTATGTCTACTCTTAAAAATATTTTAATTTGTGTTCTCTTTAAAAAAAAATCTCAATCCGTCACTGATAGTGATCTAGTGAGATGGTTCTCCTAGGCGAGGTGACTCATGTACAACAAGCAAGCCTAGGTGAGTCCTTTTTTATATTTTCTTTAATCAAAGTGGAAGACTTGAACGATATGTTACATATGATAAATACTAGTCGAACTTTTTATTAAAAAAAATTAATCTATTTTGACCCTCGTACTTATTTTTTATCAAACTTAACCAATCCATAAAACAGTAACAGATTTCTTTAAAGATTTGTTTTTACAACTTTCACATTTTCCAGTTTTTAGGATTTTTATAGTAGTAAAGTTTTTTTAATATCTTATAATTTTGAAATTTATTTATTACTTTTTTTCTTAAAAAGATAAAATTACCGTTAATATTAACAAAAAAATAGTTGACATGAGCTTAACAAAATCATTAGTTTTTCCATCAGCTGGTTCAATTTGTCAAAAAAAAATTGAGAGACAAAAAAAGTGTTTAAGGGTTAAAATATTATTTTAACGTTTGAGGGTAAAATATGTCATTACCCCTAAATATTATCTAAAATGTGTTTTTTAATACAATATTTAAACTATCAAACCTCATTCAACTCATAAATAAAAGGATAATATGCACTTAAACGCATTCAAATTTATCTCGTTTTGAATGTTGCAACAAGAACCACGCCAAATGAACTGAGACTTAATCAACATTTAAAACGTGTTTTAATGATAAAAATAATTGATTATAATAAAAAAACTATAAATAAAAAAGAAAATATAATTATTATGTTCAATGTAAACTTAATTCTATTAATTTAAAACTATATTTTATTCAAAAGAGAAAATTATTTTATTTTAATTAAAAACAATTTAAGGATTCATGGGAAAGTTAGAATATAATTAGATGAAAAAACATATTTTCTGATTAAAATATTACATTTAAAATTCATTTAATATAAAAATGAGACATTTAATATTTATTTCTAATTTAATAATTGGATTCGATGACCAGAAATTCAAGTTGTCAATTAAGAATAATCCAATATCAACGGCTAAAGATTCTTTTATTATATACTTTCCCTTTGGAAATAATTTCAACTTGTTGGGTGCGACTGTGGTACACAAATGGTGGCGGAAAGGGGGTCCCTTCGCGACAATGAAAAAGGCTTATTAAAAAGTTATGGCTCATAGTTGTTTATCTCATCTTTTAATTATATTAAAAAGTTGTGGCTTATAGTTGTTTATCTCCTCTTTTAATTATAAAATCGAAATTAAATCTTTATTCTTAAAAATAAATATTTAATTATATTTTAGTAAAAAGATATGCAGCGAAATGATTACTCACTGTTATTAACCGTGAATATTTTGGATGTGACAAACAAATATTACATAAAACTTATATGTAAATAATAAAAGAGACATTTGCAGTGGGATCCACTGTTGAATTAAACTGGTTAGATGCAGGGGCCAACCCATTTATGATTTGAAGTAAATTGGTTTCCGTTTCAGTTAGGTTTGCAACCTACCCCCAATTAATAAGACCAACAAATTCAACGGCTACGATCGATTTCAAGTTCGATTATTCGATACGTATTTCGAAAATTTAAAATAAAGAGGAAAAAGATAAAATTAATGTAAATTTTGGGGACCATTTTAAAATAGCTGTGTGAATTGGATGTTTGTCTAATTTTTCTAACATTATTACATGGTTTTCAAATTCTATGGTCCTTTTTTATATTCACTTGCATAATGGAAAATGACTTGTCCTATGTGATAAGGTTGTTGAGGGCTATTTTTCTCACATTATTTTAAAAAATCATGAAAGTAATAATTAGGACTTGTCATTTCATTTCATTTTTTTATTTTACCTAATTTATGCAAAAAAATATTTTTTTTAAAAACTTGTCTAAAAACATATAATAAAATGTTATACGTATTGATTATATTTTAGGTTTTAAGACAAGTCGGAAGTTTCGAAATTCATAAAAAATTGTCATTCCAACCTAAATTGTTATACATACTAGTTACATTTTAGGTTTCACGACAAGTATCGAAACTTAGTCGGAAGTTTCGAAACTCACAAAAAACTGTGTCATTCCAACCTAACATGTTATACATACTAGCCACATTTTAAGTTTCATAACAAGTTTCGAAACTTACAAAAATTGTATCATTTTAGGTTTCATAATAAGTATCGAACCTAAATACATGTTTTACTCAAAATCAAGAATTCTAACTTAAAAACAATATCACAATTTCATCAATTACTTAATTTCGGGTTTAATTTGTTAAAATCAAGTTTAGATTACTCATATACTATAAGAAATTTTCAATACACAATAGAAAATCTTAGGTTTAGGTCGAAATTAACAAAATCACCATTAAAGCATAAAAGAACTTGACAATAAGCTATTTTTTTCATCAATTACCTAATTCTGGGTTTTATTTGTTAAAATCAAGTTTAGATTTCTCATATACTATAAGAAATTTTCGTTACCCAATAGATGACCTTAGGTTTAGTTCGGAATTAACAAAATTATCATTAAAGAGTTAAGAACTTGAAAATAAGTTTTTTTTAGAAAAAAAATCAAATCTCAATTTAAAAATTTAAACTTTTTACAGATTTCTTAAATTGTTTTCCCTCATTGAAGCATTTCATCCTTTGATCAATAACAATGGAGAATATCTTGAACAAAGACGTTATTTCACGAAGAGTTTCGAAATTTGTCTATGAGTTTCAAGACTTACAGTATCCAACGTAAAATGTTGTAGGTATTGGTAACATTTTAGATTGCATCCAAAAATGTTATCTAAGTTTTTAAATTTTAGGTTGCAACCTTAAATATTATATATAATGGTAACATTTTAGGTTGCAATCGAAAATGTTACATATTATGGTAAGTTTTAATACTTGTTAGTAAGTTTCGAAACTTACCATGTCAATTTAAAATGTTATATTTTTTGTAACATTTAGGTTGGTGGGTACATATTATATTAAGTTTCGATACTTGTTAGTAAGTTTTAGAACTTACCATGCTAACTTAAAATGTTATATTTTTTGGTAACATTTAAGTTGGTGGATAACATTTTAAGTTCCATATTTTTTTTAATTTACCGGCTACACGCTGTAGCGATGTTTTTTCTCGCTAAAAATGATGTTTTTTATTTTTTTGGAAAATATTGTCTTCCGTGTGATTTTTATAAAACCCGTGTTTTATTTAAAAATGGAGTCGCCACCGGCCACTCAAGGTGGACCGGACACCATAGAAAACCAGAGATTTAAAATTGATGGGTTCGGGAGTCGGTTACGGATGGGGAAGGATTAGCACCCCCACACCGCCCAAAATTGGTACTTTTATAATTACCGCTTTATTAATATTAGACTTTCCGGATTAAAGTGACGATTAAATTAAAATTTGATTATAAGAGCGAGTAAATTTTAAAGGCCCCGTTATTCGAGAGTAAACCCCCAACCACTATCACTACGCCTGATACTGGCCCCGTTTACGCCCGAATAAAAGGGCACCGCATTGACAAAATATGTGTCCGTTATGCAAACTAAAAAACATGGCAAATATAAATAAATACATTGCGATAAAAATATAAATAAATGCTAACATAATGAAATACTAACATAACATAAATAAAATACTAATCTAAAACATACATACATAACTATTAATTTAACACATAAATAAAAACATATCTAACATAAATAAAATAATAATCTAAAACATACATACATATATATTAATCTAACTTATAAATAAAAACATATCTAACATAAATAAAACACTAATGTAAAACATAAATTTAAAACATACTAATCTAAAACATAGATAAACATACAAATTAAAAACACAATTTTAAATTAACTACTACTTCATTAAAATATAAAAATTACAACATAAATAAAAAAAAGAAAATATACCTAACTAGGAGTTCGAATGATGAACCCCGACGAAACCCCACCGAGATCTACCACGACCTCTCCAAAAATATTAACTAGATCGGACCTAAAATAGGACCCCGATCGAACCGACTAGGACCGAGGACATCGTTGTCCCGTCTGGGCTAGTGAGCTAATGCCCTCTTTATTGGCCAGCCCATGGCCGATTCAATTGCTTCTCCAATTTCCAATCTTTCATGCCTATTTATAGGGGTGAGGTGGGTGACGTGGAGCCTTGTGCTCCACTCCCCTCCCTTTTTTTTTATTATTTTTTTTTTACTTTTTTATTATTTTTTAGTTTTTTTTAAGATTAATAATATTGTTACAACAATACTAAAAATATTAAAAACCCGGACAAAAATGAGTGATTACAGTTGCCCCTCTTTGCTTGTTCTCGTGGAACGAGAACAAAGCAAAGATCAAAAGCACTCATTTTTGTCTTATCTGGCTGAACTTCTCTCATTTTGACGCGTGTCTTCCTTCTTTGGTAGATCTTCTTTCTCTTCGGCGTAGGTCTTTTTTTTGTCTTGATTGATCTACCTTGTCACTTTAGGGAAGCAAAATCTTCAAAATTGGGGGTTGTTTGTTGGGGAAGCCAAACCGAATTCCACTTGCTACATTATTGATAATAAGCTAATACCTAAGGAGAGTTCGACCCAGCTGCAACTCCGACGAAGAGACAGGGTCTACAAAATTCGATCCAGCTGCAACACTGACGAGGAGGTAAAACCGATAGGTGAAAGTTCTGATGTCTGATCCAGCTACAACTCTAACGAAGAGGCAAGATCAGAAAACTGACAATTTTTCTCTTTTTTTTTTCTCTTTATTATTATTTTTTTTTGCTTTTGTTTCTTTTTTCTTATTTTTCTTTTTTCTTTTTTCTTTTTTTCTTTTTTGATTTTTTCTTACAACATTGATAAAACTTGAAAGTTGGTGAATTTTGACCAAGCTACAACACCGACGAAGAGGCATGGTATAAAGTTAGTAATGTTGATCCAGCTACAACACCGACGAAGAGGCAGGATCAAGAGTTAGTGAATTTGGTCTAGCTTCAACACCGACGAAGAGGCAAGACCGGAAGTTAGTGAATTAGGTTCAGCTACAACACCGACGAAGAGGCAGAACCGAAAGTTAGATTTGACCAAGCTACAACACCGACGAAGAGGGCAAGGTTCAAGATTTGATCCAAATACGACACACACCGCGAATAGGCAGGATCGGATAGTTTTTTTTATGATCAAGCTACGACTCTGATGAAGAGACATGATCAGAATTTGGTTGAAAGCTCATTTTTCATTTTTCATTTTTTTCTTTTTTCATTTTCTTTTTTCTTCCTTTTTTCCTTTTTTGATTTTTTTCATTCTTTTTTCTTTTTTTCTTTTTTTTCTATTTTTCTTTGATTTTTTCTTCCTTTTCTTTTTCTTGCTTTTTTTCTTTTTCTTTCTCTTTTTTTGAGATACAACATTGATACAACTAGAAAGTTAGTAAATTTTGACCACGCTACAACACCGACGATGAGACATGGTCTAAAGTTAGTAATGTTGATCCAGCTACAACACCGACGAAGAGGCAGGATCAAGAGTTAGTGAATTTGGTCTAGCTACAACACCGACGAAGAGGCAAGACCGGAAGTTAGTGAATTTGGTTCAGCTACAACACCGACGAGGAGGCGAACCAAAGTTAGATTTGACCAAGCTACGACGACGACACCGCGAGGAGGCAAGGTCTCAAGATTTGATCCAATTCTGAAAAACGAAGAGGCGGGGATCAGATAGTTTTCTTCTTCTTTTTTTTTCTTCATTTTTTTGATTTTTCCTTCATTTTTCTTTTTTCTTCTCTTTTTATTTTTATTTTTCTTCTTTTTTTTTCTTTTTTTCTTTTTTCTTTCTATTTTAGATACAACATTGATACAACTAGAAAGTTAGTAAATTTTGACCAAGCTACTACAACACCGACGAGGAGGCATGGTCTAAAGTTAGTAATGTTGATCCAAATACAACAACACCGACGAAGAGGGCGGATCAAGAGTTAGTGAATTTGGTCTAGCTACAACACCGACGAAGAGGCAAGACCGAAGTTTAGTGAATTTGGTTCAGCTACAACACCGACGAGGAGGCAGAACCAGCAGTTAAATTTGACCAAGCTACAACACCGACGAGGAGGCAAGGTCTGAAGATTTGATCCAGCTACGACACCGATGAAGAGGCGGGATCAGATAGTTTTCTTCTTATTTTTTCTTCATTTTTCATTTTTTGCTCTTTTTTTCATTTTTTTCTTTTCTCTTTTTTTATTTCTTCTTTCTCTTTTTCTCATTTTTTTGATTTTTTCTTTTTTCTCATTTTATTTTTTCTTTTGATTTTTTTTCTTTTTTTCTGTTTTTCTCATTTTTTCTTTCTTATTTTTTCTTTTTTGATTGATAAACAGGTAAATTTCGAGTAAAATTTAGGTCTAGCTGCAACACCGTCGAAGAGGCAAGACCGAGAGGGATTGATCACCACACCACCGACGGAAAGACTAGATCAGCAAAATGTAGGACCCACTACACCACCGACGGAGAGGTAGGACCGAATGGAAACTTTGATCTGCAACACCGCCGATGGAGGCAAGATCTGGATAAGATTTGATCTACTACACCACTGCCGGAGAGACTAGATCAGCAAAATGTGAGATCTGCTACACCACTGACGGAGAGACAGGATCCAGATGGAAATTTTAACTTGCAACACCACCAATGGAGGCAAGATCTACATTAAGTTGGCGTACCACCACTGATGGAGGCATGATTTGCAAGATGTTGAATTGTTGTGCTATTGACAGCGAGACTATGTCTGGAAAAATTTGCCCTGCTTCTGTCGGCAGAGGGTAAGATCTGGAATGTTGGCGTCCGTCACACCATCGTTGGAGGAATCAAATCCTACAAAAGAAAAAACATTAGTCAGTAATTGTCAAAGATTTTGTCGCTGATACCTTTTATTTTGGGCGTTTCCATCTTCTTCGCGTTTGGCCTCCTTCAAGACTAGGGTTGACCTTCTTGTCATTGCCCCCATGTCGAGTGTACTCGGTCTTTTTCCTAGACCTGTTATGTACAAGCAAGATTGCATGAATGTATCTAATTTTATGTCTAAATGCATGTGTCTACCCTAAATGCATGGTGATTTTTGTGTATGCATTTAATCTAAATGTATGACGTATGCAAAAATGGTTTAATGCAAGATGAATGCAATCTAAATGCATGAATGTGATGTGATATTTTTCGATCCTTAAAGGGATGCCCCTGACTCCTCACTGGTCCCGTCAGGATCTTGGTTTTTTGTATGTGCTCTAACCTTGTCTCGGGTTCGATCGGCTCTTATTTGGGTGGATGCCCCAAAATTTTGTTCATTACATGACATCATCTAAAATTGCTCTTGAAGTTGACACTTTGAGTGCTGATTCTGTTGCCCTCTAAGTTGGGTTCATAAATTGTGTGTTGGTTCATGGCAGCTTATTATTATTATTATTATTATAGATTAGGTGCAGTTTTGCAAACTGTGGTCAAGGATGCAAGAGTTTGACTCGGCAATGAAGGTTGGACCTTGGCAAAGAATGCCCCCGAACTGAGGCCTTGTTATAGGCATAATGTTTGTAAAAGATGTGGGGGTGCTTTTGGACATGCCCCAAGACCAAACTTTTGTAAGAGGCTTTGTAAGGTGCTAGATCGACCATCTTCGTTGTATTTAATGGGGCAACCAGAGGATTAGTTTTATTATTCTGAAAATGAATGCCTGCAAAATGTGTCCTAAATCGATGCAATACAAAATTAAGATTGTGATGATGTTGTGCAATGATGCAGGTGAAATCAATGCGATGAGAATAAAATGAAACGAGTTAGTACAAAATAAAACGATTAAATAAAATAAATAAAAATAGAGTAATAAAAAATTGTACATAAACAAGAAATAAGGCACCAGAGCCTAAATAGGGTGACCACTAATTGGGCAGAGTTTCGCATGGCTCTAAAGGGTTAGCTCCTACGGCTCACTGTATGCAGTTTTGGTGCTAAGAGGTACCCGAATTGTCCTCGCTATCCTCTACTAAGAGTAGCAAGGCCCCCGGTCATCACCCATTATAGGCTCCTTTCAACCGGGTTCAACTCAGGGGGACCCATTCGCTTATGCCTGCACGAAGGAACGATATCCTTACGAAAGCATAAGGTACTCGAGCCCCGAAGGTACTTGCAGGCCTGCACGGGAGAACGATATCTCCACGAAAGCATTAGCGTTTTCCCCCCACTTAAAAAATACGGGTTTATATGCCAAATTTTAAATGCGTTAAAATAAACGCGCAATTATAACCGAATGTTAGTTTAATAGTCACTTAAATCCGGAATTTCTGATATTAATAAAGCGGTAATTATTTGAAAAAGCTCGACTCTCATTTGTTTTTTGAAAAACAAAAATGTCCCCAGCGGAGTCGCCATCTGTAGCGATGTTTTTTCTCGCTAAAAATGATGTTTTTTTATTTTTTTGGAAAATATTGTCTTCCGTGGGATTTTTATAAAACCCGTGTTTTATTTAAAAATAGAGTCGCCACCGGCCACTCAAGGTGGACCGGACACCATAGAAAACCAGAGATTTAAAATTGATGGGTTCGGGAGTCGGTTACGGATGGGGAAGGATTAGCACCCCCACACCGCCCAAAATTGGTTTAGGGAGTAAATTTTAAAGATTAATATTAGACTTTTCGGATTAAAGTGACGATTAAATTAAAATTTGATTATAAGAGCGAGTAAATTTTAAAGGCCCTGTTATTCGAGAGTAAACGCCCAACCACTATCACTACGCCTGATACTGGCCCCGTTTACGCCCGAATAAAAGGGCACCGCATTGACAAAATATATGTCCGTTATGCAAACTAAAAAACATGGCAAATATAAATAAATACATTGCGATAAAATATTAATAAATACTAACATAATGAAATACTAACATAACATAAATAAAATACTAATCTAAAACATACACACATAACTATTAATTTAACACATAAATAAAAACATATCTAACATAAATAAACTAATAATCTAAAACATACATACATATATATTAATCTAACTTATAAATAAAAACATATCTAACATAAATAAAACACTAATGTAAAACATAAATTTAAAACATACTAATCTAAAACATAGGTAAACATACAAATTAAAAACACGGTTTTAAATTAACTACTACTTCATTAAAATATAAAAATTACAACATAAATAAAAAGGAAAGAAAATATACCTAACTAGGAGTTCGAATGATGAACCCCGACGAAACCTCACCGAGATCTACCACGACCTCTCCAAAAATATTAACTAGATCGGACCTAAAATAGGACCCTGATCGAACCGACTAGGACCGAGGACACTGTCCCGGTCCTGGGCTAGTCGGGAGCTAATGCCCCCTTTATTGGCCAGCCCATGGCCGATTCAATTGCTTCTCCAATTTCCAATCTTTCATGCCTATTTATAGGGGTGAGGTGGGTGACGTGGAGCCTTGTGCTCCACTCCCCTCCCCTCCCCTCTCCTTTTTTTAATTTTTTAAACTTTTTTATTATTTTTTTAGTTTTTTTTTAATTTTTTTAAGATTAATAATATTATTACAACAATACTAAAAATATTAAAAACTCGGACAAAAATGAGTGATTACACACACGTGTCCGGTTACACACTTTTTTTATTGATTTAATGGTCAAAATTAATTTTTTTTTAAAAAATACCCATCCGACGATTATAAAAACCCGTCGTTTATTATATTAACATGCAGTTCATTACTCCCCAAAACCTCCTCCTTGTAAGTCTTTGAAAGGAAAGTGTACAAGAGGAGAAATTGTTTCCAAATAAAAGAGTGGAGTGCTTACCGCTTAGAGTCAACAACTGTATTGAAAAGCACAAATCTTTTTGGTCAAAACCCAAATAAAACTCAAAAAGCAATGAGGAATGCCCACAAACGTGGGTGAAAAGGGTGAATGTATATATAAATATCTCGATAAATATATGTACACTTGCATATTAAATTGTTTAAATTTGAGTTATTTAAGTGTAATACGTCATCATTTACTATTAAGACTACTCTTTAGATTCTATAAATTAATTATTAGTTGGTCTAATATGATGATTTATCAGTTTACTTAATTAAAATTAGAAATTTTTTTTTTAACGTAGTAAATAAAGTAAATAAAATTAATATAATTGTTTCTATAATAATTATACGCGCTATTCGATTTGAATTAATTGATATAAATTAAATATGAATAGTTATGAAAATAATGTATAGAAAAACCAAAAAAGAAAAAAAGGAATTTATTATACACTTTGCCATCAAAATCAGTAACTCGATAATTGACGTGGCCAAAAGAAACGGGGGAATGTGCAATGCAAGATGAATAATAATGCAATAAACGTGGGGCCATTCAATCAATATGCCACTAAATGCACAAAATAATCAGAGATAAACATTCACATGGGATGGGAGAGCCGTGTCATCATTAGCTGCACATTAAAGTTAAAAAAGAGAGAGAGAGAGAGAGAGAGAAGGAAAATATCATTAACTATGCTGTTTTAGTCTGGAAGAAAAAAAAAGAGTAAGCCTCCGTTTAATTTCTTAATTTTTTCAAATTTATTTTTATTTCTTGAATAATAAAAATATGTTTGATAAATAGGAGAAAATTGTCTTTTAGTAATAAAAATATGAAGCCATGTTTAGTTATCTATAATAGAAACATAATAAAATAAATAAATAAAAATCTTAAATTTGTATTCAAACTAAATTTTTATTCAATAATTAAATAATTCTTAACCGGTGGTTACGTTATTTATCTGGGATCATTTTATGGTACTATTACGTATCATGGTTGTGCAATTGGGACGTAAACCCTAAATATAATATCAAATTTTAATTTAGGGATAATAACGGAGCGGGTTTTAACTACCCAAACCCGATTCAAAAATCTGAAGTTTCGACCCGGTTCGACCTGAATTTAATATAAATGAAAGTAAAATCGACTTCGACCCAACCCTAAAATTTTAATAAAAAATCCGCTTAAACTCGACCTGTCTCGAAAAAAATTAATAAAATATTAAATATAATATATAATAAATATTTTTATATATTTATAAATAAACTGGGTCGGGAAATTTTCACCGTAAATCCAAACTCGAACCTGACCTAATTTGGCTTAAACTTCTTAAAAATCGACCAGAAAATCAAAAGTTGAAAAAAAATTAACCTTACCGGATCGTAACCCACCGGATTCATTTTTTGTTACCATCTCTAAATTTCATAAAATATATGTAACTGAATTCAGAGTTCGAGCAATTACTTTTAAAAGAACATTTAGGAAATTTATGTTAACATTTGCAAACTTGTAAATATCCAAAAAGGAAAAGAGAAAAACTTCAATATATAGACAGCGTAAACTTTAGTTTATACGGTCTTTTTAATTTTAGAGATTAAGATTGTAGTTTAGGGTTTAAATGTTAGGGGTTTAGGGTTTAGAATTTAAGGTTAGTATTAAGAATTTAGAGTTTAGGGTTTAAGATTTAGGATATTAGGGTTAAGAATTTAAAATTTATATTTTGTAAGAAAAAGATACAGACATGTTAAAATAAATTTTACACTAACCGTGTATCAAAGTTTTACCCAAAAGGAAACGTGGAGTTTTTCAAACCATAAGACTTCCTTTTATTTTTGCTGTTTGTTTTTCTGCGCGCATATAGGAATTATATACGTTATGTAATAATGCTATAATATTCCGGTATCTTTAGAAATTTATGCAATTTTCTGATGTACAAAACTTGGAAATAAAATACAAGATTCGTCTCACTTAGAAGGCTTGCTTCTGTGAGACATCTATTGTTCAAATAAATGCATCCCATTCTCTCTTTAATTGTGTTAATCTCATGGGACGATATTCGATTTTACTTCTAAAACAATGGATCTTCTACGATACAATTACTATTTAACTTATTACTCGATTTATTAGTCCCACTATCTGTTCTGCAATACTATATTTCCAACATGAGTGGGTTGGCATTATACATGTGAGAAACTAGTTGTTGAATAAAATATTCTGTAAACAACATAAGAGAACAAAAGCAAAGTCAGTTTTTATAACAATGTTTTGAATGATAAAACAAGTTGAAGAGGTAAAACAGAAGTTGTTTTGTAGCAATGGTTATGGAAGTGTGCATGTTGATAATCACGCGTGAGGTTGAGAAAATTTTATTCACTACTTAATTTTTTTTCTCCCTTTTCACTCTGCAAATAGTAATGACTGGACATTCCATACAGTACTATGACTCAAAGCCTGAGATGATTAACTTCACAAATAGACTCGACTCGGAAGGAAGCATAAGGGAAGTTAGACCTGGTGTACGGATCTTCGACCATCATAATTATAAGTTGGCTTAATTATAAAATAAGTGCCTAAACTATGTTTTTTTTACAATATGTGCTTAAAGTATTTTCTGACTAAAATAAGTGTTTAAAATTTTATTTTTGGATGAAATATGTGCTTAAAATTTTATTTTTGGTTTGTTTTAAAATCAATTAAGGCACTTAATTTAACACATATTTTAACTAAAACTGAAACTTTAGGCACTTATTTTAGCAAAAAAAAAATACTTTTTGCACCTATTGCAAAAAAGAGCTATAATTTGGGTACTTATTTTGTAGTTAAGCCTATAAGTTTAGTAATAAAAGAGGGTAGGTCTAGTGCGGCTAAAAGACGGTAAGTTTTGAAATTTGTCCAAAAACTTAAAATGTTAGACTTTTTTATAACATTTTAGGTTGAATTTTTCGTGTTTTTTGGACAAGTATTGATACTATCGATGCTTAGTTTTTTTGTAACATTTTAAGTTTTTGGACAAGTATCAATACTTACAAAATGAGTATGATACTTGTCCAAAACACGAAAAACCAACCTAAAATGTGATCAAAAAGTCTAACATTTTAAGTTCTTGGACAAGTATCAAAACTTACCATCTTTTAGCTGCACCCTAGACCTGTTGTACGTTAGACTCGCCCAAAATTTATTCTTCTCTAAAAACAATATAATTAAAAATAATGCCATTTATAGTTATTAAAATTTATACATTTTATTTTTTTGACTTTAATTCAAAAACAATTAAATAAATTTTACATGTCATATTTAAAAATTTCAACATTAAACTCTCTTGACACATTTTTTTGACCATTTGTCACATTTTATACTGCTGTCCGTTTGCTCGATAAATGGCATATGCTATAGTTCGACATATGTAATCACTTACCACTAGACAATTGTTAGACTAATGGTGCAAACCCATTACTAGCTTAACGCCACTTACTATTAGACCAATCATTTCACTAGTAGAATTTTTAAATGTGAAGGGTTAAATTTATTAAATTATTTTGAATTAAGACTACATTAATAGAATGTTTAAGTTATGGAGACTAAAATTGTTATTATAACAAGTTGTCTATTTTAATTTTAACGGTAGAATAATATGTTTGTAAAAATATTTAAATTAAATAATTAAACTATTAATTTTTATAAGTAAAATGATGCGTTTGTTATCAAATCTATAATTAAGTGATATGTGTCGTAATTTATTCTTGAAATAAATTATGAAAATGTTGCGTTGCTGAAATTTGCGTTTTATGATCTTAAAGGGAGAGGCGTTTTGAAGGATAGTTGGAGAAATTGAATTCAAAGATTAAATGAAGGACTTCAATGATTGCATGTCACAAAACTTGGGAGGTTGAAATCTTGCAGGGAATGGACCTGATATGAAAATAAAAAGGAAATGCCAAGTCTTTTGCATAACCCTTTCCCATGAAGATGGTATGCCTGTTTGTCACATGGGTGCTGTGGTCCGCAGAGACCATATCTAAGAACGTAACAAATTGATCTGATTTGAAAATTTGATGAAATCGACTCGAGTTTAAATTGTTTGTGATCTGAAGTGGTGATGATCCAAACTTGATTCAAGTCTGACTAGATGTTAACCTAAACTCGAGTTAAACTCAATTATTTTAAAAGCGAACTCGACTTACATCGGATATAAAAATGACTCAAACTCAAACTTGGGAAGATTATACTGTACTGAAGTCCTAATTTCCCGATTTCGACATTGGGGACAAGAGTCAAGTAGAGGAGGAGGTATTGTCATGACTTTGAATGGAAAAAGAAAAGAATTTATGGATTCGCTCTGATGAGAAATTAGAGATTTGACTTTAGTACAGGGATCAATTGTTCTTTTCGCGACTTCCTTGGCCTTCTATGGAAAATCCACCTACACCGCTAGCAAGGAATCATGCCAGTAATATAACTTCGTTTTCAACTCACCATATGCTGGCAAGTATTATTTTTCTGGTTGCTTAAAACATATATTTGCAGTGAATTAAAGTGTATGCGCTAGTGCTTGGTATCGCTTAAGCAAGTCTCGAGTTCGAGGCCTTATGTATGTAGAAAACTCTCGTTGAGAAACTCACCCACCACAACCTGGTGTGGGATGTCGGTCGGTTCGGATTAGTTAGGACAAAATCCTTGTATTTTTTGTTGCACCTTTGGTTGCTGAGCCCCAGAGGACTCCATTGCTATCTTGATGTCGATGGGCTTTGATCGGAACTCAGCCGGGCAGGCTCTTGTGCTTGCTAGAAATGACATCAATCCTGTCACAGACATTTTTCTTGAAGTTCAATCCTACTGATTCAACACAAGCATTGCCAGTGAAAAATGATGGGCAGATACTATTTCATCGGCTTAAATGGATGATCATACGGGATGGCGACGTTTTGACGACGGGCAATTTGCTTGCCCCCTGGAATTATGTGGCATTGGTGATGTGTAGCGATGTCCCCTCTCGCTAAAAAAGTTGTGTGTTTGATTTTATTTGGAAAATATTTTCTTCCGTGTGTAGTTTTAGAAAACCCGCATTTTATTTAAAATTGGAGTCGCCACTGGCCACTCAAGGTAGACCGGACACCGTAAAAAACCAGAGATTTCAAAATATCGGGTTCGGGAGTCAGTTATGGATGGGGAAGGATTAGCACTCCCACACCGCCCAAAATTGGTACTTTAATAATTACCGCTTTATTAATATTAAATTTTCCGGATTAAAGTGGCGATTAAATTAAAATTTGATTATAAGTGCGAGTAAATTTTAAAGGCCCCGTTATTCGAGAGTAAACGTCTAACCACTATCACTACGCCTGATACTGGCCCCGTTTACGCTCGAATAAAAGGGCACCGCATTGACAAAATATATGTTCGTTATGCAAACTAAAAAACATGACAAATATAAATAAATACCTTGCGATAAAAAATATAAATAAATACTAACATAATGAAATACTAACATAACATAAATAAAATACTAATCTAAAACATATATACATAACTATTAATTTAACACATAAATAAAAACATATCTAACATAAATAAAATAATAATATAAAACATACATACATAAATATTAATCTAACTTATAAATAAAAACATATCTAACATAAATAAAACACTAATATAAAACATAAATTTAAAACATACTAATCTAAAACATAGATAAACATACAAATTAAAAATACAATTTTAAATTAACTACTACTTCATTAAAATATAAAAATTACAACATAAATAAAAAGGAAAGAAAATATACCTAACTAGGAGTTCGAATGACGAACCCCGACTGGACCCCACCGAGATCTACCACGACCTCTCGAAAAAAAAATTAACTAGATCGGATCCAAAATAGGACCCCGATCGAACCGGTTAGGACCGAGGATATTACCCCGGTCCTTGGCTAGCCGGGAGCTAATGCCCCCTTATTTGGCTTGCCATGGCCGATTCCTTGCTTCCAATTTCAATTGCCTATTTATAGGCATGTAAAGGGGGTGAGGTGGGTGACGTGGAGCCTTGTGCTTCACTCCCTCCCCCCCATTTTTATTATTAATTTTTTTTTTACTTTTTTTAAGATTAATAATATTATTACAACAATACTAAAAATACTAAAACCCGGACAAAAATGAGTGATTACTGATTTGCCCTCTTTTGCTTGTTCTTGTGAAACGAGAACAAAGCAAAGATAAAAAGCACTCATTTTTGTCTTATCTGGCTAAACTTCTCTCCCTTTGACGCGTGTCTTCTTTCTTTGGTAGATCTTCTTTCTCTTCGGCGCATGTCTTCTTTCTTGTTTTGATTGATCTACCTTGTCACTCTAGGGAAGCAAAACCTTCAAAATGGGGGGTTGCTTGTTGGGGAAGCCAAACCGAGTTCTACTTGCTACATTATTGGTAATAAGCTAATACCTAAAGAGAGTTCGACCCAGCTGCAACACCGACGAAGAGACAGGGTCTACAAAATTCGATCCAGCTGCAACACTGACGAGGAGGCAAGACCGATAGGTGAAAGTTCTGATGTCTGATCCAAGCTGCAACACCGACGAAGAGACAGGGTCTACAAAATTCGATCCAGCTGCAACACTGACGAGGAGGCAAGACCGATAGGTGAAAGTTCTGATGTCTGACCCAGCTACAACTCTAACGAAGAGGCGAGATCAGAAAACTGACAATTTTTTCTTTTTTCTCTGCTTTTGTTTCTTTTTCATATTTTTTTCTTTTTTTTTTTTTTCTTTTTTTTGATTTTTTCTTAGAACATTGATAAAACTTGAAAGTTGGTGAATTTTGACAAAGCTACAACACCGACGAAGAAGCATGGTCTAAAGTTAGTAATGTTGATCCAGCTACAACACCGACGAAGAGGCATGATCAAGAGTTAGTGAATTTGGTCTAGCTACAACACCGACGAAGAGGCAAGACCGGAAGTTAGTGAATTAGGTTCAGCTACAACACCGACGAAGAGGCAGAACCGAAAATTAGATTTGACCAAGCTACGACACCGACGAAGAGGCGGTGTTCGAGATTTGATCCAAATACGACAATCGACGAAGAGGCAGGATCAGATAGTTGTTCTTTTTTGTGATCAAGCTACGACTCTGACGAAGAGGCATGATCACGATTTGGTTGAAAGCTTTTTTTTTCTTTTTCTTTTTCTTTTTTCTTCTTTTTTCCTTTTTTGATTTTTTCATTCTTTTTTTTTTTTTTTTTTTTTTTCTATTTTTCTTTGATTTTTTCTTCTTTTTCTTTTTCTTGCTTTTTTTCTTTTTTCTTTCTCTTTTTTTCTTTTTCTTGCTTTTTTTCTTTTTCTTTCTCTTTTTTTTGAGATACGACATTGATACAACTAGAAAGTTAGTAAATTTTGACCACGCTACAACACCGACGAGGAGACATGGTCTAAAGTTAGTAATGTTGATCCAGCTACAACACCGACGAAGAGGCAGGATCAAGAGTTAGTGAATTTGGTCTAGCTACAACACCGACGAAGAGGCAAGACCGGAAGTTAGTAAATTTGGTTCAGCTACAACACCGACGAGGAGGCAGAACCGACAGTTAAATTTGACCAAGCTACAACACCGACGAGGAGGCAAGGTCTAAAGATTTGATCCAGCTACGACACCAACGAAGAGGCAGGATCGGATAGTTGTTCTTTTTTGTGATCAAGCTACGACTCTGACAAAGAGGCATGATCAGGATTTGGTTGAAAGCTTTTTTTCCCATTTTTTTCATTTTTTCCCTTCTTTTTTCTTCATTTTTTGATTTTTCCTTCATTTTTCCTTTTTTCATTTCATTTCTTTTCTCTTTTTTCAATTTTTTCTTTTTTTTGATTTTTGATTTTTTCTCTTTTTCTCATTTTTTTGATTTTTTTTCTCTTTTTCTCATTTTATTTTTTGATTTTTTTGCTTTTGTTTCTTTTTACTTTTTCTTTTTGGATTGATTTTTTAGCTACAATTATAATAAAAAGGTAAATTCCGAGTAAAATTCAAGTCTAGCTGCAACACCGTCGAAGAGACAAGACCTGGGAGGATTTGATCACCACACCACCACCGAGAGACTAGATCAGCAAAATGTAGGACCCACTACACCACCGACGGAGAGGTAGGACCGAATGGAAACTTTGATCTGCAACACCGCCGATAGAGGCAAGATCTGGATAGGATTTGATCTGCTACACCACTGCCGGAGAGACTAGATCAGCAAAACGTGAGACCTGCTACACCACTGACGGAGAGGCAGGATCCAGATGGAAATTTTAACTTGCAACACCACCAATGGAGGCAAGATCTACATTAAGTTGGCGTACCACCACTGATGGAGGCATGATTTGCAAGATGTTGAATTGTTGTGCTATTGACAGCGAGACTATGTTTGGAAAATTTTGCCCTACTTCTGTCGGCAGAGGGTAAGATCTGGAATGTTGACGTCCGTCACACCATCGTTGGAGGAATCAAATCCTACAAAAGAAAAAACATTAGTCAGTAATTATCAAAGATTTTGTCGCTGATACCTTTTATTTTGGGCGTTTCTATCTTCTTCGTGTTTGGCCTCCTTCAAGACTAGGGTTGGCCTTCTTGTCATTGCCCCCATGTCGAGGGTACTCGGTCTTTTTCCTAAACCTGTTATGTACAAGCAAGATTGCATGAATGTATCTAATTTTATGTCTAAATGCATGTGTCTACCCTAAATGCATGGTGATTTTGGTGTATGCATTTAATCTAAATGTATGACGTATGCAAAAATGGTTTAATGCAAGATGAATGCAATCTAAATGCATGAATGTGATATGATTTTTTTCGATCCTCAAAGGGATGCCCCTGACTCCTCACTGGTCCCGTCAGGATCTTGGTTTTTTGTATGTGACCTAACCTTGTCTCGGGTTCGATCAGCTCTTATCTGGGTGGATGCCCCAAAATTTTGTTCATTACATGACATCATCTAAAATTGCTCTTAAAGTTGACACTTTGAGTGCTGATTCTGTTGCCCCCTAAGTTGGGTTCATAAATTGTGTGTTGGTTCATGGCAGCTCATTATTATTATTATTATTATTATGGATTAGGTGCAGTTTTGCAAACTGTGGTCAAGGATGCAAGAGTTTGACTCGGCAATGAAGGTTGGACCTTGGCAAAGAATGCCCCCGGACTGAGACCTTGTTAGAGGCACACTATTTGTAAAAGATGTGAGGGTGCTTTTGGACATGCCCCAAGACCAAACTTTTGTAAGAGGCTTTGTAAGGTGCTAGATCGACCATCTTTGTTGTATTTAATGGGGCAACCCGAGGATTAGTTTTATTATTCTTAAGATTGTGATGATGTTGTGCCATGATGCAGGTGAACTCAGTGCGATGAGAATAAAATAAAACGAGTTAGTACCAAATAAAATGATTAAATAAAACAAATGATAAATATAACAAAAATAGAGTAATAAAAACTGTACATAAACAAGAAACAAGGCACCAGAGCCTAAATAGGGTGACCACTAATCGGACAGAGTTTCACAAGGCTCTAAAGGGTTGGCTCCTACGGCTCACTATATGCAGTTTTGGTGCTAAGAGGTACCCGAATTGTCCTCGCTGTCCTCTACTAAGAGTAGCAAGGCCCCCGGTCATCACCCATTATAGGCTCCTTTCAACCGAGTTCAATTCAGGGGGACCCATTCGCTTATGCCTACACGAAGGAACGATATCCTTACGAAAGCATAAGGTACTCGAGCCTCGAAGGTACTTGCTAGGCCTACACGGGAGAAAGATATCTCCACGAAAGCATTAGCATTTTCCCCCCACTTAAAAAACGGGTTTATATGTCATATTTTAAATGCGTTAAAACAAACGCACAATTATAACCGAATGCTAGTTTAATAGTCACTTTAATCCGGAATTTTTGATATTAATACAACGGTAATTATTTGAAAAAGCTCGACTCTCATTTGTTTTTGAAAAAACAAAAATATCCCCAGCGGAGTCGCCATCTGTAGCGATGTCCCCTTTCGCTAAAAAAGTTGTGTTTTGATTTTATTTGGAAAATATTTTCTTCCGCGTGTAGTTTTAGAAAACCCGCATTTTATTTAAAATTGGAGTCGCCACCGGCCACTCAAGGTGGACCGGACACCGTAGAAAACCAGAGATTTCAAATATCGGGTTCGGGAGTCGGTTACGGATGGGGAAGGATTAGCACCCCCCACACCGCCCAAAATTGGTACTTTAATAATTACCGCTTTATTAATATTAAATTTTCCGGATTAAAGTGACAATTAAATTAAAATTTGATTATAAGTGCGAGTAAATTTTAAAGGCCCCGTTATTCGAGAGTAAACGTCCAACCACTATCACTACGCCTGATACTGGCCCCGTTTACGCTCGAATAAAAGGGCACCGCATTGACAAAATATATGTTTGTTATGCAAACTAAAAAACATGACAAATATAAATAAACACCTTGCGATAAAAAATATAAATAAATACTAACATAATATAAATAAAATACTAATGTAAAACATATATACATAACTATTAATTTAACACATAAATAAAAACATATCTAACATAAATAAAATAATAATCTAAAACATACATACATAAATATTAATCTAACTTATAAATAAAAACACATCTAACATAAATAAAACACTAATATAAAACATAAATTTAAAACATACTAATCTAAAACATAGATAAACATACAAATTAAAAACACAATTTTAAATTAACTACTACTTCATTAAAATATAAAAATTACAACATAAATAAAAAGAAAGAAAATATACCTAACTAGGAGTTCAAATGACGAACCCCGACTGGACCCCACCGAGATCTACCACGACCTCTCCAAAAAAAATCAATTAGATCGGATCCAAAATAGGACCCCGATCGAACCGGTTAGGACCGATGATATTACCCCGGTCCTTGGCTAGCCGGGAGCTAATGCCCCCTTATTTGGCTTGCCATGGCCGATTCCTTGCTTCCAATTTCCAATCTCAATTGCCTATTTATAGGCATGTAAAGGGGGTGAGGTGGGTGAGTTGGAGCCTTGTGCTCCACTCCCCTCCCCTCCCCCCTTTTTTTTATTATTATTTTTTTTACTTTTTTTTAAGATTAATAATATTATTATAATAATATTAAAAATACTAAAATTCGGACAAAAATAAGTGATTACATGATGTCCTTTGAAGAGTACTATTATCCCATGCATTCTCTCAAAAAAATACAGGTGCATAAAGATGCAAGGTTTGCTGGTTGGGGCTTATTGTCCAAAAAGTTTGTAAATTGTTTGATTTTAATGGACTATTTAGGTACCATCTTTCCTGCTAATATTGACCTTTGCAGTTTGCAGTATAGTACTTGTTTCAGTTGAGTTGGATATTTATCCTCTTTTATAGTATTTGTTTAAGAGATGACAGCAAGCAAACCGTTGATAGCGGTAAATGAATTGAGTATAAACGAATATACCTTTATTTATATTCGTTTGTTTATTTTTAATTTTGTTCGTGTTTGTTTTTTAAAAAAGTTGGGATGCTATGATAGTATTTACAGAAACTAATAGCCATCAAAGCCCCAAAAGCACAAAATTATAAAATCATTCTAGCACCAGGATGCACAGGTCCACTAGAAGCGGTTCCAACAGAAGCCGTCCCTGGATCAATTCCAATCGCTTCCCTGTCAACAACAGCAACTAGAGCCGAGGGGGTTCCATTAAATGCTCCACACCAATAGGAGCACCACGGCTCAAAAACGCTAGACGATCAGCAACACAATTCTTCTCGCGATGAATATGGAAAATACACACTCTCCACTCACGACCCAATAAATCATGGACGTCGTCCACCAAAGCGCTATTAGCTAAAGCACTTGAATCACTACAAAGAATCCGTACAACCTCCGCATTATCAATTTTCAACTCCACCTGCCGATAACCCAACCGCCAAGCGTGAAAAAGAATATTGTGAGCAGCCTACAACTCCGACAAAAGCACCGAGCAGCAGCGGAGACTCCGAGTAAAGCCAAAGATCCAGGAACCACTAGTTGTTAGAGTATGCCCAAAGACTAATTATAAGATAATTGTAAATAATATTTTTTTTTCTTTGTTTATTCATAAAAAGATATTGACATTATTATTTTCAATTGCAATACTGGATGCATAAATAAAATGAATTATAGTAAAGTCCTTAAAATAATACGATTATTCTTAAATATCCTTAGTCGAGTATTATTGTGGACATGAACAACAATAATTCATTAAGACTAATATGTAGTTGATTGATGACCAAGTGTTGTCATTGACATGGAGATGTCAAAATCAATACACAAGTATGTGTTAGAGAATGACATACTAGACTAACCTGCTATGAGCATGTTTCTTGGATAATTATGTGACAGTTACAACATCGATTATAGTGATAACTACATGTATGATCCTCAGACTTGAGATCATCATTATTTCAACATTGCAGTTGACATATTTTGATACAGTCAACCGTGTGTCGTAACTGACTACACTATAAAGATTGATATTGGATATGTCACAATTTATGTAATGGGATATGGTTGATCAAGATAGGATTTGTCTCTCCTGTATAATATGAGTAATATTGTAGGCCACTTGATTGAGTGAGACTAGAAATACATGGTCATGATAGAATAAGTTGATATGAGATATTATAGTTATTCGTTTATAATAGTCTACTCAAGATATCAAGAAATATTAGATGGACAATACAAGTGCGATTATTCTATGACTTGTGTCCAATCTAGATATAAAAGACAAAAGGATGTAATACATGAAAAAGAGTTAATCACGAAAAGTTTATGTCGAATTATGATTTCTTGTAACTTAGGTGACAATGACATATTGCTAGATGTCACTCATTGTTTGTAATATTAGAAATGTTCTAATATTTACAACTAACGTTACATGAACTTACAAGATCACACCCACGGTTGAAATGAGCATATATTAAACAAATTATATATGTACAAATTTGTTGTACAGGAATTTAGTTAAATTAATATATATTTGATATATATATAATTTAAATATTGAATAAATATTAAAAGAAAATAATTATTGTAATTATGACTCTTTTAATATAAATAATATAATTCGATTTAAATTAATATATATATATATTAAAATCCTAATTGAAGTTGAATTGAGATTATATATATTAATATATATATTTTAAAATCCTAATTAGTTGAATTGAGATTGTATATATTAATATATATTGCAATCCTAATTAAGTTAAATCAGGATTATATAATTTTAATGTATATATATATATATATCGAAATCCCAATTAAAGTTGAATTGAGATTATATATATTGAAATCCTAATTAAGTTGATTTGAGATTACATATATTTAATATATATATATATATATTGTAATCCTAATTAAAGTTAAATTAGGATTATGTATATTAATATATATATATATATTGAAATCCTAATATGAGTTAAATTTGGATTTCAAAGGCTATATAAAGGTATGAAAAATCTAGCAATCATTAATGTTTTTTGAGAAAAAACTTCTAAATAGTTTAGAGAGTTTTTATATGCTCGTTCCCTTCTAAATAGTTTAGAGAGTTTTATATGCTCGTTTCAACTAGGTAAACTACGTAAATGTCGGAGCGTTATCATTGTGGCTTAAGAATCAATATCGTGGAATCGTGATTGAATATCTATCTTCTCCAAATTTAGAATTTCAAATTTTAAACATGTAACTCTTCACCCTGATTTGTTCCTCGTACATGGATCTCTGGTGATGATCGCTGGATAATTTTTTGCTACGCCATGGGACGTACCGGCGTGACCCAACAGTGGTATCAGAGCCACTTGTTATTTTTTGATTTATTTAGCGAATATATGATATTTTTTGAGAAAATCTATTCAATCATGGTTAATTTGTTAATCCAGTTAAAAGATATTCCTAAGATCGATGATTAAGAGTTAATCATCAAGATCTTTGTTGATAGGGTTTGAAATATTATAGTTAATTGTTAACATATTTAATATGAAATTTTAGGGTTTTATATGTTAAGTGTGGGTTATAGTTACATATTAGACTAATGGTTAGTCTATAGATTTCGTGCGGGAAAGTAACAAGAGTTGTTTCAGTAAAAACCTCGTGGATTTTAAAATCCTGAAAAACACGATAATGTTGATAAAAGTTATCAAATCGTGAGGTTTTTATATAGCAATTAAGATGCTAATCTTTAAAAAAAATTCTCGTCGCTAACCGGACAACGGAAACCCCATCGACGGTTGCAGGGCCGTCAAAATCCCGCAATGGGCTTGACCCCTGTGTAAGAACAATCTGGTAAGACCTCAATAACAAACCGCGTCGTTATTATGTTTGTTATGCACAGTGTTTGAAATGCATGGTTATAGCCCAATATCCCATTTAGTTTTATTTATAAGGTTTTATAAATACAACATATGTGTCATGCCTTTCTCTACTTCTATTGTAATTCTCTTCTCATCTTACTCCCTCGTATGTAAAACGAGTTTCTAAAATTGCAATCTATACGAAGAAGCATGGATCAGAGGAACAGAAGTGTGAGCCGACAGAAAGATGCTTGAGAAGTGTTTATCTTTAGAATAATTTGGTTATCCCATTGGCTTGGGACGTGTCACCTTAGGATATGGGCTATAACTATTGCATTTATATTTACTATTTTTCATGTATGTAACAAAATGAATGTATGAGATGTATGCTAGTTAATTGATAATATCAAATGTTAAATGGTGAGATAATATTCACAAAACCCCTCAATAAAACATTAAGTCTTTTATTACTTCCCAATGTTAACCCTCGTTAAAATCAAGATCGATACAATGTGGGTTTTGCTAAAGCGAGGTACTTGTATCTATCTTGGCCAAACGCGAAGAATAAGCAAGTGATACTTGTTGGTTGTAACATTGGTTAAAGACTTACCTAGGTTACTTTAATAGGATTAGAAACCTAAAGGTTAGTTATTTGGATAATCATAAGATGATTATGAATAAGATTTGTTCACCAAATAAAAGAGTTACATGAGATGTAATTAGCAAGTGTTTCTTACCTAGATAGACCATAATCTTAAGAGAAAAGCCAAATCTGACTTAAGAGAATGTGAAATTTGGATCTTTGTCCACTGGAAAAACTTTACAGAAAGTATTTTCAACATTAATATTTGAGGGTTATTAATTTTAATAAAAAATAGTGGGAGTATAAAGTCCTTTTATAAGCAAACATGGTAAACGTACTCAAAATTCATATTTTATTGTTGTAGACTTATTATGACAAATACAAATTTGTTATTATTAAAATCGGTCCTTGAAAATGACAAGTTGAACGACGTAAACTACCTTGACTGGTCACTGGAAGGAAAATGGTTCCATTGTAATAAAATATGTCATTGTAAAAGGAATTGTCTCATTTATCTAGAAAAAGTCAAGAAGGCAAATGAAAGCGGAGCGTTCGCCTCGAACATTTATGTTATTGATATTAATTTATCAACACTACTTCTTGGGTTTGGATACCGGTTGTGGTTCTCATATTTGTACATTTGTATAAGGACCACAAAAGAGTAGAAATCTGAGAAAATGAAAGGTGGACCTACGGGTTGGTAATGGAGCAAGAGTTGTTACATTAGCTATAGGGACATATACTTTATATTTGCCTAATATACGTAATTTATGTTTAGAGGATTGTTATTTTGTGTCTAGTTTGACTAAAAACATCATTTTAATTTCTTGGTTAGACAAGATTGGTTTTGAGATAATTATTAAGAATAATTGTTGTTTTTTCTATCTCAATAATGCTTTTTATGGTGTGACACAATTAATAAATGGCCTCTATATTTTGGATCAAGAGAATTCTATTTAGTCCATAAATACGAAAAGATAAAAAACAAATGACTCTAATCAAACTCAACTTTGACATTGTCACTTGGGTCACATAAGTAAAAAACGCATTTCAAAACTTCATAAAGATGGATTTTTAGATTCATTTGTTTTCGAACAACTTCATGTATGCGAGCCTTGCTTATTAGGAAAGATGACCAAATCTCCTTTTAATGGTAAAAGTGAACGAGCAAGTGACTTATTTGGATTAATACATAGTGATGTATGTGGACCAATGAATACACAAGCCAGAAGAGGGTTTCAATACTTCATTACTTTCACAGATGAATTTAGTAGATACGAGTACATTTACAAGAGAATTCCATTTACAACATAAATACGAAAAGATCAAAAACAAATGACTCTAATCAAACTCAACTTTGACATTGTCACTTGGGTCACATAAGTAAAAAACGCATTTCAAAACTTCATAAAGATGGATTTTTAGATTCATTTGTTTTCGAACAACTTGATGTATGCGAGCCTTGCTTATTAGGAAAGATGACCAAATCTCATTTTAATGGTAAAAGTGAACGAGCAAGTGATTTATTTGGATTAATACATAGTGATGTATGTGGACCAATGAATACACAAGCCAGAAGAGGGTTTCAATACTTCATTACTTTCGCAGATGAATTTAGTAGATACGAGTACATTTACCTAATGCATCATAAATCTAAAGCCCTTGAAAAGTTTAAGGAATTTAAAAATAAAGTACAAAACCAACTAAGAAAAAACATTAAGGCTCTTTGATCAGATCCAGGAGGAGAATACTTAAGCTTAGAGTTTGGTGACTTTCTTAAGGAATGTGGGATTGTCTCACATCTCTTGGCACTAGAATGGAGTTTCTAAAAAGAAGAAATCGAACACTGTCAGACATGGTTCGATCAATGATGAGTCACGCCGATCTTTTAGTTTCTTTTTGGGGACATGCGCTAAAAATAGCTACTTTCACACTAAATCGTGTTTCATATAAATCGGTTCAAAAGACACCATATGAGATATGGAATGAGAAACGTACTAGTATGTCTTTTATGAAAATTTGGGGATGCGAAGCTTATGTTAAACATAATATGTCTACAAATCTCGAACCCAAATCTCATAAATATAATTTTGTGGGTTATCCTAAAGAAACTAAATGATGTTATTTCTTCAATCCTACTAAGAACAAAGTGTTTGTTGCTCGAACATGAATATTCCTAGAAAGATAATTTGTTTTCTAAAAAGAAAGTAGGAGAAATATTGAACTCAATGAAATTCGAGATCAACCACATATCATTGAACAAGAGATTGAACAACAACAAGTTCCACAAGTTGTTGAGGAACATTCAACAATTTTGGAAATACAACCACTGCGAAGATCTTTGAGAGAATGTAATGCGCTTAAGAAATATGGATTTCTTATCACATTGCATGGTAATGTTCTCTTCATGGATCAAGATGAGCCTAAGACTTATCAAAAAGTAGCGATGAGCCCAGACTTTGAGAAATGGCTAGAGGCCATGAAATTTGAGATGGATTCCATGTCAAAAAACCAAGTTTGGACCTTGGTTGACCCACCTCTAGGGGTTAAGCCCATAGGGTGCAAATGGGTTTTCAAAACAAAAATTGACATGGATGGTAGTGTATAAACATACAAAGGGCGATTATTTGCTAAAAGTTTTCGTTAAATTCATGGTATAGACTATGATGAAACCCTTTCTCTTTTTGCTACGTTTAAATCCATCCAGATCTTATTTGCGATAGCTACATTTTATGATTATGAGATATGGAAAATGGATGTTAAAACTGCTTTTCTTAACGAAAACTAGATGAGGATGTGTACATGACTCAACCTGAAGGTTTTGTCGATCCAAAAAATGCTGAAAAAATATACAAGCTACAAAGGTTCGTTTATGGATTGAAGCAAGCTTCTCGAAGTTGGAATCTTCATTTTAACGATGCAATCAAAGAGTTTGGTTTTATCAAAAACGAGGATGAGCCATGTGTTTTTAAGAAAATTAGTGGGAGCACTATCATATTCTCGATATTGTATATGGATGACATACTGATAATAGGAAATGACATACCTAGCTTACAATTTTTTAAAAGAAAAACTTGGTTAGGAAAATGTTTTTCCATAAAAGACTTGGGTGAAGTAACATACATATTATGAGTCAAGATCTATAGAGATAGATCGAGATGACTTCTAGGACTCAGTCAAAATACATACATAGATAAAGTACTAAAAAAGGTTTAGCATGGAAGAATAAAAAGGGGATTCTTACCTATGAAACATGGTATTTCACTCTCGAAGGAAATGTGTCATTCAACACCTCAAGAATGAGAGTGCATGAGTAATATTCCATATGCTTCGTCCATTGGATCTATCATGTATGGCATGCTATGTACACGTCCGGATGTATCATATGCATTAAGTATGACAAGTCGGTACCAAGTAGATCCCGATGAAGGTCATTGGGTTACAATAAAAAATATCCTCAAGTACTTGAGAATAACTATGGATACATTCCTTATGTATAGAGGTGAGGAATAACTAAGTATAAAAGTTCATACTGACGCAAGCTTTCAAACTGATAAGGTTGATTCTCGATTACAATCGGGTTTTGTGTCTTTGCCTTAATGGAGGTGTTGTGAGCTGGAAAAGTTCAAAGCAAGATACAGTAGATGATTCTACAACAGAAATCGAGTATATTGCAGCATGCAATGCAAAAGAGGGTGTTTGGATCAAGAAGTTTATATCTGAACTAGGGGTTGTGCTAAGCATATTGAATGCTATAGATCTACGTTGTAATAGCAACTGAGTCATCACACAAGCAAAAGAACCCAGATCTCACCAACGATCCAAATACTTACTTAGGCATTACCATCTCATTCAAGAAATTATAGATCAAGGAGATATGAAAATATGTAGAGTATCGACATATGACAACATTGTCGATCCACTAACAAAGCCTCTGACGCATCAGAAGCATGATTGTCACTCTAAGCCCCTTGGTATTTGATACGTGAGTGATTGGTCTTAGTGCTAGTGGGAGATTGTTAGAGTATACCCAAAGACCAATCATAAGATGATTGTAAATGACATTTGTTTTTACCTTGTTTATTCATAAAAAGGCATTACCATTATTATTTTTAGTTATAATAATGCATGCATAAATAAAATGAATTATTGTAAAGTCCTTAGAATAATATGATTATTCTTAAATATCCTTAGTCGAGAATTATTGTGGGCATGAACAACAATAATGCATTAAAACTAATATGTAGTTGCTTGATGACCAAGTGTTATCATTGTCATGGAGATGTCAAAATCAATACATAAGCATGTGTTAGAGAATGACATACTGGACTGACCCGCTATGAGCATATTTTTGAATTATTATGTGACAATCACAACATCGCTTATAGTGATAACTATATGTATGATCCTCAGACTTGAAATCATCATTATTTCAACATCGTGAGTGACATATTTTGATACAATCAAACGTGTGTCGTAACTGACTACACTATAAAGACTTATATTGGATATGTCATAATCTATGTAGTGAAATATGGTTGATCAAGATAGGATTTGTCCCCCATGCATAATATGAGTAACATCGTAGGCCACTTGATTGAGTAAGACTAGAAATGCATGGCCATGCTCGAATAAGTTGATATGAGATATCATAATTATTCGTTTATAATAGTCTACTCAAGATATCAAGAAATATTAGATGGACTATATAAGTGTGATTGTTGCATGACTTGTGTCCAATCTAGATATAAAGGACAAAAGGATGTAATACATGAAAAAGAGTTAATCACGAAAAGATTATGTTGAATCAAGATTTCTTGTAACTTAGGTGACAATGACATATTGCTAGATGTCACTCTTTGTTTGTAATATTAGAAATGTTCTAATATTTACTACTAACGTTACATGAACCTACAAGGTCACACCCACAGTTGAAATGACCATATATTAAACAAATTATATATGTACAAATTTGTTGTACATGAATTTAGTTAAATTAATATGTATTTGATATATATATTTAACTATTAGATAAATATTAAAAGAAAATAATTATTGTAATTATGACTCTTTTAATATATAAATAATATAATTCGATTTAAATTAATAAATATATTAAAATCCTAATTAAAGTTGAATTAGGATTATATGTATTAATATATATATATTGAAATTCTAATTAGTTGAATTGGGATTATAGATTAATATATATATATATATATATTGAAATCCAAATTAAGTTAAATTGAGATTGTATATATTTAATATATATATATATATATATTGAAATCTTAATTAAAGTTGAATTGGGATTATATATATTTAATATATATTAGAATCCTAATTAAGTTGAGTTGTGATTATATATATTGAAATCCTAATTAAAGTTAAATTAGGATTATATATATTAATATATATATATATATATTGAAATCTTAATATGAGTTGAATTTGAATTTCAAAGGCTATATATTGAAATTATTAATGTTTTTTTGGGAAAAAAACATTCTAAATAGTTTAGAGAGTTTTTATACGCTTGCGCCCTTCTAAATAGTTTAGAGAGTTTTATATGCTCGTTTCAATTGGCTAAACTACGTAGAGGTCGGAGCGTTACTGTTGCGGCTTAAGAATGGATATCATGGAATTGTGATTGAATATCTATCTTTTCCAAATTTAGAATTTCAGATTTTAAACATGTAATTTTTCACTCTGATTCGTTCTTAATATATATAGATCTCTAGTGGTAATCGCCAGATAATTTTTTTGCTGCGCCATAAGGTGTACTGGTTTGACCCAACACTAGCATCCCTCAAAACCCCACCCCCAACAGCTATATTATCCGAGCCACACACCGCCCCATCAAAGGTAGCTTTGACCCATCCAACATGAGGCACTGCCAAACTAGCAGTTCACGAGACCTGGCCGTTCCCTTGGTAGGCGCAAGCGAGGTCACAAACTCCGCCTCAAGACAGTCTCCTCTTCGCCGTATATCTTCCCGTTGAGTATAGTACTTGTTTCAATTGAATTCGTGTTTGTGAAGAATTTTAAAACCGTATTTGTTCTGTTTATTTAAAATTATATGTCCATGTCTGTTGCTTTGATTTTCTGGGAACACTAAATGAGCATGTTCATAAGTATTAGATGAGCATGTTCGTCGATATGTTGTTGAAAATATTATTAAGTTCTTAAATAATTAAAAATCTATTCATAAGTGATAAATAAATAAACAAACTGTAAATGGACATATTTCTTATTTTAAATATAAAATAAAACACAAATATTAATAAATATATTATAAATAAATAAAATAAACAAAACAAGTTAACAACAACAACAGATTAACAATGACCAAAATTCGTCGAGATTAAGTTGAGAAATTTTTAAAAAACCCAAAATTTTAAATTTTTCATAAAATCCCAAAATTTTGTAATTTTTACAAAATAGTTCCTAAATCCCTAAAATTTTCCAAACTCAAACCCCAAATCGTTGTTGCTTCTGCCACCGATCGCCACGCCTGAGCGCACCCATGTAGTCTCCGGACCTAGGTGGCTATTTCCCCCAACACGGCGTCGCCATAAATACCAAACGACATGCCAGCTTAACGTCGGCGGCGGAAGTGACGACAATTTGAGGGTTTAAGTTGAGAAATTTTAGGAATTTGGTGATTGTTTTGTAAAAATTATAAAATTTTAGGATTTTATGAAAGATTTAAAATTCTGGGTTTTTTCTTTAATTTTTTTTAAATAAAATCAGTGCTACGTGTCAAGCATTGATTTGTTGACAATTTTTTTAACACCCTTTAACGGCCAGACACTTAAAATTATAATTATTGAAACTTTAAACACTTATTTTTATAAAAAAAATACTTTAAACACCTAAAATTCAAAAAATATATAATTTAAGCCCTTGTTTTTTAATTTTATTTAAGCCTTATAAGTATATTATGTTGTTCCAGATGCTATTCGAAAAATGAGATTTCGATTTCCTGTTGCAATGGTCGATATCAAGCGTTCACACGAGGATCAATATGTCCAGTATGGAGGGGCAAGGGGTGGAGCCATCCTCATCTCTTCTTTGGGGAGAGGTACGTGTCAGGGGCCGTGAACCAAGGTTCGAGTCATTCGCACCACAGGGTGCACACCAAGGTGTCCATGAGGTTCTGAGGCACACTTTGGGCTTGAAGAGACCACCAGACTGGCCCGATCCGTGGGAAGATCCAAGAAGGCTTATCCATCCACACCTATGTGAACATAGGAGATTCTTTCCATAGATAGCTAAGGAATATTCTTGGCATTATGCCTTGTGGTTGGTAGAGTTGTATCTAGGTCGTTGATGTAAATTAGTAGGGACCGTCGGATTAGAGGGGACTCAACTATAAATAGAGGCCTCCCCACCTCAGTTGTAATCATCAATTCTTTCATCTATTCTTAAGTAATAGAGAGCGCATTCACTCTAAATTCTCTGAGTTGTTCTTCTCTTATTCTTCGCGTTCTTTCAGAGTTTTTCGTAGCCGATTCATAGTTTGCTTCCGCTAAGAACGATCTTTCGTTCTTCAGTGCCTTCGGAATTCGATCTTTCGGATCGAAGATTCAGGCTTACTTAGTTGTTTGTCTTAAGGACTCGACTAATGCCGCACGTCGGGCTGGTTCAGAAGTCTAGCCCCGTGACAGTTGGTATCAGAGCCCATGGTTCGTAGCCACGGTTGGTGAATCGAGTGTTCGTGGAAGGCATTGTTGGAGATGGTGACAAGGAAAGGAGGAAACGTTGCAGAACAGAAGGGTGATGAGGCCCAGGCTGTCGAAGGAAGGACCCAGAGGGATAGAGACATTGTGGCATCATGTGAAAAGATATGGGCCAAGTTCGAAACCACCACGTTCCAGAGGAAAAGCCTCGTGATTGCCAAGGAGAGCCTCGAGGTGAAGGGCCAGGAGGGGGAGTAGAAGGCATATCAAACATGACGGACAAAGTGGAGGGACGGAGTGATGCGGTTGGAGTCGAGGTGGAGGCTTCGACAAAGATGGATGGGACTTCGCATTGCGAGGAAAAGCTATCGAGGTGGAACAAGCCCAAGATGCTAGTCCGACCATGGGAAATGAAGCCACAGAGGTGCTTCTATTGTGACGGCGAGCATTGGTCAAAGGATTGTTCTAAGAAAGCCGACCTTTCAGCCATCAAGCTAAACGATGGGTCTGTGAAAAGGGAAGCTAGAGCTGGCATGATTGTTTCGTCCACAACGGTCAAGCCGGAGGTGCAGTGAAAGTGTCTTCGTTGCGAGAGGCCACACAGTTGGCTCGATTGCCCTGACAGAGTCAAGTCAAGGGAGGAGAAAGTGCAATAGAAGTGTTTTCATTGCATGGAGCCACATCGTTGGCGTGATTGCCCACATAGAATCAAGCAGTCCAAGGTACAGGACGAGCCCGAAGAAAGCGAGGCTTTGAAGCTCGATTCTTTATGTGAAGAGCCACCGTTGGGCAAGGTGGAGGGTTGTAATGACCCGTAACCAAACCAAACTAAACCCAAACCAAACCCGGTTCAAACCTGTGACTCGACCCAAGTCCAAACCTGGATCCGACCCGATAACAAAAAACCCTAAAATTCTAAACCTTGAACCCTTCACCTACTGCCATTAACCCGCCGCCGTTCACCCTTTTTCGGCCACCAACCTCAGTATCATAATCCCGAACAACTTGAAACCCTGAATTAAACCAAACCAAACCCTAAACAAACCCAAATCTAGAAACCCCAAAAAAGAGTAAATAAACCTAAAATCTACCCATCTCCAAATCCCTGCAGCATTCATATCCTGTCATACCCTAAACCCATACCCTGTCTTCACCATACCCATAAAATCCGGTCCCCTAGATCTGCAATCAACAGAAGAAATTACTTATTTTGTTTGTAAAAGATCAGTTATAAAGGAAACCAAAAAATGAAAATGAAAGGGGGGTTGAGTTCAAAGAAACATCAGAGAGTGAGAGAGTTCTTTTGGTAAAAGAAAGAAGAGAAAAAAGGGGAGAATTTCAGATAAAAAAGAATCTGTAAAAGGAAAAAGGTTTTCAAATCAATAAAAAAATTTCAAAGGTATAAATTAGAAATCTTCTTTTTTAGTTTGAAATTTAAGTCTTCTTTGGTTTTTTATTCGAAACAAAAAAGGGGAAGTTTGACGCTTACCTGCTACCGCCGTTTGTTGCTCCACCGCCGTGAGGCCACCGTGCCGGTGACCAATCCGTCGGGAGCAAGAAGGGTGGTTACCGTCGTCTGGGGATTGGATAATGAAAAGAGAGGATGAATTAGTTTAGGTTTTTTGGTTTATACGTTTTGAAATGAAATAAAATGGAAATCTTTTTGTTTTAACCGGTAAGAACAAAACGACGCCATATTGGCACTCCAATCCGCGCGGTGACCCGACCCGAAGGGAGGATCTGCGTTTTTAGGTTAAGGGTATAATTACAAATATGGTCCATTCCCTTCTTCCCTGTTTTCGTTTCAGTTCTGGTATAATTCTTTGTTTAGTCCTTATACTTTTTATGCGCGTCTAGTATGGTCATGATTTTAGCCTTTAATTTATATATCATTTCAATTTGGTCACTATATTATATGTTATAATTTCCAGCATAGTATTTCTGTTGGTTTACATTTGTGTCCTTATATTTCGCATATGTCTTATTTTAGCCCATTTCATATAATTTCATGCCATGTAAATAATTAATCTATGCATTTTAGTCCCTTTATTATGTTTGCTATATACACGTAAATATCATTTACGTTGCATATTATATATATCATTTGTGTATTTTGCTATTATGCATTTATATGTAAAATATATATATAAAAACCCGTCATGTTTATATTATATGTAGAGGTAGTATGTATGTTTTAGATTAGTATTTTATTTATGTTATATTAGTATTTTATTATGTTAGTATTTATTTATATTTTTATCACAATGTATTTATTTATATTTGCCATGTTTTTAAGTTTGCATAACGGACATATAAATTGTCAATGCGATGCCCTTTTATTCGAGCCTAAACGGGGCCAGTATCAGGCGTAGTGATAGTGCTTGGGCGTTTACTCTCGAATAACGGGGCCTTTAAAATTTACTCGCACATATAACCAAATTTTAATTTAATCGTCACTTTAATCCGGAAAAGTTTAATATTGATAAAGCGGTAATTATTAAAGTACCAATTTTTGGGCGGTGTGGGGGTGCTAATCCTTCCCCATCCGTAACCGACTCCCGAACCCATCAATTTGAAATCTCTAGTTTTTACGGTGTCTGGTCTACCTAAGTGGCCGGTGGCGACTCTATTTTTAAATAAAACACGGGTTTTGTAAAACTTTCCCAGAAGAAAATATTTTCCAAACAAAATAATAAAAAACACATTCTTTTTTAGCGCGGAAAAACATCGCTACAGATGGCGACTCCGCTGGGGATATTTTGTTTTTTCAAAAAAATAAGAGAGTTGAGCTTTTTTCAAATAATTATCGCTTTATTAATATCAGAAATTCGGATTTAAGTGACTATTAAACTAACATTTGGTTATAATTGCGCGTTTATTTTAACGCATTTAAAATATGGCATATAAACCCATTTTTAAGTGAGGGAAAACGCTAATGCTTTCGTGGAGATATCGTTCTCCCATGTAGGCCTAGCAAGTACCTTCGGGGCTCGAGTACCTTATGCTTTCGTAAGGATAACGTTCCTTTGTGCAGGCATAAGCGAATGGGTCTCCCTGAATTGAACCCGGTTGAAAGGAGCCTATAATGGGTGATGATCGGGGGCCTTGCTACTCTTAGTAGAGGACAGCAAGGACAATTCGGGTACCTCTTAGCACCAAAACTGCATATAGTGAGCCGTAAGAGCCAACCCTTTAGAGCCATGTGAAACTCTGCACGATTAGTGGTCACCCTATTTAGGCTCTGGTGCCTTATTTCTTGTTTATGTACATTTTTTATTACTCTATTTTTGTTATATTTATCATTTGTTTTATTTAATCATTTTATTTGGTACTAACTCATTTCATTTTATTCTCATCGCATTCATTTCACCTGCATCATTGCACAACATCATCACAATCCTAATTTTGCATTGCATCGATTTAGGACACATTTTGCATGTATTCATTTCCAGAATAATAAAACTGGTCCTCGGGTTGCCCCATTAAATACAACGAAGTTGGTCGATCTAGCACCTTACAGAACCTCTACAAGAGCCTGATCTTCGGGCATATCCAAAAACACCCCCACATCTTTTACAAACATTATGCCTCTAACAAGGCCTCAGTCCGGGGGCATTCTTTGCCAAGGTCCAGCCTTCATTGCCGAGTCAAACTCTTGCATCTTTGACCACAGTCTGCAAAACTGCACCCAATCCAAAAAATAATAATAATGAGCTTGCATTAAACCATTTTTGCAAACATCATACATTTAGATTAAGTGCATACACCAAAGTCACAATGCATTTAGGGTAGACACATGCATTTAGACATAAAATTAGATACATTCATGCAATCTTGCTTGTACATATAAACAGGTTCAAAAAGAGACTGAACATCCTCAGCCGTGGAGGCAACAACACGACAGCCAACCTTAGTCTTAGAGGAGGCCAAACACGAAGAGGATGTTGAAACATCAATAAAAGGTAACAATGGCAAATTTTGTGAACATTTACTGATTAATGTTTTTTTTTTCATTTTAGGTCATACCTCTCCGCCAATAGAGCAACAGAAGTAGCCTTTTTCAGATCTTGCCTTCGTCATTGTTGATAGGCCAACAATTTCCAGATTTTGCTTTACCGCTGATGGTGCAACTGTATAGACATCCTGAAGATCTCGTTTCTCCGTTGATGGTGCATCAGATCTGAACCTTTCCCCAAGCAGATCGAATTTCTATTTAGGTCTTGTTTCTCCGCTGACGGTGCAACTAGACCTAATTTTTTCTCGAGTCTTACTTCTTTGTATAGTTCAAGAAAAAATTTTTATAAAAAAACAGATTTGAAAAAAAATAGAAAAAAATCAAAAGTTGAAAAAAAATCAAAAATAAAAAAAATCAAAAATAAAAAAATGAATGAAAATTGAAAAGAAAATTTATCAACTTTCATCGTCCGATCTAGTCTCCCTGCTGATGAAGTAGCTAGGTATAAGCTATCGTCGTCCTCTGATCCTGCTCTCCGCTGATGGTGTAGCCGGTTCTAGGCCGTCATTATCAAATCTTGCTCTCCGCTGATGGAGTTGCTAGGTCCAAGCTGTAGTCGTACTCTGATCCTGCTCTCCGCTAATGGTGTAGCCGGTTCCAGGCCGTCATTATCAAATCTTGCTCTCCGCTGATGGAGTTGCTAGGTCCAAGCTGTAGTCGTACTCTAACCTGCTCTCCGCTGATGGTGTAGCCGGTTCCAGGTCGTTGTTATCCAATCTAGTCCTCCGCTGATGGAGTGGCTAGGTCCAAGCTGCAGTCGTCCTCTAATCTTGCTCTCCGCTGATGGTGTAGCCGATTATTGGTCGTCATTATCCGATCCCGTCCTCCGCTGATGGAGTGGTTAGGTCCCAGTTGCTGTTGTCCTACTTATCTGCTGATGGTGTAGTAGGGTTCCAGTTAATGTTCTGCTCCTCCGTTGATAGATCCAACTTTACTGATTTTCAAGTCCTTTTATTAATGAAAAAGAAAAAAAAGAAGAAAAAAGAGAAAAAAGAAGAAAAAGAGAAAAAAATCAGAAAAAAAGGAAAAAAAATAAAAAGAAAAAGAAAAAAATAAAAAGAAAAGAAAAATGAAAAATTCAAAAATTTATCAACTTTTATCGCCCGATCTAGTCCTCCGCTGATGGAGTGGCTAGGTCCAAGTTGCAGTCATCCTCTAATCCCGCTCTCCGCTGATGGGGTAGCCGGTCCCAGTTGCCATTATCTGATCCAGCCCCTCCGCTAATGGGGTGGTTGAATCCATGTTACCAACGTTCTCCGATCTTACTTCTCTGATGATGGAGTAGTGGGGTCCAACATCTATCTTTCGACTCGGTCTCCTCGTCAGTGTTGTAGCCAGTTCATTTTTACTCTCGTATTACCATAATGAAAAAAGCAGAAAAAAAAAAAAAAAAGGAAAAAATTGTCAGTTTTTGATCATGTCTCCTCGTCAGTGTTGCAGCTGGATCAAATTTTGTAGACCCTGCCTATTCGTCAGTGTTGCAGCTGGGTCAAATTTTCTTTAGGAACTAGCTCGTCATCAATAATGTAGCAAACCGTACTCATTTTGCTTCCCCAACAAACAACCCCCCATTTTGAAGGTTTTGCTTCCCCAAGAGTGACAAGGTAGATCAACCAAGACAAGAAAGAATACCTGCATCAAGGAGAAAGAAGATCTACCGAAGAAAGAAGACATACGTAAAGGGAAGATAACCAGCTAGACCGGATGAAACGGGTCATTTTTAGTCTTTGCTTCGTTGTCGTTACACAAAAACAAGCAAAGAGGGGCAACTGTAATGACACGTAACCAAACTAAACCCAAACCCAAACCAAAGCCGGTTCAAACCCGTGACTCAACCCGAGTCCAAACCCGAATCCGACCCGAGTCCAAACCCGAATCCGACCCGATAACAAAAAACCCTAAAATTCTAAACCTTGAACCCTTCACCTGTTGCCATTAACCCATCGCCGTTCACCCTTTTTAGGCCACCAACCTCAGTACCATAATCCCGAACAACTTGAAACCCTGAATTAAACCAAACCAAACCCTAAACAAACCCAAATCCTGAAACCCCAAAAAAGAGTAAATAAACCTAAAATCTACCCATCACCAAATCCCTGCAGCATCCATACCCTATCATACCCTAAACCCATACCCTGTCTTCACCATACCCACAAAATTCGGTCCCCCAGATCTGCAATCAACAGAAGAAATTACTTATTTTGTTTGTAAAAGATCGGTTATAAAGGAGACCAAAAAATGAAAATGAAAGGGGGTTGAGTTCAAAGAAAAATTAGAGAGTGAGAGAGTTCTTTTGGTAAAAAAAGAGAGAAAAAGGGGGAGAATTTCAGATCAAAAAGAATCTGTAAAAGGAAAAAGGTTTTCAAATCAATAAAAAAATTTCAAAGGTATAAATTAGAAATCTTCTTTTTTAGTTTGAAATTTA